>OX387183.1:11800309-13055764 GCA_947561395.2 Buxus sempervirens
ATTATTATTTTTTTTATTTATTATTTTTTTTTGAAGCATTGTATTCAAACTTGTTTCCCTTTATTATTATTTAAGGGTTAAAGGAAGATTTTAGTAAGAAAAACTGATTAAAGTTGAATCCTCCGAGAAAACCATATATTCACCATGGTCCGGCCTTGCCCGTGTTCATATTACGAGCAAACCATGACCGTATAACCAACACGGGCGCGCCCAGCCCGTATAACCAATACGGGCGAGCCTAGCCCGTGTACTGAATGCGGTTTTACGGAACTCTGTTATATTTTTCCAATTTTTACATGGTTTGATCACTTTGATTGCTCATCCAAACATACGGGTTCACCCATTTCAGAGCTTCTGAACTGTCCCAAAGTGGACTTTGACCTTTTTGCTAAAACACATGTTTAGGAGGGCACATGTACCCTCCAAATTGACATCATACTCAAGAATTTGGCACCCTTTTGTTGCCTCTTGTGTGAACATAGGGTAGGATTGATTTTAAACAGAGTTAGGAACTCTTCCTATGGGCTGTACCAATTTTAGAAAATATGCATATTTTGGGACCAATTTTATCCCGAACCAATGGGCACCATGACACTCCTATGACATGATAATAATGCAAAACAATAGGATTACCTTGTTACCTTGAATATGGTATCCGCATTATGCCATGGTTTGTAAGCCATGCACACGGCCTTCCTACAATCATACATACCCATATCCCCACATAATTGTGTACTTTAGCCAAAAACGTGTAACTCCACCTTCAAGCGTAGGGGTTTTGGGTTTTGGCTTAATGGCAACTTAGCACTCAAGCCTAGTGATGACCAGAATCCCAGATCCACATTATCATCACATCATTAGCTCAAAGTTCTAAGGTGAATGTTTTCACTTTCGCTTTCCGAAGTATCGATCTCGTTGCGCCAAGCTACACACATTCGGGTTCAACTTCCTATAGGTGTGAGACATGGAAAAAAATCAATCTAATGATTTCCTCCTAATCATCACACGGGATTATATAAAACAAAGAGTCGCCACCATTCAATTTAGGTGTGAATGGACACCAAAATATTAAATAAGCACAAAAGGCAATTTTAGGGCAAAATATCCCTCCTAAGAAAAACAACCAGAGATGGGTAAGGGGATTAGGTTATGAACAGGGGAAGGTGTTAGGCACCCCTATTCATCCACACAAGGTGGTTGCCAAGTATTGTTCATGTTTAAAATAAAGGAAAAAGCTTGCTATAAAAATCAGGAAAAATCACAAAAAAAGCAAAAATATATGGTTTTTTCATATGAATAGTCTGATTGATCCAGAACTATCAAACATGATCATACCATTCCTAAGGTTTCATGATCAAAATAAAATTGAGATAAAATCAAATAAAATCAATTTAAAGTGAAAAATCCAAAAATCTGGCTTCAAGTCAAAATTCTAGAAATCTAGAAAAATATGATTTTTATAAAATATTTCAAAATTGAACTTGAATAGTCCAGGACATAGATAAAGCCCAAATTTCACGTTAAATCAGAAAATAAAAACCAAAAATACCCACGTTGATGAAAAACACCAAAAGGGGAGAATTTAGACCGTAGGGTTTTCTCTCAATAATGAAAAACAATTTAAAAATCATTTCATGAAACCCTAGAATTTATTTTCAGGCTTCTGGATTCAGATCTACCATATTGATCATGATAGATCCAAGATCTTAGCCTAAAACCACAAAAATCACGAAAACAGTGCAGTAGGTGCAAATATGTGAAAAATCCAAATTTTATCAAAAAGTGGGGATCTCATGCTATAAACATCATAGATTCATGTTATTCATTCAGATATATCATAAAAAGCATTAAAACATGATCAGGATATTTAAAATAGCCACATCTCACAAATTATAGCACATGGGGGTCTACCCTACGGATCCACCTGTTCTCTTTTCCCCTAGTTCTCTCTTCACGTTTTACGGCTAGAGAGACCCTTGAGGTACTTGGAGGCAGGTTTAGGAATACAAAAACAGATATGGCCTTATTCTACAGCAATAGAGATGATCCTATTACTTCTAGAATTGAAGACAGAAAATAAAAAGGGATAGGGGACTTACCTGGATTGAGCAGGCAGAGCAGCAGGGATTCCTTTCCTTCTCTTGGAGCTTTTGATTCTTCAAAATTTCGTGGCCCTTAGCTAGAGGAGAGAGCCTCTATTTATAGACACACCCAGGGGCATGGTTGGTCCAGAAGGATATATCCTGATTCTCAGGATAGAGTGAAAATTGGAGATAATGCCCATCCATATCCAACCAAGGATAAATGAGATAATTCGAACAGATAAATAAGAGAATTCGATTATCCAAGAGAGATATTTGGGTGCAGATAAGGCTCAAAAATTAAAAAGGTAAAATTCGCACAAAGACCCCGTGACCGTATATATATTACGGTCGCGCCCTGCCCGTATTATTAATACGGGCACGCCGTGACCGTATATCAACTGCAGGTATAACCAATCCGTAAACAAAATACGGTCATGACCATTTTGGCCAGATTTTACACTTTTTTGACCTGTTTCAAATCCCAATTAATATTTTCAATTATTTTCTCATTTTTAGTGCAATTTGGGGTGTCTACAATAGGTTAAGGGTAGGCTGTGTAAAAAAAATAAATGTGCACAGTGCATTGTAAAAATAGGGTGCATTCACAACGTCCCAAACCCTTGCCACTCTTTTCGTAGCCATGCATAAACAAACCATGGTATAATAGGAAATCATATTTAAAATAAACAAGTAAATAAAGCAATCCTATAGCACCTAAAACATGCTCATAAAAAAAATCATCTATTATGCAAACATATGATCATGTTATACACCAACAATCTTCATGGAGATCATGCTGAAAATTAAAACATGCTATCAAAAAAATATAGCAAGAAATAAACGTTTTTCAGCGAAACGAACCTCCCCTACGCATGTTTGTAGAAACAATCCTATAAATCATAATTAAGCATGTTTCTATCCCCATGAATTCTTAAGCAATAATTCAAATTTAAAACATACCCAACATGCTTAAGAACATAAAATAGCAAGCAAATCAAAAATCAAAAACATGAATTAAAACACCAAAAGGCTCAAATCCACAAGTCCCTAGCAGAGTCGCCAGTTGTGAGACATGGGAAAAAATCAAATCCTCTTTTGACTTCCTCCAATCATCACGCAGGATCAAATTAAACAAAGAGTCGCCACCATTCAATCTGGGTGTGAATGGACACCAAAATATTAAATAAGCACAAAAGGCAATTTTAGGGTAAAAATAACCCTCCTTTAAAAACAACCAGAGATGGGTAAGGGGATTAAGTTATGAACAGGGGAAGGTGTTAGGCACCCCTATTCATCCACACAAGGTGGTTGCTAGGTATTGTTCATGTTTTTCAAAGAAAAAAGGCTTACTATACAAATCAGGAAAAATCACAAAAAGAAGACAAAATATATGGTTTTTCATATGAATAGTCTGATTGATCCAGAACTTTCAAATATGATCATACCATTCCGAGGGTTTCATGATCAAAATAAAATTGAGATAAAATCAAATAAAATCAATTTAAAGTGAAAAATCCAAAAATCTGGCTTCAAGTCAAAAATCTAGACATCTGGAAAAATATGATTTTTATAAAATATTTCACAATTTAACTTGAACAGTCCAGGACATAGATAAAGCCTAAATTTCACATTAAATCCAGAAACCAAAAATATCCACATTGAAAAACACCAAAATTGGGGAATTTAGACCGTAGGGTCTTCTCTCAATAATGAAAAACGATTTAAAAACCATATCATGAAACCCTAGAATTCACTTTCAGGCTTCTGGATCCAGATCTACCATATTGATCATGATAAATCCAGGATCTTAGCCTAAAATCACAAAAATCGCAAAAACAATGCTGTAGGTGCAAAAGTGGCAAAAATCCAAATTTTAGCAAAAAGTGGGGATCTCATGCTATAAACATCATAGATTCATGTAATTCATTCAGATATATCATAAAAAGCATTAAAACATGATCAGGATATTCAAAGCAGTCATATTTCACAAATTAGATCATATGGGGTCTACCCTACGGATCCACCTGTTCTCTTTTCCCCTAGTTCTCTCTTCACGTTTTACGGCTAGAGAGACTCTTGAGGTACTTGGAGATAGGTTTGGTTATACAAACACAATCACAGGCCTTATTCTAGAAAAAAGAAGAAAAACAGATATGGGGTTCTATTCTAGGGATCCACCTGTTCCCCTTTCCCCTAGTTCTCTCTTCACGTTTTACGGCTAGAGAGACTCTTGAGGTACTTAAAAGCAAGTTTAGGAAGACAAATATAACAGATGTGGCCTTATTCTACAGCAATAGAGATGATCCTATTACATCTAGAATTGAAGACAGAAAATAAAAAGGGATAGGAGACTTACCTGGATTGAGCAGGCAGGCAACAGGAGTTCTTCTCTTCTCTTGGAGCTTCTTAGAATTCCTTGGACTTCAAAATTTCGTGGCCCTTAGCTTAAGAATCTCACCTCTATTTATAGGCAAGCACAGGGGCAAGGCTGGTCCAGAAAGATATATCCTGATCCTCAGGATAGAGTGAAAATTGGAGATAATGCCCATCCATAGCCAACCAAGGTGGCTTCAGCGAATAAAATACATAATTCGCTCATTTAAAGACATATTGGACTAAAGATAAAGCTCAGAAACCGAGAGAAGGACAAAACTCGCACGTGTCTTTAGTGACCGTAAATGCACTACGGTCCAATGGTGACCGTATAGTTTCCACGGGCACGCCTGACCGTAGAGAATTTTCGGGCGAGACGGGCCCGTGAAGGAAATACGGGCAAAGTCTGCTTAGTCAATTTTTATGCATTTTTGACCTATTTTAAGCTTTAATTACATGTTTTTATTATTTTCTCATTTTGTAGTGCAATTTGGGGTGTCTACACTAACACCTTCCCCTATTCATAACCTAATCTCCTTACCCAATCTTTGGATTTAACCATAAAGTGGAGCTACTTTTTGACTCTATTTACATTTTCTATGATCACTTTGGTTCCATTCACACCTTAAATTGAATGGTGGCTACTCCAACCCTTTTTAAACCCTCTGTGATGATTAGAAAGTCATTTAGGTGATTTTTCCATATCTCATAGTATTGAACAAAGTTCTGTGTTCTAAAGGGCTAAGGAACTATGATCAATCTCATAGACAACTGTGGAACAATGAACTAATTACCTACCATTTTTTTTTTCTGATGAAGAGCCATGACTCTAACAAGTGAAAGAATTATGTTGTGTTACACTTCATTCATGACTCTTTTGAGATACAAATAGAGACAATAATCCCTTCAATTCAACTATCAAAAAGCCTATCTTAGCGACTCAGCCATGGAATGTAATAGCCTCATGCATTGTACAGATGCCGGTCTTTGCAAAACTGGAAGTTGGGAGCACATTCAGATCCTCCTCAATCCCTTCTTTGCTTTCTTGGTCTCCGACGCCGTAACAACCAAACCTGGCCAGCGAGTTATTGTCCACTTTGGCCTCAACCCGCACGGTTCTTTTTTTTTTGTTTGTAAAAACATAGTTGCTAAATGTCACAAAAACTCAGCATATTTCAACAAACAGCAATCTAATTGTGCTGCTCTGTTTTGGTATAGCAATGCAAAAACAAGACGCATGCCTCCAAAGGTTCTGAATAGTGTAGTATGCACTCCCTAGAACCAGATTAATCAAAGGTCCATTGAACCAAAATACCCCAATTCTCTATCAGCTTTCTACTCCATCAGCCCACACGGTTTTGTCCCCAAAAGGTGCATCATTAGACTGTGTTCTTCTTGACTTAGATGCCCTACCGGGATTCCATCCGTTTCCGATGTGGGATCAGAATGTCACATACACAACCTCGAGTCAATCAAGGTACAACCTACACAGCTCACTCTCTTTTTAATTCTTTTCCATTAGCCTCTAACATGCATGCTTTAAGTAACATGGAACTTTTAATTGGTCTAAGTTCGGCTGGGGTTGGCAATATTCGGCCCGTACCGGTTTTGGATGTAAAAAAAACATGAGCATTTCTTCTAGAGCCAAAATCCGGTGGTTCAGTGAAACCACAGGTTGGGATGCATTTTGGTCTATGGGCCCCAATTTTGATAAGGGCCATCCATCCCTATGTTTCACGCTAGAACCACTAAGTGGCTCCAGATGAAACGGTCTCATAAAAAACTATATATATACCTACGTTTGTCATTTTGTGATTTTTTTTTATTTTACTTAATTTATTGAAATATAATTATAAAAACCTTTGAGTGTAGGCAAGTACAAATTAACATCTCAAGCATTTTTTTCTAATAAAATTACCAAATTTTATTTTAGGGCCGGCCTTGTTTTCAAGCATTTTTTATAAGCATGCTTAACCGTGCCAAGCTCAACAATTATCTCAAGCATTTTTTTTTACACTCAAACATATATCTCAAGCATTTTTTTTACATTTTTTTCTAAACAATTGTAAAAAGACGGTGTTAACCCTGCTAGGGTCGGGCTTGTACTTTTATTTTAGAGCCGCCCTTGGTTTGAATGTGAGGCCAGTCCTGGCTTGGGCAATCTCTAAAGTGTTATGTACTTCGCTAAGCCTAGGCCTACTAGTAAAATTGCCACCCCAGGATGACGTGCCAAATTGTTTGGCTGGGGCAATGCCTCTAGAGGCAAGCGGATGCAGAGGAGGTGGGCCGTGAAGGAATATTACCAGTGGTCTAGAAGATCAGGCAAGATTGAGGTTTGTCAATTCTATTATAGACCCTAGAGGCAATCTCATACCCATCTCACAGGCAGTACAGAGGTTTAGAAATGGGAATAATGGAGCAGAACATATACCTCAATGAAGATCCTTTCATGGAACCTGAAAGGGTTGGATGGGAGAACAAGCTCAAAGCCATAAAGGAGCTGTGCACCCAAGTGAAACCCCATATTATTATCATTTTGAAAACCAAAGAGGAGGTTATTGATAGAGCTTTAGTGAGGAAAATTTGGGGGCGGTTCATGGTCGGGATCGGGTCTTTAGGCCCTGGTCAAGGGCATCAAGAATTATTCTTCTACTATGTTACCAAGAATTGCGTCTTGCTTTAGTTATGAGATGCTACTCTGTGGAGCATCTCACAATCAGTGGTTTTTTTTTTCTTTAATATGGGTCCCACTTGAAACATTTACAAAAATGAGAGAGACCGTGAGATGCTCCACACTGTAACATAGATCACCTCCAAAGCAAGGCTCAATTATGGGTAACATAGCCCTCACATCGGCTAGAACCTCTTGCGTGGAAGATCGGCTGGAGCATCCACTGATCTTCGTCACATGCCCTACTCATCCATCATACCAACCTATCATGATGAAATAGGTTGTACCCAGAAATAAGTTGGGTTGTACCCCATGATGAATAGAGTGTACCCATGATAAGTTGAATTGTATCCTATGATATGTACATTGGGTTGTACCCACGAAGAGTTGAGTTGTATCATATGCTAAAGTATGTTGTACCCTTGATAAGTGAGTTGTACCCAATGATTAATTTGGTTGTAGCCAATAATAAATTAGGGACACATAGGAGGCTCTAGCCGATCTTCCAACGTTAGGCTTCAGCAGATACGGGACCGGTGCAGGCCAGTAACATAGCAGAAGATTTCATTCTATTAAAATATGATAAATTAATTGGAAGAAATTTTCTATGAATCTAGATTTATGTAATTGAATTATTTTAAAAACATATCACAAATTCTTACTTTCCAATTATTTTAAAAACACTGGTCCCCAATTATTTTAAAAAGACTCATTCCCAATTATTTTAAAACATATCACAAATTTTTACTTTCCAAGATTTATGTGACTGAATCTGGATTATAAAGTATTACTTAAAAACCAATTTTCTCACTAACTTCTCAGTTATGGTTTTTCGTTTGGTTTATCAGACACCTTAAACGTACGTAATCGAACTCGTTTTTTATTCGTGTTTTTTTGGCGGTTTGGTTCAATCGGTTTTGGGGTTTGAGTTTTAAACCGAACAAATTGACACCCCACTCCTGGAACTGGTCCAACCTCTACTTATTAGAACTAGGAATAGGACTGATTATTATCGAGTCTCTTCTGATCCGAGTATGAATATAGCAAGATCGATCGCTCGGTTATATTCATACGTTCATAGCGAGGTTTCTTTTCTGACGAACTGAGAGAGAGAGAGAGTGATAACTACTGCGGTTTAGAGGAATTAACGGAGAAGACGATAGCAGGTACTCCAGCCCAGAACAGCAGCCGATCAGCCATTGATGAAGAGAGGTACATTGATATGCTTTTGCAGTTTTCGTTTTTGCATTGAGTCTTTCACGCTGCTTGACGTTGAGCAATTTTTTTTCCCCGGATTGTTGCAATCTTTAGCTCTGTTCTTGATTTTTCTTGATTCTTTTATGGCAATCAAGCCCAGGTGATCGTGAGCAGAACCGCACAACTTATGGAAGAATTAGTGCTTGAGAACAGATTTAAAGAAATTATGAGAGAATTAGAGATCAAGAAGCGGGAGTGTCCGGCGGGTGCGGTTGGTTGGGAGAAGTTTTGTGCCTTGTTACTTGCTGCAGAGATGGCCTACGAACGTGAATATGGCAAGGATAAGAAACCGAAAGATGATCGTAGAAAGGTTAAAGAAACCCTAAAGGATAAGCAACCGAAAGATGATTGTAGAAAGGTTAAGGAACTCTAAGAGGAGTGGTATGATCTTAGGTTATTTGTGTTTTTTGGTTTTTTCATTTGATTAACTTTCCACTCTTGAGATCGAGAAATACAAAAAACTGTCACAAGTCTTTATTTCAATGTAGTTTCTTAGCACACAAATATAGTCTAAAGTGTAGATAGAAGGTTTTGAGTTTGTGTTTGAAAATTCTCTACCTTATGAAATGAAAATAAAACAGTAAAGAGAAGAAAGGAAATTATTTATATTTCCTTTCAAGTAATATTTGGATAATATTAAAATTATAGAAAATATTGTATTTCTTTCTCTTCAGATATCGAATTTGGGCCCTTTGATATACATAGTTGTGCCTTGTCACAATCACATGCTAGGCACTTATCATCTTTTGGGTTGAATGACAAGTGCCCAACCTGTGACAATTTAAGATTTTAGGTGCAATGGTTGTTTAACATAATATCAAAGTAGAAAATTCCCGTGTGAAGTCACAGGTGTAAAAGAATATTAAAATATAGTATTTGGGCCGTTTGATATACATATATATGTAGTTCCGCCTTTTTGCCTGTCAGCTTAAGCTTTTGGTACAACAACTGTTTAACACCTTCATGATCTTTACTTTTCCGAGAGATGTTCTTGATCAAAAGTGAACACTTAAAAACAAAAATTCGCTTTCCATCCACGTGAGAACGTCAATTTTTTGAAGCTCTTAGAAAAAATTTTCATGCCGTGTACGAAGGTGGCTTGTGCGGGTCACTTTTTGCTGGCATTTATAAAAACAGTCGACGAAAAAACTTATTTCTGAAAAAGGTTCACTTTTAAAAAAATTGAACTTTAAAATCACTTTACTTTATTGCATCTACCTAGGATTCAATCATAACCTATTTGGGACACGAACACATTATACATGAGATACGAGCCTATGATGTACTTTTGTCCCACGTAGGAAAACTCATCCCAGTTAAGTAGTATACGCTAGTATCTCATGTAGCTAAATTAAAGTGACACTATTTATTTATTTACTTTTTTAAAAGTGACCCTTGAAGTCAATTTCTTCCAAAAATGCCTTTTAGAGACCCCTTAACCTTCTATTAATTTACACTTCTGACTATATTTGTGTGCTAAGAAACTACATTGACATAAAAGACTTGTTACAGTTTTTTGTATTTCCAAATCTCATGAGTGGAAAGTTAAATTAAAAAAATACAAATAACCTACGATCATAGATCTCTCCTCTTAGAGGGTACCGTTTAGAGTTTCCTTACCTTTCTACGATCATCTTCCGGTTTCTCATCCTTTAGAGTTTCCTTACCCTTTCTACAATCATCTTCCGGTTTCTCATCCTTTAGAGTTTCCTTACACTTTCTGCAATCATCTTTCGGTTTCAGCAACTAACAGGCCACAAAAGTTCTCCCAACCAACCACACCCACTCCGGCTTCATCTCTAATTGATCTCTCATAATTTCGTTAATTCTGCTCTCCAACCTGAAAAATCAAAAGAAATCAAGAACAGAACTTAATGTTTCAGCAAGGTGAAGTGTTTTAAAGTAACTCGAAAGGTAGATGTGTTGGTAAACTTGCACTAAAAACTAGGGCAACTTCGATTAACAATGTGTAAATTGAATTATCGCATTAACAGAACTTAGTAGTTGATAATCTGTTACCCACAGGCTACAGCTTCTTTGTTTCTTCGTTTAACTTCTTTGTTAAGACATGCTCATGAAATACATCCCATTAACAGTTTTCTTGTTAAATAACAGAACAAATTGGCTCCCCTACTGGGTACTTGGTCCATCTCAATCAATCTTCAACCTACAAGAAAATTTTATAAAGGAAATCCAATCTTTTGATTCATTAAAGATCATTAAAGAACACGGCTGCATCGATCTTTAGTACAAAACTCCAATCTACATTACAAAAAGAAACCCATCTTTCCACACAACAGAGAATTGAAAGAAAATTAAAATAAAAAAAAACACAAAAAAAAGAAAATACAACCGGCATCTTTGATCAAAACTCCAATCTTCATTACAAGAAGAAATCCATCTTTCCACACAACAGAGAATTAAAAATAAAAAACAAAAAGAAAACGCGATCCGGCGTTCTTAATTTCCTGGAACTGGGTCCAGCCTCTGCAAGTTCTTCATCTGACACTGCATCCTGTCTCCTCACCGGTCGCATAGAATGTTCTGCGACTCTGCGATGGTCAAGATGATCATCGTAATACTCTTTACCCTTTAGAACCTTCCTCATTTCAAAGCTATCCTCATCGTTACAGTAATGATTTTTGTCATGAGACTGGATCATGTAATGCATTCTGTTTCCATAAAACAAAAGGGCACCATGGTGACTCTTTGATCGTAAATAGACGAAGACGCTGTTAGCACAATAGATAGATTCCAAGGCCTCGTAAACCATGTTCATGAGCTTGGTAGCAATGCCACGCCTGCGGTAGGAGTCGCAAACACAGACGGGAGCTTCCACGACGTGTGCAAGCTGAGGCCATGAGAGGATATGGTCGGAGAAGAAATCGAAGGGCTCCTGGTGTGGCGTGCAGAGATTCTGTAATTCAAGCATTCCAGGAATGTCTTCAATGGTGGCTTGTCTGAAGCAAACCATGGTGGCTAACGTTAAAGAGTTTCTTGAACCTTCTTGTTCTTCTTGAATCTTCATTCTTTGACGTAAGTTGTAACAATAACCCAATAAAAATATGAAGCGAGGTAATGAGAGATTAAATATATGGAAAAAATTTATCAAACTATTTAAAATTTAGTCGACAAAGTTTTGAGTTTTAATTTTTAAGACACCTTTATCAAAATAATTAATTTTTAATGTTATTTCAATGTTACCGATAAATTCTTTCAAAAATCCCCTTATATAATTTACTTTCGAGACTTGTACAAGCAATAAATTGACTTGTACAAGCCATTTTAGACTTGTACAAATAATAAAATGACTTGTACAAGTCAAAAATTAACTTGCACAAGTCAATAAAGTGACTTGTACAAGTCATTTGGATAAGTGACGTAAGGGTATTTTTGGAATAATTGATTTGTAATAGTGAAATGCATGAAAAATTAATTATTTTGATAAAGATGTACTAAAAGTTAAAACTCAAAACTTTACGGACTAAATCTTAAATATTTTGATAAAATACCACAAAGATTAAATTTACAAGTTAGATTGGCTGCAGGTTTTGGGGTTAAATTACTGAAATCATCCTCAATGTTTACATTAATTATACATATCTCCCTTTTTAAAATAACACTTTCAGACTTTTTTGTTTTAATAATGAAAAAAAACACACTTCAGGCTTGCAGGCAGCCACAATACCTTTTGCGTCTTTTGGGTTGAAGACTTTCAAAATAAAGTCCCTTTCCTGCAATTTTCAAATAAAAAGGTAAAATTATCAAAAGATCGGCCATAAAAATTTATTTTCAAGAAAGGCTTGTAACACAGAATGACGCCACATTTAATGAAAGGGATCCCTTTATGCTTAACGGCATTCAAATTTGCATTGAAAGTTGAAACCATCCAGAGGCATGTTAATTAAAGAAATTATTTTAGGCAAATTCATCCTTAAAGATTAATTAAAGAACACAACAGCATCTTTAGTACAAAAACAAATTAAACAAACGTCGTTCTATCATTATCAATTCAAAGCATCTTTGATCAGAATTCCAATCTACATTACAAAAAGATACCCATCTTTCCACAGTACAGAATAAGGAAAAAAAAATAGGGAATAGAATGTTCTTACACGTTAAAGAACTGCATGTAGCAACTCAATTATGATTACTAAGATCCAACTAATTTAACTCATTTGCACACCTGGAACTTGGTCCAGCCTCTGCAGGTTCTTCCTCTGACACTGCATCTGGTTTCCTCGCCGGTCTCATAGAATGTTTGGCGGAAGTTTCTCTGCAACAATCAAGAAGATCATCACTAATTCCACACTACAGAATTAGTGATACTTTGTGATGTATGATGTATCCATAGTTATTGGGATAGTCTGTTTAATAAAGTTGGATTCACTTACAAGATCTAAGCCAGAATCTTGATAGTTATAGATAACAGGTATCCCTTACCAAAGAAAAAAAAAAGAACCTCTGCCCATAAGACCGACTAGGGTTTGATATGACCAACTATTAGAAAGAGAATCTTTATGGAATTTTAATTGAATACTATGATCATGATTATATGACTAAGTGATGTGAGTTGCTTGCATGGTTGCATGATTCACACTTTGTGCTTTCCATTTGCATGTAATATTATTCTTTTTGTTATCATAAGAGTACACATTATACTAGATTTATGCAGGAAATTAGAAGATAGATTTTAGTTAATATTCTTTTGATTGTAATTATTACAAGTAGAAAGGAAATATTACTAATTACAAGTAAAAAAGAAAATATTTTATGCAGTAGTTAAAAATCTTAGTCAAAGACTTGCAACAACTAAGTTAGACTTTTACGAGTCCTTTTTTTATGCAATGGACATCATATACATCCGCATAGGATCCTCTGTGAAGCGCTTCACAGAGGATCCTATGCCCATATACATCCCCTGCTGTATACATCCTCACACATGAATCTGTAGGGCCCTCCAAAATTGAATGGCTGGTCCAATTAAATGTGTGGAGTGTATACAACATGGGCTGCAGGAGATGCGAATCGCTTTTTTATGTGGTTTACAAGTTTATAGATAGACTGTTTAAGTCATTGAATGAGGTTTACAATTCAGCAGATGTAGATGGATGCTATGGGACTTTTAATGACATTTAAGTCATTAAATAAGGACTTTTTATCCACTGTTTTTATCTTTTACAGGATATTTTATCTAAAATCGTAAGAAAAAAATTTTTTAAATTATGAAACAAGTATTTTCCTTATGGAATTTGAGATTTATGGGAACCTCCATTGGGGGTGGGGAGGGGAGAGAGAGAAAGAGAGAAAGTATGAATAAAAGGGAAAAGAAGGGATCATAACAAACAATTTCAAAAGAGAAATATCTTTGCAGCATTTGGACGATCAACATCTCCCAAGAATGTTATTGCTAATTAAGCTGCATCGTTGGTGACCTTGGACGCACTGCCACCGACCATAAGTTGAACTCCCCTTTGCTTTTCTCATAGCACTCCTATGTACAACCGAGAAGTGATTGCAGGATTTTGTGGAAACCAAATGGGGAGCCAATCATTCAGCAGCTACTATGTTCTGCAATGCATTTCATGTATTGAACAAAGTTCTATGTTCCGAAGGGCTAAGGAACTATGATCAATCTCATAAAAAAACTGTGGAACAATGAACTAATTACTAGCCATGACCCTTTTTTTTCTTGTGAAGAGCCATGACCTTAACAAGTGAAAGAATTATGTTGTGTTATACACTTCATTCATGACTCTTTTGAGATACAAAATAGAGACAATAATCCCTTCAATTCAACTATCAAAAAGCCTATCTTAGCGACACAGCCATGGAATGTAATAGCCTCATGCATTATATAGACACCGGTCTTTGTAAAACTGGAAGTTGGGAGCACGTTCAGATCCTCCTCAGTCCCTTATTTGCTTTCTTGGTCCTACGCTGTAACAACCAAACCTTGCCAGCGAGGTATTGTCCGCTTTGGCCTCAGCCCGCACGGTTTTTTTTTTTAAAAAGCTAAGCTTTCTATTGATATCAAAATAATATCTGAGACCAGAATTTACAGGTATTCATCTACACGAGAGCTACCATAGTTTCTAAATGTCAGAAAAACTCAGCATATTTCAGCAAACAGCAATCTAATTGTGCGGCTCTGTTTTGGTATTGCAATGTAGAAACAGGATGCATGCCTCCAAAGGTTCTGAATAGTGCAGCACGCACTCCCTAGAACCAAATTAAGCAAAGGTCCATTGAACCAAAATACCCCAATTCTCTATCAGTTTTCTGCTCCATCCGCCCGCATGGTTTTGTCCCCAAAAGGTGCATCGTTAGATTGAGTGTTCTTCTTAACTCATATACCCTACTGGGATTTCATCCGTTTCCAATGTGGGATCAGAATGTCACATACACAACCTCAAGTCAATCAAGGTACAATCTACACAACTCGCTCTCTTTTTAATTCTTTTCCATTAGCCTCTAACATGCACGCTTTAAGTAACATAGTACTTTTATCTGATCTACGTTCTACCAGGGGTGGCAATATTAGGCCCATATCGGTTTAGGATGTAAAAAAAACGTGAGCATTTCTTCTAGAGCCAAAATCCAGTGGTTCAGTCCGTTTCCGATGTGGGATCAGAATGTCACATACACAACCTCAAGTGAATCAAGGTACAATCTACACAACTCGCTCTCTTTTTAATTCTTTTCCATTAGCCTCTAACATGCATGCTTTAAGTAACATAGAACTTTTATCTGATCTAAGTTCTACCAGGGCTGGCAATATTAGGCCCGTATCGGTTTAGGATGTAAAAAAAAACGTGAGCATTTCTTCTAGAGCCAAAATCCGGTGGTTCAATGAAACCACCGGTTGGGATGCATTTTGGTGTGTGGGCCCCACTTTTGGAAAGGGCCATCCATCCCTATTGTTTGCACCTAAAATTTTATACATATCCCCTTGCTAACGTGGCATTGTAGCCACGTCCCAAAATAACAATAACAAATATCATTGTAGCCACGTCCCAAAATAACAATAACAAATATATATATATATATATCTATATATATATATATATATATATATATATATATATATATATATATATATATATATATATAAAGAGGTTTTAAGAAAAAAAATGTTGGTCGTGCACATGCACGACCCTTGCTTGGAGTCATGCATGTGAACGGCTCCTCGCCTCAAGTTGTTTTGGTAACATGCCACGTCCCCCCATCCTTCTTTAATTAAATTAAAACAAAAAAAGGGGCTTTTAAGATGGGATACGTCCCCTCTTTTAGGGATGATTGATAACAAAAAAAGGATAGAGTAAGAGAGCCAACGGCTCTCTCCTAACTCCTTGTCAATCGTGGAGTGTGGGAAGTTATAACTTCCCACACATGTTGCAAACCTAATTATATAAAAAGGTTAAGTGATCAGGGATCAGGGGTTGGAAAAAAGTGTTTTGAAAGGGAAGGATACGGAGAGTTTTAGAGGAAGAAAAGAGGAGATAACTTTGAAAGCTTGAATTTTGCATCACAGAGGATAGAAGGTAAAGACCATTATGTTTATCCTTTCTCTTTTTGGCCTTCAATCATCTCCCTTATCTCAAATTGTCCTCCGATTGATTTCAGAAAGTCAGGGACTCTTATTAGGATCACCTGGACTCTGTACTCTAATTGGATTACAATAAAATATAAAGGCAACTTTAATCTCTTCCTTCAAACAAATCTCAAGGGCCAGGGGTTCTTTTCAGGACCACCTGGACTTCACAAAATGAACTTCAAAAAAGGGAGAGTCGGGGACTCATATTTGAGTCACCCGGACTCCTATGTGAAAGCTCCCTAAAATGAACTAAAATCATTATAATAAGTTTCTGGGTTGAAATCTGAGTTTACAAAGATGAAAATGGCCTAAATTTACCTAAAATCCGGCCAAAAACGTGTTTGCAAACACCCCGAGTCGTCAAGTGGTAGAAATCACAAATTTGAGGCTAAACAAGGGGCAAAAATGACCTTTTGCGTGTTGGCCTAGGTGTCCTAGGCCGCGCGCATGCCTTAAAATGAACTGGGCCGCACACCAGGCCCGCGCACATAAAAGCTTAGCGCGCAACAGGCCCAGGTGCATAGTCACCGACCCACGTCCAAAATGACCCGCTCCACCGGCCCTTTCTTTTAAAATGCTAATAAGTTAGAAAATATAAAAAGAGAGCATGATCCGAGATGGCCCAAGCACATATGTATGGCCTGTGCGGGCCCGCGCAACACTTGTCTCGGCCCAAACCCAACCTCCAACCCTGATCCACCTGACCCAGACCATTTCACCCGTGGATAGGCACAGGCCCAAACCGCTTGAACCGACAGCCCTTGAACTAGAAAATCAACCCGGTTTGATCCAGAAATGTGTATTTTTCCCAATTCAAGCCCAATTTGGCCCCAGAAAAATTCCCAAAAATCCCTAAAAATAATTGGATCTTTCTGGAACCCAAATATCCCAAAATAACATCAAAACTCATGATGTAAAAATAAACTTACTTCTCTTTTTCACATAAAAATGTTTAAAAGCACCCAAATGTTTAAAAGCACCCAAAATGTTTAAAAATAAACTTACGTCTCTTTTTGAACCAACCCAAGATGCTTCCAAAAGTGTTCAATATTAAACCAAAAGGTTCCAAATCAATTGAACCATTAAATTGATCCAAATCATAAATATTCTAAATTGGACTGAAATTGTCCTTAAACTAAAATAAACCAAATAAAATTCAAATTAAACTCAAATTGGACCAAAATTGTCTTTAAACTAAAACTAAACTATAAACATTTTAAATTGAACTGAGATTGTTCTAAAACTAAAATGAACCAAAATTATCCAAAAATTGAACCAAACTATCTAATTAATGGGATAACAAAAATGGTTCAAACCAGCCCCCATACACTTCAAGTTCACCTAAGTTAAAACAATTTCCTCTTCAGTTCAATTAAGGTGATTAAATTTAATCAACAAATCAAAATGTTTCCCTTTTTGGTTCAAATCATAAAAATGGTTAAATCGAACCAATCCCAAACTAAGTTCTTTCAAATTGAACCGTTTCCCTTTACGGTTCAACTTAAATTAACCAATCAATAAAATTAAACCTTTTGGTTCAATTAAGGCCCAATGCCTTAGACATTGAATCAAATCAAACCAACTTTCTCAAATCAAACAGTTTCCTCTTTGCGGTTTAAATTAAATCAAATCAACTAAATTAAACTCAAATGGTTTAATTCGAGATATGATCTTTTACGGTCCAATGCCTCTAACATTAAACCATTTAAATAAAATCAAACCTCAAATCGAACCTTAATGGTCCACTAATTTAAAATAAATCAAACTTAAATGGTTTAACATAAGGCATGAATTTTGTGGTCCAATGCCCTAAAATTAAACCATTCAAATTAAACCCAATTGAACCGGATCGTAATGATCCAATTAATTAATATAAACCAAATTAAATATAAGTAGGATATTTTATGGTCTAATACCTTAAATTCAAACTTAAATTACTTTTGAACTACATTATGACTTGATCCCAAATAATTGGGTACGTAGGCAGCCTGACAAACTAAACTGAGTTCAGTCATAATTAAAACAAATCAAATCAATCCCAACCATATAAGTAATCAAGTCTTGTGAATTAAGTTAGAATCAAAGGGTTTTCTCTAATATTTTAGAGTTGTAATTAAGGGGATTGTTCTGTAGCCTAGACGCCCTGGATGGGTCCATACCCCATGAAATAAAAACCCATATAATTTGGTGAAAACATGTTTGGTCAAAAATTATTGAGATTCAAATTTTTGGTCAACAGGGTTTTTGGCACACCCGGTGGGACTCATTCTCTTTTTTATTCTAACTTTATTTTATAAGACTGAATACTTGCAATTTTCTTGTGTGCTTTGCAGACATGGCACCACAAGTGACAGTATACTACCACAAGCTTCAAACTGCTAAGGAAGGAACGGGAAAAAGATCAAAGAAGGCCCATTATCGTGCCACTTTCTCCATTGGCCATTCCCCACTAGGTCTTCAGGCATCAAAATTTCGAATGCCTACTCTTGAAAACAAGGAGGTCCCGAAGACCATGGTTGCTCCTAATAAGTCACTAAAGACCAAGAAGAGCCAAAAGAACAAGAAGGCATTGAAGAAACAAACGGACCTTCGGGTTATGGTTATGATCAATGCGGCCAAGCAATACGAACCGGTCCCAAAGACCAAGAAGTCCAAAAGCAAGAAGGCAAGCCGCAAGACAAAGGCACCAAGCCCGATGTCCCCATCACTAAGGCTACAAGCACTGAGGCTACCCCAAAGGTAGAAAGCCCTAAATTTTGCACCAAGCCTTGTGCCAGAGTCATCCTACCAATCCAAGTTATGGTTGGCACCATTTCAATTAATCTAGTCACAGTTCTGACTATTCCAGACAACACAGTGTGGTCTTGATGACGACAATTAAGGAGATCGAAGAGACGTCTCCTCCAACTACACCAAAGACGTTCAAATCGGCAGAAAGCTCGGGAGCCAAGGGAACAAATCCCTTCCCCACAAAAAGAGAATTTCAACTCCTACAGCAGAAAGGAGTGTTTCAACAACTCCGTACCTTCCTAGGGTACTGTAACTGGGACCATCCCCCAAGGATTGTACAAGTCGTAGTTCCACCATAAAAATCGGCAGTTTTCCTGCCATCCTAAAGAAAAAGAGGACGCAAACAACAAGGCGTCCAACAAATAAGCTACCCATGGGGGCATCTTTGCCCCCGCTAACTGCATTGCCGCCGAAGAAGCCAACAAGGCCAAGGTGGATCATCAAGCAAAGAAATGGGCCTTTGTGTCTGGTTTTGTATTCACAAAGGAAAAAGGAAGCAAGGATACCATGTAGTTTCAAACCAAGCCCTGTACCTCAAAAACCAAAAGACTATATAGGCCCCATTACACGGTCTAAAGCTGCTGTTGCCAGACCACTCTAATTCCTCGAGTAGTGGGTCATGTTCTGGGGAGAGCACGTCAAAGTCAGCAATGAGCTCTTCTATGAATCCACTTTATGGGGATCCAGAATCAATCTTCCAAGAACAAGAATTTCCGAAGGATTTGTCATCGGAATTCCGAAGTAAATTGAATATGAGCTCTTCTTTAGATGGTGAACCTAAAACCATGTCAGTGATGGTAACAGGCACGTCCAACGTTGAAGAGCAGTTGCAAGAACTACAAAGAAAAATGGCTGATAAAGATGCAGAAATTGCATCCCTCATAGCTCAATTGGCAGCACAAGCCAGTTGTTCAAATCAAAGGCCAGCACAGCATGAAGCCTTGACATCGGCAGCTCCTCCACCCCTAGTGGATATTAAAACCCTGATTGCTGAAGGAATCAGCAAATTCCAAGCTTCCATGTCGCCACCTGTGCTTGGCTACAGATAGCCATACCTTGCACACTATGACATAGTGCCATTCCCGCAAGGGTATCAAAAACCCACTTTTGAAAAGTTTGATGGGATAAATGGCTCTCCTCAAGAGCACTTAGCCCACTTCTATTTTGCATGTAGGGAATCGGAAGTAACATATGCCTTGTTGTTAAGGCAATTTGTGCAATCACTAAAAGGAGCCACTTTCACATGGTATACTCAATTACCTCCTGGCTCCGTACTCAAATGGGATAACATGCAGAGAGCTTTCTTAGATCAATTTGTTAGCTCGAAAAAGAAAATTTCCATTAACGACCTCGCAGATGCGAAGCAAAAGGTCAATGAAGGAGTTAATGATTTCATAACTAGATGGTGAAATCTTAATCTCCATTGCCCCGAAAAGCTAACAGAACAATCCGTTGTCTAAATGTGTGCTAATAATCTGCTGCCAAAAATTGCCACGTTTGTGGGGACCGCTAAGCCACAGTCGTTTGATGCACTGGTGTCAAAAGCAAGTAACGTCAAATGGCAAATGACTCGTAAGAACTCAACAATGACCAAGAAATCTCCTGCTGTTGCAACGAGTGGCAAGATAGAAACAAGAAAGGAAACAAAGGAGGCCATGCCTACTTTTGTAAAAACCAACAAAGAGAAGGAAAATGGAATCGGAATTAAGTGGGAATGGGAAACAAAAGAATCCTCCCAAAACTTTGAAAGAAAGAAGGGAAAAGAAATACTCCTTCGATGATGATGATGTGGAATTGATATTTGAGGATCTGCTTCAAGAAAAGGTCATAAGACTCCCTGAGCCACAGAGACCTGCAAATGTTGATAAGACTACTGATCCCAATTATTGTCGATATCATCGCATGGTCAGTCATTGTGAGACATGGGAAAAATCACCGGGATGATTTCCCCTCCGTCAGCACACGGGGCTCGACGCAAAAAGTGGGAGAGTCGCCACCATTCAAAATTTTGAGGTGAGAATGGACACCAAAAGATTAAAGATAAGCAAAAATAGCTAAAAGACAAATTCTAGGGTAAAAATAACCCTACTTGAAAATCAAATCCAGAGATGGGTAAGGGGATTAGATTATGAACCGGGGAAGGTGTTAGGCACCCCCATTCACCCACACAAGGTGATTGCCAAGTGTTTGTTAATGCAAAAAAGATAAGAAAGCTTGCTAAAAATCATTAAAAACATTGGAAAAGAATTAAGCCAATGTGTGATATTTTCACATGAGGAATCCAAAGGGATTCTAGATCCTCTTTTATGTCAATATCACTTCTGGACTCTCAACAAAAATGGAAATCCAAAGCAAAAGTTGCACAAAACCAAGTTGAGTTAAATCCGGAAAATTCGGTGAAAAGTAATGCCATTTGTCTTGAAATCATTCAAAATCAATTTTAAATTGAATCAAACCAAATCCATTTGAAAGATCATGGTAAATAAGAGACTCATGCACAATTTCAAGTAAATCCGGTTGAAATCCTAGGAGTTATGCTCCTTTAAAGTTGCTGCTGGGGAAAATCAAAAGTGATAAGCATGCAAGTTTGGAAAATCACCTAGAAAACTACACTACATAAAAATCCACGAAATTTGGTGTGATTGAAGTCTGTATGGCCATATTTCGAACAAAACTAGCCTCATACAAAAATTCATTCGGATGTGCCTTGGGTGGTCTCCCGAACAGGCCGCGAAGATCACAGATTTACCTAGAAAAGTACTGATGAGCAGCTCTGGGTGAATCTGTTACCAATAATACAAATGGAGGCAAAAAATTATGAAACCAACTGGATTTGAAAATAGACTCATAGAGCAGTGCCCAAAAACAAAAATCACTTGAATCGGACTTAAAACGAACACATGGCGCTCCGTCGAAGTGACAAGTTCCGTATTTAAACCTAAACTGTCCAATCAATTTTGACAAAGAGGTGTCAAAACTCCACTCGATAGAAATTAATGAAATTTGGTAGGCATAAACTAGACAGCCTCACCTTTCCCCTGGTTCTAAAATCACTCCAAAATTCATCCGGACGATGAAGTTATGAGTGTCCAAAGTCGGGGTACAGTTGCTGTCAAGTTAGGCCTTATTTGGAGAAAAACAACTCAAAACTGTGACAAAGTGTGTGTAATTCGTGCAAGATGAATACAAATCCTTTAAAAATCATTTAAAGACATTCCAGAATTGATTGGGGCTATTTATTTCAGATTTATCACAATAAATGCAATAAACCCGAAATGTGAGCCTATCCCACCAAAATCGTGCTATGTATGTGCAAGTGTTAAAAATCATACAAGAACAATATAGCAACATAGCATGCATTCATCTTCATCAAAATAAGGTTCTAAAACAACCTAGGGTTCCGTTCCATTTTCGTTTCCCTTAGTTCTCTCTCCCCGTTAAACACGGTTCTTCAAGATAATCTTGGGGTACTTTGAATATGAAACGGTTTTCAATCATTCAAAAGGCTTATGCAAGATAGGTTCTAGTACTAGGATCAATCCCCAGTCTTGTTTCTCCTAGATCCCGCCTTCACGTTTTACGGCCAGGGGGAGTCTTGAGATACTTTGAGCCAGGGAAGGGTTTTCATACACATAGAAGGCCTTATTCTACAGAAAGGTAGAAGAAGAGATCTAGATCTAGGAATGTAAATACAGAAAATAAAGAAGAGGTTTGAGGCTTACCTGGGGTTCTAGAAGCAATCCGGCGGCGGTTCCCTTCTTCACTCGGAGCTCTTGGATCTCCAACTTATTGACCATTTGCTTAAGGGGGAGCCTCCTATTTATAGGCAAAGGCTAGGGTTAGGGTTGGTGAGAATGGTAGACACAAGATAATGTCTATAGCCCACCAACCTTAACCCTAAGGCCATTTCCGAGATTTCCACTCATTTAATGAGGGATATGATGGTAAAAGTGAAAAGCTCTCGGAAAACCCTAATTTTGAGCAAAACTTGTGTATCCGGCATATCAGACTGGATACACAAGTACCTTAATGTATCCGGTATATGATGCCGGATACACTAGAGCCTGCTTGTATCCGGTATGTTCCATCGGATACAAATAAGGACACTTGTATCCGGCCTGAGTTGCCGGATACAAGGAAAAAACTCATTTTTTCAAATTCTATCCTGGCTTTCAAAGAGATAATGATTTTTAGTGATTATTGATCATTTTGACAGTGCAATTTGGGGTGTCTACAGTCATACCATTAGCGATTGCTTTGTCTTTAAGGACATAATCCAAAGTAAGATTGACAAGGGGAGATTGAAATTTCAGGGCCTCCTAAAAAGGAACCTACTGCAGCATCAAATAATGTTTCTTTAGTTGGTGAACCAGTACAGACCGCCTCACTGCCACCAACGGCCATTCCGGTAGAATTTAAAACGGATGATGAGTCAACTATTCTCAATGCCTATCTGGATATACCACGATGTGGTAACCCCAATATTCTCACGCTCTATAAGCTCATGACTCAACCAAATTTGGAGTATTGGGATGACTCTTCAGTTGCAGAGGATGAAGTGGAGGATGGTTGGCGAACCTACAGAAGCAAAAGAACACAACGGCAAGAAAGTACAGGTCTGCCAGAGGACGAGTATGAACAACTTGAAAGGACATTGTTCACTTTTAAAGACTATGTCAAGCTTGATTTGTCAAAAGACGACTTGCTTGAGGAAGAAGTTATGCCATGTTGCATGGCCTCTTTTGAAGTGAATGATAAATATGAATCAAGGTTTACAAGAACCTTCAAAGGCTGAGTCATCTTCAAATCAAGTCCTTACAGACCAAAAAAAGGCCATCTTCAGGGATGATAAATATGAAAAAATAGTTGTTGCGAAAAAGCCTCGTCTATCAGTCTTCCAACGCCTTGGAAACTTACCAAATTCCAAGTCCAATAAAAGGCGAAGGAAGGCTACAAAGAAAGGAGAACAATGCACAGTCATTTTTAAAAAGCCAAAGAATGACCTTGATAATCAAAATCTGGAAATGATTGTGCAAACCAACTATATCTCTGTTGATGAATGTGAAACAGAGGAAACTGAACAAGATATTGACTCTCCAGATTTCCTACAAGAAGTGCGGTCTGCACCTGCTGAAATTGAAGATGGTGGTCAAGCAACAGTTGACGACCTCCGCAAGATAAATCTCGGCACATTGGATGACCCAAAGCCAATCTATGTCAACAATTTATTAACCAATGAAGAATCTGAAAATTATGAAGCACTAATCCAAGAATATCGTGATGTTTTTGCTTGGGGATATCAAGACATGTCGGGTTTGGACCCTAAAATAGCAATCCACAAACTGGCAATATCCAACCAAAACCGACCTGTCAAACAAGCTCAACATCGCTTAGACCGGAGTTGGTGACCCAGATTGAAGCTGAAGTTGATAAACTGATAAATGTGGTTTTTATCCATGACGTCAAATACCCGATATGGCTTGCAAATATTGTTCCAGTCAAAAAGAAAAATGGACAGATCCACATTTGCATAGATTTCAGAGACCTAAATGAAGCATGTCCTAAAGATGAGTTTCCTCTGCCAATCACAGAACTATTAGTAGATGCAACCACTGGCTTTTGCGCCTTGTCCGTTATGGACGGATTTTCGGGTTACAACCAAATCAAGATGGCACCCGAAAATTAAGAACTGATAGCTTTTCACACTCCTAAGGGGGTATATTGTTACACTGTAATGCCCTTTGGATCAAAAAATGCGGGAGCTACATATCAAAGGGCGTTGACGGTCATTTTTTATGACATGCTGCATATTATTATGGAATGCTACGTAGACGACTTAGTTGTTAAAACAAGGGAAAGAGGAGATCATCTTGACGACTTAAAAAGAGTCTTTGATAGACTAAGAAAATATCAGTTAAAGATGAATCCCCTAAAATGTGCATTCAGGGTCACCTCAGGAAAATTCCTTGGCTTTGTCGTCCGGTATCGTGGCATTGAAATTGATCCTAACAAAATCAAAGCAATCATTGAGATGCCTCCTCCTCGATATTTACGCGAGCTCCGAGGGCTACAAAGGAGACTTGCCTATATAAGGAGGTTTATCTCGAATTTTTCTGGAAGATGTCAGTCGTTTTCCAGATTAATGAAGAAGGTTACACCTTTTGTGTGGGATCAGGCATGTCAAAATGCTTTTGAAAGAATCAAACAATATTTGCTAAACCCGCCAATATTAGCAGCCCCCATCAAAGGAAAGCCGTTGATTCTTTACATCGTAGCTCTAGAAAATTCCTTGGGAGCTTTACTGGCTCAAAATAATGATGAGGGAAAGGAGAATGCCTTGTATTATCTAAGTCGGACATTATTGGGAGCAGAATGAAATTATTCTCCTATTCAAAAAGTTTGTTTGGATCTTATATTTGCAGTGCAGAAATTACGACATTATCTTCTAGCACATTCCATAACCCTTATCTCAAGAGCCGATCCACTTAATTACTTGATGTCTTGACCCATGCTTTCAGGAAGGTTAGCTAAGTGGTCCTTGCTTTTGTCAGAATTTGAAATCAAATACGTTCCTCAAAATGCAATAAAGGGACAAGCACTAGCAGAATTTTTAGCTGCACACCCTACTCCTAACAACACTAAGCTATCAACTCAACTGCCAGATGAAAAGGTTTTATACATAGAAGAAGCAAAGCCTTGGCAACTATATTTTGATGGGGCATCAAGAAAACAAGGGTCAGGTGTAGGAATTTTGTTTATCACCCCCTCAGGTGGTTTAATACCACATTCCTTTGCTCTCCTCGAGCTTTGCTCAAATAATGTGGCTGAATATGAGGCTTTGATAGTTGGCCTCGAAATTGCTCGTGAAATCCACATTGGAAACCCGCAAGTATTTGGTGATTCACAACTGGTCATCAAGTAAATAAATGGGCAGTATGATGTCAAAAATGAGACTTTAATTCCTTATTATCAAAGAGCCAAGGAATTGATTTCCCAGTTCACAGGAATTCAAGTCAATCATATACCATGAGCAGAAAATGATAAAGCCGATGCACTTGATAATTTGGCTGCATCCCTAACTCTTCCAGATCAAAGAGACTTGCAAATAATAGTTGGTGAGTGGCATATTCTCCCACCATTGCAAGAGCGTATGGAAGAAACTCAAGCAGCAGATATATCCACCGCATATCAAGTGGAAGAGGATACAGATTGGTGACAACCTATTGTTGATTATTTGCAGCATGGAAGATTACCAACTGATCCTAGAAAAAGGGTCGATGTGCGACGACCGGCTCCTCGCTTGACAATCTCTAATGACACGCTATATAGGCGATCCTTTGATGGAATGCTTTTAAGGTGTCTATCAAAAGAAGAAGCATTGCATGCCCTCCATGAAGTCCACTCAGGGACATGTGGTGCGCACCAAGTTGGCCCAAAACTTGCTACACAACTCAAGAGGTTAGGCTACTATTGACCAAACATGGTGCACGACGCCATAAAATTTGCAACCACTTGCAAAGTGTGTCAAATGCATGGTGATTTCATACATCAACCACCACAACCTCTTCATCCCACCATTCTATCCTGACCGTTTGAAACGTGGGGTTTGGATGTCATGGGTCCTTTTAAACCTCCTTCATCAAGGCAGCACGCCTATATACTGGCAGGGACAGATTATTTTTCAAAGTGGGCTGAAGCGATTCCGTTAAGACAAGTGGGGGCATCAGAAGTTACAAATTTCATTCGAAACCACATTCTATATCGATATGGGGTCTCGTCTAAAGTAATTTCAAATCGGACTAAATATTTCGAATGTAAATCCCTTACCAAGTTGATGGAAAAATATAAATTTCGCCACGTATGCTCATCATCTTTTAATCCTTCGTCAAATGGACAAGCAGAGGCATTCAATAAAGTGCTTTGAAAAATTCTCAAGAAAACAGTGTCCAAAAATAAGAGGGATTGGCACGAGCATTTGCCAGAAGCGTTGTGGGCATATCAAACAACAATGAGAACCTCCACAAGGTGTACTCCATTCAGTCTTGTATATGGAGCAGAAGTTGTACTCCCGTTAGAGGTACAATTGCCATCACTTAGAGTCTCAATAAAGCTCACAAGGCTAGACAAAAATTCTGTGGTTATATTGGCTAAGCTAGATGCGTTGGATGAAAAGAGATTCGCAGTGCAACAGCGACTCGAATTTTATCAAGCACGAGTTGCAGGGGCATTCAATAAAA
Organism: Buxus sempervirens; assembly: GCA_947561395.2. Lineage (NCBI taxonomy): Eukaryota > Viridiplantae > Streptophyta > Magnoliopsida > Buxales > Buxaceae > Buxus > Buxus sempervirens. The sequence continues at coordinate 11,827,319 of OX387183.1, forward strand.
AAGTAAAGGCCAAGTCGTTTAAATTTGGTGACCTAGTTCTTACCATCCGACGACCCATTGTGGTCAATCAAAGAACTGGTGGGAAATTTTAATCAAAATGGGAAGGACCGTATGTTGTCACTAAAGTCTTTCCTAAAGGAGCATATGAACTTTTAGATCACGAGGGAAGCTTGTGTAAATGGGAAATTCATCAAAAAGTTCTACCCATAGATCATAAAAAAATTCCACCAAGTGTCTGCATGTGGTTAAACTGCTGGGACAACATACCCACGAAACGTGTGCATGTGGCTAAACTGCTATCACTATGTATCCACCAAAGTCCGCATGTGGTTAAACTGCTAGGACGATGTAAAAAAAAACCACCAATCGTGTGCACGTGGCTAAACTACTATCACTATGTTACCACCAAACCCCTACATGTGGTTAAACTGCTCGGGAATGTGAAAAAAAAAAACCACCAAGTGTCAACATGTGGTTAAACTGCTGAGACAATACCCACCAAATGTGTGCACGTGGCTAAACTGCTATCACTATGTATCCACTAAGGTCCGCATGTGATTAAACTGCTTGGGCAATGTAAAAGAAAAATCTGCTGTGTAAGCACCTTATTTTTGCACCCCTGGAATTGCTGAAAATGAAAACCCTGGCAGAAAGTCAAATCCCGAGGGGACAAAAAGTTGACTTTTTGATTAAGTGACATTTAGGGGCCTTGCTTTATATCATTGGATAGAGAATCTCGACACGATTCCAACGCAACTGAGTTTGCAGGAATCGAAGTCCGGATGAAGGTTCTGCGGGCGGTCAAACTTGGGCGAAGCCAAGAGTTGACTTTCTGATAAAATCCGATCCAGAGGCCTTGCTTTATACCATTGGATAGAGAATCTCGACATGATTCCAACGCAACTGAGTTTGCAGGAATCGGAGTCCGGATGAAGGTTCTGCGGGCGGTCAAACTTGGGCGAACCCAAAAGTTTACTTTCTGCCAAAATCTGATCCAGGTGCTTACCTCTAGGTCATGGGATAGGGGGCTCCGATACGATTCTAACGCCACTGAGTTTGCCCAGATCGGAGCCCGGATGAAGAAAATATGAGCCGACAAAATTCCCGAGCAGCAAAACCGGCAATCTGCGCACGTGGCAGAGAGCTGCACACGTGGCGAGTTGTGCAGGAAAATATCTCGGGGATCAAATCCATAAATATCCAAACATTCAAAATATCCCAGGGACTAAATCTGTAAAAATCCAAGAATATCGGATTAAATTGAAAATAACCAGGGACTAAATCCGAAAATTCGGATTTTCCAACCAAACGAGCGGCCGCATTAATGGTTTTTTAATCATTCGGTCGCTCGCCGCGAACGTGGCAGGGGGTATGCGCTCACCTTTAGGTGGGCGCCAAACTCGGCGGATACCCTCTGTCCTCTTCTATAAAAGCCGCGCAAGGTTTCATTTCCAGAGGTTGGAAAAATTTTGGTTGGAGATTTTTTCTTGGGTTCGGCAGTGTTTTTCTGGGTTCGGGATTTTGAAGAAAAAGACCAGACACACACGCCCCCTCCCTTCCTCTTCTTCCTTGTCAAAGCCGAAGGTCGTGCTCTTGGTGTGAGAAGAAGGAGGCTCCGGCAGCAGCTCGTGAGCTCCAGGGAACCATCCGGCCTGTTCTACAAAGATTCGGAACCAAGGTGAGATCACTCTCTGTTATTGTTTTAACAAGTAGAAATCGAGCATGTTTTCCATCTCAGCAAGTTATTTTATGTTTTGGTTTGATTGATTCGAAGGGGGAGCATGTTCCCCCATGAGTTCTCCATCTCTGTTGTTGTAACCCCATAAAACCCCCTGTTCCTTTCTTCATAATCTCATAATCATGTTCTGTTAGTTAGGGTTTTAATTTCGGAAGTTTGTTCATGTTCTGTTAATGTTTTGTGTCGGATTTATAGGTTTCCAGAGAGATTTGAGTGATGAATAGTGAGGATCTGTTAGGTTAGATCAACTTCCATTTGTGTTTAGAGGTCTGCTGGGGTTCTATGGATCCCCAGTGAGTGCTTACAGAGCTTAAAAAAACTTAAAAAACAGTTATAGAGCTTAAAAAAATGGAGTTTGAAAAAACCCGAGAGCATCGGGTGTCCGCCGAGTTCGCGCGAAGCTCGCGCGAAGCTCACGCCCACTTCGAGCGAAGCTCGCACGAAGCTCACACCCACTTCGCGTGAAGCTCACGCCCACTTCGCGCTTCGCGGGTTTTTGGTCCGCCCGGCCCGCGCCGACCTCGCGCCTAGTGCCCGAGGTCGGCGCATACCCCTAAAAGCCTGCCGAATTGATATATTTTTGAAAAATTCCAAAAAAATGCCCTTTACTATACCGCGGGGGGCTTCGCCCCCCGCACCCCCCCACCCTCTTTGTTGGCTACGCATCCAACTAATTTCTTGGACCCAGCATAATGAGCTAGTCTCTCTTTGATGAATGTTGATTTTGATATGTTCCTGTGGCCTATATTCTGTAACTTTTGCTAGATATGGGTGGCATTTCCAAATCGAGCCAAATGAACCAATAGGGTTTCCGGGTCACCCGGAAACCCAACATGGGACTTGGACCCTCGGTCCAAATTGATTTCCGGTGGGCCTTCCAACGGGGCCCACCAAGCTCGACCAATTCATTTTTGCTTAACTAAGATAAATAAAAGACTTGAGTGGGCCAGACCACTTGAGGCCCACCCAAGCCCTAATTGGGCCATGCATGATTAAAGTAGAATGTGGTTTGGCCGAGACCACGGGCAGGGCCTATCGGGCCCACTAAGCCCATGAACCCAACCAACTTAGGGTTTCAGAACCCTAACTTAGGAAGTCTTGGGCTTTCAAGCCCAAGCCCAGGTAAAGGGCCCCAAGCCCAAATCCTAGCCCACTTTGGAAACTTAAGCAAGATAAATCTCAAATTACTTGGCAAACAACTGTGGGACCCGCTCAAGGGCCCACAAAGCAATCCCGGCCCGCTTTGGCATGGAAATCCACTTAAATAATCAAACTTAAACTTCAAATAAAAATCAGTTCATTTGAACCAAAGCCCAAAGGGCCTCTCAGGTTTAGATTGAGGCCCACCAAGGGGACATGTGGACCACACTTGGCCCACCAAGGAATCCGTGGGCCTTCCAACAGGGCCCACCCAATCAGACTCACATCACTTTAATTAAAAAGATAAAATCAAGTAAAGGGACCCACACCACTTTGGCGGTCTCGCCAGACTTAATCAAAATGGCATGCTGGAATAGGAATCAGGTGAGTGAGAGACCAACTAAGTTGACTCAAACCAGGGAAACTTATGGGACCCGTCACTTGACGGGGTGGACTGGGGTGTCTACGGACTTCCCCAGACCGCAACCGAGCCCCTACTTAGAATCTCAAAGCCGCAGACCAAAAGCCTTAGAAGAAGAACTTAGGCACCCAGGTGTCTGCCTGCACCCCATCAGGCAGTGGCGACTCCAAACAAATCCCGAGCCACGCATCGTCTTGCGTGCGCCTCGCCGTGCGACCGAAATCGGGTGCGCACATGCTGAATAGAACTACGGTTGGCTTGATCCCTTAAAACGGGTACGCAGGCAACCTGATTTCAGGTCCAATCACAACAATAAAAAGAAAATATGTTCCAAAAGAAAAAGTCTCGAATAGCTTTATTAATTATGGACATGAACAAGAGAGAGGAGTGAAAAAAATGTCTATATATATGTACAAAAGTGTGAAAAAAAAGGAGAGAGAATGTAAAAAGAGATAATGCTACATCGTCCTATCTAAGCAGAAAAAGTTTGGCTCAGTCTACTAAAATTCTCCTCCAATCTGACCTTCAACAAAGCGATCCGCTCATGTTCATGAAGCTTATCCTCCCCAGCTTCATGCAGAGCCTGTTGGAGATCCTGATCAGACTTCCCGTAATCATGGATGCTGAATGTGACTAAGTCCACCTTCTTTTGAAGCTTGCCCTTTGCTTGTACTTCAAAGTCATACTTCTCTCTCAAGGACCTCACCCTTGCCTTTGCTTCAGCGAGTTTTGGCTCTAAGGATTGGAGTTTCAAAGTGTGAGAACCTATATCCTCGTTAAGTTGCCCCAATTGTTCCACTAACTGCTCCTTTTGCTCCAAACATGTACGACGAAGACTTTTAAGGCGTTGGATTTCTTCAACGTCAACTTAAGGCCCTTTTCCAACTTTGGATTTGATAGGGAGAAGGTCCTCACTTAGTTTAAGAAGCTTACAAACCTTTCAGATAAAGGTTTCAACCTTCTGTCGTTCATTATCATCCGTACTTGGCATAAAATTCAAAATATTCAAAGCCTGTTAATCTTGGGATGACTTTTATCTAGGGACCTGGGAGTACATGCCACAATGATTTTTGATATTCCCCACATAGTGTCAGAAACAAAGGAAGCTACACATGTATCAAAATCTTCAAGTGGTACACTTTCCTCATATGTCACCTCAACGGAATCGATAGTGGCTGGCTTTGGAACAATATCCTTTGTGGCAACCATACATGATGAAGCAGAGCTAAAATCCTCCTAGGATAATATGTCTACAAAGAAAAAAAAAAGAGAGAGAGAAGGGTCAATCAAATCAAAATATTATCACAAGAATTTCTAATAACGAAATTTTAAATATTGATTTATTCTACACATACATAAGTGTAAACACCCCAAAATTGCACGATTTTTGATAAATCTTGAAGGAGAGAAATATTTTAATGGAATTTTCAATTCTGTGCATTGGGTTTGAGATACTTAACCCATTTGAATCCAAAACCGTAAAGAAAAAGGCCCGAATTCAATCTTTTGTGCAAAGTCAAACTTTTTCCGGTTGAATTTTGTTGACTTTTGACCCCAGAAAATGAAATATTTTTTAAAGCCAGATTTCAAGATAATTTTTCCCGGTAATCAGGTTTTTAGCCATGTTATTGCATAAAAGAATTTTTTGAGATTTTAAATCTTGACGAATACCTTGGTTTTAACATGTTGAATCTTTTTACCGGACCTGGAAAATCGGAATTTTGCCTAGAACTGGAAAGTTGACTTTTTATTCACTTGGAATTTGGGTTTGGAACTATTTTTAATGGATTCAAATGGGGGGGGGTGTTTGCTTATTTACATGTAATATCTTAAGTAAATGGAGATTAAAAAATACGAGGACATTTACTTAAATGATATTACATGTAAATAAGTATTGCCTGTGTTAAAATTGGGATAAAAGTTTTTTTTTTTTTTTGTATCCGACAGATAATGCCGGATACAAAGGATCTTCTTTGTATCCGACAAATAATACCGGATACAAGTAGCCCTTAATGTATCCGGCATCATATGCCGGATACATCAAGGCACTTGTGTATCCGGCCTGACATGCCGGATACATAAGTTTTGCTCAAAATTAGGGTTTTCCAAGAGATTTCATCTTTTACCATCATTTCCTTCATTAAATGAGGGGAAATTTCGGAAATAGCCTTAGGGTTAAGGTTGGTGGACTATAGACATTATGTTATGTCTACCATTCTCACCAACCCTAACCCTAGCCTTTGCCTATAAATAGGAGGCTCCTCCTTAAGCAAATGGCCATTAACTCTCTTGCCAATAAGTTGGAGATCCAAGAGCTCCGAGTGAAGAAGGGAACCGCCGCCGGATTGCTTCCAGAACCCCAGGTAAGCCTCAAACCTCTTCTTTATTTTCTGTATTTACATTCCTAGATCTAGATCTCTTCTTCTACCTTTCTGTAGAATAAGGCCTTCTATGTGTATGAAAACCCTTCCCTGGCTCAAAGTATCTCAAGACTCCCCCTAGCCGTAAAACGTGAAGGCGTGATCTAGGAGAAACGAGACTGGGGATTGATCCTAATGCTAGAACCTATCTTGCATAAGCCTTTTGAATGATTGAACACCGTTTCATATTCAAAGTACCCCAAGATTATCTTGAAGAACCGTGTTTAACGGGAAGAGAGAACTAAGGGAAACGATAATGGAACGGAACCCTAGGTTGTTTTAGAACCTTATTTGATGAATATGAATGCATGCTATGTTGCTATATTGTTCTTATATGATTTTTCACACTTGCACATACATAGCACGATTTTGGCGGGATAGGCTCACATTTCGGGTTTATTGCATTTATTGTGATAAATCTGAAATAAATAGCCCCAATCAATTCTGAAATGTCTTTGAATGTTTTTTAAAAGATTTGGATTCATCTTGCACGAATCACACCCATTCTATCACAGTTTTGAGTTGGTTTTGTTCAAAAAAAGCTTAACTTGACAGCAACTGTACCCCTACTTTGGACACTCATAACTTCATCGTCCGGATGAATTTTGGAGTGATTCTAGAACTATGGGAAAGGGGAGGCTGTCTAGTTTATGCTTACCAAATTTCATTAATTTCTAACGAGCGGATTTTTGACACCTCTCTGTCGAAGTTGATTGGATAGTTCAGGTTTAAATACGGAACTTGTCACTTCGACGGAGCACCATGTGTTCGTTTTAAGTCCGATTCGAGTGATTTTTGTTTCTGGGCACTCCTTTATGAGTCTATTTTCAAATCCAGTTTGTTTCCTAATTGTTTGACTCCATTTGTATTATTGGTAACAGATTTACCCAGAGCTGCTCATCAGTACTTTTCTGGGTAAATCTGTGATCTTCGCGGCCTGTTCGGGAGACCACCCAAGGCACATCCGAATGAATTTTTGTATGAGGCTAGTTTTGTTTGAAAGATAGCCATACAGACTTCAATCACACCAAATTTCATGGAGTTTTATGGAGTGGAGTTTTCTAGGTGATTTTCCAAACTTGCATGCTTACCACTTATGATTTTCCCCAGCAGCAACTTTAAAGGAGCATAACTCCTAGGATTTCAACCGGATTTACTTGAAATTTTGCATGAGTCTCCTATTTACCATAATCTTTCAAATGGATTTGGTTTGATTCAATTTAAAATTGATTTTGAATGATTTTAAGACAAATGGCATTGCTTTTTACCAAATTTCCCGGATTTGCCTCAACTTGGTTTTGTGCAACTTGTGCTTTGACTTCCATCTTTTTGTGATATTCTAGAAGTGATATTGACATAAAAGAGGATCTAGAACCCATTTGGATTCCTCATGTGAAAATATCACACATTGGCTTAATTCTTTTCCAATGTTTTTAATAATTTTAGCAAGCTTTCTTATCTTTTTTGCATGAACAAACACTTGGCAACCACCTTGTGTGGTTGAATGGGGGTGCTTAACACCTTCCCCCGTTCATAATCTAATCCCCTTACGCATCTCTGGATTTGATTTTCAAGTAAGGTTATTTTTACCCTAGAATTTGTCTTTTAGCTATTTTTGCATATTTTTGAACTTTTTGGTGTCCATTCACACCCCAAAATTCTGAATGGTGGCGACTCTCCCAATTTTGCGTTGAGCCCGTGTGCTGACGGAGGGGAAATCATCCCGGTGATTTTTCCCGTGTCTCACAATAAGACACCAGACGTGGTTAACTGATCTTCCTTGCTAGAAGATGTTGATGCGCCACTCTCAATGTTACAGAAATTTACCACAAAATTTCTGGCGTCATCATAGTCATCTTCTGAATCATTGGGCCTGTGATAATGAGCCCTTTTAAAATGAATATCCCGTCCATCGTCAGTATGGAGTTGCTCCACTGGTGTAGTAGCAGGAAGTGACTGGCTGGGACTCTCAATGATAAAAGTGTCACAATCCTCTTCAGCATGAAGTGTCTCTGGTGGTGGAACATCCAGAATTGACTGGCTTGGGCTTGCAAGTGTAGGAGTTGGGCATTTATCCCCAAAATCTGACAAAGGACAAGTCCTAGATACATGCTGTAATCCTTTCAAACCAGTGGATATCTTATGAAGATTTTTCACAACATATACGAAGCCTCGTGGAGCTCTGAAAGGATTTCCAATGAAAACAAAAAGAATCTCATCCAAAGGCTGGCCTAAATAAGGAAATGCCTGCCTAGCCCACCAATGCACATAGTACCATGTGCATATACCTGCCCGACTCATCCTCGGTATCTGAAAATAAGCACCACTATTCCTTTGAAGGAATCGGTGCCATGCCACGAACAGATCCTCTATACCTCGGTTTCTTCTCTTACTAAAATTAAACAGGAGTTTATTGGAAGGCACTCTTTGGTCAAAACCAAATTGACGTGCGAACCTATTCGAATAGTAAGGTTCCAACCAAGAGTTCTGACCAATCCGTACAAGAAGCAAACCAGACCTTATGCTGACCAGAATATCAAATCTCTCTTTAGATAACTCTTCTTGATCAATAAGGGTCACATCCTCCTCCTCTGGAAAACTGGTAGGCCGGACAACAAAATGACGGTCATGTCGAAACATTGCCTGTACCTCAAACTTGTTCTTCTGGGTTTCCTCCACGCCAACATATCTCACCATATGAGGATAACCATGTTGAAATTCAGCATCAGAACGACTGATATAAAGGCAAGGGAAATGCTCTGCTAGCCATGTCGTGACATAGTAACTTGGAAAAAGAATATTGGAATACCCCAGGCCATTTGAGCAGGTAACTATCTCTCCCATGGCATAATAAATGAACCCCAATACGAACTAGCACCAAAGAAACAACCATGCCCTATGCCATCAAAAAAGCCATCAGAAACGTCTCTGGCCCCTCACAATATCTTGATCATAGGGCACCACAAAGTGGCTTAACCATAAAGCCAAATAAGCTGCCAATTCGCCACGTTCTGACATCTTCAAGGGCAATTTCAACTTGCCCTCTTCTACTGGTCCCTTTGGTGAACCTCGGGATGATCTCTTCTGTCCACCAGGGGCACTACTCTCACCAAAAGCAGAGTATAGCATGGGTCCTCTATAAAAGTGCTCAATCCATATGTGCCATTTAACTAAGTGCACCTTAAGATATGAGCAAATATCATTATGAATTTTTAGCAATTCCCTTACCACCAACAGGTGTTGACCTTCTCCAAATTTTCCCAAGGAAAGCAACCCCTGATTAATGGGGATGAACTCTTCATAGATAGCACCAGAAATGGGCAAGCCACCAATAACCTTCAAGTCATAAAGAGAGAGGCCAACCTATCCCCCACTTGTATGGAGTGTATTGGACTGAACACTCTACAATTCACAAAAAGCTCGCCATACTTCTGGATGCCCGTCGTACGGATAACGAGAAGCAATAACTGCACCATAAATGTCTGCCTGGTGAAGAATATGGTTGAACGTCTCCAATATAATGTCAGTCCATTCATAAAGGCATAATTGGAATGATGCTTGACCCTTAAACTAAAAATCCTTCCAAGGCAATTTATCTCAAAGTAGCCTTGGTAAACAAGGGACAAATTCATCGGGCACCGTAACAATCGTGTCACCATTAACTTCGTTGTTCACTTTCTCCAAAGTGATAGCAGTAAAACGAGCACCTGCAACTTTACATGCACTCACAAAGCCTTTAAAATTGGCGTGATCATACTCAAAGTGGCCAGATCCTATGGTCACTTTCTGAACCTAACTAACACGACCAACTGCTGGGAGGTCAATATGGCATTCTATCAAAGATACAGATTGCTGATAAAGGGGGCCCATTGGCAACTCAATGTTGTTGTCGTCCAAGGCATGTTCAATGGTGATATGTCCACGAGCATCAATATAAGGAAGTGTACTCATCTACCAAAAAAAAAAAACAGAGAGAGAGAGAAGATAATTGATTAGCCAATTTCACAACAAAAAAAAGGGAGAGTGAAGGCTAATATCAACAAAACAAAAAAAGGGCCTAAATGTTGCTAGATTTCTGTCACAAATGGCTATAGATCATCAAAGCATGCCAATAATGGCAAAACAACAATAAAATATGGCCAAAATTTGCTGGAAATCATTAAAATATGCCAAAATGGCAAAACAGCAATTAAAATCGGCCCTAAAAGGCAATTTTTGCGCCTGGGCCACCTGCCACAATAGGCAAGCACGCTGGGCCAGACCCGCGCCTAGGGTCGGGTGTGTGAGCCCAAGCGCCTAATATAGCGCGCTAGGCCGCGTGCATCCGGCCAGGCCCAAGCCGCAGGCCCACACAGGCATATAAGGTGCTGGGCCACGTGTGTAGGCCCGCGCGCATGCCCACAAGCGCTCCAAGCCACACACGTTAGCTTGGGCCCAATCGTAGGACCGGGCGCACATCAATGCGCGCACGGCCCAAGCACGCTAAAACGGACCCGTGGGGCACTCCGGCTGGCACGACCCCTTATCTATACCTGAGTAAGACCCGCGCAAGTCACAATCGACCCAGGCGCTGGTCTAGTTTGGTCCAAGCAACCCGAACAGCCCATTAAGCATGAAATTAATCCAAAAATACATGTTTGACGAATTTTTGGTAATTTGAAACCCTAATTTATCCAAAAATTCTCAAATAAAGTTTCAAAAAATCTGAGAAACCTTAAATTATTCAATTTATTTGGGGAATTAATCAGTTAATCCAGATTACTGCAATTAATCTTCAATAAATTTTTTAAGGGTTCTTAAATATCTTCTTCATCGTCTTAGTCTTCTAAAAGCCTAATAACGGCTTATGATAACTGAAGATTATCTATCCAACTCTTTCATCACAGTGCTTCGTGGACCTCAAGATCCCTAACACAGGATGAAAAAAGGAACAGTAGTCTGTTTGGGAAGAGAAAAAAAAGGGGAAGAAAATCACCTTCTCAAATTTTCAAGAAGACAGAAGAGGAGACAAGAGCAATGAAAGCCTTCTAGGTTCTCTTGTTTCAGGATGGAAGAATCTCATAGAATGAAACAAAATCGATAAAGAACCCTTATATATATAAAGGAAATCCTATTTGAATTAGGATTTATCCTTTTAAGAGTTCAAAATAAACTCAAATTTGAATTTTGAACTCACATGTGATTAACATCACATGCAAGTTCAAGGGGGCACTATTTGCACCTAAAATTTTATGCATATCCCCTTGATGACGTGGCAATGTAGCCACATCCCAAAAGAAATCCAAAACAGCAATAACAAATATATATATATATTTATAAAGACGTTTTAAGAAAAAAAATGTTGGTCATGCACGCACGACCCTTGCTTGGAGTTGTGCATGTGCACGGCTCTTCACCTCAAGTTGTTTTGGGAGGGGGACCACATGCCACGCGCCCCCCCCCCCCCCCCCCCAATCCTTCTTTAATTAAATTAAAACAAAAAAAAAGGGCTTTTAAGATGGGATACGTCCCCTCTTTTAGGGATGATTGATAACAAAAAAAGGAGAGAGGAGATAACTTCCCACACATATAACTTCCCACACATGTTGCAAACCTAATTATATAAATGGGTTGGAAAAAAGTGTTTTGAAAGGGAAGGATAAGGAGAGTTTTAGAGGAAGAAAATAGGAGATAACTTTGAAAGCTTGAATTTTGCATCATAAAGGATAGAAGGTAAAGACAATTATGTTTATCCTTTCTCTTTTTGGCCTTCAATCATCTCCCTTATCTCAAATTGTTCTCCGATTGATTTCAGAGAGTCGGGAACTCTTATTATGGTCACCTGGACTCTGTACTCTAATTGGATTACAATCAAAGATAAAGGCAACTTTAATCTCATCCTTCAAACAAATCTGAAGTGCCAGGGGTTCTTTCCAGGACCACCTGGACTTCACAAGATGAACTTCAAAAAAGGGAGAGTCAGGGACTCATATTTGGGTCACCCGGACTCCTATGTGAAAGCTCCCTAAAAATGAACTAAAATCATTAAAATAAGTTTCTGGGTCGAAATCTGGGTTTATAGAGATGAACATGGGCTAAAAATACCTAAAATCCGGCCAAAAACGTGTCTGCAAACACCTCGGGTCGTCAAGTGGTAGAAATCGCAAATTTGAGGCTAAACAGGGTGCACAAATGACCTTTAGAGCGTTGGGCCACGCATCCCAGGCCGTGCGCATGCCTTAAAATGAACTGGGCCACGCGCCAGGCCAGTGTGCATAAAAGCTTAGCGCGCGACAGGCCCAGGTGCATAGGCCCAAGCGCATAGTCACCGACCCACGTCCAAAATGGCCCGCTCCACTGGCCCTTTTTTTTTAAATGCTAATAAGTTAAAAATATATATAAAAAGAGAGCATGGGCCGAGATGGCCCAGGCGCATCATGCATGGCCTGTGCGGGTCCACGCACCCTTGTCTCGGCCCAAACCCAAGCTCCAACCCTGATCCACCTGACCTAGACCATTTCACCCGTAGATAGGCACAAGCCCAAACCACCTGAACCAGTAGCCCTTGAACCGGAAAATCAACCCGGTTTGACCCAGAAATGTGTATTTTGCCCAATTCAAGCCCAATTTGGCCCTAGAAAAATTCCAGAAAATCCCTAAAAATAATTGGATCTTTTTGGAACCCAAATATCCCAAAATAACATCAAAACTCATGATGTAGAAATAAACTTACTTCTCTTTTTCACATAAAAATGTTTAAAAGCACCCAAAAGTGCTTTGAACCAACCCAAGATGCTTCCAAAAGTGTTCAATATTAAACCAAAAGGTTCCAAATCAATTGAACCATTAAATTGATCCAAATCATAAATATTCTAAATTGGACCGAAATTGTCCTTAAACTAAAATAAACCAAATTAAATTCAAATTAAACTCAAATTGGACCAAAATTGTCTTTAAACTAAAACTAAACTATAAACATTTTAAATTGAACCGAGATTGTTGTAAAACTAAAATGAACCAAAATTATCCTAAAATTGAACCAAACTATGTAATTAATGGGTGTAGACACCCCAAATTGCACAGCAAAAATGATCAATAATCATCAAAAATCATTATCTCCTTGAAAGCCAGCACAAAATTTGAGAAAAAGTGTTTTTTACTTGTATCCGGTAACTCAGGCCGGATACAAGTACCTCTCTTTGTATCCGATGGAAAATACCGGATACAAGAAAGCTTTAGTGTATCCGGCATTATATGCCGGATACCTTAAGGCCCTTGTGTATCCAACCTGATATGCTGGATACATTAGTTTTGCTCAAAATTAGGGTTTTCCGAGAGCTTTCACCTTTTACCATCATATCCCTCATTAAATGAGTGGAAATCTCGGAAATAGCCTTAGGGTTAAGGTTAGGGGGCTATAGACATTATGTTGTGTCTACCATTCTCACCAACCCTAACCCTAACCTTTGCCTATAAATAGGAGGCTCCTCCTTAAGCAAATGGCCATTAACTCTTGCCTTGAATTCTTGCCAAGAAAAGCTTCAAGAGAAGAGGGAAACCGCTGCGGAAGTGCTTCCAGACTCCAGGTAAGCCTCAAACCTCTTTTTAAATTTTGTTTTTACATTCCTAGATCTAGATCTCTTCTTCTACCTTTCTGTAGAATAAGGCCTTTTTGTGTGTGTGAAAACCCTTCCCCGGCTCAAAGTATCTCGAGACTCCTCCTAGCCGTAAAACGTGAAGGCGGGATCTAGGAGAAACGAGACTGGGGATTGACCCTAGTGCTAAAACCTATGTAGCATAAAGCCTTTTTGAATGATTGAAAACCATTTCATATTCAAAGTACCCCATGATTATCTTGAAGAACCGTATTTAACGGGGAGAGAGAACAAAGGGAAACGATAATGGAACGGAACCCTAGGTTGTTTTAGAACCTTATTTTGATGAATATGTATGCATGCTATCTTGTTATATTGATCTTGTATGATTTTTCACACTTGCACATACATAGCACTATTTTGGTGGGATAGGCTCACATTTGGGGATTTATTAAATTCATTGTGATAATCACAAATAAATGGCCTCAATTAATTCTGTAATGATTTTAAATGATTTTTAAAGGTTTTGTGTTCATTTTGCACGAATTACACACACTTGGTCACAGTTTTGCATTGGTTTTACTCAAAAATGGCTTAGCTTGACAGCAACTGTACCCTTACTTCGGATGCTCATAACTTCATCGTCCGGATGAATTTTGGAGCGATTCTAGAACCATAGGAAAGGTGAGGCTGTTTAGTTTATGTCCACTAAATTTCATTAATTTCTATCAAGCATATTTTTGACACCTCTCTGTCGAAGTTGATTGGACAGTTCAGGTTTAAATACGGAACTTGTCACTTCGACGGAGCACCATGTGTTCGTTTTAAGTCCGATTCGAATGATTTTTGTTTCTGGGAACTCCTTTATGAGTCTATTTTCAAATCCAATTGGTTTCATAATTTTTTGACTCCATTTGAATTATTGGTAACGGATTTACTCAGAACTATTCATCAGTACTTTTCTGGGTAAATTTGTGATCTTCGGGGCCTGTTCAGGAAACCACCCAAGGCACATCCGAATGAGTTTTTGTATGAGGCTAGTTTCTTTTGAAATATGGCCATACAGACTTCATTGACACCAAATTTCACGGATTTCTATGAAGTAGATTTTTCTAGGTGATTTTCTAAAGTTTCCTACTTGCTACTTTTGATTTTCTCCGGCAGCAACTTTAAAAGAGCCATAACTCTTAGGATTTCAACCGGAATTAATTGAAATTTTGCATGAGACTATTGTTTACCCTAATCTTTCAAATGGATTTGGTTTGATTTAATTTCAAATTGGATTTGATTAATTTCAAGAGAAATGACCTTACTTTTTACGAAATTCCCCGGATTTGCCTCAACTTGGTTTTGTGCAACCTTTACTTTGATTTCCATCTTTTTTTGTGATATTCCAGAAGTGATATTAACATAAAAGAAGATCTGGAATGCATTTGGATTTTCATGTGAAGATATCATATATTTGTTCTTTTTCAAGGATTTCATGATTTTTTAGCAAGCTTTCTATTTTCTTTTAGCATGAATAAACACTTGGCAACCACCTTATGTGGGTGAATGGGGGTGCCTAACACCTTCCCCCGTTCATAATCTAATCCCCTTACCCATCTCTGGATTTGATTTTCAAGTAGGGTTATTTTTACCTTAGAATTGGCATTTTTGCACTTTTTGCTTATTTTTAAACTTTTGGTGTCCATTCACACCCAAAATCTGAATGGTGGCGACTCTCCCAATTTTTACATAGAGCCCCGCGTGTCGACGGAGGGATGATCATTCCGGTGAATTTTTTCCGTGTCTTACAATGGGATAACAAAAATGGTTCAAACCAGCCCCCATACACTTCACGTTCACCTAAGTTAAAACTGCTTCCTCTTCGGTTCAATTAAGGTGATTAAATTTAATCAACAAATCAAACCGTTTCCCTTTTTCGGTTCAAATCATAAAAGTAGTTAAATCGAACCAATCCCAAACTAAGTTCTTTCAAATTGAACCGTTTTCCCTTTACGGTTCAACTCAAATTAACCAATCAATAAAATTAAACCTTTTGGTTCAATTAAGGCCCAATGCCTTAGACATTGAATCAAATCAAACCAAACTTTCTCAAATCAAAGTGTTTCCTCTTTGAGATTTAAATTAAATCAAATCAACTAAATTAAACTCAAATGGTTTAATTCGAGATATGACCTTTTACGGTCCAATGCCTCTAATATTAAACCATTTAAATAAAATCAAACCTCAAATTGAACCTTAATGGTCCACTAATTTAAAATAAATCAAACTTAAATGGTTTAACATAAGGTATGACTTTCATGGTCCAATGCCCTAAAATTAAACCATTCAAATTAAACCCAATTGAACCGGATCATAATGATCCAATTAATTAAAATAAACCAAATTAAATATAAGGTAGGATTTTTTATGGTCTAATACCTTATATTCAAACTTAAATTACTTTTGAACTACGTTATGACTTGATCCCAAATAATTGGGTACGTAGGCAGCCTGACAAACTAAACCGGGTTCAGTCGTAATTAAAACAAATCAAATCAATCCCAACCATATAAGTAATCAAGTCTTGTGAATTAAGTTAGAATCAAAGGGTTTTCTCTAATATTTTAGAATTGTAATTAAGGGGATTGTTCTATAGCCTAGACGCACAGGATGGGTTCATATCCCATGAAATAAAAACCCATATAATTGAGTGAAATCATGTTTGATCAGAAATGATTGAGATTCAAATTTTTTGTCAACACCTATGTTTGACGCTAGAACCACTGAGTGGCTCCAGACGAACTGAGACAGAGCGAGTAATAACTACTGCAGTTTAGAGGAATTAATGGAGAAGACGATAGTAGGTACTCCAGCCCAGAACAGCAGCCGATCAGCCATTGAAGAAGAGAGGTACATTGATATACTTTTGCAGTTTTCGTTTTTGCATTGAGTCTTTCACGCTGCTTGACGTTGAGCAATTTTTTTTTTCCCCGGATTGTTGAAATCTTAAGCTCTGTTCCTGATTTTTCTTGATTCTTTTATAGCAATCAAGCCCAGGTGATCGTGAGCAGAACTGCAGAACTTATGGAAGAATTAGTTCTTGAGAACAGATTTAAAGAAATTATGAGAGAATTAGAGATTAAGAAGCCAGAGTGTCCGGCGGGTGCGGTTGGTTGGGAAAAGTTTTGTGCCTTGTTACATGCTGCAGAGATGGCCTACGAACGTGAATATGGCAAGGATAAGAAACCGAAATATGATCGTAGAAAGGTTAAAGAACCCCTAAAGGATAAGCAACCGAAAGATGATTGTAGAAAGGTTAAGGACCTCTAAGAGGAGTGATGTGATCGTAGGTTATTTGAATTTTTTTGTTTTTTCATTTGATTAACTTTCCACTGTTGAGATCGGGAAATACGAAAAACTGTCACAAGTCTTTATTTCAAAGTAGTTTCTTAGCACACGAATATATTCTAAAGTGTAGATAGAAGGTTTTGAGTTTGTGTTTGAAAATTCTCTACTTTTACGTTATGTCTAGAACCTTATGAAATGAAAATAAAAACAGTAAAAGAGAAGAATGGAAATTATTTATATTTCCTTTCAAGTAATATTTGGATAATATGAAAATTATAGAAAATATTGTATTTCTTTCTCTTAAGATATTGTATTTGGGCCCTTTGATATACATAGTTGTGCCTTGTCACAATCACAGGCTAGAGCTGGCAACGGGTCGGGTTGGGTCAAGCTCGGGCGTGTCATAATCGGGTTGGGTCGGGTTGAACCCGATTAGTGACGGGTTGGGAAAACCCCAAACCGAACCCAACCCGCCACTAATCGGGTTCAACCCGCCAACCCGATTATTTTTTTATTTTTTATTTTTTTTTTTGCAAAAACCAGTTTTACTTCTACTGTTTTACATCTTCAGACAAAAATATTATAGATGATGTGGCAAGCACATGGAGAATCAATCATGTTCCAAACTTCCAATCAGTCAACATGAAACCTAAATCTCAGATGCTGCAGAAATTCTCGTTGTTTCCTGAAGAACACAACAAATTCCACCCTTCAGTCCCTGTTTACAAATCATTAAATCAAACGAAAATCATTAATCCAAGCACTAGCGTAAATGAGAAGTATCCAAACCAACCTCCCGTAATTTATGGTCCATGAGAGATGAAAATAAAAAAAAATTCAAACAAATAACAGGTCCATTATATACAACCATTCCAAAATTCTTCAATAATTGGAAGCGTTGCTCAAATCAACCCACAACCAGACCTTAAAAGTTAAAAGTAGCCAGCTCAATCAACTAAAAAGACTACAAAAAAAAAGATCTCTTGCATTTTAGAAATCTTCAATTCAAACACTGAGAAGAGGAAAAACGAACATTAAAAAAAACACTGAGAATGTGAGAAACAAACATAAAAAAAAACAAACAAACACAACAAAAACAAACGAACATAAAAAATAAAAAAAGACAAAAAAGACAAAAAGAATGTAATATAATGTGAGAATCTAGGGTTTCGTGGTGCCAAACCCTAAAAAAAGAAACGAACAAACGCTAAAAAAAACAAACGAACACTAAAAAAAACAAACTCTAAAAAAAACAAACGAACACTGATAGAATCTAGGGTTTTGTGGTCGCTAGAGCTGAATGGAAGAGGAAGAAGAGGGCGAATGGAAGAGGAAAAAGAGGAAGAAGAGGACGAATGGAAGAGGAAGAAAAGGGCGAATGACAGAATCTAGGGTTTCGAAAATACTGCAGGAGAGAACTCTTTCATCATGAACTTGGGTCGCTAGAGCTAAATGGAAGAGGAAGAAGAGGGCGACTGGAGAGACCGCGACCACAAGAGGCAAAGACGAAAGTCACAAAACGAATGAAGCCCCAAAGCGGAAGAAAAGTTAGAAAACCCTAGAGATTTGTTTAAATATTTAATCGGGTTGACCCGATTATGGACAGGTTGGGAAAACCCCAACCCGTACCCAACCCAATTAATAAACGGTGTGCGCACCCCCTATTTTCGGTTTCGCACGACGAGGTGCATGTAGAAGTGATGCTCGCCTCGGGACTGATTGGGTTTGGAGTCGCCACTGCCTGTGAGGTGCAGGCAGACACAAAAGGGGCACCTATTCGGGCCTAATTATTCTGGTCTGCGGCTTTATTAGAGATCTGAGCAAGTTCTCGGTTACGTCTAGGGAAGTCCGAAGACACCCTAGCCCGCCCCGTCGATTGACAGGTGCCGTGGGTCTCCTTGGTCTTGAGTCAACTTAGTTCTCACCCTTCCTAGACCAGCATGCACACTTATTTGGTCTGAGTGAGGACCATTGATGGTGTGGATCCCTTTTTATTTGATTTTATCTTTCTTATTTATTTAGATGAAGTGGGTCGGACCCGGGTCCCGTTGGAAGACCCGTGGGTTGCCAAGGTTGGGCCTTGGGCCCAGTTGGGTTATTGGGTAACCCATTTGGTTATTTTATTAAGTTTTATTTATTTACAATTTTAATTCGGGCTTAGTGGGCTTGGAATGGGCCCATTAGCCAAAGTCCAGTGGCCTGGGGCCCGTTTTATTGAAAACGGGCTGGGTTTGGGCCGGTCTAATGTGGGCCCACAAGTGGGCCTATGGAGGTCTTGGTGGGCCCGTCTAGGCCCATGGTCTATTTATGGGCTGGAAATAGCCCAAATTTCCTAAGAGGCTGGTTCAAGCTGGTTTGAGTCGGGTTAAATCCCACTAAACCGAAGAAGACAATTTTTAAACCAATTTCTTAATTTGACCGCACTTATTGTGCGGTTCTGCCCAAACCGCTCTGTAAGTGCAGTTGTCTCCCGAACTTGCAGTTTTGCTCCGATTTCGCTCTGAGTCAGTTTGATTGATCTCCTGGGGATTCCGGCAGCTTCTGTTGGAGTTCTTTATTGCCTTCATGACTCTTCATATGCTCTATTTGGCTTAAAAAGCCATTTCTGAGACAAAGCCTTCTTCTTAGTCATTCATGGCTATTCTCAAAGGGAGGAATAGGGGAGATTACAGGGGATGATCTAAATTGGATAAATTTCTCTTGTATTTTCAAATGGACCCAATGAAGGAATTCATGGCATCCTCTTTATGTTTTATGAATTCATCCCTTTCTTTTAGTGTAGCGACTCTCATTTGCATGGAAAGAATCCCCACCCACAATGAAACAAACGGATTAGTAGTTAAGGCAGTAAAATAAAGAAATTCAAAACTAGAAGAATCACATTTTATATTGAAAAGGAAGTCATGGAAATGTTACCCTACTAGTAACTCCTTGATCTGGTGATGTCGAGGTTCTCCGAGAATTTCGGCAGCGCTTCCGCGTCTCCTTGTATCTCCAAAGTGAATTTAGAAAGGGGTTTGCTGGGTTCCTATGTTTAAAGGATGAAAGACAGAGTTTAATCAGAGCTTAGGGACATCATAAGGGTATTTTGGGCATTTCTGGAACTAGGAATTGGGATGGGCAGCACTTGGGCAAGGTTTCGGATGAGCAAAGAACAGAGGGGGAGTATGGGGACCAAAGGGGGCCCGGCCCCTGAAATGAGGGGGCTGGCCCTCTATTTATAGGCAAAAAAGTGCCGGAACCGTACTTGAAGTGCGGTTTGGTCACAACCGTACTTGAAGTGCGGTTGTGACAAAATTGCACTAAAAAATCAAAAACCGTACTTTAAGTGCGGTTGTCATTCAACACGTGCAAATTTGCGCGAATCTGCCAGCTGTCGCCGTACAGGACACGCGTCCACCTTCTAGAAGATCAAAACCGTATTTGAAGTGCGGTTCAGACTAAACCGTACCTCAAGTGCGGTTTCGCACGTTTTTTAAATGCCGGATTTCAAACATTTTATCAAATTTGATTTTTAGAAAGATTCTCATCCGATTTATTATTATTTTATTATAAATATCTTTAGATATTTATTAAAATATTCTTAAAATATTAAGATATTTTCAATAAACACTTATTTTATTTATTTTGTCCATTTATTCTGCTTTCTGCTGCGGTTTTGCCACATGGGCAGCTTTCTTGAAACTTTAACTGCCCATAACTTTTCCGTCTGATGTCCGATTTCAGCAAATTTGGTGTCGTTGGAATCGGCTCGGAACCCACTATCCATTAGGATCAAATTGGGCAGTTGAATTGGGGTCGAGCAAAAAGTCAACTTTCGCTTCCCCAAAAGTTTGACCGGCTTATAACTTCCTTATCCGGACTCCGATTCTGGCAAACTCAGTTGCGTTAGAACCGTGTCGAAATGCTCTTTTCAATGAGAGGAAGTTTGATGGCCAATTATCCATGGATACAAAAGTCAAATTTTGGCCCCCTCAGGTTTTGACTTTTTTAATTAAAATTTTCATTTTCTGCATTTTTGGGGGGCAAAAATCAGGTGTCTACAAACGGGTCAACCCAACCCGTTTATAATCAAGTTGACCCGTCGGTTCGGTTCACTTTTTGCCGGCTCTAAGCTTGGCACTTGTCATCTTTTGGGTTGAATGACAAGCGTCCAACCTATGACAGTTTAAGCTTTTAGGTGCAATGGTAGTTTAACATAATATCAAAGTGGAACATTCCCGTGTGAAGTCACAGGTGCAGAAGAGTATTAAAATATAGTATTTGGGCCATTTGATATACATATATATGTAGTTGCGCTTTTTCGCCTATTAGCTTAAGCTTTTGGTACAACAACTGTTTAACACTCTCATAATCTTTACTTTTCCAAAAAAATGTTCTTGATCAAAAGTGAACATTTAAAAACAAAAATTCGCTTTCCATCCACGTGAGAGTTTCAATTTTTTGAAGTTCTTACAACAAATGTTCATTCCATGTGAAGGTCGCTTGTGCGGGTCACTTTTTGCTAGTATTTATAAAAACAGTCGACGAAAAAACTTATTTCTGAAAAAGGGTCACTTTTAAAAAAAATTGAACTTTAAAGTCACTTTACTGCATCTAAATGGGACTCAAATGTAGCCTACTTGGGACACGAGCATATTATACCAAAAGTGATACGAGTGTATGATGCACTTTAGAAACAAAATTAAAGTGACACTATTTATTTATTTACTTTTTTAAAAGTGACCCTGGTAGTCAATTTCTACCAAAAATGCCCTTTAGAAACTCGTTAACCTCATTAAAAGAGGAACGAAATCATTTACTGTGTTACCAAGAATTTGGTGATTAATCATGACTATTTTTAGAAGGCAACACCAAAAACCAGTTTCAATTATCAGACACCTTAAACGTAATCTGAACCAAATTAATTCTCAAATTGTGTCACTTCAAGTTGTGCCTACAATTTCTCAAATTGAAAACGAACCAAATTATGAGTAAAAGCTCCACCATTCCCCTGTTTTGGGGAATTGGTCATTAAAAAAAAAGAATTTATGAATAAAAGTGAATCAAACTCGCTTTTTTCCAGTTTGGTTCAATCGGTTTTGGGGTTCAAGGTTTAAACCGAAATCGCAAGAACATTAATAAGTTTAACCGCTTCCTCGCTTGAAAATAACACGATTGTTTTTACACAGAGGAAAAATCTATTGCACAAATTCTTGTAGTACATGCCTCTTCTTCTTTCCAATTTAGAGCTTAAGTTGAAGTCTGATAGCGAAGAAATAGAGAGAGAGAATCTCATGAGAGATACCTGAAATACGAATAAAGACTACGTGAATTTTGATTTAAAGTAGAACTGGGACTGATTGTTATCTTCTCCTCTAATCCTACTATTACTAGAACAACATCGCTTGGAAAGACTGTACGTGGAGTTGGATTTAAAGTGAAACTAAGACTGATCGTTATCAAGTTTATCTCCTAATCTCCTAGTATGAATAGAAGAATACATCTTAAAGCTGGAACAAGGACGGACTGTTATCTAGCTATTTTAATCTCTTATATTCCGAGTATAACTACAATAAGATCGATCGCTCGGTTATATATAGAGCTTGCCAGTTTCTGGGTATTCATTCGTTCTTAGCGAGGTTTCTTTTCTGACGGAGTGAGCGAGAGAGAGAGTGCTAACGACGGTGATTGATTTAGAGGAATGGAGAAGACGATAGGAGATACTCGAGCCCAGAACAGCGGATCAGCCATTGAAGAGGAGAGGTACATTTATGTGCTTTTGAAGTTTTTGTTTTGGTATTGAGTCTTTTACGCTAACTGTTTCACCTTGAGCAATGTTCTTTCTCCCGGATTGTTGAAATCTTAAGCTCTGTTCTTGATTTGTTTTGATTCTTTTATAGCAATCAAGCCCAGGTGATCGTGAGCAGAATTACAGAACTAATGGAAGAATTAGAGCTTGAGAAACCGGAGTTGCGGGAGTGCTCTACGGCTGATCTGAAGAAGTTTTGTAGTCTGCTACTTGCTGGGGATATTTCCTACGAACGTGATTATGGCAAGGATGAGAGACCGAGAGATGATGATCGCAGTTTTCGGGAAGGTGAGAGTTCAAGTTATAAAGTGGGTTCTGTGAGCAAGAACTCCAAGAAAAAGAAAAGGAAGGTGCCGAACAGAGAGAACAACGTGAGGAGACGTCAGAGGGCTCCATTATTGCCGGCGCCGTTGATGCCGATGGAAATGCAGAGAAAGGTTACAGAAGTTGCAGGTGAGGGGACTAACCCCATCTGGGTTGGTTACAAGGAGCTCACTGAATCGGATTTAAAGAAGCATCTCTGCCGTCTGTTCCTCCCCACGAATGTGATAAGTGTGTTAACCGAGGAAGAGAAGCAACTAGCGAAGAAGGAGGACCTGGAGATAACAGTGATCGACCCAAGGTTAGAAGTCTGGACGGAGCTGAAAGTGAAGGTTTGGCCGAGCTTAATGCAACCAGTTCTAGTAAAACATTGGATTCAACTGGCAGGCGAGAATGCATTCGAGAAAGGACACAAACTGCATTTCTGGAGCTTCCGACTAAATGATCAGAACCAGAGACTTTGTTTTGCTATGAATGTTGATAGAACTTAGGCTTACTGTAGTAGTTTTATATGAGTTCAGGTTGTAGTCACTGTGGTAACGCCCAGGGGTTGGTCGGTAGCCCTTCTTCCCTTTTCCCAAAAAAATAAAAAAAAAAATAAAAAAAAAAATGAAAAGTAAAAAATAGAAAAAAGAACAATTAGAAAAGGTAGTCTTTTGTTTTACATAGTATTTTATTTTAATATAGTGTTTTACCCCCAAAAAGAAAATCAAAATTCTTAACAGTTATGTCATCCAATCTTAAATTTCTTGGCACAAGTGCTTCAGAAAAAGGAAAAAAAAGAATTACAAAAGAAATAACATAATAAGAGAGGTTCGGAAAATATTCAGCCTCGTTTGAGAGACATTCGTTCTCGATTGTTCCCCAAATGAGTTTCATGGGAATAAAGAGAGGCTAGGTTCGAAGTTTAGTAAAGCATGATTGATTACTGTTTAGTGTGAGGATTGAAAACTTTTATATATGCATGAATAAAGTTGTAGACACTCCAAATTGCACCCCAATATAAGATATTAACTAAGAAAGGCTCCAAAGGTCTTATTTGAGCCTTTACATATGTCAAACTTTCAAAAACTTTCAAAATCAGTGCCAACCGCACTGTGTATGCGGTTTTATAATTTCGGTTTCAACCGCTCTGTATGTGCGGTTGCAACCGCACAGACAGCGCGGTTCAGGTCCTTGCTTGTTGCGCTGGCGGCCACGTGGCTTCGAGAAGCTTCGGCCGTTAAGCCGCGTGTCTAGCACTCAATTAAAGCATAACTGAATTGAACCGTTCTGTATATGCGGTTTAGTCGAATTTGTATTGAACCGCACTTTGAGTGGCGGTTCTGTGGAAACCGCACTGAGTATACGGTTTTAACTGTTTCGAGGCTTTGCGAAATGGCTCGATCTCTGGGCCTTATTTACGCATATTACCTCTCTCTTAGGGACTTGAACTCCCTATTTCACCCTCCGAAACTTGCTGAATTACACCAATTCATGCCTTGGAGGAGAATTGGAATAATCTAGAAGGCCTTTTTGGCCTACCCTTGGGACTCTTCTACCCTTGACTTGGCCTATAAATAGAGAGGCCCTCCTCTTGCAAATGGCTGGTAATTTGAAGCTTGGAAGCTCTGCAAGAAGAAGAGAAGCTCTGCTGGATTGTCTACTCAAAGCTCAAGCTACCTAAGGTAAAGCTCTCCTTTGGTTTTCCAGTACTCTCTTTATAATTCCAACTCCCATCTTCTACCTTTCTGTAGTATAAGGCCTCTGTGCATTCTTGCAACCCCAAACCCCTTCTAAAGTACTTGGGAATCCTCTCTAGCCGTAAAACGTGAAGAGAGATCCTGGGGAAAAGGAAGGTGGAATGGATCCTCTAGGCTTAGAACCCTCAAGTGGTGAAAAGCATGCTATATGGTTATTTTGAGCCCTTGAATGCTTCTCTGATCATTTTGTATTTGGAGAAGATGTGAATCCATGCTCCCTACAGCCATGGATTCTAACTTTCTCATAGAAAATGTGATTTTCCACATCTTTGCACCCACTTTTCACTACTTTCATCAAATAGGCTAGATCTTGGATTTCCATGTAAAATATGGAAAATCTGAGATCATCGGCCTTAGAATGAGTTTTTAGAAGTTCATGAGTTGTTTTTCATGATTTTAAATGGTTTTGGTCGAATCCACTTGCACACATACACTGATTTTGGCTTCTTATTCAAAGTTCTTCAAAAACAGGACAGATCTGTAGCCTGTCTTGGAATGCTCATAACTTCATCCTCCGGATGAATTTTTGAGTGATTCCAAAGACATATGATAGATTGGGAGGTCTATTTAATATCTGGAAATTTTCGTACACTTCCATGTAGCCAATTTTTGACACCATCTCTTCAAAGTTTGTAGGACAGTTCAGCCCAGATTGCTGAACTTGTCACTTCGATGGTGCACTATTTGCTCAGTTTTAATCCGTTTTATGTGATTTCAATTTCTGAGTTTTCTTTGAGAAGTCTATTTTCATTTCCAACAAGTTTCAGCAGATTTCAATCTGTTTTGTGCCTTGGGTGCTCATTTGACTCAGAAGTGCTCGCTGGCATAGTCCAGAGCTCATCTGTGGTCTTCTAGGCCTGTTCAAGAGAGCACACAAGTCGCATCCGGATAGAGTTTGGTGTGAGGTTTTTTTCTTTTGAAAGATGGCATTACGTACTTCCTCCACACCAATTTTCATGGTTTTTTATTGAGCCAAACTCCACGAATAGAGCTTTGAAAATGCCTACTTAACACTTTTTCTGAGTTATAACAGCAGATTTCATATGTGGATTTCTCTCTAGTTTTGAATCGGATCGAGCTGAACTTTTTACTGTATATTCTAATATATACCAGTTTTCAAATGGCTTCGATTTCATTGGATTTAGATTTAAATTGAATGAGTTATGGTTTATCAAAGCTTTCAAACTCTTTTGACCGAATTTCTCCAAATTTGCCTTGGCTTGATTTTCTTCATTTTTACTTTGATTTCACTTCACTCATGAAGTTTTAAAAGTGATGAATCCACAAAGAGAGTCTAAACTCATTAGACTTCTCATGTGGAATGGTCACACACATTGTGCTTGTTAAGCACCTTTTTGTTAATTTTACTAGCAAACAATTTATAGCATAAGCAAGCATGTGGTAACCGTCTTAGACGGATGAGTGGGGGTGCCTAACACCTTCCCCCGCTCATAAATAATTCCCCGTACCCAATCTCTGGATTTTCCTTGTATTAGAGCTGCTTTGGCTCTATTTGACATCTATGAACCCTTTGGTGTCCATTCACACCCTAAGATGAATGGTGGCGACTCTTTACATTTTATCGACCCCCGCGTGACGATATCGGAAGTCATCCGAGATGACGAATCCATGTCTCACAACTGGCGACTCTGCTGGGGACAGCTAGTGGAATAGAGCCATGTTTTGATTGCTTGAGCATGATTGATTGATTTCCATGAATTGTTTGCTGTTTTACCATTTGTGATAAACATGTTTGATCTGAGTGTTATTATTTTTAGAATACCCGAGACCTTAGACAATAGGCTATGTGATGGATGTATGCTTTGATTATATTCAAAACCATGTTAGTGGACCTAGATAGTCTTACCATGCTAGGTTGCCATTTTTGTCATGATAAGCATGCTTTGATTAGAACTTTAATGTGGTAAGCATGAGATCAGCATTTGGAGAGATGTTCACCTTGTATCAAGCATGCTCACCATGATTTATTTGCTTTTTTGTATAACATGATAACATGCTTGCATGATGCTTGTGTGAATACATGTTTAGTATGAGCATACTAGGTTTTTTTATTACTTTGTTTTACTCATGATTGTTTACTTCAAATATGATTTCCATATCATGCCTTGGTGAATGTGATTGCGCTTGCATGAATAAGAAAAAAGAGTGGCAAGGGTGGGACGTTGTGTTGAATGTGACCCTCTTTTTCAAATGCACTTGAGCACTTTTTTTATTTTTTACACAGCCTACCTATCACCTATAGGAAGTTGAACAGGAATGTGTGTAGCTTGGCGCACCGAGGTCGTTACTTCGGAAAGCGAAAGTGAAAACATTCACCTTAGAGACTTTGAGCCAATGATGTGATGACATGGTGGATCTAGAATTCTAGTCATACACTAGGCTTGAGCTCTAAGTTGCCAATAAGCCAAAACCCAAAACCCCTACGCGAAGGTGGAGAAACACCCTTTTGGCCAAAATAAACCAAATGCGATGGGGAAAGGGTTTGTAATTGAGGGAAGGCCGTCTTGCATGGCTCAGGTGGTCCAAGGCATGATATGGACGCCATTTGGAAGGTAAACATGAGGTAACAAGGTAATGTAAGCCTATTATTTGTGGTAACATCTTTACTTTGTAAATATCAAGCTCATGTTGGCCATTTGTGGGGATTTTGTTATTCCCAGAAATTTGTTGTTATCCTAGGATTGGTGTAGCCCTTAGAGAGAGTTTTTACTCTTCTTAGGTGTCGTTCTACCCCAAATGTCCATAGGAGGCACCTAAAAGTCTCAAAATCCATGCATTGGGTGTCCATTTTGGGGAGGGAGCCTAGGCCCTCCTATGTATGAATATTACTAATCCTTTGTTTTGCAGGAAATTTGTGTGGAGAACACCCCGGAGCTGCTGGTACAAAGGGATTTTTCCTTTTTAGTTTAAAAATTCTCATTCTCAAGCCCAAGGAGGCTAAAATTGTAATTTTATTTTGATTCATGCCCTTGAAGGCCAATTTGTATTGTAACATGTTTCTTTTATCATAAGAAATCTGTTTGTGCATGTTTTTGGTATCCCCATGCAATTTCATGAAATTCAAGGGTTAAGCGGGCCTTTAATGCCATTTGATGTGTCAAATGCCCAATTTGGGGCAGTCTGGAAGCCACCCGATGGTGAACAAGGTGTTTGGGCATTTAACTAAGCTAATAAAACCAATTGGAAAAGAAAACAAATCAAAAATCTGTTTTTCGGCTGAAAACCGTCCTGAGTATGCGGTTGTCTGCATTTTCGCTGCAACCGCATGTTTCATACGGTTTGAGCCAAACCGTCCTGAGTGTGCGGTTTTAAGCCGAAATCCCATTCTGGCCATGCTAATTAAACATTTCTGGGTCTTTTCATCCCTAAGTTATATAAGCAAATGGGCAGTGACTCCAAATAAGATAAATGGCATTTAAACCATTCCAAATCCACCCGGATCAAGAGACTAAGGTCATTTTGAACATATTCACCTAAATTGAACAAATTAATCCAACTCAAAGGTGAAAATGATGAAATAAAGTTGGCTCAAACCAAAAGTCAGGTCAAGCACCAAATTTTGCGGTTTAAGCTCATGTTAGGCTCTTTTTACCTAATTTGAACACTTAACCCATCTTAAGTGAAGTAAATGATTAAAAGAAAATTGGTTCAAATAACCAATCTAATCATACTTCAACCTCAAGAATTAAACTTGGAAATCACAATAAGTTCCCAAAACATGTTAAGCTTAAAAAGGAAGCTCAACTCTTTTAAAATGGGGCAAATTCCAATCAAAAATCAATCTTTAAGAAATCTTTAAACATAAAGTGTTCAAACTTTTAAGATTTCTTCCAAAGGGCAATTGGGTCACTTGGAAACCTTTGAATTCCAAGCAAATAATCATTTAAAAATCAAGTGAAAGGAAAATTTTAAGTAAATCATCTCCTTGAAAGCAATTTGAGTCTCTTTTTAACTCAAAAATACCTAAGGGGAAATCAAAAATATTTTAGGCATCTGAAAGCCTTGGAATTTCAGAAAATCAACTCATAGGACTCCTGGAAGCCTGAAATTCCAGACTTTTTCAAAATCTTCATAGGCCTTCTAAAGCCTGAATTTAGAAACTCATAGGACCCCTGGAAGCCTGAAATTCCAGACTTTTTCAAAATCTTCATAGGCCTTCTAAAGCCTGAATTTAGAAACTCATAGGACCCCTGGAAGCCTGAAATTCCAGACTTTTTCAAAATCTTCATAGGCCTTCTAAAGCCTGAATTTAGAAACTCATAGGACTCTTGGAAGCCTGAAATTCCAGACTTTTTCAAAATCTTCATAGGCCTTCTAAAGCCTGAATTTAGAAACTCATAGGACCCTGGAAGCCTGAAATTCCAGATTTTTTTCAAAATCTCATAGGCCTTCTAAAGCCTGAATTTAGAAAATCATAGGCCCTTGAAAGCCTGCGTAATTTCAAGAGGCTGTGGAAGCCTTAATTCCAAAGCATAAGCCCTTGGAAGCTTGCGTAATTCCAAGTTCGGATTTGTCTAAGGACTTTTACCTTAGGCATCTCATGTTTGTGGGACGTTGGAAGCCCTAGAATATTCCAGCATTGGTGGGTCTTTTTCGTACCAACCAATTAGTAAGCCCTTGGAAGCTTGCGTGATTCCAAGTCTTGATTTGTCTACAGGCTTTTACTGTAGGCACATCATCTTTTGTGTGGGACGTTGGAAGCCCTAGAATATTCCAGCATTGGTGGGTCTTTTTCGTACCAACCAATTAGTAAGCCCTTGGAAGCTTGCGTGATTCCAAGTCTTGATTTGTCTACAGGCTTTTACTGTAGGCACATCATCTTTTGTGTGGGACATGTTGGAGGCCCTAGAATACTCCTACAAAATTTCTGAGGTTTGATCTTTTTCGTATCAATCACCTCATCTTAATAAGGTTATGTTAACCATAAATACAAAAATCAAAAAAAATATATGAATGCAAAGAGACCCCCAGACTCATGTTCACCAAGCCTACATGCATGCATGCATAGGTGTGTAAAGTTGATTTGATGGGATACTAACATTTTTCTCTTTTGTCTTTTTCTTTTAATAAGGTACTAAGTTCCTACTGCAACCATTGCTCCCCGACGTTCTCAAAGATTAAAAGCTGCTACCATGAACCCTGCTGAAGAACAATCCACTGTTTCGGCTGAGGCCTTTGCTCAACTGCAAGAGCAAGTGGCAGGGATGACCAAACTATTGGAGAATCTGCTGGCCAACCAAGCCGCTCAGGCTCAGGTGCAGGCACAACAGGCGCAGGCTCAGGTTCACCAAGCTTCATCGTCCCACAATGCACCACCACAGGCTCCACCCCAGACTGAACTTCCACCACCAATCCAACCTATCCCACCTCAACCTGAACTCTCTCATCCAAACCCCGAGCCTATCCTGATCCGGGAGGAGGAATCTGAATGTGAGAAGGAAAAGGAAAAAGAAAAAGAGAGACTGAGGGTAGAAGTGGAGAGGAAATTTTTGGACAAACTGGAGTCCATTCAGGAGGAATTGAAAGAAGTGAGGGGGATCAACACGTTGGGTGGTACCAACTTCCAAGATCTCTGCCTGTACCCCGACGCATGCTTACCGGCCAAATTTAAGTGCCCGGACTTTGAAAAATATGATGGCACCGGATGCCCAATGAGCCATCTGAAGCTCTACTGTGGGGCGTTATGCCAATTTGGCCGGGATGATGGCATCCTGATCCAGCTATTCCAGAGAAGCCTAACTGGGGCAGCCTTGAGATGGTTCGCAACTGTGGACCACGGCAGAATCAGAAGGTGGAAAGACCTAGCTGATGCTTTCCTTGCTCAGTACCGTTTCAATGCTGACATCGTGCCAGATAGGTACGATATGATGAAAATGAGTAAGGGAAGAGATGAGACAGTTAGGCAGTATGCCAAAAGGTGGAGAGAAGCCGCCTCTCAGGTCAGGCCTCCCATGATGGAGCCAGAAATGGTTACCACCTTTATTGGCACGCTGGGGCATCCATTTTACAATCACTTGGTGGGTCAGGTTACCACCAGTTTTGCTGCCCTAGTGTTAGTCGCGGACCGGATTGAAGATGGGATCAGATCCGGGCGAATCCACGACCATTCTGCCACGGCTCGTCAGCAGGAGCCAACTTTTGATCCTTCTGCCCAGAAGCAGAAAAATGGGGCAAGAAGGAATGGAGGAAAGAAAGAAGGGGAAGTAAACATGGTACAACCCCAACCACCACAAAAACCCATCCAAATCAATATTGCTGCACCTCCACCCAGTCCGGTGCAGCCACAATCGACCTATCAAAACCCTCTCAACATTAATGTTCCTCAGGCAGCAATGCCCAACCAAAAAAGGGTATTCTCAAAAGAGGAGAGAGACGCTTGGATGGCGTCCAGAAGGAGTAGGGTCCTTTCCCCTCTTCCTGTGACTCCATCCCAACTTTTGCCATCTTTGTTAAACGCAGGGTATGTCACCCTGAAAGAACCAAATCCGAATGCTTCAATGGGAAAGAATTTCGATCCCTCCACCACCTGTGAATACCATATGGGTGCACCAGGACACCCTACAGACAGGTGCTGGCCATTAAAACACGCCATTCAAGATTTGATCGATCAGGGAACCCTGTTGTTTAACACAGCTGCACCCTCTCCAGCCAGGACTGACATTGGTCAGAATCCTCTGCCCCAGCATAATGGGGCTGGTCCTTCCAATTTCGTAGGGACCATCTCTTCTAGACCTAGGACGTTTGATCCCTCGCAGCTAATTGCGCCAATAGGGACGTCCGTTAAGGTCTATTTTGACCAGGAAGAGATAGAGGAACATATCAACGTCATTTCTGGAAATAGTAGAAATGGCAAGACTGCGGAGGACATTAATGCCTCTCTAAACCGGGCCACTTCTCTCATGGCCCAGCTTAATGTAGCCAAACCCCCTCTCATTATTAATTGCAACCAGGCTGTTGCTTCCACCACTACTCCATCATCCAAACCATCTTTGGTCATTAATTATGACCCCACCACTGCTTCAATTACGTCTGTTTCTTCTCAGACCTTAAAATCCTCTCAACCCCAGGCACCAACGCAATCTTCGCCTCTGGTTATTGAGGTGCCTTCTTCTAACCTTATTCCCACATCAGCTCCTGCACCAAGGTCCCACCTCCAACCCTTGATATTTAACGTGCCTAAACCCTCTTATTCAGAAACCGCTGTACCTTGGAATTACAGCGAGGGTTATACGACCACTATCCCAGTGGCCGGGAATCAAGGTCAGGAGGAGGTAAACCTCATGACAAGATCAGGGAGGTGTGTGGAAAGAAAAGAACAAGAAAGGAAAGAAGCAGAGCAAGTCCAGAAGGGGAAGGCCAAGATAGGGGAAGACACCCCTCAGGTCGACAATAAGGAGGCAGAGGATCTCCTAAAAATACTGAAAAAGAGTGAATTCAATATTGTTGACCAATTAACCAAGGTCCCTGCCCAGATATCAATACTGGGATTACTGCTTAATTCAGAAAAGCATAGGGACTCATTAATGAAAGTACTCCAGAGCGCCCACGTGCCCAAAACAATCGAGCCAGACCAGCTCGGCACGATGATCGGCCAGATCCTATCTCACAATGTGATAAGCTTTTCAGAAAGCGAGATTAGCCCTGTTGGAGGCTATCACATGGACCCTTTGCACATCACTGTGCTCTGTAAGGGTAGCATGATAGCCAGGGTCCTAATTGACAATGGGTCAGCCTTAAACGTCTGCCCCCTTGTAACATGTGTGAGGCTTGGCCTGGACCAATCCAGGATAAAGCAGAACGGGAGGGTTGTGAGAGCTTTCGATAGCTCCAAAACACACTCCCTGGGAGAGATTGAACTGCCGATTACCATCGGACCGAATATCTTTAATATCACATTCGAAGTGATAGATATTCCGGCTGCCTTCAATCTACTTCTGGGAAGGCCGTGGATCCACTCAGCTAGGGCTATACCCTCTACTCTTCATCAAAGAGTAAAATTTATAAGAGGCCAAAGGGTAATAACGGTCCTAGCCGAGAACCTAGTCCCTCCCGTCATATCACCTGACGTACCTTTCATTAATGTGGAATTAACGGCAGACAAAATTGCCTTTCACTCTTTTCAGTTTGAAACAGTCAACTTCATACCTGGGGGGTGTCTAAAAAATGAGAAGTTGACATGCGCCAATAAGATGGTGGAGAAGGTCTTAAAGGATTGCAATTTCCACCCAGGAAAGGGGTTGGGCATTAACCTGCAAGGAAGGGTGACGCCCATAGAGGCACAGAGGCTAGTCCCACGAGTAGGACTAGGGATGAAAATGAGAAGATGGAAGAGGGGACCACAGAAAGAAAATGAGAGGGGAAAGAATCAAGAAAAGTTCCCTCATTTAAGGGAAACTTTCCCGAGGCCCTCTCATACCATTCAATTGGCTCCTCCTACAGATTCCTCCAAGCCTCCGTATTTCAATGACAACCCTTTTAGAAAGCCTTTTACCTCAACCCTTCAACCTTTTATCCCCCTCTCATCCACTTTGACGCCCGAAGCCACGGGTGAGCCTGAGCCACTGCCACAAGAGCAGCAGGATTTCACAGAGGAGACAGGGGCATTCTTTGCAATGACAGAGAATGAAGGAAGAGAGAAAGCAGAAGAAGAGGTTCCTTTTATCGACTGGGCATCAATCAAGATTCCGAATGAAGTCACCTCTGAACTCAGCCCCGAAGCAGAAAAGGGCAGTTTTTCAAATCCGGTAATGATGGTATCGGATCAAGAGTTGGAGGAGGAACGGGTTTGCACTATACCACCTGTTCCAGAGGGCTTTGTATTGAAAAATTGGGAAGAGACCCCTTTGACATTTGAGGCTGCATATGGTTGGCAATCAGCTGCGGCCTCCAAAAAAAAACTCCATTAGTGGATTGCCCTTTTCCTGAAGGTTTTAATGAACCTTCATCTTCAGGAAAAGCCTCTCTAGAAGGTTCTCAAAAAACCCAAAAAGATTTTGCAATTTTTTCTAGAAAATCTAAAGCTTTCAAAATGGTCCAGACTGCTTATGAGCCATATATACAGACTGAATTAGAGCAAGTTGAATACGACTTCGACCTCGAGCTCGACTTCGACCTAATGGGGATCGAAGAGGAGATCGAGGCCGAAGACAATGACCTTCCAAGAGAAATATCATATCAATTGAAGCGTCACGAAAAGGGTATTCAACCTAACATTGAAGAAACCATTTCCATAAACCTGGGAACTGAAGAGGACCCAAAAATTGTAAAGATTGGAGCATGCTTGTCTGAAATACAGCAGAAAGAAATGTCCCAATTCTTGGCCGATTACAAGGACGTGTTCGCATGGTCTTATCGGGATATGCCAGGGTTGGATACAGACATGGTTGTACACAGGCTGCCAATCCTGCCAGGAGTAAAGCCTATTAAGCAGAAATTGAGAAGGTTGAAACCGGAATGGACTTTGAAAGTCAAAGATGAAGTAGTGAAGCAGTTTCAAGCCGGGTTTTTGGCGGTGTCCACATACCCTGATTGGCTAGCCAATATAGTCCCAGTTCCAAAGAAGGATGGAAAAGTCAGGATGTGTGTGGATTACAGAGACTTGAACAAAGCAAGCCCAAAGGATGATTTTCCATTGCCACACATCGACATCTTGGTTGATAATACGGCAGTGCACAGCCTGTTCTCTTTTATGGATGGCTTTTCCGGATACAACCAAATCAAAATGGCAAAGGAGGATCAAGAGAAAACCGCTTTTATTACTCCTTGGGGAACCTTCCACTACACAGTCATGCCTTTTGGATTAAAGAATGCCGGGGCAACATATCAGCGAGCCATGACAGCCCTTTTCCATGATATGATCCACAAAGAGATGGAAGTCTATGTGGATGATATGATCGCTAAATCATGTGAAGAGGAAGACCACTTAATCAATCTAAAGAGGGTATTTGACCGTCTAAGGAAGTACAGCTTAAGGCTTAATCCAGCAAAGTGTGTCTTTGGAGCCACATCCGGGAAATTATTGGGATTCATTGTAAGCAGAAGAGGGATTGAGATAGACCCGTCTAAAGCCAAGGCAATCATTGAGATGCCAGCTCCTAAGACTGAAAAAGAAGTTAGGGGCTTTCTGGGAAGAATTCAGTATATCAGCCGGTTCATAGCACAACTTACTGCTATTTGCGAGCCGATCTTTAAACTTCTAAGGAAGAATAACCCAACTATTTGGAATGGGGATTGCCAACAAGCATTCGACAAAATAAAGGATTATCTGTCAAATCCTCCTGTTCTAGTACCACCAATTCCAGGAAAACCACTGATTCTGTATCTATCAGTTCTAGAAACATCAATGGGATGTGTATTGGGGCAGCATGACGAAACAGGCAGAAAAGAAAAGGCTATCTACTACCTGAGCAAGAAATTCACAGATTATGAGACAAGATATTCGCCTTTGGAAAAGACTTGTTGCGCTTTGGTCTGGGCGACTCAAAGGCTTAGGCACTATTTCTTAAGCTATTCGACCTTGCTGATTTCAAGGATGGATCCGCTAAAATATCTGTTTGAGAAGCCGGCTTTAACGGGTAGAACAGCCAAGTGGCAGCTTTTGCTTTCAGAATTCGACCTAACATATGTCACTCAGAAAGCAATCAAAGGTCAGGCAATTGCTGACCACCTAGCTGAGCATCCATTGCCAGATTATCAACCTCTTAAAACGAATTTCCCGGATGAGGCTATCTTGTTTGCTGAAGAGGAAGACAGTGAAGACTCCTGGCAGATGTTCTTTGATGGAGCTGCAAATATGAATGGAAATGGGATCGGCGCAGTATTAGTAAAGCCAGATGGTTCACATATCCCAATCGCAGTGAAATTGAGGTTTCAGTGCACGAACAACATAGCAGAGTATGAAGCATGTATAATCGGCTTACAAGCTGCTCTGGACCATGATGTTCAAGAACTTGACGTATATGGAGATTCGAGTCTTATCATCTTCCAAACAACTGGTGAATGGAAAACCAAAGATCATAAATTGATCCCATATCACCAATATTTGGAAGAAATAAGTACCAAATTTACTCGAATTTCTTTTAGCTATATGCCAAGGGCTAAGAATCAGTTTGCGGAT
The DNA here is from genome assembly GCA_947561395.2 of Buxus sempervirens. Lineage (NCBI taxonomy): Eukaryota > Viridiplantae > Streptophyta > Magnoliopsida > Buxales > Buxaceae > Buxus > Buxus sempervirens. The sequence continues at coordinate 11,862,939 of OX387183.1, forward strand.
GCCTTGGCGACATTGGCCTCAATGGTTAGTATTCCAGAAGGGGTAGACATACAACCACTTGAAATTGAAGTCAGAGACGAGCCAGCTTATTGTCTTGTTTTGGAAGGAGCGCAAGAAACAGAAATACCATGGTTCCAAGATATCAAGAATTTCTTGGATAATCGAAATTTACCAGAAAGCGCTAGTCCCACTGAAAAAAGAACAATACAGAAGTTAGCAGGACAGTTTCTTCTAAATGGTGGGCAGTTGTATAAGAGATCTTACAATAATGTTCTACTCAGATGCGTCACCAAGGTTGAAGCAGAAAGGTTGATTGAAACAGTGCACGGGGGAGTCTGTGGGCCGCACATGAATGGACACATGCTCGCAAGGAAAATATTGCGATTGGGATATTATTGGTCTACAATGGAGCACGATTGCTGCCTACATGTTAAGAGATGCCATTTGTGCCAAATATATGCTGATAATAAGCATGCACCACCAAGTGAGCTGCACAGCATGACCTCTCCATGGCCATTCTCTATGTGGGGTATTGATGTCATTGGGATGATTTCTCCAAAAGCATCCAATGGACACCGGTTCATTCTAGTGGCAATTGATTATTTCACAAAATGGGTTGAAGCTGCTTCGTATGCAAATATCACAGGAAACCATGTTCTTAAGTTTCTAAAGCACAACATAATTTGTCGCTATGGGTTGCCAAAAGCCATAGTTTCAGACAATGCTTCGAATATTAAGAACAAGGATATGAAGGAGATGTGTGAACAGTTTCAGATAACTCATCACAAGTCAGCCCCTTACAGGCCAAAAATGAATGGAGCAGTAGAAGCGGCAAATAAGAATATAAAGAAAATAATCCAGAAGATGGTGGTAAGCTTTAGAGATTGGCACGAGATGTTACCATTTGCTCTCCATGCTTACAGAACCTCGATCCGAACTTCTACTGGGGCAACGCCATATTCCTTGGTTTATGGAACAGAGGCAGTCTTACCTGTTGAGGTAGAAATCCCTTCATTAAGAGTGCTTATGGAAACAGAGCTTGAAGAGGCTGAATGGATTCATTCTAGATATGAGCAGCTTAATCTGATAGAAGAAAAGCGGTTGAATGCGCTTTGCCATGGTCAACTGTATCAGAGGAGAATGGCCAGGGCCTACAACAAGAAAGTGAAGCCCAGAGCTTTCCAAGTGGGTAATCTAGTCTTAAAGAAGATATTACCATTTCTGGAAGACCCTCGTGGAAAGTTTAAGCCAAATTGGGAGGGACCTTATGTAGTGAAGAAGAGCTTGTCAGGAGGCGCTCTTATCTTGACAGAAATGGATGGGACAGATTTTCCTGAGCCAATGAACTCCGATGCGGTCAAACAATATTTCCCTTGAAGGAATATCACAAAGAAAGGATCCGAGGCCATTTTTCTTCCTCCCTCACAAATTCTAATATCCCTAGATTAAACCAAGTTGAGCCTGTTCGTGTTTTAAAGAACCCAAACTGGAGCTTACAGTCGCGACTGGGGCAGGGTTAATAGAACAACAAAAAGGGAAATAGAAAAGAAAGGCCAAAAGAAAAAAAAGAAGGCCAATATTGGGAATGGGGGGTCGCATCCATTATGACTGTAAGCCCAGTTGTCCCATTTTCAAGATGTTAAAATGTTGAGCCTATAATAACCTCTTTTTCATGAACCCAACCCAGCCTTCATTTCGTCCTATTGGTCAAGTCCTCGGTGATCTGGGTGTATTCCTTCAAGCTCGGGATGTTGAAAGGGCAATGATGGAATAAACAAGCCGGTCCTAGTGAAAACCGTAACAGGCACTAGGGGCAATATTGGCAGAAAGAAGGCAGAAGGAAAAAAGAGAATAAAAGAAAAGGAAGAAACAGGAAAAAGGTCACCAACCGTACTTGAGATACAGATTGAGCTAAACCGCCCTTTTTCTACGGTTTTGGCAGAAGGGCTATGCAACCGCATATTGAAGACGGTTTTGGCCAAACCGTTCTGAATGCGCGGTTTTGCGCAGCAGAAGTGAATTGAGCAGATTTTATGCAAGGGACTAAACCAGAAGGCTGGGGCAGGCCCCCTGAAAGTGGGAAGGAAACTTGGGGATGAGTCTAAGGGTTCCAAGGGGGATGGATTGGCTTCCTCCTCATTAACTGAAATACCCTTTTTGCCCAACTTACTTCAATTCGTCCAACTATATGGGATTAAAGCATTATGGACCAATTTACAATAAAAACACACAAAAATAAAAACTATATTTTGGCCAATGATGAGAAATCAGTGACTTTTCATTAAAACTGTCAGTTTTTACAAGCATATGAGAGTTCTGAGGCCAATAGTATAAAAACCTACTTTGTATTCTCTATCTTTCCACTAGTGGAGTTTCTCTTTGTACAGAAGTGTAAAAAAGAAAAAATACAATGAAAGGGGCTAATCTCTATCCCCTAGCCTCTCCTCAAGCTCTCTGATCCGAGCCGCCTGAACCGCCACAAGCCTTTCAGCCCCCTCTGCATCTGGGTCACTGAGGAATGAGATGACGTCATCGGAGAGAGTCTGCCTGGTCCTCATATCTCTGAGCCTGGCCATGGTCTCGTCATGCCTCCGCCATGCAGCTCTCACCTCGAAGCGACGGGCCTGTATCTGCTCTGATAATCGCCGCTCCAGGTCTTCTTTCTCCAACCTCAAAGTGCGGGCCTCCTCCACCCATATGAGCTGCAGCCGCCTATGAGAAGCCCACTCGGTCTCCAAGAGGTCCTCATAAGTAGGACACGGGATAGCGGGAGGATCAGCCGATACAGAGGCACAGCTTTGCACCTGCTCCCTAATCCAAAGGAGATAGTCCTTCTCATGTAATTTGGAGAAGACAGGGCCTCTCAAAAAGCAGGCCTGCGACCATTCCTTCAATAGGCGGAAGCAGAGACCCATGGTGGCTGGTGTGAGCGGACCTATGAGCTCTTCATATCCCTGAGGTACTAGGATCCCCTGCACCTCCTCTCCAAACTGCCGGATGACCCTCAAAGGCAAATAGAGCAAGGCAGACTTCAAGCCCATAAGCACGGCGAAGTTTCGGTCAGAGAAGCTGATCGCTGTCTCGACGGAGGGCTGGTAAGCACCGGGCCATCTCACCTGGTCGTCCTGAAGAGTCCCCAAGAAAGCAAACCATCCCTGTTTGCCGCCATGTATATTGGGACACCCCCTGTTGCTCATCAAAACAGGAACGTCCAATCTAGGGAAGAAGCGCCGGGTTATCTCTTCAACTTGACTCAGGTGGTCAAGTAACCAGAGCTGCACAAAACAGGGAAGCATTTCCAACCTTAGAAAATTTCAACATGGCAATAAAAATTACAATTCAAAGAAAGAGATTCAGATTTTACCTGAAGTATAGGGGCGCAGGCAAGGAAACTTTTCTGCTTCCTGTGATAGCAGTCAGTCAAGGCCTGGTATATTTCAGCCAGGATCATAGGGGCAAGCCTTTCGCGCTCCCTAACTTGACAAATGACTGAAATGAGGGATAAATCAACCTCGCTATCACCTCGGGGGAATAAAAGTTGATTGACCACTATCAATGTCAGAGCATTGAACCGGGCCGACTGGTTTGGGCTATTCAACAGCTTTTCAGTCAAAAATGACTTTGATAGGGTCAATAAAGCGTCGGCTTCCCCTAACTCTTTCTTGTTAATCCCTAAAAAAGTGGAGGCTTCCTTTTTGAAGCTCGGTTTGAGAGGTGGGTTAACTACTTTCTTAGAAAAGCTAAGGTTGAGGATGGTTTCAACCTCCTCAACTGTAGGGGTCATCTCTTTTTCCCCAAACCTGAAGAGGTTCAATTGAGGCTCCCAGTGCCCAATTAGTGCCTCTATGATTTCCCACTTTAGGGGAATCTTTGGGATTGAAAGGAGGTGGCCTAGATTGGCAGAGGCCCAATCCATCTCATCTTGAGGGGTCATTGAGGAGACCCACCTCTCATAGAATGTATCTACAATGGCATACCTAGTCAAATTAGGAGGTTTGGACCTAATTTTTGGTCTAGGTGCTAATATTTCAGGTACAGAAGAGGAAGAAGGCACAGAAGCTGAACCAGAGGCCATTAATGGGCAAAAGTGGATTAAAGGCAGCTAGGAGAGAGAAAATCGCCGAAACAGGGGGTTTCTGACCTAAGCAATACGTCAAAATGACGTCCTGCCCGCAATTCGCGGTTTTAAAATAACCTAAGGGTAAAAACCGCATACACAGAACGGTTGTGCCTGAACCGCACCTAATATGCGGTTGCATTCCCGCAAAGTTTAAAAACCGCGGGATAAGTACGGTTCTCGCACAACCGCCCTGAATGTACGGTTTTTGCACAAAAAAGGGTTTTACTTCTTTCTTTTAATAAGTCATGTTCCCAGAAAACCCGTTACCTGTATAAACAATTGTAACATGACAAATATACAAAAATAAACAAAAAAAATCTACAAAAAAGAAGCAAAACCAAAAAATCTTCTCTTTTCATATAAACTGCTAATGAATACATCAAGTTTATATACAAATATCTGATAAATCCTAATCTAGACCTATCCCTAACAGGTCAATCCCTATCGCCTCTACCTCGCCGTCGCTGCCGGATGAAAAAGTGATCTGAGAAGCGCTGGCCAGCGGGAGATGAAGACTCACCAAGCGAGGATGGACCAGCAGGAAGCACCGGGTCTGCAGGAGGCGCAGGATCGGTGGAAGAAGCTGAGGCTGGGGCTGGATCACCCCGGGTCAGGTCCATGAAGCATGAAACTGAAGAGTCTGTCGCCAAGGGAACCAGCTCCAGAACCCGAGAGTCCTCGACCGGAGGAGATGGATCTGCTACGCCGGGAACATCCTCCTCTCTCGTAGGCTCGACCACCTCTGGATCTGCTACGCCGGGAACATCCTCCTCTCTCGTAGGCCCGGCCGCCTCATGAACCACAGGAATCTCCGATCCACCCTCCGCTGGCTCAGGAGCAGTCTCCGGCTCAGATGAAGGAGCGGTCTCAAATACAGGTATAGCCTCCGGCATCTCGGCCGACTCAGGAACTACACCAGCAGAAGTAGCCTCGGCCGCCACCTCGCTCTCTCTCTCCGGGATCTCTATATCTCCTAAAGAGAAGGACAAAGTACGGGAGCTGGATGGTGAAGCCGCCACATCCTCCTGAAAGGCAAAGACAGATTGATCAGAAGCAGAAAAGATAAGATAAAATACAGAAACTGGAAAAGACAGACCTGAGCTCCTGAAGGTCCCGCCTGACCCTGGGCACTGGCCAACTGGGCCCGCAAGTCAGCAATGAGAGCGGCCTGCCCAGTGATGATGACGTCGCTCTCAGCAATGGCGGCGTCCCTCTCAGCCAGCTGGCGCTCCAGATCCGCGTATCGAGCCCGGACCTCCTCTAGCTGTGCCTCCTGAAATGAGATAAGAAAAGAAAAGATATCAGTATATAAGAAAGAAAGACTAAAAGACTGCACAAGGAAAGGAGGTGCATACCGTGGTGTCATAGAGGCGGATCACTACCCCCCTATCTCAGTAACTCCACCTCGAATGGGCATGGGCTGCATCAGACAACCCACTGAGACCTGCCCGAACCAGGTATCATAGTCACCGTCAACTAGAAGGCCATCTCCTGCCTCCCACTCGCCGAAATGGGTAGGGTCGAATGGACCAGGAGGGATGAAAGGGGCTGTAGCTGGAGGAGCCACTGGGATCCGGAGCTCGCCAGTATGCTGGAAGAAAAATCGCTCACCGAGGTACCATATACTACCCAACTGCCCAATGAAGAATGGGTACCTCTGGCGCCGCTGATCCAGGGCGAAAGCGTCATCCACGAAGGGCTGAAAAGCCAGCTCGTCATGCAGGCCGTCAAGACGGGGGACAGATAGCTGAGAGTGAACAAAGAAGAATATCAGAATCTGATAAAAAGGAGAAAAGAAAATGAAGAAAAGAGAGACGGGAAAAATGCTTACCTCTCTCCTAAAGGTCCTGTCTAGGTGAGCCCTGGCCGACCTAGGGCGACTCTTCTCTGAGTCACGCCTAATCTGATTCCACCGGCGGGCCAAGGGAAATGTCCCCTCAGACAAGGTGGAGGTAGGGCGAAAGTGGGCCACATAGACCCGTGCAAAGAACTGAAAAGAAAAAAAAAAAAGAAAAAAAAGAAAAAGAGAACAAAAGTAAAGAAGAAAAAGAGGTTAAGCAAAAAAGAAAAAAAAGAGAGAAGAGAGAAAAGAAAGGAAAAGAAGAAGAAAAGAATTTATACCTGCAGAAAGGGCCAGAAAAATCTGCAACCTACTCCGGCTCCCCTGGGAGAAGACAGGCCAGAGACCACTCGTCGAAGGCCCGCTAGAGGTGCCATAGACAAGCTGACCCCAGGCATAATCCCTCGCTCGGTGCAGATCCCGGAGAAGACTCAGGAAATGGGGGCTGACCAAAGTAGTATCCTCCAGGCAGAAGCAGGAGCCCATCATCAGAAGAAAGAGAAACCGGAAAGCTATCGGGAAGCTGGGATGATCCGCTGCTAGGGTACTGAATCCCCTCTCTATAAATGCCTCCCTCAACCAGGTCCGGGAAATACGAGTGATCCTGCTCCGATCCCACGCCTCCACGGGCATCTCGTCATATCCTAACAGCTCGGCAATCTCCAGGTCCGTCGGCCGATCCATCTCAGTGATGACATCTCCAGTCATCCTGATCCCGGTAATGAGGGCGAAGTCAGAGGGTCGAATGCCTATCTCCACATCAGGCAGATGGAAGCTCAGGGTCTCCGGGAAAAAGCGCTCCAACAAAGCCAAGATCAAGGGCCGATCCTGACGAACGCCGGTGATGGTAATGAAGGGGCCAAATCCAAAACGGACCATCTCTCGGCGCAGAGAGGACGAGCAAGCCCCTACAACATCAGCAAAAAGGGCCCAGCTCCCTCGGAAATGGGAAGAAGGATATCTAAGAGGGATGTCTGCCCTCACGCCTGCCGAAGGATGCGTCGTCAAACTATGAAGAAGAGAGGTGTCCCGGATCTGATCTGCGATCTCTGCAGGAATGGCGACACGAGTCGCCCGGGCCCCTGCCCTACCTCTACGACGGGCTCCCCTACGCTCACAAACCTCACCAGCAGGCTAGAAAGGCGAATAAAAAGGGTCTAAGTTGAAGGTGATAAAAGAAAGGCCGGATTTTAAAAAAGGAAAGGGAATACCTCTGGGATCGACTCCAGCGAATCCCCAGACGCTCCAGAGTCTGAATCTGAAAGCTCCAGACCACTGGGAGAAGAAGGCTCAGGGTCCGGCTCGGCCCTAGAAGAAGAGGCCACATCGGCCGGGTCCCTCCGAACCCTCGAAGACGAAGGCTCATCTGCAGGACCCCGGGAAGCACGACGTGTGCGAGCCATCTACAAGACCAATTGCAGGGGGAAATTCTTTATATTTTTGCGTTTAAATAAAATCATTATATTTGGTTTCATGTTTCTGTCAATTTTGATTTTCTCCAATATTAATCAAATTTATTTCGTTTGCAGAAAAATGGAGATCGGAAGAAACACTTCAGAAAGTGCCCGACCAGATCAGAATTTGATGTCTTTTAGTCCTTATTAATTCCTTTATTATTCCTATTATACATAAGAACCATATATAGAAAACAAAACTCTTGTATAACCTTCTTATATACAAAACAAAAAAATTATAGGAGAAACTTTAAAATCCCTAGTTTATTCCTAAAATTTTTAGATGTGTTTACTAATTGCCTACAACCCCTAAAATGCCAAACTTGCTCTACTTTCAGGTTTGCCGGGGGGGAGACAGCAGTAAGGACACCCCAAGCATGTCCAAACTAGCAAAGAATTATGCAAGTCCAAGATTCAAGGAGGTTCACACCCGAACAATGGGTCAGAACATTAAAACACCAGCAGGTCAAGATCAAGCATATACATGGCATTTGTCAGTGCAATCAAAGAATGCAAGGCAATCAACACACTGAGAACAAAGGCATTCAGACATACAAAGAAAAACAGAAATCAAAACAGCAAGTCATGAATAGATGCGTAAATTGAAATATCATCTACATTCAAGAGGATCATAAATTGATATGGCAGAAAGCAGAGTGATAAGCCGACACAAAAGCCGGAGAGTTCGCTCGATCAAGAACAAGTGATCAATACTATGTTAGAAGTCATAAATACAAAGTAACTTGATCACAGAATCAAGATGCCAACTTTCGAATTGAATGTTTACAAAAAACAGAGGATGTTCGGCCACCTACCTGCTTCAGTCGAAAACAAGGTTCTGCAAGAAAGGTGGAATTTTTGGCCTCACCGAAACCCCAACGGCACTCGATTGATGAGGTGGTTGAAGAAGAGTTCCAGTCGCCTAAATCTCGCAGCCCAAACAGTGGTCGAGTCACGGCAGGAAGGAGGGATCGTTCGAATACCCACCGGAAAAGCAATTTCACCGGAAAAAGAAGAGTTCGCCGGAAAGAATAGAGTTCACCGGAAAAGAGGAAGCCGCTGGAGGAAGCGTGATCTCACCGGAGGAGAAGAGGAGAAAACCGGAGCAAAACCACGGTCGCCAGAGAGAACGCAAGAGTTCGGGAGTTCAAGGGTTTTGCAAAGACAGAGTGAGGAACCGCGGTCGCGGTCTCGGTTATATGAAACCTAGAAAACCGCACACACAGAGCGGTTGGTAATAATGTTGTTGAAAACCGCACATACAGCACGGTTGGAATTGAAAATGCTAAAAACCGCATGTTCAGTACGGTTGGCACCCAAAAATGAATTTTCAAAACTTTTTTCTCTCTCAAAGGATCTATGTACAGGGCAGTTGTGAATTGCAAGAAACACCATCCTATCAACTTTTGCTTTTAAAATTTGCTCAAATCTCACTTCATAGCCACAAGTGCTCTGTGAGAGGCGAGGAGAGGATTTGGCCCTTAAGGTTAGGGACTTTTCATCAAATCCTTTAAACAAATTCTTTTTCAAAAACCATATTGGAGTTCTTGCAGCTCATAATCGATTGGACATGATCCTGAGAGGTGCAATTTGCGGGTCTTTTGCTCTCCGCTGCCAATTGATTCCAATCCCAGCGAAGAGGGGGCAGTTGTAGACACTCCAAATTGCACCCCAATATAAGAGATTAACTAAGAAAGGCTCCAAAGGTCTTATTTGAGCCTTTACATATGTCAAACTTTCAAAAACTTTCAAAATCAGTGCCAACCGCACTGTGTATGCGGTTTTTATAATTTCGGTTTCAACCGCTCTGTATGTGCGGTTGCAACCGCACAGACAGCGCGGTTTAGGTCCTTGCTTGTTGCACTGGCGGCCACGTGGCTTCGAGAAGCCGTTAAGCCGCGTGTCCAGCACTCAATTAAAGCATAACTGAATTGAACCGTTCTGTATATGCGGTTTAGTCGAATTTGTATTGAACCGCACTTTGAGTGGCGGTTCTGTGGAAACCGCACTGAGTATACGGTTTTAACTGTTTCGAGGCTTTGCGAAATGGCTCGATCTCTGGGCCTTATTTACGCATATTACCTCTCTCTTAGGGACTTGAACTCCCTATTTCACCCTCCGAAACTTGCTGAATTACACCAATTCATGCCTTGGAGGAGAATTGGAATAATCTAGAAGGCCTTTTTGGCCTACCCTTGGGACTCTTCTACCCTTGACTTGGCCTATAAATAGAGAGGCCCTCCTCTTGCAAATGGCTGGTAATTTGAAGCTTGGAAGCTCTGCAAGAAGAAGAGAAGCTCTGCTGGATTGTCTACTCAAAGCTCAAGCTACCTAAGGTAAAGCTCTCCTTTGGTTTTCCAGTACTCTCTTTATAATTCCAACTCCCATCTTCTACCTTTCTGTAGTATAAGGCCTCTGTGCATTCTTGCAACCCCAAACCCCTTCTAAAGTACTTGGGAATCCTCTCTAGCCGTAAAACGTGAAGAGAGAGACTGGGGAAAAGGAAGGTGGAATGGATCCTCTAGGCTTAGAACCCTCAAGTGGTGAAAAGCATGCTATATGGTTATTTTGAGCCCTTGAATGCTTCTCTGATCATTTTGTATTTGGAGAAGATGTGAATCCATGCTCCCTACAGCCATGGATTCTAACTTTCTCATAGAAAATGTGATTTTCCACATCTTTGCACCCACTTTTCACTACTTTCATCAAATAGGCTAGATCTTGGATTTCCATGTAAAATATGGAAAATCTGAGATCATCGGCCTTAGAATGAGTTTTTAGAAGTTCATGAGTTGTTTTTCATGATTTTAAATGGTTTTGGTCGAATCCACTTGCACACATACACTGATTTTGGCTTCTTATTCAAAGTTCTTCAAAAACAGGACAGATCTGTAGCCTGTCTTGGAATGCTCATAACTTCATCCTCCGGATGAATTTTTGAGTGATTCCAAAGACATATGATAGATTGGGAGGTCTATTTAATATCTGGAAATTTTCGTACACTTCCATGTAGCCAATTTTTGACACCATCTCTTCAAATTTTGTAGGACAGTTCAGCCCAGATTGCTGAACTTGTCACTTCGATGGTGCACTATTTGCTCAGTTTTAATCCGTTTTATGTGATTTCAATTTCTGAGTTTTCTTTGAGAAGTCTATTTTCATTTCCAACAAGTTTCAGCAGATTTCAATCTGTTTTGTGCCTTGGGTGCTCATTTGACTCAGAAGTGCTCGCTGGCATAGTCCAGAGCTCATCTGTGGTCTTCTAGGCCTGTTCAAGAGAGCACACAAGTCGCATCCGGATAGAGTTTGGTGTGAGGTTTTTTTCTTTTGAAAGATGGCATTACGTACTTCCTCCACACCAATTTTCATGGTTTTTTATTGAGCCAAACTCCACGAATAGAGCTTTGAAAATGCCTACTTAACACTTTTTCTGAGTTATAACAGCAGATTTCATATGTGGATTTCTCTCTAGTTTTGAATCGGATCGAGCTGAACTTTTTACTGTATATTCTAATATATACCAGTTTTCAAATGGCTTCGATTTCATTGGATTTAGATTTAAATTGAATGAGTTATGGTTTATCAAAGCTTTCAAACTCTTTTGACCGAATTTCTCCAAATTTGCCTTGGCTTGATTTTCTTCATTTTTACTTTGATTTCACTTCACTCATGAAGTTTTAAAAGTGATGAATCCACAAAGAGAGTCTAAACTCATTAGACTTCTCATGTGGAATGGTCACACACATTGTGCTTGTTAAGCACCTTTTTGTTAATTTTACTAGCAAACAATTTATAGCATAAGCAAGCATGTGGTAACCGTCTTAGACGGATGAGTGGGGGTGCCTAACACCTTCCCCCGCTCATAAATAATTCCCCGTACCCAATCTCTGGATTTTCCTTGTATTAGAGCTGCTTTGGCTCTATTTGACATCTATGAACCCTTTGGTGTCCATTCACACCCTAAGATGAATGGTGGCGACTCTTTACATTTTATCGACCCCCGCGTGACGATATCGGAAGTCATCCGAGATGACGAATCTATGTCTCACAAAAGTACTCTTCATTCGATCACCAAAAGAAAAGGTAAAATTGCGCTTCATGCTTCTAGAATTCCGATGGCATGAAGGACCTTTAATCCATTTAAACTCAAAATTGGAAGTGTTGCCACATTTTGCAAATATTCCTCTATTTCCTCATTTGGAGGTTAAAAAGAAAAAAGTGAAAGACACCCTTCTCTCCCAAAATTCTTTTGGGAAAATTATGAAAAATGGTCACTTTTTAAAAATATTTATAAAAACAGTCCACTAAGATGTCGAATTGCAGAAAAGGGTAACTTTTCAAAAATAATTAATCTGAAGGGTCACTTTTCAAACATAATTAAAAAATATTGTTATTTTATTATAAGCAAATCATGCTTGTGTCTATGTATGATGCGCTTGTATCCCACATAGAATACGCTTGTATCCCATGCAAGTTATGCTTGTGTCCCATGCAAGAGCTTGTGGTCCATGTATAAGGTATGATGTGCTCGTATCCCACATAGAATACACTTGTGTCCCATGTAAGATATGCTTGTGTCACATGCAAGAAGCTTGCATCCCATATCTAACGTGACTGTATCCCAAGTAAAGTAATCCTCAAAGTTAATCATTTTTTAAAAGTGATCCTGTAATTTAATTTTGATAGACTTTTTTTATAATTATGGATGAAAAATGGCCCTTTTCGGCAATTTGGCATCTTATCAAACTTTTTTATAAATATTTTAAAAAGTGACCTTTTTCAAAATTTTACCAATTCTTTTTTATCCCGGCAACTTGGAAACATATATTTATAAGTACTTTATGAATCTATAATACTCTAAAAATATTTGGTGAGGATTTAAATTATATTAGAAGTTTTGGTTTGAGTTAAACGTAGAACGCTATTTTTTTTTCCCTTCTTTTAGGGAAACTTATGAAAGCCACCCACTTTTCTCGCATATTTATGAAAACATGCTTTGAAAAGTCAAATGTTAAAAAAGTGCAACTTTTAATGAATAATTGTGTTTCAATCCGAAATCACTGTAACTCGATTAATCACATACTTTGCGATTAATCAAAATCACTGTTCAGTTACACCAATTGAACAATCGACATTGAGATTTGTTGATTAATCGAGTGGTTGTTTTGATTAATCGAATATTCACAATGAACTAACATGTATCCATGGATTATTAAACTTGTATCTTTCGAAGACTTAACTTGTATCCTACGATGATGATCAGATGGATTCCTTTGCTGGGTTTAGGGAGTTTATGGTCCTTGCCGAACTAGGAGGAGACAACTTTTTTTTAGGAGGAATTGAGAAGCATGTACCTTGGTCTTTAACATGTCTTTGGCATTGGAGATTTTAATGTGATCTGATATACCCTTAAAAAGAACAATAGTAGATCCAAAGTTATGTGTAGCATGAGAAGATTTACACAGTGGAGCCGCTGAAAGTAACAGAATCCGCCAGTAAAGAAAATGGGCCTGCCGCTGAGGAAAAAACCGTCACTGAATCTTTTAGTGGCGGTTATTGTTGTTTTAGCGGCGGTTTATGACCGCCGCTATTGATTTATTATTTAGATAAAAAAGGAGAAAATTTAATTGCCCTGACCCCCTCCCTGCCCCTCCCCATAGATCTGACACACTACATCTTTATAATAATCTCTCTCTTCCTTACATCTCAAAGCAACTCTGGACCTGTCTGTCTTGCCTACCAAAAAAAACAAAAAAAAAAAACTCTGGATCTGTCGAGATTCTCAGGTCGACATAGTGGGCTCCTATTAATAAACATCAAAAAACACTTTTCATGTGTGTGTGATCGAGAGAGAAAAAAAGTGAGATTTATTTTGCTTTGTCCTTACTGTAAAACTATGTCAACCATTCACTAAGATATACCCTTGAGAACCTAGTAAGATTTATGGAAATGGCATATGAGAAATAGAAGCATGTATGAGTGAGTGCTAGAGAGAGAGACATTCATACGCTCGACTACTCCAAGGGTCTCTTAAGCCATTTAATAAGAAAATGATATTGTTGCCGAACCATCTAATGACCATCTTAATATCCTATTCTACCAAGTCGAAATAAAAGCCTTAAGCATGCATTATTGGTGAATGGGTATATGCTCTAAGACCGAATACTACACTTGCCAAAACTTAAAAGAATTCAATTAGCTTCTTCTCTCCCTTGTATAATTTTTCATCTAAGACTACACAACAGTTCAACAGATAAAGAGTTCACCGTCAGCTCCAATTACAGAGCATCATCATCCAAACCCAATTAATTGAAAATGGAACTTAAACACCATCACTTACTTTATCTAGAAGTAAAATAGTCTCTTCATTTGGATGTTCCTTCGCATTACTGTTCCCACAAACCTTGTCAAGTGGGAAAACCCCAAAGCTATAATAATCCTCCATTTCAGGTGCCATTTATCCACTGAAACAATAAAAGTTATCGAATGAAATAGATTGGATTTCAGAAATGCAGACATAACAGAAATTTTCAAATCATAATCATTAAGTGTATTTTTGCCATGAATTTTTTTTAAATGATTATTTCCACCATGAATATGCATTGCAAGTTTGAACAGGTGGGTCGCAGTGATTTGATAGGCACTCTTCATAAGAAACAGGATCGTCTATAACCACAAAGAAGTCCTTAGATACTATATTCGTCATAGTATTCTGGAAACCACAAGTGAGGTGTTCTCCTCGTAAAACTTGGGCAATCCGAAATTAGACCCTTGCCACTCCGAGGCAGATCTCATGTCTGTATCTCCGACTAAGTTTCATGGAGGATGATGGATCTGCCGATTACACAGTTAAAAAAGTATTAAATTTTTTGTAGAAACCTGATGAAAATGTGTGTTCTAGAATAGTACCGAAAGAGGTTGACCAGATTCTCATGTTCCACGGAATGAAGAGATTTGATTTCACTAATTCCACGTATCGAGTAAGGTGAAATCTGTTTTACTGCAGGGAGACAACAAGCAATCAATGGAACCTCATTGCGTCAAGGAACAATGATGGATCGATGAATAGAAAGTAATGAATTCAAGAAATCTGCTGCGTGCTTATCTAATGAAAAATAGAACCATGATTTCTGCCATGGATCCAAAACAATAGAAATATGAACTATCGGAACCTTTCTAGAAATTTAGTGTTAACAAATCATCAGAATCCACAAATTGAAATTCGAGTACACAGATCTGTCCATTATTATTGATTAAGCTCCCAAAAAAAAAATCCACAGATAAGTTTGGTGTTACTACCTGAAACGATCAAGCCGATTATTACGTCAATCAATCAATGACGAGATTATCAGCTTTGATTTCTTTGCAACAAATCAATTATCTCCATTCAAAAGTATTCCGCACAGAGAGAGAGATCTGCAGAATGAGAGATAAACCTAATTTCTAATTTATGCTGAATGAGAGATCGTCGAAAATCTAATGCTTGAATTACAGAGGTATCCAGATCAGTCCTCCAATGGTGGATGCTGTGGACGAAGGAACGGAATCATAAGAAATCGCTCCGGCTTCTGCAGTTTAGGTTTCATTGCTCAGAGAAATTGGTGTTTGATTTGAGAGAATAAAGAAAGGAAGTAACAGATAAAGTATTGTCGAAAGAAAAGGGACAGGGAAGAGCAAGATATTTATAACTATAGATAAATATCTATAGTTATAATTTAATATCTAATTAATATAAGACTTTTTTATTTTTAATATTAGATATCGTGGTTTAATAATTATCTCAATTTCTAAAATTAGTTACTTAATATGTGTTTTTCTAATATGGTATTTATGGGGGCTTGTGTGGTTTAAGGACTCCGAAAAGAGATAATCAAATACCATCAAATATTATCTATTTTAAGAAATTATTGATTACAAATAAATTATTTTAACGTAGAACCCAGAAGGCTTATGGGGTTTTAGGACTACCATAAGATATATATTAATTAAGTTAAAGATAAAGAAAAAATCAAATATTATCTATTTTAGAAAAGTATTGATTATAAAATAAATTATTTTGATATGGAGCCCAAAAGGGCTTATGAGGTTTTAGGACTCTACGTAAGATATATATTAATTAAGTCAAAGATATGCGAAAAAATCAAATATTATCTAATTTAGAAAATTATTAATTACAAATAAATTATTTTGATGTGGGGCCCAAAAGGGCCATTGAAGAAAATAGGGCATGTCTACGTGGAGGAGAGAGAATATGATGTGTATATATATAAGATTTGTTTTCTTTTTCATTTTCTAATTGTCTCTTGTTTGATTAATAAAATTTCTCACATCATTATTTACCACTACTATGACCACTACCACCTCCTCCATTGCCACCACCACCATGCTTCCGTAGCTGACGTCCACAGTGGCTTACTCTATATACACTGACCCAGTGTTAATCCTTTCTTTCGTGGCGGCCTCACTCATCTATCAGTATTCAACAACTAAAAACCATGCTCATACATAATACTAAGGCATTTTACTCCAACTTATAGATTGCCCTTCCGTGACTCAATTTGGCATGTGGGGGTTGGCCCCGATACCATTTTTTATGTGCCTAACTGTTGCTCCAAAAGCATCTAGGCTTATGAGGACTATGTTAGTTAAGCAGTACTTAACGTACAGCTAGGACTATAACACAACACCAACTCCACCATTGCCACCAGCACAACCACCAATACAACAACCAACATTCCCTCGATCCAACAACACTGCCACCACCACCACTACCACCTCCACCACAACCGTGAAACAATGCGCCCTCTTACACCTTTATGGGCAATCGACCTAGCCCAATAAAATGAGCCAGCCCGTCTGGATTTGATAATTTTTTTTATTAAAAAGCCAATATAATTGCTTAGATATAGACCAAAACCGAAACAATTCAAGATTCAGTTTGGATTTAGGATCGATTTTTCATTTTTAATCAGTTTGGTCTTTGGTTCTATCATATCGGTTTTGATTTCAGCTCGGTTCGGTTTGGGAAAATTTTTGGTTTAGTTTTGAATTGAGCTCAACCCAAACCGAACCAAACCAAATTGCACCCCTAACCAGGTTTGGTAAAATGTAATTAGACTTATAACACATTCATGCCATATTACCCATGTTTTGACAATATTCGCCACAAAAATTTTTTAAAAAAAAATCTTCAAATGAGCTTCATTCTAATTAATAATTTCGAGCATCTCTATTTCTTCACAGAGCAAATCTTTTACACGATCACATTCACCCCTGATACATTTTTTTTTTCTTAATTTTAACGAAAAGATGCACGGAACCCATTAATTAAATGCCTGTTTTCCCAAGAAAAATTTGAAAATTCCTGTAGTCCGGTTCTTCTAACTTCGTCTCATCTTTCTTTCAAAAATTTTACCATTTCTCTTGCGACTAATAGCCTTATCTTGGTTTGAAATATTTGGACTTAATCCTTTGCCTTGTGTTGCCTGCTTGTGAAATGCCGAGATGTGCTTATATTCTCAGTCTGATATAAAGTGCAGTTATCCATTAATGGTACATAAGAGAGGCCAAGAAACTAAAAGATACAGTCAATGCTTCATCGACTTTCATAACAAGGATCACAGATCTTTCCATCTTTATATGATCAAATTTACCATAGAATTCAAAGCCTATATACAGAAAATCTCCAATTTTTTTTACCCAAAAAAAATTTTGTTTTGTCAAAGAACAAGGTACCATGCACCATCACTTCTTGAATTCAACAATTAATTCCAGACATCTAAATTACCTCAAAGATTGGCGCCACTTTTGAGACCTTGGAGAACCTTAAGCTTAAGGTAACACAAGAAAGACATCTTCCATGGCTTTGTGCACAAGGTTCATGAGCTTTCTTGCAATACCATGCTTGCGATGAGAGCGGAGCACGCAGACAGAGAAAATAACTCCATAACAGTGGTTACTCCTGGGGGTTTCTTTCCCAATCTTCTAATCCTACTAGGACTTAACAAGATCGCTCCGTTATGTATAAATAGAGCTGGTTTTGGGAACATTTTCGTCCTTTATAATTTGTTTTTCTTCTATTTTCTTGTTTCTTCTTTCTTTCTCTTCCCGTTGTGATCTAGCCAACGTCCATTGAGCCAACGTAAGTTGTAATTACAGTAATCGGAGAAGTTCAACTCTCCTTTGTCTTCTAATCCTACTACGACTTTAAAAGGTCGAAGTCCATTCTTCTTTCTCTTCTAATCCTACTACGACTTTAAAAGATCAAGGTCCACTACTCTTCTTTCTCTTCTAATCTCACTAGGACTTTAAGAGATTGCTCCGTGTATATACACAGCTCGTTTTGGGAATATTATCGTCCTTTGTAATTTGTTTTTCTGACGCACTGAGAGTGCTAATTAACGCAGTTTAGTGGAAGGAAGAAGACAGCATCACAGATTCTACAGATCGGAACAGGTGATCAGCCATTGAACGGGAGTTATTTGATTTTTATCTCCGTCTTGAGTCTTTCAATATTGAGCTTTGTTCTTGTTCTTTGTTCTTTTTCTTTGTTTTTTAATTCTTTTACGGCAATCAAGTGGAGGTTTTCATGAAGAACAGCAGAATTGCAGAAATTATGGAAGAAATAGAGACTAAAAACTGGGAATGTACGGGGTGTCGCGAAGCTGAGGAGGATTTTTGCGGCCTGCTAGTTGCTGGCGAGATTTTATACCATCGTGAATGTAGCAGTTCTCAGGAAGGTGAAACTTCAAATTATAAAGTGGGTTCTGAGGTTGAGAGAGATGACTGTGACAACGGAAAGAATCCTGGAGATGATCATCGCAAAAGAAAAGAACGTGATTATGGCAGCGATGAGAAACCGAGAGATGATCATAGCAAGCGTAATAAAGTGGGTTCTGTGAGCAAGAACTCCAAGAAAAAGAAAAGGAAGGTGCCGAACAGAAAGAACAACGTGAGGAGACCTCAGAGGGCTCCATTATTGCCGGCGCCATTGATGCCGGTGGAGATGCAAAGAAAGGTTACAGAAGTTGCGGGTGAGGGGACCAACCCCATCTGGGTTGGCTACAAGGAGCTCACTGAATCGGATTTAAAGAAGCATCTCTCCCGTCTGTTCCTACCCATGGATGTGATAAGTGTGTTAACCGAAGAAGAGAAGCAACTAGCGATGAAGAAGAATGAGGATCAAGGATTAGTGGAGGTAACAGTGATCGACCCAAGATTAGAAGTCTGGACGGAGCTGAAAGTGAAGGTTTGGCAGAGCTTAATGCAACCAGTTCTAGTAAATAAATGGATTCCACTGGCAGTAGAGAATGCATTCGAGAAAGGACACAAACTGCATATTTGGAGCTTCCGACTGAATGATCAGAACCAGAAACTTTGTTTTGCTATGGATGTTGATAGAAGAATCTAAGCATACGGAATTACGGATAGGGCAGCAGTAGTTTTATATGAAATCTAGGTCAAGTAGTCTTTTGTTTTGTTTTCCTTTTAATATATGTTGGTCACTTGGTCCTTGGACCAGCTCCTCATAATTAAAATTAATCACAAAATTCTTTTATATTTAATGTCATCCAATCTTAGAATTCTTGGGAATTCCAAATCCTGGTGCATTATCTATTTCTTCGACTCTATTTAATGAGCTCTCCTGATCGGAGAAGGTTGGGGTCCAAAATGTTGGTTTTCGTGTCTGGTTTCTGGAGCGATTTGAAGGCGATTTGAAGTTGAGTGTTTTCTGTTCTTTCCCCGGTTTCCCTCTCTGGTTTTCTGTCTGGTTTCTGGTTTCCCCCTTTAGGTTCCACGGTTTTGGCTGTGTTTCTTCCTGGCGGTTTTCGGTTTTGTTTTCACATTACTGCTTCGGTTTCCTGTGTTCCACTGATCTCTCGTCGTCTTCACTGCCGATATTCGCTGGTTCTCGTGTATCGACTACCTACTGCGACATCCAGGCTTTGAATCGGTCTTAGCTCTGTTTATCTACTCAATCGTGGGGAGCGCATCGTCTAGTGCTTGCTGGTTGAGCTTCGTCGAGCAAGCTAGTTTCTATCGTGGTTGCTGGTTGAGCTTCCACTTTCTTGCACGGGTTGAGTTCTTGAAAGAGACCGGATTTGGTTATTTTGACAGTTGGTGATTGCTGGTTGCATTCGCGATGAATGGCTGTGGCTACAAAAGATGATGCAGATGAAGATGACCCTGATGGGGTCGAAGACGAGGAGGGGTTGCATAGTTTCAAGCTTTGATGTTTCTTCAGGAACTGGGGTTTCGATGTCTTGATTGCTGCAACTCCTTGCCCGTGTAATTGGTTTTTTGGTGTTTTGTTTTCTTTTCTTCTCTAGCGCAATCAGGTTTATTGTGCTATCTTCAGTCTGGTTTTGTATTGTTCGGTGCTGGAGGGCTTCGACCCCCATAGTCCAAGTGCAATTCTGGGTCCGGACGTGTCTTGGTTTACCGAGCACTCCTTTTCTGGCTTTCTCATTTTTACGAAGCCTTTGCTCCCTTTAATGGGAATTTCAATTCGTGTTCCGACGGACCCTCCGTCCGACTTTACCCCTGCTTTTCAAGTGGTTTCATGCTGCTTCAACGCAAGGTCGGACATTTTCACTCAAAACTGTTACCAGATTGTTGGGGTTTATGCTTCCCCTGTCTCCTAGCTTCTTTTGTTTCTAGGCTTTTAATTAGGGGTGTATTATCTGTGTTTTCTGGCTTGTAGCCACAGCTCTTGTAACACTGTGTTCATATAATGAAGAAAGGGCTTAGCTCGGCTTTCCATCAAAAAAAAAAATGAAAATTGCTAACTTTCACATTTGGCCGATGAAATATAGAATTTGGATCTCGTCTACCACATTATAAAACTTGTAACTATCATTGAGTTTGTGGTTTACAAATACTGTTCCAAGTCTTTTAACGAGATTTACAAAGTCATTAGATAAATACTTTTTATCGTCAATTTTTATCTTTAAGTGGCGATCTAAAATCGCAAGAATTTTTAAAAATATGAACCAAGTATTTTCTTTATGGAATTTGTGATTTATGGGTATCTCCATGGTGAGAGAGAGAGAGTATGAATAAAAAAGAAAAGGGATCATAGCAAACAATCAGAATCTCCCAAGAACATTATTGCTAATGAAACTGCATAGTTGGTGACCTTGGACACCCTGCCCCCCGGTCATAACTTGGGCTACCCTTTGCTTTTCTCGCATACCACTCCTATGTGCAACCAGGAAGTGATTATAGGATTTTGTAAAAACCAAATGGGGAGCCAATAACTCAACTGCTACGGATGTCCTGCAATGCATTCAACGTATCGAACAAAGTTTTAAGTTCTATGTTCGGCAGGGGCTAAGGAAAATGTGATCAATCTGTGCCCCTAAGGGCAGTGGTAGGTGCATAGACAATTGTGGAACAATTAACTTACTGGCCATGACCATAACAAGCGAAAGAATTATGCTGTGTTATAGAATTCATTCATATACTCTTTTGAGAAACAAAATACAATCCCTTCAACTCAACTATCAATAAAAAAATATATGTATCTCCGTGACACCAGCCATGGAATGTAATAGCCTCTAGCATTGTACAGACGCCGATTCTACATCTGTCAATGAAGACGATGATGATACATAACTTTGCTAACAGGAAGGGTACCAACAGCAGCATCATTGAAAGGAGAATCTTCATAAGATGAAACAACTTATTTGTCGAATTTCCACATTCTGATGAACTGGCTGTTGTGTGTAGTGACAACCTTTTTCATTCCAACCGCCAAGCATGTGATGGGAGGTCGACTCTGTTTCCGAATGCTATCGATGACAGTATCTTCTGGGAGCCTTCTGGCCTTCTTCCGCTCGATAACACCATATCTGGTTTCACTGGAACTTGAAACCAAGGTAACTTCGCCCATGACATAGCTTGAAAGAAGTTCTCCTGTGCTCTGATTCAAAACACGTAGCATGCCATCTATGCCACCAACAACTAGCACTGATGTGTCATTTCGCAGATGTTGCATAGAATATATGACATTTGGACTTGTTCGTGTCTCCCACAGAGTTTTCATCATCCTGAAAGAGAAAAACAGAACTGTATTGTCACATTTCTTGACTCTAGTCCATTCCAATATAGGAATTAGGGAACATCAAGAAATATATGACAAGAATCAACCAACATGTGTTCTGATTGATGCATATGCATCAGTAGTTAGAACACGTGAAAACATTTGACATTTTGGAGAGATCATAAAACAAGAAAAGAACTCAAGCAATTTGATATGACTTGTCAAATGAAGAATAAGATTTCCATATGGCTCAGCTTAGATCATGCGCATTTTGCCTCTGAAATTCCTCCATTTGGTGAGGGCACACAAACTAAGATAGTACCATAAGACTTTACTGGACAAATTGAAATAGTCCAATTTACAAACACACTGACGGGAGGAAGCCACGACCTTACACAGTTCTCTTCCATCTCCAGCTTTTGCAGCAGATTGGAAGCTTCGGTGAGTCCGTTGAACACAAGGATTGCAACCATGAAAAGCAAATTCCTCTTATTGTGTTTGACTGATACTGATAGGGAGGTGATGGAGGAGGACAAAGTTAGGGATCCATCGATTGGCTGGAGTGAATGGTAGTGAGGTTAGAAAAGCTTAGAGTGAATTGTAGTGAGGTTGTTTCCATTGAGGCTATTCTTCAAGCCCTTACTCAGTTCTATTCTCAGTTATATAGGTCGGATTATGAGTTTTTCTTCCACCTGAACAATGAGCCTAGCCTGCGCCTCGATGAAACCCTGTGTGAGTGGTCAGACAAAGAGGCTACAAAAGAAGGGATAAAAAAAGCTGTGTTTGAGTTAGCAAGAGATGAGGAACCCGGTCCCAATAGATTTACACTATCATTCTATCAGAAATAGGGAAAGAATCAAAAAAGAATTATTGCAAGTATTTTATCGACTTTAATTCACACAGAGATTGTGAATAAGGTGACAACTGCAACTTTCTTGGTGCTTATTCCCAAGAGAGCAAGGGCAGAGGATATAAGAGACTTTAGACCTATTAGTCTTACAATTAGTCTCTATAAGATCTCGTATTTAAGATTAATTATAGTTGTGTCCCAAAGTCAAAGTGTAAAGGGCGAAAAGGCGATTTGTGTCCTGGGCGGGATTTGCATTTTGAACTCAATCTTATGACCCCTGCGGCTCATCCACCGGTGGTCCCCTCACTGGTTGCTCCCCCGCCGGTCGCTGCTTCACCTCCCGCAGGTACGCCGGATCCTTCTCCAGCCACCGTTGATGGAACGCCTGACTCGGTTAGACCCTATGGTGGTCAGAAATCATTTGCAGATGTCGCCAGGGGCTCCTCCCCTGCTCAAGTCGCTTTTCATGCCCCAACCATCCACGATAGTGCTCCAGCCATTTGTTTTTCAGCCCAGGAGATCTCTTCTTCGGCAACTCCTCTGCAACATTCCTTGGTCGTGAAGTTCTCGTCCAACCGACCCCCAATCGAGACCATTCGTTCTGCAATCAACCGGACGTGGAATGTGGAGCACGACGTGGCTGTGGGATTGCTGGACCAACGCCATGTCTTCTTGAAATTTCAGTCTGAGAAAGACCTCCTCAAAGCCTTCACCAAGAAATCTTGGGCGATTAATGGCCATGCCTTCAAACTATTGCATTGGACTCCATATTTTGACCCTTCAAGAGAGAGCTCGGTTGTTCTAGTGTGGGTCAATTTTCCCCTCCTCCCTGTCAACCTGTTCAACCCCTCCTACCTTAGCCTGATTGCCAATACCATTGGGAAGGTGCTGGCTATTGACGGCCCTACACTTGCTTTGTCTCGCCCAAGCGTGGCTAGAGTTTGCATTGAGCTGGACATCCAAAAGGAATTGCCAAATAGGATATGGATTGGTATGGGCAAGGCTGGGAAATTGCAGAAAGTTGTGTATGAGAAGGTGCCCAGTTACTGCTCTCATTGTTCCATGCTTGGGCACACACAGGAGGTCTGTTGGCAAGCTCACCCAGAGCTACGCAAGGATAATGGTCCCCAGAAATCTCACCGCAAATCTCAAGATGCCCCGCCCTCTGCGAAGATCGTGGCACCCCAGGATGAGCAACAACCAGAGGTAAGGAACCAAAATCAGATGCAGCAACTTGAGGTAAGCAACCAAGAACAGTTGACACAAATAGGGAATCCCCCTGCTGGAGCAGTAAGTTTGGAGTTGGAAAAACAGAAGGAGAGGCACCAAATCCCAGCACCTAAGGCAGTAACCAGTCATGGTGAGCAGCAACTTGAGGCAAGGAACCAAAATCAAATGCAGCAACTTAAGGCAAGGAACCAAAATCAGTTGATACAGACAGGGAACCTCCCTGCTGGAGCAATAAGTTCGGAGCTGGAAAAACAGAATGGAGGACACCAAATCCCAACACCAAATATGAGATTCTCTAAGGAGGCAGGTGAGTTTCATGGTTGGACTCATAATATTCATGCTCATCCTCTCCAAAGGGTGGTCTCAGAGGATTCAATGAATAAGGTAACAGTTGGGAGTAAGGAACAAGCCATTGATGAAATTGTGAATATGAGAAAGGACCTGCAGGTAGCCCATAGAATCAACCCAAGCGAGCAGAT
Source organism: Buxus sempervirens (assembly GCA_947561395.2). Lineage (NCBI taxonomy): Eukaryota > Viridiplantae > Streptophyta > Magnoliopsida > Buxales > Buxaceae > Buxus > Buxus sempervirens. Next base: position 11,886,956 of record OX387183.1, read on the forward strand.
TACTGACTTGGATAAGACTCCAACACCCTCTGAGATCAACCTGGAGGTGGTACTGCCAGTGGGGCTACCCGCAACTTCATTTGAGCCGGTATTCTTGTCAAAGCATCAACCGAAAATTCTTACAAGAGCAAAGAGTACGTCTAACCCAGACTTGCAGCAATGATTAGCTCTCTTCTCCACCGCTGTCATGATGATTCCGATGATGGTTTGGAACATTAGGGGAATTGGCAATGACGCTTCTCTTAGGAGGGTTAGAGCCATTAACAAGCAACATAAATTGGAGTTCCTAGCAATTCTGGAACCGATGTTGGATGCAACTAGGTGCAGCAAAATAGCAAGGAAAATTAAATTTCAATCTCACATGGTTTGTGAAGGGGTCAATGATAAAATATGGTTATTTTGGAATAATTCAGTTGATGTGAGGTTTGTCTCGGTTTCAGACCAACAAATTACAGTTCGATTGGATTCGGGAGTTCAGATGATCCATACCTTTGTCTATGCTAAATGCTCTTCTGTTGATCGCAAGGAGTTATGGCAATCGCTCTCCTCCTTGGCAGCTGCCCTTGGCTGATTTCTGGCTATTTTAATGTCACAAGTTCACCTGATGAAAGGCTTGGTTTTCGTAGGTTTGACAGTAGTGCTTCGGAAGACTTCAACAACATGATGCTTTCCCTTGGGCTGACTGATGCGGGATACTGTGGTAACAGATTTACTTGGTGCAACAATGTGGATGGCATGGGCAGACACTGGGCACGCCTTGATAGAACATTGATCAATGATAAGGCACTTACCGATCTTCCCCATGTCAAGGTAACCCATTTGGAAAGGCTCAACTCAGACCACTGTTCTCTTCTCATTAATCTTGAAGCTCCAACAACCAATGGTAGATCAGTTTTCAGATTCCTCTCCATGTGGACTGACCATGATGGCTTTCTTCCTTTTGTGGAGTCTATGTGGAGACAGCGACAGGTTGGCAACCCATTTATTATTCTCCAATGTAAACTCAAACACCTCCGTGCCGCGTTGAAGAAATGGAACTGGGATGTGTTCGGCAACCTCCAGGTGCAATTAAAAAATTCTGCAAATAAAGTGGGCCAACTGGAAAGCAGAATTATGGATGACCCACATTCAAATGAGTGGCCCGATTTGGTGCATGAGAAGAAACTGTATAATCGACTCCTTCGTGAGGAAATGCTATTAAGATACAAGTCAAGAATGACATGGTTGGCTGCTGGGGACAGGAACTCAAAGTTTTTTCATGCCTCACTGAAGGAAAGGGGAAGGAGAAATAACATCAAATCTCTAACAGTGGAGGGAGGCATTGTTTTGGACAGTAGTGACGACATTAACAGAGCTACTGAAATCCACTTTCAGAGGTTATTGACATCCCAAGGTACGGTTTTGAACTCATCTCTCCTTCAGGTCATCCCTCATCTGATCTCTACAGGTGATAATCAAGTTCTAACAGCTGTGAGACATGGGAAAAAATCACCGGAGTGATCGTCCCTCCGTCAACACACGGCCTCAACGCAAAAGTGGGAGAGTCGCCACCATTCATGATTTTGGGGTGAGAATGGACACCAAAGAATTCAAAATGAGCAAAAATAGCCAAAAGACAAATTTTAGGATAAAAATAATCCTACTTGAAAATCAAATCCAGAGATGGGTAAGGGGATTAGATTATGAACGGGGGAAGGTGTTAGGCACCCCCATTCATCCACACGAAGTGGTTGCCAAGTGTATGTTCATGCTAAAAAGAAAATAAGAAGCTTGCTAAAAATCATGAAAAAACCTTGAAAAAGGACTAATGTATGATATTTTCACATGAAGATCTAAATGGATTTTAGATCCTCTCTTATGTCAATATCATTTCTGGAATATCTCAAAAGATAGAAATCCAAATCTCAAGTTGCTCAAAACCAAGTTAAATCAAATCCGGAAAATTCGGTAAAAAGTATGCCATTTGCCTTGAAATCATTCAAATCCCATTCTAAATTGAACCAAACCAAATCCATTTGAAATATTAGGGTAAATAAGAGTCTCATGCAAAATTTCACTTCATTCCGATGAAAAATCTAGGAGTTATACTCCTTTGAAGTTGCTGCTGGGGATTTTTAAAAGTGGTAAGTGGGCAACTTTGGAAAATTGTCTAGAAAAATCCACTACACAAAAGTCTACGAAATTTGGTGTGATTGAAGTTTGTATAGCCATCTTTCCATAGAAACTAGCCTCATACAAAAATCCCTTCGGATGTGCCTTGGGTGGTCTCCCGAACAGGCCCCGAAGATCACAGATTTACCCAGAAAAGTGCAAATGAGCAGTTTTGAGTAAATCGGCTACCAATAATTCAAATGGAATCCAAAAAATATGAAACCAACTGGATTTGAAAATAGACTCATAAAGGAGTACTCAGAAATAAAAATCACTCGAATCGGACTTAAAACGAACACATGGCGGTCCGTCGAAGTGACAAGTTCTGTACTTGGACCTGAACTGTCCACTCAACTTCGACAGAGAGGTGTCAAAAATCGGCTAGATAGAAAATCATGAAATTTGGTGGACATAAACTAGACAGCCTCACCTTTCCCATGGTTCTGGAATCGCCCCAAAATTCATCCGGATGATGAAGTTACGGACGTCCGAAGTAGGGGTACAGGTGCTGTCGAGCTAAGCCACTTTTGAGTAAAACCAAGTCCGAAAATTGATAAAAATGAAATTCGTGCAAGATGAACATAAATACTTTAAAATCATCTGAAAGACATTTCAGAATTGATTGAGGTCATTTATTTGAGATTTATCACAATAAATGCAATAAACCCCAAATATGAGCCTACCCCGCCAAAATAGTGATATGTATGTGCAAGAGTGTAAAACCAAGCAAGATCAATACAACATGCATATATTCAACAAAATAGGTTCTAGCATAGCCTAGGGTTCCGTTCCATTATCGTTTCCCTCTGTTCTCTTTAAGATAATCAAGGGTACTTTGAATATGGAACGGTTTACAATCAATCAAAAAGGCCTTACGCTACATGGGTTCTAGCACTAGGGTCAATCCCCAGTCTCGTTTCTCCTAGATCCGCCTTCACGTTTTACGGCTAGGGGAGTCTTGAGATACTTTGAGCCGGGGAAGGATTTCCACACATACAAACAAGGCTTTACACTACAGAAAGGTAGAAGAAGAGATCTAGATCTAGGAATGTAAAGACAGAAAATAAAAAGAAAAGTTGAGGCTTACCTGAGTGCTGGAGGCGATTCCACAGCGGTTTTCTTCTTCTCTTGGAGTTCTTCTTTGCGAGAATTCAAAACAAGAGTTGGGTGCCATTTGCTCAAGGAGAAGCCTCCTATTTATAGGCAAGGGCTAAGGTCATTGGTAGACACAACTTAATGTCTAGAACCCCTCCAACCTAAACCCTAAGGTTATTTCCGCGATTTCCCCTCATTTAATGAGGGACATGATGGTAAAAGTGAAAAGCTCTCGGAAAACCCTAATTTTGAGCAAACTTAAGGTATCCGGTATATCAGACCGGATAACAAAGGGCCTTAAGGTATCCGGGACATGGTACCGGATACGCTAAGGCTCACACGTATCCGGATAGTCATACCGGATACGGGAAATGGTACTTGTATCCGGATACTCAATCCGGATACAGGTAAAAGTCTACTTTTTTCAAATTCTGTGCTGGCTTTCCAGGAGATAATGATTTTTGATGATTGTTTGTGCAATTTGGGGTGTCTACAACTGCCCCTCTTTGCGGGAGCTGCGAAGCAGTGAGCTGCAAAGAGTAGACAAGCCCAAATTGCATTCCCTTGAGCATGATTTGCTCGGTTCAATTCAATTTCTGTAGAAAACCATTTTTGAGTGGAGATTTGCCAAAAGGCCCTCACTTTAAGGGGGCATCTCTCCAAGAGTTCTTAAATTCCACTGAGCCCTTTGTGGCTGTGAAGTGGATTTTAAGCCCAAAAATAGGATTTTTTTGAAAAACTGATTTTTTATCAAACCAAGTTGAAAATTGAGTGGATATCATCCTTTTGACCAGCACATTTCCCAAAGTTGTCCCGAATTCCACAGAGCTCTCGTGGCTGTGAGGTGGATTTCAAAACAAAAATAGGATTTTGTGAGAAAATAGAAAGAATTATAGCACAAGTTTGCTTTTTTTCTTTTTTTCCTTTTCTTTCTTTTCTTCATTTTTTTTTTCTATTTTTTCTTTTCCTTTTTTTTTCTATTTTTTTCTTTTCTTCTTTTTTCTATTTTTCCCTGTTTTTTTTTTTCTGTTTTTTTCTATTTTTTCTGCTTTTTTCTATTTTTTTTTCTTTTTTTCTTTGGTATCCGGTAAATGTATCCGGATAATCAAGGGTCTGCGGGTATCCGGCCTGAGTATCCGGATCCCGCAGGTTTACTTAAGTCGCGCGCGACCGCGACTTTTCCTCTTCTTTATTCTTGCTCCGATTACTCAGACCGGCTCTCTCCTTCTTCTTCTTCACCCGACGGCTCTTCATCATTCTCCGGCGACCTCCGGCAACTCCGGCGACTCCTATTGCTGTCGGCGACCCAACCTGGTTGCGCGACCAAGCCCTAGCTCGCCATTTTCGGGATTTGCTCGATTCTGCTTGACAGTTTGAGCTCCGGCGATTCCTCGGCAAGGATCGAATACATCTTGCTCATATCCTGTGGTGGCCGAGCCCTAGCTTCCTGGTGATTCGACTGTTCCACCTGAATTCCAGCAATCCGACTCCTCTACCTGCAGACAGGTTTTTTTTTTCTTTCTTGTTTAATCAAACTGTAACTATTGCATGGCATCCTCCCACGAAAAATTTACTGTTTATCTTGATTGCCGAATTTTACTTTGACTGTTGGTGGAATTTAGTCCACTGGTAAACCATTGCCAATCACCCCACTGGTCTTGCCGAAAATGGCAAATTTGTTTCCATTCATTGCTGATTTCGAGCCTGAATTTGTAATTGCTGTTCCATGCTATTGCCATGCTCTAATTTTGGATAGGCTGTTTTTTTTTTTTTTTTTTTTTTTATCCTGCAATTTGCTGCATTGTTTATTGGATGGTTTCAAGACCTTGGGTCGACTGCTGATAGAGCTGCTGCTTGCATGCTTTTTGGATGTTGAATTGCTGATTTCCTGTTGGGATTTTTCTGTTTTTGATTGGTGATGAATTCTGACTTGCCATGCCTCAGACTACTTTTGAAATGCAAATGCCATACTGTTTTTTTTTTCAATTTAGCCTGTCAACTTCTTGATTGGCTGCCCATTTGCTATTCTGAGTTTCTGCATTTCTTTGAGATGCTTGCAAATGATGATACCATGCTTACAAAAATTTGGCTTGAATCCTGATTACCGGGATTAAAAGCTTCTGCTCCCTTTCCATTTTGCTGTGAATTTTCCTTAATGGATTTCTGTAATTCGGCTTGCCTTTGATACCTGGGCCTTCCTTCTTCTCATATCCTGGAAACATAATATATAGGAAATGTTAAGTAATGTAGGAATCTTTTAGGAAATGTTTCAGGATTAGAAACAGAAGTATTCCTCATTTCCCAACTTTGTAGATATCCCAGGTGAAGCAAAATTCATAATTCACGATAATTTTGAAGAATAATCATGTAAAATTGGATATGAACTGTAATTAAAGCCAACTTCACAATTCATAAAGTACTTCCCTGTGTAGATGGCTAGGAGTCGTTCCCGTGTTCGTGAGGAGGTTGACCCGGCCGACCGGCCTTCTTCTTCTCGAGCTCGGATTGAGACTAGTTCTAGTGCCATCCTGTCTGAGCCATTAGGCGACTCTCGAGAGAGCTCTGCTGAGGTAGACTTTCAAGCCCTTTCTCTCTTTTCTTTCTTCTATTCTTCTTCCTACACAAATCTTCACTTCTTTCTCTTGAATTTTAGCTCGTGGTTGCACCGGCTCGGGGTCGAGGCAGAGGCAGAGGCAGAGTTCAGGATCAGGCCCCTGAGGGCGAGAGAGGCCGTGGTAGAGGCCGAGGCAGAGCCAGAGATATGGCTCCAGAGGGGGTTGCTGTAGCTCTGGCAGGGGTCTCTGAGGAGATGAGGGCTTCTGTGCATGATACAGAGCTCCTCCATGGCTTGGATAGCCACCCCTCTATGTGCATCAGGGCTGATGTGCCGCTTCCCTACTACTCTTCCCACTTGCGCGGCAGCTGGGGGAGATTCAGCGAGTTGGCACGGTCACTTTCTCCGGCACTCAGGCGGGAGTTCGGGAGGTGCCACCTGGATCACTTCCTCAGCATTCCATCGTTCAGAGCCGACCGTCCGCTTATTTTTGCCATGATGGAGAGATATTTCCCCGAGACGCAGTCATTTCATTTGCCGGACGTGGAGCTGGGGATCCGCCCCTCGGATTTTGTGATGATCACCGGTATTCCATTGACTGGGCGGACCATCATCTTGGAGCGGCCTTCTGCGGAGGATATGGGACTTCTCCTGGGATATCAGGCCCTGCCACCTACTGCTTGGGATGGGCGGAGCGGCCGGCTCTCCATTAGTTGGCTGCGGGAGAGTCTGGCTCGACATTTTGAGGGGAGGCACAGGACTGTGGCTGTGGATGATGCTGCATTTATTCCTATCTTCCGGCACGTATTCTTGCTGATGCTGGGGAGCTGCTTTTTCCCGGAGGATACGACCGGCATCAGCCCACTTTTCCTGGATGCTTTGAGAGATCTCCATCAGACCCGCCAGCTAGCATGGGGTCGGCTCATTTATGGGACCATCTTGGCCGGGCTGTGCCGTGCAGTTCGAGGTCTGGCATCCCCGAGAGGCGATGGAGTTAGCAGCCGGTTCTTCTGGCAGATTCTGCAGGTATTGAATTCATCTGTCTGGTTTAATTCCTTCGGCTATATCTTTTCTTGACTGATTTTTCTTTTGCTAGGTGTTCATGTACACCTATATGACTTTCTTCCGACCCTCCCCGGTACCTGAGGTCGCAGATTTTCCCGTGGCTTTGCGATGGTCGGCCCAGGTCCGGGATGCTGATAGGAGCCAGCCTCGCACTGCCCGGGTGCACTTAGACCGTGCCCGCCGATCTGATGTAAGCCTTATTCTTTTTCTTCTATTTTCTTTCCTGTATCTTGACTGTATCTGACCACTTTGCTTCTTTGCAGCTCATTCTATCCCGTCCAGATGACGTGGATGTCGGAGTTGCCCGTGAGATGGCAGTACAGGATGCTTTTGAGAGAGATCTCCGACGTCAGCCTTACCAGTGCTTCCTTGGGAGGCTTGGTAGGGTGATGTACTTGGGAGAGCGCCTGTACTACCAGCACACTGGCGCACTTCGCATCCCCGTCCCTCTTCCTGCTGTGGGTCCCGATACTCTCCTTCCCGGCTTCGATGTGGATCAGTTTGATCACTTCCTGGATGCCGAGGGGCTCACAGCAGCCGGAGATTATGACGAGTGGTTCCAGAGGGTGTCTATTGGATGCTTGATGGATCGACCCACTCGTGCCGGGGTGACAGAGATTGGCGGGATCCGCATCCGGATCCATGAGGACACGGTAAGCCTTGTATTCTTCCTGTTTTTATCCTATTTTCCTTTCTTATGCATTTCTGACCATGCTTCCTTTTTTGTTGCAGGTACACGAGCTGAACTCCATTCGGGACCGGTTCGAGAGCCAGCGGGCTGCGATCGATGATATGATCGCGGAGCACGATGCGGTCGTGGCCCAGCGGGATGCCCGGATCAGGGAGCTAGAGGCCTTAGTTGCTGAGCTCCAGTCTAGACAGGTATCTGGCCTTCTCATATGTTCATTTCTTTCATTATTTTCCTGTTTCTGCTATTCTGATATGCTTGTTTGACTTGTGCAGGGCCCGGCCCATGATCAGGATGCCTTCTTTGAGCATGATTTCCTGATTCCTGACCCATCTCCTGCTCGGGCCTCTGATCCTGTGGATGTCCCAGCTGCTGATCCTGGTGAGCCGGATCCTCCTGCTCCTTCTGCAGACATTCCTGGTATGATCTTCTTTTAATTCTCCTCTTTTATTCTTCCTTATATCTGAGTCTTCTGATTTTTCTCTTTTCTGTGGACTCAGCTACTTCTGATCCTGTCCCCTCTGCTGCTGATGCTGGGCCTTCTGGAGCTGCGGGAGCAGAGGACGCTTTGGATGAGGACCCAGTTGGGCCGGTTGCTGCTGAGCACGAGGCTTCCTCCCCAGATTCTACTCCTGCTCCTCCCCCAGATCTCGAGGATTATTGCTTGGAGTATCATCTTCAGCAGGTGGTAGGTCGGCATCCCCATCATGCAGCCGATCGGATCCTTGCATACTCTAGAGGCCGAGCACTTTGGGGGAGACTCCGTAGAGGTGGACGCGGCCGAGGACGCGGGGATGATCCTGCATAGGAGTAGATTAGGATTATTTTTTCATTTTCATGTATTTTTATCATCCTTGTACAAAAACTTCCAGATATATATGAAAAAAACTTTTTATTCATTCTATCATGTCTTGCACATCTTTTTCTCTCAATTCTATGCAATTATGACTTGTAAGCAGGTAAAACAGGTAAAAAATTCGGATTTTTCATCCTTAGCTCTTTTTTTTTTTTTGCATTTTTTCTCGGTATCCGGTCTGACATACCGGATACATTGATTGGTCTTTGTATCCGGTATGTCATACCGGATATTCATGGAATCCTCTGTATCCGGTACACTTATCCGGATATGTATAAAGCTTTTGTATCCGGTCTGAATTACCGGATATGTTAAAAGATGCTATAAATGCAACCAGTCTCGGGATTTGAGCATTTTTTACGAGTTTTTGAGTTTAGAAACCCCCTTTTTCGCCTTTTTCTTCCTCCTCTTGAGTTCTAGCTTGCTCCCGTCAAATCCAATGGAATCCGGATCATCTTCTGCCCCATTATTGTCTGTCCACACTGCCTCCCCTGCAAAACAGCCTTTTAGATCAAAACCCCCAAATCTCACTAGGTACAACCCTGTGGATTCCTTTTACACAAGGTGGGTTAACTCTATGACCCTAGATGAGGAGAGGAGATGGGGTACTACCAACCTAGGCCATACCCTACTCATTCCCAAGGTTCCCTTCAAGTGGGAGATTATAGAGGCCATGATTGGTCATTGGGTTCCCGATCTCAACTTGTTCCGTTTTGGGACCCATGAGATGACCCCAACTATTGAGGAGGTGGAAACTATCCTGGGCCTGAGGTTTGATGAGAAGGTGGTGAATCCACCTCTTAGGCCCAGTTACAAGAAGGAAGCTTCTACTTTTTTTGGGCATAGGGAAGAAGGACTTGGGGGATTCTGACACCCTTTTGACCCTATCTAAGGCTTTTTTGACTGAGAAGCTTTTAAGGGGAGAAGATAAGGAGGCCCAGTTCAATGCCCTGACTTTGATTGTGGTCAACCAGTTACTTTTCCCACGGGAGGATGACGAGGTGGACTTGGCCTTGATTTCCGTGATATGCCAGGTTAGGGAGCGGGAGAGGTTGGCCCCTATGATTTTGGCTGGGATATATCAGGCCTTGACCGACTGCTACAATAGGAAGTCGAAACGCTTCCTAGCATGTGCCCAGATCCTGCAGGTAAAAAAAAATTTCTTTTTTTTTTCTTCTTTTTTTCTTGCTTTTTGGCTTTCTTTTTGCCCTCTTTTTTTTTCTTTTTTTTTTTTTTTTTTTTTTATACAGTGTGCTGACACCTCTCTCCTTCTTTGCAGCTTTGGCTACTTGATCATTTGAGCCAGATTGAAGAGATCAATCGACACTTCTTCCCGAGTTTGAAAGTCCCTCTCTTGATGAGCAACAGGGGGTGCCCCGATATTCCAGGGGGCAAACAGGGCTGGTTCACTTTCTTGGGCTCGCTTCAGGATGACCAGGTGAGATGGCCTGGTACTTATCAGCCTAATGCGGAGATAGTGATTAGCTTCCGAGACCGCAACTTTCTGATTCTGGCGGGCCTGAAGCATGCAGTGCTGTATCTTCCTCTGCGGGTCCTTCGTCAGTTCCGAGCGACCCAGGGGATTATCATCCCATGTGGATATGAGGATCGTCTTGGGCCCCTTTCTATGAAGCTGAATGCCTGGTTGATGAAGGAGTGGTCCTATGTCCGCTTCATGCATGGTCCAGTCTTCTCAGAAGCCCATGTGAAGGATTATCTCTTCTGGATTAAGGAACAGATACAGACTCAGGCCCCGGTACCCGAAGATCCTCCTGTAGTCTTGGCTCCCACCTATGAGGACATTCTAGAGTCTGAGCGGGCTTCTCATAAGTGGCTTCAGCAGATATGGGTACGGGAGGCCCAGGAGCTCAGGATACAGGGCGCTTATCTGGAGAGGCAGCTTGAGGAGCAGATCTCACGCCGTATTGCCGTGGAAGAGAAGCTGGAGGAGCAGAGGCAGGCCCGTCGCTTCGAGGTCCGTATGATCCGGCAGAAGTACCAGGATACTTTGGCCAGCCTTAGGAGTATGCGGATCAGGCAGGCCCTTTCTGATGAAGTCATTTCCTTCTTGAGTGATCCCGCTGCAGAGGGGGCTTCAAGAGTCATTGCAGCTCAGGCAGCTCGGATTCGGGAGCTTGAGGAGCGGCTAGGAGATAGGGATTAGCTTTATTTCCTGCACATTTTTCATACCTTTGTACAAAATTGAACTCCAATAGTGGAAATACAAAGGATTTAATTCAAAATAAAGTTTTTATATTATTGGCCTCAGAATGCTCAGATGCTTGTAAAAACAAAGGTTTTATGAAAAGTATTTGATTTCTCATCACTGGCCAAAGTATAATTTTTCCTTTTTATATTTTTTTGTATTTTTGAAATTTGGTCCATGCACTTAATCACCTATAATTAAAGGAATTAAAACCAGGTTAAATAATGAAAAGGGTAGTCCACAAAATACTGAGGGATCAGAACCGTCCATCTTAGGACCTTTAGAGTCATTCCCAACTGCCAAAACCGCCCCATTCTGCTCATGCCAACTTTGCTTAAGGCTCAGATCCCCATGATCAACTCAACCTCTGATTTTCTTTCATTTTTTTTTTTTTTTTTTTTTTTGCCAATATTGCCCCTAGCGCCAGTTACGGTTTTCACTAGGGCCGGCTTCTGAATTCCGTCATCACCCATCTTACTCTGATATTTAAATGAACAAGCTAAGATCACCGAGGGCTTAAAAATAGGACGAAATAAAGGCTAGGCTCAGTTTATGAAAGAAAGGGTATTAAAGGCCCAAAAATTTTCAAGTGTGGAAATAGGTCAACCGGATTTACAGTCATGATAAATTTAACCATTTCCCCGAATTGCATTTTTTTGCATCTTTTTTCACACTTGGCTTTCATTTGCCTTTCCATTGCTTTTCCTCTCTTTTTCTTTTTCTTTCCTTACTTTGCCCCAATTTAAGACTGCAAATCCGGTTTGGGTTTATCAAAGAAACGAACCGGCTCAACTTGGCTAGACTAGGGATTAAAATTTTTGAAGGAAATAAAGAAAAAAATGGCCTCGGATCATTTCCCAGAAATATTCACTCAAGGGAAATACCTTTTTACCGCATCAGAGTTAATGGGTTCAGGAAAATCTGACCCATCCATTTCTGCTAAGATGAGTGCACCCCCTGACAAGACTTTCTTGACGACATATGGGCCTTCCCAATTGGGCTTGAACTTACCACGAGGATCTTCCAAAAATGGTAAGATTTTCTTTAGCACTAAGTTTCCTTCTTGGAAATTTCTGGGCCTCACTTTCTTATTGTAAGCCCGGGCCATTCTCTTCTGGTACAACTGTCCATGGCAAAGTGCTTTCAACCGCTTTTCTCCTATCAGGTTAAGTTGATCATGTCTCGACTGGACCCATTCGGCTTCTTCTAGTTCTGCTTCCATGAGCACTCGGAGTGACGGGATTTCTACTTCCACGGGCAAGACTGCTTCCATCCCATAGACTAGGGAGTACGGGGTTGCCCCAGTTGAAGTTCGGATCGAGGTTCTGTAGGCATGTAGAGCAAGTGGCAGCATTTCATGCCAATCTTTGTAGCTCACTACCATCTTCTGGATGATTTTCTTTATGTTCTTGTTTGCTGCTTCCACTGCCCCATTCATCTTTGGCCTGTACGGAGCTGACTTATGATGGGTGATCTGAAACTGCTCACACATTTTTTTCATGTCCTTGTTCTTAATATTTGAAGCATTGTCTGATACTATGGCACTTGGCAGTCCATAGCGACAAATAATGTTGTGCTTCAAAATTTTAATGACATGGTTGCTTGTGATATTTGCATATGATGCTGCTTCCACCCATTTAGTGAAGTAGTCAATTGCCACCAGGATGAATCTATGTCCGTTCGATGCCTTAGGTGAAATCATGCCGATGACATCTATGCCCCACATAGAGAATGGCCAGGGTGATGTCATGTTGTGCAGCTCACCTGGGGGTGCATGCTTGTTATCTGCATATATCTGACATTGGTGGCACCTCCTGACATGTACACAGCAATCGTGCTCCATGGTTGTCCAGTAGTATCCCAGCCTCAGGATCTTCTTAGCCAGCATGTGCCCACTCATATGGGGCCCACAGACTCCTCCATGTACAGTCTCAATCAGCCTTTCCGATTCAGCCTTGGCAACACATCTGAGCAGAATGTCATTATGTGACCTCTTGTACACATGTCCACCACTTAGCAGAAATTGACCAGCCAATCTCTGTATTGTCCTCTTCTCAGTAGCCGTGGCATTTTCTGGCAAACTCCGATTATTCAAGAAATTCTTGATATCTTGAAACCATGGTGTTTCTTCTTCTGGTGCTCCCTCTAGAACGAGACAGTAAGCCGGTTCATCTCTGACCTCAATTTCCAGTGGTCTGATGTCTACTCCTTCTGATATGCTGACCATTGAAGCCAAGGTTGCGAGAGCATCCGCAAACTGATTCTTGGCCCTTGGCATATAGTTGAAGGAAATTCGAGTGAAATTTGTGCTTATTTCTTCCAAATACTGGTGATAGGGGATCAATTTGTGATCCTTGGTTTTCCACTCACCAGTTGTTTGGAAGATGATAAGACTCGAATCCCCGTATACGTCAAGTTCCTCTACTCCATGATCCATAGCTGCTTGCAATCCAATTATGCATGCTTCATATTCTGCAATGTTATTGGTGCACTGGAATCTCAGCTTTACTGCAATTGGGATGTGTGAACCATCTGGTTTGACCAAGACTGCCCCTATTCCGTTCCCATTCATATTGGCTGCCCCATCAAAGAACATCTGCCAAGAACTCTCACTGTCTTCCTCTTCAGTGTACAGAATTGCCTCATCTGGGAAGTTGGTCTTCAAGGGTTGATATTCTGGCAAAGGATGTGCAGCCAGGTGATCAGCTATGGCTTGACCTTTGATCGCCTTCTGGGTGATATACGTGAGGTCGAACTCGGACAGTAGTAGTTGCGACTTAGCCGTTCTGCCAGTCAGTGCCGGTTTCTCAAATAAATACTTCAGCGGGTCCATCCTGGATATCAATAGCGTGGAGTGACTAAGGAAATAATGTCTTAGCCTCTGAGTGGCCCACACTAGAGCACAGCAAGTCTTCTCCAATGGTGAGTATTTGGCTTCATATTCCGTGAATTTTTTACTCAGATAGTAAATGGCCCTTTCTTTTCTACCAGTCTCATCATGCTGCCCCAAGACACATCCCATCGACGTTTCCAACACTGACAAGTACAGGATCAGTGGTCTTCCTGGAGTTGGTGGCACTAGCACAGGTGGGTTTAGCAAATACCTCTTTATTGTGTCAAATGCCTGCTGGCAGTCCTCATTCCAGACCGTCGGGTTATCTTTCCTCAAAAGTTTGAAAATTGGTTCACAGATAGCAGTGAGCTGTGCTATGAACCGGCTTATGTATTGAATCCTTCCAAGAAAGCCCCTGACCTCCTTCTCGGTTCTGGGTGCTGGCATTTCAATTATGGCCTTGGCTTTTGCCGGGTCAATTTCAATTCCTCTTCGGCTTACTATGAACCCCAGTAACTTCCCTGATGTAGCCCCAAAGACGCATTTAGCCGGGTTAAGCCGTAAACTGTACTTCCTGAGCCGATCAAACACTTTCTTCAGATTGATCAAGTGGTCCTCCTCTTTGCATGATTTGGCAATCATATCGTCCACATAGACCTCCATCTCCTTGTGGATCATGTCATGAAATAGTGCAGTCATGGCCCGCTGGTATGTTGCCCCAGCGTTCTTAAGCCCAAACGGCATGACTGTATAGTGGAATGTGCCCCAAGGTGTGATAAATGCAGTTTTCTCTTAATCCTCCTTAGCCATCTTGATCTGATTATATCCTGAGAAACCATCCATGAAGGAAAACAAGCTATGTACCGCAGTATTATCGACCAGAATGTCGATATGTGGAAGCGGAAAATCGTCCTTTGGGCTTGCCCTGTTCAAGTCTCTATAGTCCACGCACATTCGGACCTTCCCGTCCTTCTTGGGTACCGGCACTATGTTTGCGAGCCACTCTGGGTACGTAGAGACTGCCAAAAATCCGGCTTGAAATTGTTTGACCACTTCGTCCTTGACCTTCAAGGTCCATTCCGGCTTCAATCTTCTCAGCTTCTGCTTAATCGGCTTAACCCCTGGCAAAATTGGCAACTTGTGCACCACCATGTCAGTGTCCAACCCCGGCATGTCCCGATATGACCAAGCAAACACATCCTTGTAATCTGCCAAGAACTGTGACATTTCATTTTTCTGCACATCAGACAAGCATGACCCGATTTTTACAATTTTTGGGTCCTCTTTGGTCCCAAGATTTATGGATATGGTCTCCTCAATATTAGGTTGGACCCCCTTTTCATGACGTTCTAATTGGTATTCAATTTCTTTTGGAACATCTTCTTCTTCGACCTCGGTCTCTTCTTCGACCCCCATGAGATCAAAGTCGAGCTCAAAGTCGAAGTCATATTCAACCTGGTCCAATTCGGTCTGATTATATGGTTCATAAGTGGTTTGGACCTTTTTGAAAAATTTAAATTTCCTAGAAAAAATAGAAAAATCTTTTTGGTTTTTTTGTGGGCCTTCTAAACATAATTCCCCTGAAGACGAAGGCCCATTAGAACCTTCAGGGAAATGGCATTCCACTATTGGAGTTTTTTTTTGGAAGCCGCGTCAGTTTGCCACACAGACGCTGCTTCAAAGGTAAGGGGAGTTTCCTCCCAATTGATCAGTACAAAATTTTGGGGAGCAGGGGAAATAGGGAAAGCCTGCTCTTCAAACCCAGCATCCGATGCCATCATCACCGGGTGGGTACTGCCCTTTTCTGCTGCGGGGCCCAATCCAGAAATGACCTTGTCTGGAACCTTTACTGCGGCCCAGTCAATAAATGGCAGGTCCATGTCTGCCCCTGTCTTTTCGCCTTCAGTCATGGCGAAGAATGCACCAACATCTTCAGAAAAGTCAACCTGCTGCTCGGGCTGTGGTCCAGGCCCATCCACTGCTCCCAGTATTGGAGATGGGTTATAGGGTTGTAGGGCCGAAACAACAGGCTTCTGAAATGGGTTGAGGTTGTGGTATGGAGGCTTGGACTGGTCCATGGGAGGAGAAATTTGGATTATATAAGCGAGTTTAGGGAAACTTTCCCTTAAATGAGGGAGTTTTCCTTTGCTTCTGCTCTCCCCTTCTTCGTATTTCATTCTTCTCCAACCTCTGGGCTTGAAGCCCAACCCTACCTTGGGGATCAGTTTCTTAGCCGCGATTGGCTCCACCATCCCCTGCAGATTGATCCCCAGGCCTTTCCCTGGGTGAAAGTGGTATTTCTCCATCACTTTCTTGACCATCCTTTCTGCAGTGGTCCCCTTTTCTTTCTTTTTCTCACACCCCCCAGGTATGTAATTGACCACCTCAAATTGGAATGAGTGGAATGCAATCTTGTCGACAGTTAGGTCAACATTAATCAAGGGTACATCAGGTGACACAATGGGCGGCACCAAGTTTTCAGCTAGGACTGTTATCACCCTTTGCTCTCTTATATATTTCACCCTTTGGTGGAGCGTGGATGGTATTGCCCTAGCCGAATGTATCCACGGCCTTCCTAGGAGCAGATTGAAGGCTGCGGGTATATCCATCACCTCAAATGTGATGTTAAAGATATTCGGCCCAATTGTGACCGGCAGTTCAATCTCCCCTAGGGAGTGGGTCTTGGAGCTATCAAAAGCCCTTACTATCCGCCCATTTCTTTTGATCCTTGACTGGTCCAGGCCCAGCTTGGTAAAAGTGATTAACGGGCAAACGTTTAATGCCGACCCGTTGTCAATTAAAACCCGTGCAACCATGCAGCCCTTACAAAGCACAGTGATGTGCAAAGGGTCCACATGATAACACCCACCTGAGCTGATCTCACCCTCTGAGAAACTTATCACATTATGTGACAAGATTTGACCAACCATTTTACCAAGCTGGTCTGGATCGATGGTCTGGGATACGTGTGCACTCTGCAGCACCCTCAACAATGCATCCCTGTGCTTTTCGGAATTCAGCAAAAGGCCCAGTATTGAAATCTGGGCCGGGACCTTGTTCAGCTGATCCACAAGATTGAATTCACTTTTCTTTATTATTTTTATGAGGTCAGCTGCCTCATTTTCTGCACCCTGGGGGGTGTCTTCTCCCATCTTGTTTTTTCCTTTTTGTTTTCTTTTTTCTTCATTTTCTCTTTTTTCTTTCTCCACTTCTGTCTCTTTTTCTTTCTCTTAACCCCCTGCACATCTCCCCGACCTCGTCATGAGGTTCACCTCCTCCTGGTTCTGGTTCCTGACCATTGGAACCGTAGCCGTGATTCCCTCGCTGTAGTTCCATGGTACAGCGGCCTCTGAATAGGCTAATTTAGGGATGTCAACCACTAGTGGCTGGAGTCTGGACCGGGATGTATGGGCCGGTTTAGGGATAGTATGGGCTGGCTGCACATTTACAACCAAGGGTTGAAGTTTGGATTTGGTGGGGACAGAAGAAGTGATGGAAGCAGTGGTGGGGTCAAGATTGATGACCAGTGGAGCCTTAGACGGCTTGGATGGGGAATAAGTGGGTGGACTGCAATTGAAGACCAATGGGGGTCTTGCAGTATTCATCTGGGCCATGAGTGAAGAGACCCGGTTTAGAGAGGAACTTATGTCCTCAGCAGCAAGATTATTATTTTTTTGGGAGACCATGTTGATCTCCTCCTCTTCCTCCTCTGGGAAAAATCGGACCTGGACTGTGGTCCCCACAGGGGCTATGAGCTGTGATGGGTCAAAGGCCCTTCTGGTGGTGGATATGGCAGTGATGGAGTTGGATGGGCCTGCCCCATTGTGGTAAGGCAGAGGATTCTGCCCAATATCATTCCCGGACGGGGCCGGTGCAGCAGTGTTGAACACCAAGGCCTTCTGGTCCAACAGGTCCTGGACCGCATGCTTCAATACCCAGCAGGTATCTGTAGAATGCCCCGGTGCACCCATGTGGAAGTCACAGGTGACCGATGTGTCAAAATTTCTTCCCCTGGTGGCATTCGGGTTAGGCTCTTTCAGAGTCAAGTATTCTCCTTTCAGCAGGGTTGGCAGTAGTTGGGACAGAGATATGGGTAGAGGGGTGAAAACCCGGTTCTTTCTTGCTGCGAACCAGGCATCCCGCTCCTCCTTAGAAAAAGTCCTCCTTGTGTTAGCTGGCACAGAGGGAGAGAAGTTGACATTCAGCGGGGTCTAGTACGACTGCTGGGCCTGCTGGGCCTGTTGGGGTGCCGAGATGTTGACGTGCAGTGGCTTCTTGGCTGGAGGAGCCTGGACCAGGTTCACCTCCCCTTCTTTTCGGGCCCCCGTCTTTTTAAACCCGGCCCCTTTCTTCTGGGCCATGGAGGCAGAGGAATCAGACTGCCCAGTAAGAGTAGAGTAGTCTATCAGCCGTCCTGACCTGACCCCTTCCTCGATCCGGTCCGCTACCTGTACCAGGGCTGCAAAGTTGGTGGTGATCTGGCCCACCAGATGGTTGTAAAAGGGCTGCCCCAGTGTGCCCATAAATGTGGAGATCATCTCCGGCTCTTGCATAGGTGGCCTGACCTGGGAGGCGGCCTCTCTCCATCTCTTGGCGTACTGCCGTACCGGCTCATCTTTGCCCTTGGTCATCCTCATCATGTCGTACCGGTCCGGCACGATCTCAGAGTTGAACTTGTATTGGTCCAAGAAAGCGTCAGCTAGGTCCTTCCACCTCCTGATTCTTCCATGGTCCACTGTAGCGAACCACCTAAGGGCTGACCCGGTCAGACTCCTCTGAAAGAGCTGGATCAGTATGCCATCATCCCGGCCAAACTGGCACAGGGCCCCGCAGTATAGTTTCAGATGGCTTAATGGGCAGCCCGTGCCATCAAACTTGTCAAAATCCGGGCACCTGAACTTAGCCGGTAGACAGACGTCCGGGTACATGCACAGGTCCTCGAAGGTGGTGCCTGCATGGCTGCCTCCCCCCTTCACCTCTTTCAGCTCTGCCTGGATTCTTTCTATCCTCAGCAGCATTTTCTTTTCCATTTCATCTCTGGCCTTTTCTTTTTCCAGCTCTTTCTCAAACTCTACTGTATTTTCCCTGATCAGAATGGGCTCAGGGACTGGTTCAGAAATGGGCTCAGGCATGGGCTGAGCTGGAGGCGGAATATAGGCCTGAGGTGGCGGTGCCGGATGAGAAGTCGAAGCCTGATTTTGGGCTTGGGCCTGCTGGGCTTGAGCCGCCAGTAAGTCTCCTAGCATCTTTGCCAGACCGGCCACTTGCTCCTGCAGCTGAGTAAAGTCCTAAGCGGGGACTGTTGCTTGGGCTTGGTTCTCTTCAGTATTCATGGCTCTTGCTTTGGATCTGGTTACGGGAGCAATGACTGCAAATAAGTGCACCTAGGTTGAATGTACCTGAGGGAAAAAATGAATAGAACATGTTAGCTTCCACTTAACTTGAGTCACACCCCTATATATGTAAACCAGTAGGTTAGGTGAACACCAGCCAGAAAAAATTTTTTGTTTTTGTTTTTGTTTTTTTTTTTTTTTTTTTTTTTGAGTTGGAATATTCTAGGGCTTCCAAGGGTCCAAAATTTTTTTATTTGATTGATAAAAATAACCAACCAAGGTTTTCATTTTTTTTTTGATTTGATTGATAAAAATAACCAACCAAAGGTATCTTGGAATATTCTATCCAAGTATCCCACAAATGTTTTGATTTGATTGATAAAAATAACCAACCAAAGGTGTCTTGGAATATTCTAGGTCTTCCAAGTATCCCACAAATGTTTTGATTTGATTGATAAAAATAACCAACCAAAGGTGTCTTGGACTACTCTATCCAAGTATCCCACAAATGTTTTGATTTGATTGATAAAAATAACCAACCAAAGGTGTCTTGGACTACTCTATCCAAGTATCCCACAAATGTTTTGATTTGATTGATAAAAATAACCAACCAAAGGTGTCTTGGACTACTCTATCCAAGTATCCCACAAATGTTTTGATTTGATTGATAAAAATAACCAACCAAAGGTTTTCATTTTTTTTGATGTGATTGATAAAAATAACCAACCAAAGGTTTTCATGGAATATTCTAGGGCTTCCAAGTGTCCCACTTTTTTTGATTTGATTGATAAAAATAACCAACCAAAGGTTTTTATTTTTTTTTTGATGTGATTGATAAAAATAACCAACCAAGGTTTTCATGGAATATTCTAGGGCTTCCAAGTGTCCCACTTTTTTTGATTTGATTGATAAAAATAACCAACCAAAGGTTTTTTTTTCCTTCAAATTTGCTGAATTTTCTCAGTTTTCAAGTTCCAGAGTTTGACTGACACATGTTTGAGTTGAGTTGGTGTCAAAAAATATGACACCTTGGTTTCCTCTTTGATTTTCAAACTTAGGTTAAATCCTGAAAGAATATTTTATTTTATTCTTTTTTTTTGTTTTTCTTTCTTTTCTTTTTTTTGTATTTTTGGGAACATTTCTTATGTTCTTTTCGGGGTGCCTAAGGATTATCCACAGTGTTTTAGGCATTTTATTCTGAAACCTTGGGCTGAAAAGCCAATTTGTGCATTTTTGAACGTATCCGGTATAACATTCCGGATAATAATATGCCTTATTGTATCCGGTTACCATAACCGGATTTACGCATATGCCTTTTTATCCGGAAATATATACCGGATATGAACAGGGTTGTTATTAACCGGCCTGAGTTGTCGGTTATTGCCGAAATGGCCCTTTTTGACTCATTTTTTCACCAGATTTGATTTTTTTCCATTCCCAATTGATGTTCACCTTAATTTGACCTTCAAAACTTGCCCCAAATTGGGCTTGGACATTATATTTGCAAAATCCCCAAATTCATGAAAGAACATGGTTTTACCTTGCCACCTTGTATTACCTTCATTCAATATGGTATTCACATTATACCTTGGCCTGTAAAACATGCAAACGGCCTTCCCACATTTACACCCAATTCCCCAAACGCAATTGTGTGCTTTTAGTTGAAAACGTGTTTCTCCACCTTCAAGCGTATGGTTTTTGGGTTTTGGCTTAATTGGCAACTTAGAACTCAAGTCTAGTGATGCCCGGAATCGAATCACAGATCCCATTGTCATCACATCATTGACCCAAATTCTAAGGTAAATGTTTTCACTTTCGCTTTCCGAAGTCACGACCTCGGTGCGCCAAGCTACACACATTCATGGTTCAACTTCCTAATAGGTAAAGGGTAGGCTGTGCAAATTGTTTCAAGTGCTCAAGTGCAATTTTAAATTGTGGTAACATTCACAACGTCCCAACCCCTTGCCACTCTTTTTCGTAGCCATGCATTCAATTTCAAGCCAAAGCATAAACAATTATCATATTGAAAGCAAAATACAAGCCAATCAAGATGGTAAACACCCAAACATGGTTATGACCAAAAGTGACACCCAAAGCATGTTATTATTCAAACCAATTAAAACATGGAAGGCATGCTTGAAACTCCATAAGTATTACCCCAAATTTCTAGATTTTTTATTGCTTTCATGCTCAAAGTGTATCACTTATACCCCCAAATTGAAGCCTAAAATTTTAGCACTTACTTGACATGATACAAGAAAGGTTTTGATGGTAAAAACATGCTTGAAAACCCCCAAATATACACTGAAATTTCCAGAATTTTCATGCTCAAAAGTGCTTCCCTTATACCCCAAATTAATGCCTAAAAATTTAGCAACTACTTGACATGGTACAAAAGTGTTTCCATGAGGTAAAACATGCTTGAAAACCATCCTAATGGCTACTGTATTTACAGAATTTTGCTCATTGTTGTCATGCTCAAATCATGTCATCATATACCCCAAAATCCCGAGCATGGCATAAGGCAAACATTAAGCACAAAAAAAAGCTTTATTCATGGGAAACATGCTTGAATACCTAAGATAAACACAAAATTTCCAGATTTCCCATATTGTATATTTTTTCATGGCATTCTAACCCCAAAACCAATGCTAACACATAATATAGCAAAGTCATATAACATTGTGGGTTTTTCCCTTAAACCAAATCAAGCAACATGACCATGCTTTTATCCATGCAAAATTTTAAACATACCATTCAGATTTAAGATACAACAATATTCACAAAAAAATAAATAAGCAAAATAGCAAGCATTCAAAAGTGAAGAAAAAGCATGACTATACACAAAATGGCTTAAATCCACAAGTCCCCAGCAGAGTCGCCAGTTGTGAGACATGGGAAAAAATCACCGGAGTGATCGTCCCTCCGTCAACACACGGGCTCAACGCAAAAGTGGGAGAGTCGCCACCATTCATGATTTTGGGGTGAGAATGGACACCAAAGAATTCAAAATGAGCAAAAATAGCCAAAAGACAAATTTTAGGATAAAAATAATCCTACTTGAAAATCAAATCCAGAGATGGGTAAGGGGATTAGATTATGAACGGGGGAAGGTGTTAGGCACCCCCATTCATCCACACGAAGTGGTTGCCAAGTGTATGTTCATGCTAAAAAGAAAATAAGAAGCTTGCTAAAAATCATGAAAAAACCTTGAAAAAGGACTAATGTATGATATTTTCACATGAAGATCTAAATGGATTTTAGATCCTCTCTTATGTCAATATCATTTCTGGAATATCTCAAAAGATAGAAATCCAAATCTCAAGTTGCTCAAAACCAAGTTAAATCAAATCCGGAAAATTCGGTAAAAAGTATGTCATTTGCCTTGAAATCATTCAAATCCCATTCTAAATTGAACCAAACCAAATCCATTTGAAATATTAGGGTAAATAAGAGTCTCATGCAAAATTTCACTTCATTCCGATGAAAAATCTAGGAGTTATACTCCTTTGAAGTTGCTGCTGGGGATTTTTAAAAGTGGTAAGTGGGCAACTTTGGAAAATTGTCTAGAAAAATCCACTACACAAAAGTCCACGAAATTTGGTGTGATTGAAGTTTGTATGGCCATCTTTCCATAGAAACTAGCCTCATACAAAAATCCCTTCGGATGTGCCTTGGGTGGTCTCCCGAACAGGCCTCGAAGATCACAGATTTACCCAGAAAAGTGCAAATGAGCAGTTTTGAGTAAATCGGCTACCAATAATTCAAATGGAATCCAAAAAATATGAAACCAACTGGATTTGAAAATAGACTCATAAAGGAGTACTCGGAAACAAAAATCACTCGAATCGGACTTAAAACGAACACATGGCGGTCCGTCGAAGTGACAAGTTCTGTACTTGGACCTGAACTGTCCACTCAACTTCGACAGAGAGGTGTCAAAAATCGGCTAGATAGAAAATCATGAAATTTGGTGGACATAAATTAGACAGCCTCACCTTTCCCATGGTTCTGGAATCGCCCCAAAATTCATCCGGATGATGAAGTTACGGACGTCCGAAGTAGGGGTACAGGTGCTGTCGAGCTAAGCCACTTTTGAGTAAAACCAAGTCCGAAAATTGATAAAAATGAAATTCGTGCAAGATGAACACAAATACTTTAAAATCATCTGAAAGACATTTCAGAATTGATTGAGGTCATTTATTTGAGATTTATCACAATAAATGCAATAAACCCCAAATATGAGCCTACCCCGCCAAAATAGTGATATGTATGTGCAAGAGTGTAAAACCAAGCAAGATCAATACAACATGCATATATTCAACAAAATAGGTTCTAGCATAGCCTAGGGTTCCGTTCTATTATCGTTTCCCTCTGTTCTCTTTAAGATAATCAAGGGTACTTTGAATATGGAACGGTTTACAATCAATCAAAAAGGCCTTACGCTACATGGGTTCTAGCACTAGGGTCAATCCCCAGTCTCGTTTCTCCTAGATCCGCCTTCACGTTTTACGGCTAGGGGAGTCTTGAGATACTTTGAGCCGGGGAAGGATTTCCACACATACAAACAAGGCTTTACACTACAGAAAGGTAGAAGAAGAGATCTAGATCTAGGAATGTAAAGACAGAAAATAAAAAGAAAAGTTGAGGCTTACCTGAGTGCTGGAGGCGATTCCACAGCGGTTTTCTTCTTCTCTTGGAGTTCTTCTTTGCGAGAATTCAAAACAAGAGTTGGGTGCCATTTGCTCAAGGAGGAGCCTCCTATTTATAGGCAAGGGCTAAGGTCATTGGTAGACACAACTTAATGTCTAGAACCCCTCCAACCTAAACCCTAAGGTTATTTCCGCGATTTCCCCTCATTTAATGAGGGACATGATGGTAAAAGTGAAAAGCTCTCGGAAAACCCTAATTTTGAGCAAACTTAAGGTATCCGGTATATCAGACCGGATAACAAAGGGCCTTAAGGTATCCGGGACATGGTACCGGATACGCTAAGGCTCACACGTATCCGGATAGTCATACCGGATACGGGAAATGGTACTTGTATCCGGATACTCAATCCGGATACAGGTAAAAGTCTACTTTCTTCAAATTCTGTGCTGGCTTTCCAGGAGATAATGATTTTTTATGATTGTTTGTGCAATTTGGGGTGTCTACAACAGCAATCCCGTCTGAGCTTGAAATTCAGCAAACCATATTCTCCATGGACCAAGACAGCAGCCCTGGACCGGATGGTTTTTCTGGTAAATTCTATGTTACTTGTTGGCACATTGTGAAGTTTGAGGTGGTGGAAGCCATCAAAGAATTCTTCTCAGGCAAAGAGCTTCCCAAAGGTTATACATCAGCTCACATGGTCCTTATCCCCAAGAAACCGAATCCAGAAGCCCTTGAAGACCTCCGGCCGATAAGTATGTGCAACTTTATATATAAGGCAATGGCTTTGATCATCAGTAACAGGCTGTCCACCATCCTTCCGAAAATCATCTCAAGGGAACAACATGCTTTCGTTAAAGGGAGGAATATTGCAGATTGTATTGCCATTGCTCAAGAGATGGTTGATCAACTGGATAGGAAAAGCTACAGGGGTAACCTTGTGGTTAAAATTGACATGTCAAAGGCCTATGACAGATTGGAATGGAGCTTTCTGAAAGAGGTAATGCTGAAATTTGGTTTTTCTCCTGATGTTTGGAACTTAATTCTCAAGTGCATTTCGAATTGCTGGACGTCCTTAATCATGAATGGAGCTCCTCATGGATATTTCAAAGCCTCTCGGGGATTATGCCAAGGAGACCCTTTAGCACCGGCTCTATTCATCATAGCAGAAGAAGTATTAAGTAGACAACTATCAAGGGCGTTCACTCATAAGGAAATTAATCATTATGCTACTGGCAGAAATTGCATGCAGATTAGTCACCTTCTATTCGCGGATGATGTGCTTATCTTCTTGAGGGCTGACTCTAGTTCCATCAGTAACCTTCTCAAGGTTTGCAAGACTTATGAACTAGCATCGGGCCAAAGAATTAACTTTCAAAAGAGCTCATTCACTGCTTCATCTAAATGCCAACCAAGTAAAATCTCCAATATTGCTCATTTAACCAAATTTACCCAACGGAAACTCCCCATGGAGTACCTGGGGGCCCCCTTATTCAGAGGAAGACCGAAAATAGCTTATTTTGACAAGCTTAGCCAAAACATCAAGAAGAGAATTAGCAACTGGGGGAGTAAATGCCTAACCTTTGGGGGCAAAATCTGTTTAATAAAGAACGTCTTGGCATCAATCCCGATTCATATCATGAGTGTCCTTCCAATCCCAAAAACAGTATTAAAGAGATTGGAGAGCATGCTAGCTAATTTTTTTGAGGGGGATAATGATGGCCAACCCAAACATCATTGGATAAGTTGGACCAAAGCTTGTCGTCCTGTGCTTGAAGGTGGTTTGGGCATCCAATCTTTTCTCTATACGATGCAGAGCTTGAGAGCCAAAAGAATCTGGAGTTTACTTCAGCATAGCTCTTTATGGGCTGACTTTGTAAGTCATAAGTATCGGGTCAAGTTCGGTGACATTAGCATATGCAGGTCTAGCGGAACAGCGGCTTGGAAGAGCCTTGCCCCTCTCTACCCAGAGATTAAAAAGTACTGTTACTGGATAATTGGCAAAGGTGAAATACCCTTTTGGCACTTCGAATGGAGCTCCTTGGGAATTCTATCTGAATGGCTACAATTGGATGATTCACACCACGACCTAAAAGTCAATCAGTTAGTTAATAGCCATGGCACATGGGATATTCCAAAGCTCCAAAGCATGCTTCCAACCGAAGTACTTGCTCGTCTCATCATGGAACCGATTGCCACATCTAATGAAGAGGACAAGCCAATATGGTCACTGGAAGCTTCTGGAAAGTTCTCTACATCCTCGGTTTATCATATCCTGCGTCCCCAACAGGAACGGGTTGGAGTTCTCAAATGGCTATGGAGAAAAGAAGTCCCCCCAAAAATTAGTGTTTTTATGTGGAAGCTTATTCACAATGGGTTACCCACTAATGATGCCATCAAACGGGTGAGCATCCCGCTAGCCTCTCGCTGTCACTGTTGCACAACCCACAAGGAGGAAACCAAGAACCACCTTTTTGCTATAGGTATGCTTGCATCTGATGTTTGGGAGTTCTTCTAAAAAATAATGGATGTTCCTTTCAGCCCAATGCAATCAGCATATGCTAGAGTCATGCAGTGGCTCAATATTGCAAGAATGCACTCTCCCATTGGCTTCTTGACAGGGGTGCTGCCATCGCTAATCTATTGGGAAATTTGGAATACTAGGAACAAGGCCATACATGAAAACGTTGCTCCAAATGTGACTAAGACCATTAATCGAATCAAGAGATGGGCGAAGGATCTATCTGAAATTGCACCAGCTTGGAGAGAGGGGAGCTGGATCAGTAACTTAAATCTGCAAATTCTTGATTTCCACTACAAAATTGCACCACCAAAACAAATCAGATTTGTTCGTTGGCTGAAACCACCTGATGGGGTTTGGAAGCTTAATATTGATGGGGCATGCTTGGGTAATCCAGGACCTGCGGCTAGAGGGGGTATACTAAGGAATGATGAGGGTGATATGCTTCAAGCTTTTGCCCATTTCTATGGCAAAAGTGATAGTCTACAAGCAGAGGCAAGAGCCATGTTTGATGGCATCAAAATGCTCAACCTTGCTGCCGGCCATCGGATTATAGTTGAGAGTGACTCAGAGATATTGGTAAATGCTCTTGTTGGGAAGATTGAATGTCCTTGGCACATTGTTTATTGGGTTTCTCATATAAAACAATACACTAACAGGCTTCAGTTTTGCCACACATTTCGGCAAGGGAACTCCGTCGCAGATGCATTGGCGTAAGAAGCAGTCTATACCAGAATTGACAAATCATTTATGGTTAGAAGTGACCTCCCACCCACTGTTCGGGGATGCCTTACTGTTGACAAAGCTGGTCTCTCTTATGTTAGACACTAATTCTATTGTATTTCCTGGTTGTGTAAGGGGATTACCCCACTCTCCTACTTCAATTAATCTACTGGTTTGGAGGTCTTGCCTCAACCTCCCTCTCTATTCGTAGAGAGTTTCCACTCCTCTGTTTTGGGGAGTTGGTTTCATTAAAAAAAAAGTCAAAGTGTAACATCTGTGGATTTTATAAAATAATTCATTTTGGAGATTTTAGGAAATATTTATTAATTGTATTATTTTATTTAGGTGATGAGATGAAAGGCCAAGATCAAGAGTTTTTTTAAAATCCAACGGTGGGATGATCTTTTAGAAAGGTTAGTATCATTCAAAATTTTATCTAGAATATGATTGGTTGGTTTGAGTGTGTGGTGTGGGGTTGTGAAGCATGGGATCATTGTCTTCTAAAATAGGGTTAATTAGGGTGAAGCATGCGTATGAGAGACTTGGTTTTGGAGTTTTGTTTGAGCAAGTGCGGCTGGAGAAAAGTGACGAAGAAGGGAGAGAACTAGAGTTGCTGGGATTACTAGCTTGCATTGCAAGTAAGCAGTAACCCTTATCAAACATTAAAATCTGCATATTGTTTTCAGATTGATCGTTAAAACTGCAATGTGGTTGAGTTAATCTGCATAGTTGTTGGTTGGATTTTTTTTTTTTACGATCTGTTATTGTCTTGATACCTTGAGGGTTTATTTATAGTTTTACTCGTTAAATCCATGGTTTGGATGAGTGTATGAGTGAGACAATAGCAATGCAAAAACTGGTACGGTTGTTAAGAATCACAAGAGAAGCAAATGGATTCTCACAGAAGAGAGAGAGAATCATAATAAGAAAGATGGGTTCTCAGGTTTGACTATTATAGAAGAAGGAGAAGATGGGTATTTTCGTATGAGTCAAAGAACCCTCAGTGTTGATGAGGTCAGCCTTGTTGTTTGAAATGTTTACAGGAATACAGAATACAGAAGAGAGAAAAACGTAAGGAAGAGGACAAAAACAAAAAAGAGAGAAAGATAGAGAGTGAGAGAGAGAACCATAGCATTCCTTGGGATTAATGTTGCATTGCAAGTAAGAAATAACCTTTCTTGAAACCTGCATATGGTTAGATTAATCGCTAAACACCAATGCTTTGTATTGATTTGCAGCCCATGTTGCTTGATTGATTTCATGATTTAGGAATGTCTTAACGATCTGGAGTGGTTTGCTTATTGTTCTACTCGATTAATGCATGGTTTTAATATGATTTTATGATAGAAATAATAATGAGGAAGAAGCTATTTGTATGGTTGTAATTGCCAGGAAGTAATCTGCGTTTCCAGAAGAAAGATAATCAGCAATGTGTGATGGATTTCAGATTAAGAAATTTTATAGAATATGTAAAAGATGGGTATGTTCATATGAAGGAGAGTATATATATTGGTTTTATAAATGAGCATAAATGAAAAGGGGGCTGTTAATGGGGTGATACAGTGCTGAAAAGAAAGAAAAAAAAAAAAAGGAAGAGTGCAGAGAACATGAGTGAGCAAAGAGAGGGAGAAGAGAAGAGAGATACAGAGAGATAGAGGGAGTGTTAATACAATTAAGAGGAGATGATGCAATAGGGTGACAAGGTAGGAAGATGGGGGAATTGGGTTGCTTTTCTACGGAAGAGAGAGAGAGTTGGGTACGTTGTAATGCAGGGGTCTTGGTTTGTAAATTTAGAATTGTTTTAGGTTATTTAGGAATTTTAAAAAGATAAAGTAAAATGAAGTTTATTATTTACACTTCTACCCTATTTAAACTTCCCTTTTTGCTATTCTTGCAAACTTTTGATGCTAAAGTGCAATATTGAAAAGAAAACTGCAACCAAACACGTCATGTGCTCATGTTGATTATATTACAAATACCTTAGAAATTATAAATTAATACTAATTACTTAATATTACCTTAAGTGAAATGGTTATACTAATTAGGTGTGGATATTGAGAAAATAACTCTTAGACCGATATTATTAGTATTATTAGAGTATAATAATAGGCAATTAAATATGTGTAATTAATTTTTAGAAATCATGTTAATCAATTAATGTGGTATTACCATAATGTATTATTTCAAATTCATATTTTCTTCGTATGTGGTGGATGGTTCAGCTATTGTTTTAACTAAGAAATTTATGGATTACTTGTGAGGAATCTACATGTGCCTCGTAGAAATTATTTGAGTTCCCTCCATGTACCTTGGAGTGGTATATACCTAGAATTGTTTAGAATTGGATTGATATTCAGATTTAGATTAGTTTCTAGTAGGCACAGCTATGTGTGGATCCATGCGTCAACTAGGTAATGAAATGGGCCGGTCTTTGTTAGGTTAATCCTGTGTTCCATGTATGCGTACCACCATGTATCTTGGTGAGGCCTTCCTGTATCTGGTTGTGCTGCAGCGATCCGTACCACCGTGTATCTCAGTGAGGTCTTTCTTTATATTTATCGTTGTAGTCTGATTGGGTTGTACTTGCCAACCCACTCCTGCATCGGGTTTGGATGCTCCGCAATAAGACGATGTCTGAAACCTAGAGTAGGCCGGCTTAGCACATAAGTCGTGAGATGGCAAAATTGGAACGGGTAGTCGACCTCTTAAAGAAGTCTAATTTCATGAGTCCTATGAGATCACAATGTTAATTGTTTGGCTATGTTTGATATGGAAAGGTTAGTGGATTTACACTGGATGTTGTTTTTATCTTTGTAACCTCATGAAAGGTTTTGATAAATTATATGGACTACGTTTTATTCCATGCTTGTTACTGCTTAGTAGGATTTCGATCTCATAAAACGTTTTTCAAATGTTTTGTTTTCAAATTATCCAGGTGAGAACGTTCCAGAAGGGGTAGATCGTACGGGGGCAGAGGATTTTGTTGAAGACGACCCAGACAATCATTATTGTTTGGTGTAGGGTGTCTATTAAGAAGATGCTTTATTTTATTGACTTATTGGTTATGGATTTTATTTCATGGTTAGTAGAATTAATAGATAGTTGACCTTGTTCCAGACTATTATTGAGGATTTTATTTAGTATTTGGATGTCATGATTCTACATTTTGGCCAAGGTATTTATATATGATTTTGGATTTGGCGTACTCTGATGTATTTAATCTTAGTCTGGATTTAGTCGTTTATTTTGGGCTCACAAGGTTCACGTTTTGGGCTTGGATTTATTTTATTAAGAATAAATTCGGGTCTGGGGCGTGACACCTAAAGGTGGTATCAGAGCATAATTAGAATCCTCAATCCTAGGTAGTTGAAAGCCTTAGGTTGGTTATGGGATATGTGTTTCGTTAGGTAGAACCTTTAATTTTCATAGATGAGTGATTCCTAACTTATCTCTTGTTTTGCAGTTGAAATGGCTAGACAACGCAATTTGGAGGGTATTTATGCTGAGGCTCCAGCTGCTGAGGGCCCGAATATGGATGAGCAGATGGGGCAGGTTTGGAGAGCCCTGGGATCAGTGTCTACTCTTTTGAACAGAGAGGCTGAGGAGAGACAGAGGCAAAATCAGGATATTGGGGCACAGTAGAGATTCCACAAGCAGGGACAGCCTTCTATTTCTGAGTTAGAGCAGTTCAAAAAGATGTCTCCACCCAGCTTCCAAGGTTTACCTGATCCTATGGAGGCTGAGAAGTGCTTGATGAGGATAGAGAAAATTTTTACTGCTATGAGATGCCCAGAGGATAGGAAAGTAGAGTTGGCTACCTTCATGTTGGAGGGGGAAGCCGAATTTTGGTGGCAGGGAGTCATTAGGAAATTGGAAATGCGGGTCAGCTATCTTGGGAACAGTTCAGAGATAAACTTTATGAGAAGTTCTTCTCAGAGGAGGTGAGACTTCAGAAGGAAGGGGAATTTATGTCTATTTCTCGAGGTAGCATGACCGTGGCGCAATACAAGGCCAAATTTTCAGAGCTAGCTAGATTTGCTCCCCACATGGTTGTGGATGAGGCCAAGAAGACTCGTCATTTTCAGAGAGGCCTCAGATCCGACATTCGCATTAGAGTGTCTGTGTTACTGTGTACTCAGTTCATGGACTTGTTCCGTAGAGCTACAGTAGTCGAAAGGGAGATGGGCTTGAAGAATTCTAAGCGGAGCAAATCGAGGGCCCCAGCTAGACCAGTATCTGATCATAAGAGGTTCTCTATAGGAGATAAGAGGCAAAGAATGGGTTTTGGTTATCAGAGGAGGAGTACTATGACTAGTGGGAGTTGTACTAGGTGCGGACGATTCCATGTGCCGGGGCCATGTTTTG
This sequence comes from Buxus sempervirens, assembly GCA_947561395.2. Classification (NCBI taxonomy): domain Eukaryota; kingdom Viridiplantae; phylum Streptophyta; class Magnoliopsida; order Buxales; family Buxaceae; genus Buxus; species Buxus sempervirens. Next base: position 11,917,999 of record OX387183.1, read on the forward strand.
CACCTTTTGGAGTACGCTTTAGATGTGGGCAGCATGGCCATAGGATTTCAGACTGTCCACACCCATCTACATATCAACCATTACAGATCAGGCATACCCCACAGGCTGAGGTGCAGGCCCCTCCTCCCAGATTTCAGAGTTGATTCCAGGGGCAACGATCGGGGCAGAAATCTGCATTTGGTCAGAAGCAGATTGGGAGGACAGGACCAGCTAGTAGAACAACACAATCAGGATTAGTCCAGAGACAGCAAGCAGTAGCCCCACGACGCCAACCTACTAAGGTAGGGTATATGCACTTACAGCTCAGGACGAACCGGAGACTCCGGAACTTGTTGGAGGTATGGTTTATGTTTGTGGCCGTACTGCTATATGTTTATTTGATTCTGGAGCTTCCCACTCCTTTGTTACTCCTATGTTTGCTCGTCATATTGGTTTGTCACCTGAATTTATGAATTAAGGAATCTGTAAATACTCCTTTGGGTGAGTCAGTTAGTGTTCAGAAAGTATACCGTGATTGCATGGTTAGATTGGGCCCGTTAAAGTTGTCAATTGATTTTATTAGTCTTAAATTTGGGGACTTTGATGTGATTTTGGGAATGGACTGATTGGCTAAAAACCATGTAAGCATTGATTGCTTTAAAAAGACCATCATAATTAGTTTTCCTGAGCAACCAGTGTTGTGTTATATTTGTGAAGGGTTGAAAACCCGTATTAGTTTGGTAACTTCTCTTGAAGTGGATGAGGCTAAGGCAACAGAAGTCAACCTTGTAGACGTTCCTGTGGTTAGGGAATTTGTAGACGTTTTTCCTAAGGATTTACCAGGGTTGCCACCGCAGAGGGAGATTGATTTCAGGATTCAACTCCAACCTGGTACGCATCCCATCTCCAAGCAACCATATAGGATGTCTCAGTCTGAATACCAGGAGTTAAAGAACCAGATTGATGAATTGCTAGAAAAGGGGTACATTAGACATAGTTCTTCACCTTGGGGTGCACCTGTGTTGTTTGTCCAGAAGAAGGACAGGTTGATGAGGATGTGCATCGACTATAGGCTGTTGAATCAGGCCACTGTGAAGAATAAGTACCCACTCCCAAGAATAGATGATCTGTTTGATCAATTGAGAGGAGCAGCATGGTTTTCTAAGATAGACTTGAGATCTGGATACCATCAGTTGAGGGTAGCACCAGAGGATGTAGAGAAGACAGCTTTCCGGTCTAGATATGGCCACTTTGAGTTCTTAGTCATGCCGTTTGGGTTGACGAATGCCCAGGCTGCATTCATGGCCTTGATGAATCAAATATTCCACCCTTACTTGGATAGTTTTGTGGTAGTTTTTATCGATGACATATTGGTATACTCTCAGAGTGAGGAGGAGCATGGGAATCATTTAAGGATTGTATTGCAGACTCTTAGGGAGCACCACACTACAAAAAATTAGGTTTTTTGCGGGGTTCATAAGAATGCTGCAAAATCTAAAATGAATGTCGCTATAGCTATTCGCGACGAACATTGCGGCGAACTTATTTTTGTCGCCAAAGGCCGTGTCGCAAATAATTTGCCGACGTTCTTTGAGTTCGTCGCCAAAGCTGAACATTTGCAGCATTCTATGAGTGTTGCTATGTTTGCCAATGTAAATATAGTATAGCGACACCCATATGAATGCCGCTATTTATTTATTTTAGCGACACACATATGAACGCCTCAATTTGCTTAATTTAGTGACACTTATGAAGGCCGCGATAAGTGTTATTTAACGACGAACAAATGTACGACATTATAGATTTAAATTTTTTTTTTTTAAAAAAAAAAATTCATTTTGTAGCTTCCTTTGAACCTATAATAATTAATTAACCAATAAATCCAATAGAATTCCAACCACCACCACAAAATAATCCATTCAACAAATTAAAACAAGCTTCTCAATTCTTCCAAATTAATGTCAATACAAATAACATCTTCATATTAACAAAGAAAATAAACAAAAAATTACAAGCTATATGAAAATAAATCAATGTCAATACAAAGAACACCAGAACTTGATGCAGGGTTGCCTCAATTCGTTTGCTCACATGCAGGGTTCGGATCTCCTCCTTATATGATCCCACCAAGGAAATAGGTCCCCATTTCATTGATCAGCAACACTTGTCCTTTTCTTTCCCACTTGGAGCCCTATTGATACTATCACAAGAATATATATACCCTGAATGATGTATGAGCCCTATTAAAGGCTAATTATGAAAACACCAATATATGAAAACCTACTGTGCAGAAGAGGAGAGAGCCAGGTTTAATTTGCTCAGAAGGGTCATGGAGTTTGGGGCCTCTTTGACTTGGGGCTGCCACCATGGTGGTGCAAAGGATCTGGACTAGAAGGAACCATTCTTAAATTCGAACCCACCAAGTTTCCTTTGTCATCATTGCCTAACGATCCAACACCAACAGTACTCTTGAAGTAAACACCCCCATTAAAGCCATGTAACACCTGCAAATAAGAAACAACATACTGTGGTTATAGCAGAAACTAACCAATAAAATTAAAGCATCAGAAACTAACCATCAATTTCTAATGAGCCCCATCTCTCTTCCTGTCACAGTTACTTTGTTAGTGATCCCATTTATTTGTGCCCTGCTAATAAAAAAGCGTCACAAGGGAACAGAGTGTTATAAATTGTCTTGCCCATATTTTCCTACTCTCATCAAATGGAAATTATCAAATCAGGTGCCTAGATCAGGTGATTATTACTTTTATTTCCAAAGGGAAATGATCATAAGACAAGGAAATAGGATTGTGAACCCAACTCACGAATCATTGAACTAAACAAAAATAAGGAAGCCAAACACATATTTAAGAATCAATAGACAAGGCAAAAATCCAAGCAAGAATCCAAACCTAGCCCCAGTCAAATTTAAAGAATCAAACCTTTTTTTTACTCTTCGGTAGAGCTGCCTGGGCATAGTAGCAACCAAACCCATTACTGCAACCTGTAAGAAATTAAACAACAAAAAACCAGTCACTAGCTAACTTAACAACCATGCACGGAAGATGGAAGACCAACCGAGCTTAATGCATCTCCAACTGTTAACTGAGTTCATGCATTCTTCCAAGCTAGTCATGACAGCCCAATTGTCCAAGAATCTAATTTTACAATAAAGGATCAATGAAAAGACTTACGATATAACAGCAGCATCAACAATTTCTGGGTGAGATTGCAACAAGGCCTCTAGTTCCGCTGGAGGTACCTGGTAGAAACAAGAGATTCAGAAACCTCAGAACTTTCAAAATCTGAAATTTTTTTGGTATCTTTTGCATGAATTCAACTTAAGGTAAGTGAGGGATCTCATAAGCATTAAGACCAAATTTAACGATAAAGGAAATCAGACAATAGGTTCATGTGCAATTAGTTACATTACCTGATAGCCCTTGTATTGATGAGCTCCTTCAACCTATCGACCACAAAAATGAATCCATCATCATCAATATAACACAGATCTATTGTTCTTAACCATCCTTCAGAATCTACTGTAGATGCAGTTGCTTCTTCATTGCTGAAATAACCTACAATGCCATCGCAATTCCAAACATCAACATTTGCACCATAGAATAATGAAATTAAAAAAATAACAGATTCTTGTATAAAGATTGTACTTCAAAGGAGAGACCAAGTTCATGCCATGGATCCTTGATCTCAAATATTCAAGCCATGCTCTTAAACTTGGTTGCACAACTACTGAAGAACCATAGCCAACATCCTATAAATTAGCAAGTTGAAAAGCTAATGACAAAAACACAAGTACTGAAGAAGATATGAGCTCCTATTCTTCCAAAATGCTAAGATTTCTCAAAGGGAAAACAAAAATGGTTATGCAGGTTTTGGGTAACAAAACTAACTGTGTAGGAGCGGAAACATATGTACTAAAGGATAAGGATTGCTCAAGCCGGCAGACATAATAAAACATTGCTAAAAAATTATGAGTTCAACATCAAACTGTTGGACAAACAATTTATAACAGTAAAATAATACTCTCTTACTCTCTGATTTATCTGATTTAGCATTCAACATCTTATAAACTTGAGAATCCATAAAACAGAAAAGTATATTTATAAAGGAACACAAAAACTTGAATTGGTGACTACCTCTAGTTTGTCCTCTCTAGCCTTGTGATTTTTGGGAAACTGCCGGAACTCTTCAGCTAGCCAGAAGCATTGATGTATGTTTTCCGGTGAGACAAAATCAAGTGCAACTTTTGTACATGACTGCACAGATACATATTAGTAGAATTAATCCATTAAACAATGCCTCTAGGTGTAGGAGATAACCCTAGTCATGAATATGATGGTATGCACCATTGGAAAGAGATTGAATACATACCTTGAGGTTTCGGACTTGATGTGGACATCCAGCAGGAATGAAGACTGCTTCTCTAAGTTTTTGTTCGAATATCCATGGTTCAACTCCTGAACAAAGACCATGTAACGTGTTAGGACAACCAGAGGAATCACAATAGAACAAAATTACAGAATTTCAAGATACAAACCAAATTCCTCCTTCAGCCTCTTCTTATGCTCCAATGTTAGATATAAAACTTGGTCATGAATTGGGTGAACAACCTAAACACCCAAAGAGAGAAAATTTAGAATCTTGCATGCGTCTGTTATGGACAAATTTTATCATTCTGGATTGATGTTTACCTTCTCGACAAGAGAATATTATGTGTGCCTAAAGTCCTTTGAATACTTTCTTAAATAGGCTTGTAACTTGGGTACATCTTTTCTGCAGAAAATTCCAGACCATCATTTCCAGATGTAGAGCTAACAGCAACCACTATTAGACGACAATTTTTACAGGAATTAGACAAATTAATTACAGATTCTCAATTCATACCTCTGTTAATTTATTTCAATGTTTCCTCAGTTAAAACAGGACCGGAGAACGTCAAAACAAGACCTAAAGAGAAGCAGAGACTCAGAGAGGGTTGAAATGAACAGAGAAACCCAATGCATGACCTCCAAATGCTCAGAACAGCGTCCAGATGTGAAATTCATTAAATTAATATTTAAAAAAAGAAAAAAAAACAGCATCACATCATAGTAACAATGAGATTGCATTATTGTAGAAACAAAAGGCATTTAAAAAAGAGATCGATATTGTACTCGAGCATTAAAAATTTCGAGATCCAAAAACCAATAAACAACTCGATAAAAAACTGAGAATAGGATCTTGGATCTGATATGCAAATCGCAATTGAAGCTATTAAACAATGCATGAGATGCTATATACCAGAGAAATCTGATCATTCAGCTAAAAAAGGCCTAAAATGTCTGTTAAATTATTTTAAGCTCTTCATGTAAGGTTTCAGGATCAAGAAAGCTTAAAACACGATCCTAGATTTCAATCTGAGCTCGACTCCCGACAAACACAGAGATAGCAATTTCTAAGAAATCAAAACAAAAAAGAGAAACAAATGCATAGATCTGAAACAAAAGGAGCACCATAACACCGTTTACAAGTGTGAAAACCCTAAAAACAGTTTCATTTATATCCTGAGTCTTGAATTTCTTACCGGTAGATTCCGATGATGAATCTGAAACTCTCAGTTCCGAAATTCAGCACCGTTGCCGAACAACTCTTAACTTTTCCTGCTTGGCAGATCAAAATTAATCAGATCATCGAATTCAGCACTTTTGCTGACATTTCTTCATACTGAGCAGAGCTACTGGAGTGCAAGCAAAAATCCGCTTCCAGTTCATCGGAAACGGATTCAGGAGAGGAAAATCAGACGAGAAGTTATAGAAGTTTCTGCGATAACTTTTCTTCAACCAGTTTCCTAACGGGCGCGGGGAAATAAAGGGTGCGCGTGGAGTTAAAGCGGTGAAACTTAACAAGTGCTGCAAATAATTTTTTAATTGACGACGATTTTTAGTAAATGCCACATATACTTTTTAAGGAATTTTTTATTAATGCAAATGTTAATTTTTTTAACAACGAATAGTTAAGTACGTCGTCATATTATATTTATCACGACAAATATTTATATTCGCCGCAAAATTTGTGTCGCTAAAAAATTAATTATTTGTAGTGCCAGTTGTATGCCAAATACAGCAAGTGTCAATTTTGGCTACAACAAATATCCTTTCTAGGACACATTATTTCTGGAGAAGGCCTTTCAGTGGACCCAAGTAAAGTACAAGAACTAACAGATTGGCCTAGACCGAGCAATGTTTCAGAAGTTCATAGTTTTCTCGGTTTGGCTGGATATTATAGGAGATTTAATTATAGAGGGATTTTCCAAGATTGCAGCTCCTTTGTCCCACTTAACCAAGAAGGCAGTAAAATTTGTGTGGGATGAAAAATGTGAGCAAAGCTTTCAAGAATTGAAACAAAGACTAACTTTGGCTCCAGTCTTGATTATTCCCTCAGAGAATGAAGGATTTACCATTTACTGTGATGCATCTAGAGTTGGACTCGGATGTGTTCTCATTTAGCAGGGTCGGGTTGTATCTTATGCTTCTAGGTTGTTGAGACCGCACGAGAAAAATTACCCTACTCATGACCTAGAGCTAGCTGCTATTGTGTTTGGCTTAAAATTTTGGAGGCACTATTTATTTAATTGGGGCACAATTTGAAATTTACTCAGATCATAAAAGTTTGAGATATCTCTTCTCACAAAAGGATTTGAACATGAGACAGAAAAGGTGGGTGGACTTACTTAAGGATTTCAAATGCACCATCAACTACCACCCAGGAAATACAAATGTGGTAGCCGACGCCTTGTAAAAAGGGAAAGACCATGTATAGGACCCTATTCCATGCTACTCTTCGGCAATTGTGGACACAGAGGAACTAAAAAACTTTCGAAGTGAAAGAGATATCAATAGGGGCAGTCCTTGATCCTATACTGGCAACTGCAAGCACTTGGGCTAAAAGCCTTGGAGCATTTAAAGAATGGTCAGGTCCTCTGATGTTAAGAAATTACAAGACTATTCATTCAACTGTGCAGATCAGTCACGCTATACCTAGTTGGCAGCCTCCATTTGAAGGGTCAATGAAATTGAAATTTAATGGATGTTATTATGGGAATCTAGGAAGGTCTGGCATTGGATGTGTGTTTCATAACCATGATGGAACTCCAGTGCTTGTTTCTAGTGGGCCTATTACAGATGGTAATTCGGTGTAGGCAGAATTTCTCACTATTGTAACACAGTAAATGATTTCGTTCCTCTTTTAATTTAACAAGTCTCTAAAGGGCATTTTTGGAAGAAATTGACTTCCAGGGTCACCTTTAAAAAAATAAATAAGTATAGTGTCATTTTAATTTAGCTACATGAGATACGAGTGTAGCCTATTTAATTGGGATGAATTTCCCTACATGGGACACAAGTTCATCATACACTCGTATCCCATGTATAATGTGCTCGTGTCCTAAGTAGACTACACTCGAATCCTACGTATATGCAAATTTTTTATACCATCATGACGCCATTGAAACAAAGGAAGAACTAGAGGTTGGACCCAGTTCTAGGAATAGGAGTGTCAATTGGTTCGGTTTAAAACTCAAACCCCAAAACCAATTGAACCAAACTGCAAAAAATTAAAAACGAGTTTGATTACGTACGTTTAAGTTGTCTGATAAACCAAACGAAAAACCATAACTGAAAAGTTAGTGAGAAAATTGGTTCTTAGTAATACTTTATAAATATAATCCAAATTCAGTCACATAAATCTTGGAAAGTTAAAATTTGTGATATGTTTTAAAATAATTGGGAATGAGTGTTCTTAAAATAATTGGGGATGAATGTTTTTAAAATAATTGGAAATTAAGAAGTTGTGATATGTTTTTAATATAATTCAATCACATAAATCTAGATTCATAGAAAAATTCTTCCAATTTATCATCTTTTAATAGAATGAAATCTTCTGCTATGTTACCCATGATTGAGCCTTGCTTTTGCGGTGATCTATGCTACAGTGTGGAGCATCTCACAGTCTTTCTCATTTTTGTAAATGTTTCAAGTGGAGCCTGTTTAAAGGAAAAAAAAACACTGACTGTGAGATGCTCCACACAGCAACATCTCATAAATAAATCAGGACGCAATTCTTAGTAACATAGTAGAAGATTTCGTTCCTCTTTTAAAGGTTGATGAGTCTCTTAAGGGCATTTTTGGAAGAAATTGACTTCCAGGGTCACTTTTTAAAATAAATAAATAAATAGAGACACTTTACTTTAGCTACATAAGATACAAGCGTAGCCTACTTAATTTGGATGCGCTTCCATACATGGGAAACAAGTGCATCGTACACTCATAGCTCATGTATAATGTGCTTGTGTCCTAAGTAGCTAGGCTATACTATATCCCACATAGATACAATACCGTCGCGTGGGTATTTAACGTGAGACTTTTTAAGTGTTAGTTTTTTTTTAAATATATACACACCGGTAGTTAATTAATAATTCTCAAAAGAATATTTTTTTAATAAGTAAAAAAGGCCAGCCAGAATCTTAAAATATTTTATAGAATTCGTTTGATTATAGAATAGATTTAACAATATTTCTCTTTAACTTTAATTGCCATATAAGACATTATCAAAGAAAAAATTGTAAAATCATCATTGTTTATCTTTATTTTCCCTACAATTTTCATATTATCCAATTGCTTTAAAGGAAATATAAATAATTTCCTTTCTTCTCTTTTACGTTTTATTTTCATTTCATACGGTTCCAGACATAACGTAAAAGTAGAGAATTTCAAACACACTCAAACCTTCTATTAATTTACACTCCTAACTATATTTGTGTGCTAAGAAACTACATTGACATAAAGACTTGTGACAGTTTTTCGTATTTCCCAATCTCATGAGTGGAAAGGTAAATTAAAAAAAAAATACAAATAACCTACGATCATATCTCTCCTCTTAGAGGGTACCCTTTCTACGATCATCTTTCGGTTTCTAATCCTTTATTCTTATCCTTTCTAGGATCATCTTTCGGTTTCTCATCCTTCAGGGTTTCCTTACCTTTCTACGATCATCTTCCGGTTTCTCATCCTCTAGAGTTTCCTTACCCTTTCTACGATCATCTTCCGGTTTCACATCCTTTAGAATTTCCTTACTCTTTCTACGATCATCTTCCGGTTTCTCATCCTTTAAAGTTTCCTTACCCTTTCTGCAATCATCTTTCGGTTTCCCATCCTTGCCAAATTCACGTTCGTAGAGAATCTCTCCAGCAACTAACAGGCCACAAAAGTTCTCCCAAGCAACCACACCCGCCGGACAGCACTCCCACTCCGGCTTCATCTCTAATTGATCTTTCATAATGTCGTTAATTCTGCTCTCCAGCCTGAAAAACTCAAAAGAAATCAAGAACAGAACTTAATGTTTCAGCAAGGTGAAGTGTTTTAAAGTAACTCGAAAGGTAGATGTGCTAGTAAACTCGCACTAAAAACTAGGGCAACTTCGATTAACAATGTGTAAATTTAATTATCGCATTACACAAATTTGTTTCCTTTAAGTTACGATTCCGTTATGAGAGGTTTTTTTGAAAAAGAATCTCAAATCTACAAACTTCTTTAAATCTAAAATTGTGACAAATTGGATTCAAATAATAATTATACTTATCTACTTAAATGAGGATGAGATTTTATACTTATCTACTTAAAAATAATTTTCATAAAATCAATCTTTTAACCTACAAGAAAATTGGATTCTTGTTAAATAACAGAACAAATTGGCTCCCCTACTGGGTACTTGGTCCATCTCAATCAATCTTTAACCTACAAGAAAATTTTATAAAGGAAATCCAATCTTTTGATTCATTAGAGATCATTAAAGAACACAACCGCTTCGATCTTTAGTACAAAAACTAAACAAACATCATTCTATCATCATCAATTCAAATGTACGCCAACATCTTTGATCAAAACTCCAATCTACATTACAAAAAGAAACCCATCTTTCCACACAACAGAGAATTGAAAATAAAAAATAAATGAAAAACAAAAAGAAAAACAATCCGGCGTACTTACCTGGAACTGGGACCAGCCTCTGCAGGTTCTTCATCTGACACTGCATCCTGTCTCCTCGCCGGTCGCATAGAATGTTCTGCGACTCTGCCATGGTCAAGATGATCATCGTAATAGTCTTTACCCTTTAGAACCTTCCTCATTTCAAAGCGATCCTCTTCGTTAGAGTAGTGATTTTTGTCATGAGACTGGATCATGTAACGCATTTTGTTTCCATAAAACAAAAGGGCATCATGGTGACTCTTTGATCGTAAATATACGAAGACGCTGTTAGCATGATAGATCGATTCCAAGGCCTCGTGAACGATGTTCATGAGCTTGGTAGCAATGCCACGCCTGCGGTAGGAGTCGCAAACACAGATGGAGCTAATTTGGCCTTCGCAAACACAGACGGGACATGACTCGTCGCAATGTTTCACGATTCTGACAAGAACGTAGCCAACAACGCCGCCGTTGGGAGCTTCGGCGACGTGTGCAAGCTGAGGCCATGAGAGGATATGGTCGGAGAAGGAATCGAAGGGTTCCTGGCGTGGGGTGCAGAGATTCTGCAATTCAAGCATTCCAGGAAGGTCGTCAATCGTGGCTTGTCTGAAGCAAGCCATGGTGGCTAACGTTAAAGAGTTTCTTGAATCTTCTTTCTTCGACGTAAGCTGTCACAATAACCCAAGAGGCTCTACTACCCTCTTAATTATATTTTCTTTTCACTTCGCGGTTACCCAATAAAAAAATGAGGCGAGGTAATGTGAGATTAAATATATAAGTTAGATTGGCTAAAGGTTTGGGGTTAAATTACAGAAATCTTCCTCAATGTTTACATTAATTATACATATCTCCCTTTTTTAAAATAACACTTTCAGACTTTTTTGTTTTAATAATGAAAAAAAAAACACACTTTCAGGCTTGCAGGCAGCCACAATACCTGTTGCGCCTTGATGTAAAGCTATTTTTAAAACTTTAATTTCCGTCGTTTGGAAAGAAGACTTTCAAAATAAAGTCCCTTTCCTATAATTTTCAAATAAAAAGGGAAAATTATCTGAAGGTCGGCCATAAAAACTTATTTTCAAGAAAGGGTCACTTTTCAAAAAAAAATTAAATTACAGTATCACTTTATCAAAAATGGATATATAGAAACGATTCTCAACAACAGTAAAGTAACCAAAAAAAAAAAAACAATAAATTTTTTTTTTTAAGAATTGAGATTTTTAATATACTATTTTTATATATATGCCAAAAAGTGACTGTTTTTTCCTTTGCTTGTAACACAGAATGACGCCACATTTAATGAAAGGGATCCCTTTATACTTAACGGCATTCAAATTTGCATTGAAAGTTGAAACCATCCCTTTATACTATTTTTATGTGTTTTTTTGTCAACATGTTCAGGAATCTACGAAGCATCTGTTGTTGCATTGCCCTTTTTCCAAGGGAGTGTGGCTGCAAAGTATTGGTGGATCTCTTCAATCTTGTGGCCCCAGGAGTCCTTTTTTGACTGGTTTGTTTTCGTCCCAAAGTTAACACCCCCATACCCTATTGATAGTTCCACTGATTTTTTAATGCAGGTTGCCAACTTTGGCTGGGCAATTTGGCACAGTCGTAACCATTCAAAATTTCAGAATATCCGTCCGGATGTCATGGACACTTGCAAGCACATTAATCGGTTGAACAAGGATTCTACTACTCTCTCGGGGTTGATGGGTCATTTGGTGTCCTCTTCACCACCTCAGAAGGTCTGCTGGATTAAACCGTCCTAGCCTTATCTCAAACTTAATTTCGATGGTGCCTTTTCTCAAGTCCTCTTCACAGGCTACTGCTGCTGCTGTTCTTCGAGATGACCATTCTAAAGGTTTCATGATCAAAATAAAATTGAGATAAAAAATCAGATAAAACCAATCTAAAGAGAAACCTGAAAAACTAGCTTTAGGCTAAACCATTAAAAGGTTGAAAAACTAGATTGAAATTTCTTGATTAAATTATTGAAAAATAAAGTTACTTGGAGTACAGATCTAATCTGGATCTCTCAATAGTGGGGAAATAGAAACCCCACTCAACCCATGTTGATGAAAAAACACCAAAAGGGAGAGTTTAGACCATAGGATCCTTTCTCTAAGATCAAAAACAATTTTAAAATCATATCATGAAACCCTACAAGTTACTTTCAGGCTTTTGGTCTTAGATCTACCATATAGATCATGGTAGATCTAGAATCCTAGCCAAATATCACCAAAATTAAGAAAACAGTACTGTAGGTGCAAAGGTGTGAAAAATCCAAATTTTAGAAAAAAAAATGGGGGTCTCATGCTATAAACATCATGGATTCATAGGATTCCTCCAGATTCAAAATAAAATCATTAAAACATGAACAGGATAGTAAAAGCGACCACATCTCACAGATTATAGCACATGGGGGTCTACCCTACGGATCCATCTGTTCTCTTTTCCCCTAGCTCTCTCTTCACGTTTTACGGCTAGAAAGGATTCTTGAGGTACTTAGAGGCATGTTTGGGGATACAAATACAATCAAATGCCTTATTCTATAAAAAAGGAAAAGAACAGATTATGGGGTTTTATTCTAGGAATTCACCTGTTCCCCTTTCCCCTAGCTCTCTCTTCACGTTTTACGACTAGAGAGGATTCTTGAGGTACTTGGAGGCAGGTTTAGGAATACAAGTATAAGAAGGCCTTATTCTACAGCAATGGAGAAGATTAGATTATTTCTAGAATTGAAAACATAAAATAAAAGGGAAAATGGACTTACCTGGATTGAGGAAGCAGAACAACAGGGATTCCCTTCTTCACTTGGAGCTCTTCAGACTTCAAATTAATGGTCATTTTCTTGAGGAGAAGCCCTCCATTTATAGGCAAACCCAGGGCATGGTTGGTCCAGGGTTTGCCAAGATAGAGTTTCAGATGGAATTAAAAACAAAGATAATGCCAATCCATGGCCAAATAGGACAAATAAGAGAATTCGAATGGATAAATAGGAGAATTCGAATATCTCAGAAAGAGATTTAGGTGCAGATAAGGCTCAGAAATCGAAAAAGGATAAATTCGCACAAAAACCCACGTGCTCGTATATATAATGCGGGCGTGTCTCGCCCGTAGAGTTAATACGGGCACAGCATGCCCGTATATAAATTGCGAGCACGACTAGCCCGCAATTAAAATAAGGGCAATGCATGTATGATGAATTTTATGCATTTTTGACTTGTTTCTACACAGGCAATACTTATTTACATGTAATATCGTTTAAGTAAATGTCCTCGTATTTTTTAATCTCCATTTACTTAAGATATTACATGTAAATAAGCAAACACCCCCCCCCCCCCCCCCCAATTTGAATCCATTAAAAATAGTTACATACCCAAATTCCTAGTGAATAAAAAGTCAACTTTCCAGTTCCAAACTAAATTCCGGTTTTTCAGGTCTGTTAAAAAGATTCAACATGTTAATACCAAAATATTCGTCAATATTTAAAATCTCAAAAAATTCAATTACGCAATAACATTGCTAAAAACTTGATTATCGGGAAAAATTATCTTGAAATCTTGCTTTAAAAAATATTTCATTTTCTGGGGTCAAAATTCAACCGGAAAAAGTTTGACTTTACACAAAAGATTGAATTCGGCATTTTCCTTTGTGGTTTTGGATTCAAATGGGTTAAGGATCTCAAACTCAATGCTAAGAATTGAAAATTCCAATAAAATCTTTCTCTCCTTCAAGATTTATAAAAAATCATGCAATTTTGGGGTGTCTATACCCATGAAATAAAAACCCATATAATTGGGTGAAATCATGTTTGATCATAAATGATTGAGATTCAAATTTTTGGTCAACACCTATGTTTCAAGCTAGAACCACTGAGTGGCTCCAAACGAACTGAGAGAGAGTGAGTGATAACTACTACAGTTTAGAGGAATTAACAGAGAAGACGATAGCAGGTACTCCAGCCCAGAACAGCAGCCGATCAGCCATTGAAGAAGAGAAGTACATTGATATGCTTTTGCAGTTTTCGTTTTTTGCATTGAGTCTTTCATGCTGCTTGACGTTGAGCAAATTTTTTTCCCCGGATTATTGCAATCTTAAGCTCTATTCTTGATTTTTCTTGATTCTTTTATAGCAATCAAGCCCAGGTGATCATGAGCACAACTGTAGAACTTATGGAAGAATTAGTGCTTGAGAACATAATTAAAGAAATTATGAGAGAATTAGAGATTAAGAAGCCAGAGTGTCCGGCGGGTTTTGAGTAGTTTCTTAGCAGACGAATATAGTCTAAAGTGTAGATGGAAGGTTTTGAGTTTGTGTTTGAAAATTCTCTACTTTTACGTTATCTCTAGAACCTTATGAAATGAAAATAAAAACAGTAAAAGAGAAGAAAGGAAATTATTTATATTTCCTTTCAAGTAATATTTGGATAATATGAAAATTATAGAAAATATTGTATTTCTTTCTCTTAAGATATCGTATTTGGGCCCTTTGATATACATAGTTGTGCCTTGTCACAATCACAGGCTAGGCACTTGTCATCTTTTGGGTTGAATGACAAGCGTCCAACCTGTGACAGTTTAAGCTTTTAGGTGCAATGGTTGTTTAATATGGTATCAAAGTGGAACATTCCCGTGTGAAGTCACAGGTGCAAAAGAGTATTAAAATATAGTATTTGGGCCGTTTGATACACATATATATGTAGTTGCGCCTTTTCGCCTATCAGCTTAAGCTTTTAAGACAACAACTGTTTAACACTCTCATAATCTTTACTTTTCCGAGAAATGTTCTTGATCAAAAGTGAACATTTAAAAACAAAAATTCGCTTTCCATCCACGCGAGAGCTTCAATTTTTTGAAGTTCTTACAACAAATTTTCATTCCATGTGAAGGTGGCTTGCACTTTTTGCTAGTATTTATAAAAACAGTCGACAAAAAAACTTATTTCTGAAAAAGGGTCACTTTTAAAAAAAATTGAACTTTAAAGTCACTTTACTGTATCTACGTCGGATTCAATCGTAGCCTACTTGGGACACGAGCACATTATACATGGGAACGAAATCATTTACTGTATTACCAAGAATTTGGTGACTAATCAGGACTATTTTTAAAATGCAACACTAAAAACCAGTTTCAATTATCAGACACCTTAAACGCAATATGAACCAAATTAATTCTGCCTACAATTTCTCAAATTGAAACCGAACCAAATTATGAATAAAAGCTCCACCATTCCCCTGTTTTGGGAATTGGTCATTTTAAAAAAATTATGAATAAAAGTGAATCAAACTCGCTTTTTTTTTTTCCAGTTTGGTTCAATTGGTTTTGGGGTTCAATGTTTAAACCGAAATCGCAAGAACATTAATAAGTTTAACCGCTTCCTCGCTTGAAAATACACGATTGTTTTTACAGAGAGGAAAACTCTATTGCACAAATTCTTGTAGTACATGCCTCTTCTTCTTTCCAATTTAGAGTTTAAGTTGAAGTCTGATAGCGAAGAAATAGAGAGAGAGAGAATCTCATGAGAGATACCTGAAATAAGAATAAAGACTACGTGAATTTTGATTTAAAGTAGAACTGGGACTAATTGTTATCTTCTCCTCTAATCCTACTATTACTCGAACAACATCGCTTGGAAAGACTGTACGTGGAGTTGGATTTAAAGTGAAACTAAGACTGATCGTTATCAAGTTTATCTCCTAATCTCCTAGTATGAATAGAAGAATACATCTTAAAGCTGGAACAAGGACGGACTGTTATCTAGCTATTTTAATCTCTTATATTCCGAGTATAACTACAATAAGATCGATCGCTCGGTTATAAATAGAGCTTGCCAGTTTCTGGGTATTCATTCGTTCTTGGCGAGGTTTCTTTTCTGACGGAGTGAGAAAGAGAGAGAGTGCTAACGACGGTGATTGATTTAGAGGAATGGAGAAGACGATAGGAGATACTCGAGCCCAGAACAGCAGATCAGTCCTTGAAGAGGAGAGGTACATTTATGTGCTTTTGATGTTCTTGTTTTGGTATTGAGTCTTTTACGCTAACTGTTTCACCTTGAGCAATGTTCTTTCTCCCGGATTGTTGCAATCTTAAGCTCTGTTCTTTATTTGTTTTGATTCTTTTATAGCAATCAAGCCCAGGTGATCGTGAGCAGAATTACAGAACTTATGGAAGAATTAGAGCTTGAGAAACCGGAGTTGCGGGAGTGCTCTACGGCTGATCTGAAGAAGTTTTGTAGTCTGCTACTTGCTGGGGATATTTCCTACGAACGTGATTATGGCAAGGATGAGAAACCGAGAGATGATGATCGCAGTTTTCGAGAAGGTGAGAGTTCAAGTTATAAAGTGGGTTCTGTGAGCAAGAACTCCAAGAAAAAGAAAAGGAAGGTGCCGAACAGAGAGAACAACGTGAGGAGACGTCAGAGGGCTCCATTATTGCCGGCGCCATTGATGCCGGTGGAGATGCAAAGAAAGGTTACAGAAGTTGCAGGTGAGGGGACTAACCCCATCTGGGTTGGTTGCAAGGAGCTCACTGAATCGGATTTAAAGAAGCATCTCTGCCGTCTGTTCCTCCCCGCGAATGTGATAAGTGTGTTAACCGAGGAAGAGAAGCAACTAGCGAAGAAGGAGGACCTGGAGATAACAGTGATCGACCCAAGGTTAGAAGTCTGGACGGAGCTGAAAGTGAAGGTTTGGCCGAGCTTAATGCAACCAGTTCTAGTAAAACATTGGATTCAGCTGGCAGGCGAGAATGCATTCGAGAAAGGACACAAACTGCATTTCTGGAGCTTCCGACTAAATGATCAGAACCAGAGACTTTGTTTTGCTATGAATGTTGATAGAACTTAGGCTTACTGTAGTAGTTTTACATGATTTCTAGGTTGTAATCACTGTGGTACCCCTTCTTCCCTTTTCCGAAAAAAATAAAAAATAAAATCAAAAAAAATAAATAAAATAAATAAAAAGTAAAAAATAGAAAAAAGAAGAATTAGAAAAGGTAGTCTTTTGTTTTGTTTTATTTTCTTTTTAGGAATTAAATCATCTATATGTTGGTAGATGATTTAAACAATTCTTCAAACACTTATTGTCCGTATATGGTTTAAACACTTTTTTAATATATGTTATCACTTGGTCCTTGTATCAAAATTCTTTGTCTTATAGTGTTTTACATATATAGTATTTTATTTTAATATAGTGTTTTACACCCAAAAGAAAAATCAAAATTCTTAACATTTATGCCATCCAATCTTAAAGTGCTTGGGAATTCCCTAAATGAATTGGAATTGGCACAAGCGCTTCAGAAAAAGGAAAAAAAGAATTACAAAAGAAATAACATAATAAGAGAGGTTTGGAAAATATTCAGCCTCGTTTGAGAGACATTCGTTCTGGATTGTTCCCCAAATGAGTTTCATGGGGATAAAGAGAGGTTAGGTTCAATGTTTGGTAAAGCATGATTGATTACTGTATACTGTGAGGATTGAAAACTTTTATATATGCATGAATAAAGTACTCTTCATTCGATCACCAAAAGAAAAGGCAAAATTGCGCTTCATGCTTCTAGAATTCCGATGGCATGAAGGACTTTTTATCCATTTAAAGTCAAAATTTGAAGTGCTGCCACTTTTTGCCAACATTCCTCTATTTCCTCATTTGGAGGTAAAAAATATATATATATATTTTTATAAATATTTTTAAAAATATTTATAAAAATAGTCCACTAAGATGTCGAATTGCAGAAAAGGGTAACTTTTCAAAAATAATTAATCTGAAAGGTCACTTTTCAAAAATAATTAAAAAATATTGTCATTTTATTATAAGCAATCATGCTTGTGTCTACGTATGATGCGCTCGTATTCCACGTAGAATACGCTTGTGTCCCATGTAAGTTATGCTTGTGTCCCATGCAAGAAGCTTGCATTCCATGTATAATGTATGATGTGCTTGTATCCCACATAGAATAAACTTGTGCCCCATGTAAGATATGCTTGTGTCCCATGCAAGAAGCTTGCGTCCCATGTCTAACGTGACTGTATCCCAAGTAATCCTCAAAGTTAATCATTTTTTAAAAGTGATCCTGTAATTTAATTTTGATGGACTTTTTTATAATTATCGATGAAAAATGGCCCTTTTCTGCAATTTGGCATCTTATCATACTTTTTTATAAATATTTTAAAAAGTGACCTTTTTCAAAATTTTACCAATTCTTTTTTATCCCGGCAACTTGGAAAACATATATTTATAAGTACTTTATGAATCTATAATACTCTAAAAATATTTGGTGAGGATTTGATGTCACGCCCCGAACCCGAATTTATTCTTAATAAAATAAATTCAAGCCCAAAACGTGAACCTTGTGAGCCCAAAATAACAACTAATTCCAAACTAAGTTTAAAAACATCAGAGTACGCCAAATCCAAAATGATATATTAATACCTTGGCCAAAAAGTAGAACCATGACATCCAAATACTAAATAAAATCCTCAATAATAGTCTGGAACAAGGTCAACTATCTACTAATTCTACTAACCAAGAAATAAAATCCATAACCAATAAGTCAATAAAATAAAGCATCCTCTTAAAAGACACCCTA
This sequence comes from Buxus sempervirens, assembly GCA_947561395.2. NCBI lineage: Eukaryota > Viridiplantae > Streptophyta > Magnoliopsida > Buxales > Buxaceae > Buxus > Buxus sempervirens. Next base: position 11,936,588 of record OX387183.1, read on the forward strand.
CATCAAACAATAATGATCGACTGGGTCGTCTTCAACAAAATCCTCTACCCCTGTATGATCTACCCCTTCTGGAACGTTCTCACCTAGATAATCTGAAAACAAAACATTTGGAAAACATTTGATGAGAACAAAATCCCAGTAAGCAATAACATGCATGGAATAAAACGCAGTCCATATAATTTATCAAAACCTTTCATGAGGTTACAAAGATAAAAACAACATCCGGTGTAAATCCACTAACCTTTTTCCTATCAAACATAGTCAACAATTCACATTGTGATCTCACAGGACTCATGAAATTAGACTTCTTTGAGAGGTCGACTACCCGTTCCAATTTTGCCACCTCACGACTTATGTGCGAAGTCGGCCTACTCTGGGTTTCGGACATCGACTTATTGCGGAGCACCCAAACCCGATACAGGAGTGGGTTGGCAAGTACAACCCAATCAGACTACAACGATAAACATAAAGACCGGTCCATTTCATGGAACACGGGATTCACCTAACAAAGACTGGTCCATTTCATTTCCTAGCTGACGCATGGATCTACACATAGCTATGCCCGCTAGACACTAAAGCCAAAATCAAGATATATAACCAATCCATTCAAATATTGTCAATTATTGCATAATACCTAACTCCAAGATACATGGAGGAAATCAAGAGTTCATCCCAAGATACATGGGTGAGATAAAATAACCTACAAGATACATGCAGATGCCAAAATCACTATAAGACTGCATAAAACCAATTCAAAACACTCTCATCAATTTGGAGAATCATTTCACAAGTCAAAATTATCTCAAAATCCTTTATACATTTTAGAAGCACATTGGAAGCCTTCTAAGAAATGATTTTTCATTGTAAGATCAATTAACAATATTTATTTAATAAATAAAAGTGTTTAGGAACTCATTCTAAATTATCAACATCATAGAATATAATTTATTGTTATTGTTTTACTTATTTACTTATTTTAGGGTTAATTAAGATAAACAACCTACTATATTATGCAATCAACTTATTTGGGTATTTATTTAATTTGTGAACCATCCCATGTAACGCCCCGAACCCGGGTCAGTGCAAACCAGCACCTGACCCGAACCCAGTTCGCTACTGGCCCATATCAAATCTGAGGTGTTACTGGCCCATATCAAATAATCATCAAGAATATACCAAACTAAAGAAATAAGTAATCCATTCAATTAAGTAACTATCAGAGTGCGGAACATGTATGTGTGGAAGTATAGTCTAAAATCCTCAATAAACTAATATAGTTAACCATCAAAATCAATATTTAAGTCTGGTAAAATAAAAGGTCACTAATCTCTCATCTCTCTAATACATCAAACCCAAATAAAATATAATAATCTGAAAAAGTAAACTAAATCCATGACAATCCACAACCTCAGACCAAATCCGGGTAATAGTAATCCTCCGGTGAATAATCAGCTATCTCTCCCTGGAAATCAATACTATGATCCACTTTCGCATATCAGCTGAAAAATGAAATAAAAGTAGGGTGAGATACGAATATCCCAATAGGTAATACATGCATGTTTAAACAGTACATATAAGTAAAATAACAGTTCATGCACGATTAAGCAATCTCGACTAAGCAGGCTCGTATAATCATTCGTATCGATCATGAATACAAAACAGCATAATTAACAGTTCTAAATATAAGTTTCAGCAAGTGCTATATAGGAATCCAATATCATAATCAATAACATAATTCATATTTTGCTAGGATGCACTAAACAGTCACATCCAACCAATATCTCAATTACATGCCTTCAGCATGTATGCAACAGTAATAACAACTATTTATGATTTTAGTGTCATTGTAGGACTCACAAAGATGGATAAACCTTTTGAGATGACTCTCGACCAATCGCTATACCACCGTGCGACTTAGGAGCAATGCTACTAATGATACTCAAGTCCCATGCAGCGCAGCTTAGACAAAAGCCGTAGTCACTGACTTATTGCACACGTACTCATCAGAGTTGGCATGTACCACCAGCATGCAGCACCAGAATCAATACATGGAAATGGTCGCTTATCCACATATACAGGGAATCACCAGCGGCTCACCGGGGTGTCCCTCCAGACATAGGACCTTCCCAAAAAAACCAACTTGCAAAGGAAACGCGCTCGCACAACAGAGAAACTCAACCCAAATGACATATCCCTTAGTTATCTAGCCACAACTATGGATCCATAACCAGCTATGCCCACTAGACTCCAAAAATTCCCTAAAATATAATATTTCTATAAGGGTTGGTGCCTAATGGCATATAAAGATTAAATCTGACATTTACTTCAATATTCGGGTTAACTGAGTTGAACTTATGTTCTGAATTCTTCTTATGTAATTATCTGAATTATAGTGTAGTTTAGAGATGTTCCAGTAATCAATTAATAGTCAAGTTTTCCAAAGACTAGATTTCTCAATTACGTTCAAAGTTTAGCAACTAATGTCCTAAATATCTCCCTAATTTAATTTTCTGTAAAACAGGGAATTAGGTAAATTATTTTAGTCTTAAAACATCTTAATTAGTGATTAATATTGACTAAAAATAGTCTGGAATTGAATCAGGTTCGAAATTACAAAATTCTGCATTTTCTGCACAGAGTGCCTAGGATCGCCCTGGCGGTCTAAGGTAAGCGGTAGTTGCATTTTGATCGCCAACGATAAGTCGTCTCGCGATCTCAGGCGGTCTCAAAACTTATACTAATGCCTAAGAGCGCCAAGGATCGCCAAGCACAGTCGAGGTCGGCGGTCACTCAAAATCGTTCAAAAACAGTGTAAAAATGTGATTTTTCATGTCCAAGATCATTCTAACATACATATAATATTGTTATCAAAATAAATACATGAATATATCATACAAAAACTTGCTTTGGAGATTAATCAAACGTAAATCCAAAAACAAACAGAAAACGGTGTCACCTACCTTGTTCTCGTTGTTTCTCCTTCTCTTCTCTACACAGCGGCGTCCACTATCACCCAGCAATGCTCTGGACGATGAAGAGCACAAGACAAATCCTTCCTTCTTCCTCCTTCTTCTTCTCTCCCAGTCGCACAGTCGCCGTTTGTCTCTTGCGGCTATCGAATACGAACGAGTATTCCAACAGTATACGATTAGGGTATTAAACTATTATATATATCCATTGATCCCACGTAGCTCACTTACAAGTCTTCCTATGCACACTGCCCAATCAAAACACAACGACTTAAAATATGAATCATACCTTGATAACTCATGATCGGACGGTCGGATTTGCGTCCAATTCTGGATCTCCACTATTTATATCATCCCCTACATTAATAGAATATTTCCATCAATTAAAATTCCCAAGATATTATTTATTAATTTATTATATTATTTAAGGAAAATTCGGGGTTTTACATCCCATGACATTTAAAATGTATTTATATTATTATTATTATTATTATTATTATTATTTATGTTAAGGAGTAAGGCATACAATTTATTTTATCACTATTAATTATTGAAACAACTTTATTGCTAGGGGTCATCTTGTAATTTAAGATTTCTTTTAACTTTTAAGTTTCTAAATTATCAATTTGCCTTAAACAGTTTCTAATTTACAAACATAGACCCTGCCATTCAACGAACCCAAACTCCTTCTCTCTCTTCCGTGGCAAAGCAACCCAATTCCCCCATCTTCCTACCTTGTCACCCTATTGCATCATCTCCTCTTAATTGTATTAACACTCCCTCTATCTCTCTGTATCTTTCTTCTCTTCTCCCTCTCTTTGCTCACTCAGGTTCTCTGCACTCTTCCTTTTTTTTTCTTTCTTTTCAGCACTGTATCCCCCATTAACAGCCCCCTCTTTCATCTGTGTGATGCTCATTTATACAACCTATATGTATATATATTCTCCTTCATACGAACATACCCATCTTTTACATATTCCATAAAATTTCTTAATCTGAAATCCCATCACACCTTGTTCATTATCTTTATTCCGAAAACCCAGATTACGTCCTGGAAACAACCATACCAGAAGCTTCTTTCTCATTCTTATTTTTATCATGAAATCATGTTAAAGCCATGCATTAATCGAGTAGAACAATAAACAAACCACTCCAAATCGTTAAGACATTCCTAAATCATGAAATCGATCCAACAACATGGGTTGCAAGTCAATACAAAACATTGTTGTTTATTAATCTAACCATATGCAGGTTTCAGAAAGTTTACTTCTCTCACTCTTTCTCTCTACATTGTTTTCGTCCTCTTCCCTATTTTTTTTTTTTTTTTTGTCTGTTCAGGTACCCATCTTCTCCCTCTCTCTCTTCCGTGGAACAGCAACCAACCCCACCTGCTTGTCTCCCTCATTCTTTTTCTTTTCTCTTTTATTTTATTCCTCCTCCTCCTCCTCCTCTCTCTCTCTCTCTCTCTCGCTCGTATCTCAAGGAACCACGCAAGTTCATAATCATCATAAATTCTGCACTTCACAGTAGCTCACGTTTTCTGCAACTCTTTTTTTTTTTTTCTTCTCATGACTGTTTCACCCAATTATCTGCCCCCCTTTTTCATCTGTGTAACTGTTCATTAATTTGCTGCTGTGGTTGGGCTTATCTTACATTGATTTTGTACAATACCATAGACGTATAGAGCTGCTCTCAGATTCTTCAAGAGATAATAAAATAATCACATACCACATCAATACATCACAAACCAAATAGAATCGTCCAATAATGCAATTTAACAACAACCTCAAAGCATGCAAGTTTTAAAGATCAAGAAAAGTTACTACTTACGGCAATGCAGCAGTAACCCCAATCACAGCTCTGGTTCGTCTCTCTTCTTCGTCACTTTTCTCCAGCCGCACTTGCTCAAACAAAACTCCAAAACCAAGTCTCAAACGCATGCTTCACCCTAATTAAGCCTATTTAAATAAATGATCCCATGCTTCACCACCCCACACCTCACACTCAAACCAACCAATCATATTCCAGATAAAATTTTGAATGATACTAACATTTCTAAAAGATCATCCCACCGTTGGATTTTAAAAAAACTCTTGATCTTGGCCTTCCATCTCATCATCTAAATAAAATAATAATAATAAATAAATATTTCCGAAAATCTCCAAAAGGAATTATTTTATTATTTAATAAAATCCACAGATGTTACATCCTACCCCCCTACAAAATAAATTTCGCCCTCGAAATTTTACCTTGTAACTCGGAAAACAATTCTGGTTACTTGTATTTCATTTCCTTCTCATTCTCCCAAGTTGCTTCTTCCAATGAGTGATGCTGCCACAGCACCTTCACCAAGGGAATGGTCTTGGTACGAAGAACTTGTTCACGCCTGTCTAAGATCTGCACAGGATGCTCAACAAAGGACAAGTTCTCTCATATCTGTAGAGGTTCATAGGCAATGACGTGGCTACTATCAGGAACGTAGCGTCGAAGCATTTACACATGGAACACGTCATGTACGCCTGCAAGTTGTGGAGGCAATGCCAGTCTATACGAAACAACGCTAACCTTATCTACAATCTCAAATGGCCCGATAAAACGTGGAGACAGCTTCCCCTTTCTACCAAATCTCATAATGCCTCGAGATGGGGAGACTTTTAGAAATACGTAATCACCAACTTCAAATTCCAAGTCACGTCTCCTGTTATCCGCATAACTCTTCTGTCTGCTCTATGCTGTTTTAAGACGCTGCCTTATGAGTTTCACCTTGTCAACACTATCTTGTACATATTGTGGGCCTAGTAACTGTCCCTCACCAACCTCTTCCCAACATAAAGGAGATCCGCAAACTCTTCCATACAAGGCCTCATAAGGTGACATTTTTATACTAGCTTGATAGCTGTTATTGTAAGCAAACTCAACAAGTGGCAAATATTTACTCCAACTTCCTCCAAAATCAAGCACACAACATCTCAACATATCTTCTAATGTCTGAATCGTTTTCTCTGACTACCCATCCGTCTGCGGGTGAAAGCTAGTGCTAAACTTTAGTTGTGTCCCCATAGCATCCTGTAACTTCTTCCAAAACCTTGAAGTGAACCGGGGATCACGATCAGATACTATGGATACTGGCACCCCATGCAATCTCACTATCTCCTTGACATAGTGCTCTGCCAAAGAAATCAAAGGTTGGGACATTTGAATAGGCAAAAAGTTTGCAGACTTTGTCAATCTGTCTACTATCACTCAAATAGCATCATGTTGCCTCACTGTGATTGGCAACCCCGAAACAAAATCCATGGTGATGTGCTCCCACTTCCACTCTGGAACGGGAAGTGATTGCAACAACCCCGGCATCCTCTTGTGCTCAGCCTTAACCTACTGACACACTAAGCACCGAGAGACAAACTCTACTATCTCCCTTTTCATCCCAGACCACCAGTAGACTGCCTTCAAATTCTTGTACATTTTGGTGCTTCCTGGATGAACTGTAATATGTGACATCCTGGCTGTCTGAGTGGGCGGGTGAATGGGTAATCTCACTGGGCGAGCTACCAAGCGAGGATGTGCATATGGTTGGAATCCCACAACGCTTGGGGATGCTATAAGTAGTCTTAAGATCCCTTACAAAGCAAGAGGCCTTTTAAGGAGCAGCACGGGACTAAATCCCCTTGGAATCCTAAAGTTAAGCGTGCTCGGGTGAGAGCACTACTAGGATAGGTGACCACTGGGAAGTTTTCTCGTGTTATCCTTGAGAACAAATCCGTGAGGGCCCGTGGGCCCAGAGCGGACAATATCTTGCTGGGTATGAGTATAAGGTATTACATTTGAAGTACATTAGAAGTTTTGGTTTGAGTTAAACGTAGAACGCTATTTTTTTCGCTTCTTTTAGGGAAAATTATGAAAACCACCCACTTTTCTCGCATATTTATAAAAACATGCTTTGAAAAGTCAAATGTTAAAAAAGTGCAACTTTTAGCGAATAATTGTGTTTCAGTCCGAAATCACTGTAGCCCGATTAATCACATACTTTGCGATTAATCAAAATCACTGTTCAGTTACACCAATTGAAAAATCAACATTGAGATTTGTTGATTAATCGAGTGGTAGTTTTGATTAATCGAATATTCACAATGAACTAACATGTATCCATGGATTATTAAACTTGTATCTTTTGAAGACTTAACTTGTATCCTACGATGATGATCGGATGGATTCCTTTGGTGGGTTTAGGGAGTTTATGGTCCTTGCCGAACTAGGAGACACCTTTTTTTAGGAGGAATTGAGAAGCATGTACCTTGGTCTTTAACATGTCTTTGGCATTGGAGATTTTAATGCGATCTAATATACCCATAAAAAGAACAATAGTAGATCCAAAGTTATGTGTAGCATGAGAAGATTTACACTGTGGATATAGGAGCACTCCTAGTTGATTTTCCCCTCCATGGTGGTCAAAAGGGCCATTGAAGAAAGGAGGGCATGTCCACGTGGATTAGAGAGAATATGGTGTTTCAAGACTCTGCTTTAGTATATATGTGTGTGTACTAGATATATTAGATACGTCTCAAATAAAACAATTTATAAAATAATAAGACTAATTTTGACCCAAATTTTCTGAATAAAAATCAATATATTTTACTCATGCTAGGTACGGAACCCCCCTTTTATTCTAATAGCACATTATTAAATAATTTATAATAGTTTTTACTATTAAAAGAATATAGTAGTAGCTGCTTATAAGCCTTACCCTTTTCTTGTTCTAATATCTTCATCTTAAAACCTATGTTTCCTTTATTTTTTTCTTATCTCTTTTTCATATGTTTCCTATCTTATTTACCATAATTTTTAAATATAATATTAACATACGTTTTATAATATATGTTTATTTGTTAAACATATTATTTTATATGTTTAGTGGGAACATTTTTTTCCTATTTTTTTTATTTTAAATATATATCTTGCTCCTATGTCTTTTTCTTGCTGTTTTATCTTGTTTTTTGGAATATATCTTTCTTATATATTTTTCTAATAACATTTTTTTTAAATAATATATAACTGTATCTAGTAAAAAAATATGTTTCCTATTGGATGACAACCCCGACCTGCCCGTTTCCAACTAAATAGGGCAGGTTGTGGTTTGGTATTGGCTAAAACAAATTTATATATCCTCTGTTTGGTGACATCAGTCCCACAAGGAATTGGTGAAAAGAGAAAGTAGACATGTAGAGGAAAAAGAAATTGGAGTTTAAGGCTTCTACGAGTAAGATTGAAGAAAAAGAAAGTAGCCACGTTGAGGAGAGTGAAACTGGTGTTTGAGGCTCCCAGTCTAACACAAATAGAGTTTGAGCTCAATTAAAAGCAATGCTTGAGTTCAAGTAAATTCTAAAAATAAAACGATGCAACATGGAGGAAAGAAAGTAGCATATGTAGAATTTTTTTGTATATCAAGCATTTTTTTTCCTATATCCGTTTAATAACATTTTTTAAAAAAAAGCATTTATCTTGTTTGCATGGGACCTATAAAATATGATATAAATGTGATATATCTTTAATTAGGATTCTAAATATAATGAAATGTATCATATTTATCCTAATTTGGTAAATAGAATTTAATATTTTTATCTTTTTTAAGAGAAATATGATATATTAGCTACGATTGTAAATGCGTAATAATTTTTTTCTTAATAATAATATTTGGATTCTTATTAGAAACATATCTTAACGTATATTAATTGTATTTATTAAATTATGATACTATGATATTATCTTCCAATTAATAAAACTGAAAATTTGTAAATAAGAGATATTTTTAATATCTATTTAATATGAGATTTTTTTTTATTATCTTATTTGAAATTAAAATTTTTAAGAGGCGATATTTTAGGGGCGTGAAACTGAATAAAACTTAAATTTTAATTTAACTATAGTTATAATTTAATATCTAATTAATATAAGACTTTTTTATTTTTAATATTAGATATCGTGGTTTAATAATTATCTCAATTTCTAATATTAGTTACTTAATATGTGTTTTTCTAATATGGTATTTATGGGGGTTTGTGTGGTTTAAGGACTCCAAAAAGAGATAATCAAATACCATCAAATATTATCTATTTTAAGAAATTATTGATTACAAATAAATTATTTTAACGTAGAACCCAAAAAGCTTATGGGGTTTTAGGACTACCATAAGATATATATTAATTAAGTTAAAGATAAAGAAAAAATCAAATATTATCTATTTTAGAAAAGAATTGATTATAAAATAAATTATTTTGATGCGGGGCCCAAAAGGGCTTATGAGGTTTTAGGACTCTATGTAAAATATATATTAATTAAGTCAAAGATATGGGAAAAAAATCAAATAATATCTAATTTGGAAAATTATTAATTACAAATAAATTATTTTGATGTGGGGCCCAAAAGGACCATTGAAGAAAATAGGGTATGTCTACGTGGAGGAGAGAGAATATGATGTGTATATATATAAGATTTGTTTTCTTTTTCATTTTCTAATTTTCTAATTGTTTCTTGTTTGATTAATTAAATTTCTCACATCATTATGTACCACTACTCTGACCACGTACTACCACTACCACCTCCTCCATTGCCACCACCACCACGCTTCCATAGCCGATATCCACAGCGGCTTACTCTATAGACACTAACCCAGTGTTAGTCCTTTCTCTCATGGTGGCCTCACTCATCTATCAGTATTCAACAACTAAAAACCATGCTCATACATAATACCAAGGCATTTTACTCCAACTTATAGATTGCCCTTCCATGACTCGATTTGGCATGTGGGGGTTGGCCCGGATACCATTTTTTATATGCCTAACTGTTGCTCCAAAAGCCCCAAGGCTTATGGAGACGATGTTAGTTAAGCACTTAACGTACAGCGAGGACTATAACACAACACCAACTCCACCATTGCCACCAGCACAACTACCAATACAACAACCAACATCCCCTCGATCCATTGACACTGCCACCACCACCACTACCACCTCCACAACAACCGTGAAACAATGGGCCCTCTTACACCTTTATGGGCAATCGACCTAGCCCAATAAAGTGAGCTAGCCGGTCTGGATTTGATAATTTTTTTATTAAAAAGCCAATATAATTGCTTAGATATAGACCAAAACGGAACCAATTCAAAATTCAGTTTGGATTTAGGATTTTTCATTTTTAATCAATTTGGTCTTTGGTTCTATCATATCGGTTTTGATTTCAGCTCTGTTCGGTTTGGGAAAAATTTTGGTTATAGTTTTGGATTGAGCTCAACCCAGACCGAACCGAACCAAATTGCACCCCTAACCAGGTTTGGTAAAACGTAATTAGACTTATAACACATTCATGCCATATTACCCATGTTTTGACAATATTCGCCACAAAAATTTTAAAAAAAAAATCTTCAAATGAGCTTAATTCTAATTAATAATTTCGAGCATCTCTATTTCTTCACAGAGCAAATCTTTTACATGATCACATTCACCCCTGATACATTTTTTTTTTCTTAATTTTAACGAAAAGATGCACGGAACCCATTAATTAAATGCCTGTTTTCCCAAGAAAAATTCGAAAATTCCTGTAGTCCGGTTCTTCTAACTTCGTCCCATCTTTCTTTCAAAAATTTTACCATTTCTCTTGCGACTAATAGCCTTATCTTGGTTTGAAATATTTGGACTTAATCCTTTTCCTTGTATTGCCTGCCTGTGAAATTCCGAGATGTGCTTATATTCTCACTTTCTCAGTCTGATATAAAATGCAGTTATCCATTAATGGTACATAAGAGAGGCCAAGAAACTAAAAGATACAGTCAATGCTTCATCGACTTTCATAACAAGGATCACAGATCTTTCCATCTTTATATGATCAAATTTACCATAGAATTCAAAGCCTATATACAGAAAATCTCCAATTTTTTTAACCAAAAAAAAAAATTTTTTTGGTCAAAGAACACGGTACCATGCACCATCACTTATTGAATTCAACAATTAATTCCAGACATCTAAATTACCTCAACGATTGGCGCCACTTTTGAGACCTTGGAGAACCTTAAGCTTAAGGTAACGCAAGAAAGAAATCTTTCATGGCTTTGTGCACTAGGTTCATGAGCTTTCTTGCAATGCCATGCTTGCGATGAGAGCGGAGCACGCAGAGAGAGAAAAAAACGCCATAACAGTGGTTACTCCTGGGGGTTTCTTTCCCAATCTTCTAATCCTACTACGACTTAACAAGATCGCTCCGTTATGTATAAATAGAGCTGGTTTTGGGAACATATTTTCGTCCTTTATAATTTGTTTTTCTTCTATTTTCTTGTTTCTTCTTTCTTTCTCTTCCCGTTGTGATCTAGCCAACGTCCATTGAGCCAACGTAAGTTGTAATTACAGTAATAGGAGAAGTTCAACTCTCCTTTGTCTTCTAATCCTACTACGACTTTAAAAGGTCAAAGTCCATTCTTCTTTCTCTTCTAATTCTACTACGACTTTAAAAGATCAAGTTCCACTACTCTTCTTTCTCTTCTAATCTCACTAGGACTTTAAGAGCTTGCTCCGTGTATATATACAGCTCGTTTTGGGAATATTATCGTCCTTTGTAATTTGTTTTTCTGACGCACTGAGAGTGCTAATTAACGCAGTTTAGTGGAAGGAAGAAGACAGCATCACAGATTCTACAGATCGGAACAAATGATCAACCATTGAACGGGAGTTATTTGATTTTTATCTCCGTCTTGAGTCTTTCAATATTGAGCTTAAGAGCTTTGTTCTTGTTCTTTGTTCTTTTTCTTTGTTTTTTTATTCTTTTACGGCAATCAAGTGGAGGTTTTCATGAAGAACAGCAGAATTGCAGAAATTATGGAAGAAATAGAGACTAAAAACTGGGAATGTACGGGGTGTCGCGAAGCTGAGGAGGATTTTTGCGGCCTGCTAGTTGCTGGCGAGATTTTATACCATCGTGAATGTAGCAGTTCTCAGGAAGGTGAAACTTCAAGTTATAAAGTGGGTTCTGAGGTTGAGAGAGATGATTGTGTCAACGGTAAGAAACCTGGAGATGATCATCGCAAAAGAAAAGAACGTGATTATGGCAGCGATGAGAAACCGAGAGATGATCATAGCAAGCGTAATAAAGTGGGTTCTGTGAGGAAGAACTCCAAGAAAAAGAAAAGGAAGGTGCCGAACAGAGAGAACAACGTGAGGAGACGTCAGAGGGCTCCATTATTGCCGGCGCCATTGATGCCGGTGGAGATGCAAAGAAAGGTTACAGAAGTTGCAGGTGAGGGGACCAACCCCATCTGGGTTGGTTACAAGGAGCTCACTACTACAGATTTAAAGAAGGATCAATGCCGTCTGTTCCTACCCATGAATGTGATAAGTGTGTTAACCGAAGAAGAGAAGCAACTAGCGAAGAAGGAGGACCTGGAGATAACAGTGATCGACCCAAGGTTAGAAGTCTGGACGGAGCTGAAAGTGAAGGTTTGGCCGAGCTTAATGCAACCAGTTCTAGTAAAAAAATGGATTCCACTGGCAGTCGAGAATGCATTCGAGAAAGGACACAAACTGAATATCTGGAGCTTCCGACTGAATGATCAGAACCAGAAACTTTGTTTTGCTATGGATGTTGATAGAAGAATCTAAGCATACGGAATTACGGATAGGGCAGTAGTAGTTTTATATGAGATCTAGGTCAAGTAGTCTTTCGTTTTGTTTTTCTTTTAGATTTAATGTCATCCAATCTTAGAATTCCAGCGAATTCCATGTCCTGGTGCATTATCTATTTCTTCGACTCTATTTAATGAGCTATCCTGATCTGTACCCCAGTAATGAAACTTGCTAACTTTCACGTTTGGCCGATGAAATATAGAATTTGAAACTTGTATGCCTCATTATAAAACTTGTAACAACTATCATCAAGAATGTGATTTACAAATAATGTTCCAAGTCTTTTAACGAGGTTTACAAAGTCATTAGATAAAGACTTTTTATCGTCACTTTTTTGAAATATGAACCAAGTACTTTCTTTATGGAATTTGTGATTTATGGGTATCTCCATGGTGAGAGTGAGAGAGAGAAAGTGTGTGTTTACAAAAAAAAATGGTGAGAGAGAGAGAGCATGAATAAAAAAGAAAAGGGATGATAGCAAACAATCAGAATCTCCCAAGAACATTATTGCTAATGAAACTGCATAGTTGGTGACCTTGTACACCCGGCCCCCGGTCATAACTTGCGCTACCCTTTGCTTTTCTCACATATCACTCCTATGTGCAACCAGGAAGTGATTATAGGATTTTGTAAAAAACCAATTGGGGAGCCAATGATTCAACTGCTACGGATGTCCTGCAGTGCATTCAAAGTATCGAACAGAGTTCTATGTTCGGCAGGGCCTAAGGAAACTGTGATCAATCTGTGCCCCTAAGGGCAGTGGTAGGTGCATAGACAATTGTGGAACAATTAACTTACTGGCCATGACCATAATAAGCGAAAGAATTATGCTGTGTTATAGATTTCATTCATAGACTCTTTTGAGAAACAAAATACAATCCCTTCAACTCAACTATCAATAAAAAAAATATATCGCCATGACACCAGCCATGGAATGTAATAGCCTCTTGCATTGTACAGACGCCGATTCTACATCTGTCAATGAAGACGATGATGATACATAACTTTGCTAACAGGAAGGGTACCAAAAGCAGCATCATTGAAATGAGAATCTTCATAAGATGAAACAACTTATTTGTTGAATTTCCACATTCTGATGAACTGGCTGTTGTGTGTAGTGACAACCTTTTTCATTCCAACCGCCAAGCATGTGATGGGAGGTCGACTCTGTTTCCGAATGCTATCGATGACAGTATCTTCTGGGAGCCTTCTGGCCTTCTTCCGCTCGATAACACCATATCTGGTTTCACTGGAACTTGAAACCAAGGTACCTTCGTCCATGACATAGCTTGAAAGAAGTTCTCCTGTGCTCTGATTCAAAACACGTAGCATTCCATCTATGCCACCAACAACTAGCACTGATGTGTCATTTCGCAGATGTTGCATAGAATATATGACATTCGGACTTGTTCGTGTCTCCCACAGAGTTTTCATCATCCTGAAAGAGAAAAACAGAACTGTATTGTCACATTTCTTGACTATAGTCCATTCAAATATAGGAATTAGGGAACATCAAGATATATATGACAAGAATCAACCAACATGTGTTCTGATTGATGCATATGCATCAGTAGTTAGAACACGCAAAAACATACGACATTTTGGAGAGATCATAAAATAATACAAAAGCAATTTGATATGACTTGTCAAATGAAGGATAAGATTTCCACATGGCTCGGCTTAGATCATGCACATTTTGCCTCTGAAAGTCCTCCATTTGGTGAGGGCACGCAAACTAAGATAGTACCATAAGGCTTTACCGGACAAATTGAAGTTGTTCAATTTACAAACACACTGACGGGAGGAAGCGACAACCTTACACAGTTCTCTTCCATCTCCAGCTTTTGCAGCAGATTGGAAGCTTCAGTGAGTCAGTTGAACACAAGGATTGCAACCATGAAAAGCAAATTCCTCTTATTGTGTTTGACTGATACTGATAGAGAGGTGATGGAGGAGGACAAAGTTAGAGATCCATCGATTGGCTGGAGTGAATGGTAGTGAGGTTGGAAAAGCTTAGAGTGAATGGTAGTGAGGTTGTTTCCATTGAGGCTATTCTGCAAGCCATTACTCAGTTCTACTCAAGGTTTTAAGTTTCGGTGCCGCTGGGCGTGACGCCCAGGGCACCGAACGGCATTTCGGCGGCACAACGCCGGCATGCCGCCAAAACGCCTGAAAATTTTTAATGGGCAAAAAAAATAAAAAATTATGTTTTTTTGGATTTTGGCGAAATTTAGATGGCACGCCGCCCGTTTCGCTAAAAAAAATTTTAAAAAATTTACATTTTTTTCTCTGTTTCGCCCGTTTCACCTGTTTCGATCCGTTTCGCTCAAAATTTCGGTCCGTTTCGCCAACAATGCAAATTGATGATTTCCCCCAGCGAAACGCATCGCTGGGGGCATAAAAACCAAAATTTTGGCGGATTATGAGTTTTTCTTCCGCCGAAACTGTAAACCTTGGTTCTACTCTCAGTTATATAGGTCGGATTATGAGTTTTTCTTCCACCTGAACAATGAGCCTAGCCTGCGCCTCGATGAAACCCTGTGTGATTGGTCAGACAGAGAGGCTACAAAAGAAGGGATAAAAAAGGCTGTGTTTGACTTAGCAAGAGATGAGGAACCCGGTCCCAATAGATTTACACTATCATTCTATCAGAGAAATAGGGAAAGAATCAAAAAAGAATTATTGCAAGTATTTTATCGACTTTAATTCACACAAAGATTGTGAATAAGGTGACAAATGCAACTGTCTTGCTGCTTATTCCCAAGAGAGCAAGGGCAGAGGATATAAGAGACTTTAGACCTATTAGTCTTACACTTAGTCTATATAAGATCATTGCTAAGATCTCGTATTTAAGATTAATTAGAGCTGTGTCCCAAAGTCAAAGTGCTTTTATTCAAGGGAGACATTTTGGATTACGTACTAATTGCGAATGAATATGTTAAGAGTCGGACCTGGTCAGGTAGCCCGAAAGTGGTTTAAAAATTGGATATCAAGGCCTACAATAGAGTTCAATGGGGATTTTTAGATTCAGTCCATAAGTGGAAGGGTTTTGAACCCAAGTGAAGGAAATGGATACAAGGTGTGTGAGCAATATGCAGTTCTCCTTTGCATCAAATGGGTACCGTCAGTGGTCAATTTCCTTCAACCAGAGGACTTATGCAAGGGGACCCTCTTTCCCCATTTCTCTTTACTCTGGTAGGAGACGTGTTAAGTTGGTTCTTTAGCAAAGCTTGTGAGTGTGGGATATTAGTGGTTTTCAGTCCGGTGGGTAGGGAGTCCCTTAGGATTTTCTACTTGCAATTTGCAGATGACATCATTCTGTCCCTTGATGCAAACCAAAGCCAGATACATTAGCTTAAGACCATCCTCTACGCCTTTGAGATGGTCTCAAGCCTCAAAGTAAAACCTATACATGGGTTTGTAAAAAGGGAAGGACCATGTATAGGATCCTATTCCATGCTACTCTTCGGCAAGTGTGGACAGAGAGGAACTAAAGAACTTTCAAAGGGAAAGAGATATCAATAGGGGCAGTCCTTGATCCTATACTAGCAACTGCAGGCGCTTGGGCTAAAGGCCTTTGAGCATTTAAAGAATGGTCAGGTCCTGTGATGTTAACAAATTAGAAGACGATTCATTCAACTGTGCAGATCAGTCACGCTATACCTAGTTGGCAGCCTCCTATTGAAGGGTCAATGAAATTGAAATTTGATGGAAGTTAGTATGGGAATCTAGGAAGATCAGGCATTGGATGTGTGTTTCATAACCATGGTGGAACTCCAGTGCTTGTTTCTAGTGGGCCTATTGCAGATGATAATTCGGTATAGGCAGAATTTCTTGCTATCGTAAAAAGCCTGAAAGTAGCCACTTCTCAGGAGTTCAGAAATCTGGTTATTGAAGGAGATTCTTTGACTGTCCAATGGATGGAAAGTGACAATTTGGGTTCGTGGAAGTTGATATGTTCAGTTAAGTTGGCCACACACTTGGCAGCCGGGTAAATGCCTCAATCAACTGGGTGAGATCAGCTAATGAAGTGGCAGTGGCTAAACCTGGGGTGTTTAGGGACTGTTTGTACGCGGGGCCTCATTCATATGACATGCTGGGTATAGGATAATTAACAAGTTTCTATTAGTTTTCCACTTTTACAGTTTTCTGCTTTTAAGGTTTCTATTTTCTACTGCATGTTCAGGTTTCCTACCTGTTCTACAGTTTTGTATTTTCTCCTACCTTTGTTTTAATATATTTCTTCATCAACCATCAAAAAAAATTTTTTTAAGTAATTCATGAGCGCAAAACGGATTCCACATTAATCATGGTAAAAGACAGCATAGAAAATCAATCTTTTCAAGAAAAAAAACTCAGAAAATAAACTAAACATCTCCCAAGGAAAACAACCATGCAGTGTCATGTTGAGTCACTTTAACACACCTAAGATCCCAACAATGCGAATAACCATCATCTGATCCAGCAAACACTAAATGAGAACACGAGTTGAAATTCAAGCATCTTATGCCTGTCAGGAGAAATTTTAAAGAAAATAATGGTAAGCACAGTATTCCATTCAATTTTACAGTTATAATTCCTCTTAAAGCTTACATGGAAGCTGAAATAGAACAAGAAATAAATACCTCAGAACAATTTTTCATGCAAGTAGCCACAAAAACAAATAAAAACGATGGACTGTGCAAAGATTCTGTACATTCCATACCACTACAAACACTGAACCAAAATGTATAAAATAAACTGCAAATTATTATATTTGGCCATATAAAACCAATTAATTTTAGTTAGTATGGCAATTAATTAATAAAAGGCAGATTATTATGCTAACATTCACTACAAATAATTGATTACTCTTCTAAGATAATAAAAGCAATTGAATAATAATTAACAAGCCAAGCAATTAAAATAATACAATAACTTCCACCATGCCATGGACCAGGCAGGGGCAGACGAACTCAGCCTTAGCCTGGCCAGTTGACAACCTTCTCAGAAATGAATGTAAACGTCCAACTAACAAAAACTACACCAAGAATACATGAAACAACATTAATTCCCTGATTCAGAAATTGGGTCTGCAAGATCACTTCCCTAGATATCTAGATCATGTTTAGTAAAGTTACAAATCATGTCCAACAAAAGGGCAAAAAAAATGTTATTTTTTTCTTGAACAAGTATATTAATAAAGAATGAAAAATCCTAGAAAACATGATTTAGTAGTACTCAGAGTTATTTACAGATCAAGGAACAATATTTACTTATTTTTCCTCTTCTGGACTCATTTCTGTTTTAGTAATAGCAAATTATTTCTCATCAAAAAAGTAGCAACTTATTTACTCAGGTGAGAGCTTCATTTGTGAAAACTCAGAAGATTAGCTACTCTGATTCCTCCCTATTTTCCCAATGGGGCTTTTCACTCCAAAAATAGCAAACACAAACTGCACATGTCCAGTCTTTGCAAGAACAAGAATTAATATCTGTGTACTAGAAATAATTCATAAAGCAATGGAAAGATAAGAAAATACAAAATTTTTCTCACTGGTTGCACATTTTTATATATTTAATCCACAACTAGGAAAAGCACAACTTTCTTTATCACTCAAAATTTTCTGTATAACCCGAAAGATGCAGAAAGAATATGCTTCAGATTTGTCACAGGATCATTAATGTTAATGAAGCAAGTATAGAACTAAAATAAATGAAATGAAGCACAAAAAAATTATCATAAAATCCAACAATCTTGAAGTTTTCACATAAAGTAAGCATATCAAAATAACCTGTCCAATAGGCTGACTTCAGCGAACCTACTCGCTGACCAGATGAAAGGCTGGCCATGGTTATACTGCCAAAAGAGGATCCACCAAGAATCAGTGCATTATCAGTTAAATCCATGCATGTTATTGGCCCAGCATGCATCCTGCAAATTTTGGGGGAAAAAAGATAAAAGGGTGGACATAAACTACAAGTACCAACAATCTATCAAAGATCAAATGCATAATAATTAATGCAAACTCATAGTGCCTTCATTTAGGGGACAAACCTCCCTACACCACCCCTGCGAGGCTGCACTCACACAGGAGAAAAAAAAAAAGACAAACAACTAAAGAATAGGGGGAAAAAAAGAAGAATAAGAAGTAGAAACATTAAAAAGGCATTATAGTGAACTAACTATGAAGGATTCCTACATAGCAAACAATAAGAGATGGATCAAATTCTAATGTTTTTGACCAACATTCCTCATGCCCGCTATGGTGCCATTACGTTTGGAGCTCAGCATGCCATTTTTTATGGTATTTTGACACACACCCCCGTGCAATTCGATTTTTCAAGCCACTACTTCGAAAAATTCTAAAAATTTTAAGAAAATTAAATATTAAAAATCCAAAAATAATTGAATAAAAAGTTTCACAAAAATCATATTTTTAAATTCTCTTTAAAATCTAAAAAATACTAATATAAATAAATATTTATTTACACACATGTATATAACATTATATATATAAAGAAATATTGTATGTATTGATATATAAAGACATATCATATTTATTTTTATATTAATAGTTTATATAAATCTTGACATTTTAAAAGACAAGATCTTTATGTATGTTTAGATTTTCTAAAAGACAAAGTGCTTACCTGCAGACCACAATCGCACACCTACCCCTTTTCTCTCCTTTAAATCTCTTTTAGAAGCCAAACGGCCACTTCTTCAATGATGTGTGTCTTTTTGTCGCAAATAAGCCGCTCAACGAAAAGGATGGGGACATTATAGGGAAGAAAGCAGCCCCCCCCCCAACCCACCCACATCTCCCCCTCTCCTCCCATTTCTCCGCTTTTGTGGGCTAGCTTCACTATTGACATCGGCACACACCTCCCCTATCTGTCCTTCTCACCTCTCTTTCTCTCTCCTTCTCCCATTTTTCCTTCTTCTTTTTTTCTCTTTTTTTGGCAACATTACTATTGCTGTACAGCGTGCAGTGTACTGTGCAGAATCTAGTTTGCATGCTTTCTATTTGATACAATACAGAATTAGAGGTTTTTACGACTCCCATTGGTATCCAGTGGATTATGTTTCAGAATCCGCTGGAGCCGGAAAAATTTTGCCGGCATTGCATGACATGCTTTTGACCAACTTAAAAGTAGTCAGCATATTTCAAGAAAATGAATAACTCATACTGAAGTAGGGATATTAACATTAGTCATGACTCAGGAACCACAATAGTCAACATGCTACACTGTAATTCAATCTTTGAAATTCAATGATCTCTGTTCTTATGACATTATCACTTTGAGGTGCCTCCTAACCTTAAGTTGCAAGAACACAATCTAGCACTCCTTCCAATATAATTACAAATTGTATTCCCCTTTTTTAAGATAGGTAATAAAGAATATTACTAAAAGATTATGAATGAGTATTTAAAAAATGCAGATATGGATCCTTATAAGAGAAATACAAACTACACAGAGCTGAAGAGAAACCCTGAGAGGGTATAACGATATAGTAAGGGAAAGGAAAAGCAATGAATCAAAAACAGGCCAGTAAAACCACAAATTTATGGAATCAGAATTGAAGAATCTTCAAAATCCTTTCTTTCCTTTTCTTGGAAATTCCCCCACAGAAAGCCAAAGGAAGCATCCTCCAAAGAATGTCTCTCCAAGGATTTAATGCCACAAATTTCCAAAGAAAAAGAAAAAGAAAAAGCTTGTCCTCAATTCACTGCTGAATGAATGAATGACCAATTTTCTCTTCACCTTCCTTACACATCACTCATTGATTTGGAATCACCAAACAAGTATACAATGGTTAGAATCTTATTCTTCAGTAGAGTCTACACAAAAGGTTCCCCTTCACAAAAACAAGTTCAACGCAGGAAACACAATTTCCCCACTTGGCCCTACAATTCCCCCCTGCACTGAAATTCCCTGACTGGTTATAATTGCATCTCACTAATACACACTCCAGTACCATCCATCTGCATCTTCTTTGTCTCCATTTCTTAACCAGCAATTGAACTGCTTTAAAATGGGGGAAGAGAAAAATTCACTCATCAATCTCCTCCTATCATGAGTCATGGTAAGCACAGATGACAAAACCATCTCATGATACATTATTCTGAAAAGGAAATTGATGGAATTATTTTCAACAGTATATATGGTATTTTTTTTAGGTGAGCATATATGGTCCGCATATAGTCCGCTTTGCTCATTATAAATTTGAACACATTCAGGAAATCATTCTGAACTTAAATGCCTTTCATATTCTCATACAAAAGACAGTTTCACCTCCCTATTATTTCTAAATTTACAATTAAAACTCCAAACTTAACCCTTCAAAATTTATCCAGAGACTTAGAAACCTGACTAAACCACCACAGCCATGCACAGGAGAGAACAACATTGGTTCACCTCAGCCCTCTGACAACCAACAACCTAAATCTGTTTGGTATACAAACTCCATCTTGTCTCCCCTCTTATTCCACAAAAAATCTCTGCAATTTTTCAGTTTATTTTACCATCAAAGTTGGCATTTTTTAAGGAGACACAAATTCTCAAATGCATTTTTGATAAAGAGTATGTCTGTCATAGACAGCAATTGCCCATTCCCTTAACCAACATGTCAATAGTTTTGCTGTTTAATCTCCTTGGAAATGTTTTAACACAAGGATGCAAAGATAAAAACTAAAAAAGATCCGAAGCAAAAAATCCAAACTTCGAACACACTCTTGAAAGACGCATTTTTAGTATCATCCTATGCTAATAAAATGCTTTTATAAGGTTCATTCACAAACTGTATATTGAATCACACAATCTCAAGATTTCTTTTAAGTTATGCACCTCATCTGTACAGCCATCAAGGAAAATATGAAGTCATCCACTGACGCATGAGGAAAACACCTAAGCCATCCTCCATGATCCAAATAAAAAGATTAAACCTCTATCTTGAATTCTCCTACCATCATTGTAGGAGCCTTGCTGCTAATGCTGGAAATACAGAGACAGGTTTCCCCATCTTGAATTTCTCAAACTTTGAGAAGAAACTTATACAAAAACTTATAAAATGAAAAAATAATGATGCCACCAACATGCAGTTTTTTATTCTTTTCCTCTACCCTGTAAAAGCCTATACAAGAAGGCCCACTCTTTATGGCCATAGCCTCCTCCAAAACTAAATCATCGATAATGCCCTTTCCATACTCTCACTCATTAAAAAGTAAGAAGCACACACTTAAAACCCCATGAAATGAGTTCATGTTCACTGAAGCTCCCTCCAAAGATCCCATCATCTTATCCACAAGCCAACACCTTGGCCACTACTTTATATAAACTGTCAACAAAGGTTATGTACGTATATTATCCAAACCTTAACCTCATCTGGTTTCAGGAATCTGAATGGAAAGCAAACTACAAACAGATGATATCAGGAGTCATGTTAAGAATTGAAAAGCATGGTATTGCAAGTAACAGCCAGTTATATTATTCTCAATTAGCTATCCATGGATAGAGGGATGTTGAAAAAGATGTTCCACATAGAATTAAAGCTGCATGACTTAAGCGGAGACGCTTCAAAGTGCAACGAGGCTTGCAAATTCCCCCCGCCAAAAAAAAAAGTGAGAGAAGATTCAACAAGGCCGCCATCGGGCCTACTACAAAGGCAAAATTTTAGGCAACAAAGAAACAAAATATCCATACAACAAATAATTCTAAGGTCAGATGTTGAAATAAAGTGGCAGAAAGATCAGGAAAGATAAGAAATGAATACATCCAACAATGGACACAATTATTAAATCTCTCATTTTGAAAGCCATCAACAATTCCCATATCTTGATCCTTTTCTTCGTGGTTAGAGTTTTACCAGAAATATTGAAATTTACAGTTCCCTCTAAATCTCACATCTTGTCAATTAAAATTTAGAACTACAAAACAAAGCTAGGTTAAATTATTTCTGCATGTAAAACAGAGACATAGAGTCACTTGTGAGGTGTAGAAGCATGCATAAGGAAGGATCTAAAGAGGAAACAAAAAGCCCAATAATAAACTAGATTTAGTGGATGAGTCATAAGATATGATGTAGATATGCATAATCTGTCTGGAATCATGGTTTTTCAACAGACTAGGATGGAAGAACAGGACTTTCCTGGTCAACTCCAACTAGATAAGGTGTTTTGTTGTTATCATTGTTGTATTTTGTCCAATTTTCCAAAGATCCCTCACATGAAATTATGAAATCACCTTCACAAGGTCGACCAGTACACCTTAACAATGAAAAATTGAGCTACCTAATTTTATTAACTAGTTATCACAAATTTAATTGACTAACTGGGATCTAAATATACAGAGACAAAGAGCTCACAAAGAAAAGAAATTTTCTATTTTCTAGTCATAATATTCAGTAGCCCAAATTCATGAATACTACTCTCAAATTTAAAATATACGTATACACATTCTTCAATATGGCCTCGATATAGCATTGTTCGCACATGAGCATCTTAATGAAACTTTGACTCCATAAATTTAGGAGCAAATATTTGAAATATTAATTCCAAAGTTACTTCATGCACTTAAAAAAACCAATCGCAATATAACTTTCAAAATTTGATCCCAACCTGAACCATAGTCTATGGGCTGTTCGGCATAACACAATATATTTAAGAGTGCAATGTACCAACCGTTCTACTACAAATATGCATGATTCTGCTACTCAAGCTACGAGAAATCACAAAAGAGGTATACAAATAAATAATCCACTTCAAGATAATCATTTAATATATTTCTTCCATGAAATCGTTGGCATTAGTCTCTAGCGTCAAACACTAACATAAAAATTAAAAATATTGATATTATAGTATAAAGAACATCCAAAAGGAAAAATACAAAAGGATAGAAAAGCCTCATGGCATATACCTAATAATTTGAGAACATTTCCTGCTATACATGTCGAACACACGAGATGTCCCATCCATACATCCAATTGCAGCTTCAGGGTCTACATAGCTGCAAAATAAAGCTAGCCACCATGAAAATCACAGATAAGGTGCTGATCACTTCTTCCAGAAAAAAACTTCAAACATACCACAAAACATGGACTACTGTGTGCTATTGATGTGAAGTTCACCCAATCAGTGCAAATTTGTGCAGATCTTCTCAATGGAAATAACAAAACAAGTAATTTTCTTCAGTTTGCTGGTTCAAATCTTATATATCCACGATAAAATTATGTAATTTATAACCCAGGTCCTCTTATCCTTCCACCCACAACTAGTGGCAATAAGATAAACGCATAATCAATTTGATATTGGCAATAACTTTCATATGATTATTCTCTCACCTCAAACTCCATTTAAATATCCAACAAAACTTGACAAGCTTAAGAGAGAAGATAATTTCGTACCCCCGTAAAATAAGAAATAAGATGAAACAATTTGTATGATATTTTTCACTATTTTCCTATTGTACCCCTTTGTATAATATCAGTGCCCTACATATAGTATTAATGCCTGTGAAACATTTCTTTTTCTTTTTTTTTTTTTTTTTTTGGTGCCAAATCAAGAAAGAAAAAATCTCCCTCAAGAAAGAGTGATACATGCAAACCTGAGTTGTATGTTTAATATTACATTCATTATGAACTCAAGGTCAAGTGTTGAATTCTTTGTTTTGCTATTGGCATTATATGATACAAAAATAACACTTTAGACAGTTGGAAAGAGCTCTATCATTAGGTCTAGGACCTTCTTTTGTACATGATATATTATATTCTGTCTCTCTTGTCATCTTCATCTTCCCATTAAATCTGCATAATTGCCACTATTTGTGAATACTTCTTGCATTTACTTCATGGTACTTCGATTTCACATGAGTTAGCAAGTTATTGTTTAATTATTGGCTTCTAGTCATTTTTTTTTTTACCAGTTTTCATTAGCCTTCCAAATATTGTTATCTAATGATAAGGAAATCATCCAATCAATCAGAAAAAATGTACCTGGGTGGACAGTGGACTATAGATACTTGTGGACAAGATATTTTGATGTTCGATAGATAGCAAGGGATAAGACTTCCTTTTGAGGATAAAAAGAATTGTGATAAAGTGAAAGTACGAGGATAGGAATCAGAGGACAGGATGATAGGGGTGCAAGCAAGAGATGCTTCAATATTTTAAATACCACAAAAATCTTCAAGTAGAATATAATACAATTATAAACTCATCTTATAGAACAATTTTGAAGAACTTTTGGGAAAAAAATGAAGGTAGACAATGTGATTCAAGAAACTAGGATGGAATAGATAAATTATAATCTGATTTTGGAGTTACAACATGGGGAGTGACTTTGTCTTATTTAAACCGTCCAGTGGTCTAGCATTGTGCAACTGGTGTGAGAAGATAAGCAAGCCATGTCATGGACTGATATTGGCACATTATGGAATGAGGTATTCAAACCACTTGCCAAGATCCTTGCCAAGCAAATCAAACGTAAAAGAGACCAAGAACCAACTCCTCTGTTATTGATCCAAGATATCATCATACAAGAATCTCCTTCCACCACCAAGACCCTTCAACTTAGCCTCTTTTATACTTATGTTTAATGCCTCCAATCAGCTCTAGTGGAATTACCTATCCCAATGGGACCCAAGAGAGCATAAATCACCTTATCTTGGGCATCTCTAAAGACTACCCATTTCCCAAAAGGCCCAAGATTTCCCACGCTACTACGTTTACATTTCAGCTTTACCTACCCTGTATTGAGCAGTACCCAAACCAGTATATTACTCTTCTATTGTGGATAAGAATCTGATAAATTAAGCCACTAAGTCAAGATGTCAGACAAGCAAGCACCTTTGAACTCAAGTAATGCATGAACCTATAGAGCACAAGAAAGCATAGTAGAAATACACGCTAGATCCCGAATACTATTAACCCATTAAAAAGGGCCGCTTGTTCCTAGGGGTGGCAATCTGATGAGCCGAGCCGAGCCGAGCCGAGCTTGGACGGAACTTAACAAAACATATGAGCACTTTAGGGCCTGCCCAAGCCCAGCCCATCCCTGTTTCCGGGCTTGACAACCATGCCCTAGCCCGGCCCTAACATAAATAGGGTAGCCAATCTTGGCCCTGTTAGGCTAGAACTGTTTACAGATCATCAATTTATTTCTTATACCTATATAAAAAGAAAATTTGATCGTTTACGCTGCTCTTCTATCGTCCTGCTTCAAGTGCTTCTTCCCTGTCCCACCATTGCCTAACCGCGTATAACAAAAAAGTAAAATTTAGTTTTTAGTGATTTCTCTCAAAATAATCATGGTTCAGTCATAAAATTCTTGGTAATTGAAAATTAATGATATTTTATAAAAATAATTATGAATCAATGTCGTTTTACTGTCATGAAGGATTTTTTCTAAAAATGCCCTCAATATACTCGTAAAATAATTTGTTCGCTATCATGTTTTAATGAGGTTAAGAAGTGTTTTGAGGGTAGTTTTGGAGTAAGTCTTATGTGAATAGTAAAATAACATTCATTCTCAATTATTTGTAAGAAGTATCACTAATTCTAATCACCAAGAATTTAGTGACTGAATAAGAGTTTTTTTTTTTTTTAAATTAAGACTAAAAACTGATTTCGTTGACAAAAAGCAACAGAGCATTCAATGTGCATTTAATGCTCTGTTGCTTTCTTCCAAATATGCCCCTTAAAATAGTAACATTTTATAAAAAAACAAATGAATTGTGGTTTATATGCCTTTTAAATGATATTTTAGGAAAAATGATTGCTTTTAAAGGGTATTATCTCAGCATGATAATACTATTTTAAAGGGTATTATTTCAGAGCTTCCCTTAATTTTTAAAGTGTATTTTAAATAACTATAAAATATAAATGCATTTGTGTTTTAAAAAATATATATATTATATTTTATAGTTTTAAAGTATTCACATTTAAAAGTATATTTCAAATAACTGTAAAATACAAATGCATTTAAAAGTACAATTTTTTATAAAGTAAATGGATTATAATTCTATATTATGCATAATGTACCTTATTTAAAAAATTATACATATAGCCATGACTTAAATGAATTATAAATTATATGATTTAACTAAATGTTAAGTATAATGTACCTTATTTAGTTATTAACGTTTTAATCAAATTTCTCTAGATATACACAAATTATAAAATTCATATTAAAATGGATCTAGATTTTGCACTTTTTTTAAATAATTGAGAATAAGTGCCATTATTCATGAAATATTTATTCCAAAAATACCATTAAAAGACTTCTTTATCTATTTCATAAAAAAAATTTAAAGTGTTTTGAGCGCATTTTTTGAAGTAGGTCGAGAACAGTTATTTGAAACTTTTTCCCAATTATTTAAAAAAGTATTACTATTTTCTAATTAGTGATTGAATCTACGTTGTTTTAAAACGTAACACTAAAAAATCAATTTATCCACTTTAACGAGGGCATTTACTGGATCGATGAGACAATTCCTATTATTCAATCTTCACAATACAGGCTTTCCTCTAGAGATAATTCCCACCAACTGCGATAGAGCTATGGAGTTATTCAATAGGGATGTTATTAACATGCGATTAATATAAAGATAAGTATCACGACTGAACAAAAAATACAATACTTCTTAAATTTTCTTATTAAAAATATTAATGAAATATAGTTGAATTATAAGCTAATGCAACCCTAATGAATTTATAGTTGAGTTTTATAAGCTCACCCAATCCATGGAACTTGATTTTAAATTATACGAATTATAAATTTTCATTTCTTTTGTCATTCAATCACTAAAATTTCATTAGGAATTTTGGATAAAGCTACATTTATTTTAAAATCTTGAAATTTGTAAGTAGCGTTCTCACCTAAGTCTAACGACATAACATGGCCACGTGCGAAGCACATGCCATACAACTAGTTTTATTAAAGAAAAAAAAAAGACTACATTCCAAGTAAGGTGTCTTTCTTTCTATGAGTAGCAACCCTTGATAAGATACTTACGGATACGGTGAACCATCTTCAGAGCAGAGGTTGGCAGTTAGTAAATAGATGCAATATGTGCAAGGAGGAGGAAGAAACAGTGGATCAGCTTCTAGTCCATTGTAAAGAAGCGTGTAACTTATGGAGTGCATTACTTGGGAGATTTCGGATACCATGTGTAACATCCTAGAAAATTTATAAGGATATTTTAGTCTTTTCCTAAATAATATAATTAATTATTAAATCCCTAATAGGCTTAAAATATTAATTAGAATTAAATTAGGTTTAATTTGAATCTAGATATATAGTTTTATCATGATTAAGTGAGAAAAGGGTATTTTAGTAATAATATATTTTAGGGAGTCATAATTTAGTAAATAGATTAAGTAAAAGTGAAATTAGCTGTTATTTAAATTATTAAATAAAATAATTACGAAAATTAGATTTTAAATAGCCACTTGGAATTTCAATAGAATTAGGATAATTTATGAGTTCTAATTTAAGGGGTAAAATAGTAATTCTGTAAATTATAATTAAAACAACTAAATAGATTGAGTGGGTTAGCCACTTTATTAAAATAAAAAGGGTGAACCTAACCTAACCCAAGTTCTCTACGAATTTGGGGTGTGATTGTAATTAAACATGTTAAAACCCTAGTATAAATACAAGTTTTAGATTAGCATTATGATCTTTTGTTATTCTCTACCTTGATTTGGACATGTGGTTTTGTGGAAAAACCCTAGAGATTGCTGGACAGCTAATTCAAGAAGAGAAAAGAAGTAGATTTCAGGATTAAATTAAGAAGGAATCAACAACAAAAGGATCTAAGGTGTTGAGGTAGGTTGATCTACAATTTTCAAGTCGTTTGTAGAACCCTAACTAAAGAAATCCATGCCAAATATATATCTGAAATTTCTGGGCGTTTGGAATAATTCAAATAGTGATTTTGCAATGCATAGATGAAGAAATCATGATTTACATGGTGTTTTATTGATTAATCATATACTTGAATGAAAATCTAGAAACTTTGCATGGAAAAGATGAAAATTTGATTTTATTGTTTAAACTTTATATTTTTTTGATGGGTTTGCTTCTAATATATTTAGAACATGTTGTTCGGTTGTTTGAAAGGGTACTTGATTGTTTGTTTGAAAATATAAAATTCAGATATGAATTCGAGAACTAGAACTTTAGGGTTTCATTGGAAAGATGGTCAAACATTGATTTAATGATTCATGATTTATTGATTTCTGATAATTCTTTAAATTGTTATATTATATTGATTAAAAATTTATTTGAGTATGTGTATGGTTGTTGATGAAAACCATGTGTGACCTATGATTAAATCTGCATATATGTTCTACTTGCACTCCCATGCATTAATATTGCATATTTTACACTATTTTAGAACGGGTGAGGTGTGAGGGTCTACCAAAATCACCAAAAGACCTGGTTCATAACCTTACATTCATAGTGAGGACTTTTCCGAGAGTCCAATACCTAGCTTGTAAGATGTGGCTACCAAATGATGTAAGACCTTGAAGGGTAAACTTCTGATAGGCATTAATAGGTTGAGACCGTGTTATTGTTTAGAACCAGACTTCACAAAGATGTTGTGGGCGTCTTGGGATTAGGTCCCCATTCCACAAATAGTGGCTCGGCATAGTGCTCCGATCGGTTGAAAGCCCGTAGAACTACGATGTACACGTGAAATACTTCAGATTACCGGATGGTGCTGTAAGTTGGAATGTGTTTGGGTCGGAGATATCTAAACAGTTTCACAAACACATGCAATTATAAAGGAGCAGGGGGGGAAGTTCTTTATAATTTACAACTCTAAGATACTTCATGAGGCGAAGATGAATGTCTGTAGAGGTTGTACACACACTTTCTCACTGCATACATTACATACATAATTGTTTGAGCATGATTAGTGGATTTTGAAGTGTTTCTTTCATATAAAGTCTATAGGAATCCATATACTTGACCACATATAGTGATATTAGGAGGCTTTCATGTATTGCATTCATCATTGCTTTTGTATTTTGATTACTAATTTTTCATGATACACTTGTTTCTTTTATTCATATTTTTATATTTTTATATTTAGGGTATGTTTCTACGGTTTGAGTTCTCCATGGGACTTGTGCTGTAGAGGTGATACCTACTGGGCTATTTGCTCATTCCCTACTATTTTTACAGGTGTGTATGATGCAGCTTTTGAGGACCAAGAACATGCTTAGGATATGGACATGATTCGGCGTGGCCTACTTAGAGTAGTAAAATATATGGATTTTATTTTATATCATGAGCTAGTAGCTTAGGGTTTATTTGTACTTCTTTACTATTGAAATTTTCTATTAGTAGGATGTTTATTTTATGGCGTATCCTAATATTTTATTGGTTAATGCATATTGGATTTATTCATCTTATCTGTGCAAGATCTTGGTATTTCATTTATTTCTCTGAAATTTATTGTACGGATGTATTATACATCGAACACATGAGAGTTGAGAATCTGCTTGGGTTTTCACACGTGGGGTGTGTGGAAACTGCAGTTACGTCCTAGTATCCTTTTTCCCCATTGTCCGTATTTATTAATTATTAATATTATAGGGATATTATTCATATAAATTTCGGGGCGTGACACCATGGGTGCAGGCAGGAAGTTTCAGCAACGTCTTGGAGGCTTGGAGAGTGAAGAGAGGAAAGTCGTAGCGGAAGAGGGTATGGAATTTAGCTACAGCAGCTATTTCATGGGTTATTTGGGGGGAAAGGAACTGAAGAAAATTTAGAAACATAGTAAAGGAAGAGGAATTTTTAGAGAGGAAAGTTTTAAAGATAATATTTAGTTGGCTGTCGGCTCACCATTCAATGGAAAGTATCCCTTTCAAGAATTCATGGAGGGGTCTTCCTTTTCAGATTAGGGAAGGGAGAAGCTTGGGTATCCCTAAGTGTTGCTAAGGGGTTTTGCTATTAGCATTGTCATTTAGGTACACAATCTATGTACCTCCTAATCACCTTTATCATACATTAATATCATTCTTCTTATTACTTATCAAAAAAAAAAAATTTTATATTCAGTTGTTGTAGACCCTCAATAAGTGTGAATATCTTTTTGGCTCTCTTAGGGGGATATGTCTTTTTGCTGGATTCGTCTTTTTTTTGTTTATAGCTGTTAGTTATAGTTTCGGTGGTCCCCATATCTCATGGGAGTATTATATTTTCATCTCCTCTATTTTGTTTTAATATATCCTTCATTATTCATCAAAAAAAATAAGTGTGAAGACAAATTTCTCTTAGAAGGTCTAATCCCGATCTCCATCTTGCAGGAGGAGTCATGGTTGTTTGTACCGCAACCGGACCGGTGGGACCGAGCGGTCCCAACCGATCCAAAATAAAAGGCGTTCCAATCTTTTTTAGTGTTCTTTGATCTTTATCTTTCTTCCAAATCCTTACATATCCCACAATTAGAAAAATGATTGATGTTATCGAACTGATCTCACCAACTCTGATCAAATCGTCGCCAGTAAAATCGCATTTGAGGCAGTAACGAGAAAGTCCGTCCTCTTTCCCTCTCTCTCTCTCTCCCTCCCTCCCTCCCTCTCTCTCTCTGTCTCACCGACGTCCTCCTCCCACATCGCTCCCTCCCTCTTTCTCTCTCTCTCTCTCTCTATCGTGCTCACCTCACCTGAGACGGAGAAGAAGACAGAAACTCATCAAAGAAAAGACGTTGAAGAAACCGGTCTCCTCTCTCCCCCTCCCTCTCTCTCTCTCTCTCTCTCTTTTTTTTTTTTTTTTTTTTAGAAGTTTGAATGATTTGACTCTTGCAAGCTTAGCCTGAAAGTTTTGTCTTTAAATTAAGCCTGCAAGTTTTCTCTTCAACTCGGGCGGTCCCAAGTTGGACCGCCCAAGTTTAAACTAGACCATCCGATATCATTTCAACTCAGGCGGTCCAACTCGGGACAGCCCGAGTTTAAAACATCCAGGACCAAGGATGGTCCCGGACAAGAATACTAGACTAGGACCATCCAATCCCGGTACCAGCCGGTCCTATAAACCATGGGAGGAGTCCCCTAGAGAGATCAAATTTTTTTATTAAAGGGAAAAAAAGACTACATTCCAATTATATTCAGTTCACATAGAACTTAATGAATTTGAAGACAAATTCCTCTTAGAAGGTGGGGTCCCTACCTCCATCTCGCAGGAGGAGTTCCCAGAGAGAATCAAACAAAGCAAGCAAAAGTAAAGACGCTTTATCCCAAAGCTTAGGACTTGCCCATACATTTCTGCCATTAAATTTCTCTCTCTTTTCTATCTCCTTTCGTTCTCTATGTTTTTTCAAAGTTTCGAATTGGGCCGTACGTTTCCCCCCCAAAAAAAATCTCTATCCCTGTTTCTAACTGTGTCATTGCAGTCTTGAATCCTTGATATCAACATGCATAGTCAGCTTCAGGTTGGGTATTGATACGTTCAAGCAAAGAAGTCTCCTACAAGCAAGAGATACCAGATGAAAGATAAAGAGAGGGAGCATGGGGATGGAAATTGGAAACCCTGATTCTTTGAGTTCCTTATTTGATGAACACGCAGGGAGCCAATGTTACTAAACAATACACCCACTTATAACCAGGGTACTAAGTATCGTGCCGTATCGCGCGTATCGCGTGATACGGCTCGAGTATCGTGCCTTACGGCACGATTTGGTTAACTGTATCGCGATACAGCTCGTATCGAGCTGTATCGCAATAGTATCGACTGTATCTAGTCGATACAGTCGATACAGGGACTGTATCGATCGATACAGTCCCTTAAAAGCTGGCTGTAGCGTTTAAAAACGCAAAAACAGCCCTTTACAAGAACTACGATAGCCATTTCGTGAGAAACTCTTTCAAAAATCTGTCAAACCCCATTGATTCTAACCTATTTTCGACCTAATTAGTGCTGTAAATTCTTCAAAACAAGTTCGAACAACGAATCAAACAACCAAAGTAAGATTCGTCAACAGTTTTGAGAGGTATGTTAGGTTTTCGATTTTTTTCATTCTAAATCTTTATATTTTCATATTTAAGCATGATTTAACAATCTTTTGTATGAATCTATCGATTTCAAGTGAAATCCATAGATTGAAATTGCGTTTTTAGGTAAAAAATCAAATTTTTTTGCAATAGGGAAAAAAGTGACGAAAATTCTAATTTTTTTGGAAAAAAATTATACAAATCTTAACGGTTTGTGTTCAATTTTTTATATGAGATGCACATGGGGCTGATCTATCATCCCTATGATTCTTGCATTTTTTTCATGAATAAAATTATTTTTAATAATTGTTTTTGTTGAATATTAATTAAAAATATAGGAAAATAATATTATATTTTTATCAAATTTGATATTTTGGTTCCACTTTTTTTCCTAAGAGAGGTTGGTGATGCCATTTATATGCTTCTTGATATAGTTTTCATGAAGTAGCTTTGTATGTTTGGATTTTGAAACCACCTATTTTTATGTAATGGATTATGGAGAATGTTGTGTTATGAATCATGATAGTAATTTATTGTTGATTTTGATGTTTAAAGTGTTAATAACTTAGTGTGTTACTTATATTATTTGAATGAATTTTCTAACCTTATTTATTAGTTTATTTAACCTTTTATAGCTTTTATTATAATTTTCATTCATTTTCGCGTGTGCCTATTTGCTTCTAAAATGCATAGATATTATTTGTATAGCCCTATAATGCTAGAAACATGTTTATTTAACATATTTTTAACTTATCTTTCTATCTAGATAGGTTTCAATCTATGTATCCACCGTATCTACCCGTATCCACCATTTTAGTGCGTATCCGTGCGTATCCTCGATACGTTTCCATTTTTGGATCGTCCGATACGACACGTCGATACGATACTTTGAACCATGCTTATAACTGAGCCAGGCTAACATAAAGCTCGCCCAAGCTCGGCCCTAATAATTACGGGCTCTCAAAAACTAGGTTGGCCTAGACTGACATGCCTAAAAATCGGGCCCAAGCCCGGTTTAAACGGGGACAGGAAAACTGGGCTAGAAATGGCCACCCCTTATCTCTTCCTCTCCTTCCAAACTGACCAAAACACTGCATATGAAAGAATTTCATATAAAATCCTCCCCCTCCTACTAAGATGTGTGAATCTCCACTCATCCAAAAGAAGAGAGATCTTAGCTAGGCAGCTCCAACTAACATTTATCAACCGAAAAGACTCATCCCACAACCACAATACAAAATCACAATGCAAAAAAATGTGACCCACCAATTCACATTGCTTCAAACACAGCACACAAACGTGAGGAGAAGGAGAAACCAAAGATCTCTTTTGCATCATGTCACAAGCATTAATCTTATGGGTAGACCACATAAAAAATTTAACATGAGGGTGCAAAGGCTTTCCAAAATTCTTATTATTCTTATTATTTATTTTTATTGACTCCAGTCACATAAAAAAAAACATTTTGACTCAAGTCACATCTTGATTCAAATCTAAATCTACCCAATTCTAAATTTTCAATCTAACTTGAGAAAGCCCCAATCTGAGAATGATTTTTAACACTAATGTCTGTCCTAACTTGATAAGATTCGATCAATTGTTGGGATATTGTACAAGTATCAGGATATTATGAACTATGTTCACTACTTCTAACCGCTACCACTCTTATCACCAACCACCTGCTCATTTGCCACTCTACGAAGTATAATCACCACCATCATATTGTCATCACCGCCTTGAAGACCCCACAACCAGCACCTCTACCACTCCCTTTAGGAACTTCAATAGAAATGGAAGAGAAGCTTCAATTTTTTATTTTTCAAATAGTTTAATGTTTATAAATTACTTTTACATTATAATTTTATTTATATTTTCCCTTTTATAACAAGTTGAAGGCAATACTCCAAGTTCAATTTTTGTTCGTTTTCCTTTTGATTTAGATTTCCTTTGCCTCTGTACTCTTCCAATCCAAAAAAACTATATAAGTCTTAAAAAAGTAGTTTCACCACCTGAAACCGAGAAACTATGTAGATTTTCTTAGTGATGTGATTTTCCTGCAACTTGAATTCATTTCAGGAGTCTCCCCCTAAAGAGTTAAAACTCAATCATAATGTGTTCACTGTGTTGGGCCAGCAATAATATATTGTAATAACAAGGGGTAAGAGCATCAAAATACAAACCGCATGCACAAGCCTTTTGGAAATTTGCCTTCACATGAAGGAAATATACTTCTCTTCCCGCGACGTCTCCAGATGCATATTTGAGTTCCAAACAGGCCCACAATCTACATATAAGATCATCAAAGAATTTAAAATTCTATAAAGCATGCACAAAACTTCTAATCAACTCATAAAAATCATCCTTTCTGAAGAGAAAAATAAAAGGCTTGTTTGATCCTTAGGCAAGAAAATATATTATCTAAGGACACTGATAGACCGCATAGCTCAATGATCTATTAAACAAATTGACCAAACAGGATAAATTTGAAATCATAACATCAAGCTTTCCAATAATAGGAAATGAACTTTCAACCTTACACAAATTGTGCACATCTATTTATGAATCAGTTATTGACAAGGCACACAACAAGCTTACATTATTCTTTTCAGAATAATAAGTAATCCATCATGCACAGCTTTCAATTTCTTTTCTGTAAGTTGGCAAGCATTCATTCCATTTGTTCAAACTAGAAACATGGATAAGAATGCTTTATTTTCAGCCTTAGCAATTTCCATTTCCATAAGATAATGACACTTTTTGTTGAAATTGGGTGGGGATTTTTATTGGCAAGGAAAATTCCCCCACCAAGCAGCAGGAAGAATGGTTGGATAAAGATAAAATATAATTCTGATAATCATTAAAGCCGAGGTAACATACCAACAAAACTTTACACAGAAAACAACCAACCCAAAAGAATTTGAAGCCAAGAAGCAGCTTCCATCCATCAACACAGGATGTTCTCCATCACACTTTCATCCGTGGTAGAAGTATGAGGAATCCAAGATTCATAAGAAATCCATGCTTAACATAAGGCAAAGGAATATGTACTCAACTTAGCCGAAAGTGCCAATTGTAAAACAGATCTTTCTTGAGTCTTTTTAGACTTCCTAGTTTCCTGGCGAGACAGACTTCATACGGACAGCATCCAAAGACAAAACTCTGACAACAAACCATTTAATCAATATGTCAGGCTTTTCCATAATGTTGGAGTGATGCTCATACTTTTATTTGGATCCAAAGGGGAAGTGACCTAAGGAGCCCAATGGACATATTGAAGTGAAACCCATGAGCAAAGGTCTGTCCTGTGGATGGTGTATCTATCTTCTGCAGGGGCTTTGGTAAGAGTATATTGGGAATTTTCGCTAATGTACCAGTCTATAATTGTAACTGGAGATTGGAGATATAAGTTATAACCCTATTATTTTCAATGAAGTTCAGAATCTTCTTCTCTCCAGTGAATGTAGGCACAACATTGAACATAAAATCAGTGTAAAAAGTTCCTTGATCTTTCTTTTGTTTCACATACTCATTGCAACAGTAAAAATAATCAACACATGAGGGCAAAGGAAAAGTAGAACAATTTCTTATTGTAAGTTTCTTCGAAGGATCTTCACCTATTTTCAGATTTCCAAGACATTTTCATCTCTAGAAGCCATGATGGAAAATGAACACACAATCCGTACCCAAAATCATGCACCTGTGCCAGCACCAGTGCTATGATTGATGAACTCAACTTAAAAAAGAAAAGAAAGAAAAAAAATCCCTCTCATGGAATGTTTTTTTCAATTTTAACACTGTTGCATTATTTTGGGTGCAGAAGATATGCATCCATGGAAAATAGATGTCATATATCCAATAAACAAAAATATTCTGTACTATGTTATCTTATTATTTTTTTCAGTTCTCTCCTCTGGCACTTACTCCAATGAATGAAAAGAGTATATGCACAATTTCCCAATGAAATATGTCTCCTATTCTAGAGCGGCAAGAATAGACAAGCGTACTTGAAGGACTCAAGATCCACCCACAAAGTAAATATATATATATTCAAATGATCAGAAACAAAACATTAGTCCAGTGTAAGGAGAATCTGAAAGCAAATACAGGAGAAAGACAATAGAAGGGCACTAAAACATGCTGAAGTGGTGGTAGATACAGAAGAGAATTTAAAATATTTACACCACTCGCAACACTTCCAATGGGCTCATTGCTAATAAGAAAAAATGAACATTGCTTGTTGTCTACGCTCTAAAGAAAAAAGTCAAAAATTGCATATGGTCCTGATGTAGAACATTTTTTTTGGTGGAATCCTGATGTAGAACATGATTCCCAAGGTTTTAAGTCTCGGCGGGAACTGAGTCATACCGGTCGATACAACTCAGTGCCAGCCCATACCGGCATAAGATGCCGTTAAGTGTTGGTATTTTATGGTAAATACTGGCCTGTATTGAGGTTTTAAACCTCGCATGATCCAACAAAATTGTGATGGCAACATCTTTTTTCTTTTTTTCTTTTTTTTTTTGACACTAGTATGAAACCTTTGGTCAAGATCAAGATATGCAACTCTAGACAATATCAGAAAGTTCAAAGAAAATCTTGCAGCAAGTGAGAACAGATGCTTCCAGTCTTCCTTTCTCTCAAACTTTGTGTGGCCTTTCCGACAAGTCAAACCTTAAATTATATATATATCCGTATACCTTAGTTCTTGTCCTAAGCACCAATTTCTTATTTATAGCCATTTCTCTTGGTCTAAGTCAATGGGCTTTCATACTTCCTTCTTCTCCATGGAGCTCATCTCCTTTATCCATCCTTGCTTTCCAACACGAGGCATTAAAAGGTCCATGATACATCTATGGTTGATCTTCTTCAGAGATGCAGATAAAAGCAACATAATAACAATCAAAATATAATTGCAGGACCCTTCTAATTGCATCTCCATGGCTCAATATTTTCTAATAAAAGGCTCTCACAGTCTCCAGCAATTCCACCATCTTGAACCGAACAAGGTATCTTTTTAAGTTCCAGACACATAAACCTTCTTCCCTTTTTTTTTTATGGACAAAAAAAAAAAAAAAACCTTCTTCCTGCTCAGGACTTTTTTCCACTCAAAAATTAGTTTCACTGGACCTAATATCATTTACCACTTCATCACTTGTAAAGAGATAGCCTTTCGAGTCTATGATTGAAAACAAATAAATTACACTCGATGTCTTCTGGTTCAGCTAAGTCCTTTCTCAATGTCAAACAACATGACAAGAACACCTAGGCTGAATATGATACAAGAGGACACTACCAATGCAAATTTCATATGATGTCTTCGGAACACACCATGAATGTACTCTATTCAAGATATGTATTGCTTGAGCCCTTGTTTTCCATGTTGACAGAATTTCGCTTGTGCCACCGATATTCCGCCGGCACCAATGGGTTCCAAAATGGAACAGCAAGAATTCCGTTGGAATGAAAATCGCCACATCAAAATCACCAGAATAAGCTAGAAAACGCTCATGCCGACGAAAATTTTTTCAAAACTGACGGAATCATCAGATTCCGTCAATTTCAACCAGTTTCCAAACACAAGATCAGAACTTCTGGTCTTGCCTTCCGGAATCAATGAGAGAGAGCAAGATAGAGAGAGAGAGAGAGAGAGAGAGAGAGAGCAAGAGAGGCTGAATTGCAGCCAACTTCCCATTGAAACCGACTAAGAGATCAAAGAGATCGAGAGAGATAAAAAAAGAAAGGGAGATGGAGAGGGATAAGGAGAGAGAAAGAGAAAGAGAGGAAGAGAGAGTGAGAGAAGAGACTCAATCGACTCTCGCTTCTGCATTTCAAGACAATCAATTGTTTCAATCAACAGTCTCAGGGAAGAAGAAATATAAAACAAAAATTATATGATTTATACAAAGTCACAAAGTTTTAAGAAAATTAAGATAACCCCCTGTTGTATTTTTGAAATTATATTAACTACTTGTTCTTTCTTTGAATTAATATTAATCTCTTATCGTTTCTTTGAATGTTATATTTTCCTCCCATATAGAATTTAAAATTACTATTGCCAAGTCACCGAAATTTAAAATTATTATTCAAATACACACATACGCACACACACACACATATAAATATATATATATTTGATAGTGAAAAGTTTTCAAACACACACACACAGATATATATATATATATATATATATATATATATATATATTGTTAATAATATATCTCTTATCATTATCAATAATAATGCACCATTATGATTGAATTGAATTTAAATTTTTCGTATTTTATAATATATTTATATCTTGTTTGGATTTTTCCAATTTATTTAATTTTCGACATATCAGCATGAAGAATCTAGAGACACGAGTGGCGTGCCAACAAAATGGAACCCTGGGCCTTTACCGAAACGGCATCAAAACGGGTATGGCGAACCTTGGCTTGAGAAATATGTCACATTAAAACCCGGTGCCACATTGACCTAAGAATGAGTAAAGTTCAGTTGATGACACCATTTTTTTTCTATCACTAATCAAATTGTATCTTTTATATAACTTAAAAAAGGAGATCATGAAATAACATACTAAGTACACAAACTGTGTACCCAAGAAAAAGTCTGAAAATCCAGACAAATCTAAAGCAAAACCATTTTGCTGGTAACCTGCAACATGTAGTGATGGGCGTCCCATGAGTCCCACATATAGATTTAAAATTATCTGCCACATACCTCATGTGTTAGTCCTAAGAAGTTTAATTGTCTTATTATCATCTTCATCGTCATCAGAAGCTAGTTCCCTTCAAAGTGGGGTCGACGATACATATCTTGTCTCTCCATCCTGCTCCATCAAAAATCATATCTTCCATTAATTTAAGTTTTGTTAAGTCTTATTTTATTGATTCCATCCATGTCCTTTTAGGTCTTCCTTTTCATGTCTTAGGCCCTTCAATATGCATCCTCACACCTTCTTATACTTGCATTACTAGGTCTCTTCTTTACATGTCCAAACTACCTTAACTTATTCTCCTCTATTTTATCCTTAATGCATGCGATGCCTAACCACTTTCAAATGTCTTCATTTCTTATTTCGACTTTCTTAGTTTTGCCACAAATCCATCTTAGCATCCTCATCTCTATAACACTCATCTTCTAAACATGTTGATTCTTTACCGCCCACTATTCTATACCATACAAAATAGCTGGCCTAATAGCTTTCTTATAACACTTACCCTTTAGTTTAAATGGAACATGCTTATTACACAATACCCTAGAAGCACCCGTCCATTTAAGCCAACCAGTTCTAATCCTGTGTCCTACTTCTTCATCAATTTCTCCATCATTTTGTACCACAGATCCCAAATATTTAAACATGTTACTTAAAGGGATATCCTAATTGACAATTCCAATGGTTTCATTAGTTATATTGTTATCTATATTAAAATGGCATTTCATATATTCAGTCTTTGGAAGACTTATTAAAACCCTTTGATCATAAGGTATCTCTCTACAATTTTAGCTTAATATAACTTCTTCTCTAGTGTGTTGAAGCACGGGCATGTGAGAGAGAGAAAAGGCAAAGAAACAATTACCATCAAGTCCATAAAACAAACCCTCAAACATATATTGGATTGTATTTAAGAATTGACACTGTTTAACACATGAAATTAATACCAAAAACATATCCACAAGGTCTTAAAACAAAAACTAAGTTCTTTCTCATGCCAAGAGAAGAAGAAAAAATTAATAAAAATTTAAAACCTATCCACATTTGAAGATTGTATATTCCAATTCCTAACATGTCCACCTATGAATTATACAGCCATATAAAATCGTGGCTCTTTGTGGCAAAACATTAAAAACATACAAACCCTCTCCAGTTCCATGTATTATGTTTCATTGCTCCAACCAAATACCAACTCATAAACTCCAATATGACTTAATTCAATAATACAATCAGTTGCTTATGCAGCTATGAAATTCAATATTTAAGCTGCCCATGAAAAATCCACCCATTTCCTTCCTTAAAAACCATAACAAATAGAAAACCAAATCATCTTGCACAAAGTAGTAGCCAGGAGATAGAAACAACCTCAATCAGACATGGTCAAGAGTGATCAATGATGCCTACGAATGACAGATGATACTTTGAACATCATCTTCCACAATATATAAGCCACTAGATTATAACAACCTCAATCACACATTTTCAAGAGAGACCAAAGATCCCTAGGAAAGGCCCGTGAGATTTTGAACAGAAACAGCAAACACGACATCACCGCTAATTGGATAAATAGGGGAAATTGACCACATCTTCTCAGATTACATGCATTTGGATTAACTATAAAGTTAATCAAATCGTTTATGATTTTTAGGGGCCTTGATTATTCCAAATTTTTCTTTTTTGCCACCAATTATATAGAATGGATTGTCCCCAATTGGACTGCTCCAGACCAACATATACAAGTATGTGACACTAGTGGATACAGGTACTAAAGCCTTTAGGCAGCATTACTAGTACCAGAATTTTCTTATGATTGAGAATAATAGCAGTCCTTATACTTTCTTCTGCCTCTATTTTATCATCTAAAACAAAATGATGCAAATAATATCCATTCACACAAGCATTAACAAGTTCTTATATTAAGCATATAATTCACACTGTTAAAAAGAAAAGGGAAACTAACAATTTTCTAAATATATATTCCCATGCGCAATTAAATGCATGCTGACTAAGCATTGAAGGTTGCACATAAAAGGTTCATATGGGATAGAATCAAAGTGTGTTACCTTGCTCTCATCAAAATCATAATCAACCAAAGAAACCCTATCTGGTATAGGATATTCTTCCAAACACTTGTAGTTTTCTGATGACCAAAGACGCATAACCTGTCAATATTGCAACCCAAAATTAGTCCAATGAATCAAACAGCATATAATCCCCAGTAGGAGAGAAAAAGGGAGGATTTTACCAAAGAACAATTGCTATCTCAAAAGCTTATTCAAAGTAATTATAGGCATAATTTGACTAACCAAACAAATGGCAAACAAACTAGAACTTGAACAAATTTAACATAAAAAAGAAATAGATGTTCCACTACTACATCAATGGAAAGCCTAAAGAAATCATCATTATAACCATATCCGAGCCATTTATGATCAACATTAGAGTCCTAGTTAGTGTTTCCAACCCTAAAGCTGCATCTTCTATTAAAACCACAATAAGTAAAATAAAATTCGAAGGTTGCCATCTTTAATACGTTTTCAATTAAGAAATGTTACCCTTGGAAAGACCTTTTACTTTTTGGAAAATGCAACAATTTTTTGCATATTCTGTCGGCAGTTTGACTAGCAATTCATGCATGAGAGGATATACAGGCCATCTTTAACCCAAAACAAAAAAGTGATAGCAACAACAATAACTAAAGAGGCACCAGATGAATGTATTCCATTAAGTTGACCAGAGGAGTGACAAGAAACTTCATTCTGTTACACATCCCTGCAAATGGAGTACTTAAATGAAATCTAAAACCATTTTAAAAAGATAATAATATCATTAGTGCGTAATGGACTATACCTTATCACCTACACCAGTAAGAATCAAGCCCATCTTCATGCGGCATTGATCAACCCTAGAATAGAAGCCCAGCTTAGCGACAGGAACTAGAAAATTGATCTACATACATTAACCTGAAGATGATGTAATTAATTCTTAATACACATGAATGTTTTGGAAGGCTAGAAAAATCAACAGTAATATTTCATGTCAAAATGAAACAGCAACTGATCATGTAAACGCATTCTTACATCCACAACTCCTGGTATTTCATATCTCTTCCAAATATTTTGCGACAACCATTCAACAAATGAAGAAAAAATGGAAGTCAAAGGACAGAATCCAAATACAACAAAAAGAACAAACCGACGTATACATACACACATATGTACATATAAATATATATACACATATACACACACATATATACATACATATATATGCCTAGCCTTCTCAGTGTCACTAAGCGCAACCTCATCAGTCCCAGCTAATTGCTTTAATTGGGCAAACCACAAATTCCCCATCTTCAAGCTCCATGAGCACTTCCTCTCTCGTCACGCTATTATTCAGCTTCATTATGCCGCTCTTTCCATGAGCATAAACCCTTCTTTGGTCAAAAAGTAAATCATTAATAAACTCAAAGCATGACTGGCATCTTAAAAATGATTTTCCCCACTTTCTATACATGCCAACACAAAATGATGCACAACGTTAATGTGTCTGCTTAGCAAAGGATATTTCCCAGAATGGCCACAAACAGTCATCTACAATTTGGCTAGAAAAAAATTTGTTTGTTAGGAAAAACAATCAAAATTATTTAGAAAATATTGTTAGTTGGGCATTTATAGTTGGACAAAGTTATCATAATGGATCACCTGATCTAAATCAACTGGGTTTGTACATCCCTCTTTGTTCTTTCTTTTTCCCATTTTTCTCTTTTTATGGATAATGGAGCTTCATTAAAGAAATTCGAAAGCAAGAAACACCAAAATCAAGCATCCATTGATCATAGTTGTATCCATCCATGATATATTTTTAAAGTTAAAATCTACACAAGAAGAACAAATAAATTGTTCCCTCATTGATTTTCCATTGTGGAACAGAATGAGTCTGAGATACCCTTTACTCCGTTTTGGAATGTCTTTGGAGTTCCCATACAAAACACTTCGTCTTCACCGCATCTCAGTCTTGTGGAGAATGTCCCTCTGCATTTGCCAGCAATTTGAACAAAAAGAAGGCAAGCTTTTAAAAGATGTAAAATTTACAGTTCAGCAACATTTTTGTAATATTGAAAGAAATCAAATTCGATGGGCTTATTTTCTTAGAAATTTTCAAGCATAACCTAGTATATTTCTTCTCAAAATATGAGGTTGTAGTTGTAAGAGAAGGTCCATCAGATATGTAAGACCAATGTAAACATTTTCCCTCTATATTTTATTGACATGTACATTTATATACATGTACATAAACTGACTTATACACATGTATATGTGTGTATGTTTGTGGATTTTTGTGTGTTTATACACATCCATGATACCACTACAAGAAATGAATTAAGAAACAGAAGCAAGGTGCAGAAAATTCCAAAACTGGAAAGCTGATGCTTATTAAGAAACGGAAGCCAGAATAAGATAAGGATTGCATTCCAAAGTGGGAGTAGGAGCTGATCCTTATTATGTTATTTAACGTTTATTTTTCATTTTCATGGATATGATGGACTAACACGATTTATTTTCTCTTTGACCTAAGACAACTTTTTAGGAGGAAAAAGAAAAGCAAGTTCAAGAAAGAACAAAACATTAACACACAAAATCTTAAAGAATAATAAAAGTTGTGAGAATGCAACAAAGATGGTTTATTTCAGTTCAAGGCAGTCGCCACCACCCACTGGTCCAATCAGGTGTAGATGCACACCGCTAAATTAATCAATTAATTTTATTTTTTTAACCAATCTAACCAGACATTCAGATCATGGGCCTCAATTAAGTGAGTGTGAAGGTGTTCGGCACCCAACTACCGCTGATGCAATCAAATAGTTTATCTTATCCCGAATTTTACCCTTTTACCCAATCACCCCTAGTTGAACATTTATATAC
Source organism: Buxus sempervirens (assembly GCA_947561395.2). Taxonomy (NCBI): domain Eukaryota; kingdom Viridiplantae; phylum Streptophyta; class Magnoliopsida; order Buxales; family Buxaceae; genus Buxus; species Buxus sempervirens. The sequence goes on from OX387183.1 coordinate 11,980,849, forward strand.
AATTTCCTAAAATTCTAATAATAATTGAATCCCTAAAATCCAGAAATTCCTAATTTTCTAAAGATATCTACAATTATAATATTTCTAAAATTTTATAAAACCTAAATTTCCTAAAGAAAAAGGCTTAACAAGTTTCTAAAACCTTACGACTCCAAATATTAAAGATTTCTGAGAATTCTTTTTTTTTTTAATCAGTAATCAAGAGGATGTATATATTATATATTATGAGAGAAGAACTTGTCTTGAGGTACACAGATTGTGCACCTAAGACTAAAAGGCTGGGAAGCAAAATTTATGGCCAAGCAAAGATAAATACAATCCCTTCCTCCCTAATCTAGGAACCTATCGCATAACAAAAACTCTTGTAAAGAGACGTTAGCCATCAAATTTTCTGTTGATAACCAAATATACATTATTCGCAGAATTTTTTTCTCCAAATATGTCAAACTTCTTTCGAGATTCCTGAAGATTCTATAGTTTCTTTCTTCCCAAATTACCCAAGAAATAGCCACGGGCATGATGTTCCACATCATAATCTTGCTGGATTTTCCATTCCTCAGCCCCCACGCCTGCAGAACCTTGCCAAAATTCTTTGCCTAAATCCACGGTGTTCCGAATCTTACTAGAATCCTGTTCCATAGGTTACTCACTTCCTTACAAAGAACAAGAAGGTGCTTTACTAATTCTTCATCTCCTTTGCACATTATATACCACCCTATACTTTTCAGGTCGTTCACCGTAAGTATCTTGTCCAAAGCTGCAGCCCACATGAACAAAGCCACCTTGCTTGGCACTAACTTTACCTAAATCAGCTTGCATTGCTGAAACTTCAAACCAGTAGAATTCAAAGCCTCAAACGTTGATTTGACCGTTAAAAAACCAGAATTCCCTTTTGCCCACAACCAAACATCCTCCTCTTGATCCAGCTATGTGCTACATATTTCCTGAAGTAACTCTTCATAGCTACTGATCTCCCAATCAAAAATATTTCTTCTTAATCTAATGTTCCAGACTTTAGCAGCATTGGTGCTATCAATATAGTCACTAACAAAAGCTTCTTTGTCTCTACAGATATTATAGAGACTGGGATATTTATCCTTCAAACTCCCGTTTCCACACCAAATGTCTTCCCAAAACCGAACATTGACTACATTGCCATCTGAAAATCTGCAATCCCTGTCAACTGAAGAAACCAACTTTGAAATTGGTTTCCACAAGCTTACCCCATACGAACATTTTGATTGTCACGGAAACCAGCCCCCAAATGAAGTTCCACATTTTAGGTGAACTACCTTCCTTCAAAGATTGTCCCTTTCATTACCGTATCTCGAAATCCATTTTTGAAGCAAGGCTTTGTTAAATAACTTTAGAGATCTCAGCCGCGCCCCGCACACACACACCCCCCCCCCCCCCCCCCCCCCCCTCTCTCCTTCCTTCATCTTGCAAACCGATTTCGAATTTACCAAGTGAAATTTGGCTTCTCCACCTGGTCCTTCCGACATGAAGTTCCATATTTTAGGTGAACTACCTTCCTTCAAAGATTGTCCCTTTCATTACCGTATCTCCAAATCCATTTTTGAAGCAAGGCTTTGTTAAATAACTTTAGAGATCTCAGCCCAACCCACACCCCCCCCCCCCCCCCCCCCCCCCCCCCCCCCCCCCCCCTCCTTCATCTTGCAAACCGATTTCAAATTTACCAAGTGAAATTTGGCTTCTCCACCTGGTCCTTCCGACATGAACTTCCTCTGGATTTGTTCTAATATCTTAGCTATAAAGATAGGAATTTTCAGAATGTTCATGCAGAAAGTAGGCAAGCCTGCTAACACACTAGTCACTAAAGTCAGTTTGCCCCTTTTAGAAAGAACACAGCTAGTCCAAAATGAGAGCCTCTTCTCCATTCTTTCCATGATCAGATTCCAAACTGATAATTTCTTGTACCTCGCCCCTAGGGGAATTCCAAGGTATAATGTTTGCAGCTTACTTACTTTGCATCCCATAAAATGACTTAGGTTAGATATATTCTCAGCATCTCCGATTCCAAACATCTCGCTCTTACCCAGGTTAACCTTCAAACCCAAGCACGCTTGTAAACATAAGAGGATGCCTTTTAACCACATGATATGATAGCGTGTGGGCTCACAAAATATCAAGATATCATATGCAAAAAGCAGAAGGTTTATAGAAACAGTTCCTCCAAAGGATACTCCCTCTAGCATGCCAATTTCTGAAGCGTTAGTCATCATTCTACTAAAGGATTCCATGGCCAATGTGAATTAGAAGTGGTGTGAATAGCATGCCAACTTCTAAAGATTTCTAAGAATTATCAAATTCCAAAAAACTTATAAAAGTTTCAGTTTCTTATAAATCATAATATTTACAAATTTACTAAAGTTTAAAATAAACAAAACTAAAAATAAAGGAATCTGTACAAGTGTTCGGCAGGAAAGAGGGAATGATAATTTGAAACATGAAGTTACAAACTCAAGCAATTAACCCACATTAAAATAACTTATCATCGATGAAACTGTATAGATATTCTAAAAAAAAGGATCATCCATTGAATTTATGCTTCACTGAAGAATTCGCAGATGTTTATAATCAATCTATATTCACAAAATCAACGCACAATGGATTCAAACATGCATTTAGATTAATGTGTAACATGTAGGAATTAATTGAATCCTGAGAATCCAACATCATGAAACTAGGATGGAACCAAGATAAGATGAATAAGAGAACAAACCATGAATTGACCAAATTAAAAATCTATATTCATGCTTCTTCCCCTCATATTATCAGTCAAATCTAATTACAAAGAGCATATAAATTCAATGAACATCTACTGCACTACAACCTAAAACCTTCGAGCCCTTCTTTTCTACTTAATTAAGCAACATATAAAACAACAGATTATTTCTCTTACCTGGATCAGAAGCAGAGGAGAAGTCAGAACGGCAAGGCTAGCCAACTGGATGAATCCATGAAGGCAGGACTGGTTGCTGCTCCAGGATATAAAAAGTAAGACCAACCACCCACGAAAGAGAGAGAAATAGCTTCTCACTTATGCAAAAGTGAAGAAATTAAACAAAGGTATTGTTCAAGGTTTTTGGTGTCTCTCAAAACTTAAATGGGATTCAGAAGTTGGGGATAAAGAAAGCATATTTTTTTCTATTGTGTTTGTGTTCTTGCGGAATAGAGGATTGAGAAAGAGTGATGGAGAGAGAGAGAGAGACCAAATGAGAGAATGACATAGAAAACAAAGATTTCTCCCCTTTCAACAAAGAGAGAGAGAGCATCTGAAAAAAATTGAGAGAAAACTCGACAGCTCGAGCCTTTCTTTGCAATCGATAGGGAGTGAAAGAGAACAAAGTGTAGAATTCTCGCAAGAGATTTGGGAGTTCAAGAGGGAAAGAAGTGAGCCAATCAAAGGGCTCTTAAATTCTCCACAAAAAAAAGTTCCTCTTTCCATTCAAACAAGGCTACTTAACCACATTTTCCAAATTCGTTTGGAAGATTTTGGAAGTTTTTCCAAAATATCCAAAAAGGCAAGAAAATCCCATTTTATATATCCGGGGTTTCCAAGATCCCAGTATGACTAGTATACATTTTTTTGGAACTTTTCATGGACAAAATAGAAACCCATTAACAGCCCATGCATATTTATGCTCATGGAGGTCTACAAGCTGAATTTGGTAAATTTGAAAACTTTTTCTGTCCTTTCTATTTTAAAATTTTTGAGGGTTAAAATAAAATTTTATATTTTCACCTTTTTTATATTTTATTTCAATCCCCCTTTCATTTTATACCATCAAAATTAGGGTTATGGCAAACTCAAATTTCATAAACCTGTTAAACAACCATTACACCTAAAAGCTTAAGCTGAAAGGAGAAGGTGCACTATGTATATCAAAGAGCCCAAACACAATATCTCAACAGAACCCATTAGAGGGTCTTTGTTTAGCTAATACATCAGCTTCCAAGTCACATGATAATACAACCCAAGAGAACAAATTATAATCTCCAGATGGATTAACACACTACAAAACGACATCTTTATGCAAAGATATACCAATAAAAAATAAAACTAAAAAAATTCAACAGAAGAAAAAAAATAGAAGCAAAAAAGTGTTAAAAGCAATACCCAGTTGAGTGACCCTTCCATTGATCAATGTTAGCAGAATCTTCCAGCAGAGACAATCTGTGATGCCCCATAGCTAGCTTCTCCAGATACATGTTAATTGATGTTTCCGAACAAGAAGACATATTCAAGGAGCCCAAAGAATCCAATTGTTGTTTATAAAATTGAACCTTAACCAAATTACCCCTTTGGATGACATCATGCCTGATAAAAGGGCATCGGTGAAAATATCAGTAAAAAAGAAGAAAGAGGAAGGAAAGAATGAAGAATGCAACAAGACAGATCCAACAAACAATGCATTCCCCCAATGACAAAATAGTTACTTCAGATTCTTCTGATAATATGCTATATGTTACTTAAATTTCACTTTCAAGGAAATAGAGAATAGGAATTGCTCATACTCAAGAATTTTTACATTGAACTATGAAATGAAATGGCATAACTCATATCAACTTATTCTACAATCTTGTCATCTAATCTATTACGGAATTCTTTGCCATGCAACATAAGCAAAAGGGACGGGAATTAAATTCAACTCCAGTTCACTTGGTTCCATAACTTTTAGCCAAGATAAGGATCCTAACTATTAACATAACCATAAACTAGATAGGTCCTGAGATCTAACAAGATACAAACGCAAGATCATAATGGGTTTATGTGGATTTCGAAAGCCATGTTTGATAATATCTTGTATCAGGTTTTCTTGTCATGCTAAGCACAGATCCCAATACTTCTTATTTGAAGTTTAGGATAAGCCAGGATCCATTACAATGTCTCCAAAGAGGCAAAAGATGGAACTGCTCTTCTTGGTTTAATAATTTCTCCTCCAGCCTTTCTAACTCTTGATAATAAAATTTTGATCCCTGGGAGTTGGCTTAGATTTTGGAATATTTGAACTGATAAATGATATATAAAATTCTGGTAAGTTCCAGCATCTATTCTTCCCAGAATTTCAACGAAGCTGTAGAGCTATGGATTTATAGAAGGCATATCTAGAGAATTATGATTCAAAACTTTAATACAGAAGTAAAAAAAAAAATCCTCCACTATCAAATTTTTTTTAATCCAATATCTTCAAATCTACTCAAATACACACAACGTTATTATTTGTTTCATACTATTACCATTATATCATTTTTATTTGATGTAAGTATGAACAAGAATGAGAAACTTTTCCCATACCAATAAAATATGTGAACTAGTCATGCTGCAAAGAGAGTAAAATCATTTTAACACAGGGGTGTTTGTGGTATTCTAGATTCTAGATTCAAACTATAATCTTGGATTCTCAAAATCTAGATTCTAATTGCTGATTTTTAAAATTCAAAATCCCTTTTGGGTACATTTGATTCTAGAATTTAATTCTGCAATTAAAATCTAGAATCTCATTTGTTTGACCCTGATTATTAATATTATGTATTAGTTTCTGTGTTAATAATTACATAAAAAATAACTTAAGATATCCAAATAAACATAATATATTTTTATTTTATATTTTATAATGATAATATATTACATATGGATCATAATTTATAATTATAGTCTATATGGTAACACATTGTATAATGTATAACATTTTAAAATATAATTTGCTTTCTAATATATTTATTTGGGAAATTTACAGCTAGACCCCTAAGGTTTGGGCAAGGGACACAGAGACCCCCAGAGGTTTAAAATTGATCACTTATACCCGTAGGTTTTCAGAAAGGTACACTAGACACCCCTACCATCGCTGGATGATTGGATTGCGTTAAAAAATTGTGTAAAATAACCAAAATGGCCTCCGTTGAAAGCTTGGAGAGACCAAAATACCCTTTTAAACTTGAAAGTCTTTGTTCCCAAACCTTCAAGTGAGTCACAAACGATTCTCATGCAAAGTAGTTAAAGATCTTCTGATTAGTCCAAATTTTTTAAGGTTATATTCAGCTTGATAATGGCAAAGATGCGCAAACTACAATTGATTAGCTCAATGTCATGTTATTGAATGACTAGCAAGTTTTTATTGGACCTTTTCTCTGGAAAGAGAGTGCCATGGAATAAACTAAATTCAATAAATTTTTCATAAAGAGCTTCTGAATCATCAAGAGAGGAAGATATGAAGAGGACTTTTGGTGAATATGGGAAAATTACTAGTGCGGTGGGGATGAGGGATTGAAGATGAAAAGTTGGATGTGTTAAGTTTGAGAATGCAGATGATATTGTTCAATTGTTGAGGCTCTTAATGGAAACAATTTTGATAACAAGGAGTGGTATGTAGGCAAAGCCAAGAAGAAATCAAAAAGAGAGACTGAAGGACAATTTCAGCAGAGCACGAACAAATTTCTCACTCATATATTTTGCGTAAATTTTGCATCTGTCAGAATTTGAAATCCGATTCGAGTTCTAGAAGACTGCCAGCCCAAAACAAGAAGAAACAGGGTCAAGCCCAATGGAGACTTAGGCCGATTTGTGCCATTTGGCTGGTATTACATTTTTTTAGCTCTAGATATCTGGTCCATAGTGAGGTATGGGAAGTCCCTTTTCCATGGAACTATAATTATAGTTTAGGATTTTGATTTTTTAGGGTTCTGATTATTTATTCGATACGTGGATTTAGATTTTTAAGAAAAGTTAAATGAAGATGAAGTGAAACTGTAGTAGAGATTGTCTAGTTTTTAATTTTGGAATAGTGAGCCAGAAATGGAGGAAACAAAAGACTCTCGGATTGATATGATGTAATGAATTCAATCTTCTTTTGGAGCCTCTTCTTCAATTACTATGCATCACTTTTCTGCTAATCGACTGGATCATCCAAAACTTAATGTCCCAAACAACTTCAATCTTCTTGACCCGCTAGTGAATCAGAGAAACACTAAATATTCCTCATCTTCGCTATATAAATGGACTAGATCTTTACCTTAGTTTCAATTCCAATGCTCCTTTGGCAAAAGGTTATAGATTAAGACAATTGCTAATAAACCTCATAAATAAAACAAAGGTAAGAATGACTTTTTTCCTCAGCATAATTGACGGAAAGTGTCGTAAGTGCTTATTTTTCAAATCTCAAGGGAATTAAGCAATCAATTTTAAGCCACAGGGGGGCCTCCATGGTGCTTGCCCAAACCTCTAGGGGTCTAGCTATAAATTTCCCTATTTATTTGTATTATAAATATTGTTATAAATTACATATTATATATGATATATAAGTATCATTTTATAATATTATTAAATATATGTAAATATATATTAGAATATGTTATTATAATATATAATATTTCAGAATATAATATATTCTATTATTTATTATACAATTTAATAATATACAATAATATAGATTGTAAATACTGTATCTTGAATAACATATTATAATATTCTGTATATATATTATACTCAATTCTGTGTGTGTGTGTGTGTGTGTGTGTGTGTGTATAGGTTTATAATATAATATATATAATACAGGAATCACATTTTATAGTATCCATAATATAATAATTTTATAGTAGATAATCATTCGTATATTGTATAATATAATACTAAATGTTTACTACACATTATATATCTTATGTGATATATTTAAACACACACATGTGTGCACGCATGCACACATATATGTATATAGAAACTAGAATACCATAATCTGAATTTTAGAGAATATATGGGCAAGCACCTAGAATCTTCAGAATTCAGTTGGAGATGGATTCTGATTTTGGGTCAAATTCTATCTAAAATCTGATCTAAACACTACTTTGAGATTCTAGAATCAGAGAATCCAGGATGCATACCAAACGCCCCCTAAATCACATTGACCACGATCAGTTGTTATAACATTTCCCATTCAACAAATTTTTACAACGACAAAGTTAACTTTTCGTGTACCTGAAATTATTTTCACTAAAATTTATTTCTCAACATGCATGCAAAAACCTAAACATCTAGATAGCTATGGCTTCTAGCTTTTAGGGTTTTTGAGCACAATCTGCTCTATTTCCAACCTACCGACAAACTCCGTGAAAATCACAAATCCAGTCCATTTGCAAATTGAAAAACTAAAAAAAAGCCGTTCCTAGACATGGATTCCAAAGAAATGGAAGAGAACACAAACCAGGATCTGCAGACGGCCGAGCAGCGAACGAGATCGAAGTGATCAACAAATGAGAAGATCATACAGAGAGTATCGGAACCCAGTGACTGCATAGCCGAGGTGGAAGAATTTCTTGAACTCGGTTTCTTGCCGAAGGACCGACCATCATTGTTTGGTTCCATCTGAACCTTACGGCCTTCCCCTCCGAGCTCGAGAAGAATCAGGGAAGCGGAGACACAAGCGGACTGGCTGGTCACAGGAGTTGGGGTGGCGTGATCAATTTCTCTTCGGGGCCAACCGAGTACATCCACAAAAGGGAAAATTAGTTTTTAGTGATAATTTTTCTAAAGAATTCAGATTAAGTCGTCAAATTCTTGTTAATTAATAATTAATAATATTTTTTAAAATAATTGAGAACCAGTGTCATTGTACTCTTTATAAAACATTTTTTTCGAAAATGTCTTAAAAAAACTTGCAAAATTCACTTGTAACTAAATGAATAGAAAGGTTTTCAAAGTTTTTAGGGTATTTTTGGAAAAAATTCTATATGAATAGTAAAATGACACTGATTTTCAATTATGTTAAAAAAGTATCATTAATTTTTAATTAACAAGAATTGGGCAACCGAATCTCAATTCTTTTGAAAAATATCACTACAAACCAATTCTTCCATCCACAAAAGCCGTAGGGGTATTATTGGGATTTATTGCACGGTTCGCAACCTTAAGCCTTAACCTAAGCTTTGGATGGCAACGGTTCGATATTTAAACTGAACCGAAACTGCTTATATTTAAACAAAGGGAATTGAAATTGATTTAGTTCCTTTCTTCCTTGAAGGATACTGCTCTTAAAATGGTATAGTAATAGGGATATTGTGCACATAACTTTATCATGTTTATCTTATATTTCTTCACAGCTCCAAACCTAGCAATTTGGAGAGAAGAAAGGAGAAAGAGATACATGTTGCATTACAACCTTGGGACCCAGCTTTTATGGAATTTATATGGAGTTATGGTTCTTTATAATGGAATGCTAGTAGAAAGAAAATCCTTAAAAATTAAACTAGAACAAAAAAACACACAAACAAGCCACAGAAGGAAAATCCCAAATGAAAGTAAAGTTCCATACAGAGATCAAACCAGAAGCCAAAAAATAAATCCTAATAGAACACAAACATGTAATTACCATCTAAATATGGGTTTTGATGTTGAGGAAGTAAGGCTCATAATATTATTAAGACAAGATACTAGAGAATTTCCCAATAAAAGTATGATTAGCTCATCTCTTCTAAGATGTATTATATATATATAGATGAAAAAGTTATCCATTTTAATATAATTGGATAAAATAATTGCTAAATTTAATTTTTAAATAATGGGAATGATGAAGCTAAAGGAAAATCATCAATCACCACCACTTTTTTATTTTTTCATGAAACGTAAAATAAAATCCATAATTGAAAATAACAAAAAAAAAAATCAGCTATTGCTCAATAAGGCAATATTGTCTTTGATTTTTTTTCCCCACTAAACCAAGAACCAATTCAATGTGTATAGTTTGGTCCAAACATCTCTCTCTTCTTCTTCTTCTTCTTCTTTCTCTCCCATCACTTTATTTATTATTGAATTTAAATTTTTTTCTAGGAAAAATAATCTTCAACTGTTAGAATCCCATTAACTGAGAAGACAAGAATTTACATTCTGAATTGGAGAAAAGCAAAGCACAGGTCAAATGGTTTACAGCTTTTTATTATTATTTTTTTTTTTGCTTTTGACTGCGCCCTCAATGACCTAATCCAGGAAAATAGCTACAGAGGATAACCATCTTTTTCATAAAATACATTTTCCAAAGAGAGATTGAAAAGACAAAATAATTCATGCATATTAACTAATGTATTACATTAAGATAATTCATCACAAAACCTCTAGCTTGAATGAAGAGAGAGCATACACATCTCTGTATATTTCATGAATTTATACAAAATCTCTGCAAACAAGTTACACTACACAAAATCATCTACATTTATCAAATGCTAGTAAGGCATCAACTACAATGCTCCCACGCATATACTTCCTAAATCAAACTGAAGAGCTGCTAACAAACTTTGGGAGAGGAACCCCATTAAGGAAAGATTTGAAAAGTACGAGTGCTCGTCGAGGCTGGTAGCTTGGAACCTCATGACCTGCTCCTCTCACTGAAGCAAATGTTAAGCCGCCCTTGTATTCCACAGCATAACCGCCAGTCTATACTCGTAGAAGATGAAGAGAAAATTTTCAGCCAACAATGCACACACATACACACAGAGATATGTTAAAAAGACTACATGGTAACATCAGATGTTATAGGTAAATTGTCTTGACTGCTTGGCCATTAAATCTTACCTCTCCATTAACATCCCAAGGATACCATTGGGTCTTCTTTGGAAGATTAAGCATCTTTAACAGAACTTTGGTGCTGGTAATGGAAACTATAGAATCTAAATCACCACTGCATTCAGAAATAAATGCAGAAAGTTGTTAAATTAGCAACAATCATGTGGTATCATCCAAATTTGATTTCAACACAATAACAGAAACTTACCTATATACCCAAACTCGAATTCCTTGAGCCATAAATTCCTTTATGAGGGGCAGCACTGTACCAGCACTTTCTTTCCAATTTGTACTATTAACTATTTCACTGTAAATTTTCAGTCCTTGTTAGTACAACAGTGATTTTAATTTCATCAGATACTGCAAAGAAAATTAAAATTTTACATAGGAGTTCCTTACACACATACCTGCAAGGGTTCCATGGATGATCCATCTTGACAACGTGGAAAGCCACTTGGACTTCAGGACGATTCAAATAAGCTGTAACATAATCTTCATTACAAGGATCAAAGCTCTCGATCTGCAAACTATGACTAATTGTTAAACAATTTACTCCAAAGTACAAAATTAAACAAGGATATGGCAAAATAATCTGAACAAACATTTGGTGTTGTTATCTTTTTGACGAAGCAGTCAAATTACGAAGATAAAACCAGTAAATCAGTGTTATGAGGATTTGATATGTCGATCTTACTGAGGCGGCTTTGGGTTTGGCAGTGAGATTGGTAGATTGGCATGAAGGAGCGTATATGTTGTACATATTAAGATCTTTTATTAAATTCATTGCATGGTACATGGCCTTGAAACACTCGGGACTTCTTTTCATAACTTCTGCAGAGTAATTGCAATCCTTCTTGATACTGTAAAATGTCTCATCTGGTATAAGATCGCGTGACCATAAATATTGGAACCGAGCAAGACTACTGAAGTTTTCATCTTCATTGCTGAGCACTGCATTGCCAACCTGCAATATAACGAGAAAGTATAGTAGCTTGATGAGATAAAGATAAGCTTTATTTTTTCTAAGACATGCAAGTTATTGAGAATGAAAATACAAACTATGGCATGGAGTGGGATGGACCCAGTCTCTTGGATTGTGTTCTCACTCAGATCAGGGTTCTTTCAAGGATTTTTCTTTATTGCATTTTCATTATATTATTTTTTATTTGATAATATAATGTTTTCTGTTTCTCAGGATTTGGGTTTCTGTTGGATACATTTGTAACCCCTTTCTTTTGGATTGTTCATGAATTATTGAAGAACTAAGTTTATCTTCTCCATTAATATTTGAGTTTTCGTAGTGTTTTTCCTACTGATTTATAGTATTTAACCTGCTCTTCTGGCTTTTTATCTATAAAACTCCATTAGAGTGCTTTTGTCACATGAAGCAATGGTAAATCACGCTATAAAGAAAAGATTTGAACAGTGAAAGGAAAACAAGATGGAGAGAACAGAATCATACAATGATCCCTTTGAGATTGATTTTGATCTGTTTTCCAAGCTTGTTTTGGAAGAGAATACGGTATGCAAGTTGAGACACGAAATGACCCGCATAGCTCTCTCCAGAAATATAGAAATCTCTAGTCTTGTATTCAGGAAACCTTTCCAGCCAATTTAACAAGAAGACATAAGAATCATGAGCTGTTTTCTGATCACTATTAAAATTATATTCTGACGTCCTATTCGCGTATGAGTAGCCTACTCCTACTGGTGATTCCAAGAACAACACATTTGCCACTGAAAATCCTCACAAAAAGTACATGAAGACAGTTAGTGTTTTATTTCTTCACTCCAATTAATGAAGAATTTGAAATAATAGATAAGATTAAGCAGTCTGACCTTTGTTCCATGCAAATTCATTTTCATATAGTGTTTTGCCATCACTGAGAACTCTAAATGGTCCAAGTTCAGACATTGCTCCATAGCCTAAGGAAGAACAACCGGGACCTGCAGGAGACCAAAATGATAACCATGAATTGCAACTGAAAAAAAACAAAAATAACCACCTTTCAATGTTTAGTTCTTTTTTACATTAAAATTTTATCTAGATCAAATAATAACATCAGAATTTGTATGTGTAAAATACTCTACAGAAAGGTGCTTAAGAGGAAAGTAAATTTCCTATTTATAGGAAATATTTCTAGGAATTTCCTATTTATAGGAAATATTTCTAGGAGTTAAAGCATCCTGGGCATGTAATTGTGACACATCTTCCTTTTGAAACTGTTCATTGTATTGTTTAAGATATCAAGCATTTTAATCATCTCCTTGATCAAATATTTTAGTCCTTTAAATCACCATTAATTTTCTTTTGGATGGTGAAAAAATTATTGAAAGATATTGTTCAAAATTTAGAAAACTGAATTCATAAATAAAATGGTTTAGAGTTATTCAATTATCTTAACCTCTTACATGCCTAACCTTTGACATAATCATTTTCTGGAAGATTTTCATAAATGGAAATTTTTTGCATGCCAATTGCTACAAAACTGAGAACCATATGCATTTCCAAAATATATGTATGGTATAATATAGAAGTAGCAGTTTCAAGCCTAGCCCTAACATAACACTTGGCTTGGTAAACATCAAAAGTGTAGGGTGTCCTCTCTGATATTTAGAGAGAGCCTTAGTTTCATAATTAACTGTTGGGGCCTATGGTTCTCATTAAACCATTCCTTAACACCATAAACAAATTTTCTTCACATCTCTGCCTCTGTTAAATCCAAGAACAACCCAGAATAATTACCATTAGGCTAACAAAGAACTTTCCATACCTCCATTAAGCCAAAGAACAAGAGGCATGGTGTTCTTCTTAGGACTATCAGCTTCAACGAAGTAATAGAAAAGTGCCCGTCCGGCTGCCACTTCCACAGTAACATAACCTCCATACTGTCCAAAGCCTACCCTGCGAGGCTGCCCTGGCAACACTGTGATCCTATCTTTCTCTTTCAGTCCTTTCTGGGGAAGAACTTGAATTGGGAAGATTTGAGTTGCCAAGCGCAAAGATTTATCTGCAGCTCTTCCCTTAGGCTTTGACTTCATGAACCGGAGAAGTGCATCTCCTTGTGGGGCATAGCTTGTTGGTACAAGGAAGCCTAACAGGCAAAGGAAGAAGATGATAACGAGATAACCCCTCATTTGTGTTTTGTTGAATACACTTCCATGTGAGTGTATGGGATTCGGATATAAAAGCTTTAGAGAAATTCACGTTCAAATATGAGGCTTGTGCATTTGATGGAAATGTTCAAAGCAGATGTTAGGTAAAATGGTAGTTATTTCCGTTGGGAGGAGATGCATGAATATAGCCTTAGAATTCTGGTCCACGCTTTCGCTTCCTTTCAGTTGTGCATTTCGCCCTCGACTGGACCCTATTGTTCACCGAGCTTCAATATAAGAAATTTGCCACGTGGCAAAAAAAAACCCCACTAAACTATACTATATCCTTCTTGTACTTAACTTTAGAAACATGCTAAAAAGTTGATGGTGTTTCACCAAGCCAAGATTTAATGAAAAATTCTCAACGGACCTGAGTGTTGAAAATTTGTGAGTCAACTACTCTTTCTTTAGGATTGCGATAAAGTTGCTCAAATCAATTTGCTACCGGATCTACGAACGTAATGAACCCGATTCCAGTGGGGAATTCTTGATTTCTTTGATTCAATTTTTATTCAATTAACCTATCTGTTTTTATTCTAAAATGTAGACTAGGCGATTATCTGATTTGTACTAGTGATTTTTTTTAGTTCTTCTTGAGTAATTAATTGGCTCTGTTGCGGGGTGTTAGTAATGGACTGTGCATTAAATATATAGTCCTAGACTGGGTGACTGGTGCTAAAAAATGGTGGGAGCCAAGCAGACCAGCAAAGAATCCATGGGAAAGAAAGCTCCAAGGAAGCACTGGGCAACAAGAGCTGCTCAAAAACCAGCTCTGCTTGGAATGGAGGTGGTGATGGAGAATATGAAAAAGTGAAATGGCCCCAAGATAATAATCCAAAAACTGTAGTTATTAACATGTGAGATTGGGCAGTACTTCACTTTCTTGCTAGACTTCAAGATTCATGCCCAACCTCAAAAGGATTCAAGGGGTTGATTTCTTATGTTGGCCTTTTGTCTCCTGTTGATCTAAGAAACATATGGGAATTTCTTATTTATAACTTAAAATTTAGTTTTAGCGGGGATATATGCATCACACTGGAATTTATGGTTCTGTGTGACCTGCATATTTTCTGAATGTCTTTAAAGCACCAACTTTGATTATGTGTTGGCCCTTAAATTTGGTCACCTGATTCTCAGACTGGTATTTATGGAGGATTCTTTGTTATTTCTATTTCAAGTTGAAATTTTAGCTGCCTTTGGTACCATAAAATTTCGGAAAAAGGAAGAATTATATAATCTCTCATTACTTTTTTGAATGTTTGGATGAGAATAAAGTGTGGGTCTTGCAATAAGTCCTTTTAAGAACTTTGCAGAACTTTACCCTTCAGTTGCATACAGTAATACAAGGAAAAGTAGAGTTGAGTTTTCTTTTCATGCCTTTCTTACTAAACACAGCCAAATTGTATGTTGGCATCTGTGAGCAGGGAATTTGCAGCTTTAGTGGTACCCTCTTGAGCTGTGCTTTTGGGTATTTCATTTTTCCTTTCTTATATATATTTTTTTATTGTTTGAGTTGGTTTTGTTGCATTTGTGAACGAAGTGTTGACATGGCCACCGGTTGCTGTTCCAACTCAAATTCTCCATTTTCGCTGAGCATTGTGCAACAAAGAGCTATGTGGGGTGTTAAAATCACATGCAGCAGCGTTGTAATTGATCTGTTCAATTTGGTATGCATGGTAGTATTTTTTATTTTTTGGACATTTTATAATTTTTATGACTCACAAGAGAAAAACTTAAGAATTAGGATTTATCAAAATAATGGTTTTAATTGTCAATGTGATGGGTGGTTGAGGGTTAGGAAAACCTATCATATAAAGTGGAATCAAGTGGGAAAAAACATTAATAATGGAGGTTGCTTAATCTATACTATATATAACGCGAGGCGCCCCCTTTGGAACCGCACCAACCAAAATGTGTGAGTTTCCAAAACATCCCTTATACATCATTGTGAAGATTCATTAATAAAAGGGTACAAAGTCAAAGCTACCTCAATCTTGTAAAAACTTAATAACCAATTGCAAAAGTGTTCCTCCCTTTGTATCTCTTTCTTCATACGTATAGTACTGCACGTGCATCTAGTTACTCATTTGTAACAAAAGAGATCCATGCCACCCCTGTTGTCTAAGTCAAGTGCATTTAATCAATGAATCGATCCATTTTATGGTTAGAAATCTTTGCCGCTCTTCTTTTTTTCTTTAATAATGTCATCCATTATATTTTTATTATTTATAGTTATCCTTTTTTTTTTAAAATATAAGGGAATGCATGCGCTATGCAGTGGCGGAACCAGGACTACAAATCTAGGGGGGCAAAAAAAAATTTCAATTAGCACTTCTCATGAAATATAGAAATTTTAATGAGTTGGGGATGGACAAACCAGAAATTTTAGAGGGGTTCTCATGAAATATAGAAATTTTAATGAGTTGGTGGGGGTCAAACTAGAAATTTTAGACGGGGTTCTCATGAAATATAAAAATTTCAATAGGTTGGGGGGGCAAACCAGAAATTTTAGGGGGGGCAAAACATAAATTTTATTTAAAAAATATATAATTTTTGATTAAAAGTTAAAAGTTAGGGGGGGCAATTGCCCCCCCTACAGTCAATGTGGTTCCGCCACTGGCGCTATGTACTTACAAAGAGAATTAGAAACAAAGAAGCATTATGTGGCAGTTAGTTATGATATTGATACACTTAGCAGTAACAAACGGAATAAAATTGACAAAAAAAATTGAATGGCCTTTTGGGAATATGGGACAAGAAAATAGAGGGTTGGCTTTATATATAATAGTATAGATATAATTTTCTATGTGTTTTTCATATCTAATCAATTGAAGTCCTTTCATCCATTAATGTTTTTCCTTCTTTTTAAATCATATTTTTTGGCAATATTTTCTAGGTTTTATCTTAATAATACTCTCATTTTCACCAGTAACCCACCAAAAAAAACACTCTTACCTTATATTTGGGCTTACTTTGTTACGTGTATAAGCCCAAGCCCCGTAATTGAATCTCTGGCACAGTCACCGAGCTGGGCCAGCTGGCCTGCCAATTTGAATTCAAAAAAAGTTGTAACGTTAAGATTCCGCAAAAATAGAATAAAATAAACAAGATACAGTCAGAGATCGATTCAAGTTTTAACGGGAAAGTTCTCAGAGGAATACAAGATTACGAACCAAACAGATTGAAGGTTCGGAGATCAAACACCAAAAGAGTCTCTTTCACTAACACAGTATACACTGTCTCTTGTTGTTGCAGAGAGGACAGAGAAGGATAAAAGGAAGAAATGTTCTCTGAGCCCTGAGGATTACGTTTCTCTGTGATCAGTATTTTTGGGGTTTTTGTTGGTTCTTCTGTGATCAGTTACTTGCTGACAATATAAAGGAGGTGGAGTTTTTGGATTTGGATATAAGGTTTTTTTTAAGTTTGCACGATCAATCAGTTGCAGTGAGCACAAAAAATCTGCTTGAGTTCTTTAATGGAGGATCCTTCAAGAGCTGGGCTCCATGACATTCATTTGGCTTCAAGAAAAGCGGAAGAAGCTGGTCTGCTTCTTTTAGGCTCTGCATTTATGCCTCCATTTTGTTGTTTCTTTTTTCCTTCTCAAGAATCTTTAGGAAAAATTTGTGTTTGTTCATTCTATTTTGTTGGATTTTGCAGCTTGGAGGCGATTTCAAGCTGTCCATTGGCTCGAAAGCTTGGTAGGACAGCTCGGCCTGTCAGAGCAGCCATCGGAGAGAGAATTCATTTCTTGCTTGAGAAATGGTCTTGTCCTGTGCAATGCTATTAACAAGATCCAACCAGGAGCAGTGCCAAAGGTATAATTAGCTTAGGTTTGTGTACCTTTTTTTGGCTTAGGGTTTTAATTTGTCTTTCTGATCCTTTTGTTAATTACTTTGGATGGTTATCTGTTTCAAGGTTGTGGAGAGTCACGCAGCTTCTCCATTGCTCACATGGGATGCACAGCCTTTGCCTGCTTATCAGTACTTCGAGAATGTTAGGAACTTTCTGGTAGCTGTGGAGGAGCTGAAACTCCCTGCTTTTGAAGCGTCTGATCTTGAAAGGGTAACGAAAGAATCCCATGTCAAAACATACGGTTCTGGAAACAATTGCTTTACTTATTAAGGTTAGAGATTTTATTTTTTTTTCAGGATAATTTGGAAAATGGATCAGCAGCTAAGGTTGTTGATTGCATATTATCCCTTAAGTCCTACTATGAATGGAAGCAGTCTGGTGGAGGGAATGGATCTTTTAAACATGCAAGATCCCCAATGGTTCCACCTTCAGCTGGTAGGATCCATTCAAGAGTTCCCAATTCAATTTCTTCAGAACCTTGCAGGCGTTTGGACATGTCTGCTCATTGTGAGAAACAAACACTTGTCGAGGCTGAAAATCAGAAACTCGAAGGTCTAATTTTTTTTTTATAACATTTACTTGAATTTGTTTATATGATATTCCTTTCTTAACGTTATGATTTTTCTTATTGGATTGCATATTTGGGACTATGTAGATTCACTAGCTTGCTTAAGGTTATGATTTTTCTTGATTGTATGCATGTTGTTGGACCATTTAGATTCACTTGTTCGAGCACTTGCTGATTGTCTGTTTGATACAAAGGAGAACATTGATCAAAACCTTCTAGCTTCCTTCCGTCATGGAGATATGGTAATAATTATTTACCAGTCTATCATATTTATTTTCGAATTTCGAGTAGTGTTGGTAATAATTATTCAAGTGTTTGCACACAGGACCCCATCAAGTTTTTCAACAAGATAATGTCAAATTTGTTTGAGGGACAACAGCTAAACAAAATCCCAGAGGTTAGTTGCTTGACTCATGGAGGAATGATGTTTTGATCAGAATGTGATCAATATTTCCTATTTGGTCACAATTATATGTTACAGTATTTTTTGGTGATGGTACAAAATTGTAATGTAAAGCACGAAGTTGAAGTATTAAAAAACCTAAAAAACAGAGATGGAAAAAAAAATTAGAGAAGTAACTTCAGCTCTATCTTTGTAGCAAATTGACTACATCTTTATTTTGTATCGCAAATTGGCACAAAATACTTCCATGTTATAAAAAAAGAGAGAGAGAGAGAGAATGGTTTTTAGAAACTTAATCTAATATTAACTGCTACATGTGAATAATTTTTTCATTTTACTTTGATTGTGTTTCCTTTCACAGCAAAATGCTAGCAGTATTTTCATCTTTCATTTTTATTTCTCTTCCTAAATTCTGGGAGCTGCTGGATGGGGTCAAAGGAAATATTGATCATCAAATTTTGAAGCAATTACAACAAATCATTAAGCTTTGATTTTCTCACAGGTAACTAATAAATGTATTAAAAGACGTCTAATTTCCCTATTGAACAATAGATATTACAGATTACCCCAAATGAGAACCATGTTTCTTCAACCAATTGCGTCTTAGGATGCAAAAATTGCAACTTTTATTTTCTTGATTTAAATTGTTGTCTTAATTATTAACCACTACTATGTCGTGTGAGTCATCATTATTTCTGAAAATTAAGCTTCTGTAACTGAAAAACTTGGCCCCTCGGCATGGCTGCTAATGCTAATAGCATAATTCGTGAGTTCCAACTTATTTTAAAGAAATTAAAGGTAGACCTTTTTATTATGATTGTTAACAAAGTTATTTAAATTATAGGGAAAGAAAAATGTAAAACAAAGATCTGTCATCTAGAACCAAGTAAAAAGAAGAAAAGAAAAAATGGTGGGGAGATAATATGTTAATTAATGGAAATGTTAAGTTGCTAATTATATTGACATTTAAAACACAACTACAAATAAAATGTAAAAATATCATTAAGTGTAATCAGGTCAAAGAAAATTAAAATTCTCGAGCATTAATATATGTTTCTTTTTATTCTCAAAAGAAGTAAAATAAGAAACATGATAATTCAAATTTCCTTTTATAAATGGAGAATATTCATTTGAAAGTAAATATGCTACATCCTAATATATCCAAGATTCTCTGATCAATCGTGGGTTTCATCTGAAACTATTTCTTTTTTCATCATCTTTTATGATAATGCTTGACATGAAAGGTGCATAAATCGATATTTTTGAATTTCAATTTCCATTACGTCATCATTTTTGCTCTCCAGTTTATTATTGTTAGGAGGAGTTTATGCATTTTTAATATACACAACTGCTATGATCTCAAAGTTATTTTATATTTGTAATTATCAAAAGGTGTTCTAATCATTGAGAAAGATATCACTTCCATTTATGTGGTTTATAAGGAATTTGCTATTTATTCTTTGCTTTGATTACATTTTGAAGTTTCTACGAAGCCAAAAAAATATTGATGATGTCTTTTTCTGGAAGTATAGTTAAAATCAATCCTCAGGCTATGTTTGGTTAGGTGGAAAACAATGGAAAGTAAAGTAAAACAGCACTTACCTTTCCTTTCATTTGCTTTCCTTTCTTTTAGAAAGGAAAACTTTGAGAGTTTTTTGTACAAAAGGAGTTCTTTTGGAAAATTAATTTCCGATGGGCCCACATTTTACTATGAACCAAACACACAAATCTCAGTGGAAAGTTTATTTTCCTGTCCTTTTCTTTAGATTGGATCAAAACATACACACCCTTAGAGATCATTTTAGAGAAGGAAATTGTTCAATAACAAATTCAACATCCACCTGTAGAGATTCTAGAATGCATCTACATTTCAAAACCATAAGATTTTGGGCTTTTTTTTAAGTAAATCTCACTTCAGTTATGGTTTTTGGATGAATCAAGCTGTTTGCTTAATATAACCATTAAATTGGATTTGATTGGATAATTTTTTATTTAGTTATTATTAGACAAATGCTTTCCCAATGTGTGATTTTGGCAAGAACACATTTATTTCACTATAATTTAGACATGTTGATTTTGCACCTTATTTGTTATCATATTGATGCTGTCCCCTTTGTTGTTTTTGTATGTGATGTTCTACTCCCATATCAACAGCGCAAGTAAAATGAGCATGTTCTCTTCTAAAAGTTTTGTTGGGATATCATAAAACCTGTGTTTCATCAACATAAATCCTATGACTGGCACGTGCAAATAAATAAAATTCCAACAACCTCTAGAAGAAATTTCGTATTTGACACATATTAATGGAGGCTCCAATTAGTTCATAGCCATAAATTGCGTAAGAACTGTTATAGTTGCTAACACATTTTGTTTAAGTATTTTTTTCCCTCATTGGGTTGCACGTAAAAAACACATCATTTTTTTCTGCAGTGTTGCAAGACTTTCTCGAAAATCAGTAACTGCAATCATCGGCGCCTTGTGGAAGTACAAGAGAAAGATATTCAGGTGAGATTTTTCTTTTCATTTCTCATGTGGAACTTAACATCCATGTGATTACTGCAGGAAACATCTTGGAGCATATCAATTATGTAGTTGAATAAGAACTGATCTTCAAATAGATAAGCTAGTATTGCAAATTATTTTGATAGCATACCAAGAACCATTATGCCCTTTTGGGACCAAGGTTGAATGTTTTGCTTTCATTGGGCATTTCGCCCAGTGTCTAAAACAATTAAAAAAATAGTTTTGTGAAAAGATTCGCCTGACTTGGGCAAAATTTTACTCAATTTGAGCAAGATTTCAATTGCCCAAAATTTATCTCCGTTTCGCCAGGCTTCTCACTTGATTTGGAATCAAGCAAGAAACAACTCATGAAACACCTTGCAGGGGGTTTCTGGAGCGAAATATCAGGAAATGGTAAACGTTGTTTTGGACCATAGACATTGTGACCAATAATAGGTTGCTAATTATATTGACATGATTATTGTAAATTGAAATTTATTCCACTAGAATAATTATAAAATACAATTATGTAACATTGGATGAGCGGATCATATTAACAAATTTGAACTTCTTATTTCAATATAATTTTAACCTCATCAATTACAAATATTCTATCTAATAATAAAGTATGATGGATTGTAGGTCTATGAAATTTAAGTCATTTAATTTTGTGATGGGTAAAAAAATTTAGAAAAAAAAAAAAAGCTCATGTTTGAGTGTTAAAGGCACAAGTGGTTTTACAGATGTAATGATGTCTATTAGAATTCAATTACAACTTTTAATCTGATAAGGATTGAACCTATTGTTCCATAGACAGAAAACAAAAAAAATTTAATTTTTTTTCTTTCTTTCTTCCTTTTTTTTTCACAATTTAATTTTTATTATCATGAGTTGTATGTAAAGGTATCTATGATTCATTGACTATTCCATACTGGTTCTTCATAAATATCTCGTCAAAAGGTCTCTTGGTCCTTAACAGTCAATTCCCAGAGTTAGCATAAGAGTGTTAATGGGTAAGGCACATGTCTTCATAATTCTTCAACTTTTCTTGTGTATTCATGGTTTCAGAAGATCTTTATATTAGCTATATAATTTGCCAATGAATGACATGCAGCTAATAAACAAACAGACTAGTGAGGTAGGTTCTGTTACCATTGACAATATTCTACTTAGGTGAAGAAGACAGCATCCAAATTAACTTGCTAAATCTACTTATCTTGCAGGAACTCAAGTCCTTGTTATCAAGGACAAAGAGGGATTTTGAAGTCTTACAGACTCAATTCCAGAGCAATCTAGAGCAACTAGGTATGTTTTTATGTGGATAAAAATGTGTAGAAAATAAATAATGCATGATCTGTTTTGCTCAAACTTGAACTATAGTGCCAAATCTAGATCCTTGTAAATCGAACACCCATTTAAGAGCAGAACATTGGATTATATGGAAATTATCTTAATTACAGACAAAAAATGGCACTTAATATGGAGAACGAAGCCCTTAATTAGATAAATATCCGGACTTTCACTTTTCTATTAATTGTTAGTCTTTGTTTTGTCTGAAAAGAAGAATTCCGAAGCACTGCATTTATGCTCATTTTTTCCCATTGGCCTCAGTAAGCCAGGTTCAAGAGCTTTCAACAGCTGCTCTTGGATATCAAAAAGTGGTAAAAGAGAACAGAAATCTCTATAACATGGTGCAGGATTTGAAAGGTTAGTTTGCTTTTCGGTTATGAATGTTTCCAAGTACATTAAACCATTCTAACATTATTTTAATTAGCGAACCTCTTCTAATCAAATTTCACTTCAGGAACTATTCGAGTGTACTGCAGAATTAGGCCTACCTTCAGCATGCAATCAATAAATACGATAGACTTTATTGGGGAGGATGGCTCACTGGTGGTTGTAGACCCATTAAAGCCCCATAAAGATGCACGAAGAATTTTTCGCTTTAATCGGGTCTTTGGTCCAACTGCTTCCCAAGGTATTCTACATTATGTTATACTTGTTTACATTTGGTTTAGGAAAACTGACTTCATCTCTTGTATTTTCTCTTAATTTTTCTGCAGAGGACGTATTCAAGGACATTCGGCCATCAATTAGGTCTGTCATGGATGGCTACAATGTATGCATCTTTGCCTATGGGCAGACTGGGTCTGGTAAAACACATACCATGGTAAGGTTTTGATTAAATCTAGCTGCGCTAGATTAGATTATCTGGAATCTTGCTTCTTTCTATCTTTATCTCTTTTTCTTTTATCATTTTGCTTGATTAAGTCTAATATCTTCTCTTTGGTGTCAGTGTGGTCCATCGGATGGATCTTCTAGGTCTACAGGAATCAATTATTTGGCTCTCAATTATCTCTTCAAGATATCTCATGAGAGGAAGAATGTTGTGAATTATGACGTTAAAGTTCAAATGGTTGAAATTTATAATGAGGAAGTGCGGGATCTTCTTTCAGAAGCATCATCAACTGTAAAATATCCTTTCGATTTTGGCTACAAAACTTTAACCTGTCAGGCTATTACATTATTGATTGACACTTTAAAAATTTTGAAATCTTAACCACTGGCAAATTAGAGATAAGGAACTGCACTAGCAATGGCAGCTTGAATATTACTGATGCCACAATGCATCCTGTGAAGTCTACAGTCGATGTCCTTAATCTAATGAAACTTGGTGAGGCGAATCGTGCTGTGAGCTCAACTGCAATCAACAACCAAAGCAGTCGCTCCCACAGGTTAATATTATAGAGTTGTGGTATATCGCATCACTTATTCCGGTTTATATCATGATAATGACGGAGGCTGTTTGTGATCTTAGTATCTTGACAGTACATGTACAAGGTATGGATACATCTGGATGCATGCTTCGTAGCTGCCTTCATTTGGTGGACCTTGCAGGAAGTGAGAGAGTCGACAAATCAGAAGTTACTGGAGATAGACTTAAGGAGGCACAATATATCAATAAGTCACTTTCTTGTTTGGGAGATGTGATTATGGCTCTAGCTCAAAAGAACTCCCACATCCCCTACAGAAACAGCAAACTCACACAACTCTTGCAAGACTCTTTAGGTAATTACTTCAAGTCAATTACATCTTTCTATAATTCACATTATATGGTTTTCAAAATTGCTGTACTTACCTATGCTGTGGTAACACAAATTTCTTTTTGAAATGTTAAAATAGGGGGTCATGCAAAAACATTGATGTTTGCTCATGTAAGTCCGGAAGGAGATTCATATGGAGAAACAATCAGTACTTTGAGATTTGCTCAGAGAGTTTCAACAGTTGAACTCGGTGCTGCTAGATTAAATAAAGAGAACAGTGAGGTTAGGGAACTCAAAGAACAGGTAAGGCCATTTTAGATTCTTGGTACACTTAATTTTTTTTCTCCTTATTTAGATGTGGAGAAAGTTGCTGTGTCCCCTTGATATCAATTAGTTTTCAATCTTAGTTATATTG
Organism: Buxus sempervirens; assembly: GCA_947561395.2. Lineage (NCBI taxonomy): Eukaryota > Viridiplantae > Streptophyta > Magnoliopsida > Buxales > Buxaceae > Buxus > Buxus sempervirens. The sequence goes on from OX387183.1 coordinate 12,005,359, forward strand.
AAGCACACAGGCAACATTTGCTCATATTAAATAGAGTGACACATTTTCATATGCCAACTTTTTTAGGGGTGTTGGATCTGTTGCTAATGTATCTTGTGTAGCAGGCATTGGTTTTGTCTGAAGGGTTTGTTCCCTTGACTTTGTACCCACTTCTCATGGGTACTGTCTTAGTTTTGTAAAGCCTAATCTTTTATCTAATGAAATATTGTTATTCATTAAAAAAAAGAACCACATTTTCATAATAATAGGTCTCTCCCATGTTAAAAATCAAAAGGGCCAGTAGCTAAATTTATCAAGTTTTTGAAAGCAGTTCTCGACAAGAAATGTGGAGTTGATGAACCAAAATCTTGCAGGTTGAGAACCTCAAGAAAGCATTAGCAAGCAAGGTATCACAGAACTTTCAATTCAGCAAACCAAAGGAACTGAGATCTCCCTGTGAGAAATCAAAAGTAATGACTGAGAACACTCCTCCACGTTCTCGAAGATTGAGCATTGAAAACAGTGGTGTCCTACAGGATGCTAAGGTAATGGCTTCAAATGACAGAAAGTCTTCAAAGACTCCTGCTGTAAAAACAAAATTCAAAACTGAGCATATTCCAGATCGTTCCAGAAGGTTGAGCTTGGAAGGCCCTAAACAAGGAAGCAAGGATCAGCCACAGATGAAGAAGTTGGATGTAAGAAAGATCCCGCCATTTTGTTCACAATTCATAACCATTTTCATTCCTTTCTAGATTAACCTAACATTTAACACCCACTTCAGGTTCGAGTAAGTAGCACCCCAGGGATGGGATTGCAGCAGTATCCTCCTCCTTTTTCTTCTGAATATGTTCGGATGGATAGCAATGGCAACTCCATCCAAGAACAAAGTACTGAAGGCAGCAGTGAAAAATACAGAAAAAACAGAGTATACTGCCACAGCACTCAAAGTCCTAGTGTTTCAGCCTGTGAAGGCCAGACATTGGAAACAGAGCATAGAATGAGAATTCCTACAGTCCAACTACAAAAGACACCAGAACCACCAGCACTTGCAGGAAATAAAGTTGTGATGCAGAGTGAGCTTGGTATTTGCAAGAGCTCTTTGACACCCAGACTTGGTAGGTCAACAGGTAAAAAAGGATCTCAAATAAAGAAATCACTTCAGAGCATCGGGAAATTGATCAATGGCTCTGAGAAAAGGTGACACTTTCTTGCACAACTCTCAAGCACATTCATCAATGGTTGAACTTCCTGTCATCTCAATTGCTCTTTTAACTTGCAGAAATCAACAGTACCCATTACAAAAACATTCACCAGTCAGTGGGGTAAGTAATATTAATGATGGAAGCTCACCAACAGAAGCTAATTCAAGGGCAATAAGGAGGCAATCGCTAACCAGTATTCAGATAGGATCCCGAAGATCCTCTCTTGGGGGAAAGCCAACTGACTCTTGTGAGTATTAAGTCATTTAGCAAGTAAAATTTTCCAGTCTTTTCATTGCATAAATATCACATATTTCTTTATTTATTTGTAGATGCAATTGAAACTCGAAATGCTAAAACGCCGCCTCCACTCCACCCATCTGACAAGATAGTAAAAAGGTGGTTATAATTAGATCAATAGTAAGCAAAATTTCCATGATGGTGCTTTGGCTCGAAGCACCCTGACATGCTGACTTTAGTCAGGCTCATCCAGTGATTGCCAGAAGAAACTTGCTGAATATGTTCAATGGTGGCAGATGCCAGTAATGCAAACATAAAGAAGGAATTGAAAGTTCAGCCTGGATCAAATAATTGTTATTATATCCTCAATTTCAATTGATTTAATGGGGTTTAAAAGTCAAATCCCCATTTTTTCACCAACGTTCTTGTATCATACGTGAGCCACCTAGAGCAGTAGTCAATGTTGTAATTGCTTTTGGACTTACCTGATTATTATGCCATCAGCACAGAACTAATTCCACTCATCAGAAAAAGAGTAGCTGGAGTTAAGTATCTCACATCTCCTTTATTTTCAATGAGGAACCATATCATTTGCAAAATTTTTGGGTTGCATTTACAATGTGTTACCATGGTGTGTTATCTTCATTTCAGCAAATTTCTTGTCAACTGTAATTCATTCATATTGAGTCTGCATCTTCTCTTTTTGTTTTTGGAACACTGAGATCAAGGCAGATAACCTCATGGCTGCAACGCAGGCACTTTGTATCTATTACTAAACTGATGTAAAATCATTTCTGACAATATGAAGATGATATACAAGCATTCCAACCTTTTACTTTATATCACTAGATTCCTTGTATAAACCCATTGCAGAAAATATAAAGAGGGCATAAAAGTAGTCCATTTATTTACTTTGTGCGTCACTAGACTCTCGAAAACCCATTTATCAACATACAGGCATTCCAAGTATCCAAAAGTGGGTTTAATGCGATAGGAAATACAGTTTTGCAAACTTGTTAGGAAATACAGTTTTGCAAACTTGTTTGAATGATGATTGGAATTAATGATTGTTGCCATCAGTAACCTCGTAATTACTTCAAAACTTTTTGAGCTTTTCAATTTTTTCAATTGATGGATAATTTAATTAGGCACAGCAGAATAGAGCACAACATTTTGAATTTGCTTTATTTGCAATGAGGAGCTGCCAGGAAGAAATTTTTGGCTATCCATGCAATGCCATTAACAAAGTTCTGCCATCATTTCAGCTTAGTCTCTGGTTGACCGAGTTTCTTTTATAAATACTTGGTGGATGACTTGTTTTTAACTGAAGATATTATTTTGATAGAGCAGGATGGAAAGACAAGATTCGTGTCGCCAACCCTACTTGGTGGAAACTAGCTTATGATTATGATGACTTGTTTTCCCTTGTGATTTTGGAAAGCAGGAATCAAGCAAAACAACCTCGAGGTTTGTAGGCAAGCAATTCATACTCGCCAGACTGATATTATCTGACCTTCTTGACAACAATCAACTAGTGAATTGTAGGAACAATCAACAAAAAGAAATTTTGAAACTAGAGTTGGTAATAATTCCATCTGTCTTGAAGGTTTCAAGATCAAATTCCCTTCGTCAAAACATGATTAATTCATATTATGCTTTAAGGTTGATCCCTTCGTTCCCTTCTTTGGAGGTACAACCTGCAAACAATGCATGCTTACCAAATCCATGTTTGGATACCAGACAAAGCAGATTAGGTCAGAGATGAAACCATGGACCGAGACTTGAAGCTCATGGGGGTGGCTAGATGGGGAAACACTAGGAGGGCTACAGAGGATGAGCATGAAGCTTTCACGCTAGATTAAGGATTGAACCCAAATGCTTGGTTTCAAGGTGAGAGAATTCATATAGAAACAATTAAAGTTAGAACCAAATTCCACTTCTTGATTGCACCTGAGGAGAAAGAACTTGAGGTTGATAATTAAATCTAGATGATCCTTAACAGTTTTGTTTGGAAATGGATAACAAGTATTTGAAGCGATTCAAAGGCACTGAGAGATTTAATTTTGAAAAGATTTCACTAAAGGGAGGAATCTTATACTCTGTTTTTCCACATTTTGGGCTCCAAGCATACCAAGAACATAACTATTACATCACTGAATCTCTCAGGAGGAATACCAAGAACATATCTATGACAAAACTGAATCTCTCAGGAGGCCTTCGTAGGTTACAAGTACTCGTCAAGAGATATGGTTAGAGCAATCACAAAGGGCCTCTAAAAGTTGGAATCTCAAATAGCACTGATTTCATTTCTTCGTCCCTCTTAAGTCATCACCATAAATCTTTTTGTAGACACCTGATGGACAGCTGTGTTGCCAAGTTGCACCATTTCATCCACGTTTTTTACATACGTATATAAAATGAGATTCAGGATCTTCCGGAACAAAATCTACAGGAAGCAGGCCCTTCTCCGTTATAGGAACAGGTTCCATAGATGATATTGATGAGGAACTACTACTTGCAGGCGTTTGGAATCCTGGTCTGGCTGAAAATCAAATTACATAGATATTAACCACTTTTAAAAGAAACAAAATGAGAGGGAACAAAGAATTCATAAGAAAACTCACATATAATGTACAATGTAATATCCCAATTGTATATCAACTGGTTCAAATGAGGGATCCTAAATTTTGGATCACCATAGGTAATCTGTAAATGGAGAGAGAAAGAAAAATCAACTTAAATGACCTTGCAGTATTGAAGAACTAAACCAGAATCTCAAGAATTTGAGTTTCAAATGCAAGGCATACCAACATATAGATTCCTCCAGGTCTAATAAGCCTTCCAGCGGGGGGAAAAAAAGGCTCTTGTTAGACAGGAAACTCACAATGAAGGGGATAAATCAACGACAAAGAAAAAATGGAGTACTGAAATCCTAGGGCATATAATTATCTAAAATTGAACTCCTGAGAAGATGAATTCTAAACCTGCTCACTTCTCCCAACATTTGGGCAGCACCGACTAAAGCATCTGTACCACACTAAACCCAAAGGCATAAGTTAAAGTTAGAACATGGTGGATTTAAAAAAAAAAAATTTTTTTTTTGGAGGGATTATGCAAGCTTCCAGAGTAGAAATTTTACCATCAAAGAATCGAGAGTTCCTAGATTGAGGATCAACAAACACATGAATGAAATGTTAGCAAAAGTATCAGAGCAACATCATCTTATAGCTAGTAAACTTAATGAACAAAAAAATTTCAACAAAACATGGAAAATGAGAGATCAGAGCCAGTACCTTTATCGATGATACTATCAAATGATTCATCAGCAAAGAAGCTCATATCTCTAGCATCCATTTGCAAGTCTTTTGAGATACGTTGAGGAACTCAACCAAATAACAACTATTTCTTAGTTTCATAAAAACTGAGCATCTAAAATAAATGAAAAACTGAGTATCTAAAATAAATGAACTAGTTCTTTTGACAAGGATACATTTCAGCTGAGGGATGCACTCGTACTTCTTTCTCATCAAATCAATGGCCACAGAAGAAATATCAATGTTAATTATGTCTTCATATCCATCCACGACCATATCCTCTGACATTACTACAAAAAAAGAACCTTTCATATCATGAAGACTGAAAAAGAGAAAATTAACATGCTATAACTTAACCTTCTGTAATAAGCTTATGACATTTACATTTTAACAAAATAATCAGGCTCAGTCACATGACCGATTTTTTATATATTGCATCAGTAAGTAATATCACATCTCATGTTAAATTTCAGCTTTCCCATTAAAACATTAAAATCTGATAAGCATTCCCACATACATACAGAATGACTTCCCTCTGCATTGTGTAGAAGACACCTTCCTAATTGCGTCCTAATATATGAACACATGGAGCTTATTTCAAACTGTTAAAAGAAAAACAATCTAATTTTTTTGAGCCTCATCGGCCTCCATGCATGAAATAATCCTGGTCAGACACTCGTCACTGTTGTCCAATTGAGACCGAAAATTGCTATTTACATTATAGCATGACACCGCATTATGCATAGGAAACTCATTCTCACACATAATAGACACACACACGCTTGCAGCCTATACTTTTCCAATTTCATTTTTATATTTTCCTTTCCTTTTCTACACAAACACAAAACCTAATCAGCTTTGTAATAGAAAATATAGACAATAAGAGGCTAGCAAACTCAGGTGGAGTTCACCAATTACGTTATCTCTTCCCCTCCCTCAGGGTAGCATGTTGTCAACAGGAATGCCACATTAAAGTGGCTTGCTCACTACTTTTGCTTCACACTATACGCGATGGTAGGCAAAATGATTCACTAAGCTTTACATGTGTAAGCAAGATGTTCAATCCATGGATGAAGCCGGGTGCAAAACAAGCTCTGTGAACTAGTCTCCAAAAACAATCACGTGGGCCACTAACAATGATGTCATTGTCACTGAGTTGCTTGTTAGCTTCAATGTCTAAAGCATTATGATTTCAATCACAGACCTGCCACTGAAGAATCAAACTTATATGTCTATAAAAATGTTGCCAGTCCCTGATGGGCTTGGATTGCCTAAAGCGGAGTCTATCAAAATTAAGTTTGGTTCCAACACTCAGGACCATCCAGACAAAACCACGGCAAATTTTCTAATAAGAAGAGGATGCAATATCAACCAAATATCTCAAAATCTTCAACACCATGAGAAATCAGAAAGCCATGATGCCACCATCAACATGACTGAATCAATATTCAATAGTAGAACTAGTGGATCCCCATACATCTAGAATATTCTCCTCTTCTGCTGTCCACAAAATGAACACAAGATGGTATGGAGGAACAGATGGTACACCATTCTCCCTTATAATTTGGATTGCTATATAATTTGGAAATTGTTGGTTCCAACCCTAGATAAAGGAGGAGAGTTCCATTAGGTTGGCAGCCGATGTAAAATTTTGCTAAATCTATTATACCATGAATCATGAAGATGGGATAAGGCATTTGATTATTTCTGATTCAAAGGCAAACATAGTTTTTTTAATAAGAGATGACTGTTGACAAATGCAACTTAATTGGATAAAAAGAAGAAAGCTTGCCTTACCTTCACATCTCTTGCTAAAACTAAATCATAAGATAGGACATCCTCTATGGAAGGTAAATTTACTCAAGCAACAACATGCTAAATATCTTGTCCTTGGACTTGTCACTGATATCACAATAAAACTGATGTGTCTACAAATAAGGCAGCTTTTGTATATGGAACCAATTGAGCAACTAAATTTCTTTGGAAATACATTAAGTGTTTAACAACCACATTGATAATTAGCCCAAATTGCAACATATACTCATTTACCAAAGGATCAATAATTATTGAAAGGGGAAATTTGATTTACATAATATCTTTGCATATATCACTTCAGGTAACTAACTATACATTGTGATAGCCCCTCTTATGAATATTTCCCTCGTTTCAATTGCCAAGTATGCAAATAATCCTAAATCTCCACCAAATTTCAAAAATTTTTTTTATTTAATTCACCTCAAACCCAACTCTAAGGACACAATTGTCCATCTTTGCAACTTTGACCCAAAGATTTCCAAGTTGTTTAGGAGTTGTTGGCCTAAAAACTCTAAGCATTAATGAAGTTTATTTATACACAGGACGAAGTCATATTTTCCTATACATGCATTACTTGTCCAATATTATTGCATTCTTTTTTCCCCCCTTTTTTTCCTAGTAACTTCTTGAACTATTTGTGAATAACATGTCTAAATTAGCATCTCACAAAATCACAAAAAGTGTATACCTTTTTCCTACTGTTTCCCTTATTTATTTAACTTTTGTCAATAACAATATTTTCCTAAGAGCAATATATCCCTCAATAATGATATTTAAAACCTTTGTGATCAGTTCATGATATACCTGTTTTATCCCTCTCCATGTTGTTCCTGTTGATATCTAACTAAAATTGGCACCGTCAGTATGCCTTAGTTTGCTGCACACATGCTCAATTTAGAATTCCACTTTAAATCACATTTCCAAGGGATTCAAGTTTCATATTACTTTTCAAAATGGATTTGCAAAGTGACAAAATGTCTTTTAACTGAACCAGTAATACCTTCAAAGTATGAAATACATGCACCCTCTATTTCTCAACCTACCACTTCACTGTTTCTTTTTCAAAGGCTCTGCAACTCTTTGGATCTATTGGATGAATTTGTACAGCTTCTAGTAACATTTCCAAGAGATCAACAACATTTGTTTGAACCCGTGTTTTCAAACTCTATCATCAAAACCCAAGATTTCACTAAACCCTAAACCTTCACATGTTCATTTTTTGTATTCTTATCTCACTTATTACAGAAATGGAATCATTCCTCAAACCTAACATCATGGTGCTACATTTTTTCTAGTGTTAACGGAAAAGTCTCCAACAACCAGGCAATTATACAATCAGTTCCTGAATATCACTTGGTGGCTGAAAAGATTTCTCACTAAACAAAATTTGTGGGCTCAAGGAATTTCAGCATGATTGAAAGTGCTCACAAAATTATAACTCAAAGTCTTGGTTAACATGAGCACCTGTCTCATTACAAGATCCATAATACAACTTAAAATAAAGGATTGTAAGTTGAAGCCCCTACTGAACAATGCCAAAGAAGTACAATGGTTCACCATAAGTTTGGATGCTAAGAAATTACAGAGATTAGCAATTATTCCCCCAAAAAGAATCTAGAGTAAGCCATCCTTTTGATGAAGAAAAGAATGATGGAGCATTCCTCGAAGCATATCCAAAAGGTTATTTGGAAAACTAGAAAGCAACATCCTAAAATTGAGGCAAAAATTTAGTGGTTCTAGCTATTAAGAAATTGAGACCCTTGAATAATAGTGATGAATCTTTCCAGGGAAGCATACAGCAAATAAGTCAATTCGTAGTCAAATTATTCAGTAGTTGCCCCAAATTTTCTGCATAACTACTGAAATGTGAACGACCTTTCATCTTTTACAAATAAAACTCATCCTGACAGAATTCCTACACCTATAATTCTGTCGTTCAGGCATTAGGAATAATGAAAAGTGTGGCACTCAGGCCAGTTTGTACACCATCAAATGACCCCTCCACACTTAATACATTCAATGATTTCATCTTATCACACAGATCAGCTACCATGAATCCAACTTGTGCAAGCATCTGCTTAAACAAGTTTCTTTCCGACATGAAGAGGATTCTTCTAACATCATTGGTGTATCCAAACACATAGATCAGCCTCCCTCTTTCCAGTTAATTTCTTTTAGACCGTGTTTGGATGTCGAGATAATGCGAGAGGCATGCTTGAGAAAGGAAAAGAAATGATTAGAACCCTAAAAATGAGCCCCACACTTTCCATGACGTGTTTTCACATCTCCTCAACAAGAAACAAAATTGGTGCTTTTGCTCTCACGTTTCCTTATAAAAGAAAGCAGTTTTATGTTTAATTCTACAAGGCTGTATTTGGATTTTGAGAGCATGGAGTAGAATTCAAGAAAAGCAATTTTTTGCTATATTTTACATGCATTTAGTTACTTGGAGAATGAAACAAAAGAGTAGATTCATCCCTTTCTGAAAAAAAGATGAAATAAAAGCATCCATTTTTGTTTCTTGATGAGGAGGCATAAAAGTATGTTGTAAAAAGGTAAAGCCTATTATTCTAGTCTAAATCATTTCTTTACCTCTCTTATATTCACTTTCCACATTCTCTCGCTATCCCAACACAGCCCAAGCAATCAAACATATATGTGATGAAAGAAAAGCAACCATTCCTGCAATAGATGTATACGATAGATCTTTTAATTGTGAATGGAGTTCTTCTATTCTTCTTAGGTTTGCTATTCTATTCTAAAGCTCAAGCTCCTGGATCCCCTCAAGAGCAACGATCGTGAATGGGTGTATTAGCACTCACCCATGCTACTATATATTACCTACTTCACATGCATACACCATTATATTATTTTATACTAGCGGTGTGCACATACAATATTGCCTGTATGTAAATGAACGGTTAGAGAAGTAGCAGGAAACAATTCTCAACAGTTTAAGTTTAAAGGCATTGAAACCGAGAAGAATGTTATACCCCTATCTATAGACTATATCTATACTATATATAAAGGGAATGCGTCCCCTGGAAAGTGTGCCTAAAATCATATTCAACCTTCCTATCATGCCCTTACAATTCACTGCTAACTTTATTAAAATATAGGGATATAACACTCTTCTCCGTTTCAATGCATTTAAACTTAAAATAGTTGAGAACTGTTCCCTCCTACTTCTCCAACCATTTGTTTACACATGTGCAGCACTGCACATTCACCGTGCTAGTATTAGTAAAGCTTAGCAGTGAATTGTAAGGGCATTATACGAAGGATGAATATAATGTTAGGCACGTTTCCTAAGGAGCACCTCACATTATATATAACTAGCAGGGTACATGTGCAGTATTGCACGTCGTGGGAGGGAATAATAGTTGCTTAATTGATTGTTTGGTTTCAAAGTTCTGTAGCAGTTTTGACAATTCTATCTTTTTATTAATGAAACTTGGCAGTGTTGTATAAGGATAAATGTGGAAAGTTGCATATGATGCTTGGCGTGATTCCCAAGGGGGCGCCTTGCTTTATGTATAGTATAGATATGGATGTGTGTACATACTATAAAGATTTTTATTTTTCTTTTGCCTACTTCTAAACTATTTACGCTCTTACCCAAAACCTAAAAGAGACATGTTCTCACTCTCAAAAACCTAACGACTCACAGGGAAGACTCCAAGCATGGTAATGTTAGGACAACGACTAAGGTTGAGGTTCGCTCTTCTCACCATCGTCCTCCATAAGCTTCATGTCAAAATCTATCTAGTTCCCAAAAATACGACAATTCATTAATATTGTACAACAGAAGCTTCTAATCACAGTTAAATTTAATCACAATTGGATTTAACATCAAAGAACAAGTCCTCTAACAAGTCAAAAACCAATGAGAATAATATCAAATGAAAACCTGAAATTAGCTCTTTTTGTTTCCATTACCGGCATTGCCACATCCGACCACAAGCACATGAGAGGAGGTGGGGATGAATTTGCGGAAGAACGGACGAAGATCCGCGTATTTCTGGTACCAATCGAAGGGCTTAACCTCTTGTATATACCGAGCGTCCCAGTAGACAGCGTCGCCATAGTTGTATGTGTTGCAGCTCGACACGTCCCTGCTCACGGACATCGTTTCTTACATTTCTCACAGCTCTGTATGAGATGGGGATGGATAAATAGATTCAACCCTCGAGCAGGTCCGTTACAAGTGATATTTGGGCACAAAGTATTTGATAAAGGGGACACAACTTTTTCATTTGGTTAAAATAGGTTGGTCCAATCACTAGAACCGGCTGAACCACCAATGGAACACTGTAATGGTTGGTTCGAGCTCTGATCTAATCAAAACCAGTGTGAACTGGATCGAACCATTATGAGCCTGTCAAGAGTCAAGACCAATTGTATTGGAGCGGTTTTCTTTCATCTATCTGTTCTTTAATCATGTCCGTTCACTTTAAACGAGTGGTTCAGCTGGTTGAACCAAACAGCCTCTTCATTGGTTCACGGTTCAGTTGGCAAAAACGATGTCATTGCATATAAATCATTGGAAGTCTCCACCAAAAAAAGAAAAAAAGAAAAAAAGAAAAAAAAGAGGGAAACCAATTAATGATTCTTAACTGATCTTTTTTTTTAATGAATCTTAAGTGATCTGTTTTTTCTGCCTTTGTTTTTTTCTTGTTATATGTTGGAAGGGTGCTTTTTTGCTTATTTAAGCAAAATCATGCTTTTTGTAACAAGATCAATATTTGGATAGGTATTGCTTTTGCTTTTCACGATGAAACAAAATGCATTTATTTTTCTTCAACATGATCAAGAAACAAAAAATTATTGCTTTCTATTATTATTATTAGTATTATTAATTTGCTTTCTTTACTTTATTGTTTCTAATACCAACCAACCACTGACCACTGCTGATACAACTCACCAACAATACTACCACCACCGCACCACCATGCACCCACCATCACCTCGAGGACCACCCTCACAAACACCCCCACCACCACTACACACCATGTCCACCACCACCAGCACCACCCACCAACCCTAACTGCATCGAATACACCAACATTTTCACCTATTACCCAGCAAAAGTAATATGTGTTTTCATTTTATTATTACAAAACAAGTTTATTGCTTTTTGGAACAGTTATGGTAAGCAATGCCAAACGCAGCCCAAGTCCAAACAGTTAAAACAGTTTGAATTGATGAGCATTTCTTAATATTGTAAGAGCAAAGAACCAAGCTTTTGTTGTCAATATGAGGAAATCGTTGTTCTCGGTTTGATATTAGGGTTGATCTAGCCTTTCCGCCTTAATAGGGTTTTGTTTAGGTTTTTTGTTGTTTGCGTGGTGTCTGGGCGGTGCTATGTAACTTTTGTGGTAGTGTGTAAAGTCTGGGTTCACGATGCCTTCTCTAAACCCTGCATTTTTCAGGTTTGTGTTTGGGTAAATATTGGATTTTCCTTTACTTACCCACTTCCTATCTCGTGTCCAACGATGATAGATCTCTCCCCTTCGCTGGGTATTTCAATCCGCCATTGTGCGGACCCTTTTGCAGACACCACTAATAGCTTGCTATTGGTATTGGTAGTTTTAACTACCGGTCTGTTGCCTCTGTGCATCTCTGAAAAATGCTCTGTTGAGAAGAAGGATATCTTGTGCCCCTTTGTTGATGGTGTCCATGGAAGTTTATCTGTTGATGTAATCCTCATTTTAAATGAATATACATAGCATGGCTTCTTATAAAAAAAAAGAAAGAAAAGAACCAAGCTTTTAATGTTAACCCATGAGATGGGCCTACCGGCACTACCCATATGAGAGCATTAAATTGTTGTGTAGAAAGAAATTGGAGAGATCTTATTGGATACAAGGGGCATAAAAGGACAAGACAATCTATATGAGAAGAATCTACCAGAAATCATGTTAGACAGTCTATCTTCAAGCCATAATCTTAGGAGGATTGTCTTGCAAGAGTCATAATGAGTCAGACTTGGTTTCTGAGTAACTGTAAAACTGTTTTTATTGAAAGTCACTATTATATTACAACATCTAGATTGCATCATGTTAGCAAAGAAACATTACCGCACAGGTGCTGTATTCTTGTTATTTCTGGATAACCCTATGTTAAGTGGGGATTAGAACCTCAAACTGAGTGATGCAATTTTGGTTATTGAATATGGAAGGTTAATCTGAATAAGACAAAAATGTTAGCATCCCATTTCAAGTGGGGATTAGAACCTCAAACTGAGTGATGTAATTTTGGTTATTGAATATCAAAGGTTAAGATGAATAAGACCAAAATGTTACCATGGTAGAGCAATCAACTGACTAGCTTATCTGTTTAGTCACCTTAACAGTAAACGATAAAATTTTATCAGATTTTGATCAAAGGGGATCATACAAGATTGCAGGCTAATTGTAAGATGCATTTCCCTACCAGAAGTTCTAAAATAATGCTTGAAGCAATCCAAAACTAGTTCATATGGCCAGGCAAATTTATAGAGTTCCTCCATGTGGAGCTCATATCACAGAAGAGATCCAAATTTTCAACTTAGTACTTCATAAGATACACGGGAAGTCCATAGATCAAAGTGCATATATTTCATTGAAGTAGACACAATTTACATGTGATCAAGGGATGTTTACATCTAAATGAATCCATGACTTATTTCATACAACTTAGTTTAGTCCAAAACAGATCCTTGGTTGTTGCAGCCTATAAAAAAGATACCATTCACAAAACAATAAGATCTACATGCAGAAGTTTTTCATTCTTCTAGTCCTAATCTTCTGTAGTCAAAGGACTTGATAAATTGTCAATGAAGAAGAACCACAGAAGAGAAACAATGGGAGTATTAACAATCACTGTAATTGTGCCTGATATTGCTTGTTCCTGTGGGAGACAGAATACTCATAAGCACGAGCCAATCGCTTTTGAAATCTTCTGAGATCCAATCTCACATTCTGGCCATCTAAATAGACCTTCTTGGTGAATTCCCACCCCCTGGCGTTCACACTATCGGGGTCTCTGAGTACAGGATCATTTTTATCATATTCCTCATACAAAGAACTCTCCTTTGGTGAGATTTTATAGCCAATGTACTTGAGTCCAAGCTTCACTGCAGGTTCACCATAATAAGTCAGAGCAGCCCAATCGGTACCAAGTGGGATCACTTGGATGAACACAGTACCAGGCTTCATGAATAGGAAATGTGTCATTGCAGCACCATGGACACCAACCATTACATCACTGGCATTAAGAACTCTATATATCTTTGCCAATTCTGTTGTTCGATTAGGCCTCAATACTTCGACCTCAAAACCAAATTCCTCTGCCAATCCAACCACTGCATTCTCATTTGTTATCACCCTCGACCCATTTCGAGATATGATCACCAGTTTTGGCTTCTTCCCTCTCTCTTCCTGTTCTTCTTCCTCTCGTTCTAAAGGCGGTAATGGGGATGGAGACAGATGCATAGACATTCTTTCTTGCAACTTCAATTGGGCTTCTCTTTCCTCATCTTGAAGCAACCCTCTTATCCTAGGCCAATATGCTTGGTCAAGAAGGTTGCGAAAATCTGTAACACTCTTGTTCCCCTGCATTAGGGAAGAATCAACAGTGAGCTCATCATGGATTCTAAGACCAACAATGGTTTCAGGGAAGCAATGTGTCCTCTTATCTTGGCTGAAATCAATCGGGGGATAGTCCGAGAGACGCGAGAGGATATCGCCATACTTAGTAATCCACCAGTTATGGTATTCAAGCATAACAAACACAACCTGCTTGTTCAGATGCTGAGAAGTAATGAACAAAGGAAGAATCCCATCATTGAATTCATGGTACACATTGCCTGTATACCCTCCAGTCGAGAAGACTACAGCTGGAACCGAGTGCTGGACCTCACAAGGATGGTTAATCCCAAACTTTTCTTTCTTCACAATAAGTTCTAGCTCATCAATGGTGTCCATGACACTTGTCTCCCATTTCCTGGTATATGGTTTAATTTTTTCGTGCTGTAGCTCCTCTTCCTCTTCTTCTTCTCCTTCACCTCCATTTTTGGTGAGCTTTGAAACATATTCAATGAAGCCAGTGTTGTTACCAGAACTGTAAAGAAAGATTGAGGAGGAAACAGAGTGTGTCCGTACATCCCCTTTCATGAAACAGATATCTGAACGAATACTGCTCTTGTCACAGCAAATACTTCCTGCATTTATACCCATAAAGCAACATCACCCTCATTAATCTGATTCTAGAGTTTCACAGAAGAATGGAAAAGAAAAAGTTCAGGAATAAAATTACTAACCCTTAGAGAATGAAGAACAAAGGGGAGCATTTGCTTCTCTATCAGCGATTAGGTTCTCATTTTCTACTCCAAATGAATCTGAAAAACACAGTAGAAGAGTTATTAGGAGACAAAGTTACAGAGAAAGAATAAGGAAAAGGACAGGCGCATATGAGGGCTTAAAAAAATTGCTTACATAGTACAGAGACGGTGACGGAAGAGCTGAAGAGGTGAGGCGCCAAGAACAAGCAACAAGATACGAGAGAGAAGAGAAGGATAAGAGGAAGAAGCTTGGGCCTGGCTCTCTTGTAATAAGCTGAGTTTCCACACTCCATACTAAGGCTTTGAGATTCTTCATCATCTTCACCAACTTCTCCTTTTCTCAACTGATGATATCGATGATGATGAACCATCTCTCTTTGCTTAGACTCTGCAACCGTTTTTCTTTCTGAACTTTACCCAGAAAACCAAGAACAACGCTGATACGAAAAAAGTTCTCTCTCTCCCCCTCTCTATATGGTATTAGTAGAAACCCAGCAGAGAAAACAAATCTTATGAACAGAGATCTAAACCGCCCTTCGCTAAGCCTTTCCAACGCTGCCCTTTCTCTGTACTAAACTCACAAGACCAGAAAAAAAATTTGCTTATATGAAAAAGAGCTCTCTCTCTCTCTCTCTGATTAGCTTTTTTTCTTGGGTTGTTTTAGCAGAAACCC
Source organism: Buxus sempervirens (assembly GCA_947561395.2). NCBI lineage: Eukaryota > Viridiplantae > Streptophyta > Magnoliopsida > Buxales > Buxaceae > Buxus > Buxus sempervirens. The sequence continues at coordinate 12,020,902 of OX387183.1, forward strand.
ATTACAGAGAAACCAATCCTATGCAGAGAGAAGAGGCGTGTGAAGAAGGGTTGCTTCGTTCATCCTCTTCTTGTTGCCTTGTAGGCTTCCAGAAGAAGAAATCAAACGAGTGAGAATTGAGGAAGCCGTTTCGTAGCTTCTTGTTGTGTGCTGGATACAGTCAAATCCGTGTCGCAGAGAACTTTTGTTATTGGGTTAGGCGTGTAAAGGGAATTCTTGCGTGGAAAGCTCCATCTCCTTAATACCGACATTAACATATCTTTTGATTAATTAATTACTGGTTTGGCCTTTAATCCCATGGCTTCCAAGTCCGGCTTCCTTCACCTCGCAGAAAGACGTGATAAATAACTAATTTTCAGAAGAATAAAAACAAGAAAGTGAAAAATACGGTGCTTAAATGGGAGTTCAGATCGTTTGTCATGTGAAATGTGCAGTGCCGTAGGATGCTGCCAGACTAGAGAAACCTGATCTCTTGTCAGCAAAAAAACCGTGACTGTTTGTACTTGGGATAAAACTCGGTTCGGTTGGTCTGGGTTGACGAACCTAAGATCCAAATTGAAATGATAACCAATCATTCTAACTTCTAACCCCAAAATTTAACCAAACATATATGTATATACTAGCTCGATTTGGTTCAATTTAGTAAAGTATATTTTTAAGTCTGGTTTTCGTTCAGTTCAATTTAATGAAAATATCAACCCAAATTGAACCAAAACCAATTTGGCTTACAAATTTTGAAACCAAACTACGCCACAGGCTTTGAACCCCCTAGTTTATTGACAGGAGCAACTCAATATTCTAACGGTGATTTATGGCTACATTTCTCTATACGAAGTTGATGTGCACATTTTTTTATTATTTATTTACTAGACCAAAATACTGAGTGAGTTAGAGACTAAACCTATCAGTCAAACATGGAGTAGCTCCAGCTGATATGCTATCAGATGGGATGAAATCGAGAGCGTTTCATTTGCAGCCGTTCAGTGAACCAGCGTGAAACTCACGGGTGGATGTCCATGTCAGTTGGGGCCCCACACATCCATACTCGATCCTAGCCGTGCGTTTCACGGTTGTTCCACTGAAACGGCTCTAGACGAAATGCATTCGATGAAATCGTATGTAATTCTTGTCTGAATTTTAACTTTTTATTGGAGTGGAATGCTTTCGTGTGGAGCATTTTATGACCAATATTTTTTATTTATTATAAATGTTTTATGCGGGTCTATTTAGAAAACCCCTAAACATAAGATGCTCCATGTAGAAGCATCATAGGAAAAATTGTAGGCTCACATGGGAGATGATTTTTCAGAGAGTATCGCTACGAATTAAGTCATGTTTCCTTGATTTGTTTCCTAAGTTGTAAATGTTTTAAATGGGCCTCACATGAAAAAAAAAAATATTGGCCGTGAAATGCTCGACATAACAGCATCTCACGGGGCAACAAGGAAACATGGCAGACGATTTCCTCTAAGTATCATCAGATCCACTTATTGTCCAATGGTGAATAAGAGAAGCATAAACCCTATGATACTTTCGGGTGTACCCTATCAATGTAGGAATTAAAAAAAAACTCCTCCCCTTTATATTGGAATGGACTCCCAAATTCAAAAGACAGCAGCGCAGATTAAGGCATCAAGGCCAGCATCGGCGGCATCAGCTTTGGAAAAAGAAAAAGAAAAGGTCGCCAGACGAGCTTTTGCTGAAAGTTTGAAATTGAGTGGACCCCATCATCTCCTCATCTCGGCCGTCCGTTCCACCATTTGTTAAAAGGCTTCCAATGTGACTCCACATTCTCCCCTTCCATCAACTACCTGTTTGCCGGAACCATATATTTCTTATGAAAAATTACAGTTTCATCTGATTTTTCATAAAAAAAATAAAAAAGACTTTGATCCATGCTTTTTATTGTACAACCACAACTCTTTTACAAAGTTTTGGACCATTTAGGCCTCCAAGCTAGCATCTCTGCTTTCCTAAATGAAACAAGACGAATTTGCCCTCCTTCAACCGGCATGAGATGCAAAATATTAGGTTTTTATGGAATACGCACGTGGGTAGTTATTTAAAATAAGAGTATTTGGGTGGGTAGTTTTTCTCTAAGATAGTAAAGTTTGTATTTGGAAGCCTAGATTGGCGAGAAAAGAAAAGAAAATGCTAAAATTTTCTTTTCTTTTGTTTGGTTAGAACGAAAGAAAGATTTTCTCTCCCTTTTTCTCTCAAACGTAAATAAATTTCTCTCCAAAAAGGCAAGATTATGAAAGAAAAGAAAATTCACCATCACTACTCACACCACTCACCTACCCGACCACCACCACAACCCACCACCCCACCATTGCCCACCACCACCACCATCAATCCCACCACCACTGCCTGCCACCACCACCCACCCCACATCACCATCCACCACCACCGCCATCGCCTGCCACTATCCACCACTAACCCTACACACCACTGCCCACCACCACCATTCATCGTCGCTACCCGCCTCACAACCAACACCCATCCACTCCCACTCACCTACCACCACCACCCCAATCCATCATATTGTCAAAATATATTTTTCTTTTCTTTTCATTTCTCATCTCATCCAAACATCGGAAAAGAAAAGAAAATCAGCATTTTTCCTTTCTTTTCTCTTCCGTTTTGTTCTTTTTTAAGTTTCTTTTCTTTTCTCCCCAAATCCGAGGCCCAAACACACCCTTGGGATTTTTAAGACTATTTATTTCTATCCTATTAGTAAAGAGAAGAGGGGGGAATATTCTTTAATTCTGGCACCCCCCTCCTTTTTTTTTTTCCAAACTTTGCATTTCACAAACAAAACAATCCCAACATATAACCACCACAATCATTGTTCCTTTCACTTTTAAATTGAAACCCTGCAACTATTCCCTCCCCTACGTGCAGTTCTGCACGTGAACCCTACTAGTGTAAGTAAAGAGGACTGCCAGAATCCTGAGAATATTCTTCGAGCTTTGCTTAAATAGTAGTATTAATTATATTGGAGTGTGGCTGATATTTTCTTTAATGTACTCAACTAAGGTTGCAATAAAGATTGGTGATATAGGTTCTAACCATATTCTTTTTACTCTACACAAGAAATCTTCTTCTCTCTCACAAACATAGGGAGAACACTGAACCACGTAAAATCTATGTGAAAAATCTTAATCTTTCTTTTGTTTTTACATTCGTATTGCAATTGTTTAAATAATCAACAAATTACCCTTTTATTTCTATTATATATTATTTGAAAGATAAAATATTTATCTAGCATAAAATAGAACATCTTCTATATAAATTTTCTCAACCAAACATTTCTTTACCCAATAGTTTTTATCCAAAATCCTTTTTTAGCAAAGCCGTTCGCATTAAAAGCCAACAGACACCAAAACGTCAGACTCACAGGTTTTGCCTTGAGGCTTGTTTGAATCATTGACCATCTGTTCCATTTGTCACACAAGAGGTCCATCTCTTCCATCTTCACCAATTAAAGCATTTGAACTAAACACATGTCCGTCACATGCGCGTGTACCAATAAAGTAAAAGCATCTGAACTAAGCACATGTTCCCACATTTCGGCCGAGATTTGCTCAAGTCATGTTGTTACCAAAAAATAAAATTTGCTCAAGTCATGACTATGAAGCCAAGTTTTTTGAACTTTTTCTTAAACTTCAGCTTTATGCTTTGTAAAGGAGAAAGTTAATCTATTTTGCCTCTCCGGTTTAATTATACTAGCCATAATGCACGCGTGGTATTGCGCGTATGAAGAAAGAGCACGCATGGTATTCCACGTATGAAGAAAGAGCAGGCAAAGAGGGAAAAGTTTTGTAGCTGATTATTACAAACTTTTTTTTTTAAATTGAGACAGTTTTGACCATAGTACCGTTTTATAAACGAATTTTCGAGATAGCGTGTAAGAGTTGTTTTGAAAAATGGAACATTTTGTTTGGCACGATTCCCAAGGGGCCTATTCTCATTATATATAATAATATAGATATGGATAAGATAGATTGTGGCTAATATGCACTGTTAACTTCGTTGATAAGCCATGAAGCCACACATGAAGGCAATTAACATTCATGGCAATTGAAATTTTACAATATTGTTAAAATTCACCATAAGAAAGGGGAAGAATCACACCAAATGGGGTTATGTGATTTCACCTGGGTACACTAAATTTGGGGTCATGTGAGTTCACTTGGGTACATTAAATCTGAGGAATATGTTGCCTTAGTAGGTGTAATGCCCTGATCCCTCAGACGTTAATAGTGAAAGCTTTGGCACATTGAACTTCACGGTTTTTGTTCTTAGGTTTTATCCCAAAAAGTCTTGTTGCTTGAAGGAGTTACAAGCTTACATATATATAAACATTCACCTTCTCCTTCCTGAGTAATGTGGGATCTAGAATCTCAAAGTAGGCTTTCCATTCATGGTGTATCTTAATAGTAAAAAAAGGTCTAGTTGATCTAATGGTCTAAATCCGAAAGCAACTTTTTGAAACACTAGGCGTATATGTAGTGCATAGACCAAACATATAGTCAAATTCAAATTCGTAAAGCATCTTTATTATCATCTTTAGGGCCCAAAATAAATATGATTATAGCAACTTGATATATAAACTGGTTCTAAATAGTGATGGCGATAGGGTGGGTTCAGCGTATGTTTTGGCAAACCGTAACCCACGGATTTTAGTGCTTAGCCCATAACAAACCTCTTCCTAACGAATGTATTTTCTCTAGAGCCAGAATCCGGTGGTTTAGTGAAACCACCTGCAGGGGCGGCTCAAAGGGGTAGGCCACTAAGGCCCCCCAACCATGAAGGCCCCTGCCTACACCCCATACTAAGACAAAAAAAAAATTTTTTTTGGTGAACCTCACCCCTTACTAAGGCTACCCCTAAGGAGTAAAGCCCCCTATTTTTTAAATGTTTTTTCTTTATTAATGTTATTATTTACATCGTTTTGTTTGGTTTTCCTTTCTTTATTACCATTATTACTAAAGTATGCAACAAAGTCAATTACTTTCTCAAATAGATTACTTTCTCTTTTTTTAAAGAAACCAATTTACTTTCTCTCTCTTTCTCTCACTTTTTAAAATTTGAAAAGGGCCTTAGGGTTCTATCTTTTGTGAAAAATGAAACACCCATCTTCTCTTCTTATTTACTTCTGAAATCAAAGAGTGGCATTGTTGATCTTCTCTTCTTAGTAAATCATACAATATCTTCAATGTATAATAGATTTGAATTATTTTCAAAGTATGATGATATATTTGGTTTTTTATTTGGTCTTCACAGATTAAGTTCTTTTGTTGATTGTGATTTAGAAAAAAAAATGTCTTGATCTTGAAAATTTTCTTAAGCATGACATGCATTCTAATATTGATGGTTTGGATTTGTTTTTAGAATCAAAGGTTTTAAAAGAAGTTACAAAAATTGAAATTAATACTCCAATTGAAACACTTAATCTAATAAAAGAACTTGATTGTTTTCCCAATTGTTTTATTGTATATAAAATATTACTTACCATACTTGTTACTGTTGTATCTGCAGAAAGAAGTTTTTCAAAACTAAAGATTATAAAAAAAATGTTATGAACAACTATTTCTCAAGATAGATTAAACAGTTTAACAATTTTATCTATAAAAAATGATTCATTAGCTAAACTTGAATACAAAAGTTTAATTAATAATTTTGCATCTAAAATGGCAAAAAATAAATTTATGGTTTAGTATTAATTTTTTTAATTAAAAGGCCTCATTTTTATGACCTTGCATAAGGCCCCCAAAAATTTTGAGCCGCCCCTGACCACCGGCTGGGATGGAGTATGGATGTGTGGGGCCTACTACTAACTTGAGAATCCATCCGTGCATTTCACCTTGGTTCCACTAAGTGGCACCAGACAAAACGCTCTCCTTCCTAACCTTATTGGGTTGGTAATAGATAAGTTGAGCTAGATATAACAAAAAAAAATAATAGTAAATTTTAAATAAAATGTATATATTAATAACTTTTTGTCTTATAAAAAATGTTAGTGAAAAAACATATATTTTAATAGATTAAGGTTGGGTCATAACGAGTTAGGGTAGAATTGGTATAAACCCTAACATAACTCTAACCTGAGCTTTGAATTATCAAACCCCAACCATTGTCATCCTTGGTTCTAATCCCTTTATCTGATCATAAATTTAGAATAATCTGATAATGATGTAAAATAAATGTACACTTTTTTTTTCTCCCTATGACATGTGATAACAAAAGAAAATTAAGAAAGGTTATAATCAGCATGATTTCTGTGCCAATAGAACCTACGTACCCACAAAAATTTAAAATAAAACTTGGTTGCACTAAATGTGAAATAATTTACAAAGATTATATTCAGATTCTAGAATCATTTTTGTGTTGGTTTTCTAATAAAGTTGAATAAAGGATAGGACAAGAAGAAGAAGAAGACAAACTGCACCATGTAACGGTATGCACCATCTCCCATACGCAAAAGAGAAAAACAGAAATGAAATTGTGATTGAAAGAAGACACAAAATTTTGTCTGGCCTAAATCGTTCCCTCTGAACAAAGAAACAAACTTGTGCCATAGTCAGAGTCTAGAGAAGGACACAGCATGGTCTACTTTATCAGCGTTGCCGTTAACGGTACGTTCAGGGATAGAAACGAGTCAGGTTTGGATGAGGTTTATATCTAGTACTATGGATTTGATGACCCCACTCATGTGGCAAATCCGTAAGACCAAGACAACTAACCAATTTCATATCCTTTTAGAGAGCTTCATTTCTCTATCTGAGCTTGTGGTGTTTCCCAGGATGTGAAACACAATAGGACCTCTAACATACTTCTTAGGGCATTAGAGACCACCCAGTTCCTATAAAACAACCGTTGCATCCAGATTGTCATTTAGAGTGGGTAAAGTAAATTTTTGAACTAAACATGGAAGATGAATGGCTGATATTAGAAGGATAGTGGGGGCAAATTAAATAATTTAGGGTGGGCAAAACTCTATATATTTTAATTAGATAGTAAGGTTTTGCAATTTTATGGTGGTCCATTACCCACCCTGAGCCTGAGCTCTATGTAGCTCCTCCCTTGGTTGCACGTACAAGCTTAAGCTTTTATGCCCACTAGTTATTTAATACTAGAAGGGGTGCAAAATTGATTGTTAGTTTTTTAATACTGAGGGAGACATTGTTGCAGGGAACAGTTGCAAAACTGATTGTTAGTTTTTGAAAAAGTTGAGGTAGTTTTGACCGTTCTACCCTTTAATTAATAAATTTTTTCAATAACGTGTAAGGATTGTTTTGGAAAACTACATATTTTTTTCGGCACGATTCGAAGGGCCTCTTCTCATTATATATAGTATAGACGACATCACAATGGAACTTCCACATGTGGGTGTGAAAGAAAATGAATGATTGTGTGAGAATCTCCTTTCAGAATGATGGACGAACAATGGCAGGCCATCGCCATATTTTGCTTTCCAAGGCGGCATATGCTTCTGCTCGTAAGGCATTGATCACCGGGCATTCCCATGCAAACCCAGCAAGAAAAACTCCATCCTTGTTTCTGAGTACCCCTCCGGCAACTACTTTTAAAGTAGATTGTCGAAACGCTCCATCGAAGTTCACTTTGATGAAAGGAAGTTTTGGCTTGTTCCACATATTCTCAGTTGGTGGTTTGCTAGTAGTGTCGACCTGGAGCAGTGCTTTGAGAGTATTGGAATCATTGTTTAGCTGTTGAAGTTGCCTGCAAGTCTTGATGATAAGCAACGAATCGATGTGAAAAAATGGATCAGCAATTACCTGCGTGTCTCGCATCACTGGAGCGAAGACAACATACAGGAATGAGCAACCATAGCGGTGAAACTTTCGCCCAGCCCATCTATAGCTCACCCGACCCATCATAAATATGAGCCCAAACTTATTAATTTCTTTGGAAAGGAGTTCCATATGGTCTAATTTTTTTAGCCCAAAGTTCAATTTGCGTTGTGTTTGTATTGAGTCGTGTATAGCCTAAATATAGTTCAAATTTTTCTCTAGCTGGTTAGACTTAGCTTAAACCTGCCCCATTTTGCTATCACATTATTATTGTTAGATCTCCTTTACATTTTATCTATTGGTTGCAAGTGCAATACTTCACGTATACCGTTAAAAGGGCGAGTAATTGTTTAAGACATCCAAAGACTTAAAAATTATTAAAAGATGTTTTTTGGAAAGTAATAAAAACTAAAAAATGACAATATGAGTTGTTTTAGGAAAAAAAATTGTGTCCGGCTCATTCACCAAGGGGCGTTTCCCATTATATATATATATAGTATAGATTTAGATAATTATTAGATAAATTGATATAAGTAACTTGCAAGCAATATAAGTTTTATATTTATTAAAAATTTTTGATGTATTAAAAATATAAAACTTGAATAGGTTTAACTTTATAATTGACACTAGCTAAAAGAAACTTGTTGAGCTTTCCAATTTCCATTTGCTTAGATGTGGTTTACCATACATTTGAGAATTAAGTTTTAGCCATTAGAATGATTTGAGGGGTTAAATGGGTTTTTGGTTCCATTTGTGAAATGAGTTCTCCCCAAATTAGTTTTAGAAAAAACAATATAATCCAAAACAACTTTTTAGAATAAGTTTTATAAAAGTGTAGTGGCAAACTTGTAATGTCTATTAATCCTAAAGGATATACTTAAAACTTGTTATACAAACTTTTATATGATAACAACAGATTTGTTATTTATGAAAATTTCTTTTATGGGCGCACTGCTTTCGATTTTCCATGCAACCTATGTCACCTGTCATCGCCTGCAACAACACGACCCCACACGTTAACCGCCATTGCTGAGCTCACAAGAGTTTAATAAAACCCTAAACCAAGGTTCAGTAGTTCAGAATATTTCGTCGACTAACGGGACAAGACGGAGAAAATGGAAGAGAAGAACAAGCACGAAAGAGGAGATCAAGATGAACCAAAAGAGAACGGAGAAGAGGAAGAAGATCAAGATGAAGAACACCCTTTGCCTCTAATGGCGCTGAATCACATCTCTAGGCTCTGCAGATCAGTCCAGGACTCCATTGACTTCTACACAAAAGCTCTTGGGTTCGTCTTGATAAAGCGTCCACAAGCTTTTCACTTCAATGGTGCCTGGTTATTCAACTACGGTGTGGGAATCCACTTGGTGCAGTCCAAGGAGGAGGATCGCTTGCCCGATTCATCAGACCACTTGGATCCCATGGACAACCACGTCTCTTTCCAGGTCTGTACTTAATTAGCTCGTCCTGTTCACTATCTCTCTCATGATTGCAGTGCGAGGACATGGATGCAATGGAGCAGAAGCTGAAGGAGCTGAACATCAAGTACATGAAGAGGACAGTTGGGGACGAAGAAGGAGCAACTATTGACCAGATTTTCTTCAAGGACCCAGATGGGTTCATGATCGAAATATGCAACTGTGAGAATCTGAAGCTGGTTCCGGCGGGTTCCATGGGTCGTGTAAAGCTCCCGTTTGATCGTTACAATCCTCCGGTTGAGTTGGATGAGAATGGTGCAGTTTCTGATAAACGAAATACAGAATTATAAATTTTTTGGGATTTTGTGATCTAACAGAAGTTAATTTAGTCTTAAACCTAGTGAACTCCACAAGTGAACTTTTTGTGTTAAAATCCTCTGTTAGTATCCATACCATTAATAATATTCCATTCTAGTTTCTCTTTTTTTTTTTTTTTTTTCAAACTATTGTCCTTCCCAACTAAAACAATTCGAAATTATAACAATTTCATTTAAACCCTTATTTAAATGCTACAGTTAAGGGTAACGACATGCAATCACCATTAATGGTTCTCATCCCTAGAACCAATGCATCAGGATTGTGAGGAATACGGCAATGGATTTCCTTTTGGTTTAAATTAGCTAGGTTAGATATATTATTAGGGAGTAAAATTAACTCGGTCGGGTTTGGTCCGGCTTGATAGACCAAATTGAGTTTTGTGACTGTTACAACCCAAAACCAAACCAAGTTGAGAACTAGTCCATTCCAACCTGAAAACCGAACAAAACATGCATGTAGTGCGGTTCAATTTAGTAAGGGCATTTTTTTAGCAAAGTATATATATTTTTAAGTCAGGATTTGGTTTAAACAAACATCAATCCCACCTCTAAAATTAATTCAGTTTACAAACTTTAAAGCCAATACTTTGAAGCCTAACACAAATTGACTTTGGATTGGTTTGGGTTAGTCGGTTGTTTTAACTCAGTCAAGTTGCACCCTTACGATGTTTAACGTCTTGTAATATTTAATTTCTAGAGTTCGACTAATAACAATATAGATTTCAAGCATAAAATTTGCATGCTTAAGGCATGATATCATTGAATAGAGAAAATGCGAGATTGAATGGTCTTTTTCATGATAAAGGGATTCCTAAAGAATATCACATGCAAACAAGCATCTCAATCTTTAAGATATAACCCCATTGCTACCCTTGTTGAATACCCTTGACGTTAATAGTTGTACTCAAGTTTGACATATGAGAAGGGTGCACGTGCAATACTACACGCATGTTGGAAGGGACAATGGGAGACAATGTTGGAGGAAACAATTACAAAATTGATGTTAGGTTTTTGGAAAAGTTGAGACAGTTTTGACCATTCTATCCATTTATTAATAAATCTTTTCGTGTAAGGGTTGTTTTGGAAAGCTATGTATTTTGTTCGATGTGCTTCCAAAGGGTCTTCTTCTCATTTTATAGATAGTATAGATATATAGATATATAGATATAACAAAACCATTGTAATGTTCTTATTGATTGAGGAAAATGCAGAAAGAGGGAGAGAGAAGGAAAAGAGTAGTGAACAGCTGAATAATTAGGAAAAAATGGAAAATGTAAAGGGTGCTTAGAAAAAAAAGATTTAAATTAAGAAAAAGAAAATATAATGTATTTTAGAAGATGAAGAGCCAGCTTCTAACCTTAATGCCTATTCAAGGCTTGAATTCACGACTCCTGAAAATTTGGCGAGGCTAACCACTGGATCTAGTTGTACGAATTTTTGTACTCCTTATTTAATGACATTTTTATGAGTTCAAATCCATTTAATTCATCATAAATAATAATTAATTCATTTCATATTTATTAATGACGTTTACATAATGGGTTTAATGAAGGTGAAAATTATTTGAACATTTCTTGGATCCGTTAATAAAAAACCCTAGTCTGAAACCAACTCCCAAAATCCTATGCGAAAGCTCCTTCGTGCTTCAATATCTCCGACATGGGGTGCAATGCCAAAATTTTATTGGCTAGTCTAGTTAGGGTCTTGTTGCGAGTTCACAAAACTCTGTCGCCCTTGTAATCAGCACCAAGATGATCAGCCTAAACTGTCTGTTTCGGATGGGCGGTGCGACTATTGTACTGTCGAATCCAGACAGACAGCAAAGTATGTGTTGCAACACCTGGTTTGAACATGCAAAGCTAGCGAAGATCAGTCTTACGAGTGTGTGATGCAAGACAGAGACATGGAGAACAAAGTTTGTGTTTCGTTATCCAAGGACATACTGGGTGTTGCTAGTGGATGTCTAAAAGCAAATATAGCCTCCTTGGGGCCAATGGTTTTGCCGTTTATAATTGCATGATGGGATGTCGGTGATGCTCGGAAAATATGGATTCCAGTGAAAAGAAGAGCACTTAGGTGCAAAATTTTAAGAGAGCGTTTGAACACTTCTGCATACATTCAAGAGGAAGGCCATGATTCAAGCAACAGAAGAGAGCATGAGGTTGAGCAAGGACGTTGAGGCCTCTAAGATGACGCTTTACAGGTTTGGCAATACTTCCTCGTCTTCAATATGGTATGAGCTTTCTTACATTTTTTTTTTTTTTTGATAAGATATGAGCTTTCTTACATAGATACAGTTTTCGGAGAGCTTTTGTTTAAGGGATTGGGGCCCGGAAGCCCACCATCAGAGGGCTCAGAAAAAGTTCATTCCCACTTCATCAAAATACCTCTTCTCGAGTCAGGCATATTTGTTGCCAACACTCTCATAGAATGTTCCTGTAAATCCTCTGCTACGAAGCATGCACTGCGTTAGTTCGATGAAATTCCCTACCCAAATCTTATGTCTTGGAATCTCATGATATCAGGTTACAACCAGAACTTGCAATTTGAGGAGTCATGGAAAATGTTCTGCGAATTGCATACATCGGGATTGAAACCCACTGGTGTCACTGACGGGAGTGTTCTTTCTGCTTGTGCTGCCTCCCAAACTCCTTTATCTGATAAGCAAGTTTACTGCCTTGTTATGAAAGATGGGTTCTTCTCAGATGCGTATATATGTTCGGAGTGTAATGATAGTGTATGTGCCTTTTTTGAATCCACGTCCACGTGTCCAATGTTATCTCCATGATGTCAAAATGCCGATGACGTGTCTTCAAATCTCGATTCTGGGTAGGAGAGGTATGTCCGATGTTGGCCTAAACGGCCGACTCAGCAGCCGTTCCCGCGCTGTTACTGAACAGAAGAGGGGTTGGAGTCGATAAGGCGTGAGAGGTAGGCAATGGCTAGAATGAGAGACGGGAGATACTCAAGTGTTCTTTACGTATGCCAAGCCAGAGAGCTCCTTTCATGGTTCCAGAAAGTGTAGGAGACAAAAATCCAAAGATGGACTTAGAGAATTCCTGGTAGACTTGGAGAAGGTCCAGAGGAAAAGAAGTACTGCTCTCAGTAGCCAAAGATCCCCGGGCCCCTTCCGATGGAAGGGGGTTTTTATATTTATAGAAGGAATGGGTCTCTAGGATTGTGACACTTGTCACGATCTGAGGTTTTAGGATGTTCTCATATTTGTCTTGAATCTGGTCTCATAGATGTCTAGGTTCATGATAAGAATAAAACAAAAAATAGTGATGATAAAAGATAGAGCTCTCTGATTGGTACACTGGGGCCCACATGCTAAGATGTGGAATTATCAATCACTTGACGTCTTCGTCATTTTAGGTCGACATGCCGTGATTCGTCACTGGCTGCCAACGATTCCCACGCCCGTGTCCGCCACACTTTAAGAACCGCCAGAAACCCCCTTAAGTGGGCTTTCGCCTAAGACAGAGATCTCCACTCCAATATGCCAGATACATTTAATATAAATCAATCATGTCAAATTTTATTGTTATTGTTATTGTCAACCCATGATAGGCTACTCTGTCGGGTAACAGATGACCCATGACGGGGTTGCTCTGTCAGGTAACAGATAACCCAAGACGAATTTGTTTCTATCATGTGACAAATCATTATATAGATGGCGTGTCAAGTTACAAAAACGGTCATCTACATTAAGCCCCCTTTTGCATTTTGACAATTTTTAAGTGTCAAAAACAAAACACAAGTGTATAGGGTATTTTAGTAATTATCGATATTGACTAATTTTTAACTTTAAAAAGTTTGTCTCAATTAAATTGATTGTGCCAAGGTCTTGCCAAGACTTTGACAGGTTAGAGGTAAAGTTGGATTCAAATTCTCATAGCTAAAGCCTAATTACAAGTAAGATTTGTGTAGGATTTTAATTGTTAGAGATACAATCTAACTCTTAACTAGTTAAAGATAACATATAACTAGATTTAGTTGCTTAAAGATAAAGTTGAATTAGGAACCAGAATCCCTATCAAACAACAAATTTTAAATCTATAAATATTAGTACTTATCCTCGTCCTCACTTAAATCTATAAATATTTCTCTTCTCTCTTCTCAGTCTCTCTCATCGCTGCTCTCCGCAGACCATCCCCACTCTCTCTTTCATCCTCTCTCCATCTCTTCCCGTCAAGCACAAATATCATTCCCTCTTCCTTAATCTCTTTTTTCTGTTTTCTTTTTTTTTAAAAGTCAAAGTAGGGGCAACACGTACAGCCCCCATTAAAGAATGCTTTGCAAGTGGTAGGCCCACCTCTCCTTTCTCTCTCTTACGTTCTTCTCTTTACCTTTTGTTTTTCCTTTTCTTTTTCTTTTTTATAAACGTACACATGCAACTCCATTCCCCTTCTTTTTTCTCGCTTTCTCTTCTTCTCTCTTTTCCCTCCATTCTCCCTTTCTTTTTTCTCCCTTTTTATTTCTCTCCCTTTCTTTTTTCTCTCTTTCTCTTCTTCTCTCTTTCCCCTCCATTCTCCCTTTTTATTTCTCTCCCTTGTGGCCGTTCTTTCACTTTTCTTTTTTTTTCCTTTCCCTTCTTGTATGACACGTTCCCCTGTCACCCACCTAAAATTTTCTTTTAAAACGACCCACGTACAGATTTCTCTTGGGCGCGCATAACAAACCCAAGAAATAATTTTATTTTTTAATAATTACTTTTTCTTTTGAAAAAACGAACCAGCCCCTTTTTCTCTTCTTCGTTCTCTCTTTCTGTTATCGTTTTTTTTTTTAATTCTCATGCAATGTCTAACATATTCTTCTCTATATTTATTTATTTTTATATAGGTATACCACATTCACACATGCAAGGATCTGAAAGACATGTCGCATGCATACTCACGACAGATAATAGGCAAATTATGGAGGTTCTTTACTTATGCTCATGAAACTCAGCGAACCTGTAACTAAGTTCGTGCCTAAATCCGTGCCCGCAGGGCCACAAGCGGGTTTGGGCTTGGCTTGACCTTACGAACTCGCGCCTGCAGGGCCAAGCGAGTTTGTGCTTGGATCCGTGCCCAAAGGGCCACAAGCGGATCCCGGCCTAGCCTAACATGATGAACTCACGTTCACAAGGCCATGCTGGTTCATGCCCGCTTGTGAACGTGACGGGCTACTCTGTCGGGTAACAGATGACCATGACGGGGTTGCTCTGTCGGGTAACAGATAACCCAAGACGAATTTGTTTCTATCATGTGACAAATCATTATATAGATGACGTGTCAAGTTACAAAAACGGTCATCTACAGATAGTTTGTTGACCAAAAGCTCGAGCTTTGAGGATGCTTTCAGGGTATTTCAAGATGTTCCTTGTGAGAATGTGGTTTACTGGAATTCTATAATTGCTGGTGCTGTTACAACACCCCGTGGCGGAGAGATTGGGAGTGGGTTTCAGACAAGGGTTTTTGACTAAAGGACTAGGAAGAAGACAAGACTTTTGATTTTTAAGGAAGACTATTTTTGGTGTTTTAAAAAAAGATTTAACGCCGTTTACCTCTAAACTGACGGTAAGGGTGCTTGTTGTTGACGCTTTCTAAAACGTTGGTATAATAAGTGATCGGTTTTAAATTAAATGGGTGTTCGTATCACTTTCTCAAACCTCAAGGGGTGTAGGTGTAAATTTGTCAAATCATTTTCCTAAAAATCATATCACTTATGGTCAATTACCAAAGACTGAGTCCTCTAAACTGACGGTAAGGGTGTTTGTTGTTGACGTTTTCTAAAACGTTGGGATAATAAGTGATCGGTTTTAAATTAAAGGGGGTGTTAGTACCATTTTCTCAAACCTCAAGGGTGTAGGTGTAAATTTCCCAAATCATTTTCTTAAAAACGATATCACTTATTGTCGATTACCAAAGACTGAGTCTGCATTGGATGAAGAATTAGCCGTCAGATGCATCATCCGATGCATCCCTTGTCATACACCTCCTATGTACATAAACTAAACTCAAGGACTTCGTTGCTTCTCTCTCCGTTAAAAAAACTCTCATGCGGAAGTGAGTTGAGACTTGAGAGCTTTTTTTTGGAAGGTTACAGACTTACAGGTGAAATTAATGGGGGACTTGTATTGTCCCGACTGCAAGAGAAGCACCGAAGTGGTGGTTGACCATTCGGCCGGAGATACCGTCTGCTCCGAGTGCGGGCTCGTCCTTGAAGCTCATTCCATCGACGAGACCTCCGAGTGGAGAACCTTCGCTAACGAGTCCGGCGACAACGATCCTGTCCGTGTCGGTGGCCCCTCTAACCCTCTCCTCACCGACGGTGGCCTCTCCACCGTGATATCCAAGCCTAACGGCGCCTCCGGTGACTTCCTCTCCTCGTCGCTTGGCCGTTGGCAGAATCGTGGCTCCAATCCCGATCGATCGCTCATACAAGCCTTCAAAACTATTGCCACGATGTCGGATAGGTATTTGAGGAATTTGGCCTTTTTAGTGCGTATAAACCATATAATTGATTCTTGAATTACGTTTTTGGATGCTATTATGCAATTGCCTGTGATTGCCTGGGTTTTTATGTTGGATGAAATTAGTATCAAGAGATCTTAGTGCTTAGGGAATTTGATTTCTCCATGCAATGGATAGTTGAAGTTAGGAAGGGTTACATTTGAGTTTTATAGTTAGAAGTCTCGAATTTTCTATTGAGGGATTATTAGATTTGATCAATTTAGAATATTGGGCTTTTGTTTCTTCATTGGTAATAATGGATGTTTTGTTTTCAGTCCCTTCCAATGTGGAAAAAATATTTTATTATTCCAGAATTGAGCTCTGATTATATGGGCTTTATGAGGAGTTTTTTCTCTGGCATATTGTAATTTTTGCCTGATATGAATGTTGTTACCTAGGAAGTGGTCATTGTCAATAAAGTGGGACAAGTCTGTCTGTTTTGTACCGTCATAGCATAACTTGTGCACACAGGTGGTATGCTTGTTCTTGATTTTTGAACTCTCCATTTGACAACAAATTCTGCAATAAACAAATGCGAATTTTTTTGGGGGCAAATTTTGAGTTTTGTTGTTTGTGTTACTTCATGAAGATGCTAAAATTAGAGCTCACAACAACCGCATATCTTGTGAATCCACCACCTACTGTCAGTGAGAGAGATATTCTCTTCTGATCATCAGTAACCATTTTGATACAGATACTGACTGATCAGTAGGGAACTCTGGTGCTAAAATCATATGGTTGTTGTATATAAAAAATTGGTTTATGTTTGATTTTTGTAATTCATGTAGAGAATCTTATGATTTACAGTTTAATTGAACAACTTATATGATCCAAATTATTGGACTCTTTAACAATTAAGGCCATTTTATTCTTACTGAAAAACTTTCCTTATTTGCTGTTTAAACCTTGGCTACATGGAATATATTACCTTAAAACAACTAGAAAAAAAAACGCATAATTCATTAATTTTAAAAACGAAAAGAGGAACCTTTTTCCTCACTGGGAATCGTAAAAGTTAAAACCCCCAAATCACTTCTGGTAAATTTGTTATGAATCTTCTGATCCATGGTGTGATTCTGACGCAGTGAAAGTTACGAAAACAAGGATTAATCTCCGTTAATCCTAAAAAACTGGAATCCACCAGCAAATAACCTTGAATCCACAAGGAAGATGAGAGAGAAACTCTGTAGTTCTTTTAAAAAATAATGTCTAAAATTCGTGTATAACCTTTACCCTTTATTTATAGACCTTAAAAGACCCCAAAATAAGATAGAAACCTATTAAAATTAGGACTCCTACTCATAGTAAACAACTTAAAGTTAAAATCTAACTCTAAAACCTCTTAAAGACTCCTAATATAACTCAAATATCTAATGCAAGAAAATAGGAATTCTACTTTTATTAAATAACTAACTAATCTAGACTTTGGATCCCACTCGTCCTACATCAGATTCTCATGAATATTGATTCAATTCATGATTTGATAAACTTGGTAAGGGGTGGTGTTTTTGCCTCCACCCACACCTGCAACTGCTCTAGACAGCTCCTTCCTCCAAAAATGAAAGGGAAGCCTGTCCTTTCAAAGACAGCCAGCTAAAATAGCTCTTGCTGAGGAACGGGTGTTAGCCAGCAGCCACCTTCAGTGGAATATGAAGGCACCTGGGAAGATTTTAGTGAGCCATAACAGTAAACCATTAACTATATCTGATAAATTTCTCACAAACGGCATTTTGTTCTGCCTTTGGAAGAAGGGTAGAAGGGAACTGGATATCTGTTTTGAGAAAATCTTCTCCCTTTATTCTTGTGTCATGGTACTTAAAAGCATCAGTGACTCTATAACAGGCCACTAGCAGTCTCCATTGTGCCCCTTAAGTGAAACTTAATGACAGTCAAATCCTTTGAATTGGATGAGTTGATTCCAGCTCCGATGTCTTGTTGAAACATAGTAGACTGCTTCTGATTTTTTCAGAGCCTTATATCATCCTTATTCCTTCCTATAACTTTCAGCCAATGATGTCAGACTTCTGAGACTTAACCAGTATTAATTTAATATCCAAATACCGACACAATGTGTTATACAACAGGCTGAAACGGTCAAATTTTCTACCTTCAAAGAAAGATGTGGAGACCTGACCTCTTGTCACTTGAATAATGCCTCCTTCCATCTTTGTATGATTCTTCAATAACATAATTCAACCATGTCTCTGATGCCTTTGGAGTAGTCTCTTTTTCTTTTTTAATGCTTAAAAATGTCCATCTCACCTTGCAGGCAGCCAAGATTTCATCAATTATCCAAAGCTCTCAAAACAGAAAGACCCTATGAATCTATGCAATTCACAGAAAATTTTCTTGATTCTCCTTTTTTATGTCAAATTTGCATATCTTTCAATCTGCTTGTGGAAATCTCCTCTTCATTCTCATTGGAATACCACAGTGTTGCTGGAAAATTCTCCATCTTCATTATTGTAGATACTGAGCATAATCAACCAGCCCCATGTCAAATTTTCTCCACTTTTGGCTAATAGCACATTTTCCTGGTTTTGGTGGATGTCTCTGTTTAGGTTCTGCTAAAATGGAATTTTCTTGACCATTTATACAGATGGGGATGAGTACATCCGGGGAAAATTGAAGCCATCCTTGGTTTAACCCTGCACTATGTCAAATATGATGAGTGGACTTCATATATTCAAGAATGAAATGTTAATTGAGAACACTGATGGTTTGATTATTTCATCCAACTAATAGATAACCTCCAAGGCCCTTATGCCCACTGCCCAACACCTCTAAATTAATTGGTTTGATGTGAGATTCTACCACCACACGTGTAAAGCTTTCACTACTTTTAACCTATGACTAACCGGGGGAAGTTCTGCTTAAGAAGTGTAAAATTTCCTAATTGGGCCCCAGTATATTAGAGTATAATTATCTTGCTAAAGTGCTGGAATATATTTGCTTGGTAAATTATTGGAGTATAATCTGTATGATATAAGGATTTATTTGTATTTTTCTTTTTTCTTTTTTGGAGTGAAAGAAAGAATTTGTAAAAGATATGCAAGAAGAGAATCCTTTCTAGTGTTCATGCAAAATTATGTTGGTTTGCATCATTTTCCCTTTATTTGAAGCTATACATTATTTGGAATATGGTATGGTTTTGTTGGTATGTGATTTATGTGACTAAATCATTTTTAAGGGCTACAGATAATGTGCATTAGAAGAAACTTATTCTAATGAAAGATCCTCTTTCATTTTATGACATTTGGGCTGGTTTAAAGTAGTATTACAAATCAATGTTGGGGTAAGAGATTGATAGGAGAATGCGTTGCCCAACTAAAAGTTATTATAAATCACAAAGAAAAATCCTAGCAGAATTATAGCGAGGAGCCTTCTGGTGTTGTGTTCAGATCTTCTGGCTAATGCAGTGACATTAAATGTCAGCACCATTTTGTGTTTTTAGTTGAGTAACAGAATGTCCTTGTAATCTGTTTGGATGCATAACAGTTTGGGATTGTGCCTTATATCTTAGCAGATTAGTGGCATCTTGAAATGCAATGCTGTCACCTGTATTTATTGATAATAACTATCAAATGGTTAGACGTTCGTAGTGGCCTGATGAACTCATTAACCAATTGAACGGTTAGGGGGGAGAACGGTCCATCCATTCTCCCTCCTAAAACGAATATTGGCATTTAAAAGTTTTCTGAATGTTACTGATATCCTGAATTTTTATTTTTTATTTTTTGGATAAGGTGCATGTTATTTATATCCTTGACCTCTGAAATTCACTATCTATTACTTCATTTTCTTGGTTAACTTTGCTAAGGCTTGTAATTTTGTGAAAAAGCAAGTGCAAACTATAAGTGACACAATCAATTGGTTTTTCAGGTTGGGGCTTGTTGCAACTATAAAGGTAAGCTGTTTATTATCATCTTTGTAATTACCTAAAAATATTCTTTTTCAGGCATTGAAATATTTATTTATTGTAATTGAAATCTTGAACAAACTGACCGTAAACTTCATGTCTACAATAGATATTTGTTCTTTTCGTGAATAACAAAGTTGTCTCATTGACAACAAATTAGTGACTATGTGATCATCAGTCAGAATGTTTGTGTTGTTCACAGCCTTAGCTATGCATTATGGATGAACTGACTGCAAACTTCATGTCTATGTTAGATATTTGTTCTTTTCATGAATAACAAAGTTGTCTCATGGACAACAAATTAGTGACTATGTGATAATCAGTCAGAATGTTTGTGTTGTTCACGGCCTTAGCTATGCATTCTATGGATGAACTTTCCTGCCACCGTGAGGACCATCTTAGTGCTGTATGTTTCTGCTATTTGAATCGATTTGTTTATACAATCTGCTAAAAAAAATTAAAGGAAATGACTACCACAGACACTTTTTCAAACAATGACAAAACCTTATTAATTTTATACTGTTTTATCTTCATAGTAGCCTTTTTCTATGAAGTTTCTCTTCAAGCTCTATATTTTTTGGGGTTGAAGGGTCTTACTTTGCCCTCCAGAAATTTCTAGAAGGACCACCTTAATCACTTTTCAAACATATTCAATTCACAGTCTCTTCTTGAGTAAGATCTCTAACCTCTTTACTTATTTCCAGTTTCCTTGTGTCCTCTAACAATATTACCTCAAGAATCACAAAACAATCTTTATTCAACACCTTAACTTTGTTCTTAATGAAGTTAAGGGAGCTGATTAAAATCTGAATTCAGCTGGTACAAGCTACCACTAACAGTTTCCAATCACAGTGGACTTCTTTAAAGGATGGATGTGCTAGCTGCATATTATCAAAACAAAAAGGGGAGAACACTTCCTAAGATTTTTAGCAGATGTAATAATCCGATACCGGTCTAGGCATTATGCTTTGAGATGTAAAAGAGAAATGAGCATCCTGATTCTGTGAAGTATGGAATGCATCCAACTACAACTTTTTTTTTTGATTGGTAATAAAGGAAATATATATTAATCAAGTCATAGAGATATCAAAACAAGTACACGAAAGGTGTACAAACCACCCAAAAGGAACCGACCCCTACATGTCCAAGAAATTATCATATGAGATAAACTCCTGAAAGTCAAGAGCCCTACACTGATTTATGCTTGAAGACCAACAAAAGAGAAAGCTGAGTGACGATTGAATTAACACCCTTATGGAACTGAAAGAATCCTTAAATATTCTTCCATTCCTCTCGTTCCAAATAGTCCAAAGGATAGCCGCCGGTGTCAAATTCCAAAGAACCTCGAGACGAGAAGCTCCTTTAGTCATATTCCATGACATAAGAACCTGATCCACGTATTGGGGTTGAACCCATAGCCTCCCAAATCTCTCCAAAAAAGCTGACCAAATAGCATCAACCACCTTACACTGGAGTAACAAGTGATTAACAGATTCCGCTTCTGATTTGCACATTACACACCTATTTGGTAACTACCAACCGCGCTTCATAAGATTGTCAATTATTAGAATTTTCCCCAAAGCTGCCGTCCACATGAAAAACCCAATCTTTGAAGGAAGACCTGGCTGCCACAGCATTCTAGAATACTTGAAACTGCTATCCTTCCTATTCAAAAGGGTGTAGAAGTCTCTCACAGAAAAGTCTCCATGCTTACTTTTCGACCATCTCATCGCATCCGGATTCGAAGAAGGATGTTGACCATAGATACTAGCCAAAAGCTGAGCTAAAGCCTCCAGCTCCCATCCAACTACAACATTGTGGGGCATATTGTGATTTATGCCACATGATATTTTCTCCTTCCAAAGGATAATCGATAAGTTCACACTCAATGATCAGCCCTGAAAAGTTCCTCGTGCTCCTTCACATTCTCCCCCCTAAAAGGGATTCTTTTGTACTCCTAATACATTTTTCATGCAAATTGCATATAAAATTGAAGATTATGCATGTCCAGTTTAATCAATCTCTATTGGTCCGTCCATTGTTGCTGCACAAAAGATTTTAACCTGTGGCATTTCAGGCCCAAAATGAACAAGCTTCCGTACTGCAGTACATCCCTCAGTTGTCAATGGTGTCATTGTGGAGACTCTGAACAGGAATCTCGCATCAGATTAATCTGGAATCTTTGTTGGAGAGACGAAAGTAATAGAAACCTCGAGGAGAATCTTAGCATTCAATTTTGGAGCATTCTCAAGAAGTTATCAGGATAAAAAATACCGGATCCTACTGCACTTATTTTCTCTTATAAGTTCCTTTGAAGTCTATGGCAGATCATGCCACACGTAGTGGTAGACACTTAGAGTGGAAAGGACCGTGGAGCATTTCATTTCACCAAGGCATGAAAGCAGAATGCAGTGGTTGCTTGCCTCCCTATGCTTATTCAAGATGGGTATTGAATGTTTGTTGTCCGATTCTTCCATCCTATCAGCAGAGAAAGCTATGGGGATCCCTTTCACCTGAATAGCATGCACCTGCCTTTTCTCCTTTTCTAATTGATTGAAGATTTGTCTTCATAAATTATGTTTTCTGTAGAGAATCCTACAGCATCTTAGATGCTATTTTGTCTTTGATCTCAACCGTAAAATAGTGCTGTAATGTCCTTTGCACCCATCCATTGCCGGAATCCCGACCCACCTTCCCTCTTCTGAATTACGCTGGAATATACAAGTCTTTTTTTGGTTGGTGGGGGCTGGAATCTACAAGTCTACAACTACAACTTGGGAACTAAAATTATTTGGATCCTCCCCCAAAGGTTTTTTTGGGGTAGATAACAACAATTTTATCAAGTAAAATGTGGAAAACTTTTTGATCAGTTCATAATCTGATCTAGAAACATGTCACAACCGAATCCTTAAAGCCTCCTCCAGCTTTTTACCATGTAGGTCTCTCCCAAGTCCGTCATGATCATGTGCTGACATCTAGCCTCTGCTTTTGCAAGCCTTTTTCTGCCATCTCATTGGCTGTCCTTGGCACATGGTTGAATAAGGTGCTCAACTTTGCGTGCCAAGGCTCTAGTTTACTTGGTGTGACGTCTAAGGTGCTAACACCCTGGGATATCCTTATAATCCAGCTCAGTATTTTCCTCCCTCTACCACAGTGTTGCGGAATCCTTCACTTCTTCCCAAGAGAAAATCTTTTAAAAGATCCCAGAGGTCTGCCTTTGCAAGTCTCCCTCTCTAATGGGGCCATTGAAAGCAATGATAGGTATCCTCCTATAATCCTTAATCTCCTCTCCCACTCCTAAAGGCCCTGGATTACCTAGTGAGAACCCATTAAGTTAAACTTGATGGTCTCTTTGCGAGGAGACATCCACTGTGCTGACGTAATTTGTGCAATCAATAATGAATTGCAAAAAACCATACAATTCCTTAGAACATTTCACATCTATGTCCCTAAACTCATAGCCTCCAGCCCATGATGCCACTGCTACTGTAGTAGATTCTATTACTGCCTCCTTTGAAGCTATAGTGTCCTCAAAACACTTCTGTTCCTCTCCAAGCATACATATCATAGTATCTCGTGTAACAGTAATTTGTAGAGTATCCAACCCCTCTGTTTCAAGCTCCTTAAGCACCACTGATTACATAATGCCATGATGGAGCCCAGCGTCACCTACTTCATTTCCATGGTAGCTTGACAGGAACTACAACCATATTGCCCTAGTGAAACTGCAATAAAGGAAAATGTCATCTATGGATTTGCAGTGGCACATGTGTAAAAAACAAATGTTAGAACAGAAGACAGATCTATCCCCTCCCTTCTTCTCTAGAGGTGATCTGCAGTGTTAATCTTAGTAGCATCGTCCACACCAAAGCCTTAATTTTAGGGGGTATATTGGGTCTCTGCTGGAACTAGTACTGGAAAGGGCAGCACAAGGAACTATAATATAAGGACAACTCAAGGTAAAGAAGAATCTGCAAAAAAAGGTCCCTGAAGGATCAGGCCACCAGATGTTAGTGTCTAGCTTCTATGGATCAATAAAAGATATCCTTGAGTGCTTCAATTATTGAGGCAAATTCATCCATATCACATGGATGCAGATTCCTCCGGAGAGGAAGATTCCAAGTAAGGCTCATGGTGGACCAAGAGAGTATCATTGATTAGGGCATTAGGAGAAAAGGCCAGGCTGAAAAATCTACGGCATTGATAGGACAATGAGGCCTGGCCTCACCATATTTGATGCCAAAAATGAATAGTGGATTTGAAGCCCGCACGAAAACTAGCCTTTTTATAGACTTCTCACTGCTGAAGCTGATGCCACTATGCCTTTCCAAGGTTTGAGCCCTGACATGCATGCCCCACTTTTAATATTCCTACCCTTATTTGTAAGGCCATATTTACTCACGACTATATGCCATAAGCTGTTTCTGTCAATTGTTGAAAAATCAAAGCCATTTGGCCAATAGCAATGAGTTTGGGGTGGATATATTTCCAATATTAATGCTTCTTTCTCCCTTTCCCTTCACACAATCTGCCACCTTATGGGGTGATCCTTCTTAAACCCACCTCCCTCCCTTATGATCCTTCTTAAAACCACCTCCCTCCCTTTGGAATTCCCTCTCAAACTTTTCCACTGCATTTACTACTTTCAAGGGCATTCAAAGACAGACAAGAAGTACACTGGAAGGTTTGCAAGGGCTGTTTTTTTTTTTCTTCTGATCAGTAATAAGGCTTGTATTATAAATAATAATAGAAATAAAGAGTTACAGGTACACAAACAGTGTACCAGGAAATCTCATCCTATTAATAATCCTTTTACAATTCAGCAAAACGAGTGCAGTTCAAAAAATCCTCTACCAGAATGTCTTTCATTGATGCTTGTTTTCCAATCCAGCTGTGGGTCAGTTTCAAGACCCTCCTTTCCAGGTAATACCAACTTCTCTCTGAGTCCTTAAAAATCCTGTGGTTTCTTTCCCCCCAAATGACCCAAGCTATAGCTGCCGGCGTTGAATTCCAAATCAGTTCGCAGCATGACTTACCCTTCAACCAACCCCATGCCCCCAAAGCCTGCCTAAATGTTTCAGGTTGGGTCCATACAGTCTCCAATCTTGTTAGAAGCATGTTCCAAAGTTTTGATACTCCTGTATAATGTATTAACAGATGTTCCACTGATTCCTCTTGCTGTTTACACATGATGCACCTGTTAGGAAGCTGCCATCCTCTATTCTTTAAGTGGTTTAACGTAATAATTTTATCTAGTGAATCTGCCCACAAAAAGAAACCCACTTTGCTAGGACAACCTCTATTCTTTAAGTGGTTTGCAAGGGCTTTTTTAATTAAGTTAATCCTTCTCTTCACCTCTCCCCCAACCACCTCCTACCCCCTCGCTCCTTCCTCCTTCGGCAACAATCCCAAAGGACAAACAGTTCCTTTTCTAGGGGCTAGCCTTCTCTCATTATTTCTGGGTTTACGGAAGGAAATTATCTAGGTTACCCACCTAAAGGAAGTCTTTAAGTAGGACATAAATCATGTGTCCATTGGACAGCCTAGTGTACTTGCTAAGCTGCTGAACTCTTTGCTTCCCAAGTTCAAACCAGCCACTGTACTCTTACCTAGGTTCATCCTCTGATCCTCATGCTTGAAACCATTTCGAAGTAAGAAATCATTTCAAAGTAAGAAGTATACTCTTGTGCCAATAAGATATGTTCTGCTTCTGCTTCCAAAAATTTGTCCTCTGCAAATTGTAAATGAGCTACATTTTGTTTAATTGGTATGGTACCCATCTTAAACCCTCTAACCAAACCTTCTCTTCAGCATTCCTAAGGAACCAGCTTAATACATTCCAGACCAGTATGAAAAGTGTTGAAATTTCATAATTGGGCCCTCTTAAATACTTAGTTGCGCCTTCACCTATTAGCTTAAGCTTTTAGTAGGAACTGTGTTCTTCATGGTATCAGAGCGGGAGGTCTTGTGTTCAACTCCCGGGGGCGAGTTTGCCTTGGCATTTATTTGTATACAGGATGTTCATGCCCTATGTTTGTCCTCCCCACGTATGTTCCCGTTTGAAGTTGCACGTGCAGGGAAGTGTTGAAATATCATATTTTGGCCTTCTTAAATATGTAGTTGTGCCTTCACCTATTAGCTTAAGCTTTTAATAGGAATGGTTTTCTACAAAAAGAAAGGATGATAATCAATCCCTTTGACAAAGCCCATAGACAACAACCAAAAAAAACCCAGGAGCTTTACTCAAGGAACCTTGAACCTGTTCCCTCTACCTCTACTCAAAACCCTTTCAATCCACTAGGAATCAAGGAATTACCCCTGGAGTCCTAGATCGCATTCACCGCTCTTGGCATTCATTCGCTATCAGTACGCAATCCAAAATTTGTCCATCTTTAACTAAAGCACACTGACTGGGGGATACAATGTTAGAGAGCACCTTTTGAATGCATAGTGAAAGCACTATGCCAATGATTTCATGGGAGGCTGGTGATTAAGCTGATAGATCTAAAATCCTTTCCATCCATGCCCCTACTTTATTAGGAATGAGCACCAGAACTTTGTGGGCATCATTATTTTACAAGTATTGCACTTGAAAAAGGAAAGGCACAACCCAACTCTATGCAAGGATGTTTGGTGAAAGCCTCTATGTGACTGCAATATACAATAAGACTACAATATTGGCAAAATCACAAATTGGGAAGAGGAGAAATTTGAAAATTCTGTATTGGGATTGACCGATGTACATTCAACATTTTGGATTAATACCTGTCTTTTACTAGCCCCTTTACGTTAGCAGATCTAACATTTTGAGATTTATTGATGCAATGACTGTCTCCTCCTGTAATAGATATTCTCCACCAATTCCATCTGAAATCAGCCCATCAAGACAAAGGTAATGAAGACCACACGAGACCACTACTCCTTCACAGTGGTTCAATTAGCCTGTTAAAATATACTGAAGTGGGGAATTCTGAATTGGTGAATTGGCTTATTTTGTTATGGTCTTATCAAGGATTGACTTTTCGGTGCGCCGCCAGGCAGCTGAAACGAGATGGGGGCGAAATGGACCGAAACAGGTTTTTTAGCGAAATCGCTGGCACGACTGCGGCACGCCGACGAAATGCAATTTTTTTCAAAAAAAGACATAATTAAACTACCAGAAGAGGAGTTTTACCGAATTCGGCGGCACGCTAATGAAATGCCTTTTTTAGAAAAAAAAAGCATAATTAAGCTAAAATAACATAATAGACATGATTTTATACAATATATATGCAAAAAATAGATAGAATAAGGAAGTATTTTATCTAATTTATGAACAAATATAAACACATGAACATAAACAATTACAAGGCTACAACTACAAGCACATTAGATCACACTACAAAGTGTGATGTGTGAAACAAAGTCATAGGCTCATAGATTAATAATCATAAAAAGACAAATTGCAAAAAATGCAAAATACAAAGTAGAAGTCTACGAGAGAGTCAAGAGATAAGAGACAAGATTCACAAGACTACAAAGTACAAAGATCAATAAGAAGTAGAGTGTCTAGAAGGCTGGAAATGCTGATGTTGTTGCTGTCGTCATCTCTCAGGCATATGAACATATCGCCTCCACGACATGCGCCCTGTGTACTGACCTCTGTAACGACACACAACCTCCTCATACTCATCCTGATCTAAATCCACAACAAAGCCCACAGGAGGACAATCATCATAATACTCCCTCATAATAAGAACACCCTCGTTCTCATCCTCCTCCTCATCTGTTACGACTGGTGGACAATAATAACCATATGGATATGGGATGGCTGGGACTGGCACTAGGACATACCCATATCCGTATGCAGCTGGATATGGAGCTGGTGCAACTGGATAGGAGGGAAATAACCCATATCCTCCATACTGCCTGCTCTGATCCCCATAACTACATGAAGATGTGCTACTAGATCCCTCCATGTCCATACTCATAAACGATCGAGACATCTCATCCTCCTCCTGGGCACCAATCCTCTCCTTCCCCTTACCCTGCCTCTGAAAAGTACGTGCCTCTGGCTCTGACTGACCACCCTGACCGTATCGCCCTCCATGGTGGAGTCCTGGGTGGCGTGTGTGTACGATGCCTCCCCAGTGAAAGGACTAACCCCTGGCCCATGTGATTGTCCTCCACCTCCCTGATGATCATCTCCATCATCATCGTCGTTGTCATCATCAGATGCTCCACCATCCCCACTATCTCCATCATCGTCATCCTCGGAGTCCGACTCTCTACGCTCAACTGACTGAACTGGGATTGAGGGCGTCGCTACTGCTATAGAAACTGAAGGGGGCACTACGCTAGTATCTCTATTGAAAAAGTCAACAAAAGGAAATCCCCTCTCCTCCTCCATAACAGCATCAACATCAATCCCCATCTCTGCTACGGCACGAGCAACGACTGAACTTGGCCCACCATCAGGCTCGTCTAACTCCGCAGTCTTCACCCATTCTGAGAATGGGTTGTCGTCATCAATCCGAGTGCTGCATAGGATGTCCAGAGGGTCGTCAACATATGTACTACTACTCTGTGTCTCGATCTCCACTTGCTTCGCTCGTAATCTCATGTTGTAGTGACAAAACACGAGCTTTTGCAGCTTCTGATAGGCCAGCCGGTTCCTTTGCTTTATATGAATCAACGCAAATGTGCTCCAGTTACGCTCGCAAGCAGATGAGAATGCAGTCTGAGCGAGAATCCGACACGCAAGTTTCTACAAAGTAGGAGCAGAAACTCCGTACATGGCCCACCACTCGCCTGAAAAGTGTAATGATTTTCAATAAGCATAAAAATAAATTTAGAAATTCTAAGGGCCCGATTGGTTCGCGGAATTAGGGGTTGGAATTGGGGTAAGAATTGGAATTGGGTTCCCAATTCCAATTCTTTTGATTGGTTAAATATTTGGAATTTGGAATTGGAATTAAGGCCCAATTCCATAGAATTAGCTTATAGGCTATTTTTGAAGTTACCTAATTCCCTACTAAATCGAGAAGAATTGGGGATACGAGGTAGAGAATTAGAAGCACGATATATGCCCGACAAATAGAACTAGCAAAATGCGACCCAACCCGACACGAGTTAAACGGGTTTGGATTGACCCGTTTATTAATTGGGTTGGGGTTTCCCCAACCCGCCAGTAATCGGGTCAACCCGACTATGACCCGGCAACCCGACGAGTAACCTAATTTTAAAAAAAAAATCAACAAAAGTGTCATGTCCCGACCTGATTAACCCCAACCGGACCCAAACACGGTACAACTCAATCCAATTAACCCCCAACCCTATTTTAATCATATTTTTTGAAAATAATAATAAACGGGTTTGCGGGTTGAACCCGTTTATTGGTGAGTTGGGTTTGGGTTGGGGGGTTTTCCAACCCGCCTTAATTTAGTTTAACCCGAACCCAACCCAATTAACCACCAACCCCGATTATGACCCGACCCAAACCGACCCTTTGCCAGCTCTACCGATAAAGAAACTACCAAATCTCATTCTCCTCTTTCTCGTTGGTGTTACGAAGCTACCAAATCTCGTTCTCCTCTTCCTCGCTGGTGTTGCAGGGACTAGTACGTATCTTCTCCCTTCTTCTCTCCTCTCTCTCTCTCGTCTCTCTATCTCTTTTGTTTCCTCTCTCCCCTTCTATATTTCTCTCTCTTCTGTTTCCACTTGCTTTGACCTATCGAGTTGTTTATAATCGTCTGGTCTTACATGGAGGACCTGATTAAGACAAAAATATTATTAAAACCCAGTAGTATTGTTTTGGTTTCGGTTGCAGAAAATGGATTATTGGAATTCATATGTCATGATAATCAATCATTTGTGTTATTATTAACATGGGAATGATACAAATCAATTCTTCATGGAATTGTAATTCCAAATTTCAATTCTCTTGCCATCCAATCACAATAATTTCAATTCTACCCAATTCCAATTCTTGATGAATTAGAATTGGAATTATAATTCTTAATTCCAATTCCAATTCATTGAACCAATCGGGGCCTAAGTGATTTACCAAAATGTAGTAAATTACATACATGGCATCATCGTACTCCGCAAGGCAATGGCAGGCATCATTCCAAATGATCCCATTGCATCTCTAAACATGATCAACTGCTAGAGCATGTTCAGAATTTAGTAAAAATTGAGGAAAAGATTCCAAATTACAATTGATAGAGTACTTATTTATTATTTATATAGAATTTACCTCATTGCCGAAATCTGCCTGCCCGTCAGAATTGGGATCCAGGTGGGAATAAACCATGTGCACAGCTGTCCACATATCTGAGCGCATCCCAAGCTTGTCCTTGTAGTATTATAGTATTATTCTAATATTTATTGTTATTCTAGTATTATAAATTTATAATAATTATTTTTAGCAAAATTATTACATAATTTTTTAGCATTTAATGTAGATTTTATATATTTTTCCTAATTTTAAATGATTTTTCGTGTCAAATAAATTAAAAAATTATAATTTTTGGGGAAAACAAAAAGTAACAACACCCATCGATAGATCGGGTGTTGTTACATAACATATAAAAAATTAACTACAATCTAAGTTAATTACAAGCATAAATAAGGGAAAAAAACATGATTACCTCAATTTAAAACTCTTCAAGGCTTCAAATCACTCCAAAAGTGAGTGGAGATTGCAATTTTCAGCTTCAATCCTTTTCTGTGTTTAATTTAGAAGAGAATGGAAGCACAATAGCGAAGAATTTGCCGGAAAAAATCAAATTTGGGGGTTTTTCGAAACCCCCTTTTGTTGCCGTCGTGATTTCGCCATTTCTGACGAAATCTCGACAGCACCTCACCGGCACCCTAGCGAAACACAGGGGGGACCATCTCGGAAGAGGATTTCGCGCCGCTGAGTGGGCGAAATCCGAAATTTTGGTGCCGAAAAGTCAAACCTTGGGTCTTATATTTACTGAGCTTATTGTGAACTACCGTGAAATTTAATGGTTATAATTGATAATCTGTTTTATTGCTGATCACATTCAGTTGAATTGCTTGTGTGGCCTGACTTCTCTTTCATGCATATGCATGGATAAAGTTACTATAAAATCACCAAAATGAGAAACCAGGTCAGTCCCAGTTCTAGTGTGAAAATTTTGAGAAAAATTCATGGGTGCTATGCTGGAAATCAATCCTACTTGCTACATTTCATTATAAGTTTTGGCCTTGGAAGTTGGAACTAATTTGGCAATATCCTACAGCTGAATTTTCAGATTTTCTTTGAACTCATTATTTTGTAGCTAATGTTCTAACTGTGAGTATTAATTGTTGTTTGGCTTTTAAAGTATTGCTTTATTAATCAAATTCTGAGTTTCTCTTTGTGGCAAGATTTTCACTTCTAAATTTGTAGTCATGGAACAATTATTCAACCAATGATTTCATGGCGTTTTTATTATTACAAACTTCATGGCTGACTTCTAAATATGTGTTCACTTCTATATATGTAAATCAGAGTTGTCTTCTGTCTCCATGGCTGACGGTTTTGTAATTACATCTAAAGGATCGTGCCAATGAGATATATAAGAAGGTGGAAGATCAAAAATCTAGCAGAGGAAGAAATCAGGATGCCATTTTGGCTGCTTGCCTGTACATTGCTTGTCGACAAGAAGACAAAGCTCGCACTGTAAAGGGTACAGCTTAAGCTTCTTGACATCTGGACACTTAATGATATATCTGTCTGTGTTTATGAGCTTCCTGAATATTTGGATTTCAATTAGAAATTTGTTCTGTTGCGAATGGAGCTACAAAGAAGGAAATTGGCCGAGCAAAGGAGTACATTGTGAAACAACTTGAGGGAGAGATGGGGTCAATGGATATGGGAACCATACATGCTGGTGATTTTCTGGTTAGTATGTTGAAGTTGCAAACTTTCCATTTTATTTATATGTGAAAATTCAGTCCTTTCCATGTGCTAGTTTTCTGGATGTTAAGCTGTCAAATCTTCTCAGTTCATAGCCAGAGCTGACATAAGTTCTTTCTTGATCTGTAGAGGCGTTTCTGTTCCCATCTCGGCATGACCAACCAAGCTGTTAAGGCTGCCCAAGAAGCAGTGAAGAAGTCAGAAGAGCTTGATATAAGGTAGTTCTTGTTTTCTTTCGTAAAGTTTTGTTTTATGCAGAAGTAAAATTGTTTGGTCTTTCAGATCCAGTTTGTTTCCCTGATTTTGTGCATGTGTGCATGCATTTGTCTGTGTGTTTGGTTTTTTTCCTTCTTTCCTGATGAATAACAAAAACATGTATTAGAATCGAAAAGAGAGGTTGCGTAGGTATAAAGGGATTTGAAAAAGTTCTTTAGCTTAAAATTAAATTAAATTAAAGATAAGCATATTTTTGTTTCAATAAATAGTAAACCTGAAAATGAAACATGGATAAGACAGAATTAATGAGTAGTTAAGATCGGTGTTCACTCTCCAAACTGGAGTAATATCTGAAATAAAGAAGAAGCTACATTAGTTTGGCAGCTTATTGTCAAAACGAGGAACAGGCCATGATCTTATCTTTTTACTGAGAATGTGATTTGACTTCCTCTTGTTGTGGAAGCACTGACCAATTTACTTGAAAGGACTTGATTTTATCTTTTTACTGAAAATATGATTTAATCAAATACCATATTCATATTTGAATCTGATTGGATATGAGGAATTTGAATTCGTATTTGAATGTGCCATTAATGGATTGGTAATGAGATTTAAATAAAATAAGAATCTTTTGATATTTTAACATTGTACTTTGAACTAATCGGTGAACCAAAATGTTTCACTTAAGACTGCTTGGGCTCAAGTGTAGGGGGAAGGGGAGGAGGCAGCTCTTATAAAGGGTTTGCCTTAGCTAATGTGGGACTAATGGGGAGAACACTAGGAATGTAATCCCCATGCACATTGGCTGGGGAAGAAAAAATTCCCAAGTCGATGTCTATATAAAGCCCTCCCATTGTCCACCAAGATGAAATGCCTCATCCCCATGCATCTTATCCATAACTAATTAAGTAATTTATAAATTTTTATCCATAAAAGAAAGGTAATTTATAAATTGTTACCCAAGAGTTTAAATAAAATCTTTATAATAAATAAAAATAAAATTGGATCAAATATTGGCTATTTTTGTATTCAGATTTAAATAATGTATTTGAATTAAAAAAAAAAAAAGGATCCAAATATTTCGATCCATATTTGGTGTCGGATTCGAGGACTTAACTGTGATGCAGCAAGTCAATCACATTGTAACAATCACTTGCCTTAGTGCTAAAGAATGCACTACATGTCTCATTTAGGTTAAGCAATAGCACAATCAATGCATGACTACACGTTTTGTCTTCCTCTTCAGGGAAATATAATTAATGAAAGACTCGACCATACTTATTTGTGATCTGCTTGTCTCTAGCTGTGCAGAATAAATGAGAGAATATGATCACAGGTTTATATGCAAAGTTCAATAATTTTGTACCAATCCCAGCCTCTCAATAATTGTTTTTCCCTGGAGAGGAAGTTATTTCTTTTAAGGTGACACAGATAGTAAGCCAAAGACTAATATTTGAGGTTAAGGGTGAGAATTTAGTGCAAAAAATGTATGAAAGGGTGCTAGTTCACAAAGCCATAGTCCTTGTTGGCAATGCCTGTTAGGTGCAGCATCACTTCACCCGGCTCCATACTTAAATGCTCTAGTGATCTTAGTTTGATTCCACAAGTTCAGGTACTGATTTTCTGGTAACAGAAGCAAGGGCAGATTTAGGTGCAAACATTCTCAAACCCTTGGATAAATTCAATAGCATCATTTTTCATATTAAAAGAAGGGTTGGGTTGAAAGAGGAGGGAAAGATAGTTATGTTGTTGTGTTTGTTAATAGCCGGGAGGAAAGTAAGGGCGGTAGATGATAATGAGGAAGGGCGCCGCATCTGGATGGGCGGGCAGAATGGATATGGTGCCATGGAGTGGGGAATATCCCGAGTCTCATATAAGACAACTAAATGCACCTCGAGAGTTTTGATAACTTGATTAACTTTTAGTTGCACCAAAAATGACTTAGTTGGTTTGCATAATTCAGAAGACACGGAGATACAGTTTTTCTGACAAGTTGTCGTTCAGGTGTTCATGTTGGCTCATCAAGAAGTAATAATAAGAAGCAAATCATGGTAACCTAATGAAGATTGTACCTGACAGTCGTGGTATCGGAATAAAAATTTTTGAAAAGGAAAGCATTTTAGTTTGGAGAAGACTCAGATTTAGATGACAATAGTTTTGGTACTGTAAATGAGACAAATGAAGAGCTAGCTGTGGTAGAAACCCTAACTTTTGGGTTCTCGGTACTCAACGTCAATAATAAAGTTATTGGCATTTCAAATTAGACAAATGAGTAGCTAGTTGTGGGTAGAAATTCTGATTTCTGTTGAAGTTGAGTTCTTGAGAGTGGCACAACCTGTTAGATACGTGCACATATTATGGTGTAGGTTATACTGAGTATGTCAGGGATGTTTGATGTGCATGTGGAACAACTCAATAAATAAGGTTGCTAGTGTTTGTCTGGAACACTTGAAATATCAAGACATGTGCTACTCTGGAAGAGAGATTTGCTTTAGGTTTCCAAATTGGATTTGGATGGCTATGGGATCACCAAGCAAGATGGAGGCATGAATATTTCAAGAACTGCACTAGTGGTCATGAAAATTTTAAGGATGTTCAATCAAGAATGTGAAAGTATGTCGAGTGGATTGACGGCGGGTGCAACAATCAAGAAAGATCATGTGGAGAAGAAAGTCAGACCGGTTCAGATGGGAATGCTCGAGTCACATTAAACTTCTTTCTCTCTCATGGTAAGTCGAGGATGTGATTTGGCAATGGCATGGTGATTGTAAATTTTGTGGCATGATGTTATCACCTCTTTTTTTCTTGGGTTGATGGGTATTTTCCTTTGTCAGGGGTATATATGATTTTAATTAAGAAATGACAAAGCGATTAATGAATGGATATTCTAATCCACCAAAGAGCCGCTATTCTAGTAGGGTTTCTCATTTTGGGTTGATATATTTTTATATTATCCTTATATTTTTGTCTTATATTTTTGTCTTGTTACTGTTTCAAAACTCTTGGAATCTATGGTTTTTTCCCCCTTCTCTGGAGTGGGCCGCACCCCTGGAATCTAAGCTTATTGGAGATTGCCATCAGTATACTCGTTGAGGCTTATTTCATCAGGAAAGGTTGGTTATAAGATTTTATAACATTTTTGGGGCCTTTACTTGAGTTGCTTGTATTAGGTTTTGGTGATTTTCTTGGTGAAGACATGTTGAAGTTTGATATACTCACTCTAAAAGGGTGTGTTGAATATGTAATAAGTTGTGTATATCAGATAAGAACATCACATAGTTGGGAACTTGGCATTAAGGTTGTGTTAGTCTTGTTGTCATTCTTTTTTTTTTTTTTAATATCTATATATACCTTTTTAAGGGAGAAAACATGTCTTGAGAATATGTGGCAACCTTTGGTCTTGCTAGTATTCTGTTTGGAAGGATGAATTTTTTTTCTTCTTTTACCCGAGTTCATATCTTTAGTTTCTTGAATATGTCTTTAGTCTCTTAAGTGGATGAGACTGACAGAATCTATTACATGCACTTTGATTTTCTAAATTATTATCTTATATGAATCTACCTTATGTCCTCATATGTGCAATAAATGTGTTACAAATACAACTTAAGTTTTTTATTTGTGCTAAATATATGTGTATGGTTGAATCTGT
Source organism: Buxus sempervirens (assembly GCA_947561395.2). Taxonomy (NCBI): domain Eukaryota; kingdom Viridiplantae; phylum Streptophyta; class Magnoliopsida; order Buxales; family Buxaceae; genus Buxus; species Buxus sempervirens. Next base: position 12,056,703 of record OX387183.1, read on the forward strand.
CTGGTCCTGATTCATCATATTTGGTGTCATATTGCTGGTATGTCCTATTAATATGAGCAGTCTGTGTAGGCAATCTTTTGTTTTGTAGGCTTGTGAGGCCTTTTAATTGTGAAGCTTGTGTGCTTTCTTATGTTGTGGGGGTGGCTCTTTAGCCATGAGTCTTGTTGGACCTCTTTCATTGTAAGGGTCCTGGAGGCCTTTTTTCAGTTATTTAATATGAATGATTCACATGATAAGTAGCCATTGTCTGCTACATCACCCCTATAAGGAACTTTTTTGGCAAAATTTTGAAGGTTTTCCATCTACATCAGTTGAGGGGGAATGTTGAAGACATGTTAAAGGATATGCTCATTGTAAGGGCAACTATCAAAGATATAATATCTTGTGTATATATAAGACACACAATAACAGCACTTGTGTCATTGTCAGAAGTTGTCCTTCAAGATTCATTATATTCCACCATTTCACCCATTTGTAGGGAGGTAGGTGATTGACCACTATTGCTGTAATTTTCATATTGGTTAGCGGCTTTCTAGATGTTGAGTTGCCCATGAATGTTCCTTACTCTTCCTTATTTGGTTCAATTAGTTACACAACTTTTGAGGTTATTTCAAGGTTTTCAAACTCTCGTTGTTGGGGTGCTGAATTTCTGGTTGATTTTAAGCATGGGTTTGAAGCAACTGCTTCCTTGTACAAGAGTATTTGTTACATACTGACCATACCATTTTAAACAAATATTCTAGAGGATTAGCAATTCAGTTTTTGAATATGAGTTTTTGGCTGATCTCATGCAGATAATTAAACTTCTAAATTGTGTGTCAAGACTTAAATATGAGTAATGCATATCTGTTTTACACAATGGCATGCTAAATCAGTGCTATAATACCAGAGTGTACTCCCCAGTCCAACAATGAAAACTGCTAATGAGAGCCTCTGATGGTTCATTGAAAAGCAAGCAAAAAGTACTGGTTTCCACATTCAACCATAAATTAGTCTTTCAGAATGTTATCTGAAACCTTTGCAGGTTGGTGAACAATCTCAATTCAAAAACATTATACCATGCAATACCTTGTGCATATCACACATGATGGCATGCCTATTTCTGAATTTTTTTTTTCTTATTCAGAAGATTTTTTTTTTGGGGTAAAGAATATGTTTAAAAAGAAGACGAAAAAAAGGGAAAGTAATATTTTTCTCTCTTTTCCCTTTTCACTTTTTTCCTGGTATGCAGGAGGAGCCCTGTTTCGGTGGCAGCTGCTGTTATTTATATGATCACCCAGTTATCGGAAGATAAGAAGCTTCTTAGAGGTTTGAATACATTATGAACTCATAATTTTAACTGCCTTATGCATGTGAAAGCATTAATATAACTAATGCATAATGGGTGCAGATATTTCTTTTGCTACTGGAGTTGCAGAAGGGACAATTAGGAATTCCTATAAGGACCTGTACCCGTATGCTTCAAGGCTGATACCAAGTTGGTTTGCAAAGGAGGAGGACCTCAGGAACCTGTGCAGCCCATAAAGTTATTATGAATGGTAATTATAATATCAATAATATTAAATACAAAATCAGGAGTCTAAAGCACATTATTTTGCTGCATACCAACGTGGATGGGTCCATAACTTCTGTGTTTCTTTTTCCTTTCTCCTATTGACCCAAATGGATTATCAAATTTTTTTTTTCTCTTTTAAATTCGTTTACTCATCTTGTGATTTTGCCAGATTTAGCTGCAAGCCTCTGAATGCATCCAGGCTCGAGGGGAACTGGGATATCAGCTGATTTCATATTTGTTCTTTCATTCTGTGATAGATAATGCAGTACTTCTGAGTTACCAAAAAAATCAGCAGAATTGTTCTCAGCAACCCTTCAAGCAGCAGAAAAACAAGTCTCTTCAGTAAAGGAGATGGACGAGTCGACTAGAACACCAGTCTACATGGAAGCAGAAAAAATGAATTTTCACTTTTTCAATCTTAGTCGATGGTTTGATGCCGGCCTACTATTTGAGAAATAAGGGTCACAATTGACTTCTTGGCCTTAAGGTTGAAGAATATCTAAAATATGATACTTACATGGAAGACAATATTATGTTTGTTAATTGGTATAGTCTTAAAGATTCTTGAATTCGTTAATGTTATTTGTATACAGTGCCTACAAAAATTTATGTAATATGATCTCATAAAATTATGAGAAAATTATCTGCACGAAATGTTGTAAGCTCATGCTTATCCTTACCTACTTTGCAACTAAGTCTTGAATCATCCGGCAAGAGTGGCAGGAAAACCACAAGTTCAAAAAGTAATGACTTCCCAACCCAATTACTTTAAGCTAAATCACCAGGACCAAGACCAACACAACCCAAATGTTACTTTCATTTAGCTAAAATAGCCTTTGTAGAGCATGTGAATCATCAGCAAGTAAGCTTGCAGATTGGGGTTGTTCCTACTTGCTTTATAGCTGAGTCTTGGGTTAACCAATCAGAATCATGGTTTTAAATCTCAGCCGATACCATCAAAGCAAAATACTTGCCATCATACTTGTGGTTCAAGTCCCCAATCTCATTTCCTCTGCCATTCTTGTATACTCTAAGGATGTTCGATTAAATTCAATAAGCCAAACCTACTAATATTGGTTTTGGAATGTCCATAATCGGTTGTGATTTATGCTCTATAAAATCAATCCAGTTTTTATTCGGTTTTGGTTTTAAGGCCTAACCAAATCAAATCGAACCGATCACATATATACATATGTTGAAGCTAAACCACCAAGTCGACATTATTCGGTTTGTGGGTTAAATTGATAAAACCGAACGGAACAAAACCTACTAAGTTGGTTTTTGGTTGTACTAGTTAGTTTTAATTCAGTTTTGGCTTGCCCAAAAAATCCATTTAGTTCGATTCGACATCTGCTGGTTGTCTTTAATTGGTTCAGTTTTGGGTTTTTCTCAAAATTGAACTGTTGCCATCCTTATCTATCATCCATGCTACCAATTACCAAAGCATGCCACAGTAGATGTGTTAATTCATGGAATGAAATCCTTTGCAAGACCATGCTACTGCCTAAGTGAGATGCCACACCACTGATTTTTCAATAAAAAAGATCTTTCCACATTGAAAGATGTGAAACAAACAGTGAACATGAAATGCTGCACTTGACAACATCTCATTTAGGCATCTGTGTTAGGGTTAGGCTAAAGCGTCAAAGAAAACCAGTGTGGTATCACCTACGGCAAAGATATCCTGTACAGCCCTACATCAACCCTACATCAAGACATATATATGGATGTGGGGCTCACAAAATATTCACCTGGTGGGTCCTGCCCTTATGTGTCTTGGTGTAAAGCTGTACAAGGCATCCTTGCTGCAAGTGAAGGTAAGGTTTAAGGATTCCAGTTCTCAATTCACATCCCGTTAGACTTTTATCTAGAACTTTATTTGCAGCTTTTCACAGGATTGCTTAAAAATTTACAGATATGTCATTCACAATACACATGGCATGATCGCAATGCAGGCACAATACACATGGCATGATCCCAATGTAGGCTTCACGTAAGGTTGTAGATAAAGGTCTCACAGGATTTCGATTGTCCAGTTCTACCCAAAACAGAAAAGGTTTAGGAAGGATTCCAAGATTCCATTTCCGTACCCTCTCGTACAAATCTGAGTTTAACGACTTGAAGACACATGCATTGCCGTTGGACCAGCTGATCTTCCAGCGAGAGGGTCCAAGCAATATGGTCTCAAGTTTAACACATTGATCAAAATTAAAGAACAAACTCGGTTCAAAGCAGTAACATCCAAACCCAACCACTCAAACCAAATGAATGGGTTCAACCTGAATCAGATGCGACAATCTGATTCGGGTTTTTTTGCCCTGACGATGTGTTTCGCTGAGGGAAATCGCCAGGGATGTTTCCCTAGCGATTTGCGTCGAAAAGTTGTCGAAACCCAGTGAAATTTCATTGGGTTCTGACGACTCGTTTTTTAAAAGAGCGAATCGCTCGCACATGTGCTTTTGCACACGTGCGCGCGACTTAAAGGAGAAACGCCGGTCTATTTGGGCAAAATTTCACCCAAATTGACCGAAGCCAAACAAAAAAAGGGGTTTGGGGACGACGAACAACAGAATTTGGGGGTTGGGGGGGTGTTTGGCACGATTTTTGCTACAGTTTGCCTCTATTTCTTATCTATTTTCATCCCTCTACATGATTAGAGTGGATTGGGAGTGATTAGTATGGATTTAGAAGGAGATTGAAGCATTTTTCATCACTCACGTTAGGTATGATATTTGAATTCGTTTTTTTAAATTTTTGTTGATCTAAAGCTTGTAGAATGGCATGACTTCATGGTATGTTATAGTCTGACACCCGATCTACAGATGGGTGTCGGCGTTTTATTTTTTGCATAAAAAATTTATTTTTTAGCAATTATTAATCCGAAAATTCAAATAATTAGTTTTTAATTCTTTTAAATTAGATAAACAATGTATTATATTATGATAATTATATATGATTATTGGGGACACCCAATCTACAAATTGGTGTCCCTAGATTAATTTTTTAAAAAATTATTATTTTTGTGAATATTTAAATCCAAAAATTGATAAATTATCTATAAAATGAACAAAAATAGATAATTAGTCAAATTAAATGCATAAATTTGATTTATTTATTGTAGAATGATTTATGTTAAGGAATCGGAGTTTATATAATTTTTTATGTATTTATGATTTTTTTGAATTAATTAATCCAAAAATTAATAAATTATTCATAAAATTAATAAAAATAGATAACTACTGAAATTAAATTCCTAAAGGTAATTTCTTTATTATAGAAAATTTTATTTTGAAGAATCAGAGTTTTTATAAATTTTTTATATAATTATGATTTTTCAAATTAATTAATCCCAAAAATATAGTTTATTATTCATAAAATTCATAAATTAATAATATAGTTTATAAATTATAAATAAGAAATTATAATTAGTTGGTAATGTTAGTATTGTGGAATGTGGATTAATATTCATAATTTTTTATTGTGCTCTGTTATTATACAGGGGTTTGGATTTCAGTGTGCACTGTGTAGCGCTTCTTGATAGCCACTTAGCCTGTTAGAGACAGACAGATAGTATGGCATCTGGCAGTGGTAGTGGAGGGGCAGAGATGGTGGCAGGAGGCAGGGTATTAGCTGGGCCCATGGCATGAGATATGAAAGAGATAGAAATAAGACGGTTTGCAACTATTGCCACCAAATCATAAAGGGTGATGGAGTATCATAGTTAAAGCAGCATTTGGCGCACGGCTACAAGAACGTGGCCAACTATCCTCAGGTCCCTCCAGAGGTTGAGAGGCAGATGATGGATCACTTAGAGTCAGGGAGTGCATTTAGGGAGCAAAAGAGGTATGCACGGGAGGAGGTTAGACGTAGATTGACAGAGCCTATACGACTCTCTGTGGCTGCTGCTGATGATGACGATGACATCGTGTACCCAGACGAGACGGTGACAGAGGCAGAGAGGGCATCATTCAGAGCCTCAGTGCAAGCATCTTTGCAGTCTAAGTTTGAGAGGAGAAAGGCTGGGAAGTACGGATTTCACAAGGATGGTACCTCTAGAGGAGATGCAGTTGATGTTGATGCTCCTACTCCTAGACATGGGGCTGGGCTGGACCTAGCATCAGGATTGCCCAATTATCTTATAGAGCCAAGTATGTGACGTTCATCTGGTAGTAGGCAGAAGAGATTGAAGGATGTGTGGAGCAAGGGCAATGTCAGGGAGAAGACGGGGAAGTTCATATCCAAGTTTTTTTTATCTTCAATCACATTCCAGCGAATGCAGCAGGGAGCCCCCATTTCAGGAACATGGTAAATGTTATCCAGGAGTCGAGTCAAGGAGTCTTGCCTCCTACGCCACGGGAGATTATGGGTATATACTTGGGTCAGAAGGAGGCAGAGATGAGAAAGTTTATTGCATCCCTACGACCTCATTGGGAGCAGTTTGGAGTTACGATCATTTGTGATGGATGGACAGGTCCTACTAAATTGTCCATCATCAATTTCATGGTGTATTGTAGAGGCAAGGCAGTGTTCTTGAGATCTGTTGATGCATCACACAATATCAAGGATACGCTTTATATTACTGACTTATTGGAGAGGGTGATAGAGGAGGTTGGCCCTGAGAACGTGGTTCAGATTGTGACAGACAGTGCCGCTGCATTCAAGAAAGCCGGCGAGACATTAGAGGAGCGATATAACCTGTATTGGGCACCCTATGCTGCACATTGCACTGATTTGATGCTAGAGGATATTGGCAAGAGAAGCCATGTGCAGACGACATTGAGGGATGCACGAGTACTCACCACATTTGTGTACAACCATAATTACGTACTAGCGAAGATGAGAGAGAGATGTGATGGGAACATAGTTCGGCTGGGGATTACCAGATTCGGCATGAACTATATTGCATTGGAGAGTATTCTGAGGCACAAGCAGGGATTGCGATATCTATTTACCAGTGAGGATTGGATGAAATGTGCTAAGAGTCGCAAAGAAATAGGGAGGAAAGTAGAGGACATTGTGTTGTCCAACAAATTTTGAGAGCATGTGCGAGAGTTGATTGATATACTGCAGTCCATATACCGTATACTGAGGATACTTGACACAGATTCTTATCCCATGGTTGGATCCAATTATAAGTATATGGCTGTGATGAAAGCTTAGATTAAGGATGCGGCACCCAAATCATGTCAGTGGGTACTCAAGATTGTTGACGATAGATGGTTCAAGTCGCTAGGTCATCATTTGCATGTAGCAGGTATAATTATAATTTTATTTAAATCATTTATGTTCAATAATGTTTATAATTATATTTTAATTATTGTACTAATGTTTTTTCTTGTAATCGTCAATGCAGCATATTATTTGAATCCAAAATATCATTATAAGGATAATCTTGGCGGACACAGCAATCTTTGCGGTTCGGTCGACCAGGTCTTCATGAAGTTGGACCCCTATTCAGAATCAGTTGGGGAATTTGGAAACGAGGCAGGGCCGTAGCATTTAACTTGAATTATGTTATGGATAATTGGATATCACTTCTTGTTAATAGTTATATTAGGTACTGACCCTTTCAAATTATTCCACTATCAGCTGATACAATTTAGAGATGCGATGGGCTTGTTCGGGTTGACTACGACGATTGCATCGAGGGATACGATGATGCCGTGTAAGTGACAAGGGATTATGAATATTAATATTTTAAATTTCTGATTTCTAAATAAATGTTAATATTTTCTATTTGTAAATCCAAGTGAATGGTAGGCGATGTATGGCACAAGTGCCTCCACACTGAGGAAGCTAGCATGTCGAATATTGGCTCAGACAGTATCCTTCTTTGCTTGTGGGTGCAATTGGAGTGCGTTCGCACTCATATACACGAAGCAGAGGAACCGGCTAGCTTATAAGAGGTTACAGAAGTTGGTTTTCTGCCATTATAACATGAGGCTGAGGACGAAGTAGTTAGATATAGAGTACACCACCACCACCGCGATTGTGAAGGATCCTTTGGATGTGTTATTTAGTAATGAAGTCGATGACGAGGATCCATTTGCAGAGTGGGTTAGATGTGTTGAGATGGATCGGCCTAGTGGTAGTCCTAGCCCAGTCATTGCACACGCTGCAATAGAGTTGGGCATTGATGTGGACGCAGCTATGGAGGAGGAAATGGGGGAGGTTAGCGGAGACTCACTGGATAGATACGTCAGAGTTGTTCCTTCTTTCACTACTGCGATGACATCAGCCCCAGTCTCAGCCCGTAGGCATGTTTTATCATCAGAGGAGGAGGAGGAGGAGGAGGAGGATAGTTAGGAGATAGATGAGGAGGATGCGTTCGGATCTTCAAATGATGATGATGGATATGATGGTAGTGGTGGTAATTATGGTGGTGTTAGCATCAGTGGCTCAGGGTTGAGCCCTTTTACTGGAGAGGCGGCTTTCCGTCATGCTACACAAGATACTGACCACAGAGATTGAGATCGTGATGAGAGTGAGGCATATTATTTTCAGAGGAAAAAAAGGCAAGGAGAGACAGCATACAGGGATGCACGATGACTCGTCCTCTATAACACAGAGTTTCGGATCTTTAGATGTTGGAGGATCATCGAGTTCTTATAGAGAACAGTATCCTCACTATCCACCATAGCTGACCTAGGGGCACTATCCAGTCTAATATCCTCAGTAGCTTGGGCCAACAGACTCATCAGATAGTAGTAGTTACGGTACATCATACGGATATTCTGGAGCACACATGCAGATATCTGATCCATTTGGGATCTTTCGAGTGCATCCATATCCGTACGGCTATTATGCTATGCCTGTACCTATTGCTACTGGAGCTGTAGCAGTGGTCCCTCCATACGAGCATCCCGGTTACCCTACGCTGTCTCTTCCATCACCACCACAGTCAGAGCCAGATCTGTGTTACTATTATGATGATTTCCTTCCAGTTGGTATCATGGCTCACATGACACAGGAGGATTATCAGCAGTATGTTCGTACATATCAGATATAATACAGATTTCGGATGGGATGGAAGCGTTACTGTCACTATATTGGCGAGAGAGTAGGGTTTGAGCCACGTCGTTCATTTCATGTCTAATTTGACGGTATAGTTGTATGTTTTTTACTCTATATATTGTTGTTTTAATTTAATTTATAATTTAGATCATCTTTGTCATTTTTTATTTAAACACAACGCACAGCATCATCCCGATGGGCTCTATCATTAAATTTATATGTCACATTGTGTTTGCATGATTTTTGAAGTATATAACTGACACTTGTGGTAATTTAAGTGCAATTTTGAAGTATATAACTGATATTTATTGTAAATCTATCATCTTCTTTGAAAAAAATAGCCAGAAATTTTTCTAGCGCAGCCACTGAAATTTCGCTCGATTCACCCAAAAATAGATTTTTCAATGAATCGTCGGGCCGCCAAATGCCGTTCGGTGCCCTAGCGGCACCCAGCGGCAGCGAAACTTAAAACATGATCCGCGCGATTAACGTGCACGTCGTGCCAAGTGTGTCCGTTCAGAACAGCTACCACCAGTGTACCAAAATGCTATCGCTCTTCTCTTTCCGCAGAGTTAGAGAGAGAGATTATGAGTTCTGTCACTCTTCTTCTCCTCTGATCTCTTCTCGCTCGCCAGTCGCCATCCCTTTTATTCTTCTCTCTTGGTTTGAAGAGCGAAGCATGTAAGCACTAGATTTTGCTCTATTCAGTGGGAGATAGATTTTGCTCTAATCAGTGGGAGATCTTGATTACAGATCTTTGCCGAATTTGCTCTAGCGAGGACGTACAGATCTTTGAGCGCTTTGCGTATTCAAATTATGACGTGCGTTAAGGCAGTGAACAGATCGGCGTCCGTGGCCATTTCGCCGGAATGGCCTTACCTTGCCGCCGGGACTATGGCCGGGGCGGTGGATCTGTCGTTCAGTTCGTCTGCGAGTCTGGAGATTTTTAAGCTCGATTTCCAGTCGGATGATCGCGAGCTTCCGGTTGTTGGGGAGTGTCCGTCCTCTGAGCGCTTCAATCGGCTCTCTTGGGGTAAGACCGGACCCGATACTGAGGAATTCTCGCTTGGGCTTACTGCTGGAGGGCTTGTTGTTGGAAGCATTAATATCTGGAATCCGCTCAGTTTCATCTGGTATTTTTCTGTTTCTCATTTCTATTCGATTTGATTTGTGTAGTTGTGGGGTGTAATGAACTAATGATATGTTATTTTCCCAGCTGAAATAGGTCAGTATCCAAAAGCTCGTTTGAGGATTTAGCTGAACCGATATGTAAGGAGTGATCACTTCTTCGATCGAAGGGATTTTTTTTGGTTGAGGGTGCGTATATCTTGTTTTTTTTTCCTTTTTGTTGCTTGTCTATAACTACGACGCTGTTACTCGTTTTTTCCTGTCTAATGTAATCCAAATTAAGTGGGTTCTCTATTGTATCTTTTTTGTTCATGTAGAATGTTTCTTCCTGCTGAGAAAATTTGCTCCATCCATTGGTTCCTTACGTTGAAACTGTGCTTGGTTTGTCATATCTTCTTTCAAATTTACGTGAATTCAATGAATTGTGTATTGCGGTTTGTTCACTGTTCTGATTTACCGTATGGGAATTAGGGAGGGGACATGAAATTTGAGCACCGAAATTAATTTTTTCGAATCAAAATTGATTGAGTAGAAACTTGCAAAAAGTTTACATGTTTGGATGACATTGCATTTCTGTCCCCAAATAAATTCCTTCAAACCAGAACTCCGTGACTGGCAACTTATGAAAAAACCTTACATGTTTGGATGACATGGTAAATTGTACCCTATAATGAAATTCCTTGAAAACAAAACCGCATGACTGGAAATTTATAAAAAGTTTGCATGTTTGGATAAACACAGGATTATAGTCACCTGGAAAATTATAATTCACTCTTCATGATCCAATTTAGGGAACTTCAACTTGAAGTGTACCTTTTTTGAATTTTTTTTCCATTGTATGTATTTGCCACTATAAAGTAACTTGATTTACCAAATAAAACAAATTATGATTATTATTTTGCACTTCACAGTTGGTTCAAGGTACTCTTATTGGACATCTTTCAAGATATACAGGGGCTGTAAGTGATCTTGCTACTGAATGTTGCATGTCCACTGTTTGGCTTGCCTCTTTAATCTCGTAAAAGTTTTGTTCATGTCTGCGATGCTTGCTTATTGTTTGCTAAATACAGGTTTGTGGTCTGGAGTTTAACACAATTTCACCAAATTTAACACAATTTCACCAAATTTACTTGCTTCTGGGGCTGATGAAGGTGAAATCTGTATCTGGGATATATCGCAACCAGCAGAGCCTACCCACTACCGCCTCTTAAGGTACTTATACTTTATTTGATGTATCATGCATGTGAGGTCTCATTGCCTTACTTTTGAAATGTTTATATCTTGTATGTTTGCTTTCCACCCATTATGTAATATTATATATCAAGTTGATTATCTAGTGGTGTTAGCTTATAACTGGATGTAGTTTCATGTTGTATCAATATTTTTTTTTTTTGATAAGTAATGATATTTGATTAAGAAATGAGAAGTACATAGTACATAGTACCTATGAGAAAAAAACAAGTAAGTATGGGGATCCCTTTTCAGAAACAAAAGACATTGAAAAGGGAGAATGAACTATAACCTATCCATGTGAGCTAGTCACCACCCAAATATACACCAAAAGCTGAAACTGAAAAAACCATCCCATGTACAATGCTAACAACAAAAAGAACCAGTTTTCTAGGCTGAACACATCCCAGAAAACTCATCTATAATTGGCCCGGAATAGAAGTCTGATTTCCTTGTTCCATGCTTTGCTAGTCTATCCGCTATTCCATTTGCTTCTCTAGGTACGTGGTTGAATGAGGCATTCAAATCACGTGCCAAGAATCTTGCGCAACTAATGATGTGTGATAGCCTCCATGACCCTAGGTCCTCCTGACGCATCCATCTCATGATCGTGGCTGAATCTCCTTCAATAATGCAATGTGAAAAACTCCTTTTATTAGCCTCTGTGAGACCAAACAAAAGGGCCATCATCTCCGCATGAGTAGAGTTACCATCTCCCACCGGACCATTGAAAATGAAAATAATCATCCCCGTACTATCCCTCCCAACTCCGCCAATGCCTGAAGGTCCAGGATTGCCTAAGGAGCTGCCATAAACGTTTATCTTTATAATGCCAGTTGTAGGTGCTTTCCAAGAAACCCCACTCCTTGCCTTTGCCCCAATGGAAGAGAAGCAACACACCATCCAATCTCTCAAAATTTGGGTGCAACTCCCATCTCGAAATTCCGAAGTGACAGACGCCCAGAAAGCTACATCCATTAGTATTTTATCAATCACTTGTTCCCTACTAAGAAGGGCATCCCGGAAAATCCTCCTGTTACACTCCAAACAAATATGCCATGTCACTGCATGGAAAAGCGACCCATATAAAATGCGGCCCCTGCTCCCTAGACTCGGAATCCTCCACTGCTGGAAAAAGTCTCCAAGTGATGGGGGTAAGACCCACAGAATATCAATCATCTGAAATAGGTGACTCCATATTTCTCTAGTGAAATGACAGTGAAGAAAGATATGGTCAATATCTTCACCTGCTTCCCTACACAGAAAGCACATGTTGGGTAATAAAACATACCTTCTCCACCTTCTCTGTAACATATCTGCCGTGTTTATCTTGTACGAAAGAGCAGTCCAGAGAAACGCCTTTATTTCTGTTGTATCAATATAATTTAAGAGTGTTAACCTATTATAACGTTGTTGCCAACTCTGTTTTGTATTTGTGCTCCGTGCAGTTGCTTTGTGTTGTGGTGTAGCTATAATTCATCTCTTCTGTTGACCTTTTCTTCTTGTTGTTTCTGCATTGTTTATTTTATTTTACAAAATACAATGAGGCTATTTACACAGCTTCTAAATATATCATGCAGAGTCATGGTTCTGCTGTTCAAGGTGAAATTTCTTTCTTGTCATGGAATAGCAAGGTTTAGAATATACTGGCATCCACTTCGTATAATGGCTCTACAGGTGAAGAAGGAGAAGATAGCCTCAACTTATTCATTTCTTCATTAAAGTAGATACACCTTTTATGTATCCGTACCATATTATTTCTTAAACTTGGATACTGAAAATGTTTTACATTTTTCAGTTGTTTGGGACCTCAAGAAGCAGAAACCAGTGATAAGGTGAGCTCACTACCACGAACCATGAAGTACTTTTGTAGCTTATTCAACTTGCTGTTTTGGTTAATATGATAACACAGCATGAGCTTCCTGTGGGAAGCTTTTCAGATTCAAGTAGAAGCCAGTGCTCTGTTTTGCAGTGGAATCAGGATCTTGCTATGCAGTTAGTTGTTGCATCAGACGGTTTGCCATCTCTAAGAGTAATGTTCTTGTATAATACATTTCTTTTTTGAACTTAAAAAAAAAAAAAAAAATCCTTTGTTCTGGGCTTTGAATTAATTTTCTGGAATTTTCTATACAGCTTTGGGATGTACGGAACGTAGTGTAACCTGTAAAAGAGTTTGTGGGGCACACCTGAGGTCTGGTACCTGGCATTAGATGCTTCATTTCTACTGCTTCTTCTTTAATTTGGAATGTTCCGACTCATCCATTCTTGAAACTATTGTTCTTTTGGGTGGCATTTCTTCGATTAATTTAAATTGATATGGCTGTTCTTCATTTGCTCAAGTATTTTGATGAAAATGGGTATTTGGTCTGCTTACATCTCAAAGGCTGTGTTTTGACATCAAGAGAATTTAGGAGAGCACATGAGAAAAGAAAAGGTATGAAAATAAAGGAATGGGCCCCACCCTTCCCATCCTTGCAACACAATTACACCTTTTGAGCAAGAAACAAAAGCGGTGATTTTTGGTTCCTTGTTTTCTCATAGGACACATGGACCTAACCCTCAAAGGCTCGAACCATTACACAGCACTGGCCATTACCAAGCTATTACTGGCCGAGTTTTAATATGATGCCCACCCTTTTCTTTATTCTCTGGATAACCTAATGTTTAGGAGAACAGAAAAAGTTGCTTTTCCTGCATTCTCGTCCATTTTATTGACGTAAAGAGGGGGAGGGGGGAGGGACAGTGGACTTGTAATTTCTGTTGCACTTTCGTCTGGAATTTTTTGAGTGTGGGAACTTTTGGGATCTGTAGGTTTTGAATCATGTACACTTTCATGTACTTGTATGACCTAGTTGTTTTGCTCTTATGCTTTAATATAATCCTCATTATTACCGATCAGAATTTTTTTTTTCCTATTGCACTTTTGGACGTTGAAATGAATCTAACTTGGGTGATTTGAGCCTCTTAAAACGGATCGTTGGATTCTAAAGTCAAAGCCAAATGGCGCTTTCCATGTTCTAAACTCGTTCACCTAGGTCTTCGCTAGACTAAAGGCATGTCCATTGCCTAGCTGTGCCCAGGCATTTTAACAACCTTGAGGATTTTGGTATTTGTTTAGTTATAATGATTATGAAAAATAACAAAACATTAAAGCTAACAAGTGACATGAAATTTCATGAAAAAAATTATGAGGAAAGCTTCTTCATGTTGAAGTTGAAACAAGAAAACTTACTAATCTTTCTCGTGCTGTTAGTAATCTGTGGTTACTTGTGTTGATTTTGCATTAATTAATCTTATCTTTGAAGGATTGTTAATTATTATCAATTACATTACTATCTTTTTATTATATGATTATTATGTAGAGACACTATTTACCCTTCTCTGGTGTGGGAACTTGATTCAGACTTGCTTATTAATGGAATCTGTCGATCAAAACTGAATGTAAAATTCTTGAGTTCCATCATCTCTTTTTTCATTTTCTTCTAATTTTAATTTATGTTGATGGATTGGCCATTAACCACTGCCAATACTTGGGGTGGCATTGAGTGGGTCTAGACAAATAATATCCCACCCTATATCAAATCTGCTCCTCTCCTAACTTCTATTTGTTGATTTTAATCATCAAAAAGATTTTATTGAAGTAAAAGAATGTACGCACTGTGTGTCCAATCATAAGATCAGTCAAACCAAACAAAAGCAGTGTGTCCAATCGTAAGATCAGTCAAACCAAACAAAAACAGTCACAGACATCAAAATTATAACCATCTCTAAAACTATTTACAGAAAACAGCATATCCTTCTATCTATTACCTGACTCCTCCATAGCTTATCAAACTGTTTTATGCCCACAAAATTATTGCCCTGTAGTGCCAGTATTAGCTCTGCTATTGAGTTAAGACATTCTAGGCATTGATTGAATGGAGAGTTTAACTCCTGTGCCAAGGATATGGCTTGATTATCAAGTGAATTTGCAGCCAAGGACCTGTCACCTCACCATTTCATCCATCTAACGATATTTTGATCCCCTTCTACTCCACGTTTCTATAGGCATTTTTCTTTAACTCTCTTAAATCTGTGAGAATGGCTAGCAACTATGCATGTGTAGAATAACCTTCACCAATTGGACCATAACGTGCATGAATTATCTCATCCAGATGATTCCTAAAGATTCTTCCCACTTCCGATAAGCTTGCACTGTCTAGGAACATCCATCAGAATTCATTTTAATGTTGCCTTTTTATGGAGTTATCATTTTGTTGATTAATGAAAAGCATATCATATTACAACTCCTTACTGTTTTAGACATTGATATTACCCTAAACTCCTCAAATCCTGCTAGCCATGATGCTGTTACAACCTGTATAGACTCAAATCATTGAAGCCGTTGATTTATAATAACCTCAAATATTCCTTTATTCCTCTCCATCCATATTTTCCATAAGATAGCATGAAACAAAATGCGGTAAAGGGTAAATCCCCTTACTCCAGTGATTGCATTAAGTCCAAAAGAGCATGCGGCATCACCTAACACATCCCAATCTATGGTAAGAAGTTTCCTCATATATCTTTAGCCATCTTCCAATCAATAAATATGTGGCCTATGGTTTCATCGTGGGCAAGGTTCACTGCTTGTCCTGCCATTGTGCCTGAGGCCCGTTGTGCTGTTTCATTGGAATTTTGCCAGGACGTTGCTGCAAATTCCATGCTACAGTGTTGAGAAATTCCAAAAAATTCAAAAAATATAAATAAATTATTAATCAGTGTTTCATGGAGCCAAACAGCTACACATACACCCATACCAATTCAACTGTTCTACACACCCATAGATGCAAAAGCAATGCCAGTGATAGCTATCCATAGTTCATACCTGATGCTCGGCGAATGACCCAACTACAAGACCATACCATAGCCTCACACCCCTTGCAATTTGTGCATGATATTACGATAATCTCTCCCCATTCTTCACAAGGAGTGGACCTAGATTAGCAATACCATTCGCTTCCTCGTCAAGGGTGCGAATCAGAATGCATCCAACACAAATAAATATATCCACAGCAATCCCGATGGCTGTAAGTTTGAAGAATTTCTATCCATAACCTTTCCAAGAACAAGATAAAACACTGGGTTGAATATGGGGATGCCAATTCAGATCAAATATTACAGCCACCGGTTTCATATCCAAATGGGGACCCAGAAATAATTTACTACCTGTCCTTTTGTGGCATTAATCATCAAAAGATTGCGAAAATCTACATTAATTGGTTGGGGAAGGTTACCTTGGTTTTGTTGAAGCTAAAATCCTCACTCTATTTGGCCTCTGTATGAATACACACCAAGAAATGAAGTCCAATCGAATGAATGTAGCCAAATAAATCAATGCTATTGCCAACTAAAATGTCACTGATACTATGTATGAAAACTGATATCTCAAGGAACATTATCCACACATACTTTTTGGCACTCCTGTTGCTCTATCATTTCTTCGGTTGAGTTCCTTCAGAAACCAATGATTCCCTCTCCTCTGATATGTGCAGTACAAGGCAAGCCTCTTCTCTTCACACTTTGAAAAAAGTCATGCTCCACCTGGTGTATTTTCCAATATACTTGATCAAGTTCATTCTTATTGCTATTAAACACCACGTCATCACTGCATAGAATCGCCTTATTCTTTGAAAAACTTTCCTGAACTGGAGTCTACATGATCCTATGGAAGATGCGGAGGCACTATCTGCAGTTTTTCTTTTGGCTATGGCAGAGGGAGGTTAGGGTGTGGATTGTAAGGCTCTCAATGAACCACAGGAAGACCTCAAAAAACATTATTGTGAAGATTAAGCAAATCTTGGGTAAGCTCAGACTCTAAGAAAAGAATTACTCATATCATCAGCATGAATTCACTCGTTAAAACATATAACTTGCATGATTTCAAACACCAGTCTTAAGCTCAGGTAAGCTCAGACACTAAGAAAAGCTGTACTCAGATCCTTATTCAACTTAATCACATAGTTTAATAAATAAAACCATCTCATTATTTCTTACAGAAAAAAACAATAGAAATGAACATCTAAAACTGAATCTTAAAAAAAAATTTGGCTAGCTCAATATATACTGGGTAATGACTGTTTATGGAGACTGTAGGAAAGCCCTGTCTTGATTGTTTATGGAGACCGTAGGAAAGCCC
The DNA here is from genome assembly GCA_947561395.2 of Buxus sempervirens. Classification (NCBI taxonomy): domain Eukaryota; kingdom Viridiplantae; phylum Streptophyta; class Magnoliopsida; order Buxales; family Buxaceae; genus Buxus; species Buxus sempervirens. The sequence goes on from OX387183.1 coordinate 12,073,808, forward strand.
TGTCTAAATCATAAAGCAGAATTTTCTGCAGAAATTGTCAATAATGTACATAGTCAACAAGCTAGAGTAAAGCAATACCTGTATATTGTAAATGCCAATTTTCCCATCAAATGAAGAAGCTGATATGACACCAGGAATCTTTGGATACCAATGAATATCAAAGTTCCAGTTGGAGCCAGCTGGCATTTCATAGACAATCTGCACCATATTGAATGTCAAAACAATGTGACATTAGGAGATAATGTCAGGCATGGAATAATTGGAACAAATAAATTATTTCCCTAGAAAGTCTAAAGTCTGGCATCAAAACACTGCACAACTCAGAAGGCAGCTCTATTGTTTGCCTACCTCTCCAGTAATTGTGTCCCAGCAAATGGTTCGATTATCTTTGGCACAAGTCAACAAGTAAGAGCTGTCACTGGGACACCATGACATTGCAATTACAGTTGGTGAGGAAAAAAAAGGGGTCAAATATGACATGGAAAAATCAGAATAACACCAACTTAAACAAATGCAACAACGACGCATAAGAGATTCAAGAAACTTGAGATTTAAAGTTGATTATACGTAGGATTGAGGATAATAACCACTTAACCAGAGAAAGAGAAAATAAAGAAGAACAAATGGGGTACTGTTAGTTTCACTGTTAGGATCATGAATCCAAATTGAATTCTCCAGTCTTTGATCAAGGTTTTGGATGGAACCCCAACATTACAATGGAAATAGGAGTCCCACATTTAAACACTCAATGTGTCACTGGTTTTTTTTTTGGTCTTGGGTTCAACTTCATCACTCAAAACTATGGAATAGAATAGCATCTATGTCCCACGAAGAAAAAAAAAAACCTAAACAATCCGTAAGAACATACAAACACACGTGCGCATGCGCGCATATATGTATGTATCTATATATACTTGTGTATGAAGATGAATATATATATATATGTTAATACCCTCATAATTTTCAGTGGAATTACTAAGATATGACCTGAAACGCTACCTCTTTTTATTGCTCACCTTTTAGAACCCAAGGATGAAGAAAACAACCGGCTGTAGGCATGAAGAGAGTGGTCTCTGGACTCTCTACATCCTTATAATGCCTTCTACATCAATTTCTAAAACTAGCAAAAGAGAATGGATATGCAATTTTGAATGAGAAACTGCAAGGAAGACAGGTTCATATGTGGTTCCTTCTAAATGTACCATTTGTATGACTGCAAAAAATGTGTTGCAATAGCAAAATTTTGATTGCATGTGAGTTAAACAGTTATAGCCCCTTCTATAATTTTGGAGATTCTTTATGATTTTTTTTGGAAATTTTCATTTTTTGGACTCTTTTTCATCCTTTTTATTTCCTAAAGTAAATTTTGTGCAATGTATGCAACCATGTGATTTCATATATAAGTTATGCATGCAACCAGAATCCCTAGTTGAATATGTAAAATTTTCAATTAAATGAGTATTTTGCCCCATTATGCCCCAGTGATTTAGGTTTGGGAAGCCCTAAACCTGGTTTCTATTTGGTTTTTGCCAATCGTAACCCACTTCACTTCAATTTAACTGCTTGTCGAATATATATATACATATATACATTTGTATAAGTAATTTTTATAAATATGGAGAAACGTTAAAGTTTTATAAAAAAAATATGATAGAAATGAAATATTTTTGAAATTAAGAAATGTAGTTAAATATAATTAGACATTTATATAGGTATTTCATCCATAAAAACGGTATTAGTCAACAATTATTAAATTAATAATTTAAACATACTTAAAAATTAGGAAAAGATAATGCAAATCTACAAAGAGCTATTTACTCAACAAAGTAGATGTCGGATGTGTAATTATTTAATTTAATTTATTATTAAAGTTATGAACATTATAAACATTTAGAGAATTCAAAAGAGGTCACAGAAGCTTGCAAAATTCATAAGTATATTTATTTTTCTCTTTTTATCTTTTCTGAATTTTTACAACTTTTTGGGCTTCCTTAGAGGGAGAGACGCACGCGCGCGCGAGGGGGAGGGGGAATGAAAGGAAAGGAAAGCAAGAAGAATAGAGATCAGTGTGAGAAAACATTTATCTAGATACATTCCAAGATCAATGTTGTTATTAGATGGGGATACCACATACGAGGTTGTAATTTGGTTAATCAAAATGATTGGAACCATAAAATGCTAGAAGTTGCTTTTTCAAGGTCAGTTGGAGAAGACAAAGTGATGTGTAAAGACGGATAAAAATGGTGAGATTTTGGGTCATCGGATTGTATTACCTTATTGTGGTTAAAGATATAAAACACACTAGCTCTAATTTGATAGGTGGGTTTGGGATAAAATTGGGGGGACAGGTGATAGATGCTAGGTGGGGCAAGGTCAGAGCACAACTGAAGGTAGATGATTCAGCTTCTCTATGGGGAAAATGACAAGGGAGAAGGCCAATTTGATCGAGGGCCAAATAACAGCATATTAAAAATAGGTCTTATATTCATGGTTCAAAGAATCTTTTTATATCATGCGATATGCATGACACTATCGTGTATCGTGCGGATCGGCATGATACACCAGATTGTATTGATCAATGCAATTGAAACCTAAAAAAAGCACAAATAGAGAGGAGATAGAGGATAGATAGAAAGGGGAGAGGCGACACTGAGAGAGAAGAGAAAGGCAGGTGAATAGAGGAAATGCAAGAGGCGACAGAGACACAGTAGAGGGGGCCACTGGCAGTAAGAAACACACACACACACAGAGGTGGAATACCTGGTTGGCTGGTTCGTAGCCCTCTTCATCTTAAGCTCTCGAGACCACCTTTTATATAAAAGAATGAGAGGGTCCTCTTTTAGATAAAAGTGTCTCTTAATTTTATATTTTATATATATATATATTATATAAAGAAAAAAGAAAGGATTTTCTTTTATAATTATGTAATATCTAGTGTATATACTTACACGTATATATAAATACTATATATTAATTATAAATATATATTATATAATATTAAATAATTGTATATTATGTACATATATAATTGGAAAAAATATAAATATTTATATTTATAAATAGTATATGTATAAATATATAAAAAACAAATATTACATATTAAATATAAATATATATTATATATCATATTAGACAATTATATTTTATCTACATATATAAATAAAAAATTTTTGAATTTTAAAAATTATAAAAATTTATTATTGTGTGCACATACAAACACACGCACACACATATACGTATATATTATAGAATGTTAGATAATTTTATTTGATCTACATATATATATACAATTGTAAAAAATATATTTAATTGGTAAAATTTTATAAAAGATTATTATTATTTACATACAAACATAGATAGATATATTATTAATAATATATTTCTTATTACTATCGATTATAATATATCATATTTATTACTCTAATGTTAGTTTTTTAATTGGCCGAGACAATGAATTTCCTTACTCTATTTATTTGTTTATTTATCATATTATGGCTTTTGTTTATTTTTAATTAAATTTTCCTAAAGTCTTCATTGGTCTGCACATATGTCAATTTGTTTCCATATCAATATGTATTCTTTTTGTAGGCCTATGATATGAGAAACATGTTTATTTGTCATATTTCTTGCTTATCTTTCTATCTAAATTAGTTTTGTTTCATCTATTTTTGCGTGTATATCCACCATTTTATAGCTTATCCATGCATATCTGATACGTATCTCTATAAGTAATAAATATCCATTTTTTGATCGGTCGATACAGCACATCGGCATGATATTTTGAGCCATTCTTATATTAGGGATCAAAGTATTAAAGAAGCTGTTATTATGCAGGATCCAGGATCCGTAGTACTGCCTTTATTCCCTAAGTTTGAAATTGGGGAGGTTGTGTGAAAAGATAATGGGGAGAGGTGTGTCTCATCATTCCCAATTAAATAGATTGAGCAATCTTGTTCTCAATCCAAAGCAACCATAAGACATGTGGAACTAAGACAACTCATGGAAATGGTATGAATGTTGGGCATAAAATCATTAAGGATAGAAGTGGGCTGCCTTCCCCAAACAAATAAGCTAGAGTAGTAAATGGCTGATGATGGTACTAATCTATACTATATATAGCGCGAGGCGTCCTCTTGGGATTTGCACCAACCAAAGTACAAGACTTTCCATAACAGCCCATACACACCATTGTGAAGATATATTAATAAAAGGGTACAATGGTAAAAAAATGCCTCAATTTTTTCTGAAACTTAATAGTCAGTTATGCAACTATTCCCTCCCACGATATGCAGTACTGCACGTGCACCCTGCTAGTATTTTTAAAGGGAGCTGAATGCAGGATGCCAATGTTTTGGCTTAGATAGGCTTTTGTTTATTGTGAGTACAAAGCAAATGGAGAATGATAGCCTTTAGGATCAAACACTAGTGCATAATTGGGATGAACAATGGAGGATGGCTACCCTCTTTTTTATGGATTGTTGACTGGAAAATAAGATGTTATGGAGATCTCCAATGATGAGGGTGAATCACCTTTCACAAAAAAATATTGGATTGTGAGGCTTAGAAAGCTTGAATAAAATTCTAAATGAAAGTAGGGAGATCTTGCCTGTGTTGGGCACATCAAAGAGGCTGTTAATAATCTGCCTTTTATTGTGTCAATGGAGAGATTATGAAAGTGAAAAATTGTTCCATTTTGATTAAATTCAGTTGTCTTGGAAATTAGTTTGAATGGCTTTTATGGTGTATGGAGTAAAGCAGTCTTTAGAGCCGAAATGTTGAGGTAAGTTTTGGAAAGGATACTATATCATGGTGTATTGATAGTGTCCTTATTGGAATCCGATACGCGCATGAAAAGAAATAGAGGGATAGATTACATGCTTGACAAATTTTCCAGACTTAATTAAGAGCATGAATTGTTGATGATGCCATTTGATGAGCAGACATTACATAGATGAGAAGCCAGATAGATCCTTAGTGTTACAGGCCTGGCAGGTTTCTAGCATCACCTAAGTTGGGCTGCCACTTTACCTCCATGCTTCAGAGTGCTTTGCTGAAACTGATTTTTTATTACATCCTAATTATCTTATCTATTGAGATTAATAAGGACCACTGTCATTTCAATTTTGGAATTATGTGGTTGTCCCATCCAAATTTTTTTTATTGCACGTGCAATATTGCATGTATGTAGAAAAGGAAAGGGATGGAGGGAGATAATGTGAGAGGGAACAGTTGCAAAACTGATTGTTAAGTTTTGGAAAATTTGAGGCAGTTTTGACCATTGTACCCTTTTATTAATGGGTTTTCTCATTGGTGTGTAAGGGCTGTCTTGGAAAGTCAAATGTTTTGGTTGGCATGATTCCCAAGGAGGCAATTCGCTTTATATATATATATATAAAGAGAAAAGTAGTACGATAGAACACTAAGGGAAGGGTTGCATGCTGAACTCCCTTGACGACACACTAGCATCCCAATACACTGATGACAAAACCATACCCTAAATGTATGACCTATGAGATGAGTTGAACAAGATGTTCAAAACGCACGATACACAAAGCCAATATCTAGTAATATGGTCCTCCTTCATGGGTCAGTTGTTGGACAATGACAAAAAGAAGTGATAAAACTGGGAGGGCTGGAATTTGATTTGTGCAGTCTCTTAGGATGATCAAGAATGTATTAGATGGTTGAAATATGTGCACTTTTGGGTTTTTAATCAGGAGAGGAGTGAATTATTGAGAGATGTTAGGAATTGACAAATCTTGGGGAGACTAGTCTTTAAAGGAGGTGGAGAGAAGGAGAACATTGGTAGGAGAATTGGATGAGTTTCTATGGCATGAGAAGATGAGTTGGAGACAGGAATTTGGAGTCAATTGAATTAAAGAATGTGATTGCGAAACAAAAATTATTGACCCCACAGTGGCAAATGGTATGAAAATGAAAATCTTCATGTTGTGATTGGTGGTGGATGGTTTTGACGGGCTAGAAGCTTTGACTAATTTTTATTCTAAATTGTACAAATGAGAGCAAGAGAGCAAGATCTTAGACTCAACCACAGGAATCTAGGAGTATTAAATTGAATGGTTAAGGTTGAGTGCTTGGAGAGTACTTTGATGTTCAAGTGAAGGAAATACAAGAATTAGATAATGATAAAGCTATAGGGTCTAATGAGTTCATTGCAATTTTTTTTTCTTCCCAATAGTTTTGGGAAACCATCTAGTAAGAATACAGTGGAAGTGATCTGTGAATTTATGGGAAGCTTGGGCCCATCAGGCATTGAAGGTCAGTAGGATCATCTATATGCATGCTTTCTTAGCCCCCACTGTGTATGGAAACATGTCCAGAGGAGAGATCTGTGCCTTAATTTCACAAGATTAAGAAATGTGATGTCTCAAGCTTCTAGGATTTAGAGGTTGATGGGAACTTGTCTATTCCGGTGTCTTGGTTATTGAAGCCACAAGATTTATGTATTTTGTTAGATTAGCTTGATTGTAGAGAAAATGAATTGAATACACATTCTCTTATATTCTGAGGTGAGCCAATGTGCCAACAGATGGAATGGTTTAGAGGCATGGATCCCTTCTCCAATAGGTGATCATGAGAGAGATTGGAGGAGGGTGTTTGTTAGAATTTGAAGCTATTTGCTTCTCAGAGCCATGAATATTGGTGATGTTTTTTGTTCTTCCCTCTCGAGTCTGTGTGTTCACTTGCTCTTTTACTCAATTTTTATTTGCCTTAGTTTCGAATGTAACTTCATTATTCGTTAGAGAAAGGAAAAGCCTATGCTAATATATACTTTTTATCTTTTTATTTTCCCTGAAACTTGATTAAGTTATATTAACTCTTGTAAATCTGTTGATAAAATAAATCAGTAAACCTATGAAATATAACTCCATTTATAGTGTTAATTTTCACTCACATGGTATATTTTTGCAGATTGCTATCTGCTTTGTGTTCTCTCTTTTTGCGTAGACTGAATTAAAACTTCATTTTTGATTAAAAACTTGAGGTGATAAAATAGTGGAGAACTTAATACAAGTGAAAAGTTATTGGAAGAGAACATTTGATTAGAGTGAAGTCTTTTCACCAATATCGTCTTGAATTCAAAATAACCTTCCATCAGGATTTCCTTTGCTTGGGTGAGATCATTAGAAACAACAAGATGGAAGTCCTCAAGGTAACAGCATGGTTGATGATTAAAATATGCAGAATTTTTGTATTGTATTAGCACTTAGTAATTCTTTTTCATTTCTATTTATTGGTGTGAACAAATGTAACATCTGATGTATGATTCAGAATGGAAACTTAGGAATTTAGTCACACAAATAAGGTTTAATACAGTGGACAATGAGAATGATATAATGAACACATATAAGGATAAATAGGTAACTCACATACTCATATGCACGCATATGGATTCACACATATCTGTGTGTAATATACTTGGTTCAAAAATAAGCAAATGTTAAATAATAGGAGGGTATTATAATGGGCCAAAAGTTCAGGGAGTTATTAAATCCGTAACATCCATATTAAAGACTCCTGTGCATTAAAAATTTTTAATGCAAAGTCTCTTTGGGTTTTCTGGCTATGGTAAAGAAAATTATCCTACTGATTTGGAATATTTAAATTAGCTTTGTTGTACTATACACAAAAAATGAATAAATGTGTTACACTTGTGGTTTCTGAGAATATAGAAGATCCTCAGAAACTTGTTTCTCTGATTGTAAGTAGATCCTCAAGTTAAGAATTGCGTCATGCTTGTCTTTTATTCAATATTCCTTGTTTTTTCATATGATTCTTGGATCTATTATTTTGGTCATCCTGGTTGTTTTCCCTAGTGTGCTTGAAGGTTCTTTCTTTGCAAACCTTTTGGATTATATAATCATTGTTTCCACATTTTCCGTTCTTGGTGCAAGTCTTACGACAGATTGGGTGCTGGGGAGGGTGACTTTGGTGCAGGTAATGTGGTTATCATCTCATTGGCGTAATAAAAAATATTAATTATTCAGTTATTATAGCATCGTTTTCTTCACTGTTTACAATAATTTATTTTCATAATTTTCTTTATTGGAATTTTGATCTTTTTTGGTTTTCCTTCATTTTGGCCTCTACTATTAGGAATAACGCATTTTTGCTATCATTTTTAGTTTAATGTATTTGGTATGGCTTGTTTTGATAGTGTGATAAACTCAAATTGCACCTGAACTTTGTGTGATCTAATTGGATATTCTCCTTGTGGCAGATACTTATCTATTTTTTCGATCTACTAACTCAGTACAAATCGTTACTTGTCGGATCTATTTTAAGAAATTTATCTCATATTGATTAAAGATGATACTTCATCTATTTTCTCATGTTTTCTGAATGTTGTTGGAAACTGTATTTTACTATATATTTCTCTAGTATTTTTAGACAAGTTTAAATCTTTGACTTGTGCAATATTCAAATACGAGCTATCTGAAGAGATAGTGTTTGTCTTTGCATTATATTTGATGTTAAGCTAGATTAATGTTCCATCAAATAGTTGAGGCAGATACTTAATTCAATAAAGATAAGGGATCCTTTTAGTTCAATACATGGGCATGGAAATTGTGCATGGAAATTTGGTTAAAAAAGCCAGAAACTTGCAATGATCTCTTTAAGCACCATGTTTTACATCTCTGTGATGTTTGAGAAAAAGGATTAAGTTTTGTTTCATAGCTCATCTTAGTTGTGTTCTTTTGATTATGATACTTTTGGGGAAATTTTTTTTCCAACTTCTCTGGTCTATCTCTGTTGTAGTTCTGTTTGTAATTGTGTCCATCTCTGTGTTTTAGTCACTTACATTTAGAGGCAATGATTGTTTAAGGCAGTGAGATTGATCCTGGAGCAGTGGGGCTTGTACGGGGGTTTTACTTGATGGTTCATTTAATTTGTACAAATGTACACTAAAACATGCTCGATGAATATATATATATATATATACACATGTATAATCTTCTGTAACTAATGTGTAACCTATCATATTTATTCAGGACTTCACATGTGGTTCATGTTGTAAATTGTTAAGAAAGAATTTTCAGTGTGTAATAAAGAATTTTCAGTTTGTCAGTCTTGGAGTCAAAAGAGATTGCTTAAAAACGAAGTAGCAAAAAGAGATTATTGTAAAATTATGATGTCAAGAGCTTTACATGAACTGGTTAAGATTTATATCACAATATGATATAATCTGTTAAAATTGTGGAGTCTATATCATTTTAGCTTTTAAAAATTGATATCTTGAAAATTATAAAGTCATAAACTAAATCGATGTTAAGCCTCAAGATCCCTCCATTACTTGATGGGCACTGATTTTCTAGAAAGTAATCATCAAAATTCAGCTTTATTAAAGTGTGGGTAAATGATCCATAGTATATTAATTATATGGAAAGGGAGGAATTTTTTTTTGAATGTGCTAATTGTAGGAAATGGGAGTATCCACAGTATATTAAGAGTGGAATGCTTGATTTATGATCCAGCAATGTTGTTCATTTGTTGTATTCAGCTCCTAGATTTATTTGGCAATTCATGGATCAGATGATACCTTACTAAGTAACGAATGTGATGAAGTCTGAAGAGACACCAGTGTCTTTTGTGACTTCTGGAGGTCTTCCTTTTTCTTTTTCAGTTGAATGGTCCATCTTAATATGGTAGATGATAGATGGATAACAAACCATGGTAAACTGCCTCTGCAATATGAGAAAGCATAGAGCTAAAACTGGTTTTAGGTATGCATGAATTCTTGCAGAGCCTATAATTCCCTTTGGGCTGTGATCCGTGGAAAGTTCTACTCCTCTTAGGTCATCAGGCAAATATGTTGTTAATGTCATTTTTTTTTCTTCCCTTAATTGGTAACTGCCTTGACCAACACTCAACTGGCGGAATATTGCATAGGCTCCCATTGTCTCTGGCATGGTATGCAGTGTCTTTTTCGGTGCCTTTTTGCTTGGGACCTACTCTGCCGTTTCGTTGGAATTTCATCGGTACCTCACTTTTGCCACTACAAATTTCATGCCGTTATGCCTAGAAATTTGAAAAAATTAAAAATTTCAGAAGAGTTATAGAAATGCCAAAAAAATTGTGAAAAATCAGAAATAAAAGTGATATAAGACTTCTATGGTTATATACATTAAGAGAAAAATTTAATATATATGTACAAAGAAGATGAACCAAATCTAAGGCATTCAATTTTGTGAAATAAAATAGAAGTTTTGTACGGTAGTATAACATAAATGTACAAAATAAAGACATGAAAAATGTGATATATGGTGAGGAGCTCTCTGAAATCCACCAAACTAAAAAATAGGAGCCTTGATTGGCTGGAATTGGATCTCCTATGAAATTAAATCCCCTATACCAGTAGTGCTGCTGTCATGCCGTGTATGAACTATATGTTATCTTAACAAAAGACTTTCACAAGCTTTTATGACTTTTTTGAATTTTCAAAATTTGTTTTTACTTTTTAATTTTCATGATTTTTTATAATAAATTATTATTTCAAATATCTAATTATCCAAAGCACTCTTTGGACAAGTAAACTAACAAGTCTGACATCATAAGCTTTCATGGCCCTTTCCAAAATTTTCCTTTATTCTTTAAATTTATTTTTCTTAATTTTTAATATTAGAATATTATTTTAATTATTACAAACCTGACTTGTGCTTCAATAAGTAAATGACTCTTTGTAGATTTCCATTGCCTTCTTTTTTTTTTCAGCGAATTTTAAAATGTTTTTATAACATTTCTCTGAACTTATGAAAATTATTTTTTTCCTCAAAAATGGAATCAATGACTCTCTCTTGCTCTCTCTCTCTCTCTCTCTCTCTCTCTATATATATATATATATATATATATTAAACTAATAATATTTATTAATTTTTAATCAAAATGCCATTTTAGCCCCAAAATGGGTGGTCCATTCTGCTTGTGCAGTTAAAAAAAAAAAAACTTATTGAATTTTTTTATTTATTTTTACTGGAACAGGTGGTTCACTGAAACCAAGTGGTTTCAGTGCTATTTTTCACTGGCACAAATGAAGTTTTGCATCCCATAATCATTGGAAATACCTTACCATCAAGCTACACTCCTCAACACCTCCCCCAAATCATAACCCAAAAATAATTAATTCTATCCTAAAATACCTATTTAATCATGGGAATTTCTTATATAGGGGGTGATATTCTAAGCTACCAATTTATCATCTTTTGGTTATAATGAATAATTGTTCACTTTCCTAGATCCCCTTGCCAGATTGACTGAGTTTTAACTCATCTTCCAACAAGATAGTGATCTAGAGGAACCTTGCCGAAGTTTGCAACTTGTATGGTTTGTGGATTCCAAATGCAAATGGCATGCATGCACCCTTGAGAAAGGATGAAAAATTAGAAGATTTCCCTTAAACAAAATTCTCTAAACTTGTGATCAAAGGACGATGTATGATTTTCTGTCTGATTATACTTCAATCAGCAGAGTGGAATGATAGGGTGTATCCTTTGTCAGGCTTATACATGTGTCAAATTCAATTTACAAAAAATAAAAAAATTTCCCGCACCTGAAATATTTCCTTGGTGTCATCAAAGTGTAAAAGCAGTCCCAATATGCCAAAGGTGATTGTTACAGACTACGTAATGATATTTGTTATTGCATGTGTGTATCATGGAACTCGTACTTTTGATGACATTAAGCTTTACCTTTTGTTGCATTTGCATCAAACTTCCATCAGGGACATCAAGCATTACATTTTTCGATATCATAAGAATCCTAGAAAGGCAAGAATTCAGAAACATATGCAAATTAAAAAAAATTATTAAAACAGAGTATGGTTGGAAAATGGGACTTCATGTGTGCTTTATTAATTGTGTTTGTAACTCGTCTTCTTGAGGAATCCTTTTGGATACTTCTTATTTATTTTCTTTCTTGAGCAGAACATTTGAGGGCTCCAAAGTGGTTGAAATGTCCAGTGGGTGCCTGTTTTGGTTTTGGAGGCAAGTTTGTTTTGTTTCACCCGAGGTCATCAACTCCAGCTGGTTCAGCCGGCAATTTAGAGGTATGTATACCCAGTGATTTCTGTGATGCTTTGTTCTGCTTGTATCAGTGTATGATCTTTTGGTTCATTTCATTCTCCTTTCCAGGTTTATTTGCATAATTTGGTTACCGAAGTGAGTTTGGCAAGCTGCTCCACTGAATTTGAAGCTGCAATACAAAATGGGGAAAAAAAAATCCTCGTTAAGAGTTTTATGTGACAAAAAATCTCAACAGTCAGAGCCATAAAAGAGAATTAATTTTGTACGTTTCATCTGTCAACTCTTGTGCAATTTCTGAACAGGTCTGAGGAAGATAGAGAAACTTGGGGCTTCTTGAAGTTTATGTTTGAAGAGGAAGCAACTGCAAGGACAAAGCTACTCAGCCATCTTGGTTTCAGTGTCCGAAATGAAGAAAATGATACTGTGCAAGATGAACTTTCTCAAGGAGTGAATGCTTTAAGTCTTGGAGTGACAGAAAGCTGGATTAGAAGGGGATAAAGATGCCATTGACTTCCCGACAGATAATGCCGAAGATTTCTTTAACAACCTTCAAAGCCCTAAAACAATTCAGTCCTTATCTCCCTCTGGTGATAACTTTGTTGTTGACAGTGTTCCTAGAGAGGAAAAATTGCAACAGGAATCAAGTGGACAATTGGAGAGCACCAATTCAATGTTTGATGATAGTGTTCAACGTGCTTTGGTTGTTGGAGATTACAAAGGAGCAGTAGCACAATGTGTATCTGCAAATAGAATGGCTGAAGCTTTAGTATTGCTCATGTGGGTGGTGCCTCATTGTGGGAGAGCACACATGATCAATAACTTAAGAAAGTGTCATTCTTCTTATTTAAAGGTAGCTGACTTTTTTAATCTAATCATCTGTAAGGATATGAAGCACTTATATCCTTGGTTATAGGTCATAGTTGATATATTCTACCTAGAATCTTTTAAAACAAACCTGGTGCCTCGTTGTGGGAGAGCAAACATGATCAATACCTTAGAAAGTGCCATTCTTCTTATTTAAAGCTAGCTGACTTTTTAATCTTATCATCTGTAAGGGTATGAAGCACTTATATCCTTGGTTTATAGGTCGTAGTTGATGTATTCTACCTAGAATCTTTTAAAACAAATAATTACAACAATCTATTTGAATATTTTCTTATTCATTAGTATTTTTTGACTGTCAGGTGATATCTGCAATGGTAAACAATAATCTCATGAGAGTTTTAAATACAAGGCCCATTAATTCCTGGAAAGAAGCACTTGCACTCATCTTCACTGTAAGTTATAATGAGATTTCGATCATTTTAGAATTTCTAACTTCTATAGGATTTCTTTACCCTGCATGTTCTTTTAACTTTTCTCCAGCATGTAATTTTTGCAGTTGTTTTTCTTCTTCCCTGGCTGACCCCTCTCCTCTTTAATTTTTGAAACCTATTTTCTGCTTCTGGATGCTGATAATAATTTTGGGGTGGAAGGTGTTCTGGTCTACCATAACCTGCTTTAGCTTGTTGGTTATACATGGCTTTTCATGTGCGCTATGTTGCAGCCAAGCTAGCTGATCAAACTGACAGTGGACACACTAGATAGGCCATATGAACCATATTTTAACTTGCATAAGCCCTACTAAAACATGTTAACTTGAGTTGTCATGTATAATAACATCCATCAATTTTGTAACATTTTTTAATTGTTTCTCAAGAAAGGCATTAGATTTTAGAGGGCCCTTTTCCATATTGAAAATTTTTAAGGGTTGGATTTTACTATGAGAAGTGAGGTTGAATGGATGTGTGTGCAAATAAGTGGTATTTTTCAATAACCTTTCATGTGAAAAAATCCATATCTAATCACGTTTCTTAGTTTGGAGCTGTTCACTAGACAACTGTAACATTACTAGACAACTGTAACATTACTAAGGCAAAAAGAAAAAAAAATGTGAAGCATATAGACAAATTCCGACACGTACCATCTCATTTGCGTAATGATATCACTTGTATAATTGCCTCATAGCTAGAAAATGCGAGTATTCATTATTGTTGGTTTCATTAATTATTGATATTTGTATTAACTGATACTACAAAAATGACATGCTAAACCTGATATTGATTAAAGCCTTGTAAACAATGAAGAAAAAAAAATGAAGATCTCTAATTGCAACAAAAGTTTTCCTCCCTTTTTTTCATAGGCAGAAGATGTCGCGTCCCGAAATTTATACATATAATATCCCTATAATATTAATAATTAATAAATAAGGACAATTGGGTAATAGGGATCTTAGGATGCAATTGTAGTTTCCACCAAGTATTAACTTTTTGGTGCCGCCAGGCGGCCGAAATGAGATGCTAGCGAAATGAGCCAAAAACAACTTTTTGGCGAAATTGGCGGCACGCCAGCGGCACACCAGCAGCATGCCGGCGAAATGCACTGATTTGTTCAGAAAAGCATAAATAAGTTAAAAAAACATAATACACATGATTCTATACAAAATTTATGCAAAAAATAGATAGAATAAGGAAGTATTTCATCTAATTTGTGAACAAATATAAACACATGAACATAAACAATTACAAGGCTACAACTACAAGTACATTAGACCAATTTGGCAAAATTGGCGAAATGCTAGCAAAATCCTGGCAAAAAAGGACTTTTTGGCGAAATTAGCAGCATGCTGGCGTCACCCAGCGAAACGCTGGGGTACCATCTCAGGGGTCATTTTTCGTGCCGCTAAGGGCACGAAGGTGCCGCCGAAATGTCAAACATTGGTTTCCACACACCCTAATGTAAAAACCCAAGCAGATAACTCAACTCTCAAGTGCATTGATGTATAAAACATCACGTAAATAAAATTCAAATAAAATGATAAATTTAACTGCCAAGATCTTGCACATGTAAGACAACTAAAATCCACATATATTAATTAAAATAATATCAAAGTACACATAAAACAATAAATCGATATATAAACCTATCATTAATACAAAATCATGGAAATGACCTACTCTACTAATAATACTTCAAAATAAATCCCTAAACAAATACTACTCTACTTACCATGTCGATCGTATTAAGTCCACCTCGTGGGTATCATCCTGTTCCTCATATGTTGCATCATAAATACCTGTAAAATAGGAGTGAGCAAATATGCCCAATAGGTTTCATTTCACAAACTCAATATTAATTGAAAACCTTAAATTATTAGAATAATCTAAAATTAATTAATTATATTGTTATTTAGTTCATGTAATAATTTTGATTTATTTTCTTTAATGCAATTAATATAATCCCTAGGATGTATGTATATCCTAAATTTTTGTATGAAGTAAACATGCTAAAAATCCACAAATACAAACGCAAACAAATATGATATGCATACAGTGAATAGTATATGCGTCCACCATAGATATTCAACTTCTACCCTTGTTAATAATATCATGGAGTTGCAGAGTTGTAAGACTATTCCCCCTATCTTTCTTACAACTTGCCAAGTGTATTTCATTGATGAAAGACATTCTGTTAGAGGATTTTTATAATTGTACTCATTTTGCTGATTTGTAGAAAAGGTATTTAGGAGTAGGATGGGATGTCTTGGTACATTGTTTGTGTACCTGTACTTCTTTATTTCTATTCTTAATTATAATTCAAGCATTGTTACTTAACAAAAAAAAAAAAACTTGCCAAGTGTATGTGATATGACATTTGGAGTACATTAGATAGCACACATTCCGATTATAGAGTCCCGAGGTATCAACCTCTTTATGGTCATCTATAATATTCTATGTGTACATTGCAGTTTTATTGGCTTTTAACCAATCAGATCAAAATGCTGAACCAATGTTTTTGGATATGGGGATTACTCTCAAGATGCCCACAATATCTTTGTAATATCTAACCCCAAATGTCATAATAGGGTCTCATCTAGAATATCACAACAGACTATTTTCAAGTCATGGTTCATAGGTAATATCCACATATTTCAGGGTTGTTAGGGACTGTTGGGCTCCAACCCTCACACCTCACGTGAACCATAGAGTTATTGGTTATTGTTGGGCTTCAACCCTCACACCTCAGTCTCTTATAGAATATGTATACTTTTATATTCTTCTCATGCAATATTGTGTCAAATTTACTAATTTTATTTTCATAATCAATGTAATGATTATTTATGAAGATTTTCAAATATGCAAATCTATAACAAGTCACACATGGCTTTCATCAACAACCATAAGCAATTAATTCAAACATGTTACAATTAAACTCATCAAGTAAAAATAACATTAGAAGGTCATAAACATAATGTATGCTCATGTATTTATAACCATTCAACTAAAGAAATGTTATCAAGAGTACTAAAATAATATACTTGCACAATTCACACCCATATAGCATCATTCTTAATTTAACAGTAATTTAAATCAAATTTAGGATACAACCAAGTAATTCCAAATCATGTCAATAATAATTATTTTGCCAATATAAACTATCAGAGATTCCCTAAAATCATCAAACAGTATCAAAAATACCTATTTCTTAATTATTATAATTAATATCAATATATATGTCTTCCAGGTAAATAATTTATTTTATTAGGAACTTATTCCTAAAGTTATCTAATATCTGAAATATATTTTATCTATTATCATTATTTTATTATTTACTTATTATTATTCTTTTTATTCATTTTAGAATGTAAGTTAAATAATTTATTTTATTATACTAAATAACAACTATTATTTCAACACTTAAAAGTAACTAGGAACTCTTCCTAAATTATTAGAGTGGAAAATAAATTTAATTACTATCATCACTATTTTACTATTATCATCCCTATTTATTGTAGGGTGAAAATTTTTAATATATATATTTGTATGTGCATATACAATCGGCCAAAGTAATCATGTATCAAGAATATTATTTTAACAATAAAATAATTAAAGAAATAATGATCTTGATTTAAAAGAAATAATAAACTACTTAATTTAGAGTAGGATGTTGAGAATTATATAGACTTTATAATTTATATAATATTGCATTTTGACCCCTATAGGTTATAGTATAAAGATGTTATAACTATGGGGTATAATTGTATTTAAAAACTTCTTGTAGCTTAAGTTATTGAAATATCAAACATACTTCAAACTGTTTTAAATTTACAAAACAAGGACCTTGCAACTCACGACCTCTCCCATCTCTCCCTTCCGTAAACAACAGCCAACAGCCCCCTCTTTCTTTCTCTCTTTCTTCCTTTTTCTCTCTCCCTTCTTTTCGTGACTGCAATACACGACACTTTCGGTTTCTCCCTTTTCCCTAAAATACTCTCCTCCTGTTGAACAACAGTAATGCAAATCCCCTCTTATAGTCTAGATTCCCTCTCTTTTTCAGTTTGTATTTGCTCTCTCTCTTCCGAAGAGACCCAACAAACTCTCATGGTTGACTTCTGTTTTTCATAAGTTTCAACTCATTCTCTCTCTACCGTAAGACCCCAAGTCCCTCTCCCTCAAATCTCTTCTTCTTTCTTCATTTGAAACATTCTCTCTTAACCTTCTATGACTGATTCATATGGCACATCTTCGTTCTTTCTTTCTAGTGATACCCAACGATCTCTACATTCTCTTGTCACAGAGAGTACAATTTACAAGAGAAAGTCTAAAATGGTGTCTATGCGACCACCCAGTCCTACTCAGCCAGCACAGATGCAACCAGCTTTTGCAGCTGCAGCACCACCACCGACAATACAGACAGTTGATACTTCAAATGTGTCAGGTATCCATTGGGAAAAAAAGGGGGAATCTATACAAGTCCTAATTCTTAACATGTTTTGAATCAACCTAATAATTGATTGGATAGCTTTAGAAAAATTGATAAAAAGAGTGAGGCCTTGATGCCTATCAGTTATTTCTATGTTTTCATACCAGTTGTCATATGACCATATAGAATCTTATAACTTGTTGGAAGCCATCAGAATTAACCTTTTATTTTGAATGCAATTGCCTTGCTGGGCTAGTTTCGTGAGTTTGTATCGTTATCATGTATTCTCCTGATATGAAATTGATAGAAAATCACAACAATGTGCTGATGAATTTTCATTGGCAATATGAATCTCTTTCCTTCATTCTGATCTGTAACAAGCTCTATGTTAACTAAAATTAGAGTATCCAAATATTTTCTAATTTATTGTATCCAAGTTCTGTTTGGTCTCTTTCTCTCGCCTTCCTAAATTCTTCAATGAATACTTCTTACTTTAGGGTTGGCAACACGTATCCTGTTCTGTAATTGACTCTTTCCAGGTTCTTTTTGGTCTTACTCTCATCTTCTTATATTCTTCAATGGGTACCTCCTGACACCTTATAACTACACCCTTAGATATGCACATTATGTGCTCAAAGCATCTTAAACCTTTGTGTTGTGTATTATATGGGCAACACTTAGGACATCGAATATGTTTTCTTTACCTCATCTTTCCTATTCTTACATTTTCATATCAACATCTTCATCTCATGAGTGTTTTGCTTTGTTATTATCCATCATCGTGACCCATATATCATTGCAGGTCTAATGGCTATCTAATAAATTGTCCTCAGTGAAACACATTAATTATATAAGACTGTAGAAGTGCATCTTCAGTTATGGCATCTTGCTTTAGTTAAAGCATCTAGCTCTCATTCTATGTGCAATATTATCATTAACATCTCATATTTTATGGTTAATCAACAAAATACATTGCTTTTAGAATTTATTAATTCTCACTTTGATTCCGCTATACAAAATTGATTGCTTTAGAATTCCAAGGCCCCACTCTATAAATTTAGTTTGGGATTTCATGCCCCTAGTCCTGATAAAAGAGGGTTGGGGATAAAACTTTCATTAAACTTCTTTAGAATCCAGAAACAAATATCCATGAATGCAAAAGTGCAAGCATTTAATTTTGCATATGTGGAATTTAATTTACTAAGTTGATTGTTGATGCATATATTCTCATGTACATTTGTGCATCAATGGCTACAGTCCAGCACAAACCTGTTGTTGCAACGTGTTTAATGAGACATCAGAAGCACTTCGAAATTCACATGCTAATCCAGCTATGAAATGGGAAATTGAAGACATTTCATGTAAGATCCCGATCCCACATTGGAAACGGATGAATACCCGGTATGGTATAAGAGTCAGGGAGAACACTTAACCAAGCGAGGCACTTTTTGGGGACAAAATCGTGCAGGCTTAGGCCCAAAGCGGACAATACCTTGCTGGGTTGGGTCGTTACAAATAATAACTAATTTCTGTATTACCTCAGGATTATCTGAAAAGTTCTGGATATCTCCTCATCATCTTATCCTCCCTTTCCTAAGTAATCGTTCCAGTTGGTCAGATTTCCTTTACTAAAGGAATTATTCTAGTGCGTAATATTTGATCTCTCCGGCCTACAATTTGAATAGCTATTAGGATATCTGGTGGGTTCTTTAGCATCTAAACGGGCATCATAAAAGGGTTTGCACCTATGAAACTCTGAGTGGCTAGTCCAAGGATATTAAGTGTGACGATTCTTTGATAACAATCCAGGACAATGTGATATTTGACCATCCAATCCATTCCTAAGATCACATTGAATTCATTGTACATTTGGACCTTCATTAAATCTATTGACATTTGTAAATTTCCCATCTGAACAGTGTAGTCGTGATATGTTCTTCGGACTCCCTTAGATTCTCCTACAAGGGTGCTCAGACATACCATGCTCTTAGTGATTCTTGAATATGAATGTATGGTATTCAAGAATGCAGGATAGATTACAGATATTTGGGTTCCTATGTCAAAGAACAAATTGTCACTTAATATCCCCGAACTAGCCACTCAGAGCTTCGTATGTGCAGACCCTTTAATCCTTTTATCATGCTCGTTTGGATGCTAGAGAACCCATAAGATATCCCAAGAACTATTCAAAATTACAAAAATCAGAACTTTTCAGATAGCCCTGAGTTAATACAAAAATCAGTTATTATTTGTAACGACCCAACCCAGCGAGGTATTGTCCGCTTTGGGCCTAAGCCCGCACGATTTTGTCCTCAAAAGGCGCCTTGTTTGGTTAGGTGTTCTCTCTGACTCTTATACCATATCGGGTATTCATCCGTTTCCAATGTGGGATCGGGATATTACATTTCAAGGAAACTTGGTGCCTTTTTGCAAAGCTTAACAGTGGAGACATATCCAAAAATGCCGCCAATAAGCTTTGTTCGGCTCTGCCAGGCTTTGGAAAAAGGTGATTTTTGTACAGCCCTACAAATCCCGGTGCAGATCTTTTGAAGATGCTAATATCAAACCAAGCGGGCATTATATCTTGATTCTTTATTATTGATAAATTGTTCCTGTTGCAGGTGCTTCTAACAACGAGCTAGTGGGATTGATGCAATTTCTGGCCAGCAACATTGAAGCGAATGATCAAGATGAGACAAAATTGGAGAAGTTAAAAACTGAAAGTTCCTACCCCCAGCCCGGTTCTGCAGGCTCACATGTGTGGTTGAGTCTTGTGGCTTCCATTCTATGTTTCTTGTACAGAGAAAATTTTTTTTTTTTTTGGTGATTAAATGATTGCTATATATTAATCAATTTCATGTTTTTTTTCCCTTTGCTGGGTTGTTTCTGTCCGTTTTATTTTGTTGAGATCCCCATAGGAGTCATCGTCTATTACATGATCTTCCTGTATCAGCTTGAAGAGAGAAATTTAGGGTAATTGTTAAGACAAATTTGACGCTATGTTAATTCCTCAGTTTGTTGGGAAATGGGCATGACTCTTTTAAGGCGTTCTTTGGCATTCCTTTCATGAACTTGTTCCAAGGCTTGAAATGGGTTCCAAGTATCAGAAATGAATTGGGGGCAATTGGGGGTTAAATGAGCATTTGGTTCTATTCAGGGAATGAGTTCTCCTCAAATGAGTTCTAAAATATACACTTCAAGACTCATTTGTGGATTTTCTGAATGAGTTTTTATAGAAATAAACTTGTAATAAATTCTAAGGGATATAATTGAAAATTCTTTTAAAGGATATACTTGAAAACTGTTTTAATTAAAGATTTTTGTATGACAAGTCTTATGAGAACTTGTTTTAGGTAAATAAATAATAAACTTGTAATATTTATTAACATTAAAGTAATTAATCATGCTTTACCAAACATCAAACCTAACCTTTCTTTATTTTCTCTCATGAAATTCATTTGGGGAACAATATGGAATGAATGTCTTTGCAAGAGGCTTAAGATTTCTCTGACCTCTCTTGTTATATTATTTCTTTCGCAATTCTTTTTCTCCCTTTCACTGAAGCGCTTGTGCCGATGCCAATTCATTTCGGGAATTCCCAAGAACTTTGAGATTGGATAACATAAATGTTAAAGAAATTTGATTTTTTTTGGGTATAAAACACTATATATAAACTTAAAACACTATGTAAAACACCATAAGATAGAGAATTTTGATACGAGGGCCAAGTAACCAACATATATTAAAGAGAAGAAGTGTTTGAACCGTCTACATACAATTGTTTAAATCATCCACTAACATATAGATGATTTAATTCCTAAAAAGAAAACAAAACAAAAGAGTACCTTTTCTTCCTCTTCTTTCCATGTTTTTTTTTTTTGTTTTTGATTTTTGTTTTTTTGTTTTCTTTTTGTTTTTTTGTTTTGTTTTTGAAAACGGAGGAAGGGGTACCAGCGTGGCCAACCAGTGGGCGTTACCACAGTGACTACAACCCAGAACTCAAATAAAAATAGTACTGCAAGCCTAAGTTCTATCAACATTCATAGCAAAACAAAGTCTCTGGTTCTGATCATTTAGTCGGAAGCTCCAGAAATGCAGTTTGTGTCCTTTCTCGAATGCATTCTCGCCTGCCAGCTGAATCCAATGTTTTACTAGAACTGGTTGCATTAAGCTCGGCCAAACCTTCACTTTCAGCTCCGTCCAGACTTCTAACCTTGGGTCGATCACTGTTATCTCCAGGTCCTCCTTCTTCGCTAGTTGCTTCTCTTCCTCGGTTAACACACTTATCACATTCGCTGGGAGGAACAGACGGCAGAGATGCTTCTTTAAATCCGATTCAGTGAGCTCCTTGTAACCAACCCAGATGGGGTTAGTCCCCTCACCTGCAACTTCTGTAACCTTTCTCTGCATTTCCATCGGCATCAACGGCGCCGGCAATAATGGAGCCCTCTGACGTCTCCTCACGTTGTTCTCTCTGTTCGGCACCTTCCTTTTCTTTTTCTTGGAGTTCTTGCTCACAGAACCCACTTTATAACTTGAACTCTCACCTTCCCGAAAACTGCGATCATCATCTCTCGGTTTCTCATCCTTGCCATAATCACGTTCGTAGGAAATATCCCCAGCAAGTAGCAGACCACAAAACTTCTTCAGATCAGCCGTAGAGCACTCCCGCAACTCCGGTTTCTCAAGCTCTAATTCTTCCATTAGTTCTGTAATTCTTCTCACGATCACCTGGGCTTGATTGCTATAAAAGAATCAAAACAAATAAAGAACAGAGCTTAAGATTGCAACAATCCGGGAGAAAGAACATTGCTCAAGGTGAAACAGCTAGCGTAAAAGACTCAATACCAAAACAAAAACTGCAAAAGCATATAAATGTACCTCTCCTCTTCAATGGCTGATCCGCTGTTCTGGGCTGGAGTATCTCCTATCGTCTTCTCCATTCCTCTAAATCAATCACCGTCGTTAGCACTCTCTCTCTTTATCACTCCGTCAGAAAAGAAACCTCGCTAAGAACGAATGAATACCCAGAAACTGGCAAGCTCTATATATAACCGAGCGATCGATCTGATTGTAGTTATACTCGGAATATAAGAGATTAAAATACCTAGATAAGAGATTAGGAGATAAACTTGATAACGATCAGTCTTAGTTTCACTTTAAATCCAACTCCACGTACAGTCTTTCCAAACGATGTTGTTCTAGTAATAGTAGGATTAGAGGGGAAGATAACAATCAGTCCCAGTTCAACTTTAAATCAAAATTCACGTAGTCTTTATTCGTATTTCAGGTATCTCTCATGAGATTCTCTCTCTCTATTTCTTCGCTATCAGACTTCAACTTAAACTCTAAATTGGAAAGAAGAAGAGGCATGTGCTTCAAGAATTTGAGCAATAGATTAATTTTTCCCGTGTAAAAACAATCGTGTTATTTTCAAGCGAGGAAGAGGTTAAACTTATTAATGTTCTTGCGATTTCGGTTTAAACCTTGAACCCCAAAACCGATTGAACCAAACTGGAAAAAAAGCGAGTTTGATTCACTTTTATTCATAATTTGGTTCGGTTTCAATTTGAGAAATTGTGGGCAGAATTAATTTGGTTCAGATTACGTTTAAAGTGTCTGATAATTGAAACTGGATTTTAGTGTTGCCTATTAAAAATAATCATGATTAGTCACCAAATTTAAGTAATTGGGAATTATTGCTACTTTGTAAAATAATTGTGAATGAGTGTCATTTTAATGTTCACATTAGCTTTCTTTCAAAAATGCCCCCAAAACACTTCTTAACCTCATTAAAACATAAAATGCCCTCAAAACACTTCTTAACCTCATTAAAACATGATAACAAACAGATATTTTTACAAGTATGTTGAGGACATTTTTGGAAAAGTCCTCTATAACAGTAAAACAACGTTGAATTACAAATATTTCCAAAAAAAAAAAGTATCACTCGGCAAGATCTCATAGCCAAAGCATGGCGCAATTCTGGGTAACACATTAAATGATTCTGTTCCTCTTTTAAAGAGGTTAAGAAATCTCTAAAGGGCATTTTTGGAAGAAATTGGCTTCCAGGGTTACTTTTTAAAAATAAATAAATAAATAGTGTCACTTTAATTTAGCAACATGGGATACGAGCATAGCCTATTTAATTGGGATAAGCTTCCCTATGTGGGACAAAAGTGCAGCATATATACGCTTGTATCCCACGGATAATGTGCTCGTGTCCCAAGTAGGCTACATTCGAATCCCACATAGATGCAGTAAAGTAAAGTGATTTTAAAGTTCAATTTTTTTTAAAAGTGATACTTTTCAGAAACAAGTTTTTTTTGGGCTGTTTTTATAAATACTAGCCAAAACTGACCCATCACAAGCCACCTTCACATTGCATGAAAATTTATTCTAATAGCTTCAAAAGATTGAAATTCTCATGATTAAAGCGAATTTTCGTTTTTAAATGTTCACTTTTGATCAAGAACATCTCTCGGGAAAGTAAAGATTATGAGAATGTTAAAAAGTTGTTGTACCAAAAGCTTAAGCTGATAGGTGAAGAGACGCAACTACATATATATGTATATCAAATGGCCCAAATATTATAATTTATTACTTTTTTGCACATGCGACTTCACACGAGAATGTGATTCGCTTTGATACCATGTTAAACAATCATTGCACCTAAAAGCTTAAGCTGACAGGTGAAAACTGTCACAGGTTAGGCACTTGTCATTCAGCCGAAAAGATGACAAGTGCCTAGCATGTAACAAGGCGCAGCTATGTACATCAAAAGGCACAAATACAATATCTTAACAGAAAAAAAATAAAATATTTTCTATAATTTTCATATTATCAAAATCTTTCTTGAAAGGAAATATAAATAATTTCCTTTCTTCTCTTTTCCTGCTTTATTTTCATTTCGTAAGGTTCCAGACATAACGTAAAACTAGAGAATTTCAAAAACAAACTCAAAACCTTCTATCTACACTCCAGACTATATTTGTGTGCTAAGAAACTACATTGAAATAAAGACAAGTGACAGTTTTTCGTATTTCCCGATCTCAAGAGTGAAAGTTAATTAAATGAAAAAATATATATACAAATAAGCTATGATCATATATATCTCTCCTCTTAGATGGACGTCCTTAATCTTTCTACGATCATCTTTTGGTTTCTCATCATCCTTCAGAGGTTCCTTAAACTTTCTACGATGTCATCTTTCGGTTTCTTATCCTTTAGAGGTTCTTTAACCTTTCTACGATCATCTTTCCGTTTCTCATCCTTGCAATAATCTTTCGTAGGCCATCTTTGCAGCAAGTAACAGGGCACAAAACTTCTTCCGATCCGCCGAAGAGTACCTCCGCCACTCCGGTTTCTCAAGCTCTAATTCTTCCATAAGTTCTGTAGTTCTAGTCACGATCACCTGGGCTTGATTGCTATAATAGAATCAAAACAAATCAAGAACAGGGCTTAAGATTGCAACAATCCGGGAGAAAGAAAATTGCTCAAGGTGAAACAGCTAGCGTAAAAGACTCAATACCAAAACAAAAACTGCAAAAGCATATAATTATACCTCTCCTCTTCAATGGCTGATCCGCTGTTCTGGGCTCGAGTATCTGCAATCGTCTTCTCCATTCCTCTAAATTAACCGCCGTAGTTAGCACTCTCTCTCTCTCTCACTCGGTCAGAAAAGAAAGCTCGCTAAGAACGAATGAATACCCAGAAACTGGCAAGCTCTATATATAACCGAGCGATCGATCTTATTATAGTTATACTCGGAATATAAGAGATTAAAATAGCTAGATAACAGTCCCTCCTTGTTCCGGCTTTAAGATGTATTCTTCTATTCGTACTAGGAGATTAGAAGATAAACTTGATAACAATCAGCTTGGACTCTTAGTTCCACTTTAAATCCAACTTCACGTAGAGTCTTTCCAAGCGATGTTGTTCTAGTAATAGTAGGATTAGAAGAGAAGTTAACAATCAGTCCTAGTTCAACCATAAATCAAAATTCACGTAGTCTTTATTCGTATTTCTTTCATTTATCGAATTGAAGCGCAGACATGCATTAGATATTTCAGGTATCTCTTATGAGACGACTCTCTCTCTCTCTTCCCTATCAAATTGGAAAGAAGAAGAAGCATGTACTACAAGAATTTGTGCAATAGATTTTTCCCATGTAAAAAGAATCGTGTTATTTTCAAGCGAGGAAGAGGTTAAACTTATTAATGTTCTTGCGATTTCGGTTTAAACCTTGAACCCCAAAGCCGATTGAACCAAACTGGCATGGAAAAAAAGCGAGTTTGATTCATTTTTATTCATAATTTGGTTCGGTTTCAATTTGAGAAATTGTAGTCAGAATTAATTTGGTTAAGATTACGTTTAAGGTGTTTGATAATTGAAACTGGTTTTTAGTGTTGCCTTCTAAAATTAATCATGATTTGTCACCAAATTCTTGGTAACACAGTAAATGATTTCGTTCCTCTTTTAATGACTTTAATGAGTCTCTGAAGGGCATTTTTTAAAGAAATTGACTTCCAGGGCAACTTTTAAAAAAAAAAAAAATAGTGTCACTATAATTTAGATACATGAGATACGAGCATAGTCTACTTAATTAGGATGAGTTTCCCTACATAGGACAAAAGTGCATCATACGCTCATATTCTATGTATAATTTGCTCGTGTCCCAAATAGGCTACACTCTAATCCCACATAAATACAGTAAAGTGATTTTAAAGTTAAATTTTTTTAAAAGTGATCCTTTTTCGGAAATAAGTTTTTTTGTCAACTGTTCTTATAAATACTAGCAAAAATTGACCCACACAAGCCACACCTTCACATGCCATGAAAATTTGTTCTAAGAGCTTAAAAAAATTGATGTTCTCACGTGGATGGAAAGCGAATTTTTGTTTTTAAATGTTCACTTTTGATCAAGAACATCTCTTGGAAAAGTAAAGATCATGAGAGTGTTAAAGAGTTAGTTGTACTAAAAGCTTAAGCTGATAAGTTAAAAGGCGCAACTATATATATATATATATATATATATATATATATATATATATATATATATATATATATCAAACGGCCCAAATACTATATTTTAATACTCTTCTGCACCTGCGACTTCACACGGGAATGTTCCGCTTTGATACCATGTTAAACAACTATTATACCTAAAAGCTTATGCTGTCACAGGTTGGGCACTTGTCATTCAACCCAAAAGATGACAAGTGTGTAGCCTGTGACTGTGACAAGGCACAACTATGTATATCAAAGGGCCCAAATACGATATCTTAAGAGAAAGAAATAAAATATTTTCTATAATTTTCATATTATCCAAATATTACTTGAAAAGAATTGACAAACAATATTTAATCCTTGACATGTTGTTCGACCTATTCCTCTCTTTTTTAGGGGAGCAGGTGTAGAAGAGACCTCTTGTGTGTCCATCTATTCAAAACAAAGTGTTTAAATTAAAGAAATTGACAAACAATATTTGAATGCATTACATAATATGTTAAGCAAAAACATGTAAAAAACTATATCTTTACGAGTGTGATAAAGATATGTTTATGCGCATAAGGAGTTACCAATCAACACTCCTATTGTTTGTATGGTGAATCACATCGATCAGTCAATCTCTTCCATTTCATCACTAAAATATGATTCAATTCCATCGCCAATGGCATTGTAATCATTCAGCAAATCAGGAGGTGCATCAATAGTTCTTCCACGCACATTTGGCCTTACCCAATCAATATTGTCATCATCAAGTAGGTATGTATTATCCATGTGTTTGTACACAAAAGGTTCGCCCTCCCAAAACATACCATCACCACGAACACAATCTTCATTTATATCATACAAATCTCTTGGTTTGGTCTTGCAGACAACATGCCAATCAGGTTCCATAGGATCTTGTACGTAAAAAAGTTGCACAACTTGGGATGCCAACACATATGGCTCATCTGTTTTATGATGAGTTGGTAACTTACGGTTAAGGTTTACGATTGTAAATCCAACTTATAGTTAGTGTAGTGTCTCTCACTCTCTCTTTCCCCTGTCAGACTTTAACTTGGAACTCTAAATTGGAAAGAGGAAGAAGCATGCAAGAGAATCTCTCTAGAAATTGTGCAATAGATAGATTTTCCTGTATACAACAACGACCGTATTATTTTCAATCTCGGAAGAGGTTAGACCGTGTTATCTACAAATTTTTTCTGCCATCGCGACACCGTTGAAATGAAGGAAAAGGATTGGATTCACTGCCAAAGGAAGAACTAGCTAGAGGTTGGACCGGGTTCTAGGAGTGGGGTTTCAATTGGTTCAGTTTAAATCTCGAACAACAAAACCGATTGAATCAAACCCCAAAAAAATATGAATGATTGCTATAGGAATTCTGCCACATGTAGCATCCACAGCTGCTGTTTTATTCATATTTTTAAATGTGAAAAGTCACTTGATTCTGGGGCAAACCTGCAACATCCATGGGATATTATCACCTATAGCATCCCATGGCTACTATTTTGTTCACTTTTTTAAATGTGAAACATTACTTCAATTGACGTTTCACATTGAAAAATGTTAAACGTGCAGCAGCAATGGGATGTTACACGTGGCAACATCCCACGATTTCAACCCATTTTAGTTTTCAATTTGAGGAATTATATATAAGGAGAATTAATTCGGTTCATATTACGTTAAAAATGTCTGATACGAAAAATCTGAAAAGTTCGTTCACCAAATTTGTTTTTAATAATACTTTTTAGAAATAACCCAAGTTAAATAACCCAAATCTTGGAAATTAAAAATTAGTGATAAAATTTTAAATTAATTGACAATGCGTGTCAATTGTTGTTTACAAAAGGATTTCTTCCAATTTATCATCTTTTAATAGAATGAAACCTTCTCCTATGTTAACAAGAATTAAACCCTACTTTGGGCCGGAGATTTTACTGTGTGGAGCATCTCACAGTTAGTGTTTTCTCATTTTTTGTAAATGTTTTAAGTCGGGCTCATATGAAAAACACTTATTGTAAGATATTCCACATGACAGCATCTCACGCCCAAGGCAAAGCACAATTCTAAGTAACATAGATGAAGATTTATTCCAATTTTAATGAGATTAACAAGTCACTTAAGGGCATTTTAAGAAGAAATTGACCTCTAGGGTCACTTTCAAAAAAATAAATAAATTTAAAAGTAGTGTCACTCTTCTGTAGCTACCAGCTGAGATATGCTAATTTACTTAATTGGGACGCAAGTGCATTATATGTGGAATATAAGCTTCCATACATGAAATGCGCACTCGTATCCCACATATAATGTACTTGTATCCCAAGTAGGCTACACTTGGATCCTACATGCAGTAAAATGGCTTTAAAGTTCAATTCTTTTTTTTTTTTTAAAATAACTCATTTTTGGAAATAAGTTTTATTTTGGATTGTTTTTATAAATACCGGCCAAAGTGACTCGTTTAGGATGATATCATGTGCCGCCACTTACTGCTACTATCCGTAGCCTAAGTGAGACGGTTAAGCCTTTTTTGAATAAAAAAACAATTTTTTGACATTTTCAAAAGCACAAAGGCTGCAAACTTTGGATGCTCCATGTGTCAGTATCACAACACAACGAAGCAGCAGTTGCAACTTCGGTTAATAGCGGTTAATAGTAGCAGACGATTTCAAATCTTCTTGGTGCACTTTTAACTAACACGGATAGTTTCAGTTGGCAGGGATTCATTTATTTTACTTAGAAAAAAATTTTTTATTTCTAACACTAGTTCAATAGGGTCCTTTTTTTCATCTTACTTTTTATTGTGATATCTTGATCATCTATCTATATTTATTAGCAAAGAGAAGGCAAGGGAATATTCTTAGATTCTTGTTCTTCTTTTTTTTTTTATCTTAAAATTGCCCTCCGCAACCAAAAGAATCCCAACATATGACCACCACAACTATCTCAAATTATATACCTATTAGTTTAAACTATGGACGATTGTAACTGTTCCCTCCTTTACGTGCACTTCTACACGTGCACCCTACTAGGATTGTTAAAATCAACTCAAATACAATGTATTATTTCTTAAGTTATATTACTTAAGCCTAATAAATTTATGTGACTAACACAAACCATAATCAACCGCAAATTGAAAAAATTAAAAAAAAAATGAATCTGCAAACAAATAAGAAATGAAATTTCATAATATTTATAAAGAAACAAAAAAAAAACACTGCGCAAAGGGCTTAAATCACTAGATATTCACTTAAAACACTATGTAAAACACTACGTAAAACACTATAACATAAAGAATTTTCATACAATGACACGAAGTTTTTGACCATCTATAAGTGACCAACATGAGGACAAGAAGTGTTTAAACCATCTACCAACACCTGGGCGTTACCATAGCGACTACTTGATTAATTATCAACCTACAACTCATGTAAAACTACTACAGTAAGCCTAAGTTCTATCTACATTCATAGCAAAACAAAGTCTCTGGTTCTGATCATTTAGTCGGAAGCTCCAGAAATGCAGTTTGTGTCCTTTCTCGAATGCATTCTCGCCTGCCAGTTGAATTCAATGTTTTACTAGAACTGGTTGCATTAAGCTCGGCCAAACCTTCACTTTCAGCTCCGTCCAGACTTCTAACCTTGGGTCGATCACTGTTATCTCCAGGTCCTCTTTCTTCGCTAGTTGCTTCTCTTCTTCGGTTAACACACTTATCACATTCCCGGGTAGGAACAGACGGCAGAGATGCTTCTTTAAATCCGATTCAGTGAGCTCCTTGTAACCAACCCAGATGGGGTTAGTCCCCTCACCTGCAACTTCTGTAACCTTTCTCTGCATTTCCATCGGCATCAACGGCGCCGGCAATAATGGAGCCCTCTGACGTCTCCTCACGTTGTTCTCTCTGTTCAGCACCTTCCTTTTCTTTTTCTTGGAGTTCTTGCGCACAGAACCCACTTTATAACTTGAACTCTCACCTTCCCGAAAACTGCGATCATCATCTCTCGGTTTCTCATCCTTGCCATAATCACGTTCGTAGGAAACATCCACAGCAAGTAGCAGACTACAAAACTTCTTCCGATCAGCCGTAGAGCACTCCCGCAACTCCGGTTTCTCAAGCTCTAATTCTTCCATAAGTTCTGTAATTCTGCTCACGATCACCTGGGCTTGATTGCTATAAAAGAATCAAAACAAAATAAAGAACAGAGCTTAATATTGCAACTATCCGGGAGAAAGAACATTGCTCAAGGTGAAACAATTAGCGAAAAAGAGACTCAATACCAAAACAAAAACTTCAAAAGCACATAAATGTACCTCTCCTCTTCAATGGCTGATCTGCTGTTCTGGGCTCGAGTATCTCCTATCGTCTTCTCCATTCCTCTAAATCAATCACCGTCGTTAGCTCTCTCTCTCTCTCTCTCTCTCTCTCTCACTCCGTCAGAAAAGAAACCTCGCTAAGAACGAATGAATACCCAGAAACTGGCAAGCTCTATTTATAACCGAGCGATCGATCTTATTGTAGTTATACTCGGAATATAAGAGATTAACATACCTAGATAACAGTCCGTCCTTGTTCCAGCTTTAAGATGTATTCTTCTATTCATACTAGGAGATTAGGAGATAAACTTGATAGCGATCAGTCTTAGTTTCACTTTAAATCCAACTCCACGTACAGTCTTTCCAAGCGATGTTGTTCTAGTAATAGTAGGATTAGAGGAGAAGATAACAATCAGTCCCAGTTCTACTTTAAATCAAAATTCACGTAGTCTTTATTCGTATTTCAGGTATCTCTCATGAGATTCTCTCTCTCTATTTCTTCGCTATCAGACTTCAACTTAAACTCTAAATTGGAAAGAAGAAGAGGCATGTACTACAAGAATTTGTGCACTAGATTTTTCCTGTGTAAAAACAATCGTGTTATTTTCAAGCGAGGAAGAGGTTAAACTTATTAATGTTCTTGCGATTTCGGTTTAAACCTTGAACCCCAAAACCGATTGAACCAAACTGGAAAAAAAAAAGTGAGTTTGATTCACTTTTATTCATAAATTCTTTTTTTTTTAATGACCAATTCCGCAAAACAGGGGAATGGTGGAGCTTTTATTCATAATTTAGTTCGGTTTCAATTTGAGAAATTGTAGGCAGAATTAATTTGGTTCAGATTACGTTTAAGGTGTCTGATAATTAGTGTTGCCTTTTAAAAATAGTCATGATTAGTCACCAAATTCTTGGTAACACAGTAAATGATTTCGTTCCTCTTTTAATGAGGTTAACGAGTCTCTAAAGGGCATTTTTGGTAGAAATTGACTTCGAGGGTAACTTTAAAAAAAATAAATAACTAAATAGTGTCACTGTAATTTAGCTACATGAGATACGAGCATCGTCTATTTAACTAGGATGAGTTTCCCTACGTGGGACAAAAGTGCATCATACGCTTGTATTCTATATATAATTTGCTCGTGTCCCAAGTAGGCTACACTTGAATCTCACATAGATGCGGTAAAGTGACTTTAATGCTAAA
Source organism: Buxus sempervirens (assembly GCA_947561395.2). NCBI lineage: Eukaryota > Viridiplantae > Streptophyta > Magnoliopsida > Buxales > Buxaceae > Buxus > Buxus sempervirens. The sequence goes on from OX387183.1 coordinate 12,106,112, forward strand.
TTTTTAAGAGAAAGGGCCCAAATACAATATCTTAAGAGAAAGAAATAAAATATTTTCTACAATTTTCATATTATCCAAGTATTACTTGAAAGGAAATATAAATAATTTCCTTTCTTCTCTTTTAATGTTTTGTTTTCATTTCATAAGGTTCTAGACATAACATAAAAGTAGAGAATTTCAAACACAAACTCAAAACCTTCTATCTATACTTTAGACTATATTTGTGTGCTAAGAAACTACATTGAAATAAAGACTCGTGACAGTTTTTCGTATCTCCCGATCTCAAGAGTACTGGAAAGTTAATCAAATGAAAAAACAAAAAAAATACAAATAACCTACGATCATATTACTCCTCTTTGAGGGTCCTTAACCTTTCTACAAACTTTCGGTTGCTTACCCTTTAGAGGTTCTTTAACCTTTCTAAGATCATCTTTCGGTTTCTTATCCTTACCATATTCATGTTTGTAGGCCATCTCTGCCAGTGGCATAGCCAGGATTTTGAGTTAGGGTGGGCATAATATATTTTTAAGCTAAATTGATCATGATAAAAAAAATGTACTTTTCCTTTGACTAGTGAAAATAAAAATCTGATACAACTAAAAGCATTGAAAAAAATTACAAGTGCACTCGATGACCCTTCATACTCTGAAATCTCTGAATGATTTTCTCATTATCAACGGTCTTAAATATGTCTCTCAGCTCTCAATATAAGTGATTAAATTGTGGTTCATCCATTCATCACCCATTCGATTCCGTAGTCTATTCTTAATAAAGTGCATAGCAGAAAAAACCCTCTTAACACTTGCAGTAGCAACAGGTAGAATAAGTGCCAATGTAATAAGCAAGTAGACCAATGGATACACCTAATTTCTCCTAATTTGACTTAGAGACAAAACCTTAGAGAATTAGAGTTGAGTTTAATATCAATCGTGACTCTCTCTTTCCTAATTTTATTTAGAAATATTATAATTAATCTCTTATTTATATCAATTTGATTTAGAAACAAAATCTCATAGTTGAGTTTAATTTCAATCTTGACTCTTTCTCTCCCAATTTGATTTAGATATATTATAATCTCTTTGATTTAGAAACCAAATCTGATTTAGAAACAAAATCTCATAGTTGAGTTTAAATTCAATCGTGACTCTCTCTCTCTCTCCCAATTTGATTTAGATATATCATAATCTCTTATTTACGTCAATCTCCACTTTCTCTTCCCTTTGATTTGGAAATTTTTTATTTTATTTTTGTTTAAACAGATGCCGTGGGATGTTGCCATTTGGAATTGATAGGAAATCAAAACCATTCAATCAATTTCTTGAATGGCTCATGCTGCCGAATAAGATCATGGACCATGATTTGTGGGCAAAGATAAGATTTCAAAGTGGGCATAACTGCCACTTCAATTCAAGGCATTAAGAGAAATTAAGAGGGTAGGGTGGGCAGCCGCCCGCCCTACCTTCTATGTAGCTCCGCCCCTGATCTCTGCAGCAAGTAACAGGGCACAAAACTTCTCCCAACCAACCGCACCCACTAGACACTCCGGCTTCTTAATCTCTAATTCTCTCATAATTTCTCTAAATCTGTTCTTCACCCTGTAAAAATTCAAAAGAAATCAAGAAAAGAGCTTAATATTTCAAAAATCCAAAAAAAAAATAAAAATAGAAGAAGCTCAAGATGAAGTGTTTTAAAAACCACCGGTTACTCAAAACACACGGCCAAGTAACTCAAAATGAGTAACGCAAAAGGTATATGTGCTAGTAAACTCGCACAAAAGACTAAGGCAAGCTCGATTAGCAAGATGTAAATTAAATTATCGCATTAAACAATTTTTTTCCTTTAAGTTAAGGTTATTGCAATAAACAAATTTGTTTCTTTTAAGTTATGGTTCCATTATGAGAGGTTTCTTTCGTAAATAATCTCAAATCTACAAACTTCTTTAAATCTAAAATTGTGAGAAATTGGATACAAATAATAATTATACTTATCTACTTAAATAAGGATGAGATTTTATACTTATCTATTTAAAAATAATTTTAATAAAATCAAGTAGAATTAATAGTTCAATACAAATACTTTAAAAAAAGCCTTTGTTAATATAATTATCTATTTTATTAACATTTAATATAATTAAACGTCTAATTAATGTTTATCTTGTTTAGTTAGTTGACGTCTCTATCTTGTTTAGTTAATTGAAATCCCTTGTTAATTTATTAATATACATCTAATTTCAATAGAGGAATACGTGAAATTAAAGATTATGAGGAAGGACATTATATGGAAGGACATTTGGATGTCGAGAGAATGTGAGAAAGGAGAATACAAAAGAAAAGAAAGGAAACAGAAAAAATAACTTTCTTGATGTTGTTTGGATGTTACAAGAAAGTTAAATAGTTATTACAAAAATCTTGCATTTTTTATCAGAGTTCATTATCAAGTTTTCTAATTCTCCCGACCCCTGTTCGTGCCTCGCCAGTGATTGCCTATGAGTCCCGTCCCCCCCCCCCCCCCCCCCCCCCCCCCCCCGACCGGCGCTGGACCCTCGTCGCCTTGCATTCCATCACTCCATCTTCCCTTTTCTCCTCCCTTTCTTATGGACATTTCAAACTCATCTTTCTTGCCTCTTTGCCCCAGTCCTCCCTCTTCTTCATCCCACCTACCGTCATCCTCATCTCCTCCTATTCTGTGTTGGTTGTCCCTCTTCTCTCAGCTCTCTTCGTCCCGCTCAAGGCTCTCTTTCTTCCCTTCATCTTCCATTGATGGTCGTCCAGTTATTTCCCCCATGCCTCTGTTATCCAGGATAGGTATAAGATTTGGGATGATTGTTTGGTTGGTTATTTCCTCGACGAAAAGCTTCCTTTCTTTGCGGTCAAAGCCCTAGCACAATGCATTTGAGGTAGATATGGTTCCCTCTCAGTCTCCACAAATGAAAATGGGTTCTTCTTATTCTGTTTCCAGGACACTTCCACCAAACAGAAGATACTTGAGCAGTCCCCTCGGCATTTTGCTGGGAAACTCTTTCTCTTCTCTTAGAATGGGAGCCCAAGATGAGGCTCCAGAAGCAACATCTATCGAAGGTTCCCATCTGGACCAAACTCTTTAATGTCACCCCTGAACTCTTAATGCTAGATGGCCAAAGCTACATTGGCAGTGTTATCGGGAAGCGTCTTTACCTTGACGAAGCCATGAAGACCCTAGCTTGGTTGCAATTTGCAAGGATTTGCATTGAAATTGACTCTGAATGTTTGTACCCCACCACCATGGATGTCAACACTACAGCACCTAAGGAGGCTCCTGATATTACCAAAATCCATGTTGAATACAAAGGGAAGCGTTTGCTTTGTTCAACCTACAAGAAGTTTGGCCATCAAGCTAAATCATGTTTGACCATTCTCCCCAAATGGGTTTCCATTGGAAAAAGTCTACCCCCTGAAGGCCATGGTATCGCTTCATATTTGACTAAACCACCTTGTCATGCTCAGTCCTCTGTGATAGATGCACCGCCCTCTCCCATCTCTTTGGGTTGGCCTCCATCTCAGAATTCAAATTTGCTGCCTCCACACTCTCAGGCCATTGTTGTGGTGAATAGCCCCCAAGTAGCAAATGATTTGGAGCTCTGTGGTGTTCTCCCCATTGAAGCCTCCCATGTTCTGATTGCACATGCTCAACCCCTATTCTTGTCGCACTTACTCAACAACCCAATGGACTCATTACCTCAGGGAATTCACCTGAACCTTCTCAATGGGACACTGAGGAAAGGAAGACATCTGTACCTTCTACTGCAATCACTGTGTGTGTTTTTTATTCCATTGCAACTACCCTAGGTAACACACCGTCCCAAGCCATGTGCAATGTTACAACTGAATCCTCCAACAGTTTCAGTTTCTTTTTTATGGTGAACTAATTGTTCAACTACCTACAGCTGAAATGCAAATCCAAAAGCCATCTTCTACTTTAAAGAAACAAAGACGGAAGCTAAAGATCTTATAGGCAATTGAAACTGGTTTGAGAGAAAATTCATCTCAGAATGGGTGTAAAACCAGAAGCTCAACCTATAAACACCACCCCCCCCCCCCCCCCCCCCCCCCCAATGATTAAGATTTCATCTTGGAACATTAGAGGTCTAAATGACCCAGCAAAGCAATTTGAATTAAAGAGGCTCATCTCTGAGCACAACATCAACTTCATTTGTCTTCTTGAAACAAGAGTAAGGAATGTCAACTATCATGAGATTTCTTCTTCCCTTTGGCCAAATTGGGAAACTTTACACAATTAATCCCATGCTCTCAAAGGGAGAATTTGAATTGGTTGGGATCCAATCATCCTAAATGTTACTAAGATCCACTCCTTTGAGTCTCGGACCGATACATCCATTGCAACCTGAAACTTAATGCTTCTTCTCGAGATTTCTAGATTACCAATATCTACGGGGCAAATGACTTTTCTACAAGCAGATGTGGCATGACCTCTCTCAACTCGATCCTAATCTCCCCTAGATTCTCATGGGAGACTTTAATAGTGTTCTCTCTGTCAATCAAAAAGGGGGTGGGAGGCCTCCAAGCCTTCAATCCATGGATGATTTCTCTCATTTTCTCAATAAGAACTATCTCCTGCATTTGAAAAGTTCTGGGATCTTTCACACTTGGAGCAACAAAAGCCCTGGTAGTACCCAAATCCTCTCCAAACTTGACCATGTATTATGCAACAATGAGTGTGTGAATACCTTTGCAAATTCAAAAGCAATCTTTTATACACCTAGAATTTCTGACTATTGCCCTGCAATTGTATCACTCTCCCACAATATATTCAAAGAAGCAAAACCTTTCAAATTTTTTAATCACTTGACAAAACATCCAGACTTCCTTGGAGTTGTCAAAGAAGCTTGGGAGGGTACCCGTGTTGAAAGTTCATGCATGTTTTCTGTTGTTTGCAAGCTAAAAAAGGTTAAATCTAGTCTCAAAGCCTAGAGTAAGGATAAATTCAAGAACCTGAATGGCTAACTTGAAAACATAAGTAGAGAACTAAAGACCAGTCAAGAAGCATTATTCCTTGATCCTTTTAACTCTTCCCTTGTTGCTCGGGAGAAGGTTTTAGTTTCAAATCTTGCTCAAATTGCCCATGTTTAAGAAGATCAACTAAGGCAAAGATCAAGAATTCAATGGTTGAAATCAAGAGACAACAACTCAAAATTATTTCATTCCACCTCAAGTGAAAACAAGCAAATAACCATATTTTCTTTGTCACCAACAACTTCAGAGAAAATCTTTCTCAACCTGATCTGACCACAAACCACTTTGTAGACCACTTCAAATCCCTCTATGATGCTAAGACTGATATTGATGAAGTTGAGTTAAATCATAATGTCATTGAAAAGTTCAAGTTCAAAGCTCTATCAATAGATTAGCAGAGAGCACTTGAAATTCCTGCTTTTATGAATGAAATCAGAAAGACAATGTTCTCTTAAGGATGATAAAGCTCCGGGGCCTGACGGTTTCACTTCTCTCTTCTTCAAGGTATCTTGAACCATTATTGGAGCTAACATCACAAAGACAATCCATACCTTTTTTTCACTCTAGATTTCTTCTTAAGCAAGCAAAACCACCTTTGTAACTTTGATTCCAAAGTACCCTAACCCATCCACTATAAAGGACTTTAGACCCATCTCTTGTGTAAATACAATCTACAAATGCATTGCCAAGATTCTTGCTAACAGGCTACGAGAAGTCATCTCCTCTGTGGCGGGACCTTATCAATCAACCTACATTCAAGGTAGAAGAATTTCAGACAATATCCTACTCTTTCATGAACTCCTCAGCAAATATCATTTAGATCAGGGTAGAGCAAGATGTGCTCTCAAGGTTGACTTGAAAAAGGCATTTGATTCAGTGAGTTGGTCTTCTCTTTGGAAATGTCTTGAAGCTATGGCCTTCCCAAATACCTTCATACGATGGATCAAAAGCTCTATAACATCTCCATCTTTCTCACTTGTTATTAATGGAAACACTCATGGCTTCTTTCAAAGTAAGAGAGGTCTTAGGCAAGGGGATCCTATCCCCCCTTCTCTTTGTATTAGTGATGGAACTCCTATCTTGTTTAATAGAGACTCACACTCAATCTGGTTTCAAGCATCACCCAAAGTGTTCCAACCCCTCAATCAAGCTTTTGAGTTTTGCATATGACATCTTTCTCTTCTCAACTGCTAATATCTCTTCAACTACCCGTTTACTTAATGCAATGAGAGCATTTGCTACTATTTCTAGCCTCTTTATCAATTTTTCCAAAAGCTCTATCTTCTTTTCTGCGGTTCATCAGAGGGTGAAAGACCTCATCTTTCATGCTTCATGATTCAATGAAGGCCTGCTTCCTGTTAAATACCTTGGGTTGCCTCTCATTTCCTCAAAACTTTCAGCCTCATCATGTGAACATTTGCTCTCAAAATTAAAAGGTAAACTTGCTAGTTTGAAGGGGAAATTCCTCTCTTATGAGGATCGAGTTCAATTGATTAGATCAATACTCTTCTCCATCACAACATTTTGGCTCTCAATTGCCTAAAAAGCCTCTTCAGCTCATTGACAAATTGATGCGAAAATTCTTATGGCCTGGGCCTTTTATGCACAATAAATTTGTTCCCATCAACTAGGAAACTATACGCTCAAGTAAGGATGCTAGTGGTCTTGGTTTAATGGACATCCAATCCTGGAATACAGCTGCAGTCGCAAGGTACATCTGGCAAATTGTTTCCCAACAAACCTCTGTAATGTCCTAAACCCATACCTAGCAAGATATTGTTAGCTCTGGGCCCAGTGGGCCCTCACGGATTTGTTCTCAAGGGATAACACAAGAAAACTTCCCAATGGTCACCCATACTAGCACTGCTCTCACTCAAGCACGCTTAATTTGAGAGTTCCAAGGGGATTTAGTCTCATGTTATGCCTTAAAAGGCCTCTTGCTTTGTAAAGGATCACAAGACTACTTATAAGATCCCCGAGCATTGCGGGATCCCAACTATATGCACATCCTCGTCTAGTAACTTGCACAGTGAGATTACCCATTTACCCGCTCACTCAGACAGCCAGGATGTCCCATACTCCCCTCCATGAGACAACACGTCCTCGCGTTGGGCCGAACCCCCACAATTTCTGGTCGGGGCAGGCTTTGATATCATTTGTAACATCCCGGACCAATACCCAGAAAGATAATTGTCCATTCTATGCCCAATGGGCCCTCGTGGATTTGTTCTCAAGGGATAACATGAGAAAACTTTCCATTGGTGACACATCCTAGCACTGCTCTCACCCTAGCATGCTTAATTTGAGGGTTCCAAGGGGATTTAATCATGTGTTATGCCTTAAAAGGCCTCTTGCTTTGTAAGGGATCACAAGACTGCTTATAGCATCCCCGAGCGGTGTGAGATCCCAACCATACGGACATCCTTGCCTGGTAGCTCGCCCAGTGAGATTACCCATTCATCCGCCCACTCAGGCAGCCAGGATGTCACAACCTCACTATGGAAAGAGTGGGTAAGTATGAATCTGATCAAGAACAAAAACTTTTGGGAACTCAAAACACCAAGTAACTCTTCTTGGAACAGGTAGAAACTTCTTCAGACAAGATCCAAGTTTGCTCACTTGATCTCTCACAAGATTCATGATGGACAACACACTAGTCTTTGGCATGATGATTGGCATCCCTTTGGCCCCCTTACTAAGAGCATTTGGGAATAGATTAATCTTTGAATCTGGTTTCCCATCCACGGCAAAGGTGAGTTTTATTATTAATGGAAATGCTTGGAATCCTCCTGTTGTTAACCGAAGGCACAACACCAACTTGAGATCAATTTGGCTAAGTCTTCAATCCCTTCCCCTGCCGGATTCAAGCAAAAATGATAGTGTATCCTGGGCAAACCTTCCCCATGGCAAATTCTCTATCAAAGTTGGTTATGCCTATCTCAAAGCCAAAACTTCTCTCGTATCATGGCATTATCTACTATGATTCAAAGGTCATATTCCTAGACATTCATTCATCCTATGGTTAGCTCTACATGACATGCTCAGCACTTGTAACCGTCTCCATGCCATGAACATAATTAGTCACTCATCATACGTACTATGTCAACAAGGCATTGAATCTAGAGACCATCTCTACTTTGAATCTATCTTTAGCAAGCATGTATGGGCCTCTGTTCTCTTGAAATTTCTGCAATACAGATCATCATCCTTCACCTTGCAAGAAGTTACATGGCTTACATCCATACGGATTAGAAAGGATAATCATGCCACAACCATTAAGCTTGCCTTTGCAGCCACTATCTACTATATTTGACGTGAAAGGAATGGAAGAATCTTCAGGAATAAGCACCTTACACATTGAAATTGATTCCCATGCTTTCTCAGATGTATGGCTGAAACTTGAAAGCCATTAGTTTCCTTTATTGTGGCCTCCTATTTGGGCTTGTTTTTGCTCCATGTCCTCTCATGGTTCACTCTTCTCATTCCCCTCACTTCCCCCTTCTCTTTGTAGTTATTTTCTATAGATAATATACTCACACCTTACCTTTTTCCCAAAAAAAAAAAATCTTGCATTTTGTGCTTGTATAGCAAGAAAATCATAGGAATCCTAAACAGTATTTACAATTCTACCCTTACATAGATATAACCCAAATATTTAACTGTACATAAATGAATAATTGCATAATCAAAAATTTAATTGTTAACAAACAACAATCAACAAGCCAAAGGGGCATCATTAGTAGAGGGGTATCATTTGAAATTGATTAAAAAAAAGAGAATAAAGAAGAGTCATTCAAGACACTAGGAATAAATTCGGGTTGAATAATAACGTCCCTAGGAGAGGTGAATCATTGGAAAATCTTCAAATCTCACTTCTCATGACGCAGAATCCGATGCTAAGGTACAACAAACAAAAAAAGGACAGTTATTATCATTTTCAATCTTGAGATACTATGGGCCCAAAATTTCTATCATCCAAATGCACTTGGGAAGAGAGAAACTGTATTTTCATTCAAAGGAATTCTAAATTCTAAAATTATTTTAAATATAAACTTACGTTTTTAGATCTTGATTTGTAAAGAGTAAGGGGATCATGAACAAGACTCTTAAAAATTAGAAACTTTTATGTATCTAGATTTGTGGAAAAGATCAAGAAGGAGAACTCAAATCTAAAACTTTTTGTAAATCTTGGTTTTATAACCTATATTTCCTACTCATAAATTATTAGAAAGGGTCAAAATTTTGTTTAATTTTTTGTATATAGTTCTTGAAAACTCTTAAAAATATTTTTTGTTTAGCATCATTGCAAGGATTAAGAAAGCTTCTTTTGCTGCAATGGTATATCATATATGGATTGAGCGAAACAGAAGAATTTTTCAGAACAAGGCAACCCCAGAACAGGAGCTTGTGAGGAAGATCACCATGGATATGTGCATGAAGTTTAGCGCGGCCACCATTTCGGCAAAGGATACTCCACTCCATAGAGATATAGCGGCTCATTGGGGTCTTGACATCCGTTTCACACCTCCCATGTAACTTTGCCTATGTTTGTCATCTTTTGCTTGCTAGGGGCCATGTTTTGGAGTCTTTTTTGAGATTCCCTAGTTTTTTGTTTGCAGGGATCTGCTTGTATATTTTTGTTTATACTTAATACATCACTTACTTACTTTCCAAAAAAAAAAACAAGGTCCAAGTAGGGTTGGAAATGGTCGAATATGTTATGGATCTACTATGGTCCAAATTCAAACCAAAAAGAAAGAAACTTAAAAAATAAAACTAATATCCGAATTCGATCCGAAATCCAACAAACCTTTTATACCTGAATTGGAATTCAAAACCGAATACATATACAACATCCGAATTTGATATTTGACCGAATGGAATAACCGAAATCTAAATTCGACATTGCACAAATGCTAAAACACTTCGATTTTTTGTTTGAATTAGGTTGGTTCAACTATGGTCTTATATAAAGTTTACATACGATGTAATCTATCTCTAGTCTGAGTTTGTCTATAGTATATTGATTTCAATTTGGATCCTATTCAGATCAAGTATGAGCATATTCAAATTTTATGGACCCATTGCCAACCCTAGGTCCTAGTTGCCGAGTTACAAGGATAGGTACCTTCCTTAGGTACTAGACCTATCCAGGCTTTTAAACACTAAATATAATTAAAATTACCTCTCCTCTTCATCATCTTCAATGGCTAATCTGCTATACTGAGCTGTAGTACCTGATATCTTCTTCACCATTCCTCTGAACTGCAAAATTAGCTAGCAATCTGATCAATTTGTTAGAAAATAACATCACTATATATGAAGGAATACCCAAAAAATAATTCTATATACAGATAACTGAGCGATCAATCTTGTTATCACTATTATACATGGTATAGAAAAGAAACACGATATATCTAACTTCATAGTTTCACTTTATATCTAACTTCACGTTGTCTTTCCGAGAGATGTTCTTGTAGTCATAGTGAGATTAGAAGAGAAACCTGATAACATTTAGTCGGTTCAACTTATACTTTAAATCCAAATTCACATAGTTACTTGCGTATCTATTCTATATATAAAGCAAGGCCTCAACTTTTATGCTCGCCTTTCCCAAGGAGGCCTTATAACTCATCGTTATGGCTTCACTAATATAGGGTTATAATAGTCATACCTCCCTCTATTAGTTTATTCAATTGCAAAATTGTTAATAATACGGAAGTGCTATTCGCTTGTTAAAAAAGGAAAAGAGAAATGTTATTGTTATTATATTTTAGATAATTTGACTTGCTAAAGCAAAGTTGGAAAAATTTTCCTTAAAAAAATAATATTATTATATATTAGAAAATAACTTTACAACATTTTAAAAATGAAAATATTATTATATATAGATTAAGAACACCAAGAAAATAAATATTTATTAATTAAAAACTAAAATAATTATTTATTTTTAAAGATATATAATTAATCCCTATATATTAATTTTCTGTTCACATAATTTGAGTATATAGAAATTTTATTTACTATAGGAAACATGGAGAGATAATCCAAATTAATTAGGGATTTAATTTATAGTAGGAAACACATAGGATAGAATCTTATTTTTAAGGGAGTGCTATAAATACGTAATCGAGTAAGTTATCCAAATTTTAATGGGGGCCGTTTGGCCAAATTTTCGCTTTATATATTAGTATAGATGTGGGAAGTTGGTTTCGTTATGTGGTTAAAGTAAATAAGAAGTGGGCTTCGTTACTTTAGTCCTAATTTTATATATCTATACTATAAGTAAAGGAAGATGGGAATATTCCCCCAGATTCTGGCATCTTTTTTTTTCCAACTATTACCCTCCCTAACTAAAAAAATCCGAAATTATAACCACCCCTCTAATATTTCCATATTCAAATTTAAACCTCTACTTATATGCTACAATTAAAGGTGAAGGCATGTAGTATGCATGTGCCACCACTTGTAAATGAGGAGCCAAGATCCCATCTATCAATGTGGGTGCTTGGCTTGTGCAATTTAGGGCTTCTATAGATTTTTATTGAAAAAAAATCTTATATTATAAAACGTTTAAACTTTTTCGCTATCAATTATTAATTGATGATATTATTTGCTTACAATTTCAATTATCGCTTATGAAATTCCAATATTAACTCTAACTTGCCCATCCTTTCTCTCTCTCTCTCTGGACTTCAAATTCAACTCCAAATTGGATTGAAGAAGAGGCCAAGTTGGACCCAGAACCAGGATTAGGGGTGTCAATACCTAAAAAATAAAAAATAAAAAACCAAACTCTTATATGTTTGCTATTGTGCAATCAAGTTTATCTAATGGGTTATATTGCATTTCCTCTACAAAAATGTGTAAATACATCACTAAATTTATAAACTAGTATCTTACACTATAATATTGAATTCTACCAATATTCAACATCTAGATTGATTTTTTTTTAAACTTCAAAATATTGATGCAAAGATTGAAAACTATTATAAAATTTATTGCATTTCTTGTATTTTGTAATTATCTTCTACTATATGCCATCATATAAAATTGGATTTATACTGTGACAAGTAGGGGTGTAAATGGGTTGGATTCGGATTGGATCCACCAATATCCAAATCCGATTAAATTATAGGATATCCAAATCCGATTAAATATCTGACAGATCCTTCATACTTATTACTAAATCCAAATCTGAATATAGTTAGAGAATCCATATCTGAATCCGATTATCCGATTAAATGTTTGAATTTAAAAAATCTAATTAAATAGGATTTTTTTACTTTAATTTTATTGACTAATATTTCAAATAATCTTAAAATGTATATCTTAGAATCATATTTAAGATGATAAATATATTATTTTAAAAGAAGAAAATTAAAAGTACTTAAGCATCCTTAGAAATCTAAAAAAATTATAAACATATATATAATTAATCAGACTTAGATCTTACTCGAGAGGATATTGTAACGCCCCAAATCTGGTAGTTTTCTTTTTTCTTTTTCAACAAATCAAGGGATTACTTGAATGCAAAGGCATAAATGGATAAAGACAAATCAGAGTACGCCAAAATCTAAACAACTCCTTCATTACTTCAAAATAAAAATGCTAATGATCCCCAAAATAAACTTCTTAATTTAATACATCAAATCTGAAATTTTAAAAGGCAACTACCTATTCTATAAACTTCTCAAACCTATCATAAAAGAAATAACTCCTTAAAAAATCTCATAATAGAATACAAAAGAAAGCTAATAATCCATAAGGTGTTTATCAAGGTCCTTTGTTGTACCCTCCGCATTGTGTACCCCAACTTGCACGTCCTCTCTAAGTTTATCTGAAAACAAATATTTAAAAACAATGGTGTAATATAAAATCTCAGCAAATAGCAACATGCATGCTATAAAACACTTCATATAATTTTATAAAAAAATTTCATGAAGTGCAGCGATAAATCCAAATACCAAATGTCTAAGAATAATATGCCATAAATCTAAAACCACATAATTTCAAAGTAAAACCAATAATACAATCAGCACACCACATAATTTGTGACATCACAGGATTCGTGAAATAAGAAACCTTTGAGAAGTTAAAATTTGATTCCAAATGCTACCTCCCAATCTATGCTGGCCAAGATACACGAACTACAACATAAGGGAGAACCTACCCAGATACAAGGATAAAGGTTGGCATGTACAACCACAACTTCCCATCGAGATGCAAGGATCAAGAAAATATGATTGCTGCGAGTTCCAACTTCCCACTGAGATACATGGATCAAAGAAGTGGATTGTCGAGATACACTGACTAGAATGCATAAATAGACCACGGGCAAAACAAAGAAGACCCACTTCATTATCTAGCGAAACTATTGATCCATAACAAGCTATGCCTACTAAACACAAGGCAAACAAAGACTAAAATATGTTATTTTTTATATCAAAAACATCATTAATAATCCACAAGTCAACTCCAAAATACATGAAGGAAATCCAAGTCTCAAACCCAAGCTACATGAATAAGAATAACCAATCCGAGGTACATGGAGGGAAAATAATAACAATTCTATCATAACGACTCTGGAAACATCTTTAGGCATGTTAAATATAAGTGTAGGAATCAATAAAATCAAAATAAGTTAAAAAAAGCAAACGATTTGGAACGATAAACTCAAATAAAAGTCATTTTAGTAGAACGTACCCAAATTCTTTATAAAAATCCAAATAAATCATCGGCCAATGCAAACACTCTCAAAATACCCTAATATTATTGGTACATGAGTTGAAATTCGATAAAAACAATTTTATAATAAAAACCTAGCTCAAAAGGCAAAATTCTAAAAATTTGACAGTGGACGCTCGAGCGCTATCGGGCAGCAGGTCAGGTGCTCGTTGAAAATCCAATTCAGTGTCTTGGTCGCTTGGAGTGGCACTCTAGCGATATCTCGAGCTCTCGGTTTAATTAAACTTTTTGAGTTTCGGGTTCTGAATTTTCTAAAAAAAACACTGGCGGGGCGCCTTCAATGACGTTCGAGCGTGATTGCAGTTGTCCATATAATTTGTAAAAATCTGGGTTTTACGAAATTTTGCTAATTTTCTATTTATTTTTCAATGAAAACATCTTCAAAATACCTTCCAAAACTTTAGAATCTATTTGGATATTCAAAGATATCATAAGCAAATACAAAATAAATTATAGAATTTTGATCATGTAACAAATCTGTTACCTATGATCAAGTAATGTTTTAAATATTATAACTCGACTGTTTCTTTACCAAATTACCTAAAATTTAATTCATTGGATTCCTGACTCATAGTACAAAATAACCTATAGTAGTTTTCAAAATTCTATGTGGTTAATTAATTGTAGCTTTTTTTAAAGTCAACTTTTAATAAAAACCTGTGCATACCAAAAGGTAATAAAAATTAATTGAAAATTACTAAACAGTAGAATATTATTTAAACTATATTTCTACATGAAACTAGACATAAAACCCTACAACTCCCATGAAGATCATGTAAGCCAAATCTCTCTCTAACTAAGTATAAAAATTCTATCTAGTTGAAAAATAACTGCAGAAATCTGGTTTTCTAGGTTTTCGGTTAGTTTTCTACAACATCTAATTTCTTCTTTTGTTAATCATAAAATCATGTTTAACTCTTCTAAAACCATCTAAAATCATTCTCTCAACACACGAAACCATTCTAAATCAATTACTAACAAATCTAATCATCAAAATCATGATTTTCCTCTAGAAATCAAAATAAATAAAATTCTATCAAGAAGAAGAACATATAATTTTTCCATGCTTTAAACCTCAACCAAAACCTTTCAAACCAACATAAACATATTTCTAAATCATCACAAATCCAAAGAACACAATATTTTTCGTCTAAACAATAAACCATGCAATTTTTCCAAGGTAAAGGGTTACTATTTGCCTTAAGATTGCAAAAATCCTTTTTCTCCAATGAACTTCAAAATAGGCGGATTTCTGAAATTTTCGCACAACTCTAGGGATCTCTACCATTCAATTTGAAGAACTACTAATCTAGAATAAAACCTCCAAATTTGAGGCCGATCCAACGGTTGAATCTCTCTAGATCGTCTTTTGATTGTTGCTGGTTATAATTTTCTGCAACTCCTCTTTTTCTCTAAAGTCTCTTATTATCTCTCTATTTTTCCAGCCCTTTTGCATGAATTTTCTCTCTCCATTTCTCCGCAAGATTGAATTAATTGAAATCCCAAAACTTCCCTAATGTCTTCCTTTTATAGGCTCACCTAAATACAAGTCCTAATTAAATTAGGAAACTTCCCAACTAAGATTCTTAATTCTAATTGGAGAACTTCCTATCTTATCTCTCCTTCTAATTATTCCCTCCTAAATCTAACTCATGAAAAACTTCCAATTTAATAAATTTTCGTGCTAATTATTTCCCTTATTATAAAATATTACTAAAACACCATAAAACTCCTCTTATCCTTAAATTTATAACCCCTAATTAAGTATAATTACAATTAGGCCCTTTTCTTATCTTTTAAACTATAAATTAAGCTACTTAAATCCAAATTTAATCTAACTTGAATCTAATTGATTATTTTAATTTTAATAATTATTTATTTTATTAATTTAATAATTGGCCATTAGAAAAAGACTTAAATACCCTTTTTCATTATTATACTATACTTGACCATTTGATTTATTTCGAAATTTCCAGATTTAATCTCCTAATTATTTCTCTTCATAATATGAGTGTAAATTATAATTTCAATATCTCAAATACTTAGATTAAATATTTATCTCTTGATATTTTAAATTTATTTATTTTATTTCTTTTAATATTTAGATTTACAATTATATTATTATTTCCTAAAATTCGGGATTCTAAAAATATTGCCCTGATCCAAATCCAAATTCGAATCCGATTATAAATGGATCCGATTTTCAGATTTGAAATTCCGACCCAACGAATATTTAAACAGTAAAAAATCCAATTACATCGAATTATTTAATTGGAAATGGGTCATGATCCAACCCACTGATAACTCTAATGACAAGCGTGTCAAATGTCAAATAAATTTCCATCTAAATTTATGTTTGGCTACATTTTTAAAATATGTATTGCAATATTATTTACATCTACATTAACAAGTCCTAATACTATTATATTATTTTCCATTCTATATTCACTAGTATATCTCCTATTGTATTATTTATGTTTACTCCAAAATGTTAAAATTCTAATAAAATAAGACACATTATTCTCTTTTTCATATTCTAGTTTTCACTTGTAAAATATCCAATTAAACTTAAATAATCAAGCCTTTGTTGGCTTCTCCAATTATTTAAACTTAAAACTAATTTTCTAGTACTATTTGCAAATGTTTGTATTAATTCTTCTTTTTTACTATGAAATAATTTTAAGACATCATTTCTAAACATGTTGCTCGAAAATGGTGAAAATTATGATGCAAAATTTTCAATTAACATGTGATTTAATCTCCCATTTTCTACAATTTTAAATGATAATTCATCTTGAATTATATATTTTACTATTAAACTTCAAGCCTCTAGCTTGTTGGCTAAATGAAAAGTTAGACATTGAAGATCCACTAGTTGAAACTTGGGTTTCCATAGGGTCTATGGGGTCTATGCTAACATGTTTAGGGAGGCAAGTCCGTAAATGTTTTATAGGTGGTTTGTATCGTCAAAAAATTTTGCAGCTAAAGTTTGATTTGCAGTGCACATAAAATGCTCTATAAGTCCAATTCTTTAGAATTCTTTAATTTTGAAATCTTTCTAAACTGCAAAAGTTCTTGTTGCTTTTAGATTTAGATGGCGATGTGCCTTTTCTATAGTAAGAAATTGCCTAGGTCCATTTTCTGATTGAATATTAAAAAATTAAGTTTAATTTTGTGACGGTGATATTTTATGTAAGAAAGGTAGAAGGAAAGAGATATGTTTAATATATATAAAATTTATAAGGAATTAAATATCTAAAATTTAAATAGGAAAAATAACTCTTTTTGAAGCCTGAAGCTTGAACCAAATTGGAAACCTTTGCTTTAGCTACTTAGTCTACTTCTCAACTTTGATGCTTTGATGCTTGAGGAATTTGATAATAAAAAATTTTATAATTGAAAAGTTGGAGGATTGAGAGCTTGTATGCTTTAGAAAGTATAAGAGAGAAGAAGATTAATTAATAAGGCCACCGGGGTGCGCTGTAAATGGTTTGATAATGGGTTAGGTGGGTTCAACCATTCACTAACAAGTTGAGAAATCACTAACTCGGTAATAAACGGGTTGAACCTACTAACAGTACGTTTATTTTTATTTTTTTAATTAAAATTTTTGTTATTTTAATTTCAATTATGCTAATATAAAACTCAATTTAATATATGAAAATTCCAATAAATACCATAAAAACGCTTAGTAAACATGATATCTCTTCAAAAAAGTAAAAAAAATACTCAAATTTACTTATGAAGACTCTTAGAAATATCTAAAACCAATTAAATAAAATTATGGTAATTAGCTAGAATATATTGTGTTAATTAAGCAAATAACGTGTAATATTTTATATACTATATATTCATTTACCTAATACCGCATGATAAATACACTTGTGTAAAAACAACAATATTATTAATTCGCAAAATTAACATTATATTAATCATAGAAATAATTTAATTATTAAAGTCACAAAATATTACACTAATTTGATTAATTAGCTAAGTACACTTAATAACATAACATAATAGGTAAATGAGATATAAAAGATAAAACCAAGGAAAAAAATTTTCAAAGCTAAATGGGAAGCCAATGGGTTGAAAAAACTTAAACCTAAACACAATCCAAGTGATAATCAGATCAACTCTAACCCCATTTGGGTTGCAGTGTCTTGCATGAGCCCTCAGGGATTAGTCGGTTGAAGTGAGCCCAGATAACCGAAGTTCCAAACAAAAAATAAAATAATCGAACCCCATTTAGTTAGGTCGAGTTTGGATGGATTGACTAATTAGCTCAGAAATTGCTGACTCTAAAAGATTCGTATGATTTGGAATAGGAACAGTTAGGGCTATTTATCAACATTTTTATGTAACTCTTTATCACATTTAAACTCAAATATGATTGTTACTAGACAATTGTAAGGGCTAGAATTATCTTCTAGGCTATTTTACAATCAAAATTGCTGGCTCTTTATGAATCTACAAGATTAATCCTCCTAAGCTGTTTTACAGCAATTAGGTAGGTAAAATTAGAATATTTGCCTTTAAAAAGCCTTATAATCCTAAAAAAATTGATTTTTTTTTAGTAAAGCAGATGCCTAGCAATTAGTAGGGTTTCAAACATAGTCTACTGGTAGAAGATGGGAAGCAAAAGCCTACATATAGAGAGGACCACAGCAAGAGAGAGAGCTGTCATTGAAAAAGAAAAATAAGTAAAGAAATTAAAGAACAAAAGAGAAGAAAGAGACAAAAAGATTAAAATGATTAAAATGTTTGGAAGAGTCTGAAAATAGATCTCTCCCTCAGTCTCAGCCTTCACTTTTTCACCTTTTGATGGGGTTTTCCAGTTTTCCCCACCTAAGCTTTGACCCCGTGTGCTCATGTATGTGTGTGCCCGGGACCACCCCTCCCCTAACCACGGTTCCACTTACACCGAACCTAAATGTACGGAAACCAAGACCTGAGTTAGCCTGGCACGCGCCCTCGAGGTCAAGCCAACATATCAGACAGAACCCTCTCTGACATTACCGGCGCGTCAGGCGATTTTACAGCTCTCTTACTCTCTCCTTATCTCTCTCTCCGCCATGTATGGTTTGAAATTTCTGCAGAATACCAGGAATTTGCTACAAAACCTCCCTCTCTCTCTCTCTCTCCGCCATGTATGGTTTGAAATTTCTGCAGAATACCAGGAATTTGCTACAAAACCTCCCTCTCTCTCTCTCTCTCCGCCATGTATGGTTTGAAATTTCTGCAGAATACCAGGAATTTGACTACAAAACCTCCTTCTCTCTCTCTCTCCGCCATGTATGGTTTGAAATTTCTGCAGAATACCAGGAATTGACTACAAAACCATCCTTCAACAATAAATAATCCCATGTGTGCTACATTAAAACAGTGAGCATAGAGCCTGCTTATGCTAGCCCATAAGATTAGTAGTGCAAAGTACACATGAGAGATGGAAATGTGCACATATATATAATTGAGATATAATTAAAGAACTATAATGCTAATAATGATAAGTAAGAATTTATTTTCATAATTTAATCCCCACCAAGTTCAGATCCTTCCTCATCTTTCAACCCCAACAAAATCTGGCTTTTTGAATCTCCAGCTGATCAAGTCTCCTCTTTCTTCCACCCTCTTTTAACAAAATATATGGCTTTTTGAATCTTCTTCACCTCTTGCAGTCTTTAATCTGTGGTCTCAACCAAAAGCTGGACTATTTTGATTAACAATCAATTTAAAGGACTTCATCAAGTCTTTCTTCTCTTGTTCTTCTTTATCCTTTTTTGACTTTTTTTGGGTGTATTTTTTTTTTAATATATTTTGTCTCATTCTTCTCTAGGCCTACAACTGGTAAATTCCTACTCATCTGAAGCTCAAAATATGGTCTTTTATGTGGTCCCTTAGCAGCTGAGATTCAATTTCCTCCTCTTTTGAGCCAAACCAGACTCATCAGCACCACCATTCACCATCGTAACTGAAGAAACAGAGCCATTTGTCTTGTTACTGCTGCTGTAGCTCAAGAATTCTGCAGCATCAAGAACCCCAGCTGGGCTCATCTGAGAATTTACACAAAAGCATTGATCTAAGGCTTCACAACCATAGCACACAGTCCCCATCCTTGAACTACTGATTTCCTGAACCAATTCATAACATTTCAGCACCTTCTCCTGCATAATCAACCAAAATAAACAAACCCCATCAAAGAAAACAAAACATAAATCAACAAAGATCAATGATAAGAATCAATAAAATGGCAAGTGAGGGTTTTTTTCTAATTTCACACACCTTGCTTAAAAGAGATGTAGATGAAGAACAGAAGGAAGAACAGCAAGAATCAAAGGCACTATTGAAATCAGTAGTTTGGGTTTCTCCAACAACATAGATTGCTACAGCTAAGGCAATCTCTGATGAGCGAAATTCAAGGAATTCAACACCTGGACATCGCCGTATAAATAGAAAGATAAACAATTCTGCATTTCATTTAAGATTTATTACTACATACATTTATGGAAGAATAGATGAAAAGAGAGCAAAAAAACCTTTTGTGATGGTTAAAATCAACTCCATGGACCGAAAAATCAGAAATTTGGGATTTTGATTTCCTTTGCTTGATAATTTATAGAGAAAACAATCCATGAATGAGAAAGGGGTAACCACATTTGTTCTCCATTTCAGTACTGATAGTAGCAGAAGCTCCATTCTCTGAATAGTTCGAGCTTCAAACATTGGCTTGCATTCAACAACCTGCAGATAAATTAAAATCCACGGTTTTCATAGTTTCATTTTTTTTTCAGGATATTTCAGAATTTGATGACATGAATATACTTTACCTGCAAATCTAGAGGTAATGGAAGTTTCGTTTCTTCCATTTTTGCTGCTAAAGACAAGCAAGAAACAGACAATAGCGGGAAGATCCATTGCTTTCCACACTATAAATCCAGCAATAAAGAACAAACCACAATAAAAATGAAAAACAAAAACACAAGACAAAGAAGAGCCAAAAAAATTAACATTTCGTGAATTGGGTCTGTAGTGAACTTACAGTAATTTGATACTCTGATATGAATCGATCAAGATAATTCACAGCTAAACAAGCTGTTAGTGGATTGAAGCTGTAATGGCGATGAACCTTCAAAAACCACAAAACAGTGGAATCAGGCTAAATAAAAAATAAAAAAAAACACCCAAAAAGAAAATAAGATCAATTACAGATGACATGTGAACTTAAGACTCCGAAACCCAAAACTCACCTTGTAAATCCACTCAACGGAGTCATTCCTAGCGGAGACATCGAGGTCTCCGGAATGAAGCCTGGAGAAGTAATCTGCTCTGGGCATCATCTCCCTCTCTTTCTCAAGAAGCGATGTAATCACTAAGCAATCAAAGGTAGACCCATCCAAGAAGAGCATCTCTTTTTGTTCTTTCTGATGGGGTTCACTGTTAACGACTTCCCCGTCGAACTCATCGTTTTCGACGACGAGTCTGCAATCCTCAACACAGAGAAGGTTCGAGAAACGATCCACGGGCAATGCCATGTGACCTTCTTCGTTTGAGAACTGCTTTGCAACAGTTGCTTAGCCTGTCAGGAATCCGCCATTAAAGCACTGTGAGAGAAAAAGACACTAGAAAGAGGGAGAGAGAGTTCTGTAAAGAGGGGCAGTGCCCAAGTTTCGGGGCGTAAAGAAGAATGGCAAGACAGGTTGCGCCTTCTATTAAAGCTCTCGTATGTATGGGGAATTCGCATTCATGCTCTCTCCCCCGCTAGGTAATCGCGTGGACCATCCTTGACCGTCGAAATAGCTGAAGTTGATAGTTTGAACGGCTAGGATTGGTTAATTAGTTTACTCCCTCTCTAATACCATGCGCATGACATGTGAGCCTAATTGATCACTACCGTTCAATTGTTCTAGTATGAACGGATGAGATCTTTTAGTATGTAATAAAAGATATATTTTTATTTTTATTTTTTTTATAAAGTGATTGTATTCACACTCTACAATAATTTTTAGTATATAATAAAAGATATATTTTATTTTTATTTTTTTAGAAAGTGATTGTATTCACACTGTACATTAATTTTTAGTATGTAATAAAAGATATATTTTTATTTTTATTTTTTTACAAAGTGATTATACTCAGACTCTACATTAATGTTTTAAGGTTTTTACTACTATATCAAATTATTTTAAATTAAATGTTTGGATGAATTTGTGTTAAATCATGAGATATGCAGACCAAAATCTAAAAGCGGTTTGTGTGGGACGAGGGGGATTGCACTAGCCTTTGGGGATTAATCGTGGTGCGCGCAAGCTGACTCGGAAACCCCAAATTTCCAACAAAAAAAAGATCTAAAAGCATTTGTTTTATAAGCATAGTCAAGATGTATGTTCTCTAAGAAGGAAAATAATATTTTTTTGCTTTAAATATTAAAAAAGATTAGCATGAAAATATGGCAAAGACACATTCAAGTGTACATCATCCCTATAATGTTACTACAAATATTTAATTTTTTTAGTTTTCCTTCCCTAATGACTTTCCCTAATGACTTTACTGATATGTTCAAACTGTAATCGTTCAAAAAGGAAACAAGCGCAGAAAACAATAAAAGAAATAAAAATGGTAAGTTACCATTAAGAATTCCGTAATATGTAAAAAACGTGACAAAAATGTGGGAAAAGAAAGAAAAAACATTAGCAAGAATAGGGTGGAAATGGTAAGAGAAATGCCTAAAAATAGTAACATAATTGGAAATCCGTTCTCCATGCCCATTTGTATATTTGTTGCATCAATAAAAATGTGCACGAATCCCAATAAGGAGTAGACACGAATCCCAATATCAGGGCCCTACTTCCTTATGATCATTAGCTCAATTCGTAGGGCATTCCAAGCCAAACACAACGCAAAAAAATACACTTGTATCAAACGTGAAATGGGAAAGATATTGGCAAATAAAGACGTAAGGACAATTTTGGATTTTCTTATAAATGCCACGGGTTAGTCACATGTGCACCACATAGCCACTACTTGGCTAAAGCCTACCGGGTAGGATGCCAACAAGACTATTTAAGTGCAAGGGGACAGTCCTTTATGTATATCATGACATTTTTCACTTCCATCAAAAAAAAATCATGACATTTTTCACAAAAAAGAACATTTGTTGTTTTCTATGAAAATTAGAATTTGAAAAATATTTTGACCTTTTTTAAAACCAAAAAATAATTTTCTTTGCAAAATTTTTGCAATGGTACATCTGTACTATTATTAAGAGAACTTTTAAGACTCTCTACCGAGATTTGCTACCGAAATTGTCCTTCACATTTTATTTTATTCACTTTTATCTCCCGTTTCACGTATATAACTACCTCTTATTATCCAAAATGTCATTTATTTTTAGTTATGTCTACTTTTATCTCCTTACACATATAACTAACTACTATTGTCTAAAATGTCTTTAATCTTTACTATCTATTGCTTTTATCTTCCAATTAATTGCCACATTTATCTCATTCTTTTCGATTGCGCATTTCCCCTGGTTAGCCAACAAGAGAAGGGGAAGGGAAGATTTCCCCCTTACATACAAGCACAAAGAATAAGGATTGCTTGCTCCAGCCCTTGTAATTTATGCCTAGCACACTTTGAAAAGGAAATTTTTGTTTGTGCAGCATTTTATGTGCAGCACACTATAAATACAAAAGAGCAAAATAAAAAAAAATTTTGTTACCAAAGTCAAGATGTATGTTTTATAAGAACACCAACGTTTTTCCTTTAATTTTCAAAAAATATTAGTATGAAAATAGGTAAAGACACATTCTAGTGTTGAACAACTAAGCAAACATAGATGTAATCATCATGGATGCAACTCTATCTCTGTAATGTTATTACAAATGTTTTCTTTTCAATTTCTTTCCCTTGTGACCCTCCTTTTCTATATTGACTTCTATATCCCAGTTAATAATTTATATCTACGTCTTTGGATTTGTTACCCAAAGAGCTCCTTCTCTTTTTCCATATTAATTTTTAAATCCCAATAAAAACTACTTATGTCATTTATCATTACCCTCTCTCACAATTTTTTTTCTTGTAAAATCTCCTCAAAAAAAATTGTTAGGAATTTAATGTCATTTTTAACCATCCATATCATATTCCTATATATGTGAATATGCCATCAACCAATGAAAAACTTTTAGGTTTATAGATTTGCAGTATGCAAGTGTTTACATGTGTGTATAAATAAGCTTAATTACTCTTATAAAAAAGTAAACAAATAACTTACAAATTTGATTTGCAATATGCAAGTGTGTATATGTGTATATAAATAAGCTTAATTACTCTTATACAAAAAAATAAACAAATAACTTACAAATTTGATTCTTTTGCTTCATTTTTGGGTTACTAGCGGGCTGAGATACACTGCAATACAATACGTATGCAGGTAAAAGAGGGAACTGTTTTGTAACTATTCAGATTTAGGGAAACTTCACATATATTAAAGAGAAAAAGATAGCTTATACCCCTATATCAATGAACTTTAACAATGATTGTAAGAACATTGTAGATAAAAGTATATGGTTTTTGGCACACACCTCTCTTTAACAATGATTTATAAGGATATTGTAGATAACACGGATATGGTTTTTGCCACGTCCTCCTCTTTATATACAGTATAGATTTAAACAGCATTCGTTTGGTTTTAGTTTCAATGTTCATTTTTCTGTTTCAATTCAGTTGAATTATTGGTTTGATTCATAGTCTTGAAAATAAACAAATTTTGCACCTTTAAAGTGGTTTGGGTTGAGGGAGGATTTGAAACCAAATCAGGGAAACATGGAAGATGATTTGCTTCCCAAACTTTGGTATCTCGGGTGAAACGTAAAGTTTTTCTTGAAAAGGGCAAAAGCAAGTGAACAACTCCTGTTAGAAATATGATAAAACTCGTATCAGAAGTCCTCCCCTGACGATGATGAGGCTGTTGTCACGCACATTCCGGTGTGTGAAGAAGCCCCCAAACCCAAAGAACCTATCGAAATCAACACAATTGCAATCACCGTTATCACCAGCATCATCAAGACCAAGGAGATCACAAGCACAATCACCATCATCTTCATCGTCGTCATGGTCTGTTTATCTCATCCTTTCCACCAATACACCCATAAAAACGTACGTCGGCGTTACCACCAATTTCTCTCGCCGGTAAGCTTTCAACCGTCGTTCTCTCTCATCTTGTATAGAAACTTATTCCAATCTATCATGGTAATACCCAACTACAAATTTGTGCGAAACGATTTTTCTTCAGAACCCAATCTCAAAACCAGGGAAGAGGTTCTCAAATTTTGGTTTCGGAAATCTTTTAGTCAGGGCTTCTTTTGGCTACATGATGGGCTTTTACGAATTACCAATTTCGTTGGCCAATTGAGCTGTTCGACCTTTGTGTATTGAATGTCTGATCTTGCCACGATTGGAAGATATCAATGGCTTATAATGGATTCTATTGTGTTGCATTGATACTTTCATTTCTTTCTTTTGTATTAGGTCTCCTTTTTATCTGTTGGGATTGATTTGAATTTTTATACTGACTAAACATTATGGATGCATTTACCTCATTCCCTGTTAAACCTCTTTGATTAAGTGCTAATTGTGATGTACTTATTAAAATAATTCTTCTTCATAGTTTAAAGCAACATAATGGTGAACTTAAAGGAGGCGCAAAGGCGTCCCGAGCAGGAAGGCCATGGATTTGTGGTTGCATTATTCGAGGATTTAACGATCGAAGTGAAGGTAAATTTTTTTTCTCTGATCCGAAAAGTTATATACAAAGAACCATGGGATTGTGCTTTCAAGGAAATGAATTGTTCTTTATGGGACTCTCTTAAACTTGAAAATCCACTTAGAAACTATTACTTGGTTAAGCATCATGAGATTGTTCCAAGGGGGCACTTTTTTAAGGATTTATGGTGATATAATTCTTGATATTTTCCTTGCCTATATTTACTTCTCTGATCATCATTGGTTGAGCTGCTTAATATGATTCAGCAATGATAAATGCAAAAGGGTAGTACTATGTTCAGTAATCATATTTCATAGATCAATGATAATAATTACAAACATGACAAAGTTCTTTTCCTTCTTTTTTTGGGTGGAAACTGTGCTTCTTAGCATCATTCTATTCTTTGCTTGCAAACATCATGGACCATTATCCTATTTTTGTTTGTTATTTTTGATCCATTTAGACCAAAAGCAGAATCAAACCAGTAACTGCTTCATGTTAATGGTCATGTTATATACTTTGCAATATACTGCTACTAGGCACATGATGCTTAAAGATTTGGATGTATTACCTGATTTTTGTACCCCTTCAGGGCTGAGGTCTTCAGTGCAACTTAATTGCACATTTAATTTGTTCTTTGTGTTTTTTAAGGAAGAGTTATAGCATAAAATAAGGTTGTATCTCGAATAGCTATGCTTCCAGCTGAGACAAATGATAGTTCCTGAAGACAATATTAATTGTTCATATAATGTTTTTGTCTTGGGAATTTCCGGAGAAATTTGGCAACCCTGCTAGTGATGGATAGCCATGCAATGCTAATAAGGCTTCTATTATATTTATTTTATGAGAATTTATTTTTGTGCATGGTTACTTTTATATATTTTTTAATTTTTGAAATTACAGACAAATTATATTGCCTCTGGTACCTCTTATTAAGCTATTGTCTGGTACTTTTATGCCTCTTCAGAGCAAATGCTGCAGATATTTTCTATCTGGTTAACACCACCTTATGATGGCTGAACTTAATGTTGCTATTCTTGATGTTGAATTTAGTGTGGTTCTATCATCTATAGCTACCTGCCATAACTCTGTTGTTTGGTAGGACGCCTGTAGATGTATGTAAAATGCCAAATCGGTGTACATCTATCTTTCGTTATTGAATTGTAATAGTACTCTTCAAACTGTCTAGTATCCTCTGCCTAGGTTATTCAACATGTTACTAATGCCATCACAAGTTTATTTTTCTGTTCATTACACACATCAAGGCGTCTTAGTTCAGTCTCTATATGCAGAATCCATTCTTTACAGAACTTTTCTTATTATATGTGCTTGTAATAGGTACCTATAATATTTTGCTTTCTAATTTGATTACTTGTAAACTCCACTGATTCGACTTCTTTTACTTATAATCCTTTTCTAGCTTGCGAATTTGAAGCCAAGTGGAAAAACTTCTCACGAAAAGTGCCCCGCAAAAGGAAAATTGACAATAATGAAACAAAGGCAGATAATGGCTCATTTATGTTGTTGCAACACAGGCAGGCAGCTCTGGATAGAGTCAAAGGTTCATTTGACTGCAGTGGCTTGGAAATTGACTGGCAAATAAACCCTTTGAACTGATTTTGGATACATCTGCTATTACCTTCCTAATTTATAATCCACCCCACTCTTTGTAAGAAGCTTGTGGTGTAAATTGTTGTATAATGTAGTTGCAGAAGCTTCCTCTCTGGCCATGATGAGGTCGATGTCCTGGACCTTGAAATAACAAGAAGATTATTTGTAACCACAGGATGACCAAAAAAATGGGGGGAAAAATAAATGTGCAAGTTATGTTTTATTCTGTTTTCCTTTTTGGCTGGCTGACTCTATGTACTTTGCATATTTTATAGCTTCACGTACAGGCTTGAAACTATCTGGAGTTCTCCCGGTTTCATCATCTTGTCCGACGGCAAAGCAGCCGAAGACATCTTTGTTTGTGCTCATATGTATATAGAGAGTACGAGGAAATTCTCCATGAACGTCCCATACAATTGCTCATGCAATCAGAGAGTGGGTGGATATGGATAACTCATTTCACCACTACTCCTGTATGTAGCAGATTGTTGACCGGAACATGGGTTAATTCTCGCTCTTTTTGATTGCACGAGATGATCGCAAAGGATGTGAACTTTGATTGCAAATCCTCTACACCATTTCCTCTACTAATTTCAGTTTGTCATTAATCAAAACATGTCAAATGATATGCTTTGATAGGTTTTATTGCAAAAATGCTGTTACATGACATGTTATGATTGGTAATGGACCAGGGTGCTAGAAGAAACAGGGTAGCAGAGAAAATGGGGGTAGAGGATTCCATCTGGTGAACTCTCGAATTGCCTTTCTGGTCCTGATTATGGAAGTCTATAAGTTCAGGTTGGCGGGGGAGGCTCGACTTGCCTGAGCCCAGTGCCTGTTTGTCGTGGACCAGATCATGCCTAAAAGCTTAGAACCCATTAGAGCTACAAAATATAGTTCAGATTGAACTGTTTTTTTTTTGTTGGTTCAAACCCATCAACATTTCGGGCCCTTTGAAGTGTTAGATTCAATTAGTTTTTTCTCGATTTTTAATCAATGAAAATTTCTATTGAAGTTAAACGATACATGTCATTGATTTCGTTATTTTCTTTATATTGGAAACTTAACCAAACTCGAATGGTATCAACTTGATACTGCCCGACGGTTCTTCATCAAAGAATCATTTCGGAAAGAGAGGAAGAAGAATATAAATAGAGGAAAAGAAGAAGAGGCCGTTTGGTGACGTTTTTTTTTAAAACAGTTTGAAAACTAAAAACAGACAGTTACAACTGTTTTTGAGTTTTCGAAAACAAGTGACAAGAAACCCGTTTGGTAACAATTACTGTTTTTTGAGTTTTTGGAAACAGGTGACAAGAAACCTGTTTGATAACAATTGATTAAAATAAAAATAAAAAACAATTCAAGTTTTCAAAATCAACATATAAGCATTGTTATATAACTTGCAAGACTAGTAAACTATAACAAATTTGCTATGATGTTATAAAAAAAAGGGAAATCAAAATTTCATACCCGACTGATATCGCCTCTCTCTCTCTCTCTCTCTCTCTCTCTCTCTCTCTCTCTCTCTCTCTCTCTCAGCTAAACTTGAAACAGAAACGAAGGTAAGCAAGCTTCCGTTTTTCAAAATTTTCATTTGTTTTTATTTTATTTTATGTCTCATCCCCAAACTTCAAGATCCCCAACTCTCAATTCGCTTGCAGGGTCCTTTCTATCTTCGAAATCTCTACGTTGCAACTCTTTTCATCACATCTTGTTTATTCCTCTGTTCTTCTGCTTGTAAAGATGTTCTCCTATCCCTCATTTTTTACTTTCCTCAGAGAAATGGAACACTGCTAAAGCTATCCAGACTTTTTTCGCCTCTTTCTCATCTTTTTGTCTCTTTCTCTCTTATGATCTTATCAGGTTTAAGCTGCATCGCCAACAGCAATTGCGACGCAGGGTTGCATTGCGAGAGGTGTCTTGGTAATGGAAACTTCCGGCCCAGGTGTACTCAGGTCAAGCCCTTGATCCTCACATCAAAGGTTCTTCTCCTTCCTTTCACACTCGAGTCTTTCATTCTCTGATTGATATTCTAGAAACTATGGATTGATAGTGACCTGCTTGGATTTCACTTGGATTTTTGATCTTGATCCCCACATCAAAGGTTCTTTTCCTTCCTTTCACACTCGAGTCTTTCATTTTTTGATCAATATTTTAGAGACTATAGATTAACAGTGACCTGCTTGGATTTCACCTGGATTTTTGATATGTTATCTTCGTGCTTGTGACGAAGAGATAATAGGTTAAGGATTGAGGAGAACACTTAGATGATATTACAAAAATGCTACTAAAAAACCCTGGTTTGTTGTTTTTATAAACGGAAAATTTTAGTTTTTAAAAACGAGATGTTTTTTGAAACTTTTTCCTATAAAACCATTTGAAAACTATCAAATCCAAACATGTTTTTGGTTTTTGGTTTTTAAAAACAAAAAAGCAGTGTTTAGAAACGTTACCAAACATCGTCGAAGATGATGAAAAAAATTGAGAAAAGGCAAAAAAAACACTAGAAATATGATTTCAGCTACTGATGAGTAGGTTTGCTAAACGGGCTGGCCCGGCACAGCCCAAGCCTATTTAGCGCGGGCCAGGTGTGTCGCGTGCCCAGCGGGCTGTGACATGCCCGGTCCGTTTTCCATATACCCAGGCACAACACGGCATGCCCCAAGCAACGGGCCGCGCTAGGCCAGGCATAGCGGATCACAGGCGGGCCTAGGTATAAAGAAATGGTTTTTTTTTTAAAAACCAAGGAAAATTAGAAAAAAAAAGTAAAAGATCACAAAAAAAATTCTGAAAAATATGTTTAATATTCACAAAATTGTTTTACACATACTGGGATAGATTTTGTTCAAAAAAATGTAAATAAATTACAAGTAGAAGTTACTTACCTCTTGAACCATACCGAGATGCGGAATGCAAAAGTGTTTTCCATAATTTTCTTAGAATCTTATTTAAAGATTTGCTAATGGTTGGCCTAGAGATGGTCCCATGTGAACACTCTGCTGGCCATTAGCCAAAACTCTAAACAAGACTCTAACAAAGGAAGAGGAGAAGAGAAGAAGTGTGGTTTGGAGTGGGAAGGGTTAGGCCTATTTATAGAAAACCAAAGTGTATTTTTACCACTTCTACCCCCCAATATAACTGTTATTTGGCAGTTGAAAAGGTAGAAATTGTCATTTACAGTCAATTACAAGCATACCCCCCTAATATGACTATTGGGGGGTAAAATAGTCAAAAAAGTAAAAAAATTACTTTTGGAGGAGCCAAATGGCTAGACGTTCGGCGGGCCAGCTGAGCCCAACGGGCAAAGCATGTAGGCGACCCATTGGCCTGCATTTGGCCCGCGTGCCCTGGCGGGCTGTGCCTAAACGGGCATGCCCGGCAAGGCACACCCCAAGGCACGGGCCGTGCCATGTCGGCCCATTGGCCTGCCGGGGTCGGCACGGCCCAGTTAGCATCCCTACTGATGAAAATGTAAATAGTGCTCGTTGGTATTCTATGGTAGGGGTGTAATTCGATCGGTTTGGTTTGGATCAAATTATGTTGATCAAAACCAAAAACCAAACCAAATTTCAACTAAAAATTATGAGCCAAAAACTGAACAGAAATAAAGTGAATAAATCGAAAACCAAATCGAAATTCTAATATATTTAAAGTTTAGGCCATAATTTTTACTAGAATATAAATGTGAACAATATTGTTTATTATAAAAACTTATCTTCTCCTAAATAACATCAATATGAGATAATCTCCTCTCGAAAAGAGATTCCTACATAGAGAAAGAATGGGTTTTGAAAAAAAAGTGTAGTAAGAGGTTTTGAAAATTTTTGTATATATATTATGTGTAGTTTGAAATTATAAATATATAATAATATAGTTCGGTTTTCGGTTTGATTCGGTTTCTCAACCACCTAAATCGCAAACCGAATTACTTTTTCAAACCGAAATTGAACCAAACTAAGAATAAAATCAAACCAAACCAAAATTTTTTGGTTTGGTTCAATCGAATTTCAGTTTACACTAAATCAATTGACACCCCTATCCTATAGGAGATTGCCATGTTAAATGAATGATTTGACTCATTCATTTATGCAGGTCGAAGATGATTGCCTATGTTATTAGATGATTTAAATCCTTTTAGAAAACCAAAAAGAAAAAAAAAAAGAAGAAGTAATAATAGTAGTATGTTCAATGTCGACAGTACATATTCATCGGGTGCAACTTGGGTTGGGTAAAAAAAAAAAATTCATCCGACCCAAACCTACTTTGGGTTGGTTTGATTTGGATTTCATTACTTTCAATTTAGTTTTGGTTCTGAATATAACAAACTGATTCAGTTCAGTTTTGGGTTGAAGGCTCGGTTAAATTGAACTAAACCAAACCGAAACCTAACTTACATACTGTTCCTCTAAAATTGGGCCGGTATGGACACGTGGCGGTGTTGATGATGTGTCTTTGCACGGGCGTGCCAATATCGATTGATACAAAGATTTCGGGTCGGGTCCTGACCCTGGGCACTTGTTCCAAATTTAAATCGGAGTCAGTTTAGCCGTACTGCAAGTCACCTGTATTAAAAACCGGCCAGGAGATAGAATGAAGACTAAGGGTTCGATCTTTGTTTGGGTTCTTATATGTATTTAAAAGTCAAAGCAGTCGATGGCATGTCACTTTATTATAAAATCGGCCGATGGCCGTAAGTTACAACAGATAATCCCCAAAAAGAAATAAAAATAAGAAGAAAACTGACAAGGCTTGTAGGACTGGCTTATCCTGGTCTTATAGCCGTAATCGGAGCATAAGAACATGAGGAAGTGGACGACTGCTAACAAAGCCAATTCAGGGGTTCACCTAGGATTGCTATTTAACCGAAAGTACGCAAGTCACCTGACTTGATCAAAGTCAGTCTCGGGAACGGCTGCTCAGGATTCTGTAGCCGTGATCGGGGTACAGAACTACGAGTCAGGGGCGGCCTCAACTTACTTGCCGGTGGCAGGGTTCTGACGTCAATTGGAATAAACAGGGGTTTAAGGTGTCACTGCGATTGGAAGCAGTGAGAGAAGCCCTAATTTATCCTTCTGGCTACAGTTTGGGGTGTAGGAGAGGGGATAAAGATCACAGATAATCAAATTAACATTATGATAACCGGTTGTGGTTTTTTGGTGGGGGTTGTCCTCGAGCTATTCGAGTTTGTGCCTTTTATAGCCAATCCTTGACGGTTGCTCAATGTCCCACTCCTGCACGATCTTCATGGAGGTTAGTCGTCTGCCATTTTCCATTCGTGAGAAATAACTTCCCGGCCACGATCATGAACTACTAACTTCTTTGCTTGTAATCGCCACTCTCTAACGGTCGACCTTCTGTTGATGATGACGTGATCCCTTAAAAATGTGAGGACGTTAGTCTTATATGATTACGTGGCTTTGGCTGGGTACTTGGCCTACGTGTATGCCGGTTTAGCCTATCTGAGTGAGTAAGGCCTGCGTGTATTTATGACGTGCCGTTTTTGATTGAATCACGCCATATGGATACCACGTTGCCTCTTTTTATTTGTCGGTCTGTAGAGGGTGTAAACACATACATTAGGTTCTAAACTGAACAGCAACAAACCGAATGTATAATATTATAAATTTATAACATGTAATATATATCATATAGATGATAGTTAGGATTTATTGCTTTTATTTTGGAAGAATAAGAATCGACTTCATCCACCTTTCAGGTTCACTTTTTTTTTTTGGTAACAAGACCTTCAGGTTCACGCCTCCCTCAAAACAAAAGAAAACAATTAAATCCTTTCATCATGGATTTCGGTTAGGAATGGCAACGGTGTAGTAAACCAAACCGAACCAAACCTATTAGAGTCGGTTTTGGATTTTTAATAATTAGTTTTGGTTTTAATTGCAAAATCGTTTTGGTTTTGGTTTTGGTTGGGTTATGGTTTTTAGAGCAAACCGAACCGACTATATAACATGCTTTTACGCACAAGCCATTAGCCAATCGAGGATTTAGGAATTGAAGAGACAACATTGGAGAGGAGTAAAGGAGGCTGAGGAGTGTGGAGAGGGTTTGCCTTGGCGAGGAGCGTTGTGACTTGAGAGGACGTGCCGCGAGTAAGATCTATCAAACATGGAACCTTCAGCGGACAAGCAAATGGTTGTGAATGTTGAAAATCCCATTTTTTTTAAATCGTTTAGCTGTTGATAGAATCATTTCTTTTTCTTTCTTTGTTGATTTTGGGTGTCTACGGAGTACGGACCACGGAGCCTTCCTTCAATCCTAGTGTTTTCTATAAAGTGATTATAAAAACGAATGGGAAGATTCAAACTTAGGCTTGAAGAAATTTTTTTCTTTTTCCTTTATTTTTTAACTATTATCACTTTGAAGGAAGTTATCTTTACTATCTATTTTGAAGGAAGTTATCTATAGTATCTATATCTATACTATTAATAAAGAGAAGAGAGGGAATATTCTCAGATCCTAGTTTTTTTTTTTTTTAAACTTTGCCCTCCACAAATAAAACAATCCCAACATATAACCATCGCTCATTCCGCTTTTAAATTGAACCCTATTTTTTTGATACTTCTCCCATTCAGAATTACCTACCTATTGGTTTAAACTTTGAATAGTTGCAACTATTTCCTCTTGCAAACAGAACACCCTACTAGTTAAATTATTAAAATATAAGAAAATTGGGTGAAATGGGGGATGATGTGGTTCATCTAGGGTTAAAACTCAGTGTGGTTTGGTTCGGCTTGGCCTCAACCCAAGACTAAACAGAACCGACCTTAGAAACGAAATATCCAAACTGAACACTGAACTGATTATTTAAAGAAAACCCGTAACCACAATTTGGTTCGGTTTAGGTCATTTTCATATACTTAAAACCTGTTATCAAGAGAGAGATTCCCACCTTTGTACAAAAATTTTAACTAATTGACAATTCAATTTTATCTCAAAACAAAATTAATGAAATACAATCAGATCTGAAATGTCTTTTTCAGGATCATTTGCTTCATTACTATGATTCCAAAACTTAGTGTATTAATCATCACCAACCAGACTTAAAGAGCTGAAAAATAAGTACAGAGAACTACTTTATCTATTATACATTTTATATATATCATTATATTTCGGTTTGGTTTTACACTAGAGAAATTGGATTCGGTTCGGTTAACCCAAGCCTTCAACCTAAAATCAACCCAAACAAATTTGGTTCTCTATTTTTAGAATAAAAACCAAACTGATCCAAAATCGGATTGGACCGGTTCGGTTCGGTTCGGTTAACCGACCCAGGATGCAGCCCTGAGTTTCATCCTCAGGTCGTCCTTTCCTCTCTATGCTTCTCTGTTTTCCTCCTTCGTGCTCAACGAGCGATACAAGTTTAGCTTGTCTGTCTCGACCGCCATTCACGACAAAGAAAAGAAGAGGGAAGCAACAGGTACCCCTCTTTCATCTCTCTCCCTCGTTACCTCTCTTCCCAATCCTTTTCTTTTCCTTTTTGACTCATTGCGCCTGTGATGTTGAAACGAAATCCAAAAACCAGAAAAATTTCACCTGCTCTGGCGAATCTCACCAGTGTTACGAAGACAATCTTCTTCATCGTCAATCGCATTTCACAAACATAACTTTCTTTCAGTGTTTTCCCTACAGCCAGGTCTTGTTTTTTTTGAGATGGAGTCGGTCGTTTTCTCAAATCGAGCTTTCTCGAAGGTTTTTGTACACCAAAATCTCAAGCACCTCATACAGATTTTACCCCTGCTAATGATTTCAAAACCCAGAAATCCAGTTCATATACATTGCTTTAAAGAGATTGATCATAAAATCACCATAAGAATCACTATTAAAAGGGCTTCAAGATCAGTTGGAAAATTGGAAAGGAGAACCATCAGTCGAGCTGTGGCAGATGTAAGAACACTGTCATGCGAATCCTGTTCCTTTTTTTCCGGCGGAAGTTATTTTTCTCCGATTTGTTTGGAAAATATTTTTCTGTATTTTCAATTTTCTCCTAAAAATACAAATGGGAAAAACGAGTGCGTGCGACTAATGAAGCATCATCTCAGTTGAAGGAAAGATGGTGTTTTTCTTCATTTTGTTTCTTCTAGAATATTGGGGCAATTATGTTTTGTACACACTCCTAGTTGATTTTTGGATCCATTTCGTCCTTTCGAAATTTTGCTCGATTTGTAAAAAAGCGAAATACACCACAAAAAGCATCGCTGAAATGTCTTGGAGCGAAATTTCCATAACGGAAAACACTGCTTTGAGATTTATTTTTTCCTTGATGTAACTGGCAACTGCATTATGTGTGAGTTTTACACCTGCTAGTTTTATTTTGTATGTTCAATAGAACTAAGGTTGAATGAAACTGTAGGGAACATATGATAAATAATCTGTGCAAGGATTATAGTTGATAATGTTATTTGTCATTGCCTTGATTCAAATTTAGCGTGTTTCAAACAATGAATCTAAACGTTGGATGAAATATCTGAATATTGTGTTTTTTCCATTAAGTCTCCTATACCTAAGTTAATTCTTTTGGGGTCTGGAAAAAGGTCTTTCTGGTTAAGTTGGACAGAGTTGTTGGATGCTTGGTTGTTAATGACCAGTGTGGTATGCTTGGTTAACTAACACTCTGGCATTTCTTCTTATTAGAGTTTTGTTCCTTCTAGTATCGTTATAAATCTTGTATTTATATGTATTTATTTTCCTCTGAGCGGAATCATTTATTTTATTGACACATAACGGAGGTGTTTTCTCTTAGCTTTAGCTGATTCTTCATGTTTAAAGTTCTTGAAGGATAATTTATTTGTCAAACGGAAATACGGTGAACTTTTATTTTGAAATGGAGATTGAAGATTGGGAGAGTTCTTCTGATGGGATGCTTGATTCTGATGTAAACTCGGAAGACATAAATGAAGAAGAAATTCACTACACATCTGGTTCCATGCCCAAATTGCAATTTAGGTAAATCTCTTGAGAGGAACCTTTTTCTTATGTTCTAGATGAAGTTTGGTTGTTGAAACTTGATTTCTTGGTACTATTTTGCTCAGAAAAGATGTGTCAAAGGCTCGTTGGAATGAGGATATGGGAATGGCGGAAGTTATAGAAAAGAAGGGAAAAATGTGGACAACTACAGGAATTGTTCGGAAAAGCAAGGTCTATTGCTCTATTGAGGAGATCTTGTAGGTGATGTAATTAGTCTTTGATTTGAACTTAATTATACCTTATTTCTAGTAGATACAGCCTACAAAAAAGTATAAGCTTTACATATATTAGTGTAAACATAACTTATTATAAAAATTAATATCTAATATATGCTTAAATGTTTCCTAATAGACAACTAGTAGAGGCGTTCTTGTTCTTTTCTTAATATATATTTTGTGAAATCAGTGTAGATTTTGTTGGCTTTCGACCATGTTGATGTCTGTTAGTCTTGGCATGCTATCTTGTAAGGTTTGATATCACTTTGATTTCTTCAAGAAATGTAAGTTCATGGAATGACATCGGTGTTTTTGGAACTGGCTGCTGTATTCAGTCTAGCATCCTACGTCCTGGAACTGACTTTTTGGGTGAAGTTAAGAAGTTTTCAAAATAAATATCCCTGGTGTCGATGAGTTTTGGACAATGAAGATCTTGTTGTCTGCATTACTTTTTTCTTTTTTAACCCCCTTCCTTTTTTTTTTTTAAAGAATCTTCTATCATATATGAATCATACTTTTACTTTGTTGTTTGTATCCTTGGTGCTGCATTTGGGAATTTGAAACAAATTAATCTGGTCCTTCTAATTGAATGTCATATTGGATTATACCGATCATAACCGAATGTTTTTAAAGTTATTAAATAATTTTTAGAATAAGAAAAGATGAAAGCATACAAAATTGATAAAATGCAGAAATTGTTTGAAAATATAGAAAGGATGTGATGTTTAAAAATGGTAATAAATCCTCTCATGCTTGCAGTGCTGATGATGATAAGTTGATCCTTATTTGCCTAACTTGCAGATGATTTTCCATCATATTCATATTGATCCATGTTTTACTGCATAATTTTATTAGATGTTTCTAAAACCTCATGTGAGCTATGAGGAAAAGAAAAAGTTGCTTAAATTGGTATGAAGCAGGTTTATTCTGAATCTAACAAAAAGGATCTCTGTGATAAGAATTGCTAAGGGTCGGAACCGGCAGGAGTGTGATAGATTTAATTAAAATGGTACTATAAGATTACATATCATTTACTTGGAATAATTAAATCAACTCAAAAGGATTTGATCCTATTGAGTTTTCTGGGGACTTGAGATGGA
Organism: Buxus sempervirens; assembly: GCA_947561395.2. Lineage (NCBI taxonomy): Eukaryota > Viridiplantae > Streptophyta > Magnoliopsida > Buxales > Buxaceae > Buxus > Buxus sempervirens. The sequence goes on from OX387183.1 coordinate 12,143,535, forward strand.
ATTTTCGGATTGAAATTCCTTGATTTGAATATCAACGTATCAGATTCCTAAATCTAACTCAATATTCTATTGGATGTATTTGAATTCATCCAAACTATTTTGTTTGCCACATGAAATAATTATTTAATCTCGTCCTACTTAAAGTGGCCGCAGGAATTAAGTCATTTGGTTTGTTTCTTTGTCTAGCTTCTTTTTGGGTGTCTTGTGGAAATGTAGATGTTTGATTATCCATCAGATAATTTCCATCGCTCTAATTTACTGAATATCTTGGAACTTATTCTTTTAGGAGTGCGGTTTCAATTTTTCCAAATTGGTTAGGCTTCCAGTAAGTATTTGACATACATTCATTTAGAACATCCATTTGGAAAGTTAAGTTATAAAGGGAAAAATCAATTTCCATGGGAGTCTCTTTTAAAAGAGGTATCATGGCCATTCTAATGTCCATCTCCAATTTTTATAGGCCATAAAATGTGACTCTAGATAAGGGATGGTTGAGCAAGAATTTTGTATTTAACACAGAGGAAAAACCTCTGATGATGATGATGATTTAATGAGCTCACAACATATATATAATATATCAGATTTTTCAATAACCATGTGTATCTTCCCTAGACACCAACACATGGGTATATCTAAATTACTTATGGATTCTGAATGGCAAGACATTTAAGGACTTAATTGTTTTTCTTATAGTACTGGATTTTAAATTCACGCATCTTTGTGTCAAACTTTCTGTTCTAAAAGTTTTAAAAATTACAGAAGGCTGCTTCTTTGAAAAAAAAGAAAAGATTTAATTTGACTAAGTTTTTTCATTAGTTGTTTCTATACTGTTCATTTTCTTTGGAAAGACATTCCTTAACTTTCAGCAATTGAAAATTAGTTTGCTGCAAAACTTGGGGGAAAGATCTTGATCAAGCTCCAACTCCCAAGAAAGTTCATCTGATATCTGGCATATTTAACTGAATTTCTTGTTGGTATTTGAAGCATATTCAAGGTCTATGGAATAGAAGGGATCACTGGATATGAAATGGAAAGCATGATTGCTCCTCATATAATTGGGAATTCTTGTAACATGGTACTTTTGATGGCAACAACAAGATGAAAAATCTTTTACTTATGTTTTTTATTATCCTAATTCTATTTGAAATTTGTGGGTGAAAATGAGTTTATGAAAGGAAAACATTTTGTCCATGGTGTTCTGATTTTTTTTTGGAACTTTAACTGTAGGTTTTTGGCTGAAATGGGGGCCCTATTTCTTTTGGATGCCGATGATATGGTCATTTCCTTGAACAGTATATATGAGAGAGTTGCTGCAGGAAAGAGTGGATGTTTGTGGGAATCTTTTAAGGCTTATAAGCATTTAAAGTCCCTTGGATACATTGTTGGCCGACATGGCGTCCCATGGACATTGAAGAGTGATCATAGCTTTGCTGGTCTTAGTTTTGCTCAGGTAATACCAGAAGACAAGGGGGAACCAGCAGGCATAATTCCTATCATCAACCAGCTGAATGAGTTACAAATTAACGAAGTAAAGCCAATTTTTGATATTTATCTTCCTAATAGCAAGTTTCGAAAATCTTCTCCAGGCGATCCTAGTTTTGTGCTATGTTTAACCAGGTAATCAATGACAAACTAATTCCACATCACAATTATGGATTTATCTGAAGAAAACATTGGCCATCCATTTTTTTTTCACTCGTTGATTATGATCATCTATTGAAATTGCTTCTTTGATAAAGAATGAATTCAGGTTTTATTGTTTAAATATATTTATCTCCATTTCTTTTTAAATGTTTTTAAAGAAAAAATATCAATAAACAAGTTTGTTATTATAGCTGTCAGTTTTTAAAATCCTGTTCCAGAACTTTGCTTTAAATGAAAGCCCTTTTGAATAATGCATTAAAATGTCATTCATGATATGTTTTAAGATTTTCTTTTCTTCTACTTTACTCTTTTCAAGGGTTTATTCATTTCTTCTAAAATCAGTACCATCAGATTTATGGAGATTATATTTGGCAGGGATCATCCGCCATCAAAAGCAGTAATTGAAAATCTTGAGAGGAATTGCAGTAACATCCCATTGAAATTCTATCACGTAGAGCATGGGCGAGTCAGTTTCTTTTCCTTCAATAAAACAGAGCTTCCAGTTCTTCCATGACATAACTAAATGAAGAAAGTTTGAATTGTGTTCAAGATCAAAGGTAAGATAGATGAAAGGGTGCTGCTTAAGAATCCAGTGTGTCTTGTGAGTTGGTATTGGGAGTTCTCTATCTGAGGATCATTTCATTATTGTGGAAATTTAATGGTTTAACCTATGTTAAAATATCATTTTGGTCAGGTCTACTCTTCTAGCATGCGGAAATGCACTTTTCATTTTGTCATACTCATTCCTATGTTAGCTGATACCTAAAAGCCAATGATAATTATTGTTCATGCTAACCTGCTTATGTTTCGTTCATTCTTTGATTGAAACTCAATATCACCTTGTAGCATCAGTGAACGATTTTTTAGAGTACTTGGCAGCACTGGTTTGTGCTCAAAACCAATTTTCATTTAATGAGCTCGCTGGGATTCTCAGCTCCTTAATTTCTGAGTAGGATTTGTAGAAAAAGAGGACGTTTTGAAATGGCAAAATAGTTTTTTTCTCCTTTTTCTTCATTCTGTTATGTGGGACCATAGAAAGAAAATATTGATAGATTTAAAAACTATTCTTTAATATTTGGACCATTATCTATTTCTAGATGAGGTAGTAAGTGAATATGAATATAATTATAAGGGTGAGAAAGAGCTAGAAATGGTCAGTGTTTATACAAATAAAATTGATGGTTTAGCAGAAATAGTGCATTCTTGGGGTTCAAAACCATGTCTTGGAGGCCTTACCTTTACCTAATACATCGTTCTCGTGAAACTGACTTGTTCAGGTGATTGCTGGTTTGCTACTATCAAAAACTAATTCAAGATCATTAAATCATTTCATCATTAAAAAAAAAATTACTACCTGATCTATCAGGAGACCTGGACCTGTCAAGAAATAAAAATTTTTTTTTCTATTAGACAGGAGCAATATATTGGTAATTTGCCTCTAAGTAATTTAGTGAAGGTGTATCTATAAATCTTTAAAAGCAAGAGAGGAGGAGACACACAACTAGGCGTTGGACCACATTTTCTTTCAAGGCCAATGGATATAATCTCTAAAGAAGTTAAGGCGTTTGGTTAATGGGTAGCCAGTAGGGCTTTCACTTGCATAGTAGAGCTTTTAAACTGAAGTAGGTTCAATATGAATACTTTGAAGAAGATCTCTATAAAAAGAGTCCGTTGTTGTTGAAATATAATCTTATTAACGTTCCTGTGCTCTTGCACAATGAAAAGGCAATTTCAAAATCTTTCGTGAGACTTGAATGCATTGATGAGAATTTGAAAGGTCATTTATTTCCTAATGATCCTTGCCGGATAGGCTTGGCTTATTTTGTGGGTCAAGTTCATAGAAGAAAAGGTTACTGCATTTTGTCCGTTTATTGTGTCTTCCCTTGTACTGACTTCTTATAATGTTGTCTTTAGCTATTATGGCTTGCTTATGGCCTTCCAGTGAAATAGCTCGCATAATTGGGCAGTGTGAATAGTTTGACATTATTGTTCTCTTCTGTTTTCCTTTCGATTTCCCCAGAAGTGCTTACTGGACAGACCAGAGAAACTGTGAGATTTCTTTAATATGAATCACTTAATGCATGGAATGTGAGCTGTTCTAGATAAATTCACAGGCTGAATACTTATATACTAGTATGATGTGTACTGGGCACAGAACCTTTTTTCTTTTAACTTTTAAATTTGTTTTTATTTATTTTCTGCTATATTGTTGTGGTGGAATTCAATATTAAAAGTGTAAAACCAATGAAGAGAAGGATTTATTGCTTTATGTACTTTCATTCTTACAGAAATAAGTTGCCATTTTGTGTGGTGTCTGGCAACACTTTGGAAGGCTTGCGGGTGTTATGAGAAAGAGCAAGAGGCGCCATTGAAGAAGCAGATGAGCACCAGAAAGCACTAGAAAATGATCTCAGGGATAAGTCCTTTGGAGGAGAGGACTATTATATTAGCGGATATTGTTGCCAACTTCATCTTTTTGGATTGGTATTTCAAGAGGTACTTGCAGTGACATTGATCAGTGTAGAGAAATTTGTATCTTAGACCAAAGGATGCAAGACTTCTGTTCTGTGATGTTGTCATGGGAAGTCTTACCTACCAGAGACAACCTAGTTGCCTTACTTCAGAGCTCATCATGAAACCATACTTTCATCCAAAGACATGGTCTATATAATAAAGAAGCTGATGCAGTGATGCAAATGTTGGTAAAATATATGATGATGTGAACCCAGGTTGATTAGTATCCTCCTTTGTATTTAATTATATTATTTATGCCTTCTGTTGTCATTGTTAGTTGGGGTTTGATCCTATATGTGCTGTTTGTTCAAAGTTTTGAAATTTTCATTTGTAAGGTAAACTAAAATCTAATTATCTTTGTGGTTCGATTTTCTGCCAGTTTGTGTGAACAAGGTGGATTTTTAGCTTTGGCCCCTGGGAACCCTGTTGAAGGGTTACTTGGAGTTCCTAAACTGCATTGGAACTGGCCACATTTAAAACTATTTTTTTACAGGGAAAGCAACCACAAGAGTGAAAATGTGAGACTTTGGATTCCTTTATAACAATCCTAAACATGTAATAGAAGTAAGCAAGAGAATACTTTACTTTCTTGCCTCTGTAGTGAGTTTTTTTTTTGTTCTTCCTTTTTTGGTAAAGGGCCTCTCTAGTGAGGTTAAGCAATTAGTTGAAGTGCATCGTTGAAAGGCTAAACTTCTGCCTGTGATGGAGGTGATGATGGTGGTTATCTTCTATAGAAATGCTTGTTTATCAATTATATAATAATAATGAATGATTGATAAAAAGTCCACTCAATCTGTAATATGTATTTAGCAGATAATCTCTGAAAGTTGCCAAATAAGAATTTTTCCTCCATTTGGAACTTGTCCCGCCCATCCTTCTACCTATAAATTATTAATTATTCTTACATATATATACGCTGAACTTCGAATTTTTCATTTGGGACTAACTATTTCTCTTCTTGAACTTTTTCTCTCCTAATCTATAAGAGATCCAATTTTTGCCTGTTTATTTTGATCCTTCATCTTTTTCTTATAAGTGAAGCTTTATGCTATCTTTGACTTGGCCAAACAAGATTCAATGCCCTGCTTGCCTTGGGAAATGCATTCTTGATATTTTAGGCATGTTTCATGGATATGGACTAAAATTTAGAAGAATCCCCAAAGGATATCACTGAAATTTAAAGATGCCAAGCTTCCATGTCCCACCCGTGGAGTACCTCATATTTTGTCCTGCCAGAATTATTTTCCAAGATGTCATGCAATGATGCAAATATATTTCATGTTGTTGTGATTTACCATTTTTATAACCCCCTTTTTTTAATCCCATTCTATCTAAAACATGTTAAGAAAGTGTTTTGAAGTCTCTCTCGCATTTCTTAGTTCTTTTTTTTTTTTGATGTTTTGACTTGAGTCATTTAGAACATCAATGGTTTTAGGTATCAGCTGATACTGAGTCGTATTGGCCGGTACAACTCGGTATCGAATTATACTAGTAGTTTTTTTGAATACTGCTCGGTACCGTGTTTTTAAACCTTGGAACTTAATGTAGCATCTACAATCATAATTGTTTCTTGTATGAGAGCCAAGAAAGGTCTAACTGCATTGTTAAAAGAAAAAAAAATGGAAAATATAAAAACTAATTTCAAGGTCAAAAAGGGAGGGAAATAAAGGTATGGTTGTTTGATTTTCGATTTTCTTTTCCAACTAAATATTGAGATGAAACAGAATTTTAAAACATTTCAACAAATAGATATTATTATAAGGTGTTTTTCAGTTGTAGCAACCACAGCATGGTTGTGATTGTTCCGTAAAAATTAAAAATTTCAAGAAAAAAAAAATCAATACATGGGGCCAGTTGAGTTTTTTAATTCAAATGATGTCAATCACTACCATGTTGCAGGCATGGCTGGAGGATATTTGGTGCAGACAATTTTCATTGAACAGAGCTCAATGTGTAGATTTTGATTCAAAATTTTTAAGTTTCAAGGATCAATCAGAACCCTCTTCCTACAAGGCTGCAGTACTTTTACTCCCAGAGGATGCAGGTGCAGTACTAATTTGGATGCACAAATTGATGTCAAGAGTTTCAGTAACTGGGGTTATATATGGGGTACCCCATCAGAAAGCTGACGACCAAATCATCTTCCAATTCATCAAGAATCCATTATTTTGGCACCACAGCTTTTTCTCTGTGATGTCTGTCAAACATTTTTCAGCTTTTTATCTGTAATGTCCATCAAACATTATTTTTTTTATCCTGAAAACAAAGATACCCTATCGATCAGTGCAACACCCAGAAAAGCCAGAACTTAAAACAAAGGATGCAGCTTTTGGTAACATGATCCAGTTCTAAAAAGCCCAAAAATTCTGGTTTCCCACCTCCCCCACTCCACCCCACCTCACTTTTTTCTTTTTTTTCTTCGAAGTTTCTGTTGGTGTTTGGTGAACTTGGTAAACATGTTTGATATTAGAGGGTAGAGTTGGTCCCAGATAAAGCAAATGATTGTTATGTTTTAGTTTTACTGTTTCAACACATGTGGTCATGATTCACAACCATCTTCTATCTTCTTACTTTCTAGTTTCTCTCCAACCTTTTAGATATAAGTATAAACTTTTTAAGTGCCTCAGTGGATTAAGGAGCGGCTGTTGTGCATATGGCCTGGAAATCTGTCTGTTTCATCGTCTCTTTCGGAAGGTGAAACAGCTCTCTGAACAGACCCATCCGAACGTAGATGCATGAAGCTTTTTCACTGTACATAACAAACGATGAAACAGACAGCCCTCTTGACTACCCCCACTATTTAAAATGCTGGATTTTTATTCCTTTTGTAACCAGAGATTAACATGTCATTATAAATATAAAAGAATGATGTTAAAGAATTTTGATTTTAGCACAGTTGCAATATAGTTATGGTCCTTTGAAGCCCATATGGGGTGGGTGGACAAATCATAATTATGGAAACACAAAGTTTTTACACTATATACCAAAATCAAATATAAAATTATACCTTTTTTATTATTTAAATTTGTGTTTGTTAGACCACCGGGGAGTTAAACACAAGACCTCCCGCTTTAGTTCTATATTAAATAATCCAGTGCATTGAAAAGCTTAAATCAATAGGTTTGAAGGCATATTTATGTATATCAAAGGGCCCAAATACGATATTTCAACAGCCTTCAAAGTTGATTATTTACGTAAATCGCTAATATATGCTAAACAACAATTAGGTTGCGTTTGGGATTGCTTAATTAAGTATTTAATTTCAACTTATGACTTTTTAAAGCATTTTTTTAATATTTATGTTTTAATAAGCCGTAAGTTGAAATTAAGTGCTTAATTGAGTAATCCCAAATGCAATCTTAATTCAAAAACTTAAGCTGATGGTTGACAATGTAACTACTTATTACAAAGGACTTATGGATGAATCAAGATGCAGTTTTTGGGGCATATACATATAACTTTTACCTGGTATTTCTACTAAAACCCTCAAATACTACTATATGTATATACACACATACAAAGACACATTAAATAAAACACTAAAGCCCACTCATTTTCTGCCAAGCCAAATGGTGCCAAGGATCTAGACCAATTCCATATTTCTCACCTTGGGTTGTATTGGTCAAAGGCTGCTGTGCATGTACACATTAGAGTTTCACAATTACATAAAATTTTTGTCTGCTAATTATGGCCATAGATTATGGCTTTACAGCTTGACTTTGACCAAATAAACAGTTATTAGCTGTTACAAGGAGTAAAATAAGTAATCACAAATCCCAGTCTACTAGACCATAACTGAGATCTCTAATTGGTTACTATCCGTAGCAACAAATAGAAAATAAAACATCACAGATCAGAGCCGTCTACTATGCGTCACATGATCAAGAATTGCATGAGTGAAATTGATATACGGTGAAGACAGCTCGTAGACCATAGCTGTTGTCTGTATGGACTAGGACCATAAATCATGAGAAAGTTATGAACATTGGGATTCCAAAATCCCTGTTGGTGGGATAATGAGCTAAGCAAAAGTAGCCAGCCAGGAAAGGATCCCAAATCTCATATTCTTCTCTTTCATCATAAATACACAAAAACCTGAAAGCCTGAAGTGCTTCTTCTTCAATCCTCAAAACAGCCTCTGAAACCAAACTTCGATTCTATCTAGTACTTCTGTTTATGGTTTTGGTTTTGGTTTTGGGTTTCTCCTGCATCTTGAGGTCTCCGAAGTTCAAGCCATTTTGATGGGATATCTTTCTTGCAGAGCTGAATCAGCTGTTCTGACCGCCAATTCCCACACCGCCTCTACAGCCACCAAATCGAAGAAAGAAGAAGTAGAGAAAACCATCAAGATCCAGCAATTTGAGTACAGTGACCTTGAAGCAGCCACAAATGGCTTCTCAGACCAGAAAATACTGGGAAAAGGCAGCCATGGTTGTGTCTACAAGGGCGTCCTCCGCAGCGGCCGCCTTGTCGCCGTCAAGAAACCCTCTCGAGGTACTTCTCTGCGTTTCAGCTCTTCGGCGGATAGCACCAATGAGGTACAGAATGAGATAGATATACTGTCGAAAATTCAAAGCCCCAGGCTTGTGAACTTGTTGGGGTTCACCAATGACTCGAGGGATCGGCTTTTGGTCGTCGAGTTCATGAGCAATGGTACCCTTTACGATGTTCTTCATTCTAGTTCTCGGCCTCCCAACTGGGGTCGAAGAATTCGACTTGCTCTGCAGACTGCTAAAGCTGTAGAAACTCTTCATGCGTCGGTCCCCCCCGTAATTCACAGAGATATAAAGTCGGCGAACGTGTTGATTGATCGGAATTTCAATGCCCGGTTGGGGGATTTCGGGTTGGCGTTGCAGTGTCATGTGGATGATTACCGGCTCCGGTCGACGCCACCGGCGGGCACAATTGGGTATCTTGATCCTTGTTATGTTACGCCGGATAATCTTAGTACTAAGACTGATGTGTTTAGTTTTGGTATTCTCTTGTTGGAGATTATTAGTGGTAGGAAGGCAATTGATGTTGGATATTCCCCTCCTTCAATTGTTGATTGGGCTATCCCTCTTATAAGGAAAGGAAAGCTTCTTGCTATTTATGATCCAAGGATTCAGCCTCCAAAAGATCCCTCTGTGAGGAAGCAATTGGCGGTGCTGGCGGCCAAGTGTGTGAGGTCTTGTAGGGAGAGGAGGCCATTGATGAAGGATGTTGTTGAGTGCCTTGGTGCTTTAAGTAAAATGGTTCCACTGCATTCATGGAATGGTTTGAGTAATCCATGTTTGATGGTGGAGACTGTGGGACGGCCGGTTGAATCTGGAAATACCCGTTTGAATTCCAGGCGACGAAATGTGGAAGGAGGCGATGGAGGTGGAATGGGTAGTAAAGTTGCTTGGCACTCAAAAAGTGCACAGTTGATATCCTCTGATTTGGGTTTGGGCACCAGGAGCAATTTGATGGATCTCATGGCAAGGAGGGCCGAGGATTCTGAGTCCCAGGGAGAAGCCAAGGGAGATGAAGATAATTTGGTGGTAAATTGGGGTTCCAGCTCTGGAATGGGTAGTGAAAGATTTATTGGTAGAGGGAGAGCTCAATCTCTTACCAATAATTATGCGAGAGATGGTGTCTTTAGGAGAAATCTATCTGTCCAGGGTAGGTCATAGACAGTCTCAAGAAAGGATAAGGTTACTCATCAAGATGACTGGGCATTTAGTGCTCAAGCAAATGGACCTGTCTAGTTCTTCCTGTCATTTGATTGGGGGCCATTCGCAGTATCCTTTTTTTTCATTTGATGATGGAGCCAGAATCAAGATTTTGAGCTTCCCTTCAAAACTGATCTGATTGCCATAGATTATTTGTTGGTTTCAATTAAAGAAACCTTTTTCAATGTTCATATGTAATTGTTTGTTGAAAGAGTCATAACTTTCAATTGGCGGAACATCTCTGATTTCCTTCTTACAAATTGTCGATCCTTTTTCTGATCATGTTTATTATGCAAAGGTGAAACTCAATGTATACATATGCAAGTTCCTGTTTAATAGATTTAATCGATTCAACATCGTACAATCGGGCAAAAGTTCAAAATAATTGCTTACAATCATCTTTTCTCGCCTTATTTGTTATTATTGCTTTATGTATTGTTGCTGTAGAGTCTCCATTTCATGTGTAGAAATATTTTGAGCATGTTGCTTGAGGAGTTTTGCAACCAAGAAAGAAGTTGTTTGTGTGGGTCAATTTCAGGGGGCAGACTCAGAAGGTCAATCTTTTCTACAAGCAAAAATTGATAAATAAATAGGCACTATTGTGGCCATAACAGAAGTAGCGAAGGGAAAGCTCTGTAGGTCCTACTGAGAGTTTGGCATTCTTTATGAGGTTTCTTCCCAGTTCCTACTATTTAACAACTATTTGATGGGAATTTTGGTCATGGTGTATCTCATGAATCAATTACTTGTATGAATCAAATTTTGTTTTGACCAAAATTTTGACTGATTTTTCTTCCTCTCTCTTCTGCTGGACAAGATGAATGGAAACTCTAGCAGCATCAAGAGGCTTCTTTTTCTAACACTTGGCATGTAGAGCACATATGGTTTCAAGGTTGCTGACCGATGCTTGACAAGGAGAGTTGACTTTAGCTATTCTAATGTTATCTGATTAGAATTCTCAATGCCCTCAGGCTTGTTTATAGTTTTCAATGTTTGTTTGATTTTTTTGCTCTCAAATAAGACTTGTTCATACAAGGTGGGTTTTATTTAAATGCTATTTTAATAGTTACATCTTAAATATTGTTCTTTATACATCTATAGCTGTCATTCTTTTCCATTAATGGTTAAGATTGTTAAACTATAAGTTTTGTCATCTACCAGTTTGTTTTGGTCATTTAGGTTCTGGGATTCTCCCATGTGAGCCAACTATATATTGTTTTCTTATTGCTAATAACCTGTAGTAAGCGGAAGCCTTTCATCTCTTTCTTTGGGGTAGTGGTTTATGATTTAAGCTTTCCTACAGCTTAATTAGTAGAGAAAAATTGTGTTAGACATCCCCTCTTAAGAAGGCAGGGAGGATTCAAGGTTCAATATAAAATTTGTTCATTTAGTTAACTATCCTAAGCCAGGCTCATGTGTGCTCGGTCCTATAAAGATCGGCTATGTTAGCTTATTCCATCATATACATAAACTTATTTATTTATAAAATAAAATAATTTGTAAGTTTAATTAAAATTCTTTTTATTTGCTATTATGTAACTTTTTATATGTAACACTCATGGATTTTTGTAGATTTACAATTAATATACCTGTTCATGTTGTCCAATTCTAGAGTGAGCTGAGCTTTAATGAGCCAAGCTTGATCCTAAGAAATGTTAGTGATACTGAACCTACAAAATTTTAACTAGTCTTATACAAAGCCGAGTCTCATTTAAAGTTTAAAAGCCCAAACCAAGCTGAGGCTCGGCTCATGTACATGACTACTAATTATCAGTCAACCAGGTGAGGTGAAACTTCTCTCTCTATTTTAATCTCTTTATTTCTCTTTTGCTTTATGATCAATCAACTTCATGCCTCCTAAGCACTCTACCTGATGTAGGGACAATGGGGATTCAAATTTATGTGATGGGTTACCACTTACCAGCTTTGAAATTCTCCTTATAGAACAGCTGAAAAGCACAATCTGTGTAGACCTGTTTCATACACTAATTGAATTGTTCTTTTTACCTTTGCACTATTAATGGAATTGTTTCCCACTAATTTGACTCTTCATGGACATTGTCTGTTAGACCATTCTATTTCTCTCTCTTTTCCTTTTTGCAGTTACTGTAGTAACCTTACTTGAATTGAGCTACTGGGGCATGGTTTAAAGCCACCTTCATATGCAAAATGTTTACACCTTTCTTCAGTTAACTGTGCATTTCTGGATACAAGTGCCCTGTCTGAGGAAAGGTATAATATACTTACACCAAGAAACTCCTTCTGGTAAAAGTTACAATTGAAAACAAACATATATTTTTGGCACAGACATATTTATGGTTAAATTTTACAGGGCAGAGGAGTGGCTTGATGGGGATGGTTCAAATTTCAGAGACAAAAGAAATGGTGTCTATAGTGAGCAACAAGAAGTAAGAAAATTTATATTCCTTTCCTTGTGTCATGGCTTTACAGCTCACAGCATTTCATTTGCATGTGCTTCCCTCATAGTGTTTGCCTTTTGAAATGCTAGAACTCTGTCTTAGCAGTTGTGAAATGTATAAATATATGATGTGGGGCTTAAACCCATCAAACTTGATGGACCCCAGTTGTTATAATATTGACATTTTCAGTGATCCCCATTGTAAATCAGGCTTTCAAACCAATCTTGGAAGTTAAGATTGTCCTCTTTCTCTGTTTCTAAAGGAGGGAAAAAGGTGTACCATCCAGTGGCAGAGTGATTCTATGGGCTTGACCAGATCAGGGAAATGTCAGAATCATTAATTCCCTCCAGAATCTGGTCTTGTTGGGCATTGCGTCAATACAGCAAGGTGTCCAACTGGGCAAAAGTCAAGTTTAGAACAGACTTTGGCTCAAAACAAAAAGTACTTAAAAGTGAACACCACCAAAAGCACTTTGAAAATTTTGTTTTGAATTTATTTTCTTTGTGAATTGTCTGTCAAACTGACTTAGATGATGGTTTGGTAAAGAAGCAATCAACTTAAACTTGTAAAGAAAGAAATGAAAATTAGGCAATAGGTCTACTTTCCTGCTTTCTTTTACTTTTGGTCCTACTTTTGAGAGTTTTTCTTAGAACCTAAATCACTATCAGGTATATCAACAGTTCAGTTGAAACTGATAAACGGAACCTATTGGGGTTGGTTTTTAGTTATCTATAATTAATTTCGGTTTAAGGTCCAACTGAACTGAACCAATTACATGTATGCACATGTTTAAGTCGGACGCTAATTGGCGATGGTTCAATTATAGGTTAAAATCAATGAACCAATTTATTAGGATTGGTTTTGGGTTTGTATTAATCGGTTTTGGTTTTATGTTAAGAAACAACCTATTTGGTTTTCATGCGGATTCAATTTGTAGTATACACTAGTCAGTTCGGTTTTTCTCAAAACTAACCGAACCAAACCAAAACTAGACCGCTGCTGTCCCTAATCACTATATCATTATCAAGTCTCTTCCTTTTCAAGTTTGCTTCCATTGCAAGCTTTTTAATTATACAAATTTGTTCGTATCAATTAAAAAACTTGTATTATGGGCAACAGCAAATTTTAAATTGCAACTTCTGCCTGTTACTGTAACAAATCTTTATCTTTACCGGTTTTACCACATAGGGACTTCTTCTTGGGAAAGAAATGAAGGACAAAAGTTGAAATCCCATGCCAATGCATGACTGGCAAAAGTTTGAGAAACTAAGGACAAAAAATTGAAGTCCCATGCCAATGCATGAGTAGAAAAAGTTGGAATATGGCAAAATGTTTCTTGGTTGGTCTCAGTCTCACTAAGTAGTTGTTAGTGAAACCTTCATTAAATGAGTTTTTTTGTCATCGCGGAAACATGTCTTTAGGTATCACTCTATGGTACTAGGGTTGTAAACGGGTGGGATTTGGACTGGATCCCAGTGAATTCGAATCCTGAAGAATTTCAGGAATTATGAATTCAAAATTAGTTTCAATTTTTTATGGATAATGTAAATATGTAATATAAAGAGTTAAAGTTTTATTTTTTATTTTTATTAAACTGTAAATAAAAGATAGATGAGTGGGTGCCACCTAATTGGGCATTTATATTTTTGTGAAAAGAATATGTCATTTAATTAAATTAAAATTTATTTTGTTTTTAAGTTCAACAATAAAAAATGAACTGGACAAATTGGTACGGCGCCTCTAAGGCACGGGTGCTGTCCGGCCCTTTAGGATTTCGGCCCGGGAGCCCATTGCAATCGGCTTTTTGATATTGAGCTACCGCTGAGAGGTTTCAACTTTCAACATTAAAGCATACTCTCCTCTTAGAAGCCCGGCTTCGAGCACAGACTCTCGTCCGTCATTCTGTCTTGAAACGCTTCATCGAGTAGGTGAACGTTAAGGCACGAAAGCGGAGGGCTGCGTGAGGAAGAAGAAGCAACTGAGGAGTGAGCCATAATGGCGAACGCGGAAGTTGAAGCTGTGGATTTCGAGCCGGAAGACGATGATCTCATGGATGAAGACGGTGCAGTCGAGGTCGAGGCGTCGCCGAGAGCTCCTCTCCCGAAGCTCAAGTCTGCCATTACGGGCGGATCTTCGTCCTTCGCTGCTCCAAAGAAGACCAAAGGTAGAGGTTTCAGAGATGAAACCGAGGCCGAACGCAACAGTCGCTTAGCCGCTAAGGATTTTGATTCTTTGGACTCTGATGGTGGTCCTGGTCCCCAAAGATGTCAGTTCATCTCTCTTTCTCGCAATCTCTGTGTCATTTTTTGTTTGTTTGATTTCCTGGTTCGCCGGTTTCATTTGACAATAATAATTATGTTTGATTTGCTTTTGTTAGTTTATCTTATTAAAATCTCAGCCTTTAGGTTTTTTTTTTCTTTTATTGCTAGGGTTTAACCTCTAATTCTAAGATAATCTATTTTACCAACGCTTTGTATTGGGACACCGTCAGTTGATATAAACGCATACATAGACAGACAGACGGAAAAGGAAAAATGAAAAACATAAAAAGATGCCATTGTACAGTAGTGGGTTTGGTATCTAACATACTTAAAAGAAGTATTGAGGAATCAATTTAAATATCTCTTTTCGTTTTTCTGTCGATTCGATACACTTGGTGGACATTGTTGTCAATATATAACATGTAAATGTTGGGCGGGTCATGGTTTGGCTTAAGCCAAAAGTTTACATTGACTCTATATATTTAAAAAACCAGTGATAATTGAGTGGTATTACTATTCTTTCAAGTTAAGAAAAAGTGCATTGCGTTTTTGGGCTGATAAAGCAGAGTAAATCGGGTAAATATGGTTTAAGAGTCGAAGCCCATGAACCATGGTTTATGATCCTCTCTGATGGCTCAAAATAGTCCAAATACGTAACTCTTACAATGTAGAGTTATTCTTAATACTATTGTTTATATTGCTTGTAATTAGTATTGCCACGACCACCACTACTATTATTACTCTTACCATTACTACTTCAATTATTATTATTTGAATAACTGTGACTTACTGTAATAAATGTAGTTAAATTATAAAAGGTGAAGGAAGAGGATTTCATTCTATAAAAGCATAAAAAATATCTTAAGGTAATGAGATCCTAATTTATTTGTTAAGATCTTTCTTATCCCTCAGAAATCTTTGATTTTATGATTGACTTGTTCCTAAAGTACGGATATTCTGAAGAATTATGTTACTGCATTGCTCATTTATATGTATTTTTTTTATGGTAATGTTAAAATTATAGGCTCTTGAAAATCATATGTTTTATAGTGATTCAGTGTTACTCTTTAAAAATGATAGGAGGTTCTGTTTTCTGAGTGAAGTTTATATATTTGGCATGTGGAAACTTAGGCTCTTTCTAGTTTAATGTGGTGCCAACATTTTAAGTAAGGATTTAAAATTTTAATTTATTGAAGATATTTATCCGTCAATGATAGATTTTCTGAAGTTCATTATCTTGTACGTTGAACAAATTTTGGTGGTGTATTCCAATCACCTCTTTCTATCGCCATCTCTCTCCACTTTACACTACCTCTACAAAAGAAGACAGATGAGCTGTATGTTTTCAGAATTAAAAGGAGTAAGGAACACACGTCTAAAATTTTCATCCCATAGTATCAAAATCAAGAACCTATAATGCCTGAGCGCCAGCCAAGAAACGAAAACCAGAAATATGAAAACTTAGGAGACAAAATTACAAGCACAAGTACCTCAAATCTCTAATTAAGTTCATTATTTGTGCTGTACTTGCTTTTATGTTCTTTGTTCTTCAAGAGATTAGAAGCATTTGTGCTTGTGCTTTTGTCTCATGCTTTTTCATGCTTCTTAGGTTTATGTTTCTTGACCATATTTTGTTTCATGTCTCAGTTGATTCTTTGGAGCACTGGTATGTTTATACTGAGTTTCCACTAGTAAATCTTGGGTACTATTTTGATTTTGAATAATTTAATTAATTTGGTTTTTTTCACTGAACTGAATGATTCTGCCATGAAATAGGTGTTTTATTTTTGTTTTTTATTTTCAAATGATGTTTTTTAATTAGATTTTTTGTTTATTATTTTAGCGTGAATACCTCTCTCTCTCTCTCTCCCCCCGCCCCCTTTTTCCTATCTTTCAGAACATGTAATGAACTTGTAATCATTGACCCAAAGTGTTATATGGTTGTATAGGCAAAATTTTTTTTTCTTTTGTTACTTCTGGAACAAGCATGTCATTGAATGTTACATTACTAAGGCATGATTCTAGTTGAGATCCTAAATTTTGTTCTAAATGTAACATGCCAAACGGGCTGCAAATATCGATGAATACAACCACATACCACTTAGAAGGCATGTCTCTGAGAAAAAATTCTACCATTGCCTTTTGACATTCCAAAATCAAAGTCAAATTAGCTGAAATTTTGTTGCTTCATGTGCTATAAAGGAGAGTTGCAATACAAACTTATGTCTTTTTACAGTTTCTCAATTTATTACTTGTAGCTTCTTTATACATGAATGATAACTATGTCTTTATACATACTCCTTGACTTAAAATACATGGATCATGCACATGAACCTTCTAATAGTTTGTTGGATGAAATTTGTAGAATATGCAGATAGTTTTTGCATTAAGACATTCACTATTTAACTTGACATTTCTAATGTTTAGTTTGCCTTTCAATGATTATGTACAGCCATAGAGGGGTGGATTATTTTGGTTACTGGAGTGCATGAAGAGGCACAGGAGGATGATCTTCAAAATGCATTTGGCGAGTTCGGCGAGGTTAAGAATTTACATCTAAATCTTGACCGTCGTACTGGATTTGTTAAGGTGACCAATAATACTATTTTATTTTGTTTTCTGTCGTATCAATGGATGATGTTGTACCTTGACATCTTCCCTCCCCCCCTCCCCCGCCCCCCCAAAAGTTGCACTAATATCTTCTTGGATAAATAAAATGAACACTTCTGGAATTTGATAGGTGATGTAATTGCTGGCAATAGCCTATATATTTATGCATTTATGTATTCATATGCATATGTATGTATGTGTCTCGTAGTGGGTATTCTCCATTTTGGTAAGTTTACTTCTTATGCTAACAAGTCTTTCATTATCGTAAACACATAAATAGGTAAATAAATAAATAAATAAATTTTTTATCAGTAATAATGAGAGATATTATTAAAAGGATGAAAAGATCAAGAAGAAATACATGTACACCGAGATTGTACAGGATAGATGAGAGTGTTAGGCACTACAAATCACTGAAAGTTATGCACATTAATACATCTTGAAGTTTCAACTCTGTGCTTGCTCGATGCCCAGAAAAGAATGAAGCTGAGTGTAAACTGGAATAAGGACTTTGGGCTTCTTGAGGAGTTGTTGAAAATTCTGATATTCCTTTCCTTAAAGCCCATAGCATCAAATCTTTACGTTGCACCCATGATACTCCAAATCATAATAAGAATGCATTCCATAGTTTGTAAGGCACATCACAATGAACCAGCAAATGATTAACGGATTCCGATTGAGATTTGCATAAGACATCTATTCGGTAGCTGCCATCCGCGTCTCATGGGATTATACACTGTTAGAATCTTTTCCAACACTGCAGTTCACATGAAGAAACCAATTTTGAAGGGTATAATAGGTTTTTACTGAATTCTTGATAATACGAACTGCATCCTTTCTTACTCAAATGGCTATAGAGGCCCTTAACAGAGAACTTGCCAGCTTTTCTCCAAACCCACCTCATAGTATCCAGTTCCATTCTAGGTTGCTGGTCACTTATGCATCCTAAGAGGTAGGCAAGAGAATCCATCTCCCAATCAAACAAACTCTGTCTTAACTGCAATTTCCAACTGACACCACCGTTTTCTTGATAATATAAATCTGTAATGTAAGCTTGAGGAGATGAAGCAATGCTGTATAAATTGGGAAATGTTGATTTAAATGTGCCATTATCATACCAAGAGTCCTCCCAAAATCTAATTCGATTTCCTCTACCCACCTGAAATTGCAAACCAGGCACAAGTAACTGAGCAAGTCCACATATGGGTCTCCACAAGCGACACCTAGTGTACCCATTCACTGGTAAGGGCATCAAAATCTACAAGGCATTTTAATGGACAAATATGACCTAAATATTGATGAGGTTTTTTGCAGAGAAAGTTCAGCATAGCAAAGTATTTGAAACAATGATATAATATGGAAGCCAATGGAACATAAGATTTATCCATCTACTTTAGATGAGCATTTTTTTTTAATTTTTATTTTTAACGTGAGAACCTACCCTAGGCAGGGCCTCTATTGGACCAACCCTAGGGAAGTAAACCCTCGGATACATGAACCCACTTGCAAGGGCCATGTATCATTTAAGTTAGAGAGCAACAATAGGAGGTTTTGAACCCAAGGTGTTTGGGTTTACAGTTCATCTCAGGGTTCCTCCCTCACCAATTGGGCGATTGTAGCAGGTGGCCTAGTTAGATGAGCAAAATTTGAAGCTACTTTGTGGAGCAAGATGAATTAAATGAAGAGAAAGCATTTTAAAATATCATTAAATAGCAACTTAAGGAAAACCATAAAATATAAATAATAGCATACGTTATTTGGGACCCAATCAGCTCTGTGGATACAAAGATGATTTTGTAACATATAGAAATGTTAAACCTCTTGATGACTGCTTTTAGATTTCACATACATACACATGTAAATATAGTAATAGCATTGATGTGTGTTGCATGTGATGAAAAAAGGACTATAAACCGATGTAGATAATAATAAATTTGGTCCCAAGAGGATTGGTAACATATCTAATCTTTGACATTTTTTTCTCGTAAATTGACTATACTCAGACTTGGACCAGTGATAGCTCATATTAAGAAGAAGTTATCCTCTTGGAAAGGGAACTTTCTACCCAACGGAGGTAAGGTGACCCTCATAAAGAGTGCTTTGTTAAATCTCCCAACATATATTCTCTCGTCATTCCTTGCCTCGGCTTCAATGATAGATAGGCTTGGGAAAATAGAAAGAGACTTTTTTGGGCAACTTGTTACCCGAAAGTTTTGCCTTGTTGCATAGAGAGAAGTTTGTAAATCCAAAGAAGAAGGTGGTTTGGGCATTAGGAATATGCTCCTATTTAATCAAGCTCTTTTAGCAAAATGTTGTTGGTGATTTGTGTATGAGGTCTCTAGTTTATGGAGAAATTTAATCGTTGTCAAATATGGCTACAACTATGCAAATTGGATGCCAATTCAAGTGAATGGCAATGTTTGGTTCAGCTCATGGAGGCCAATATGCAGATTTTCTCATATGCTTCTAGCTGGTTCGAGATTTCAATTAGGAAAGGGAGATCAGATAAAATCTTGGCATGACCCATGGTATGGAATCGTTCCTCTAAAAGAGCTACATCCAAATATATAAAACTTCTCATCATCTCCTTATGCATACATTATAGATTTGTGTTTTCAAGGAGTAGTTATCAATTGGAACTTATAGATTTGTGTTTTCAAGGAGTAGGTGGTATCAATTGGAACTTGCAATTTAGAAGGAGTATTTTCGATTGGAAGTTAACTTCCCTTGCCCAACTCTTGGGGAGTATCAATGGACAACATCCAAACAATGATCAAGATAGTATGAAATGAAGATAGGTTAAAGCCGGTGTGTTTCTTGGGAAAAGTCTTTATTGCCAATTAAGTAAGCAAGGTTCGAGTTTTAATTTATCAAGTATGCTATGTCAACCCTTACTACCATCTAAACTTGGATTTTTCATATGGATTGCGGTATTGGAGAAGTTATTGACAATTGATAATCTTAGTAAGAGAGGGTGGCAGGTATCTAACATATGTGTTTTATGCAAATCATGATTGGAGACAGTGAATAACATTCTACTTTATTGTAAGGTGGCAAATGAAATTTAGAATGGTTTCTTATCAAGATTTGGAGTAACATAGGTGTAACCTAGAGATTGAAAACAAGTCCTGTGGTCTTGGAAGAGTGGTAAGGGGGCTTTGTGTCTGCAGGTGCTATGGAGATTGACATCGATGGTAGTTCTTTGGTTAGTTTGGAAAGAAAGGAACAAGAGAATCTTTGAAAATAAAGAAAGGTCTCTAAGAGCCTTATTTTCAGTATTCTCTTAGCCTACTATATTGGGCATCTAGTATGGAATCTTGTAATAGTCTAAACCTACAGCAAGTGTTAATGTGTGAAAATTTTAGGGATTTGTAAAGGCTTTGTTTCATAGTCTTTTTGTACACTCTTGGTGTACAGTGTTGTAATCAGGGTTGTATAGGCTTCTAAAATTAATATGATTCTTATTACCAATAAAAAAAAATTAATAAGATGGTTTAATTTATTATAAATGAATCTTTTTCAAATAATTTTCATATTTTTAAGGGAAATTTACACCTAGACCCCTTGAGGTTTAGGAAAGTGGCACAGACACCCCCTGTGGTTTAAAATCGATCACGTGTTACCCCTGACGTTTTAAAGAGCGTCATAGAGCAACCCTACCGTTAGTTCAGACCTCAACAACGTTAATCCATTTTTTAAAATGCCCAAAGTTCCTTTAAAAACAAATGTCTTCTTCCCCATAGCGAAATCCCATTCTTCCCCGAATTGCATCATCAAAATGAAGTCTAGAAATGTAAAGCCAAGTTGCAACAACATGATGGTGCCACTTATCCTTCATCAACCTTTAGTGGGTTCTGCAAATATTGTTGAAGTTTGCTTCTTTGTTTTGATAAATCTCGCTTCTTTTTTTCTTCTGTTTCTGTTATGCCCTGGTTTCTTCTACTTCTACTTCACCTCAACACTTGTGAAGAGAGTGAAAAGCTCACCGTGAGAGTGATACCAAAACCCTTGGAGAACTTGGCCCCTCACCGGAATTCCCTACACAGGCAGCTCCATCATCGACCTCTGGTGGGGTTGTATCATCATCTCCGGCGAACTCCTGGCCATTCTGTTATTGTCAAACAACTTCACCAACTCCAGCACCCAATGCAAGTCCTCTGGCCGTAATTCAACCCATATTGCTGGACAAAGGTGGCAGGATACCCATTACTAACAGTAATCTGACGAACGTGGGGCTTGTAGTCGATTTGGGGTTTAGGCCAGGTTGGAAATTGATTGGATCGCCAGATCGGTTCACAGGCGAGTAGAAAATCTGAAGCCTTACGCTTTGAGTTTGTTAACAGAAACTAATCTTGTAGCTTGATTTGGATTAGTTGGAGCATGGTTAGTCGGTTTCTTATCAAGCAAAAGCATAGGCCGGAAATTGATTGGATTGCCAAATCGGTTCATAGCCGAATGGAAAGTCTGAAGCCTTATGCTTTGATTTTGTTAACAGAAAGTAATCTTGAAGCTTGGTTTGGATTGGTTGGAGCATGGTTAGTTGGTTGCTTATCAAGCAAAAGCACAGGTGGGAAATTGATCGGATCGTCGGAAATTGAAGTCTTATGCTTTGAGTTTGTTAATAGACTAACAGAGACTAATCTTGTATCTTGGTTTGGATTGGTTGGAGCATGGTTAGAATAGGTAGAAGTGGCTGCTTGAGATTGGGCGAAAGCGATGAAACCAAGTCCTAGATTTGATTTGTTGGTCTGAGAATGCAAAGAGACATCAATAGTGGATGAATCAAAGTGGTTGGAAACTTTAAATTTTGCTATGAATCATGAGAAGAGGGTGGACCACCAATGGTTGTGCATAACTTCACTGGTTTTGGTGAACACCGAAAATGACTCAACATTGGGTGGTGTTTGTTTAGGTGGCGCCATAGAATTTGAAAAGGCCAATAGTCAGACTGGTTCTGCAAAATTGTGGATGGAAGCTTGAATTGTGTGGAGTTAGCAGACACTCCTAGAGCAGGGATTGATGATAAGGACCGGTAAAAACTTGGAAAAATTCAGTATTGCTCCATTGAAGGTTGATGAAGGATCGGAGGCACCATTTGAGAAAGAATGGGGTTTGGGGAAGAATGGGTTTCATAGGGGAAGTACGGTGAAGAAGACGCCTGTTTTTAAGGGCACTTTGGGCATTTTCAAAAATGGATTAACACTGTTGGGGTCTAAACTAACGGCATGGGTGCTCTGTGATGCTTTTTGAAACTTTAGGGGTAGTAAGTGATCGGTTTTAAATCACGGGGGTGTTCGTGCCACTTTCCCAAATCTCAGGGGGTCTAGGTGTAAATTTCTCTATTTTTAATACTCTTAAAATATTAGAACTCAACTTTTAACTACGAATTAATGTAATATCATTTATTTTATATATATCTTTTAGTTCAATTTTACAATAATTCCTTTTTTCGTGCAATGAAAATTTTGTTAACCCTTTTTGTTTTTGTTTATTTAAATCTTAGTAATCTATAAGCATACAATTATTGAACTCAACTATTTAACCGAAATTTTGGATGACGTGGTATGTGTGTGCCAAGTCCCAAAATAAAAATAAAAACAACTATGAAAGAGGCGGTCTTACAACCCGTTTTGATTTCTCCTAAAATAAAAAAGAAAATGGGAGGAGATAATATGATGGACCCCACAAGATTTGAAATCAAAATAAAAAAAAATAATATAAAAAAGAACGGAGAGAAAGAAAGGGACGTCCTCTCTCTCTCTCTCTCTCTTCTAAAAGATAGAAATAAAAAACTTATGATAATAATAACCTGTGAGAGAGGATAAGGTGGTGGGCCCTATATGCTTTTAATAAAAAAAATAAAAATAAAGACTTGAGTTGACATGCCACATGTCAGTCCTACAAAATTTGAAGAGGAAGTGGAGCCATTCCAACTCCCCACTTCCTTATCATAAAAGTGCCACATGTCCAAATATGAAGATAATTTCCACCGTAAAATCTCTTAAATTAGGGAGAAAGATTTGGGAAGCGAAGGACTTAGTCGTTCGTTAACTACCTGATAGAGAATGGGAATGGGGGCTATTTTTGACTCCCCACTTTCTTATCATGAGGCAAATAAATGCCACATGTCAATAGCTTAAAGAGTGGGTCTTGTTATAAAATTGGAAGTCTCCTAACGAGAAGGGGATTTTTGGATTCTTAACTCTCGGGACTAAGTACATTCGCATAAGGCTACAAACGTTTGGAGATCTCTTGAAGAAGACTTCGGTTGGAAGAAAAGGTCCTGCAGGAAGAACATAGGTATAACTGAAGAATTTCATTAATTTTTCGTTCCTCTCCTTTTCTTTATAGTATTTTATTCTTTTCTTTTAGTTTGGGAAACTGAGGGAAATATGACGGGGAACTCTGGGATACAAGGATTCTTCTACGGATCACTTGGTCTCATGTGAGTTCTCCAGATTATCTCCCCATAATTTTGGGGTTTAGAGATGCAAGGATTCTTCTATGGATCATTTATCTTGAAAACTCTAAAATTTCATGTTCCAGGCTATTAAAAGTGTGATATACCATAGACAAGACTCTTGCAAGGGGAATTTAATTAAAAAATTAATGAGATGGTGATGGGGTTCTTCTATGGACCACCTAGCTTCTCTTAGGGTTTAAAACCCATAAAAAATGAGCTTCAGACAAAAAAAAAAGTGTTATAATGCACAAAATTCCATTAAAAACCATTTGTAAACATCTTGGAGTCAACATGTGGTACATATTGCAAATTTAAAGCAAAAACAGGGGCAAAAGTGGCATTTTTTGTGTTCTAGGCTGCGCGTGCAGCTTAAATCAAACTGGGCCACACGCTAGGCATGCACGTGCAATGCCTTAGCACGCTGGGCCGCTCGCACGACAGGCCCATATTTAGTTTGGTTTGCACGACCAGTGCTTAGACCCCATGCACGTTGGGCCCAAGTGCGCTGCGACCCGCGAAACCACAATTCTTTGCCTAGGCGCTGAACCAAGCACCCCTCGGACCACTCCGCATAAGGATCTGCGCACCCCTGTCTAAGGCCCAACTACCGGTTTGCTCCTTTGATCCGGCCCCAAGCCTGACCCATGAGCTCACTTGGCCCAGTCCCAAGCACTCTGGTCCTATTCTGCATTGCCTGAACCGTTTTGCTCGACACAGAGCCTGTCAACCCGCGAAGCTAGGCCCGAACCCCCCGAACCACGTCTTCCAAATCGGAAAACCAACCTAGTTTGACCCCAAAGTGCATATTTTGCCCAACGTAACCCTAATTTGGCCATAGAAAAATCCTTAAAGCCTTCTGAAACTTAAATTCACTAAAATTACATGAAAAATCATGATTTAAAAATCAAATAACTCCCTTCTACTATTAAAAAAATGGGCAAAAGTGTTTTGAACCGAACCAGAGTCATTCCAAGAGTGTTCAATATTGGACTAGGAAGTCCCAAATCAATCCAAATTGAACTAATAAATGTTTAACATGATTCATGGTTCCCAAATTGATCTAATTTATAAATAATTCAAATTGGACTGAAATTGTCCTAAAACTAAATTAGAGCAAAATTATCCTAAAACTAAATTAGATCGAAATTGGCGTAAGACTAAATTGTCTTAAAATTAAATTGAACCGAAATTGCTCTAAAACTAAATTGAACCGAAACTGTTTTAAAACTAAATTTATTTCATGGGGTGCGGACCCATCCAAGGTGTCTAAACTATAGAACAGTCCCCTTAATTACATCTCTAGAATATTAAAGAAAACCCTTTGATTCTAACTTAATTCACAAGACTTGATTACTTGAATGGTTGGGATTGATTTGGTTTGTTTTAATTGTGGCTGAACCTGGTTTAATTTTGTCTGGCTGCCTACGTACTCAAATTTGGGATCAAGTCGAACGTAGTTCAAATAGGAAAATTTAAGTTCGAATTTAATTTTGTTTATTTTAAATTGCGATTGAACCCGCTTTTAATTTTATCAGGCTGCTTACGTACCCAATTTTTGGTATCAAGTCAAAATATAATCCGAATGTAATTTTGAATTTGAATTTGGTTTAATTTTGGATTTGATTTGAGGACAAAATTTGATTCCCGGTTCAATGTCATATTGTTTTCTCAAAACAGTAGACCATGAGAGATCATGCTTTGAATTTTGGAATTGAAGTGTTTAAATTAGTGAATTTAGGTTTGATTTCAAGGTATTAGACCATGGAAGATCCTACCTTATATTTAATTTGGTTTATTTTGATTAATTGGACCATTAAGGTTCGATTCAATTGGGTTTAATTTTAATGGTTTAATGTTAAAGGCATTGGACTATAAAAGATCATACCTCGGATTAAACCATTTGAGTTTAATTTGGTTAATTTGATTTAGGTTAAACTGCAAAGAGGAAATGGTTTAATTTGATAGGGTTTGATTTGATTTTGGTTCAACTTTAAGGCATCAGACCACACAGATCCTACCTTTGGATTGAACCATTTGGTTTAATTTAAAGAAATTGATTAGTTTTAACCACTTTATTGACTTGAATTGTAAAAATGGGAAAACGGTTTGTCCGAGTTAATTTGGAAATATAAAGTATTGGGGGCTGGTTTGAACCAATTATATTGCATGGTTTATGCAAAATATTTCTTTTGGTTTGGCTTGATGCCATGATTCATAAAATTTTAGTTTTAGAACAATTTCATTTCAATTTAAGATGTTTGTGGATCAATTTAGTTTTAGAACAGTTTTGATATAATTTAGTTTTAGAACAATTTTGATTCAATTTAGTTTTAGGACAATTTCAGTCCAATTTGAATTATTTATGAATTAGATCAATTTGAGAACCATGAATCATGTTGAAAATTTATTGGTTCAATTTGGATTGATCTTGGACTTCCTGGTCCAATATTGAACACTTTTGGAAAGACTTTGGTTTGATTCAAAACACTTTTTGTGCATTTTTTATTATAGTGGAAGAGAGTTATTTGATTTTTACATCATGATTTTTATGTAATTTTAGTGAAATTAAGTTTCGGAAGGCTTCGGGATTTTTAGGGGTTTTTTGGGGGGCCAAATTAGGGTTATGTTGGGCAACATATGCCCTTTGGGGTTAAACTAGGTTGGTTTTCCGGTTCGGGAGATGTGGTTTAGGGCGTTTGGGCCTGGCTGCATGGGTTGACAGGCTTTGGGTCGGGCAGAGTGGTTCGGGCAATGTAGAATAGGGCTGGAGCGCTTGGGACTGGGCCAAGCGAGTTCATGGGTCGGGCCTGGGCCGGTAGTTTGGCCTAAGACAGGGGGTGTGCGGGTGCTTATGCATAGTGCTTCGGGGCTTGCTTGGTTCAGCGCTTGGGTTGAGAATCATGGTTTTGCGGGTCGTCGTGCACCCGGGCCCAGCGTGCGCGGGTCTAAGTGCTTGGTCGCGTGGACCAGATGAAATCTGGGCCTGTTGCGCGCACGGCCTAGCTTGCTAAGGCATTGCACGAGCGCACTTGGCGGGTGGTCCAGTTTGATTTAAGCCGAAGGTGCAGTGCAGAACACTAAAAATGCCACTTTTGCTCTTGTTTTTGCCTTAAATTTGCAATATGTACTGCTTGTCGACTCAAGGATGTTTACAGATGATTTTTAATGGAATTTTGTGCATTATAATACCATTTTTTTTGTTTGAAGCTCATTTTTATGGGTTTTAAACCCTGGGAAAGGCTATGTGGTCCATAGAAGAACCCCATCACCATCTCATGAATTTTTTTAATTAAATTCCCCTTGTAGGATTTTTGTCTACAGTATATCATACTTTTTAATAGCCTGGAACTTGAAATTTTAGAGTTTTAAAGGTAACAAGTGATCCGTAGAAGAATCCTTGCATCTCTAAACACCAAAATTATAGGGAGATAATCTGGGGAACTCACATGAGACCAAGGCTCTGTTTGGATACTGAGAGAATGCGAGAAAGACACGTGAGAAAAGAAAGTGAAAGAAAAGTGAAGTAAAAGAAATTGATAAGTAATTTTCTCAATACTGTTTGGATGTTCTAGAAAAGTTTCTAGTTTTAACTGAAAAATCTAGAATTTTGTGTTTGGATAGTAAGAATGTTATTGGAATGTTAAATGTCATTCCAATCCTACCCTCACATGTATTTATGGCTTTGACTTTGTTTTTTCCTTACATTAGTCAGTGTAAGTGTCGATTGTTTAATCATGCAATTGATACCCAACCTCTTAAAGATCTTTTTTTCTTTTTTCTTATGTGAACAATAAAATAATTCTTATTCTCAATTATTTTTAAAGAGTATCACTAATTTTCAATTACCAAGCATTTAATGACTGAAACAGGATTATTTTTAAAAATTAACACTAAAAACTAATTTCCCCTATATTTAATCCCACCGCAACACTTATCTCTTGATAGAGTCTTTGAAATCGTGAGAAATTATCCTCGAATCTCTCGATAGAGTTTTTGAAATCATGAGAAGCACTCCTTGAATAAGATACAATTATTTAGGAAGGGTATCATTGGAAAGATGTGTGCTTGCTTTTCTCACAACGCAGAATCCGACCTCTAGGCGCATGAAACAAATTTGAGCGGTTATTATCCTTTTTTCTCTCGAGAAATAGTGGGCCCCATATTTTTCCAGTTATCCAAACACTACCATGATGCGAGAAAACCCTATTTTCTTTCACTTTCATTCACAATCTTGCTATCCAAAAGGGGCCCAAGTGATTTGTAGAAGAATTCTTGTATCCCAAAATTTCCCGTTATATTTCTTTCAGTTTCCCAAACTAAAAGAAAAGAATAAAATATTATAAAGAAGAGGTGAGGAAAGAAAACTTAATGAAATTCTTCTGTTATACCTATGTTCTTCCTGCAGGTTCTTTTCTTCCAACCAGAGTCTTCTTCGAGAGATTTCCAAACGTTTGTAGCCTTCTACGATGT
Organism: Buxus sempervirens; assembly: GCA_947561395.2. Taxonomy (NCBI): domain Eukaryota; kingdom Viridiplantae; phylum Streptophyta; class Magnoliopsida; order Buxales; family Buxaceae; genus Buxus; species Buxus sempervirens. The sequence goes on from OX387183.1 coordinate 12,171,610, forward strand.
ACTTAATCCCGAGAGTTAGGAATCCAGAAGTCCCGTCCTCGTTGGGAGACTTCTCAGTTTTATAACAAGACCCACTCATTAAGATGTTGACATGTGGCATTTATTTGCCTCATGATAAGGGAGTGGGGAGTTCGATACGGCCCTCACTCTCTATCGGGTAGTTAACGAACGACTAAGTCGTTCGCTTCCCAAATCTTTCTCCCTAATTTATGAGATTTTAGGGTGGAAATTATCTTCATATTTGGACATGTGGCACTTTTGTGCCACATGATAAGGAAGTGGGGAGTTGTAACGGCTCCACTTCCTCTTCAAATTTTATGGGACTGACATGTGGCATGCCTGCTAACGTCTGTATTTTATTTATTTTTATTAAAAGCATATGTGGTCCACCATCTTATTCTCTCTCACGTGTTATTATTATCATAAGTTTTTTGATTTCTATCTTTTAAAAGAGAGAGAGAGAAGGATGTCCCTTTCTTTCTCTTCGTTCTTTTTTTTTATATTATTTTAATTTATTTTGATTTCAAATCTTGTGGGGTCCATAATATTATCGCCTCCCCTTTTTTTATTTATTTTAGGAGAAATCAAAATGGGTCGTATGATCGCCCCTTTTTTAGTTGTTTTATTTTATTTTGGGACACGGCACACATGCCCCTTTATCCAAAATTTCAGTTAAACAATCAAATAACTCTCTTCTACTATAAAGAAAAAAAATGCACAAAAATGTTTTGAACCGAATTAGGGTCTTTCCGAAAGTGTTCAATATTGGATTAGGAAGTCCGAAATCAATCTAAACTAAACCAATAAATTTTCAACATGATTCATGGTTCTCAAATTGATTTAATTCATAAATAATTCAAATTGGACCAAAATTGTCCTAAAATTATTCTAGAACTAAATTGAACCAAAATTGTTCTAAAACTAAAAATACATGAATCGTAGCCAAACCAAACCAAATTGGGCATGGTTTATACAACTAAAACGTTTTAGATCAGCCCATATATTCCATAATTTTAAATTAAACAAGAAAAAAGCCGTTTAAAAGTTAAGTACATCAACTATAAAAAAGTAAAATAAAAAAAGATAAATTTTAATAGCCCTTTACAAGACTAATTCGTTTAAGCATCATGCTATAGAATAAAAGTTAAAAAATCATAAAGTATCCTAAAAATGGTGTACATTTTGAATGAGTATGTATTGACACAAAAAATTTGCTTAGGAACTTGAAAACATACAACAAATTGATAACACCTATCTCAAAGCTTAAGAAAAAAAGATAATAATATGTTAAGTGAAATTAAATTCTCTTGGAAAATTTCATACACACAAATGCTTCGGCTCTGGGAGGAATTGCGTAATTCCAAACAAAGGTGGGTGAAAAAGAAAGATTTGAAACTCATGTGAAATTAGATGGTAGAAGAAAGGTTTGGATGCATAAAGGGTCTTTGGCTCTTGAGTTCAAATATGATGGTCAAGGATAGAAGGTCAAGGGTGATTGAATGAAGTTCCTCAAATGAGGAACCCAACTCATCATGTTATATTTGCCTGAGGTCCCTTCTAAATTATAGGTCCCAAACAAGGTCGATAGGAGACCAAGATAACAAATTTGAAACTGAAGGATCCTTCATGAGATGAATGCGAATATACAAAAGAAATGATAAAAAAGAGGTGTTCCACTGCATTGAGGATCAACTAGAAGCGAATAGAGTTACTATACTAGATCTTGAATTTCACCAAAGATTGGTAAACAAACGTTAAGGAAGTGATCGATTTCTAGGGGTAGGCACTATGGATTCTTCCTTGTCATTTATATATTGTCCATTCCTATGCATTCCAAATTTGCTCACAATTATTCTATTCCACAAAGTCCCTTTTTCCTCAGTAAAACACTAAAGCCCTTCCTTTAATGACGTCAAATTATTAGAGTGGATATTACCCAAAGCTAAATCCTCTTGGATTCTATCTTTGCACAACTTGCTCCATTTTACTGAAGGATCCTTGCTGAACCCTCCACCTTTCAACAAAAAATCTTTGTTATTTTCTTAAAGTTTCCACTACTTTCTTGGGCATCTAAGGAGTGAGAAACATAGAATCCACTAAAGAGGCTTTGATTAGTGTGATCCGACCGCTTGAAGACGCACAATTTATTTTCCACAATTCTAGCTGCATTCTTGTTTTTTTTATCATTGGGCTCTAGAAATTTTCTATATTTGACGGGGAACTAAAACCCAATATTTGGGTGCATTATTTAAGAATCTCATCCTACATATTGATCCTTAATAGTCTTGTTTTCTTTAAGTTCACTTTAAGCCCTGACATCATCTCAAAAACACCTTAACATGCCACGTGTAGAAGATAATTGCTCCTTGCCTCAAGGAAGAGAATTATGCCGTCATGAGACCGCAAATGGGAGATATGGACCTCTCACCGCAAACAATGACTCCTTTAATTTTTCTTGTCTTCTCACCTAGCATAGGAGGCAACTAAATGACCAAGGTAAATAGGAAGGGGGATAGGGAATCCCCCTACAAGGCCACGCGAGAAGGGCAAAAAGCCTACCCCGCTTCCAGTAAGGATAAGTGAGATGGAGACATTATATAAGCATCCACTTCCCCATTTATGCCATCTATCCCCAAAACCTTCCATTGGGACTTTCAAAATTCTATTTGACTCTCATAGGCTTTTTCTAAATCCAGTCTGCGCACTTAACCCAACCTTTCTGATGGAAACGATTCCTCCACACTCATTTGCTACCTGTGTTACATGGACACAGGTACGAGTGTGTCTGGTGTGGGTGTGTGTATACAAGTTGGATCTACCTAATCTTCAGCACTTAGGGTATGGGGACTCGGTTGAGAAATGTCCTATTTTGGATATAGATACTAGGATTTGGCTGAAAAGTATTCAAATAAATGTCAGTAAGAAGTTGAGCTCTGTCTTTGTTTGTTTCTGTTTTTGCTTCTTGTTCAAATATATTTGATTCATTGCTTGCAATTTGTGGTTCTGAGATTATCTAGTCTCTTTTTATAAAATCTATTTCCTTTATGGATTCATTATTTGCAACTAAGAGTAAACAAACCACTGGACTAACCCGTGACAACCAGTAAAAAAAATATTAAATGGATTGAGGAAAATTGAAATGCTTACCAAGGTAATAGCAAGAAGCATCTTCTCCACATGGATCCCAGAAAAAGAAAATGCTTTGCCTCTGTCCTTACTAATTGATCATCAAGGTAATAGCAAGAAGCTTCATTAGGTTTTGAGGACAGAATTTAACGTTTCCCAACTAAGAATTATGGAAGTTATGAAGCTTTCCTATGTGACACATGAATGGACTAAAATTAATTCTTAATGTTATTATATTTCATAACTATCAGCATTGTTGCTGACAGTGCATTGTTTCTCTCTCTCTCTCTTTTTTTTTTTCAAATAGTCATTTATAGCCAAAGAATATAATCTGGTGTTGAGAATAACAAGACACAGCTCATAGAAGTGGGGAAATGGAAGTTGGTTTTTGAAATAGGAAACATATTGGACGGTTATTAGCCATCCAATGTGTGAGGAGAACCCAGGAAGGATCTAAGAGGGAGTTAAAGACCAAGAAGGATTGGATCAAGTCTATTGGAATGAGCTATATAACCTAATTAGGATGATGGGAAAGGCCTTATGTTTTGTTTATGTGTTCTTTTGCTATGTTGGAGACATTATCAGTGAGAGGGGATGTTGATGAGGTTGTTGCTCGTAGAATTAGACCTAGATTGCTTATGTGGAAAGGCACTTCAGAGTGCAATGTGATGAACATGCTCTGCTCAATTGCGATTTAAAGCCTGGATTCTTGATAATTTGATTTTCTGATAAATTCAAAACAAAACATGAGGGTTGGATTTGAGGTCTAAAACATGGTTATACCACTATCAATACTTACAAAGCTGAAAGCATGAAAGAACAGGAGTATTCGGAACAAAATTTGTTCAGTGGAATAATGACAATTCATAATGTTTTGCTTTTAGTTCTTTTCTTTAATATAAAGACAGAAGAAGCCACTTTTTGGTTTATGTTAGCTACATTACATGGATATGATTCTTAGTTGCTCTGATATCAAGGTTGGTTTATGTATTTGTTTATTCGTATCACCTTTAATAATTGAAAGGAATTTGAGAACTTCTCTCAGAATCTTATTCAGTAAACAAGATGAGGCAACTTCATTTCAGCAGAGTTTGATCTCTTGCTTGAAGATATACTGCATTTAATGCATAGACAATTTTTAATTTATTGTTGTACAATGAAATTTTATCTGTTGCATTACTGAACTCAGTAATTTCTCATTCTTTGCAATTTATTTTAGCATGAGGTTTTCTCATGTTGTTTTATTTTATGCATACTGTACTGTCATTATTTTATCTGTTGCCCTAAATTGTTAGTTTTTAGGGCTGTCTCTACAAGAACTGAACTTATTGAATTCCTTATCTATAGTATTGAATATAGTGGAGGATATGATTAGTTTTGGAGAATTGTTATTTTGGAGTATGCTTGGAAGAGAATGTTTATCTATTTTTCATTTGCTTCTTATTTATGCAAGTTGATGGGGTTCCTTTCTTATTACTGCTGGATGTGATATTTTTTATTTAGGGGTATGCACTGATTGAATATGAGAACTTTGAGGAAGCTCAGGCTGCGATATCAACAATGAATGGATCTGAGCTTCTCACCCAGATCATATCTGTTGATTGGGCCTTCAGCAATGGACCCAACAGAAAAAGGAATATGAGGCGAAGGTTTGTTGCCATTCTGACCATAACCATATGAAGTATGTTTAGATGTGCTCAACTGCTGCAGATATTTAATCTGCATCGCCTAATAATTTCGTTCCTCACTGGATTATGGTCCTACTAACTTCTGTTATTTAGGAGTTTCTATTCATTTTTCTTGATTCACTTGTTATTCTTCTTGGAGATCTCAGCTTCCACACCTTTCTCTGCAACCAGTTGCCTTATTTTTTCACAAATTAAGTTCTGGTGCTTTAGTGCTTCATTCTGTCTATCTAAGTCATTATGTTTTGTATGGTTGCCTGCATGTTAATCCTTAGATGAAATTTATTTGGTGATTAGGATTCCATCTATTTTTTTGTTATTGCTTAATGTTTAGCTATCTAAAACAGCTAGCATATACTATGAACATGCTTCTCATTTAAATGATTATAATTTATTTTATTAAAATTTTTTTTAATCTTTAAATATTTCATGAAGTTGAATTAATTTATTGAATAGAATCATGTGCAAATGGGTGTTTGGAAGTTCTCAACTAGAACTTTCTGGGTGTCCAGATTAACTGAAAACTGCTATTTAAATTCAAAGGTCTATTCTTAAAAATTAATCAGAAAAAAACTAATCTGCTTTATAAGATAATTTCCCATTTTTGAATTTATGGAAGCAATATTTTGCTTTTAGGTTTTACAATATCTTCATGTAGTTTTTTTTTCCTTTGACGAAAACGTTCTATTTAATTAATGCATCATAATTATATTTAGGATATCGATTATTTTAGATTTTTTTTTATTTACTTAAACAAATGTGATATGATATCTTGTAAGAAAATCAATTAATAAGAAAAAGGAATAAGGAAAGAAAGAACTTAAATCATTAATCTAGAAGCATACATGTGTCAATACCTAACTTTTTGGGACGTGGAGTGGGAGCGTCTCTAGTGCATATGTGTAGGCGCAATATTTGTACGTACTATATTATTGTGCATAACATTTTATCTTTGTATTTGATAGTTTATATTATTTTTTATATTGTATTGTATGATAACTTCAGTTGAATTATTTTCTTGTTTGATATATGCATGTATGTGCATGACGAGTTCCCTTTGCACAGTGTAGATTGACTCTCGTTATCCTCATCTTCATGTCTTGAAGCATGGCATTCTCTTGATGCCACAAGAAACCTATCTAATGTTTTTTCCATGTGAGGCTTGAGGCTATATATTATCCCACTTGTTGTTGCTATGTATTATACAATGAGGGGAAAATAATTAAATAAACAAAGCGATTTACATGGTTTGGCAAAATTCTTGCCTATGTCCACGAGGTGTGATCTTGTCACCTTCTTCATTATTGAGAAAAGTTGAATATAATTCTACAAGCTTACCACTAGAATTTTGTATCCCAACCCGAGCTAAATTTACACTTTGTACACCTCATTCAATTTTTACCCCTCAATATATAAAAAAGAGAGTTTTCGTACTCTCAAAAGTCCCACTCTTTTATTGCACAATTGATGATAGAACAAGCTAAATTTATGTCTTTTTGGTTGTTGGCATATTAAATGTGTTACATTTTGTGACTACTATGTAGGCTTGAAAGGTCTGGTTTCTTCTTTTGTTTGTAGAATTTCTGCAAAACTTTAAGCACATAGCATTGGAAAAGTTGAGCACACGACGATGCCTACAATGATGCCAGATTTTCTTGCTGGGGTGGTTTTAAATTTGTTGAATTTGAGCTACTTCTATTATTTTAAAATGCGTTCCAAAAAATCTTGACCTTGGCTAGAATTCTGCGGCCTCCACCTGAAATACCAGGTGCACATCATGATAGATGCCCATCCCCACACCATGAGATGCTCCACCAATCTAACAGTATGAAAGATTGATTAAGTCAAAGCAATTCTTGAACTTTAATATTGTGACTGGCTTCGTCATCATATTAGCTGCATTGTTGTTTGTATGGACTTCTATCAGATTAAGCTTTCCTTCTTCCGTCCACTCTCTGAGGGCATGATAGCGCACGTCAATGTGCTTCGTCCTGGCATGGTAAACTTGATTCCTTGCTACGCAATAGCACGTTATAGAATGATAGAGGTGGCTCAAATTCAATAAATTCAGCACCACTCTGACAAGAAAATCCAGCGCCGTTGTGGATGCATTGTGTGAGTAGCTTTGCTATTGCTATGCGGTTGGAGTTTTGCAAAAAACCTAGAAATGAAAAAGGAAATTAGATCTTTTAGGCCTACATAATAGTTACAAAATGACAACATATTTAATATGCCAACCACCAAAAAGGCTTATAAATTTTGCTTGTTCTCTCATCAATAATGCAATCAGAGAGTGGAAATTTGAGAGTAAAAAACCTCTCTTCTTTATATATTCAGGGCTGATAATTTGACTTGACTTGTACAAGATGTAAAATTAGCTCGTTTTTGGGATGCAAAATTTGAGTGGTTTGTAGCATTTTACTCCATTTTTCTCAATAGTGAAGGTGACCGGACCATGCCTCATGGATGTAGGCAATAATTTTACTGAACCTCATAAACATCGGTGTTGTCTTTCTTTGTGTGGTTTGCTTTAATTGTTTATTTTTTTTATATTCCCATCGTCATATTATTTATAGTTAATTTTCACCATCAATATTGCTATGGCAGTTTGATCCGTTCAACAGTTGTAGGGCTTTAATTGAATGATTACAAGCGTTTGATAACCTTATTTCTTGTGGAAAGGCTTGTGTGGCAAAGAGTATTAGATGGGTTTTTTCCTTGTTCCAAAATGGTACCCTACAGCAGGATATAATGGCTGGAATAGAGAAGGTTGTGCTATGCATTGGAAACTCATGCTCATACATTTACCCACACATAGGCGCATGTTTATGTGTTTGTGTATATATCTATGACAATGAAAATGGAAAAATTTTCAAATATATTTGTTAATTATTTCATGAACAATGACTTTTTACTTTTTTTGAACAGTGGATAATAGTATGCATGTGTACTTAAGTATAATATTTGTGAATCCTTTCATTTATGCGTGAATATGTGAGAATTTACAAGTAAAAAAAGGTTCACCTCTTCTTTGAAGGAGTGGGACCGTTTTTATTGTATTTAGTTAGTTGTCTTCATTCTTGTTTTCTTCCTATGCACTTATTGTGCCCTTTCTCAAGAGGGACAATTTTTTCCTTGTTACTATAGAGAGCGTCTCGAATACAATCCCATGTGGCATACAATTTGTGAATTTATTGACCTTTTGGTGGTGGGTTGTGGAGGGGATTAATGTTATTAGCTAATGGTACTCGGAAGTTGTAAAATATTTTTGGTTTCTTTTATTGTATAATTTAGTTTGAATATGCTTTTTGTTTTATTTTGGGAAGTGTTATCAACAATGAATATTCTTATGTTTGATTGTAAGATATTTTATGTTAGAAAAAGAATATATTACTTGGTTGATTGCAATAAGATCTTAATAATGAGTGGTTGAAAAAGAACTGCTTAGCTTTTATTGATGATTCAATAAGCAGATGAATTCTTGTGTGGTTGATAGTTAAGTGATGGCATAAGAGTGTTGTGAAAGTGTATGTTTTTGTGAGATAACAAAATGTAATTGGTTCAGAGGGGGTGATTTTTGCTGTGGTTATAATTATATGATTGTGATTTGAGATACAGCTACAATATGGAAGAGAGAGTTTATGGAACTGCATCAACAATAAACACATTAGATTTACCTATTAAGTCGGAATGATTCCTAAAGTAAGCATTAAAAAAAATATCCTAGCCATTGAAGCAGTTCCTGTTTTATGAAATTTTAAAAAAGAAATGTAGATTGGAGAATTGGCATGCGTATTTGATTATCAGAACTAGTTGCTGCCAGCAGTGGAAAGTTTCTGCATCCTGACATGCCAAAAACCATATGTTCAGCTTGATTATGTCGGTCTAAATTCCCTCGGATTTGACTCCCATATATTATGTTCTTGGTTTGTCTCATACTCTTTGGTCAACTAATATCTGTCTTGTTGCATCTACTCACGGTTGTACCTATGGATCCTTGCTTTTTATGCTCCTACCATGTTAACTTTCTTTTACATGTCTCATATTTAGGAAACAGATAAGCATGCCTTGATTTTTTCATTTCTTACCTTAACATTCCTTGTTTTCCAATATGTCCATCTCAACTTTATCATGTAACAGTGTTCGTCTTACACATAAATTGATCTTCTTTGTAGCCTGAAATTCTGATCCATGACACTTTCAAAGCACTTCTCGACTTAAGCTCTCAAAACTCTAATCTTCTTTATAACATGTTCATCTATAATCCCTTATTTGTTTGCTTTTAGGATTTCTTTGATGTTCATTTCTTTCTTACCATTACCTCACTAGTACAATTATTTTTGATAATTTTACTTAACATATAATTCATCTTGACTTATTTTAAAACCTTTTTATTTCAAGGCATCCATTTATATCTCTAGACTATAGTTTTGCATCTATGCCCCCTCTAATTTGGTCTATCAAAAACATATTATTTGCGAGTAGCATTCTCTTGAGATACCTTCTCTTAAATATGAGTGTTCATAAATAATTGAAGCAAAAATATGAGGACTCATTGTTTATCCTTGACGTAGACGTATCTTTACTTGAAATGCAGTTATCGCAGTATCTTCGTTTTTCAATCTAATACATATGATCTTATTCAGGTATTTAATGACTTCAATGTATCTGATTGTATTTTCTTTCAATAGCCAAAATCCTCTAGATCAAAGCTTTAGGGACTCATATGCCATATCTAGAGCAATAATAGCTATGTAAGGTCCCTCTTCTCTTTTAACTTGTCAAATAATCTGTCCTGGGTGAAAACAAACATTCAGCCACTTGGGTTATTGTTCTGAATGTTTATGGATTACAATCTTCTGATTATTGATTTGAAATGTTTCCAATCACTGGAGAAATTAGTTACATCCATTATAGACTGAAGGCCATAATTGATTATAATTTATTTAAGATGCATTGTTTGTTTTGTTGATGTATTCATTTGTAGCATTCATCTCAAGAGTTTTAAAATAGGAGAATAATTTGGATATTGTATGTAGATTCATCACCTAGCCATTGAAAATAGGAGGGAACACCAAGCAGGAAAGAAAAGATACAGTTATAGTGATTTTAGAAATATAAGAAAAAACAGATTATGAAAAATATTCTGGAAAAAAATATGAATATGTACAACTGTTGTTTAAAAAATTGTTTTATCAAGCCAATCGTTGATGTAGATGTACATACCAGAATGTGAGGCAATAAAATGCAGCATATGCATATGATGAGTGTTGCCAGTGCAGATAGTGAAATGGATGTGGGAAGACTAGAGAAAATAGAATGAGGAATGAACATATTCAAAGGTGGATGCTTGTTGTTCCGACATGTGACAAAATAGCAGCAAGTAGCTTAAGGATGGTTTGAGTGTATAAAGCAAGCCCTAGGGAGGAAATTGTGAGCAGTTATTGGACGATAGTTACTAAAAGATGCAAGAGTGCAAGGGGAAGACTAGAAAGGGATAGATGGAGCAGGATTTGAATACTTAAAATCTGACTGAATATATGATTTTTGATAGATTGAGGAAGTGGATTCATGTTGCCAATCCCAAGTAGTTGGTGTAAGACATTTAATTATCGATTGACTTTATGATAGATCTATATTGAAAGTTCTTGGAAAAATAATCTTAGTTGTTAACCAATTAATAATAATTCAAAAGTAGGACAATTTTAAATAAGAAAAATTTTGATATTAGATTAGATATACAATTGTTGTTTCTCTTGTGCACATAATCATTGTAGTGTGACAAAAAAATAAATAAATAAATAAAGTGAAAAATTTGTTATTTTAGTTATCTAGGTTTCGTATTTGATATACATTATTTTTTTAAAAGATACTTTTCATGGCTTGATCTCCACAAATAGAAAACAACACTAAGAAGGAAGGTATTGAATCAGAATGCTTTGGGAAATACTGGAGATCAAGTTACTAGAATAAAAACGTATGAGAGAAGAGATTTTTGTTAAGAATGATTGTAGGAACGTAAGCCATTTAGCCTATATAAGTTATTTTCTGCCTGAGAAATTATGAAAATAACATTTGTTAAAAGTCTATGTGAAAGAGAGAAAATGGTGTTGCTTGCTTTTGCTTTAATATATATTGTTACACAACTTCTTGTTTGGCTCTGGGTTAAAACATTTTGTTCTGTCACATTTTTTTCCTGAAATTGGCTATGCACATCTCTAAAAGCATTTGTTCGTTGGTCACTTCTTGCAGATCACCACGTGGGCACCGTTCAAGGAGTCCTAGGAGGAGGTACTAAGGCTATAAGACCATGGTTGCAAGGCCATTTAGGTTTCAGATTTGGAATTTCAAACCTGTACTTGGATGGAAGTGTTGATTTTATGCTGGTAAGAACTTTGGTATATGACCTCTGTTCATCAGTGGGGTCTCTTCACTTAACCCTTTATATGCAAAAGCTTTTCATCATCTTTCCTTGCCTTGCTGTTCGGAAATTCAGCTATGGTGCTGTTTTTCCAAATTATGTAAAGCTGTTTCTCCAAATTGTGAGAGTGAATGAGATCTTCGTTGTACAATTTAGTTAAATTTGTTTTAACATTGCTTGTCATGGTTATATTCAGGAAAATTGAAAATCTTCTTCCCTTTGACTCCTGATTTTTGCCATCACTGTTAGATGGAATGCTTCGGCTCCGATTGAATTATCGGAATTATCGGAACACGACTCTAGCTAATTAAATTCCCAAATAGATGATGATAATATTTTTATATATTATGCTAATCAACCAAAAGAAATGCTATACCTTTATGATTCTCAAATAGTCGGTATACAAGGAAGTGCATATTAAAAACTTCAAATCATTTTATTTTAAATATTATTTTTACTAAAACCAACCTTTATAAAATGGAAAAACAATAAAAATTTATAATTTATTATTATTATTATTTAAGACGGTCAAGTACTTTAACAAGCAAAGGTAAATAAGGAAATATATATTATTAGAAAATATAATGTGTACTTAAAAGAAACATCTTACCACCACCACGGCCGCCTCCCTAACCGTCAACACAACCAATTTCACCGCCTCTATTCCTATAACCACAACCTCCTAACCACCATTGTTACCAACACTACCATTATTGATGCAGTGAAAGTTACGAAACAAGGATTAATTTTCGTTAATTCTAGAAAATTTGAATCCACCAGCAAATAACATTGAATCCACAAGGACGATGAGAGAGAAACTCTATAGTTCTTTTAAAAATTAATCTCTAATATTCGTGTACAATCTTATTCCTTATTTATAGACCTTAAAAGACTCCAAAATAAAATAGAAACCTATTAAAATTAGGACTCTTACTCATAGTAAACAATTTAAAGTTAAAATCTAACTCTAAAACCTCTTAAAGACTCCTAATATAAATCAAATACTTAATGGAAGAAAATAGGAATTCTACTTTTACTAAATAACTAACTAATCTAGACTTTGGGTCCCACTCGTCCTACATCAATTACAAAATAACCACCATGACAACCGCTGCTATTGTTACAAAATCACCTTTTATTTTATTTGGTACTAGTTTTATGAAATTTTTTTTTTGTGAAAGACAAATATTGGAATTGGAATTATAATAAAATCAAAGTTTTAGAATATTAATTATTAATTATAATAAAAAAAGAATTTCATTTCAAAAAATCACAGTTATAACTTTGTAGATTTGTAATTCTATGTAATTTTAAATCTGTAAAGAGATAATTAAAATGAAAATGTGAGAGAGACAGAAGTCTAAAGTATTTGTAATGTAACGGACAATTATTGCCTTGAGGACTCAAAAGTAAGCATCACTGGTACCACTGTCATTGTAAGAACACCACGTTGGACCGAGCCACCTGTGACCTGCCTTCCTTTACAAACCGCGTTGGACCCACTCAAAAGTACTTTTTCTTCTTATTATTGTTATTTCTTTTTTCATCAAAAGCAAACCGCGTAATGTAATCGGTGCTGTGACCCCCACCATTTTTGTTGTTATCCCCACCGTCACCATCGCTGATGTGACCCCCACCACCATCACCACCACCGCCAATACAAGCTATACTACGACCACCACTGTCAACTCCCTCACTATCAACACTACCAATTTTACTGCTTCCACTCCTACCACCACCACCTCTAATACCCTCATTGCTACCAGCACTACCATTACAAAACAACCACCACTACTGTTATAAAATCACCTTTTATTTTATTTGGTATTAGTTTTATGAATCTCTTTTTTTTATGACAAACAAATATTAGAATTGGAATTATAATAAAATCAAAGTTTTAGATATTAATTCTCAATTACAATCAAATAAAAGAATTTCAATTCAAAAAATCACAATTATATCTTTGTAGATCTGTAATTCTATGTAATTTTAAATCTGTAGAGAGATAATTAAAATGATAATGCAGAGAGATAATTAAAATGAAAATGTCAGAGCGACAGAAGTCTAAACATTTGGAAACATTTGTAATGTAACAGACAATTATTGCCTTGAAAACACGAAAGTAAAGATCATTCATTGGTACCACTGTCATCATAACACCGCGTTGGACCGAGCCTCCAGACTACCGAAAAAAAAAAAAAAAGTTGGACCGAGCCTCTCCTGTGACCTTCCTTCTTTTACAAACCGCGTTGGACCACAATGAACCGGACGAAACTAAAGGCTTCAGTCAAAAGTCACCCACAACTTTTTCTTCTTATTATTATTTCTTTTTTCGCCAAAAGCAAACCGCATGATATAATGGGTCTCTTTTTTCACTAAAAGCAAACCGCATGATATAATGGGTCGGTGTGGTGGAACCCCCACTGGTGGAAGGATTGCAAATTGTCGGTGGAGTGGAAGACTATCGCGTTGGTCACGGGCATGTGACATGTGAGTCTTCCATTAACTTTATTCCATATTCCATGGAAATTGGTTTTAAGTATTACCTTTTAATCATAATTTAGATCCAGCTTCGAAATTCTTTTTAATTGAGGAATGGTGGCATTTTATTGAAATAATTGGTAATTAATATCATTTTATTATACATGAAGAATTTCTTTTGAAAATGCCCTCAAAATACTTTGAAAACCTTTTCACTCGTTTTGTTACGAATAAGATTTGAAAGTCTTTTGAAGGCATTTACACCAAAAAAAAAAAAAAAAAAGAATTTCATAAACAGAAAAATGATACTACTGATTATTATTTATGTTTAAAAGTAATACTAATTCTCAATTTCTAAGAATTGGATGACTAAATCTGATTTATTTTAAAAATATCACTTAAAACCTATTTTTCCTTTTACGTCATACCGCTTGTGTTCCCACAGCCTTGTAATTTAATCTTCCCTTTTTGATCTTTTTCGCAAATCAGGCACCGTGATGACCAGGGATCATTGGCATTGCCGTATTTCTTCCTCTTCTTGTTCTCTTTCATCGGCTTCATCAGTTACCATTTGAGTTTGCTAAAGCTTTTCTGCACCTCAAATCACAAGCCAATATCTCCGGTGTCTTCGTTATTTGGATTCTCTGATTACGTGTTCTCACATCCTCTTTGCAAAGCGGCAAGGAAACATGCCTGTGTATGAGGGTCTTGTGAGCGCATCCCTTCAGGAGTTGTCCGATAGTCTGGACTCTCCTGAACTTGTGAATTTTGCATGCCAATGTGGAGTTGAAGCTGACCTGATTCAAGGGATGGAGGATAAGGTCTTAGAAATTCTGCCCGTGATCAGCGACGCAGAAGCAAAGAAGCAAAGGAATTCAAATCCAAACCAGTGAAGAAGTGGTTATCACAGCTTAAAGATGTCATCTACGACGCCGAAGATGTCTTCGATCTAATTAAAATCGATTCACTGCGTTTTAAGCTGAAGCAATCAGACTATCCATCCCATATTGATTGTGCTCCTCTTCAGGTATGGGATCATGTAATCACTAAAATTGAAGATTGTTTTCCATCATTAAAATTCAGGACTGACAACACTTCTTCTCTTCAGGTATTATTGGATCCTTCAACCTCCTCTGTGACTTCAACTGAACATTGTTTTGAATTAAATGATAAGATAGGCTGCGTTTGGTAACGCTTTTGCTTTTTTGCTTTTAAAAGCAAGAAAGCAAAAAAGCAATTTTATGCTTTTCGAAAGATCTTTTCTTGAAGCAAATGCGTTTGGTAAACTTTTGCTTTGCTTCTAAAATGCAAAAAAACATGTTTGATAATAAATCAATTTTGTAAAAAAATTGATGAGCACAAGAGTATCGAAGGGTTTTGAAAGCAATAAATCAATTTTGTAAAAAAATTGAGAAGCAACGTTTTCTTGCTTTCGGTGAAAAGCAATAAAATTGCTTCTTTGCTTTTAGTAAATTGCTTTTCGTGTGCGTTACCAAACAGTACTTTTGTTTTTAAAAGCAATTTTTTGCTTTCAAAAGCAAAAAAGTACTTCCAAAAAACGTTACCAAACGCAGCCTATAATGGGTCTCTTTTTTCACTAAAAGCAAACCGCATGATATAATGGGTCGGTGTGGTGGAACCCCCACTGGTGGAAGGATTGCAAATTGTCGGTGGAGTGGAAGACTATCGCGTTGGTCACGGGCATGTGACATGTGAGTCTTCCATTAACTTTATTCCATATTCCATGGAAATTGGTTTTAAGTATTACCTTTTAATCATAATTTAGATCCAGCTTCGAAATTCTTTTTAATTGAGGAATGGTGGCATTTTATTGAAATAATTGGTAATTAATATCATTTTATTATACATGAAGAATTTCTTTTGAAAATGCCCTCAAAATACTTTGAAAACCTTTTCACTCGTTTTGTTACAAATAAGATTTGAAAGTCTTTTGAAGGCATTTACACCAAAAAAAAAATAAATTCATGAACAGTAAAATGATACTACTGATTATTAATTATGTTTAAAAAGTAGTACTAATTCTCAATTTCTAAGAATCGGATGACTAAATCTGATTTTTTCCTATTTTTCCTTTTACGTCATACCGCTTGTGTTCCCACAAACTTGTAATTTAATCTTCCCTTTTTTATCTTTTTCGCAAATCAAGCACAGTGATGACCAGGGATCATTGGCATTGCCGTATTTCTTCCTCTTCTTGTTCTCTTTCATCGTCTTCATCAGTTACCATTTGAGTTTGCTAAAGCTTTTCTGCACCTCAAATCACAAGCCAATATCTCCGGTGTCTTGGCTATTTGGATTCTCTGATTACGTGTTCTCACATCCTCTTTGCAAAGCGGCAAGGAAAAAGGCCTCTGGTGTTTTGGTTGTTTGGAGTCTCTGGTTAGGTTTTCTGATATCCTGTGGCTGATGCCTCTTTCTGTGTGCATCATTTCTCCTTTTTCTCCTTCAGGAACTGAGGAGGAGAGAAGAAGTCTGCTTTACCTCGCAGTGCTTAGCGTTTGGTTGCTCAGTTAAACGATTCAACATAGCTTTGGCACCATTTTCAAAGGTAATTAAGCTTTTTTTCATCCTTATTTCCCATCCTTGGTAAAGTTTACATTTTAAAGCGAAATAAATTTATTTGAATGCCTACATATACAGCTAGCATCCATCCTCCAAAAATATCACGCATACTCGAAAACCATTATGTTGTCCTACATATTTTTATTTGAATTATTCTCACTTTATGCAAAGATCAATTCTTTACTTCCATTAATCCATCTCATGAGTTTTTTCTTTTCCTTTCTCTAATCCATGTTTGATATTACCAATCTGGGATTAGATTGTGGTGATATTTTTTTCCTATTGGTTCTTTTCCACCATCGGCATCGACGATGGTAACTCTAGAGGAGTTTGGGATTTGTTGTCGACCATTGCTACTCTCCCCATATGCGCCCAACTTTCCTTTGAAAGTTTTGTTGAGAAAGCGTCGGGAAGCAATGAAGCATATATGAAAAACAAACTTTTCTTGCTTCTCAAGAAAGCAATCTAATTCCTTTTTGCTTCTCAAGAAATGTAGATATAAATGTTCGTAGAGATTTTTATTTTTTCAAAAATACCCTTAAAAGACTTAAAAGTCTTGTAAACAATGTGTTAATTATCATTTTTTAACGTGTTCAACAAGTTTTTGCGGTCAGTGGGTCACTGAGGCTGCCGTATTCTTAGCCTTCCTTTTCGGGATAACATATTGCTTTTGTCATTGCCGTTAGATGCTGTCATGTGTAACATCTGACGGCCTGTGTTTTTCATAATTTTGCATTGGCCCACTTCAGAAATCACCACAAGGCTCAAATTAATCAATCAGCAATATCTCTGGTGTCGTGGTTGTTTGGAGTCTCTGGTTATGTTTTCTGATATCCTGTGGGTGAGGCCTCTTTCTGTGTGCTTCACTTCTGGTGGCTTTCGACAAAGAGTAAAGTGGTTCTTCTCCTTTTTCTTCTTCAGGAACTAAGGAGGAGACCAAAAGTGTGCTTTACCTTGCAGTGCTTAGCATTTGGTTGCTGATCACTTAAACGATTCATCAACAGCTTTGACACCATTTTCAAAGGTAATTAAGCTTCTTTTCATCCTCATTTCCCACCCCTTTCATTTTCCTTACATTAGTTCTACTTGATTATGGTTTTGACTTTTGCTGCAACTTTATTAGCTAGCATTCTCAAATTAAATTCATGAATTCAGAAAAAGCCCAGATCTCTTATAAGTCCTTTGGATGAATACCCAGTATTATATTTTCTAGGCTACCATTGCTTTTATTAAAACTAATCAATTGCATTTAATATTTTTGGAGCCTTAGTTTTGATTCTTCTTCTTCATCCCTTTCCATTTCAAAGCTAATACTAATGTTTTGTAGACAAATGTTTGGATTGTTTTGGTTACTTTATTTTGATTTCATGTGGAGCATCTCATCGCTTCCACAGCCTCCACTCCTACCACCACCACCACTAATGTTACAAAACTTCCACCACTACTGTTACAAAACCGCCTCTTATTTATTTATTTCTTATATCAGTTTTTGTATAAATTTTTTGTGACAAACAAACATTGGAATTGGAATTATAATGAAATCAAAATTTTAATGGAAGATTCTAGCAAGCTGTATGGGTGGTACCAATCGAACTTGCATTTTTTATTTTTTGTTTTTTGTTTTTTGTTTTTTTTCTTTTTTTAAATTTTGTGAAAAGCAGATTCCATGAATGACGTGGTTCTACCAAAAGACAGAGTTTTGAATGAGGTGGGATCACTGAAGTTAACCATATTCTTCCTCTGCTTTTCTTTTCATCAGCTTAATCAGTTAAAATATGAGTTTGCTAAAGCTTTCGCAGTTCAAATCACTTGCTAATATCTCTGATGTCTTGGTTATTTGGATTCTCTCGGTGATATGTTTCTGGATGCATTCCTTTCGTATAGCACTAAAAATTAATTTTAATTTTAGATGTCTGAAAAATCCAACAAAGAATTGATTAATTATTTGATTAATAGATAAAAACTTGAAAATGGAGAAAAAGAATAATAGCCTTAGCTTACTTTATTAGAATTCAAAGATACTGGAATACATAGCTAATACAATAAGAAACATTATTATATGATAAAAAAATATAGTAATTATTGGTGTCCTTTGTTTGGATGTGGAATACAATCTATTTATCCTCCAAAAGCAAAGGCAAGGCCACTATCTCAAAACAGTAGATTATACAACACAGAGGGTTGTAATCGAAATTTTAATTCTCATCGTCATCGGCGTGTGATATTCGAGTCTTCCAGTAACCTTCTTCCCCTCCTTAGTTTATCTTTTCGATTCTCTTTTCCGTTTAAATTTCTTACTCGTCGTCACGTTTCACTTTTTGACCTTTTTGTAAAAGCAGGCACAGTGACGACCCGGGATCATTGACGTTGCGGTATTTCTTCCTCTTTCTGGTTCTTTTTCATCGGCATCATCAGTTACGATTTGAGTTTGCTAAAGCTTTTCTGCACCTCAAATCACAAGCCAATATCTCCAGTGCTTATTTGGATTCTCTGGTTACGTGTTCTCACATCCTCTCTGCAAAGCGGCAAGAAAACATGCCTGTGTGTGAGGCTCTTGTGGGCACATCCCTTCAGGCGTTGTTCGATAGTTTGGACTCTCCTGAACTTGTGAATTTTGCATTACAATGTGGAGTTGAAGCTGACCTGATTCAAGGGATGGAGAAGCAGGTGTCAAAACTTCTGCCCGTGATTAGCGATGCAGAAGCAAACCAATTCAAATCTGAACTAGTGAAGAAGTGGTTAGCAGAGCTTAAAGACGTCGTCTACGACGCCGAGGACGTCATCGATCTAATTCAAACTGAGTCATTGCGTTTTAAGCTGAAGCAGCCGAACTCTCCATCCCATACTGATTACGCCTCTCCTCTTCAGGTATGGGATCATTTAATAGCTAAAATTGAAGATTGTTTTCCTTTATTGAGGGTCTTGTGAGCGCATCCCTTCAGGAGTTGTTCCATAGCTTGCAATCTGATGAAATTGTGAATTTCGCACCCCCAGTGTGGGGTTGAAGCCGATCAGATCGAAGGGATGGAGAAGCAGGTGTCAAAACTTCTGCCCGTGATTAGCGATGCAGAAGCAAACCAACTTAAAAGCGATCCGGTGAGGGAGTGGTTAGAAGAGCTTAAAGACGTCGTCTACGATAGTGGTTGCGCTTCTCCTCTTCAGGTATGGGATCGTGTAAACTCCTCTTATCACTTCAATTAAAGATCCATTTTGACAACGCTAGCTTCTCCTCTTCAGGTATTATCGGGTCCTTCAACCTCCCCTGTTACTTCATTAAATGATAAGATAAAGCATATCAACAAGAGGTTAGAAGCCATTGTCCGACGCAAGAAAGCTCTTGGATTGAAGAAGGGGATACCAGGAACTTGGGCCGGAGAGAGTTCCGAACCAAGATTGGAGACTAGTTACTTACTAAATGAACCTTGCATCTATGGTAGGGACCAAGATGTTGACAAGCTAATTGAACTGCTGCTACCAGCGGAACCCTGCAATGAAAATGTTGGTGTGATTTCCATAGTCGGCCAAGGTGGGATCGGGAAAACCACTTTTGCTCAACGGTTGTACAACCACATGGCAGTGAAGACGCATTTTAATCTGAGAGTGTGGGTCTGTGTTTCGGATGTATTCGATTTGATTCGGGTAACAAAAGGCATCATCGAGTCGGCATCTGGCGGTTCTTGTGATCTAACCCAGTTATCTGCTATTCATGAGAAATTGACGAAAGTGTTGGCGGGGAACAAATTTTTAATCATTTTGGACGATGTCTGGACCCAGGAGTACAAGGATTGGAAGGCTCTGAGCACTCCCTTTAGAGCTGGGGCAAAAGGGAGTAAGGTCATAATAACCACAAGAAGTGAGAATGTTTTTTCAATACCCGTAGAAGTTCATCGTCACCATCTAAAGTTGTTATCAGAGGAAGACTGTTTCAAATTGTTGAAGCGACATGCCTTTTTAATTCAAAATTTAGACGCACAACCAGCTTTGGAAATAATCGGTAAGGAAATTGCAGGAAAATGCAGGGGCTTGCCCTTGGCTGCAAAGGCACTGGGAGGAGTGTTGCGTTCTAAGCGAGGGGAGGTTGAGTGGAAGGAGATATTGGACAGTGATATATGGGCTTTAGAAACAGAACTTAATCCGGCTTTATGGTTGAGTTACCATTATTTGCCTGCACATTTAAAGAGGTGCTTTGTTTACAGTGGAATAATCCCAAAGGACTGTGAGTTTGAAATGGAAGAATTAATCCGTTTATGGATGGCACAAGGTTTTTTGGAGCAAAAGGCGGAAAATCACAAGAAAAGGATGGAGGAAATAGGGGAGGGGTATTTTTGTGAGCTGGTGTCGAGGTCATTCTTCCAACAATCCGATGACGATAAGTTTGTAATGCATGACCTCGTGAATGATTTGGCTCGAGCTGCTTCAGGAGAAACATGTTTAACAATGGATGATGAGATGCAATGGGAAAAACTGATTTCTGAAAAGACTCGCCACGTGGCATATTTGGGGTACAATTGGAAAACAGAGATACCAACATCTGAAGCATTTTATAGAGCAAATAAATTACGGACCTTCGTATATCTTGGAGAATGGTATGTGAGTTTCCGAGGTCCTGAATTGTTATCAAGGCTAGTATGCTTACGTGCATTATGTTTGAATTCTAAAGACATACATGAGTTGGCAGAATCGATAGGTAATTTGGTACATCTGCGGTACCTAAACCTTTCTCGTACCTCAATCAAAAGATTACCAGAATCGATAAATGCTCTTTGCAATTTACAGACATTGCTTCTATATTCCTGTGAGAAACTGGAAGAGTTGCATACGATCAACATGGGAAACCTAATCAATCTTCGGTGTCTTGACTTAAGATATTGTTTTAGCTTAAAAAGGATGCCACGTGGAATTGGTGGATTGAAGGAGCTTCAAATGTTGCCATATTTCATTGTAGATGAAAACAATGATATTGGAATAGAGGAGTTGACAAACTTGGAGCATCTCCGAGGGACACTTTGGATTTCAGGGTTGGAGACTATCAGAAATCCCATTCAAGCCTTCAAGATTAACTTGAGGAATAAACAACACATTCATACGCTCGAACTCAAATGGGCTCCCAAGCCTCCCATCTTAGAATCCAAAAGTGTTTCAGAACTTGTACTGGACGGACTGCAACTTCCCGCCAATTTAGAAAGGCTCGAAGTTGTAGGCTATTACGGACAATGTTCGCCAAGTTGGCTGGTGGACCCTTCCTGCTACTTGAACAGGCTCAAACATTTTAACATAGGATTTTGCGACAATCTAGAGTCTTTACCTGAGGAGTTATTTTTGCTCCCATCTCTTGAGCAATTGAAGATAGAGCTTTGTCATTCACTAAATTTTTCAAGAAGAGATTCAAGGTGTTCAAGTTCAACCACTGCCATCAAAATTACCAATCTTAGAAGGATTTTCATCATTGGTTGTGGAAAGCTGGAGTCTCTACCTGAGATCTTACACAAACTCACCTCTCTGGAGTCATTGGAGATCTCTATATGCAATAGGCTTCGGTTTTTGCCTGATCAGATGCATCGCCTCTGTGGCCTCGAAAAACTGAAAATCCACGACTGCTCACTCGTCCTTTCCAGAAGGGGGCTTACCCTCCACCAAGCTCAAATGCCTTACAATCGAGCGTTGCAAGGATCTCAAGTCCCTGCCCAATCAAATGATCCTCCTCACATCTCTTGAAAAATTAATAATTGTTGATTGTCCAAATCTCTTGTCCATTTCTGAAGGAGGTTTGCCCTATATCAACCTCAGAGATCTTCAAATCACCAGATGCAAGGGTCTCAAGTCCCTAGCAAATCAACAGCATAGCCTCACATCTCTCCGTAGTTTAAGCATCACAGATTGCCCTGCTCTCCTCTCCTTTCCGGAAAGCCTTTTTCCGCCTCACCTAGAATCACTCACTGTCTCCATTGATTGCAACACTTCCAGGCCCTTATCAGAATGGAAATCTCATTTTCACAGATTCACTTCTCTTGGGAGGCTTCGTATTTCTGAATGTGAGGGTATAGAGTCCCTTCCTGAATGGTTGCTCCTCAACACTCTTACTTCTCTTCACATTTGGAATTTTCCCCATCTTAAAGCTCTACCCAATGGGTTGCAGCACCTCACCTCCCTTGATTCCTTAAGGTTCGATGGGTGTCCTAAACTAGCCTCATTGCCAGACCAAGGACTGCCCACCAAGCTGCGTGAGTTGCACATCAACAATTGTCCTCTGCTTAAACAATGGTGCGAGAGTATTAAAGAAGAAGACAGGCCCTATTTTGCAAAGATTTCTCGCATGCAGATTGATTTCGAGGTAGCATAATTTATTGTGTTTACTAAATAACCCATGCACTTTTATATGTTTATTAGTATTTGTAATGCACAATCCGTAATTAACTTTATCTATCTAACTTATTGATGGATTCTTGGCAGCCCTTCTAACTCGGTTGAACTGTAGCCTCCTCTCTTCATGCAACTACAGATTGCTCAATCAGGTCTCTCTCTCTCTCTCTCCTTTTTTATTTCCTCTATTTTGTTGAGCTCATAATTGGTGAAGTTTACAATTTGAAGGGAACTAAATTTATTTGAAAATTTGAATGCCTACGTAACTACAAGCTAGCATCTCTCCTTGAAAAATATCATGCATATTTGCAAAACCTTGTGTTGTCTTCAGTTTATGCAAAGATTATTGTTTACTTCCATTAATTCATAGCATGATTTTTTTTTTTATATCCTTGTTTAATATTATCTAATCTGAGATTAGACTGTGGTGCTATTTTGTTAGTTCCTTCACACACAAAAAAACACTTGAATACATGCAAATACCAAAAAGAAGGAAATACTTTTGACTTCTAAAGTGAGAACTTTCGGTTTCTTTAACTCTGATGACTGGCCTATCTATACATATTTGCAATAGGTTAAGATCATGCAGAATGTTAATGAAATATTGTTGAAAGATGCATTGCAGGTGCGAAGTCCGACACCAGTTATATATACAGAACACGTCTTGGAGGTTCTAAGCCTAATTACTGTTTCAATGATGGCTATAACTGAATCTTCTTGCATTTTTTGGGACGAATGTTTACTTCAAGTTCCTACAACTTGTGGAAACCCTTTACTTTCTTTAATTTGATGTTTGATTGTACTCTGCAGTAGAGACACCTAATATACTATTTAAAGATTATTTTTGGACTCTAATGCTTTCAGTTTTACTTATTGAAGATTTGGACTCTAATTGGTGCTTGTTTGTGAATGGTTCATGTTCTTAACATTTTTAGTTCGTAATTAAATGTCTGTATTATGGCTATACTTAAAATGACTCTTGTTGGACTTTACTCAAAGCATGGCCACTTTCCGAAGGACCTAATTTCTAGAACTAAAAATCAATATGCATCATTATATATAGAAGGATCTAAGCAATGCTTATGTGTCAAATTCTACTGATTTTTTTTTTTGGGACAGCCATTCATGAGTAGAGTATATTGTTTTTTGGTTTCAGCCAAGTGAATGTCTAGGCAAGTCACAATGCAGATGGATGTTCAGAGGAAAATTTTTTGGATTGAAGTAATTGGAAATCTATAAACATAGAAATCCTAAATTAAGCTGCGTGGACTAAGTAAATAAAATCATCTTTCCACGTCGACTTTTGAGTCTTGAGGCACAAATTTGAAGCTCGTATTTTTAATACTAAAACAAAAGGTTTACCATTTGTAGATACTTAGACCTTTAATGTGAAATGTTACATGCATAGATCATTACAAAACATGGCTGTTTTCAAACCCCCCATTTCTTTAATTTAATTTTATTCTCTTAATGGGTTTCAAGACTTCTCAATTTAGATTGCAGAAAATTTGCATATTCAAGCTTTACTAGCCTTTCTATATGTAGTGCACAAATAAAAGCAACCTTTAGATGCCCATCAGTTGCACCTTTGCGTCTGGTTTAACTATTAATTTTACTCCTTTCTTTTTTTTTGTTGGGGGGGGGGGGGGGGGGATTGGGGGTTTCATTGTGACCCCTCTTATAAATATAGGGATTGTCTCCGCTCCCAACCATGAAATTAAATTCTGACATTACCCTTGTTCCTTCAATAAAAGAATGAAATGTGGAAAATTCAACTTGTCTATTCATGTCAGGATGTACCCAATTTATGCACAGGAATGAGTGCTTGGAATGGAAAATACAAAAACAGAAATATACAGTATCTGAGATTCTAGCCTATCAACATATATTTGATTTTACAGGAGATCCCACAGCTACTCCTTGTTGCCAAAATGGTTCGCTAGCTAGTCAATGGTCATTGATAATGTCAAAAAGTGGAGGGGGAAGTTCTAAAATTGGTTTCCAAGTTTCCAGGATGTTCTTATAGGAGAATATTTGTGTTTCTTTTTTTTTTTTTTTGTTGAATGTCTGAAGACTTGTATGCACTCAAACTTTAATAACCATAAAGAAGCACCCAATTTCATCCTGAGGCTCAGAAAAGTTAAAGTCTTTGTTGTATCCATCTTCAGCAAAATGGAAAGGGGATGCCATCAACCCAAAATGAATCACTTTCTTTGTTTTGAGGATTATTGTCCTTTCTTGGGTGCTGCAGTTGGACGCTAAACATACTATAACCTTCCAAATCAGACGGACGCTTAAACCAACCAGCAAAAGAAATTACTCACGGATGGGATCAAAGCCAATATTTCATCCTCATCATCACTTCCATATGATCAGATCCAACTCCAATTGCCTATAACATGATACGTTGTAGCACCTTCATATATCCTGATAATGCACTTATTCTTCTCCTGTCAATAATGCTATCAGCTAATAATGAGGCTGTAATCACATTCCCAAATCTACTTACATCCAATGAGCCAAGCATCTCAACAAAAACATGTATTTTTTTGTAGGAGAACTTGAATGATCAAAAAATTCTTATTGTTTTGGATGACAGAGACTGATCAATAATGCATTAATTAGAATGTCTTGTGGACCCTTTTTAAAGCATAGAAGACAGATAGCAAAATCTTGATCATCACAAGAATAAACCTGGAAATCGGCACTCACATGTTCATCATGTGAGGCATTTTCCATGATTTTACCCCAAAAGAAGGCCTGCAGCATCCATGGTTCGACGTACAGGCCTTCTTGGAAAGACCTCCCAAAAAGGAGGCTTTTCCCATAATTTTATCTCTTTTTTTTTTCTTAAGAAAAATTATTAATGGTTAGTGGAGTTGAAGAGTATATTGTTAGCTGGATTGAAAGTGTTGGTGTTATTTCTATGGAATTCACTCTATCTTAATGATAAAAGTATGATCATCTAACGTGGACTGCTTGAATGCAGAAGATGATCACCTAGTCCATCTACCAAGTAATGTCGCACGAAGAGGGTTCTAATTCATCTTTTAGTTCTCACCCACATATGAATCTTTTATTCATTTACTCACTCCCTTTTCTTTGATTTTATCCTTTTTTTCTTGTGTTTTTTCCGTTTAATTGAAGTTCATATTTGTGCGTCCCACCGCATATTGGGATGACACTTAAACGCGTTTGTAATTGCTCTAACAGTGTGGTCCCAAAACACAGCCTAACCGCGTGGGTCACGACAACATTGTAACTTTCAATTTTCTTTTATGAACCTTTCTTGAAAATCAGGCACAATGGCCTGGGATCAATGAGGGCTGCCTTTTTCTTCTTTTGTTATTTGGGTTTGCTTTAAAGCTTCTATAGATCAATACTCAGTATTATGTTTTGTACATTGCTTTAAATGAAACTAATCAATTACATTTAGTATTTTAAAAGCCTTAATTTGGATTCTTCTTCTTCATCCTTTTTTATTTCAAAGCTAATACTAATGTTTTGCAAACAAATGTTTTGATTATTTTGGTTGCTTAATTTGATTCCTGACTTTTTCTTTCTAATTTATTTCAAGATACGTTATTAATTTTGATTATTGACTTTTCTTCTTTTCTAATTTAATTTAAGACACCTTATGTGTGTATAAATTTCAAACAAAAGATGCATAAAACAGGGTTGGGCCGGGGATGATGCCTGAAGCTACAGATGTCCAAATGGCAAATTCCAGAGAAGGAGAAGCAGGTGGGACAAATGGAGGCATGGACCTAAATATCGAATTACATGACTTGTTAATATACATAGAGCACGAGGATTCTTGTGTGGTTGATAGTTAAGTGATGATAGTATAAGAGTGTTGTGAAAGTATATGTTATGGTGAGATAACACAACGTAATTGGTTTAGAGGGGGTGATTTTTGCTGTGGTTATGTGATTGTGATGTGAGATACAACTACATTATGGAAGAGAGAGTTTATGGAACTGCATCAACGATAAACACATTAGATTTACATATTAAGTCGGAATGATTCCTATAATAAGCATTAAAAAGATATCCCAACAATTGAAACAGTTCCTGTTTTATGAAATTTTGAAAAAGAATTGTAGATTGGAGGATTGGCATGCTTATTTCGTTATCCGAACTAGTTGGAGCTAGCAGTGGAAAGTTTCTGCATCCTGATATGCCAAAAACCATATGTTCAACTTGATTATGTCTGTCTAAATTCCCTCGGATTTGAATCCATATATTTTATTCTTGGTTTTTCTCATAATCTTGGGTCAATCAATATCTGCCTTGTTGTACCTATGGATCCTTGCTTTTTATGCTCCTACCATGTTAACTTTCCTTTACATGTCTCATATTTAGGAAACAGATAAGCATGCCTTGATTTTTCATTTCTTTCCTTAACATTCCTTGTTTTCCAATATGTCCATCTCAACTTTATCACGTAACAGTCACTACAAAAATTCAGGCCTTTAGCGGTGGGCATTGACCGCCAGTAAAGCCTTCAAAACCGCCACTAAAGAGTTAAGGGTCCACCACTTGACCGTCTGGGAAGATACCGTCGCGAAAAATCTTTTAGCGGCAATTCTTTTTGTTTTTAGCGGCGGTTAAAAAAATCCGTCGCTAAAAGTTGTCTTTTTTTTTTTAAAAAAAAATTTTTACTTTTTCCAGCACGTTCATTTCCTTGTTTCTAGTTGGTTTCCTACTCCTTGCCTCGCCCGCTACCCTTTGCCCGACCCCTGCCCCTACCCATGAAATAACCCAAGCCCAAATATAACTCTCGTAGGTATTTGCATATAAATGAAGAGGAAAGTCATGTAATTTAAGGAAAAATTAAAAAAGGTTAAACAAAAATAACACTTGTCCGTTACAAGAAAAGCTTAAGTGGTTCAATATTGTCTTGGCTTCCCACTACATCAGCTTCATTATGAACTTTAATTATGTTTTCATTTGCCTCTAGGCATCAGCTATCTCCAGCAAAATTTTTGTCCTGTGAAGAAAGGCCTTGGAGCATAGAGAATTTGTATAAGTGCTTAAACATTCATAATATTTGGGGAAATTCTAGAGACAAAACACATTCTCCATCATTTGCAGGTGACTGGATTCTGTGTCTAACAAAAATACATGAAATAGAGCAAATTAATCACTGTCTTGGTTGCATTGCAGTTAATAGGTAAGATAAAAAAATATACGGAATAGATAGAATGGCATTAAAAAAGTAGTTGGTGAAATTCACTGTCCCTATTTTTCAGGATACAAGTTAGCCTTTCTGGTGCTTGTGAGGGGTCCATCCCATTTATTTCTAATGTCTGGGTCTCACCAGGTAACTCATATTCCTGCAATTGTACAGTCAATGTGAAGCTCTGACTGGTGAACCTCCAAATTATGACTAACCTGATATTATTTTTAGAACAAAAAAGGATGAAACATTGTATTAACTAATGGAAAATAATACAGGTTAAAGGTATAGCAATGGCTTAATCGAAGCCCTTCAAAACCAACCAAAAAGTCCACAAAAACAACCCAAGCAGCACTACTAAATAAGCATGTTGTCTAATGGCATACCCACAAAAAGCTCAATCAACCCACAATCCTATTGGCAAATCTAGGCACCCTCGCGAACCAAGTTTTCATGACATGAGCCAAAGCTCATGCCTTAAAGGATGATATGCCATAGCTGCCAAATGCATGTTCTCTATCTATCATCCAAAGAATAATAGCGGCACTATCTCTCCACTATTGATCTAATACCTCATAAAGAGCTCTTCCTACACTGATTGAATCATTTTCATTTAAAATTGGAATAATTTTAGAGCTAACAGTGACTGCATAGATTTGGAAAGTTGCATTCTAAAATCTAGATCCCTAAAATCATTATCAGTAACAAGAAGTTGAGAAGTTGAAGCATCAGATTAAAGCTCGAAATAAAGCCAATGAAAAAGAGAGGACGCAAAATCAAAAGTACACTCTGAAACTGGCATCTTGTTTCTGTGAAATAGGCAAAAATGAAATAAATAGGCAGAGTGCAAAATAGATTCAGGTTTCTAATGCAGTTACCAAAATAGTAGATGACAGTTTCACTTGATTAAACGATACATAATAGAGAGCCATGAGACCACTCTATTCCACAGCTGCACATGCCTTCCCATCAAGTTCAACTTGCTGCTTCTGGATATCAGAAAAGTTTCAACAAAAATAGAATCGATTTGAAGAACTGTTTGAAGAAACAAACCTAGAAGTATGAAAGCAAATAAAAGTGAGTGAGATTTCGTTAAGTGGAGGTAACTTCATAATGAGACAGCTGAAATTAAGTCAAACGATTACAGTGGTTTCACGGAAGGAACCCTAGAAGAAGGAATCCAAAATTAAATTCCAAAAAAAAAAAAAAAAAAGTAGATAGAGTTTTGCATTGCGAGTTTTGAGCCCTTACAATCCAGAGGATAATTGGTGATTTGCCCTAGAAGATCATGTGCCTTCGTCCGAACGTAGTGTTCCATGTGAATCTGAACTTTTCTAGATCTGAAACACGTAGCCATTTCTGTCTCAGATTAATTGGTGAACACAGTAAATAAAATGGAACTCATTTGCAAATGCAACAAAAAAAAACCGTTGATCTTAGGACATTTAGTGCCACAGAGCCATACCAGCAAGTGAATTTTGGTAATCTGAGTTTTCAAAATCAATAGAAGCAGAACTTTATTTGAGTCTAAAGCCAAGAATCATAGAGAAACTCTAGAGAGACAGCACCCTCCAGGATCTGAAGAAATGCTTCCATCAAGCTACAATGCTCGATCTGCTTCCTCTTCAAACGCTCTCTAAGATATTCTTTCTTCAAATTTGCAATGCCTCTCAACATCTCTCTTTCCTGAGAAGGAAAAGGAAGCAGAGAAGAAGAGAGACGAGGATTCACAGAAAAGCGTAATCGAAAAACGAGATGTTAAACCTACTGAATATCTGAAATTTGACCTCATATTCATTACCTGTTGGCTTCAGGCAGCGATTTTGGAGCGCTTTCAATGATGAAAGCATCAATGCCGCTTTGGTAGAGTGAAGAGCAGTCTGCAATTTCATCGTTGAATTTCAGAGAGAGAGAGAGAGAGAGAGGAGAGAGGAGTTAATTTAAAAAGACAAAATGGGGAAAAATGAGAAAGACAATAGAACTTTTAATGAGAGAGATAGAACTTTAAAAGACCGTTGCTAAAAGTGCTTTAAGGCCCGCCACTAAGCCCTGATTTTTTTGTTGTTGTGAGTGTTCATCTTACACATACATTGCTCTTCTTTGTAGCCTGAAATTCTGATCCATGACACTTTCAAAGCACCTCTCAACTTAAGCTCTCAAAACTCTAATCTTCTTTATAGCATGTTCATCTATAATCCCCTATTTGTTTGCTTTTAGGATTTATTTGATGTCCATTTCTTTCTTACCATTACCTCACTTGTACAATTATTTTTGATAATTTTACTTAACATATAATTCATCTTGACTTATTTTAAAACCTTTTTATTTCAAGGTATCCTTATGGCTCTAGACTGTAGTTTTGCATCTATACCTCCTCTAATTTGGTCTATTAAAAACATAGTATTTGCAAGTAGCATTCTCTTGAGATACCTTCTCTTAAATATGAGGGTTCATCAATAACTGAAGCAAAAAGATGAGGACTCATTGTTTACCCTTGACCTAGATGTATCTTTACTCGAAACGCAGTTATCTCGATATCTTCATTTTTCAATCTAATATATATGATCTTATTCAGGTATTTAATGACTTCAATGTATCTGATTGTATTTTCTTTCAATAGCCAAAATCATCTAGATCAAAGCTTTAGGGACTCATATGCCATATCTAGAGCAATAATAGCTATGTTAAGGTCCCTCTTCTCTTTTAAATTGTCAAATAATCTATCTTGGGTGAAAACAAACTTACTTTCAGGCACCTGGGCTATTGTTCTGAATGTTTATGGAATACAATCTTTTGATTATTAATTTGAAATGTTTCCAATCACTAGAGAAATTAGTTACATCCATTAGACTGAAGGCCATAATTGATTATAATTTATTTAACATTCTCATAGATGCATTGTTTGTTTTGTTAATGTATTCATTTGTAGCATTCATCTCAAGATTGTATATATATATATATATATATAGATAGGGAGTTTTAACTAAAATAAGAGAATAATTTGGATAGTTTTATGTAGATTCATCACCTAGCCATTGGAAATAGGAGGGAGCACCAAGCAGGAAAGAAAAGATACAGTTATAGCTAGTGATTTTAGAAATATACGAAAAATACAGATTATGAAAAATATTCTGGAAAAAATATTAATATGTTCAACTATTGTTTAAAAAATTGTTTTATCAAGCCAATCATTGATGCAGATGTACAAACCAGAATGTTAGGCAATAAAATGCAGCATATGCATATGATGAGTGTTGCCAAGGTGTAGTAATGGACGTGTAGGAAAACTAGAGAAAATAGGATGAGGAATGGTTCGAAGGTGGATGCTTGCTGTTCCGACATGTTATAAAATAGCGGAAAGTAGTTTAAGGATGGTTTGAGTGTATAAAGCAAGCCCTAGGGAGGAAATTGTGAGCAGTTGTTGGAGGATAGTTACTAAAAGATGTAAGAGTGCAAGTAGCTTAAGGATGGTTTTCGTATTAGATATATGTTATTTTATAAAAAGATACTTTTCATGGCTTGATCTCTACAAATAGAAAAAAACACTAAGAAGGAAGGTATTGAATCAAAATGCTTTGGGAAACACAGGAGATCAAGTTACTAGAATAAAAAGGTATGAGAAAAGAGATTTTGTTAAGAATGATTGTAGGAACATAGGCTATTTATCCTATATAAGTTATTTTCTGCCTGAGAAATTAAGAAAATAACATTCGTTAAAAGTCTATGTGAAAGAGAGAAAATGGTGTTGCTTGCTTTTGCTTTAATATATATTGTTACACAATTAACTTCTTGTTTGGTTCTGGGTTAAAACATGTTGTTCTGCCACATTTTTTTCTTGAAATTGGCTATGCACATCTCTAAAAGCATTTGTTCATTGGTCACTTCTTGCATATCACCACGCAGCCAGGCACTGTTCAAGGAGTCCTCGGAGGAGGTACTAAGGCTATAAGACTATGTTTATAAGGCCATTTAGGTTTCAGATTTGAAATTTCAAACCTGTACTTTGATGGAAGTGTTGATTTAATGCTGGTAAGAACTTTGGCAATGCTTTTCATCTTTTCCTTGCCTTGTTGTTCCCAAATTCAGCTATAGCGTTGTTTCTCCAAATTATGTAAAGCCGTTTCTCCAAATTGCGAGAGTGAATGAGATCTTCATTGTACAATTTATTTAAATTTGTTTTCCCGGATCTTTCGTCTTAGAGATTTGAGGCATAACATACTGGTACCATATGATTATTCAAATATAACTTGCTCAGATTTGTTGCCTAGCTACTTTTAACATTGCTTGTCATGGTTATGTTCAGGAAAATTGAAAATCTTCTTCCCTCATGACGCTTGATTTTTTGCATCATTGTTAGATGTAATGCTTCAGCTCCAATTGAATTATCGGAGCACATGACTCTAGCTAATTAAATTCCTAAACAGTTGATGATAATATTGTTATATATTATGCTAATCATGCCGAAAGAAATGCTATACCTTTATGATTCCCAAATAGTCAGTATACAAGGAAGTGTATATTAAAAACTTTAAATTATATTCTTTTAAATATTTAAAAATATGATTATACTAAAATCAACCTTTCAAAAATTGAAAAACAATAAAAATTTATAATTTATTATTAGTATTATTATTATTATTATTTAAGAAGGTCAAGTACTTTAACAAGCAAAGGTAAATAAGGAAAGGAAATATATATTATTAGAAAATATAATGTATATTTAAAAGAAACATCTTAAAATGTACTATACATACATACATACATACATACATACATACATACATACATACATACATACATACATACATACATACATACATACATACATACATATATATATATATATATATATATATATATATATATATATATATATATATATATATATATGTATGTATATATATTAACAATATATATTCTTTCAATTCTCAATTTACACAACTTCTTATGTAAAAGAAAATATTTTTATTTTATATTGTGAATTAAGTAGTCAATTTTTATTTTGTATATATATATATATCTATACTATTAATAAAGAGAAGAGGGAAATATTCCCTTCACCTTTTGGCCCCTTTACTTTTTCTAAATATTGTCCTCACCAAACAAACCAATCCTCTACTATTTCAAACATATTTTAACTACTTTGGAATGTTTATCTAAGTGGGCCCACATTGTTTACGTACGTGCAGCCCCCTAGTGTATATATATATATATATATATATATACCAAAATTCCTTAATTTTGAAGTTTATTGTAATTTTTTTTTGTTTTATTTTTTTCATGTTAAACTTAGAGTTTAGTATCCATCTTCGGGATTACTTATCACATAGGCTAATGGCTATGTGAGACTCTTCACACCCTCTTTGTGAAGATGGGTCAGATCATCCTCATTCAAACCCTTTTAAGATGGTGATTTGCAACCTAAATTACAAGGCACCTACAAATTTATTACTGTTGTTGACAATCAATTGAAGGCACCTACAGATTTGTCATGTAAATCAACAAATGATGAGTTTAAATGAAGCTTGCGGCTTTAATATGAAATTGGAAGTTTCACACAAGTGTATAAACTCCTAATTAGGAAACGAGACTACACTACACGGTGCCTCTCATCTTCAACCCACAAGGGTTGGCGTTAAGATCCTTCAACCCACAAGTGAGAAACATGTACGCATCCACTACGTATACAGATGTGTATGCATGACGTGTACATTTTCAATCCAAACGAATAATAGTACAAAGGGACATAATAAGGTGACAAGGTGGCCATTACATTCCAATGATCACTAACAATATTGATTATGATTTACATGTACAAGGTAAACCTTCCATTTTTGGTCCAAGCATTCATGAAATTTTCTTCAATTTCCTCGGGGATGTATAGTATAGTGGGTTTGTATAGCACCCACAATGGTTTGTATAATTGTTACAAGAAGAAGAATAACTGTAGCCCATAAAGCCATTAAAACCCAAGGGCTACGGAAGTAGGTATGCCACAATTCACCAAACCAAACATTACGCTCGGTCTCGTACCACATTTGAATGCTCCGTTTTATGGTCCAGTATGCATTAGGAGAGGGAATCAAGTTATCAACAATGTGATTGAAGAGATCAGCCGCTTGTTGTGCGACATGGGAAAAAATCAAGATCAATGACTTCCTTAATCATTACGTGGGATTGGTTAAAAAACACAGAGTCGCCACCATTCTATTTAGGTGTGAATGGACACCAAAATATCAAATAAGCACAAAAGGCAAATTTAGGGTAAAAATAACCCTCTAAAAAAACAAACCAGAGATAGGTAAGGGGATTAGGTTATGAACAGGGGAAGGTGTTAGGCACCCCTATTCATCCACACAAGGTGGTTGCCAGGCATTGTTCAGGTTAAAAATAAAGGAAAAAGGCTTGCTATAAAAATCACAAAAAGACAAAGATCTATGGTTTTTTCATACGAATAGCCTGATTGATCCAGAACTTTCAAATATGATCATACCATTCCTAGGGTTTCATGATAAAAAAATTGAGATAAAATCAAATAAAACCAATCTAAAGTGAAAAATCCAAAAATCTGGCTTCAAGTTAAATTCTAGAAATCTAGAAAAATATGATTTTTATAAAATATTTCAAAATTGAACTTGAACAGTCTAGGACATAGATAAAGCCCAAATTTCACATTAAATCGAGAAATAAAAACCAAAAATACCAACGTTGATGAAGAACATCAAAAGGGGAGAACTTAGACCGTAGGGTCTTCTCTCAATAATGAAAAACGACTCAAAAACCATATCATGAAACCCTAGAATTTACTTTCAGGCTTCTGGATCCAGATCTACCATATTGATCATGATAGATCCAGGATCTTGGCCTAAAATCACAAAATCACGAAAACAGTGCTGTAGGTGCAAAAGTGGTGAAAATCCAAATTTTAGAAAAAAGTGGGGATCTCATGCTATAAACATCATGGATTCATATGATTGATTCAGATTCAACATAAAAACCATTAAAACATGATCAAGATATTCAAAGCAGCCACGTCTCACAGATTTGAGCACATGGGGGTCTACCCTACGGATCCACCTGTTCTCTTTTCCCCTAGCTCTCTCTTCACGTTTTACGGCTAGAGAGGATTCTTGAGGTACTTGGAGATAGGTTTGGGTACACAAACACAATCAAAGGCCTTATTCTATAAAAAAGGAGAAAAACAGATATGGGGTTCTATTCTAGGGATCCACCTGTTCCCCTTTCCCCTAACTCTCTCTTCACGTTTTACGGCTAGAGAGACTCTTGAGGTACTTAGAGACAAGTTTAGGAATACAGAATAAAAGATGACCTTATTCTACAGCAATGGAGAAGATCCTATTATCTCTAGAATTGAAGACAAAAAATAAAAGGGAAAAGGGACTTACCTGGATTGAGCATGCAGAGCAGCAGGGATTCCTCTCTTCTCTTGGAGCTCCTTAGACTTCAAATTTTCGTGGCCTTTTGCTTGAGGAGAAGCCCTCTATTTATAAGCAAACCCAGGGGTAAGGCTGGTCCAGAGGTTTGGCTAGATAGAGTTTCAGATTGAGTTAAACACCAAGATAATGCCAATCCTTTGCCAAATAGGATAATAAGAGATTCAAATGGATAAATAAGAGGATTTGCATATCCCAGAGATATATTTGGATGCAGATAAGGCTCAGAAATCGAGAAAGGATAAATTTGCACAAAACCCCCGTACCCGTATATATATTACGGGCGCGCTCTGCCCGTATTATTAATACGGGCACGCCCTGCCCGTATATCAACTGCGGGCATGACCAGACCGTAAACAAAATACGGGCATGATCAGTTTGGCCAAATTTTACACTTTTTTGACCTGTTTCAAATCCCAATTAATATTTTCAATTATTTTCTCATTTTTAGTGTAATTTGGGGTGTCTACACTTGTTCATCACTGCCCAGGCCATTATATAGAATTCTGCTTTATCTGAGTAGTTTGGCATCATCAGCATGATCAATGAGTGAATCCATGAAGCAGACAAAGTCGATCACACCGTAGTCCCCAGGATCATCCTCCTTGCACATCTCATAGGCTATCATGTTAAGCAAAATGCCCTTAGTTGATCCGTCAACAATAATCCGAGGCAGTGTTAGATGTGCAAATATTAGGTGAGATTGGAAATGAATGTCAGCCGGAAAAAAATCAGGGTCTACCTTCAATCGGATCTCAATTGACCGAAGCTCTTTGACTGAACGACATGACGCTGCTTCCAACTGACCATACCCATCAAACTCACCATCTTGTTTTGTGTTTTCTCTAGGGCCAAGAAACATCTCCCTGAATAGGTCGAGGAGATGAAAGTGATGACGTTTGATTTCTTTAGGAAGTACACATGCACGTCGCTTAAAATTATGATTCAATCGATTTCCATACATTTCCAGAACGAAATTGTAAACACACAAAGATTTTTTTGCAGAATCACACGAAGATTTTTCTTCAGGAACATCTGCAAGATCACGCAAAGATTTCTCTACAGGATCACACAAAGATTTTTCTGTAGGATCATGCGTGTCATAATCTAGTAAGACATTGATAATTATAGAAGGAAGCTGGTTCTCCACCATGAGCAAGTCACGAGCTACAAGAGCTATAGAATGAGAGCTCATCATGTGTAACCTTTCGGCATTTCTAGATATAATGTAGTGCATGTACTGGACAAGGAAGCAACCATCCAAAAACATAATCATTGCGAATTTGTTGTCATCGAACCTACTCATAGCAGGGCACTTAACATAGTACCCCCTTGCTTCCTTAGAGACTTGTAGTACTCTTTTGTAGAGTTCATCGACACTCCCTATTCTTTTGAAAAATTGACTGGCCATCTCAATCTTGAGCTGCTCTGCTTCCTCAAGACCAGGCTTTTCATGGTGATATGGACCAATTGAAACCACCTGGGGATCATAACATGCTACATCAGATTCAACCTTCCGCAACATAGGTGGAACTAGTGGTATTTTAGCCCTTTGAGGACGACCGGCACTGCAATCTTAGTGTTCTATGTACATTAATAGGTCACGTAATTCGATAGTTTGGTCTGAGGATTCACTTGTCTCACCTGCTTCTCTTTTCCTAAAATTTGTCATTTGGATTTCTTTAGCTTCATACAGCATCCCAGAACCTTGTTTTGTGCAAATTTTGTTTGAAATTTATACAGGCGGAAGTTGCATTGAACTTTAGGAAATTGGAAAAAAAAAGTCAATAATGGTAGATTTGATTTACAAATCCTTCCAGTTATTTTTTCTTTTTGTTAGATTTATTTAGACCCCAAAAAATAGTTTTTTTTTATTTTTTTATAAATATCTATTTAGCAAATGAATCAACATTAGATTTCATGTTTTTAAAGTGCACTTGCTACAAAACAGAAATATTAGCTTTAAAAAAAATGGAGAAGAGGAAGAAGAATCCAAATTAAGTCGTTTAAAATATTAAATTTGATTAATTAGTTTCAACTGAAGCAATAACAATCTCACTATTAGTAGAAAATATAATATTGGGTATTGATTCAAAAGACTTACAAGAGATGGGGCTTTCTGAATTCATGAAATTAATTTGAGAAGGATAGCTAATAAAGTTGCAGAGAAAGTGAAGACTCCAATGTAAGGAGAAGGTTGGGAAATGAGGATGAGGGAAGCTTACCTTTGAAATCCTGACAAACCTGCTGATGAAGAGTGGGAAGAAAGAGAGGATCACAGCACTCGCTTTACGGTTTAGGCTTCAATTGATTGGAGAAGTGTAAGAATTAGAAAGAGAGGGAAGGCACTTGTTCTCGGGTTTTGTTGAATGGGAAAAGCTGAGTAAAGTTGTAAAAGCCTTTTAGATTCTCCCGACACCTTGGTATGCGAAGCAGGAACAATAACGCTTGGCTATTCATTCACCGAACCTCTTCCTTCTCCCATTCGTGTTGCCAGCCCCTCTGATGTACTTATCCTAATCCAACCTAACCCCGCTTTGCCCTTTCCCTTGCCCTTGTCAAAGAGGCAAGGAGTAGGAAACTTGTCTGACATGAGATTATACCACGCGGTTTGTAACAACCAATTTCCTCTACGAGGATTTCCTCCGGCGATTCCTCTTGGGAGCGTTTGGGGACGACACGCGTCCCAGGGGCCCAGTCCTCAGCAGCCCCGCTGAAGCCCTGTGTTTAGCCGGCTCCTCTTTTTTGAGCCAGCCTTCGCCGATCGGAGCCGTTTGCGAAATTTGAAAACCTCGAAGCGTATGTGAAGCGCGGTCTCCTTCTTTCTCTCTCTCTCTAAGTCTTTCTTTCTGGCTCTCCCTCTCTCTTTGCTGTTTGAGTCTTCATGAGGGAGTAGTAAGAGAAGAAGAAATGGGGAAGTACATGAGGAAAGCGAAGATTGCTGGTGAGGTAGCTGTGATGGAGGTCTCGCAGGCGTCTCTGGGGGTTCAAACTAGAGCCAGAACCCTGGCCCTACAGAGACTTCAGGCGTCAACGGCGACGACAACGACAACGAACTCGGGGGAGTGTTATCTGCAGCTACGAAGTCGTAGGCTCGAGAAGCCTCCGCTGCTTGTGGCCGGCAATAACGAGTCCAGAAAACAGCAACAGGCACACAAGGAGAGTTGCAAGTCGAACCATAAACCCAGAACCAGTTCTAAGTTGGGTGTGGTTTCGGTGAATTCGGGGTCTATTGGGTCGGTCTCTTTGAGCTGTTCAAAGACCGAACATGGGTACTCGACTAAGGAGGCGATTGAGATGGGAGGACAAGGGGAAGAGACCCAGAACAACAACAGTAACGATGGGGGTTTGGAAGCTTCTTTTGGGGAGAATTTCTTGGAGTTTGAAGGAAGAGATAGGTGGGGTTTGTTGGTTCTGTGTGAAACTACCTCTTTTTCTCTTTCTGGGGTAGTGTTCAATTCGTTATTAGTTTGATTAGAATGGGTGATTGCAATTGTATTTGAGAAAAATTTTCCCTGTTTTTTTTCCTTCTGTTATGGGGTTTCGATTCCTCTCCCCCTTTAACTGCTGGTAAAAAAAAAATTCAATTATTTTAGCTATTATTGTACTATTTTATAAGTGATTTTCATGTTTGTCTCCGGAAAGCTGATTTAGGTTTTTAAACAAATAATTTGTTTTGTTTTTCGATTTCTTGTTTTAGCTCTGAATGCATGCATGTTATTTCAGTTGGGATTTTTAGAGGATTTGTACCCAGGAAAACCCACTTTGTGTCAGAGATTTTTATATGTCTAAGATTGCTGCTTTTCTTTCTTTCTTCCTTTCCTTATTCGTTTTGGGGT
Organism: Buxus sempervirens; assembly: GCA_947561395.2. Classification (NCBI taxonomy): domain Eukaryota; kingdom Viridiplantae; phylum Streptophyta; class Magnoliopsida; order Buxales; family Buxaceae; genus Buxus; species Buxus sempervirens. The sequence continues at coordinate 12,210,741 of OX387183.1, forward strand.
TTTGCTTTACTTGTCTGCGGTTCTTGTAGTGCATGTTCTGGTCTGTTTCTGAAACTTGAGCTGCAAAATCCTGTTTGAGTAATATTTATTTGCATGTGTGTGTTGCTACCTACCCTTGCTGTTTTGATGTTTTTTTTTCCTTCTGTTTCTAGAATTATGGCAATGCTAAAATATGGTGTTTGAAGTTACATATGTCCTAAAATATTGTTTGTGTATGTCATGAACATGGATGCTTCTATATTTTTTTTCATATATCATAATAGAAAATCTTCCTTCTCTTTTCTATTTTGTTTCTAATTCTATCTTTCATTTTGTGGCTCTGTTGTGTTTCAGACTTTCAGGTCATGGTTCTTGTGTAACATTTCATTTATGGTTATTAATTTATGGGACTGTTTTCTATGGAAAGATACCCTTCTGGAACATCAGATTCTACCCTTCAATGACCTGTTTATTTGAGGCTTTTTGTTGCAAATAAATTTTTTCTTTTTTTTATTTATATTGAGGAATCTAATTAATGCTCTTTATTTCTTTAAGGGTATCAGGGGAAAAGCCAAAGAAAATAAAAGCTGTTTTTTTTTAAAATAAACTTTTAATATTTCTTGTAATTACTATATCCTGTGTTTTATTTATTTCTTGTATTATGAGTAAGTAATAAGTCTTTTTAATTTATTTTATTTTTTTCATTTATTTGTTTTCTAAAGCAGGGGTTTTTTTTGCAAGACATGAAACTGATATTGATGCTGAAACTGCTTTGCTGGTATTCAGGTTCATGAATCAAGAAAATAGCTAGAAAACGTTGGCTAGGCTAGTAGGTGCCAGTGAGTACAGAAATGGGAAAAAAAACAAGTGAATAATATGTTGGTCTATTCACTGTGATCTTTGTTGTTGAATTATTGTACTTTTTCCAATGAATTTGCGTAGAAACTTGGGTCCATATCGTGGTACGAGATTGTTTACTTGTTGCAATGGCAGAAAACCCTTTTGTGTCTCTTGAATTTTGCAAAGAGATGTAATTCATGGGGCCATGTCACTGACTAAAACATATATGTGGAGTAGTCTGTGTTCCAAGGCCCTTAGAAGTGACAGGATATGTTTTCTATCTTTTTGTTTTCTTTAGCTTTTGCTTTTGGCACAAAATCTTGCACATTTAGGTGCCTGTGCTTCATTACATGATATGATAGCCCTTGGTACATATTATTCACAAGAGCTTAATCACTTTTTCTCTGTTTCACAGGAGCACTAGGGAATCCACACCTTGTAGTCTGATAAGAGACTCGGATGCTATTGGAACTCCCGGTTCTACCACCAGACGTGCAAGCATCCGGAGGATAGAAAACATGCGAAGAAATATGCCGGCAACAAATGAAATGGAGGAATTCTTTGCTAGTGCAGAGAAACAGCAACAAAGATTATTCGCTGAGAAGTATATTACATATGCATATTTCAATTATTCATTCATGATTATCTTCCTTATTGAGAATGTGACTCTTGTTATTGTGGTAACTTTTGTTTTTCCCTTTTTGTGTAAGTCATTGTGATAACTCAATGTGATCTACTGGTTGCGAGTTTCTTTTTAACCCCATTGACTTGGTGTCTTCTTGTCTGGATCTATGCAGGTACAACTTTGATCCCGTGAACGAATTGCCCCTTCCCTCTCTCAGTCGAGCTTCACTTGGGGCTATTTTGGAGTCTAAACCCCCTGAAACGGTAAAACCCTAAACCCGGCTACTTCTAGAGGCTTCGCATTTTCAGAAGAACCTCTTCCAGTGTTCTCTCCTCCTATATACGTCAACGTTCTCTTCTTCAGAACCGCTCTTATGTGCAATTCGAATAGCCTTAATAGCTTCTCTGTAGCCCCGTTTTTGTGTGAACTCACAATAATGTACCACGTGGTTGCAACCATCGCTTCCAAAGCCAGGTAACCTCAGCACCCGACGCTTCATTTGATTGTTCTGTTTTTGGTTAATGGGTTTGCTCATTTGCGTCGACTCCGTGATATTGTTTGTCACTTGTCTGTGTTTTTGCTTGTTTGCAGGATTCCGAGGAACAGTAGCCAACAGGTTAGATTTGATTATTTTTCTTGTGGCATTTATCTGTTGATTTAGTTTACCGATTCATGCTTGCTGGGTGTTATGTGTATTGGATATTTAACGAAGTGGGATGTTGTTTACCTTTTAAAATGTAATTTATTTTTTACTTTTGTGTTATGTAATTTATTTTTTACTGCTTTGCATGATCTTGCCATTCTTACTGGAGGAGAAGTAGGTTGACTTTCCTGTTTTTGATCACGTACCATCCTTGAATCGTTATTTTGCTGTGTGACCCACTTAATGATTCATTTTTTTATTTTAGGTCATAACTGATGAGCTTGGCATGAACCTTGAAAAGGTGAATGTGGATATGCTTGGTTCATGCAAAAAGGTGGGTGCATTTGCTGTTCCAGATTTTTATATTTACTCTGATTATAACGGACATGAACATTTGATCTTTCTAATTGATAAGAAAATGTTAAATGTATGAATGCCGTAGAAGTTCTTCTTTCTCTTCTTCTTCTATTTTTTTTTCCCAAATATTATTGTAAAAGGTTCCTGCCTTTTCACTTGAGTGTAGGAGGGGTAGAAAGTAATGGTGGTTAATTTTCTTGCACTCAGTTAAATTTTTCCTTCTGCAATTATATTTTGCTATATGACTAAGTTGTTTGGTGCAATTGCAGGTGACAGTATCTAAAGATGATACTGTTATTCTTGATGGGGCTGGTGACAAGAAAGCCATGGAGGAAAGATGTGAACAGGTTTGTGTTGTTCCTTATTTTCATAGTTTACCTTTTATTGCATTGTTAATGATTTTCTATTGTTGCATAAATATGAATTATTATGTTAGTTTCAGTTTAGTTTTACTTATGCTGGTATTGTTGCTATATGACAGCTGAGATCTACAATTGAATCAAGTACTTTCGGCTATGACAGGGAGAAGCTGCAAGAGAGACTGGCTAAGCTTTCTGGGGGTGTTGCTGTTTTGAAGGTTGATTCCCTCCCTTTGTGCAATATCACCATGTCTAGTGTTTATGAGATTTACCATGTCACAAATATTTCATGTCTATGGCTGAAAAAGTGACATTTTAGAGTTGATTAATCTATAGTGATTCTCTGAACAAGATGGAATGTAATGTACTTAGAAGAGTTCATTGCGTCTTTTTTGCAGATTGGAGGTGCTAGTGAAGCTGAAGTTAGTGAAAAGAAGGATAGGGTTACGGATGCTCTAAATGCCACCAAGGCAGCTGTAGAGGAGGGAATTTTACCGGGTAAAACCTATTTTGATGAGATTTTTCCTATTGTGTGGTGAACATGTTCTTTTGGATAGATTTCAAGGGCTTCCTTGTTTCAGGTGGTGGTGTTGCACTTCTCTATGCATCAAAAGAGCTAGAAAAGCTACAAACAGCTAACTTCGACCAGAAAATAGGTGTCTAGATTATTCAGAATGCTTTGAAGGTTGCTATCTATGTCCCTCTATCTTGACTCGTCTGCACATTAGAAGTTCAGTCCACGATAATAGAACTTGTGGGTTATCATTTGCATAATTTTAAAGCAAGTAAAGTCTATCTCTGTTAAGCCTGTTGATCTCTTAAGTTGATTCAAAACCTTGGTTGACATCAATATTTTGCTACTTAGTTATTAGATGTTCATACTGACAACGACTTTGTTCCTTCTTCCAATTACTTTCGAGTGATCTTCAGTGGCCTAAATGCGTTAAATTACATTTCAATTTAGCTTGTTCAAGGACATTCAGCATTAATAATGAGTTCTATCACAAATTTTCCTTTGCAGACACCTACATACATTATTGCTTCCAATGCTGGAGTTGAGGGAGCGGTGGTTGTTGGCAAATTATTGGAGCAGGACAACCCTGATCATATGACACGGCCAAAGGTCCGTATTCGCTTACTCTCTTGTCCGATGTGTTGAATTTATATTGCACCAAATGGGTTGAGATATATTTTTTAACCCCTTGCACTGCCAGGTGAATATGTGGACATGGTGAAGGCAGGAATCATTGACCCATTGAAAGTAATTAGAACAGCCTTGGTAGATGCTGCAAGGTAATGTCAAATTCTTCGTTCTCTTGGCTTCTTTTCATTCTCCTAAGTAACAATCTGATTACTGTCATCCCTGTGTAGCGTGTCTTCTTTGATGACGACGACTGAGGCTGTTGTGGTTGAGCTTCCAAAGGATGAGAGGAAGTTCCGGCAATGGGTGGTGGCATGGGTGGCATGGACTTCTAAGTCTTCTTAGTCGACACAACGATGTCATAATATGAAACTACCTGATGTTTGTTGTGTTCATTTAAAAGACACTTAAAATTGAAAACATCATTGGGGTTCTAAATCATTGTTCCTTGTATTTGAGTCACTTCTACCTGTCGAAGCTTGTGCCATCTAGATTTTTGTTGTTAGGAGGCCAACTATCCTTGTAATCTTGTTTAGAGGTCAATTAAGGTAGTTTTGGTCGTCTTGCTTGGACTGCAAACTCAACATCTGTTGTCAGGTATCCATTGCACTTCTGCAAGGAAGGTCCACCATTGCTGGTGTTCTCATAAATCGGGAAGAAGGATTGGTGTTCTCTTGGGAGCACGGTCTAATATTTTTCATTGAAATAACATTTTTCTTTCTTACTGATTTGGATGATTAGACTGATCCATAATGGCATATTATTTATTTATTTTTTCATAATATTTTTAGGTAAAACCATTGATTAGTTGGTCTCATCAATTGCTCAACAATGCTATTAGTTTTATGTGATACTCTATTAAAATAATTAAGAAAAAAGTGAAGAGTTTTTAAGTAACTAAAAATTACTGATATTTTTAAAATCTATTTAAAAAGCCGAATAATTATTTAGGCTATACCAAACCCGGTCCTAAACTCCAAAGGATCATTAGTGGGGCGAGTTCAGGGTGCCTCCAATATGTTATATTTACAAAAGTTTAATATAAGTCCTCTCAAGCCCAGCTACAAGTCCTCACAAGCCCAATTACAAGTCCAGTTACAAGTCCTCTCAACCCCTGTTACAAGTCCTCTCAAGCCCTGTTACAAGTCCTCACAAGCCCAGTTATAAGTCCTCTCAACCCCAGTTACAAGTCCTCTCAAGCCCAGTTACAAGTCCTGTCAAGCCCTGTTACAAGTCCTCTCAACTCCAGTTACAAGTCCTCTCAAGCCCGGTTACAAGTCCTCACAACCTCAGTTACAAGTCCTGTCAAGCCCTGTTACAAGTCCTCTCAACCCCAGTTACAAGTCCTCACAAGCCCAGTTACAAGTCCTCACAACCCCTGTTACAAGTCCTCGCAACCCCAGTTACAAGTCCTGTCAAGCCCTTTTACAAGTCCTCTCAACCCCAGTTACAAGTCCTCACAAGCCCAGTTACAAGTCCTCACAACCCCAGTTACAAGTTCTGTCAAGCCCTTTTACAAGTCCTCTCAACCCCAGTTACAAGTTCTCACAAACCCTGTTACAAGTCCTCCGAAGCCCACAACCCCAGTTACAGGTCCTCACAACCCCAGTTATAAGTCCTGTCAAGCCCTGTTACAAGTCCTCTCAACCCTTGTTACAAGTCCTCTCAAGCCCGGTTACAAGTCCTCACAACCCCAGTTACAAGTCCTGTCAAGCCCTGTTACAACTCCTCTCAACCCCAGTTACAAGTCCTCACAAGCCCAGTTACAAGTCCTCTCAGCCCTGTTACAAGTCCTCTCAACCCCAGTTACAAGTCCTCGCAACCCCTGTTACAAGTCCTCACAAGCCCGGTTACAAGTCCTCACAACCCCTGTTATAAGTCCTCACAACCCCAGTTACAAGTCCTTACAACCCCAGTTACAAGTCCTCTCAACCCCAGTTACAAGTCCTCACAAACCCTGTTACAAGTCCTCCGAAGCCCACAACCCCTGTTACAAGTCCTCACAACCCCTGTTACAAGTCCTCACAACCCCAATTACAAGTCCTCTCAACCCCAGTTACAAGTCCTCGCATGTGTAAGGATTTTGGAAAAATTAAGTACGACGTTTTTTGAGCGAATTCCGCTCGCTCGAGCGTCAAGGGTTTAATAATACTACCACAGAAAAGCCCAGGGTGGCGGTTTGGGTACGATTTACCCTCGCTCGAGCGTCAATGCTCAAGACTACAATCTGAGAAAACCCGAGAGTGGTGGTTTGGGGGAGATTTGCGCGCGCTCGAGCGTGAAGGTTAGGTAATCAATACTCAGAAAAGCCGAGAGTGGCGGTTTTGGGCCGATTTGCGGTCGCTCGAGCATCAAGGCTTAAGACTACAATCTCAGAAAACCCGAGAGTGGCGGTTTGGGGCCGATTTGCGCTCGCTCGAGCGTCAAGGGGTTGAGAGGACTTGTAACTGGGGTTGAGAGGACTTGTAACTGGGGTTGAGAGAACTTGTAACTGGGCTTTTGAGGACTTGTAACTAGGGTTGTGAGGACTTGTAACTGGGGTTATGAGGACTTGTAACTGGGGTTATGAGGACTTGTAACTGGGGTTGAGAGGCCTTGTAACTGGGCTTTTGAGGACTTGTAACTGGGGTTGAGAGGACTTGTAACTGGGGTTGAGAGGACTTGTAACTGGGCTTTTGAGGACTTGTAACTGGGGTTGTGAGGACTTGTAACTGGGGTTGAGAGGACTTGTAACTGGGGTTGTGAGGACTTGTAACTGGGGTTGAGAGGACTTGTAATTGGGGTTGTGAGGACTTGTAACTGGGGTTGTGAGGACTTGTAACAGGGGTTGTGAGGACTTGTAACTAGGCTTTTGAGGACTTGTAACTGGGGTTGTGAGGACTTGTAACAGGGGTTGTGAGGACTTGTAACTGGGCTTTTGAGGACTTGTAACTGGGGTTGTGAGGACTTGTAACTGGGGTTGAGAGGACTTAACTGGGGTTGAGAGGACTTGTAACTGGGGTTGTGAGGACTTGTAACAATGCAATAGAGGACTATATAAGCTCTTTTTTTTAATTTTTTAAATATGTATATCCGGTTATTATTAGTCCAATTAACTTTAACCTTTGCGACAATTAAAAGATCAGTTAATCTCAATACTGTAACAGGGCTCTTTTTGTATGACTCAGTTTGATATTCCAGAATTTGATAGCCTAAAATTTTGTTAGCAAGAAAGTTAATAAAATCCTAAATTCAATTTCCAATTAGGGGATAAATCAAATTGAGCCCTTTTTTTCACTTTTTCCCCATCTCTGTACCTGGACAATAGAAGGTGTGATGCCAAAAATCTTTCTTCTAGCTTTGTAATAACACACTCTCTAATAATATAGATACCCAAAAAAATACACTCTCTAATAGTATGTTCTGGGAAGCTATGAGATCTTAGCATCACTTCCTACCCAACATAGAAATATTAATAAATTCTTTATCCCTTGCACACAAATATTCATTTATTTTTGGAACGGATTGGGATACATGCTGAAGTTTAAAAAAATAAAAAATTAACGCAATAAAGTTATTCTTATTCATTGTCATGCATAAAAGGATGGCACAAAAACTGTTGACGCCTTGCCATGTTCTAACAAGTACTTTTCAAAGTGAAGCCATTGGCTTTAACCCTTCTTCTAGAGATTTTGCTTCCCCCAGTATTTTCACTGCCGCACTACCAACAATCACACTAGCAGCTCCCCATCCCGCTATCTGGAATGAGCAAAAAAAGAAGGAATTGGTGACAGATCTCTCAAATGAATCAATATGACTTCAATATAGTAAACATTGAGTTATATGTTACAACAAACCTATTTCACATGCTCTGGTTTTGATATGCCGAAACCAACACCTAGAATGACCTGAAAATACTGGACCGAAGCACCAATAACTCACTTGAAGAGTTCTTGTAGTAGAATGCAATGATTAGACTTTACCACATAAGCAAACATATAAGAAAACTAAGCAACATGCTGTGCTTCTACCATTGTGTTTTTCTGCTTTGAAGAGAAATAATGAGGTAAGAAACTTAAAATAGAAATTGTCAAGTTGTCTCAGTGTAAGATGTATTTTATGAGTCACCATCTGATGACTGAAACAAGTTTATTTCTTGTTTTCTGATACTTCAACCAAGTGGATAGCAATTTTTTCTGTAATTCATGAGTTGATAGATTTTCATGGCAATTTGACTATGTGATCAAATATGAACCAACTTGTTACCTACTTCTACAGTTTCATTGTCAAATCTATCACAAACTGGCATCATGATTTGACTCAAAAGAAAAAAAATTATCAAGTATTTCCTTGTTAAGTTTGTTAATATTCATCAAGTATTTCCTTGTTAAGTTTTTGGTTTACAGCCTTCAAGGTTTGTATTTTGACTAACTCGGCAAGACATTAATTTTGTTAAATCCTTGGTCTTTATTGGCAATGAATCAAGATGATTAAGGAACTGGAGCACATCAAGCATAAACGGCCATAACCCAGTGTAGGTCCCACAAAAGTAGGGTCTTGGGATTGGCTAACTGTAAAAAGACCTAACTTTTGGCATTTTTATACAAAGTAAGAGCACTCAGACTCAAACATGTGGTCTCATGCCGATCACTTGATGGTTTTGCCATCACAACAAGTGAGGCCCCAAGAGAGAAAAATGAACATCTATAGTTGACCAATCGGACAAAGACGGACCCAATATGGAGGAAAATATACTTACAAGAACCAAAATGGAAAGCAATCTTTTGAACATAATTTTTTAAGAGAAAAAAAAAAGCTGGAGTCAAAAACTTAATTTCAAATTGATCAAGGTGATGCAACCATGCTACTTTCATTGAACTGAACCGAGGTTAAGTTCTACTTAGGCATTTGTAAAGGGAAACAAACATAAGGAATAACATCCAGAAACTAGAGAAAATATTTGAAAACGGAAAGAGAAGCATAAGAATAGAGGAGGAAGAAAAAAAAGAAGCAAAAGTGTAGAAGGAGGTTATAAATAAGCAGAAATTGCCCCAAATCGGTAAGCAAATTATATGGTACATCCTTGGATTTTGGTCATTACATGTACTCTGTTATTTTGGTATTTCATATACATGAATGACTTTTATATGGTTTGTGATTATTTTGATTTGATAAACAATGATTTATGTTTTAGGACATCTCATCTTTTGCCATTGTCATGTAATCTCTTCCCAAATCCTCTATCACCTACTATATAAAGGAAAGATGATATGTTGTTGGAAATCTTGATTAAAGTTAGTCCTCGCTTGATTGCTTTCCCAATCCAATCTAGTATCTCAATATTATACTACGATCACAGATCTGTATAAACCGTCTTTTTACTTTTTCTGAATTCATTTTCTGAGTAAAACCTTTCGTCAATTTAATTGGATGAATCACCAACCTTCTTTGTATTTAGCTACAATTCAATAATCAGCCATGTTTGTCTACCTCTGTTGGTAGTGAATGTTAGTTCACAGGAAAAACATATTAGATCACCTATGAAGTCTATTTGGGTTATACAAGTGAATTGTATAAAACACAATCTGCCAGAAATAATCCTCTCTCTATTCTCTTGCAATGGTATGTACAACACTTATTGAGAAGACCATAACTGATCTCTTTAGCAAGTCAGTTACTTTTACCATTGTCCACAAACTCAAGCCTAACCTTCTAATACAAACCAAGGAAGATCCAAATCAACCTGCCATTTTCATCTCTCAGGAACTCAGCATAATGAAGTCATGAATTATATATTTCACTTTGTTTTAAGTTTGACAAAAACATTGGGTGCAAGACAGCGAGGACTTGGTAGTTACATCTTACTTGGGATTGAGGACATGATTTATTTGGGTAAATTATAATGCAAAGATGGGATCTTGAGGTAACATCAGACTATGACCGTGGGTTGGATTCTTACCCACCTATTTGAAAACCGTTATCTTAGGTGGTTGTGAATGAATATCAAGCTTGATGGGGTCAATGAGCTCAAATATAAGGCACATGTGTCCAACATTGAATCAAGATCTCCCCGTCACAAATCACGACTAAGGAATCCCATCTAATGTCCTTCACTTTGTCTCCAATCCTTGATGAAGAAGGAAAGGCTCAATCCTCACACTGTTTTAAGATAAAGATCTCAACAGCAATCATGAGCATTAAGTAATATGAACACCCCAATGAAAGGGAAGGGAGAGGGAGAAAGTACTTAGTTTCTCCAGAAATGACATTACATAGAAAACTTATCATAATCACTCTTTTCACTTTCTACATGTAGCAGACAGACAAACTAACATCATATGGTTCACAAAGGACATAACTATGGGAAATTTCAACTTGAGATGAATCCATCCTCTTCCTTTAAATTAGAGGGAAATTGCTTTACTTTAGTATGTGAAAATGATATGATCAATGACAGCACATGGGAATGTTAAATTTTGAAGCCAAGCATCCTAGCAATCTGGAACTTTTCTCACCTTCATAACAACCGAATCTTAACAACAGAGCTAGAAGAGCAACTCAAGTCCAACATAATATTTATCTTTTTCCCCATCAATTCCAAGTGTAAAAGTGCGTTAATAGAGGCAAGGGGTTCACTACACCCTATAAAGCATAAGACCAACTTGTGATGTTTCCCCTTACACTTGGACACAGAAATTTTTTGGTTCAAGGTGGGGTTCCACATCTAAGAAACATTAAGCCAGAATTTTCACAATGTATAAATCCCTTAGTCAACTTTACACCTCTAAATTATCAACATAAAATACATCAATTGCTGCAGATAACAATAAGTTTCTACTTATAAAAATATGTCACACTAGATATTGGTATAAGCTGGGATGGATAGTCGATCCCCCCACCTTCCCCATAGCATATGATTCCCATAAGACAAGGTTTCCTCCAGCATGGGTCATCCCCATGGAGAGGTGATCCATTGATATCCGAAGTGCACAAAAAGGAAATGGTTTCATATAAGCTACCAAAGAAAAATGAAATTTCAAAGCAATAAGTTACCAAAAAATGGAAAATAAAAAAGAACTAAGGTATAAAAAATTTGGTTTAAGTGCATATTAACTAGGCAGAACAGAACTTATAAGCAAGAGACAGAGATAAATGCAAAAAAGGAAGGATTGGAAACTGTATACTATATGACAAGTACCTAATGCTAGGCACCATAGACCAGCAAGGGAATCAAGATATTTCTTCCCATTGACGTCATATACATAACAACCCTGCACAAATTGATCAATATATGATGGCATCACAAATCAGCTTCCTAGAAGAGGAATGCTGAAAAAAAGACCAAAAATTAATTTAGCTCTAGAATGGCCCTTCCCCCTAGTGCTAAATAAATGAGAAAGGAAAAATGAACAGAATAAAACATGGATGTGCATTCAACCTGAACCCAGAATTTTCTTCTCGAGTTTCACTACTGTTTGTAAATTTCTAAAATATTTCCAAGAAAAAATTATCACCTGAGACCTTTCAATAACTAGAGGATTTAAGTCAGTAGTATGCCACCCAGCAGTGAATGGTGCCAGCATATCATGTCCCTTGAACCTGACAAATATAACTCATTAACCAAGGAACATAGAACACAAAAAATTAGATCATTGCGTAGAATCATGGTACAATCATACATGATGATTAGAAAGAAGGGGGTAGAGAGAAGCGGGAGGTATTGACCAAATACAAAGTTAGATTTGAATGGGTAGTTGGGTACCCATCATCTGTTTGTGCAATTGATTGAAACAAAATATTAACTCTCTAAAGAACTTGAGAATCTATGGAAACGTTTAATCCTTCGTTAGTGAGAGGCAAGACCCAAAGCATAAATCATAACTTCCACGAATCTTTATGCGGAAAAATTAGGGGAGAGACCAACCTTTTTTAGATAGTAAAATGTAAAATAAATACCATTTATACAAGAAGGAACTTTTTTCTTCTGTTCGTAAAAATACTGGTCCAAACTCCAAAGCTTTGATTCTCGATGAAGAATCCCGATACCCAGATGCTTCAGGAAACCAATAAGTGCCACCAGAAAACGTAGGAAAAGGTAGTGTAAAAGAAAAATATTCAACAGTAAAAAGGAAAGAAATCCAGATAAAAGAAGATTTCAGTCACGAAATAAGAAGTAAAATCAAGGAAATCTACTTGATGTGATGAATGTTTTGATTCTGGGATTCAGAAAACAAGAATGAAATTAGTAATCTGAAGTCGCCGTTGACGCCTGAAGTCTCTGTAGGGCCAGGGTTCTGGCTCTGGTTTGAACCCCCGGAGACGCCTGCGAGACCTCCATCACAGCTACCTCACCAGCAATCTTCGCTTTCCTCATGTACTTCCCCATTTCTTCTTCTCTTACTACTCCCTCACGAAGACTCAAACAACAAAAAGAGAGGGAGAGCCAGAAAGAAAGACTTAGAGAGAGAGAGAGAAAGAAGGAGACCGCGCTTCACAATCGTTTCGAGAGTTTCAAATTTCGCAAACGGCTCCGATCGGCGAAGGCTGGGTCAAAAAACCGGAGCCAGCCAATTTCACCGGAGCCAGCCAATTTCCTCTGTGAGCGAGAGGCTGAAGAGGAGTGGGACGCGTGTCGTCCGCAGGCGCTCCCAAGAGGAATCCTCGTAGGAAATCCTCGTAGAGGAAATTGGTTCGGTTTGTAATCGTCTTTTCAATTCTCACCGACATGTGACATGTGAGCCTTCCATTAACTTTCCTCCCTTTTTTTTTTCGCTTAAAATTCTTACTTTACTTCCCACGTGGTCCGCTGGGCTCGACAATCTTGTAATTTTCACTTTTCCTTGCATTAGCTGTGATTTGTATTATTAGTGGAAGACTCAAAAGTCAGTCTTGGTGAAATATTTAAAAAAAAAAAATGAAGATTACTAAAAAAAGTAATTATAGAATAGTGTTTAAAATAATTTAGGGGATAAATGTAAAATGTTTCCCAAAAATATTTGTTTGGTTAAGTTTTGAAATCAAGGGTATGAATTCAACAATTATAATAATAGAGGAATTTAAATATAAACTATAAATCCGAGAGATATAATCGGAAATATATTATATTTCAAATCAAGGGCATAGATGAAAAAGCCAAAAAGAAAATGATGAAAAAGGTTATTACTACTTTATCCATGGAAGTATAGTTATTATGTCGATCAAGCTCCTTCAACATTGGACTGTGAGGACACACAATCCATTAATCATAGTACTAAGAACGTAAAATATATCTCTTTTGATGGTTCCGTATCTATCTCTTTTGATGGTTCCGTATCCTTGGGAAAAAATGATAAAAAAAAAAAAAAAACATTATCAAATTTGAAGAGGGGTTTCACAAAGAATTCAAATTCTCCAAAATTAGCACCATCTACCATCATCGCTAGTAGTACCATCGCCATCACTATTGCTACCACTACCACCGTTATCACCATTACTATCACCACCACCACCACTATTATCACTATGACCACTACCATTACAACTATTGCCAGTCTGCCACTACTATCATCGTGCCACACTACTACTACCCGTTAACCATTACCTACCACTTCTACTTCCACCATCACATCACCTTTACAACCACCACTATATTAATACACCATAACTACCACAATCCCCACCAATATTGCCACCACCACTATCACTGTAATCATTACTAGCACCACCGCACCATTACCACCATTGTTGTCTTCACCAATACCACCACCATCACACAATCAGCTGATATACCACCACTACCATGATAACCATTATAGTCGCTGTTGTTGCCAGCACCGTCTCCACAACCACCATTCCCATCACTGTGCCCACCATGATCACCATTGTTGTTGCCATCCCCACCACCACCATCATTGCTGTGACCCCTCACCATCATTACCACCACCACCAATACAACCTATACTACCACCACCATCCCTCACTATCAACACCACCAATTTCACCGCCTCTATTCATACCACCATCACCTCCACTACCACCATTGCTACCAGCACTACCATTACAAAACGATCACCTGCCACTGCTGTTACAAAATCGCATTTTATTTTATTTGGTATTAGTTTTATGATTTTTTTTTAACAAACAAATATTGGAATTATAATAAGATCAAAGTTTTAGAATATTAATTCTCAATTACAATCAAACAAAAGAATTTCGATTCAAAAAATCACAATTATAACTTTGTAGATTTGTAATTCTTTTATTTTATTTTTTTTAATGGGAGTAGATTTGTAATTCTATGTAATTTTAAATCTATGAAGAGATAATTAATATAAAAATGTGAGAGAACAGAAGTTTAAAGCATTTGTAATGTAGCGGACAATTATTGCCCAGAGAACTCAAACGTAAACCTCATTGACTCCAAGGCACATCGGCACAATCCAAAACCTCCAACTCGTCCATTCAACAACAGACTCTAAGAGCCAAAAAAAAGTTATAAATTAATTTTTAGTGGTCCTTTATTAAAATATTTAAAATTCAGTCCCCTAAGTTTGCACTTGTATGTTTCAGATTACCTTTATCAAACTATTTAAGATACAATGATCTTTTACTATTCCAGCATCTTTTCTTCCGATAATGCCCTTTCTTCTTTAAATAAATTTAAAATTAAATAAACAAGCCTCCTTTCATCCGATAATGCCATTTTATTCTTTAAATAAATTTAAAATTAAATAAACAAGCGTCCTTTCATCCGATAATGCCATTTTCTTCTTTAAATAAATTTAAAATTAAATAAACAGGTTTCCAAGATTGCCCTTCTTACATTTGAAAATGTGTATATTTCCAAAAGTGCCCTTTATCCCAACTTTCTTATTTTTTGTCTTTGTTGCTTTTCAAAAAATAATAAAGAAAAAAAAGAAGGAAAGATAAGGTCTTAACAGAATGACTTGTACAATATTGTATCTTGACTTATACAGTTGTAAGAGAATTAGTACCACTTAATCAATATATATATATATATAGGAGGCTTGTATATCTTTAACAAATGACTTGTACAATTTTATGTACCGACTTGTACGGTTCAATCAAATGACTTGCACTTTCTACCAATTGACTTGTACAATAATATATACTAACTTGTATGACTAAATAGGCTTATACCTCCATATCAAATGACTTATACAATACAATGTACTAACTTATACCTTTATAGGAGTATCTGGACCACTCAGTTACATGACTTGTACTTTCTATCAATTGACTTATACAACAATATACTTTAATTTGTACGATTACATAGACTTGTTAAATGACTCGTACAATGCTAAGAATTGACTTGTACATTTATAGGAGAACCTGTACAACTAAATTAAATGACTTGTACATTCTACCAATTGACTTGTACAACAGTATATACTAATTTGTATGACTAAATACAAGTACCTTTATATCAAATGACTTGTACAGTACAATGTACTGACTTGTACCTTTATAAGGATACTTGTACTACTCAATCAAATGACTTGTACCTTCTATCAATTAACTTGTATAACAATATACACTAACTTATATGATTATATAGACTTATATCACTTCTATTAAATGACTTGTACAATGTTAAGTATTGGCTTGTACATTTATAGGAGGACCTGTATAACTTAAGCAAATGACTTGTACATTTTACTAATTTACTTGTACAACAATATATATTAACTTGTATGACTAAGTAGACTTTTACCTCTCTATCAAATGACTTGTACAATACAATTTTCTGACTTGTACCTTTATAGGGGTACCTGTAGCATTCAATCAAATGACTTGTACATTCTACTAATTGACTTGTACAACAATATACACTAATTTGTACGATTATATAGACTTATACCCCATCTATTAAATGACTTATACAATGTTAAGTACTGACTTGTACATTTATAGGAGAACCTATACAACTCAAGCAAATGACTTGTACATTTTACCGTTTAACTTGTACAGCAATATATACTAACTTGTATGACTAAATAGACTTTTACCTCTCTATCAAGTCAAATGGTAGAATGTATAAGTCATTTGTTTGAATTGTACAGGTCCTCCTATAAATGTAATGTAACGCCCCGGATCCGTGTTGTTCAATAAAGATATAACACGTCTCACGGAGGTTAGGCAAGGATCGATAATTAAATATGATCGCTGGATAATCATCTAACTATAACCTGTCAGAGTGCACAATTTGATTCATCCAAGAAATGTAATGTTTAGACTTAACTAGAAACATATGGTTCAGCCCCCAAATAGACTTTAATACACCTCAAATATTCAAAGTACTCAAATTCGGAACAAGATAACCTACAAGTCTAAGGAAGGTAATAGTAATCTTCCTCCCTATAAGCCTCAGCAGGATCTACCCCAGTAGTCGCCTCACCATGAGTATCTGAAAAATCACAACAAAACAACAGAGTGAGATACGAATATCTCAGCGAGTAGCACATGCATGCAGAAATAGTTAATCACAGTTCAAAGTTATGCATCGATAAACGTTCCGTACGATTAAACAACTCATATCAATTTCAAGTTCAAACCAAAACCCATCTCATCGGTCAAATCACATCTCAGTTAAGTACGACAACACATTGATCGGTCAATGTCATGACTATCGTTTAGTTGATAAATTAAACATGCCAAGTAGACACTCCACACCTCCATGTACACAGTTCCGGCCTACTCAGGGTTTCGGAAACTCTGAAATGACAGCCTACTCAGGGTTTCGTCATCCAATGCAGGCCTACTCCCCGGGTTTCTGCATTGACAACCAAGCCTACTCAGGGTTTCTAGCTACTCTACACCAGTCGTGGCAACACACAAGGCCATGCAATTCCAACAACCAACAAATAACATTACATTATTAAGCTTAGACTCTGGATCCAGGACAAGCTAGACCAAAACAGTAAAACATCGTATAATCTCAATTCCAACATTTAAAGTAAAAACCATTCATTCCACATCATGTATATCTCATCATAGTTCATCACCTGTCCCTCTGGACCAAACAGTATCTCAATACTTTCAGTATTTTTCATTTCCACAAAACCATGCCATTTGAATACAAACACAGTTATTTATAACAAGACAATACATTTCAGCATTTCCCAAAACAAATGAAACCAGAAGTCAATAATTTCTCAATTAGAACAGTGTATAAGTTCGAGGAGAAAACGACTAAGAACTCCTAGAGTTTTGGTATCCAGCACAACATATATAAAATAACCCACACTCATCCTTAAGAATCTTTAAGAATTTGCCACTAGCATTCTCCTAGGAATTAAATAAGAAATGCAGGTTCCAAGGTTACCAACAAGTGATTGGTGAAGTGATATAAACCCCAAGACATCAAAATCCCCCTTGGTTCAGTCGGAAATCAGATTTGGTAAGTTAAATTGGGTATGCGCTCACTTCCTGAAGTGAGCGCCAGTCGGCGGATAGAAAATAGGCGAAAATGGACTATGCGCTCACTCGACACTAAGTGAGCGCGAGCTGAGCGGGAGAAAGGCGCAAGAAGAGCGCGGGATAGGCGCGAGAAAAGCGCATCGGTTTTAAGTAGGCGCGAGCTGAGCGCCAGGTAGGCGCGAGCTCGACGCCAGATCAAATTTCTTAGGCGCCTATTTCCTGAAGTGGGCGCAAGTGGGCGCCAAGTGGGCGGATACCCACTGCGAATTTCGAGTCTCTGTTATTTCGAGATCTCCAACTCTGGCTGGTTTGTTTAGGTCTGTTATTGCTCCATTACACTTCTAATGCTCCCAGAAGACTTCCAAACCCATTTTGGATTTAATCTAAACATCTTTAATTTCACATTAATTTTCAATCTTCGTTCGTAACTCGCGGTATTCCAGAAAAACCCAGAACTCACAATACGACCATGCATTTCAAAATACATCACGAATAAACTAAAACCTCGATTTTAAATCAGTGCTACTCACCAGTATGCGCTTAATCCCAGAACAACAGCTTCTTCCACAATCGGCCGAGCACAACTCCGGCTGCGCGCGAAGATGAAGTGGTAGCCGAACAATTCCTCTGCTTGCGAGAGAGATAACCCGCAGAAATCCGACTCCAATAAACTCCTAGCAGTCCTTCCGATTCTTGTTCTTCACGGGAATAACCCTAATCACCATTTCAGCCGCAATCGCCAAATCGCCCAGCTCTCCAGATAACGAGACTAAGGAAAAAATTATTTCCGTAAGTATGATACGAGTATTCCTACAAACCCAAAACCCTACTTTCCCTTTTTGGTATCCTTACCTCGCGAGACATACGCCGCTTGATAACTTTCCAATTTCCTTGATCCTATGCGCGCTCGCCCACTGGAAACCCTACATGTTCCGGCCACTTAGGTTAACAAGCTCCCAAGCTATATTTTAATAATAATAATAATAATAAAACAAAAATAAAATAAAATAAAATAAAACTCACCAAAAATCAGGGTCTTACATGTAAACATTGTACAAGTAATTTAATAGAGGGGATATAAGTCTATATAATCGTATAAGTTAGTGTATATTGTTGTACAAGTCAATTAGTAGAAAATACAAGTCATTTGATTGAGTGGTACAGGTATCCCTATAAAGGTACAAGTCAGTACATTGTACTGTACAAGTTATTTGATAAATAGGTATAAGTTTATTTAGTCATACAAGTTAGTATATGCTGTTGTATAAGTCCATCATAGAAAGTACAAGTCATTTGATTGAGTTTTGCAGGTCCTCCTATAAATATACAAGTCATACTTAACATTGTACAAGTTAATTAATAGAGAAATATAAGTCTATATAATCGTATAAGTTAGTGTATATTGTTATACAAGTCAATTGATAGAAGACACAAGTCATGTAATTGAGTGATATAGGTATCCTATAACGGTACAAGTCAGAAATTGTATTGTACAAGTCATTTGATAGAGAGGTAAAAGTCTACTTAGTCATACAAGTTAGTATATATTGTTGTACAAGTAAATTAGTAGAATGTACAAGTCATTTGCTTAAGTTATACAGGTCCTCTTGTAAATGTACAAGTCAGTACTTAACATTGTACAAGTTATTTAATAGAGGTGATATAAGTCTATATAATCGTATAAGTTAGTGTATATTGTTATACAAGTTAATTGATAGAAGGTACAAGTCATTTGATTGAGTAGTACAGGTATCCCTATAAAGGTACAAGTCAATACATTGTACTGTACAAGTCATTTGATATAAAAGTACTTGTATTTAGTCATACAAGTTAGTATATACTGTTGTACAAGTCAATTGGTAGAATGTACAAGTCATTTAATTTAGTTGTACAGGTTCTCCTATAAATGTACAAGTCAGTTCTTAGCATTGTACGAGTCATTTAACAAGTCTATGTAATCGTACAAATTAATGTATATTGTTGTATAAGTCAATTGATAGAAAGTACAAGTCATGTAACTGAGTGGTCCAGATACTCCTATAAAGGTATAAGTTAGTACATTGTATTATATAAGTCATTTGATATGGAGGTATAAGCCTATTTAGTCATACAAGTTAGTATGTATTATTGTACAAGTCAATTGGTAGAAAGTGCAAGTCATTTGATTGAACCGTACAAGTCGATACATAAAATTGTACAAGTCATTTGTTAAAGATATACAAGCCTCCTATATATATATATATATATTGATTAAGTGGTACTAATTCTCTTACAACTGTATAAGTCAAGATACAATATTGTACAAGCCATTTTGCTAAGACCTTATCTTTTCTCATTTTCTTTCTTTATTATTTTTTGAAAAGAAATAAAGACAAAAAATAAGAAAGTTGGGATAAATGGCACTTTTGGAAATATACATACTTTCAAACGTAAGAAAGGCAATCTTGGAAACCTGTTTATTTAATTTTAAAATTATTTAAAGAAGAAAATTGCATTATCGGAAGAAAGGAGGTTTGTTTATTTAATTTTAAATTTATTTAAAGAAGAAAAGGGCATTATCGGAAGAAAGGAGACTAGAATAGTAAAAGACCACTGAATCTTAAATAGTTTGATAAAGGTGATCTGAAACATACAAGTGCAAACTTAGGGGACTGAATCTTAAATATTTTAATAAAGGACCACTAAAAATTAATTTTCCCAAACAAATACAATGAAAAACTAAAAAAATTGCAAAAGCGTAATAATAACGCTGTCCAGTCCCTCGTTGGCCGTTTCTGCACGGTTTTGACAGGAGAGACGGTGCCACGTTATCCTCACACGGCGACTTTCGAACACAGTTTCTTGGGAATGAGTTCCTGAGAAAATGCTTTTTCCAATGAAACATCCTCTTGTCCGTTTTCGGATTTTATACCCCGATACCACATGCAAGTCTTGCCGACCACGTTGACGCCCAAATAAACTATTATAGTTATATTATTTTTTCTTGGTTATCTGAAAGCTGTTTATCTGATAATTTTGACTGGCGTCTTCCACGGAATCTTGTATGATGTCCCCGCCTCCTGGCGGTTTTTTATCTTATCGTTATTATTACTTTTTCATGTGGGACCCACTTAAAAATATACCACACCGAAAAAGCACCGACCATGAGATTATATCAACAGAAGGTTGTAATCGTAAGTTGTAATCGTAATTTTATTAATCACCGACCATGACATGTGAGTCTTCCATTAACGTTACGTCCAACGTGGCACCCCTGGGGCCCGCCCCCACCCCACCCCCACCCCCACCAGTCGTTTTCCTCTATGGACGTTCCTCTTACGAACGGTCTTGGGCTCAACCGGTGGACGACACGCGTCCCACCTTCCTCTCTCTTCTTTCGAGCCATTTGGTCGATTGGTCGAGCCATTATGCTGATCGGAGTTGCGTTCCAAATCTTTCATTTTCCTCGAGCGATTCCAAAATCCCCAAAAATTTCAAAATTCCCTCCTCGCCATTTCACCTGCCATTTTCATCTCTTGTGCGATTTGATGCGCTCCTGATGACTAATGTCGACGACGGCCGTCCAGTTGGTGAAATGCCATGACAGGTATGAATATGCTTTCACTACAAAAAACCGAGGTTTTAGCGGCGGTAGAAAATTACCGTTGCTAAAGGGGTGTAAATAAATTTAAGCGGCGGGGGACACTATACTGCCATTGAAACAAGTTTTTAGCGGCGGTAAATTCCTACCGCCGCTAAAAATAATACCGCGAAGTTGGAATTTCGTGGGGGTGTTGCACGGGTATTTTTACCAGCGGTAATGCTGCCGGTAATAATGCAAACTACCGCAGGAGAAAATAAAATTTGTTATGTTTTTTTAAAATTAAAATATATATTTTTACCGGCAGTAATTACCGCCGCGAAAAATGGTTTGAGCGGCGGTAATTAATTTCCGCCGTAAAATGGTTATCATCCGGTCGCCCAAATTGGTTTTTAGCGACGGTAATAAAAGGTATAGTCCAGTCTTTTTTAGCAGCGGTAATAAGTTACCACCGCTAAAAGCGGTCACCGAAATGGATTTTTAGCGGCGGTAACTTATTACCGCCGCTAAAATGGTATAGTCCGGTCGCCGAAATGGGTTTTTAGTGGCGGTAACTTATTACCGCCGCTAAAAGGGTATAAAACCCCAATTCGCACGAATTGGGGTTTTCTTCTCTGTGCGAATTTGGGGTTTTCTTGCTCCCGCCGTTTGCTCTCGCCGTCGTCGTCGCCGTTGCCGCCGTTTGCTTGTCGCCGTCGCCAAGGTGCTGTCGCTGTCGCCATCGCCGTTCTTTGTCACCGTTCTGCGTCGGCAAGGCAGCCACCGTTCCCAGTCGCCAAGCTGCCATTCTCCACCTCGCTGCCGTCGCCATTCCCAGGTATGTTCGTCGTCTTTAGAGTCCGGTAAACGATTTAGTCTGGTAAAATTTCCTTTCCAAATTCCAAATGAAACCATCGAGGGAATATCGTATGCTAAAAATACTATGAAGAGTTTTGCTAAAAAGCTTGAGAGAGCTGGAAGAGATGCGAGATTGTTTGATAATTGACAGATGTAAGTTTCATTTTAGGTTTTGGATTCCTTCACGCATAGTTTGGTGCTAAATTTGTTTATTACTGCAATTTTCTGCGTTTTATTCGATCATGCACCTATCTGCTTTGGATGGAACGCATTGAGCCATGCACACAGCCTTTCGCCTGAACGAGAACAAAAATAAAATGAAATAATTATTTTTTGGAAGTTGCGTCCTTTGCTCTCTAAGAAGGTTCCTATTTATAAGAACACTAATAAAGCTTACTTGATGCAAATTTAGAAGTGATGATAAATTAGCATTACTTTGTGTTGTTTTTGCATTTTTAATGTGATTAATGCTTTGAATTTATGCATCTGATATTATGTATTTTTACTTTTTTTCGCTGAAAGAAAATTGTATGCAATTTGATTCTGTTGGTTTGGTTAATCTGTTTATGGGGTATTCTTCTTTGCTGTGTTTATGTAGTTAATCTGTTAATTCTAGGAACCAAATAAGCTTTCAAGGAGCTAGCAATGTCAAAAGGTGAAGTTGGGTCTCATATGCAACTAAACATTAGTTTTAGTGCAGAAGTCATGTCCCATCCCATTAGGTGACTTTTCTGTTCTTGAGTTTTACTAGCTTTTCTTGTTTTTTAAAAGAAAGATTCATGGCCCAAGACCCAGCCAGATCAGATGTGAATTTCTGGGGTGATCTTGTCTTGAGCTAGATACTCAAATATGACAAAACACCCTCAAATCAATCTTGTTTTGCCCATGGGCTTATAAAACTATAAAATCCACCTGCACATCACATCACATCACATCAAGCCATTTTTATATTTTGTTTTAGGTGGCTTACCTTGTATTGCATAGATTTGGATGCCAAGTGTGTGTTTTTCAAAACCCTTTTGACATTGGAGCCACAAAGTGACAAAAAGTTGTTAGGGCAAGTAAAATGGGGTTAGTTGTGTTTGTTTAATCCATTATAAGAAAATCTCCTCCAAAATCTAAGAATCATGTTGTAATGTTGCAAGAACTGGGCCACTGAAAGCATCACATGTGTTCTCATCAAAGGGTAATTTTATAACCAAAGAATCTTTGCTTGAAATTTTAGCTTGCCAAAGTACCCTTTGAAAACTTTTAAAGATTCTTGTATATCCTAAAAGCAAAAGGCTAATCACCCACGACTCTCTCCAAAAATTTAAAAAAAAACTGCCCATTTTTTTTTCAATAAGCATCCACACACGACACATATAACAATCTATGTAAGGATTTAAATTAATCCAATATTGCACATGCCACCTCTAGTAACTGTAAAAAGGATGTAATTGATTTATAAGTTGTATGTATCTTTGACTAATAATTATAAGAATAAACATAAAAACTAAAAGAAAAAAGGAATAGGTACTTACCAACCAAGTAAGTCTTCCTTTCAGGTTTTCATTTCAAATTTTCATTGCTAGCTCCTTGAAAGCTTTGACTTCATTATCCTACCCTAATTACTTTTGGCACTTCTCTTTATACATAAATGTGAATGCTATTTTTGGATATGGATGTGGATGCTATTTGTGGATTGTATATGAATGCAATATTTCGACTCTTCTTTTGTTTACAGGTTAAACCATTATTATTTTAGACCAATTTGGTCTGGACAATGTTCTATTTTTAGGGGAGATGTTGCCGAAATTTGTATTTTTTTCTTATTTATCTCTTTAAGTTCCTTGTTGTGATATTTCTGTTCTAATGCTGTTCAATAGCATTGATATTATGATTAGCAGTTCTTTATTCTATTTTTTGGTTAACCTGGTTATTGTTTTTATATTTATTTATTGCATAAAAAAAGTGGAAACAATTCAAATACCTGTCTGAGAGGTTACATGTGTAACTATGCCCATCCTATTTTGTGTACTTTGAAGATATTGCATCTTCACAATAAGTTTGCAATAACTCTTAGTATTTAAATATGAAGGCATAGATTTGCACATGTAACATCTTGGATTGTCAGATTGACAGTTTGGGGATATCAAGTATGTTACTTGTTGACATGTGATTTATATATATCTCTAATTATAATTTTGGTTTTATCTCTTTGTTTTTCAAATACGTAGTTTTATTGACTTTACGTCAAAAAACTTTACGTATTTGAAGAACTGCGCAAAGATGCTACCGAAATTCGTGGAGAAATATATGAATTTTATGACAAACAAGTAATGTACTTAGTATTCCTAAATGGGTAAAACCAAGCATAAATTTTAAAACTAACATAAGTACCATTTGCTATTAGCTAGATTCATTTATAGAGTATGTTTTGCAGAAAGTAATCTTATTCAAAAGCGACGGGTAAATTCTTTCACAAAATACTAATAGATGGATCGAAGGTGGATGAAAAGATCTAGGTATTTATTATGTTAATTTCTTAATGTTTTGATGAAGGGTGTATATCTATATTTATTAACTAAATAGGTTACGTTTACTATGGATGGAATAAGGCTAGTCAAGATTATCAAGATGGAGTCTTGGGTTTCATCAAATTCGCATGTTCTCGCGAGGCAACTATTAATAGGTTGTTGAAGTGTCCTTATCCGAAATGTAATAATGTGTTGTATCAAAGTTAAGAAGTCGCATACGAACACATGATTTGCAATGGATTTGATCAAAACTACACAAAATGGTACTATCATGGGGAGGATATTCTCGATTCACAACCCCCCCCCCTGGCGTGTTAATCCCATAGTAGATGATGCACAATTTGTGGGTGATGAAGTTAGGCTCATGGTTAAAGAAGCTTATGGGGTGCAGGATGAAATGGACGTATCTGCGAGTTCTTCACATAGGCCATCAGATGATACCCCAAAAGAGGATAATCCACAATTTGAGAAACTATTCCATGATGCTGGAGAAGAGTTATACCCGGGGTGTAAAAGCCACACGAAATTGTCGTTCATTGTTAAACTATTTCATATAAAGTGCCTAAGTGGATGGAGCAATAAGTCATTGACTTTGACGCTTGAGTTGTTGAGAGAGACATTTCCATTTGTGTCAAAATTGCCAGAAACAAGTTCACAGGTCAAGACGATGATATTGGACCTGGGTCTTAATTATAACAAAATAGATGCGTGCCCAAATGTCTTTATGCTATATTGGAATGAAACTAGTGAAAAACAAAAGTGTGATATTTGCGGTACTTCTAGATGGAAATCCGAAAACAGTCATTCCAATAAAAAGGGAAAGAAAAAGGCAGCAAAGATATTAAGACACTTTCCTTTGAAGTCGCGTCTTCAAAGATTGTATATGTCTTCCAAGATTGCCGATGATATGAGATGGCATGTGGATGGTCGTACTGATGATGATAAGCTAAGGCATCCTGCGGATTCTATGACTTGGAAATATTTTGATGTTATGAATAGCGAGTTCAGTTTTGATCCTCGTAATGTTAGACTGGGCTTAGCAGCTGACGGCTTCAATCCATTTAGATCAATGAGTATCACCCACAACACGTGGCCAGTCATTTTGATTCCGTATAACTTGCCACCGTGGTTGTGCATGAAACAACCAAACATGATCCTTTCTTTACTCATACCAGGGCCGAAGGGGCCGGGAAATGATATTGATGTGTACTTGCGCCCTCTTATAGAAGAGTTAAAAGATCTATGGGGTTCTGGGGTTGAGACATATGATGCGTCAAGAAAGGAGGTCTTCACTCTGCGTGTAGGGTTAATTTGGACGATTAGTGATTTCCCTGGGTATGCTATGCTTTCAGGTTGGAGCACTAAAGGGAAACTTGCATGCCCTTCTTGTCATAAAGACACGTGTTCTAAGTATTTGCGTCATAGCCGGAAGCACTATTATATGGGTCATTGTCGATTCCTAACTCTTGATCATAAGTTTCGAAAGCAGAAACAATCCTTTGATGGTACCACAGAGACGAGGGAAGCTCCAACAGGATTAATCGGGTGGGATATTGTTGATCACTTAAGGGGCAGCTTACATGTATTCGGGAAGCATACCAGTAAGAAGTACTCTAAAAACACTGGTAACGGAGTGATGCCCTTTAATTGGAAGAAAAAGAGCATATTTTTTGAATTGCCATATTGGAGGGATATTATGTTGAAACATAATTTGGACGTGATGCATATTGAGAAGAATGTTTGTGATAGTATACTTGGTACATTGTTAAATATTGATGGAAAAACGAAGGACAACTTTAAGGCGCGCTTGGATTTGGTTGACATGGGTATTAGACACACACTTCATCCACAGATGTTACCAGATAGAAAGAAAGCATGTTTGCCGGCTGCATGCTTCTCACTAGACAAACGGGAACAAGATATATTTTGCAAAGTGTTGAAAAGTATAAAGGTTCCAGATGGTTATTCGTCCAACATTGCTAAACGGGTGAGTAGTAAAGAACGGAAGACATTTGGTCTTAAAAGTCATGATTTCCATGTGTTGCTGCATCAACTATTGCCTCTTGCTACTCGGAAAGTGTTGCCGAAGAATGTAGCATCCGTATTAATAGAGTTGAGCAACTTTTTTCATCAATTGTGCTCCAAAGTTTGTGAAGTTGATGACTTGAAGCGCCTTCAAGATAGTATTGCACAAGTATTATGCTAGATGGAGAGGATTTTCCCCCCATCGTTCTTTGATATTATGGTGCATTTGCCAATTCACTTAGCAAATGAAGCTATGGAAGGGGGGCCTGTCCAATATCATTGGATGTATCCAATTGAAAGGTACGTATTACAACAGTCTTATTAAATGTGTTTCCTTGTATTTTGCCGTCGAATCATCTTGATTATCAAGATTTTTTGTTTTTCATAATAGGTACTTGTACACCCTAAAGTCATATGTGCGCCATCGAGCACAACCGGAGGGGTCAATTGCAGAAGGGTATATTGCGGAAGAATGTATGATATTCTGTTCCCGATACTTACCTAACGTAGAATCAAAAACTAATCGGCTGCAAAGAAACTATGATGAAACTGCAATTGGAAGTGCCCAACCATATAAATTATCCAATATTGAGTGGGCATAAGCGCATCGTTATGTGCTTTTCAATGACGATAGGGTTGCAAGTTTTTGAATGTAAAAAGTTACTTGCTTACCTCATCCATTTGTTTCTATATTACAATATTTTCATATTCTTTGAATTAATCATTGTATTTTGACTTACAGGTGCCATCTAAGCCTTCTTAAGATGTTAACTCCAAGGGCAAGGGAACATGACATATAAAAGAAACATAATAATGAATTCATGCAGTGGTTTAAAGAACATGTTAGAAACCTTATTTCATTTATAGTTATAGCTCCACATGTGTTGTTTAATATTGCATTTCTTAACCTACTTGGCCCCTTATTTATAGGCCGAGACACTAAAAGCATCAAATAGTGCCGTTTTTGAGGACATTATGTTGTTGTCACAGGGGCCACAATCAATGGCAAAAAAATTCAAGGGATACATAAGTAATGGATATCGTTTTTGCACGATGGAGAAAGAGAAATCCTCAAAGAGTCAGAATAGCGGTGTTGTGGTAAAAGCAAGCACTACTAGCTACACTAGTACGAAAGATAAAAATCCAATAACAAGTTATATGTCTTTTTACAGGCGTCTGACTGATGTGGTAGAATTGGCATATTCAGAGCAGCTTAGACATGTACTATTTAAGTGTGATTGGGTTGATATCATGACACAAGGAAGAGGCATTAAGACAGATGAGTTACGATTTACACTTGTGAACTTCAAACTGTTATTATATACTGGTCAACATGTCATGGATGATCCGTTTGTGTTCGCATCTCAAGCTGAACAAGTTTTCTTTGTGGTAGATCCAATCGATGAAGAGTGGAATGTTGTTGTGAAGACTAAGCCAAGGGACTTGTTTTAATTGATCACGAATGATGATCAACCCATTGATTGCGAGCCATATGCTACCCAACTTGTAACAAATAATGAAGAAGAGGTTGATGGGTTGAGTTGGGCAAGGGAAGACGTACCTGGCACAACAGTTGATGCTCATTCTCATACGAGTACAGAACAGCTCGCATCTTCTAGTGATCCTGTTCATGACGAACAGGGATCGGATTCTGATGATGACCATGAATGAATTGTATTTGAATTGTAGTGATCCTGTTCATTCCCATTTTTTGTCTTGAATATGACACACTATTTTCTTCTATTAAACTAACAAACAATAGCCCTTTATGATAAATCAGATTGTTATTGACTTGTATGATTTTATTTTCTACAGCATATAGTGTATTTTATTAGATGGCAGAGGATGGGCCAGCTAGGAGGGGTAGAGGCCCTACTAGATGCCTTGATATACTAAAACTTCGACCTGGAGAAAAGTTCAACATCGATGTAGATGAATTGGAGCAGCCAATTGGACCAAATGCCTCCAAATTGGCTAGTTTTTGTGGGACACTGGCATGCGATGGACGTGTTATACCCCTGAATCGCTTTGGCTGGCGAGAAGTCACAGATAGGGAGAAGGACCGAGCGTGGTCGCTTGTAAAGGTATATAATCTAAATTTTAATGTAGTTCATTGCTCAAAATGTCCACATATTTAGCTAATTGGTATTAACTTTTAAATTTCAATTTGTTATGCACTGTAGGAAAAGTTTGAGGTT
This sequence comes from Buxus sempervirens, assembly GCA_947561395.2. Classification (NCBI taxonomy): domain Eukaryota; kingdom Viridiplantae; phylum Streptophyta; class Magnoliopsida; order Buxales; family Buxaceae; genus Buxus; species Buxus sempervirens. The sequence goes on from OX387183.1 coordinate 12,239,245, forward strand.
GAAGAGAGGTTACGTGATGTTATCATGCAATCAATTAATAAAAAATGGAGGGACTATAAGTCCGATTTGAAGCAGAACCATTACGACCCATACGAAACAAATGCTGAACGTATAAATCATCGCCCACCAGATGTGGTAGAGGAGCAATGGGCAATTATAGTAGAGTACTGGAACTCACAAAGCGCCCAGGTAATTTGTTAATTAGTTAATATGTCTTCTAAAGCTACTGCATCCTTGTTTATTGACTTTGTATGATTATATGTTGCAGAACGCGTCAACAAGGAATAAAACTAATCGTGCCAACCAGACCCTTAATCATACGGCTGGGACAAAGAGCTTTACCAGGGTCAGAAACAAACAGGTATAACAAATGGCTTGTATATGAATATTTATGTGATAAGATTAAATATTTATGTGAATGAGGATTGTATATGAATGCTACGTTTTGCATTCTTTTTTGTTTTTCAGGTTGAATGGCTTTATTTTAGACCAATTCGGTCTGGAAAATGCTCTATTTTTAAGGTAGATGCTGTTGAAATTTTTATTATTTTTTCTTAATTTATCTCTACATGTGTTCTTTGTTTTCATATTTCTTCATCTTTTTAATCGGGTCAATTGTATTAATTTCTGCTTGTGGATGTTTAAATGATTTATGATGAATTAACACCATATTTTTTCATTAGGGATTGGCGGGCCGTGCTGAGACTTTTATAAGAACGCATACTCGAAAAGATGGCACGCCAATCAATGATGAAGCAGCTGGCAAGATAGTAAGTTATTTCCTCTTATTGTAGGTATAATTGTAGCATACGATTAACTTTATTAGCATCTATTTTGATAACTCAATGATTGCATAAATATTTTTTTCAGGATCAAATGCGAACTATCATGGAACAAGGCACGCCAGATTCGACAACCCGAGATGATGTATATACTCAAGTCATGGGGCATGACACACATGGTAGGGTGCGGTGTTGTGGGTTTGGCCACACACCCACTAGGTTGTGGGGTAGTGCATCCTCGAGTACGTCATCTCGGTATGTCGATATGGATGAGTTTAATAGGATGCGAGAACAATTGCAACGTACAGAAGAGCGGCTAGAAGAAGAGATGCGACAACGACAAACAATTGAAGCAACTATTACACAGCATGCCAGAGAACAGCATGCCAGAGAATTTGCAGAATTTAGAAACTTAATGATGAGTAACCGTCAAACACAGGTATTATATATATAAATGCCTTACAAAAATACATATAGTACAAATTTATATCATCTTTATATTTAAATACCACACTTAATGATCTTTGTTACAATTTATAGTCTCCTAGCGAAACTTCTGCAAATGATAGTCCTCCTCGGGATTTTAGCTAGACATGCATTCTTATTATTTGAGGTGAGTAACACAAGATAGCATCGGTTATATATATATATTCTTTTTTTTGGCTAAATTGATTTGTCTACTTATAATTTTACTGACGCATGATTCATTGCTATTTTCATGCAGGGCTATTAAATTGATACGAGTTGCAATATCACTTGTTAATGGAAACCATCAATTTACTGTTATTTAGTTTAATTTATATGACATGAATGTTTGGAGTACTTTAATTTAATTAGAATCTCTTTTAATTCACTTTCTTTTTTGTAATTCTTTTGCTCTATTTGTTATAAAATTTGCTACGAAATGAGGTATTTTACAGGATTTTCATGGCACTAATTATAATTTTTGTATATGCAGGTAAAGGCTTTTAGTGGTGGTAATTACTGCCGCTAAAAGCCAAAAGTTTTAAGCGGCGGTAATTACCGCCGCTTAAAACCTGAATCGTATTTAACTTATACAAATTATTTGTGGCGGTACTAACCACCGCTAAAGGCATATGCAAGCACGTGAGGATTTTAGCGGCGGTAATTACCGCCGCTAATTAGAGGGTATTAGCGGCGGTAAATGTTTTCGCCGTAAAAAATTTCTCATTAAGCGGCGGAAAAACCCACCGGTAAAACTGGTTTTAACGGCGGTAATTACCGCCGTTGGCTATTTCTCCGAAATAGCGGCGGTAATTTTTCTACCGCCGTTGTGGGCATCGCCGATTAGTTTAGCGGCTGGGTATTAAGCGGCGGGAGCGTTTACCGCTGTTAAATATTTAACGGCGGTAATTTGACTTTTACCGGCGGGTTCTACCGTCGGTAAAAGTCGACTTTTTTGTAGTGTTTGCTTTGGTTTGGCCTCCATTGTCTTGTTAACAGGTGAAGATCGTTTGTTGCGCTCCCTTTTTTCTTTTTTTCCTAATGAAGCACCTGCATTCTGTGCCTCAAGTTTCTTTGATTTCGTTAAGAAAGATAGTTTTGAGGTAGGAGAATTGGGTCATGTTGATAGATATGGGTAGGCTTTTTGTGGTCTGTCTTGAAGGCAAGATCTACAGCTGCAAGATCAGGGAAGACCCATAACTTATGAAAGATCAGGGAAGATAGCGTTCTTTTCCTGATGTTTTTGTCTTTTGAGGATTCCTTCAGTCAGGATTCGGGAATTAAGAGAAAGTACATATGGGTCCATTTATGGTTTATTGTTTGTCCCTTCATAGCAATCTTCGTTTTGGTTGTCTTATTTTAGCCATTTTAGTCATTGGGTCTCTCAGATATCGACTCGCGACTTTGCTGATGTTCTTGGTTGTATGCTAGCCTAGAAGGTTTATTTGTTCAGTGGCCTGTTTTTATTTTCTTGCCAATGCTTGGTTCGGTAGTTGGAATCTTTAGTATTTAGTTCTTCTTGTTGCTTTTATTTTTTTATTAGGAACTAATTTTTTAGCAATCTTTCTCGATTTGATAATTGGAATTGATGAAAAAACCATAATGGTATATCTTTTCTGGCTGTGCTTTGATATTTGGATTTTCTAGATGGAGACATTTTCACTTTGTATTTTTCGGGTGTCTGTACATATTTACTATAATCTTGACTTCTTTTGTGGCAACCATATTTTCTTTACCAACTCTGGTTATCAGGATCTCAAGAAGAGATCTAAAATGAAACTAACTTTACTTGTAAATATTTTTGTCAGTGTGCCTTAGTGAGATTTGGTTTGATGTTCAGACCTTTTTATAGGTCTTTTGAATGCTGGAATTGTTGCATCATCTTTGTTTTCCTTCCTATTAATTCTTCATAAATAACTGGATCATTTCAATTATCAACAGAAAAATTAATCTTATATTTCTAATTGGAAAAGCTTGTGGAATTTATAAGTATTTTGACAAAGTATTCAAATTTCATTATGATAATCAAAGCATGTGTTTGTTGCAATGAAACAAGAGAAAAGACATTGATTGCCCAAAGGCATCTTATTATCAATAATGTTGAGTTTGTTTTTTGTAACCCTTTATGGTTATATGGTACTATTCAGAAATCTGGCTTCAAGTTAAATTTTGGAAATCTAGAAAAAATATGATTTTTATGAAATATTGCAGAATTGAACTTGAACAGTCCAAGATACAGGTATAACCCATATTTCACATTAGATCAAGAAATCAAAACCAAAAATACTCACGTTGATGAAGAACATCAAAAGAGGAGAACTTAGACCGTTGGGTCTTCTCTCAAAAACTAAAAAAGACTCAAAAACCACTTCATGAAACCCTAGAAGTTATTTTCAGGCTTCTGAATCCAGATCTATCATATAGATCATGACAGATCCAGGATCCTAGCCTAATATCACAAAAATCACGAAAACAGTACTGTAGGTGTAAATATGTGAAAAATCCAAATTTTAGAAAAAGTGGGGATCTCATGCTATAAGCATCATGGATTCATATGATTCATTCAAATTCAACATAGAAACCATTAAAACATGAACAGGATATTCAAAGCAGCCATATTTCACAGATTAGAGCACATGGGGGTCTACCTTACGGATCCACCCGTTCTCTTTTCCCCTAGCTCTCTCTTCATGTTTTATGGCTAGAGAGGATTCTTGAGGTACTTGGAGGCAGGTTTAGGAATACAAGTATAACTAGGCCTTATTCTACTGCAATGGAGAAGATCCTATTATTTCTAGAATTGAAGATAGAAAATAAAAGGAAAAAGGGACTTACCTGGATTGAACAAGCAGAACAGCAGGGATTCCTCTCTTCACTTGGAGCTCTTTTTATTTCAAATTTTGTGGCCTTTTGCTTAAGGATCTTACCTCTATTTATAGGCAAACCCAGGGGTATGGTTGGTCCAGAGGGATATACCATGATCCCCCAGATTGGATTGAAAATAAGGATAATGCCCATCCATGGCCAACAAGGATAATTCGAATAAATAAATAAATAAATTCGATCACCTAGAGAGATATTTGGATGCAGATAAGGCTCAGAAATCGAGCAAGGATAAAATTCGCACAAATCTCCTGTGCCCGTATATACATTGCGGGCAAGTCGTGTCCGCATTCTTATTACGGGCACTGCATGTTTGTGTACAAAATTCAGGCGCGACCAGTCCGCATATACAATACGGGCACTGCTTAAATGATTAGATTTTATACATTTTTGACCTGTTTTAAATCCCAATTAATATTTTCAATTATTTTCTCATTTTGTAGTGCAATTTGGGGTGTCTACATTTGGTATTTTAAAGAAATGATGTCTTTGAAAGTGAATTTACTAGTTTGTAAATCATGTTGAGGTTTGTGATTTGAGAGTAAAGCTGAGGCTTCCTGTTACTTTGAAAGGCCGATGGCCTATGGCAATTTGGGTATGTGGGTAGTGGATTGTCGTTCACCTTAGTTTGGGGGTAGTAGACTGTTGTTTACCTTAGTTAGGGATAGTGAACCTGCATCCACCACAAACGTGGATATTTTTGGGTAGTGGATTGCCGTTCACCTTGGTTGGGGTAGTGGACTGTTGTTCACCCCAGCTGGGGGTAGTGAACCTGCATCCACCATAAATATGGGTTATGGGGGTAGTGAACTAAGTTCACCACGTGCTTTGAGGCATTGTGGGTAGTGAACCTAAATTCACCTCAGAAGCTCAAAATTGCAAGATTGTTTAACCGTGGTTTGTTTTATGGTCTAGTGGGCTTAGAGATTGTTGTGGATACATAGTCAACCTAGTCAGTGTTGTAAAACTCCAGATTTTTTTTAGAATTTATATTTGGAGAAATAATTAGTAAATTCTGATAAATAATTTTTGTGGATTTTCAAGTGAATTGTCATGTAAGGGCAATTTGGGAATTTCAGAAAAGTCGGCTTATATGAATTAAGGGTAAGTGATGTTATATTTTAGTTCCAATATTAAATAAATATTTTAAGGAAAAATTTAGATAGCTAGAAATAGATAATAATATTTGTGTGTAGTTAGATAGGATGGCAAATTAGTGAATCAAGGTTTAATAGAGTGTTGATGTAGGAATTCGGTGGACTGGTGCTACAATGGATTATGAAGGAAGTAGTTTAAGAGTTTCTGAAACGTATTATAAATTGCAACCCGGGTGATTAGAATTCGTTTGGTCACCAGAGAATTTGGAGCAGCAGAAGAGTTGATCAGAGATTTGAGAGGAGAAACCTGATCATTAGAGGCGAGATTGAGTAAATTTGATCTAAAGAATTAACGTGTGGTGAAGAGAGTTCTGTTCATTGAGGAGAAGAGTTGATTTCAATCGACCGAGTTCCGGTTCAGATCAGGTAAGGTAATTTATGTGTTAGATTTAGTTTGATTTGATTAGGTTTTATCAAGTTTTTAGCACAGGCATTAGATCAAGTGTTAAAAATCAGTGTTACTCGACATTGCAGTTTGTCGGAGGAGTTTTGGTCGTTGATAATTCTGATCAGCATTGCTTTTCTATGGAGTTTGGATTATCAACAAGTTAAGGCAAGTAGCACTTTCTAAAATCATATTTTCATATGGTTTTGTGTTTATTTAAGGATTTAGAGTTGAGTTAAGCAAAATGTTGATTTCTGTTCAGGATTGAGTGTTTGGTCTATGAGTCCTATTAATCTTGATTAGATAAAATTCGAGAGAGTTTATATGTATTATTTGAATGATTTTTAAGGTGTTAGATGTGTTTTAAAAGAAGGAAATTAGTTTAGGTGTTGATAAAAGGTAGGTGCAGAGGAGTGCGGCAGATTGGTGTTCAAAATATGCTGGGCGCTTAGGGACGCCCAGGGGTGCTCACCTACCCAGGGTAGGCGCCCATACAATGTAACGCCCTTGATCTAGGTTACGTAATTTAACTGTAACATGTCTCCGGAGGTTAATATGTAACGCAGGATCGCAATATCAGAGTGAAGGAAAAACATGAATACGACAATAACTATATAACAAAGTGCGCTAAAATAATCCCAAAAGGAAATAAACTCACATGACCAATAACTACCCGCAAGTATTGAGCTCTCCAAGAGTATTTGAAAACAAAATGAAAACAACGGGGTAAGATACGAATATCCCAGTGAGCAGTACATGCATGCGCAAAACCATTTAGTTCAGTTCTAAAAAAAAACATGTCACGATGCAACACATATACGATGACGATAACACGACTAATCCGAGTAATCCAATAAAATTCAAATAATCCATGTGATATAAAATGCAGAAATCCATCATGTAAATCAAGCAATAACGTTTGTATCAAATCGTGCATATAGTCGTAAAGTCATGCATAACCAGGTACCAAGAATACGAAGAAATCATAGTTCAACAACCCAAAAGATATAACTCGGGTCCAAACCCGTATCAACAATAAAGTCACATCATAGCCATGCCCACGCCTCCCAATGTATATCTGGCTTACTCAGGGTTTCGGATATTGAAATGACAGCATCATCCAATGCCGGCCTACTCTGGGTATCGGCATTGACAACACCGTACCACTCAGGGTCACGATGCTGCTCTACACTGGCGGAAAAGATACTAATACCAGATAACCGATAAACCACATTCAGTGAACCATAAATACTAATAAACAAGCGGATAAAACATATTGTGCCAAATAAACAAATCCCCACAGTGGTCAATGTCATGTAGTTGCTTAGATTGGTTAATCAACACGCCAGAGCGACATCCACACCTCCATGCAGTTCCGGCCTATTCAGGGTTTCGGACACTCTGAAATGACGGCCTACTCAGGGTATTGTCATCCAATGTCGGCCTACTCCGGGTATCGGCATTGACAACCAGGCCTACTCAGGGTTTTTGGCTGCTCTACATCGGTCGTGGCAACACTCCATGGCCATGCCATTACACCAATAAAACAAAATACATCACATTACTAAGCTTAGACTCTAGATCCAGGACAAGCTAAACCGGCAGTAAATATAAAACTAGCAAATCAACTCAATGTGTTTTCTATCATGAAAAATGGACATATAGATCAAAATGTTCAAGTGAATCATTCCTGAAGTATACCGTGCATTCGAAGACGAACTAGCATAATAGTGTAAATGCATTTCAGCAAAACAAATATGGTTTCAAAACTGACTTTTCAGAAGTAAACACATTATACAGAAACAATTACAGCATCCAAACTTCGATTAAACATAAATCAGCAAACAGCTCCTAGATTCTCAATTTCGCTTTTATAAACCAAATCAATCAAAACGAATGTCATAAAATCCTCAAAACACATTTTGGATGAGTGGAATAGTCTTAGGATCTCCTATAAGGTCACCATACCAAAAAAACAATCAATTTCAAGACAAAAAGTTTTGGACCTCAAAATATTCTAAGTCGGGTTAAAAACGTTGACTTTTGGTATATAATTTTTCTAGACAAATCTACAAGGAGTTTCGGGCTCAAATTTTGGTTGTAGTCTATTGAAGGGTAAACACATCTCCTAGAATTTTATGAGCTTCTGAATCACTCATCTGGGTATCAAACACAAAACGGGCTTTTTGATAAAAACCGAGAAAACTGGAAATTTAGGCATGAACTGGAAAGTTGACTTTTTATTGGCTGGGAATTGGACCTTGGAAGTATTTTTATTGGTTCCAAATGGGGGGTAAAACCTTATTTACATGTAAAGACTTAAGTAAATGGAGCAATAAATACACATGACATTTACTTAAATGTCTTTCATGTAAGCTGTTTTCAACAAATTTGGTAGGTGCGTTGATCTCGGGATGGTTGGCGTGAGGTAGGCGCGAGATAGGCGCCAGGTCGGCGCATCCACATCTTCCTATGCGCCAAGCTAAAGTCGTTGGCCCCAGGTCAGCGCGAACTCGGCGGACACCCTTTACGATTTTTGAATTTTTGTTATCGTGAAATCTCTACAACTGGCCTTGTTCTAAGCCTCTGTGACAATTTTCCTATGTTTCTACCATCCCCAAAAGATGTTTAAACAGGTTTCGAATTTAATCTAAACACATCAAAATTTATCTTAGAAATCCTTCCAAAAATCAACGTTCGAAAACTGTATTTTCCAGAAGTTATGCATTACGACTAAACTGGGAAATCACAACCAAAACCACCGGACTAAAACGATGCTACTCACTTGATCTGCAAATCCCTTGGCTCAGCAACTATAAATTCTCCGCTGATCCCCAACGGCAGCAGCTTCGAGTTACCATTTGTCTGTGGATCCCTTGATCTGCTGCTAATCTAGACGAGCTCTTCACAGCAGCCCAGCCGCTTATTTCACCGACCGCCTCCGGACACCTCCGAGTAGCACTTCTGCAACTCCGCTTTAGGTTTTTGCGATTTGGAGAACTCTCCTTCTTGTATTTATAAGTTCTGATGCCCTAAAAAAAAACACCCCACCTCATGATCTGTTGCGTGCTCATCCATCACAACATCCTACCTAGGCAACCACCTACTCTCTAATTTAATTTCGCCACTCCACCAAGACCCTACATTAGCACCTTCCAATTTATAATAAATTTCAAACACACTATTATCAATTTATTTAAACCAATATTTGATGCCTATTTAACTTAATTTAAAATATTCATAATTTAGGCTTGGGAAATTCCGTGATTACCCTCACTCGTTCCAACACCGAACTGCCAAAATCCAAATCCCTGGAAGTCCAATAAGAAAATTTTCCCATTTTAATAATTCATCCTATTAAAATTTTTGAAATTTAACTCTAATTAATTTCCCTTTCTCTGTTTCTAAAGTTCTCCACTAATTAAATAAATTTTAAAACATAAAATCTAATTTTTAATGTTATTAAAATTCGGGATTTTACATACAATATTTGGGAAAAAAAATAGCTGGACACCTAGGACAGCCTAGGCGCCCAAGGTAAATCCCCTTTATAAATTATGTGATGTGCAGCTGATTTAGTATTTGAGCATAACTAGAGTTTTAGCCTTTTAAACCTTTTCAGTTAAGTTCATCTAAGTTCAAATTAGCATCTAAGGTTATTAGAATATTATGGAGGATAAATTAACAATATGGATTAAGAGATTGTTGTGAGGCATAATAACAAATGCATGTTATAAATTTCTGCATCATGTATTGGAGACTCTTTTAAGCTTATTTTTGTGTCAAGCCTATTTTATTACTTCACCTGAGTTAATCAAGAATTAATTGGGATTCCAGTGCTGTTAGTAACCTATGGAAATTAATTTTGACAATAAGGATTAGGGGGTAATTGGTATAAGAATCAATTAGAAAAGGATTAGCAAATTTGAATTCTTGAAATAAGAGGCATGGTCATTTGGAGAATTCTTGAACTAATTTTAATTTCATTCAATTAAATGGATTTCTGTCATAACCTAAATGTTATTTTGATTATGCCTTCTCAATAAATCATTGGATATCATCTTGGTTAAATGTAAAGTACTTTTATCGGTTGTGCTGATTGTTCGGAAATTTCACTATTTGATTGTTTTAGTGATTATTTGAAACTGAATTTGGTATTGATAGATATAAAATGACTTTATTTACATTGAGCATGATTTCACATTGAATTTGCAAATAATATGAAAAGTTTGTCAAAGTTACTACGGGCGAGACTTAGTGTGGATCCGAGACGTTACAAGTGTATTAGTGATGGCTTGTCGAGTTAACACCCCGGGCCACATTCGCGTTTCACCGTGTGGGATCGATGAGGCTTTCTTATGGGATAGAGAGCTGCGGCAACCCGTTCCGCCGTGTGGGATTGGCGAGGTCTTCGTGTGTGTGAGTATGCATGTGTATGTGTGCGTGCATAGTTGACTGGGTTGTTTCTTGCCAGCCCATGTGTGGGTGCTCCACTCAGAGCGATGACCGTGATAAGGCTTCTACCCATGAGTCGTGAGCTGGCATTTTGGCTGAGGGTGGTTATCGCGATTTATAGAATCACTAATTCATGAATGCTACACAGACACTTTATACTGAGTTTTTATTTGTTACAATGAATTGCTTCTTCTTATGATTTGGGAATGGATATGAAACTCCCTTTGACCTTGATTCATCAGACGGTGTAAAGAGACACTCCACTTAGCCTTGATTCATCAGGTAGTGTAAAGGGGCACTCCACTTGACCTTGATCCTTGGTTAGAAGGTAGAGGGTGATTACCTCGATTTACATACACTTTATGCTGATATCATAGTTTGGATTAGTTTGATTTTTATCAGCTTATTATTTATGACTCTGAATAGTGCAATTATTGTTTAAATGAGAATGAACTGCTTCTTAACATGATTTTGATAGAGTTTGATCGTATCATATGTGAGCATGTTATTTTATTATCTAAAAGTTGCATAAATTGTTTCTTATCATGCATTATGCTACTTACTGGAACATTAGTCTCACCCGTTTTCTTTTATCGGTTTTTTTTCCAAAAAACTCTGCAAAGAGAGTACGAGCCGGGGTAGAGAAAGATAATGATCCAGATGGGTAGCATCCCGAGGATTATTATTATCCTGGCTAGGATCGAAGGGCCTTCTTTTTGTAGTTGGCCTATTTTTGGATCATGTATATTGTATAGAGAGATAGAGAGAGAGAGAGAGAAAGAGAGAGGGAGAGAGAGAGAGAGAGAGAGAGAGAGTGTGTGTGTGTGTGTGTGTGTGTCTGTAAAACTTAGTGAAAGGGTATTTGTAAACTTTCATTTTGGAAATGTATATTCAGGTCTAGTTTTTGTCAACACTTCTACCCACATGTTTCTTATCTTATGTTGTTTTAAATATTAGCCCACTCTGATATTAATTGGTCAATCAGGTTAAGAAGTGCTACTAGGATCTTACCTGATGTCACGGAACCGGTATATATCTTTAATAAACATGTCCGGGTCAGGGGTGTCACAGTTGATAACTTGCTCCTGGTGGAGAACCAACTTCCTGCAATTGTTATCGATGCCTTATTAGATCCTAAAACACATGATCTTGCAAAAAAAAAAAAAACTTCAGATGTTTACAATTTCTTTTGGGAAAAGTATGGAAATAGATTGAAGCCTAATTTTAAGCGATGCACAAGCGTGCTTCCATAAAAAATGAACCAAAATGACGTTCATCTCCTCGACATATTTCCGAAGATGTATCTCGGCCCTAGAAACAATGCAATACAATATGGTTATTCTGATGAGCATGGTTAGTTATAAGTAGCGTCCTTTCATTCAGTCAAAGAGCTTCAATCAATTGAGGTCAAATTCAAGGTAAACCATGGTTTTTTTTTTCAGCTGACATGTGTTTTTGCTCTTGCCTTATCTCTACACATCTATTCCTCCCTCGAATCATTGTTGATGAATCGACCAAGGCCATTTTCTAAACATGATAGCCTATAAGATATGCAAGGAGGATGATCATGGGGACTATGGTGTTACAGACTTCATTTTCTTCATGGATTCACTTATTGATCATGCTGATGATGTCAAACTATTGAGATCAAGTGGGTTCTATATAATGGCTTGGGCAGTGATGAACAATTGGCCAATCTCTTTAATCACATTGCTAAGAACTTGATTCCTTCTCTTGTTGCATACTGGACAGTAAAACATTGCATTCAAAGGCGGGACAAGACCAAAAGTAGTGTGTGGTTTGCTGAAATGTACCATACCTACTTCCGTAGCCCTTGGACTATTATTACTTTATTGGCTGCACTTTGTCTGTTTTTTCTAAGTGGTACGCAAACTTACTTTACTGTATTCCCTCGAGGAGGAAAGTGAATAAAATTTCATCAATGCTTCAACCAAAACTAGAAGGTTTACCTTTGTGTATGTAAACCATAATCAATACTCTTCGTTATTATCACTGGAATTTAATAGCCACATATGTGCGTTAATTACTAATAGATGAGTTTGATACTCAATAGTTTCATCAGCTTAATTAGTTCAGATTTGAGGTTTGCTAAAGCTTTCATAGAATACTGCTTCCTGAAAGCCGTTTCGAATCTGCCTTGCATTAGTTACAATAGAATGATCCTATTTTTTATTTATTTTTTTTAAAAGAAGTAACCTCTAGGGTCGATTATTTTTTAAAAATGACCCATGAGATTTTTATGCACTGTTTTTATAAATATAGATAAAAAGTGACCATTTTCATAATTTTCTCTATATCCTAATCCAACCCAACCCAACCCTACTTTGCCCTTAACCTTATGAAAGAGATCAGGAGAAGCATTAAATATCTGTTGATTCTCCCAAGACCAAAAACAACTTTCAAATGCTCAGCAAAAGACAAGAGTTGGGAGAATCTTATGGCAAGGGTTTGAGCTATCTACTGGTAGGCATGTAGTGAAAAAGAGAAGCATTCTGGGTTTTAAAAATGGAAGAAAGAGTTCTAAACACAACCGTGGGTGTATAATGAGCACATAATCAAATACGTAAAGCATTCAGCAAAAGCAAGAAGCAGACAATAAAGGAACTCTTTATCAGGATGCATATCTTGAACATGCCCAAGTTCAAGATTGTTTGATAACGTTTTCAAACACGATTTCCTTGTTTTTAAAAACGAAAAAAACCCAAAATCATGTTTGGTAAGCATCATTTTCAAATTGTGTTTGAGAAAAACGATCAGAAAAGAGGGCCGATTCTAAAAACGTAAATTTCTAGTTTTTAAAATGACTAATCGTTTTTCTATCGCATTTTTTATGATATTTTTTGTTTATCACTTTGACACCTATCTCTCATCCTCGCAAAGCTCTTGTTTATCTCCTCACAAGCTTGACAACGAAAAGGTAGAATCCAATATGAAGTTGCAGAAATCATGGTAGCTCCAGTGAACTGCAAGAAGATGGCGTGATATTGTGCCATCAGAATATGGTCTTAAACATTATCAAGTAAGTTTCTACTAAATTATTTTCAAAAACACAAACACAATTTGAGAAGTTTTTGGCTATCAAACTGTTTAAAAAAAAAATTAGTGTTACCAAACGGCCTCTTATATTGCTCTTTTCAAGAAAGAACAGGGCATCTTATTACATATATAAAGAAATGCATCTAACATATAAATTGGTGCATCTAAAATTGATAATAATTGGGCGATTACTCGTAAACTTCACTGATAGTTTTTAGTGCCTCATACACACAAATAAGCAAATCTACCATGTAAATTCGTGGAGAGGAGCTACAGTATCTATGCACATATTTTTCAATAAATTCTCAGGTTTGCTCTTAGATATACTCTATAGAGGGTTACATGATCTAACATATTCTTCTTTTAATTGTGTGCTACCTGTGCGCACCTAAACTTGGGCCTAGATCGCACACGGGGTGCACGTGGAAGTTCGTGCGTACCTCGGGACTTTCAGAGTCGCCACTGCTTGAGAGGTGCAAGCAGACACAGGTTTTGCCTATCCGGATCTAAGTCTGGTCTGCGGCTTTTCAGAGTTCTAGCTAAGTCCTCGGTTACGTCCGGAGAAGTTCTAAGACACCCCGGCCCGCCCCGCCGGTCTGACGGGTCCCTCGGGTCTCCCTGGTTTTTTGAGTCAATCTCACCATTTCCTAGGCCAGCATTCTACCTTGTTTGGTCTGGCGGGGCCCTCTGAAGGTGTGGGTCCCTTTTTATTTATTTTTATCTTTTTTATTTAGGTGATGTGGGTTGGATATGGGTCCTGTTGGAAGACCTGTGGGATGCCAAGGTTGGGCCTGAGCCCATTAGGGTTATTGGGTAACCCTTTTTGGTTATTTATTTACATTTTTGTTTGGGCTTTGTGGGCTTGGATTTAGCCCACTAGCCAATGAGTCAAGTGGCCTAAGGCCCGTTTGTAGAAAACGGGCCCGGTTTGGGTCGGTCTAAGGTGGGCCCCACAAGTGAACCCAAGGTGGTCTTGGTGGGCCTATCTAGGCCCACAGTCAAAAGGGACTTAAAGAAGTCCAAATTGCCAAATGGGTCGGAGATCCAACCGGGTCAAAAATTGGTTTTTTAGTCATTTTAATGGGTCGACCGCACTTACTTTGCGGTTTTTGTGTTATTTTGTTTTTTGTTCCAATTCTAGCTGGGACCTCTTCGGCGTGTTCCTTGGACGCTCCGGTGACTTCTGTTGGGATTCCAGCTTCTTCAGAGAGCTCTATTTACTTCCTTTGGCCTAAAAGACCTTCTCTCCTCTCTTGCATTCTTTGGAAATCTAAGATTTTGTTTTAATCACTTGTTGCCAATCTCAAGAAGGAAAGGGAAGGGGAGATTATGGGATACATGAGACAGTTCAAAGGGATAATTGCCTTCTTTAGAAATGTCACAGAATAGGTTTCTTTTTACCCATTTTTGCTAATGGCTCTCTTTTTCCACCTTTTGAATGAGTTCTTCCCCTTGTCATGGGGAACTCATCATCATGTCACAAAGAGGAAACAGGTGAGAAGTAGTAAAAAAAAAAAAATAATAATAATAAGAAGAGAAATCAACTTAACAAAGAACTGAATTTATTGAAATTTACCCAAAAGCATTCATTTAGTGTTACCTTTCACTTCTGTTGTGTTTTGGATTCCCCGAGTAATTTGAGCAGCGCTTCCGCTCCTCCTTTGATTTTCCGAATTGGGTTTGAAAAGGGGTTCTTCTATTCTTAGATTGGAAGGAGATTGAAGGTAAGGAGAAGGGGCATGGTCTTGTGATTTTTCAAAGAGATTTTGGCAGCGCTTCCGCACTCCCGTTCATTCTCTGAAATGGGGTTGAAAGGGGGTTCTCCTAGAATTTTGGCAGCGCTTCCGCGTCTCTGCCGGTTTTCTAAATTGGTTTTGGCAGGGGTTCGATGGGTTATCTACGCTTACAAGGTGGAAAAGCAGAGTTTGGGCATGGTTTGGGGGTAGCCTAAGGGTATTTCAGGGTTTGGGTATTGAGGGAGATGTAAATTGGGCAGAGCTTGGACGTGGGAAAAGACCAAGAAGAAGAGGGGAGGAGCTGTAGGAGAGAGCAAGAGGGGGAGAAGGAAAGGGGATTTCTTCATGGAATGAAATGGGGGGTGGCCCCCCTTTCATAGTTGAAAAAATGACCTGAAACTGGATTTTAATCACTTTTTTTGACTGAATTTTAATTTCTTGTTTGACATAACTAAAACGTAAATATTTTTTATTCTTATCTCTCCACATCATTATATTCGTTCATATCCTTCTCATGTGGTTCTTATTTTTTTCTTTTATTTTTTATTTACTTTAATCTTAAGATTCTTTAAATTTTAATGTTATTTTATTCTTTAAGATTGGTTTGTTAGAAGACACATGTGTTTTATATTTTTCTTTTTATTTTTGATTTAATTTAATTGTTAGATATGTACAAAATATTATTATTTTATTCTTAGATTTTTATTTTTTGTCCTTTCTTCAATCTTGCCACATGTGCAGATTTTCCGAGATTTTTTGACTGCTCATAATTTTCTCATTTGATATCTGATTTCAGCAAACTTGGTGGCGTTGGAATCAGTTTGAGATCTTCTATCTACTGAGCTAGAGTTTGGCAGCAAATTCGAGCTTTTTAGCAGAAGTGCAAAGTCGCGTCCCGGAGCTAGTTTTGCTCATATCTCCTTATCCGGGACTCTGATTCCAGCAAACTCAATTGCGTTGGAGTCGTGTCGATGCGCTCTTTCTGCTGATGTCCAATTGAGCAGCTAATTTGGAGTTTTGTAGAAAGCCGATTTCTGCTATTTCCAGACTTGACCAGCCTATAACTTCTTTATCTGGACTCCGATTTGAGCAAACTCAGTTGTGTTAGAATCGTATCGAGGTCCTCTTTCCAATGGTATAAAGTTTGGTGGTCAATTTGTACCCAATCAAAAAGTCAAAATTTTGACCCCCTTAGGTTTGACTTTTAATTTGACTTTTAATTTTCTTCATTTCATGGGTGCAAAAATCAGGTGTCTACAGTTGCCCCTCTTTGCCGGAGTCACCTTGGGGGATGAACGGCAAAGAAGAAAAAGAACCTTATTTTTGCGCCTTGCATTTCTGTCGACATGGTCGACGAGCTCAGTCCTTAAATTGTTTTCAGTAAAAGGGAAGTGTCAGATGTCTTGTATCACTTCCTGGCTTTGGAATCCCTATACCCTCTCTCAGGTTTGAATAGGGTGGTTCCTTGGCTTTTAGTTTCTGTTAAAGTGGGAGATTAGATGTGAGCTCATCAACCTGTTTCGGCGTTGATGCAAGGCACTCAATAATGTCATTTCTTCTTGTTTGTTCCATTAAAGCTTTTAGTGACTTTAGCTTTGATTTTTCCTTCTTTTTTTTTTTTTAGTGGGTTAGGTTAGAGTGTGCCAGGCCAAGGTTAGGGATTGGGAGTGAAATCAGGAGGACGGGAGGAGGCTCTTGCGCTGCTGTCCATCATCTCGGAGACCACACACACCTATTCTAGCCTATGCTATTTACAAAAGCAAGAAATCAAAATTTACAAGAGAGAGCAAATTTGCCCATTATTGCTTTGCTTTTCTTTTTCTTCATGTGTTACTTTTCTACCGCTTTCAGGAATGGGAACATCTTATTCCACTTTGTAGAGACTTCTTACGAACATCTTGTCAGCCTTGATTTTTTTGTTATTTTCCTTTTGTTCAACTTTGTGGAGGTGCCTTACTCCTTATGGACATCTTGTTCTTCAGTTTCGGGAGACACTCTGCTGCTTAAGCATATATTTCCATGTTATTCAAATGTGGGAGGTGCCTTGCTCCTTAGGGGACGCATTTCCGCGTCATTCGGATATAGTAGATACCTTGCTCCTTTTACCTTGCTTCTCAGAGATTTCAAATGGGGGAGACACCTTGCTCCTTAGGGGATGGGAGATGCTTTGCTCCTTTCAAATATGGGAGTTACCTTGCTCCTTAGAGATTTCAAATGGGGGAGACACCTTGCTCCTTAAGGGATTTCAGATGTGGGAGATGCTTTGCTCCTTTCAAATATGGGAGTCACCTTGCTCCTTAGAGATTTCAAATGGGGGAGACACCTTGCTCCTTAAGGGATTTCAGATGTGGGAGATGCTTTGCTCCTTTCAAATATGGGAGTCACCTTGCTCCTTAGAGATTTCAAATATGGGAGTCGCCTTGCTCCTTGGAGATTTCAAATATGGGAGACATCTTATTCCTTCAAATATGGGAGTCGCCTTGCTCCTTAGGGATTTCAAATATGGGAGTCGCCTTGTTCCTTAGAAATTTCAAATGTGGGAGATACCTTGCTCCTTAGGGGATTTTAGATGTGGGAGACGTTTTGCTCCATAGAGATTTCAGTTATAGGAAACACCTTGTTCCTTTAAATATGGGAGTCGCCTTGCTCCTTAGGGATTTCAAATATGGGAGTCACCTTGCTCCTTAGAGATTTCAAATGGGGGAGACACCTTGCTCCTTAGGGGATTTCAAATGTAGGAGACGCTTTGCTCCTTAGGGATTTCAATTACGGGAGTCGCCTTGCTCCTTAGAGATTTCAGATGTGGGAGTTGTTTCACTCCAGGGACGCCTTGTCCTTTTGGTTTCGGAGTCGCCTTGCTCCAGGGATGCCTTGCCCTTTTGGTTTTGGAGTCGCCTTGCTCTAGGAATGCCTTGCCCTTTTGGTTTCAGAGATGCCTTGCTCCAGGGACGCCTTGCCCTTTTGGTTTCGGAGACGCCTTGCTCCAGGGACGCCTTGCCCTTTTGGTTTCGGAGTCGCCTTACTCCAGGGACGCCTTGCCCTTTTGGTTTCGGAGATGCCTTGCTCCAGGGACGCCTTGCCTTTTTGGTTTCGGAGACGCCTTGCCCTTTTAGTTTCGGAGACACCTTGCTCCAGGGACGCCTTGCCCTTTTGCTTTCGGAGACGCCTTGCTCCAGGGACGCCTTGCCCTTTTAGTTTTGGAGACGCCTTGCTCCAGGGACACCTTGCCCTTTTAGTTTCGGAGACGCCTTGCTCCATTAATTTTAGTTTTTGGGAAGATATCTTTTGTTTTTCAGTTTTGGAGGTACTTTACTCCATTGTGTTTTCAATTTTGGGAGACACCTTTGTAACGCCCCGAACCCGGGTCAGTGCAAACCGGCACCCAACCCGAACCCGGTTCGCTACTGTAACAACCCAAGTCCGGTTCAACAACCAAACCCGAGGTGTTACCACGAAGCTGGGGTCAGATACAACCAAGATTCACAATAATTTTAAAATTTACAAATCAATTACATCAGAGTTATGGTGGCCAATAAAAACAATTCTTTATTCGGTAATATCAATTATGTTTACAATACAGTTTATCTAGTCAACATGTGGCATTAATACCAATTATAATTCTACCCATCAAATTAAAACCCCATCTTCGCGATCTCTCCAAGCAACCTGAAAAATAGGGGAAAACGGAGTGAGATTTACATCTCAGCAAGTAGCAGGTGCATGCAATAAGAAACAGTCCAATGTAAGCAATAGTCATGAGGTATTCGATTAATTCACGATAAGACGAGAAATCCAAGTTATCCATGGTAATTCCAAATAAGGCGATGAAACATATGATCATGTATAAATACCAGTAACTTGATGTTAACGAGGTAAAACCGACAAAAGCGACAAAACACGTGCCATTGCAGGACTCACAAAGATGATAAGTATTTGAGATGACACTCAACTAAATGCTGTTCCACCGTGCGGCTTAGGGGCAGTGCTACTTGATGATACTCAAGCCCCATGCAGCGCAGCTTAGGCAAGAGCCGTAGTCACCGACTTATTGCGCACGAACCCCGCAGAGTTGGACGTACCACCAGCATGCAGCACCAGAATCAATACATGGAGTGTGGTCGCTTATCCACATGTACAGGGAATCACCAGCGGCTCACCGGGGTGTCCCTCCAGACATAGGACCCTCCCAGAGCAAACTAACTTGCAAAGGGAAGCGCGCTCGCAATATAGGAGTAAATCAACCCAAACTAAATACCACTTAGCTAACCAGCCAAAACTATGGATCCATATACAGCTAAGCCCACTGACACAAACCACGATAAAACCACATACGGGAGGACACGCTAATGTAGGAGGCATACACACTTTTACCTGTAAAGGATTACACATCTCTACACAGAGGATTACCCATCTCTGTCGTAAAAGATAGTATCAACTCAACCACAGAAGCCGTATCACCCAACCGTAAAATTAAAGAGAACAATATCATACCATATACCAATCCATACCAAAGTATTCCATTCCATGTGAAATCCATGATTCAATCATAACAAATCCAATTATAGGCATTTTCAGAATAACCTATGCAATTCTTCCAATTATATTCAAAATAAAACTCAAGTATCATAAATCTGGTAAAATCTGAGTTTATGCAATTCCAGTAGCCAATATTCCTATATAAAGCTCAAAATAAAGTAAATCCATTCTTACTTAGAGTTTTCTTTATTAATCCCTTTTATTAGAATCCAATTTCCTACCTTAGCACCTAAGCTAGCTTCTATTTGAATTTTCTGTATTTTATTTTTCCAGCATGTTCTACAGACCTAAAATGAAGTTTAAAAGATGTTTATAAGCTATAAATTTCAGTAGTATTATTTCTAGCAATATCCATACCCTTTGACTCTTTTATAAACAATTCTTTCATTATAACCTTCAATTTATTGCTTATTCTTTCCAAATTAATTTTATAATTTTTATAGCTTAATTAGGTCCTTATAAAGATGCTAACATGCTTAACTAATCATAAGAATTATTGGGTATTTATTCGAATTACAAAATCCCCAAAATCTACAAATTTTACCTAGAGCGCCTACCTCTACAGGGCTGAGCGATCCTAGGCGATCCTGGGCGCTCGTGCAATTTTTAATAGAATTTTCCAGATTTTACAATTTCGGATTCTTATGCTTTTGCTTTATGTTTTCTTGGTCTAAATTGATCTAATAACATTCTAAAACATTCCTAAAGCCTTCTAGATCAATTCTTATTAATTAAATACCATCCTATAATTTATTTCATAATCAAACCAAGTTTCTTCCTTACTTTAGCAAATTCTTCAAGAACACAAAACCCTAAAATATAAACAATTTGATTCCATGTAAATACTGTTTCGACTAATCCATTCAACCATATGAAATCACAGAAAACCAAATCATGCAATTCCTCACGTTTTCCAAGGGTTACTACTTGCCTTATACGCTAAATCCTTCTTCCATTACACCTTCTAATTCTGGACCAGAATTTTGCTCCCAACCGCACCAAGCTAGACTCTTCCAATTCAAATCTCCACCGTTCATAATGTAGTTTTATCAGTCACGAACAAAACCTCCAAATTTGAAGGCGATCCACCGTGCGGATTTTCCCCGATCGCATTTTGATGGTGGCTGGTCAGACACCTCCATTAGAGACCTCATTCCTTTTTCTCCCTCTTTTCTCTCCATAAGAAACCCACGAAAATTCACTCTTGTCTACCCTTAGTCTTCTATTTATACTAGGCTTTAGAAATCCTAAACAAACCCTAATTGGCTAGTTTAATTTGGGCTAACCCAACCATGATCTAGTTAATGTCTAATCCTTCTAATTTAATTCCTACTTTTTCTCCACCTTCTATTTTCAACTTAAATAATACTAATTAAGTTTCTTATTATCTAAACTCATGAAAATAACTTAATTTCGTGCAAAATATTTAATTAAACATTTCTATCACTTAAAACCCTATTTTCTCCAAATTAAGACGTGAAATCTCCTAATTACCCTTTTTCCCACTTTTAGGCTTTTATTAATTTCTTTTAATTTCTAACTTGTCAAAATAATTTGTTTTCTTCTATTTTCTAATTCTAATTATTATTTGATGATCTATTTACTAATTACCCTTTTCTGAAAATTACCAAAATACCCTTTTTATTCTTTTAGGCTAGTTTCATTAAAATTCTTTCTTTATTTTCAACTTAGCACTTATTGGAATTAGTTATCCTCTAAATCTTCACTTTTTATTTTAATTAGGACTCAACTCATATTTTCTTTTATTTATTAGGTGAAGATTCGGGGTTTTACAACCTTACTCCTTACATCTTGGTTTTTTGGGAAATATCTTGCTTCTATCTTCCACTATTGGAGGCACTTTGTTCTGTTCTGTTTTCAATTTTTCAGAGACATCTTGCTCTATCAGAATTTATTTGTTTATCATCAAAATTATGTGCAAAACCAAAGCAATTAAAATCTTTTGGGAATTCACCAATGTTTGGAATTCCCGCTTTTCAAAAGTGGGTTCACGACAAGACTAGTAATTTTCGGGTCAATCACCTGACACTCTCATTTAAACTTATGAAATGGTGCTTTCAGCACTTTCTGTAAGGATCTCAACATGTTTGCCTTCAATGGCATGAGGGGAATTGTTTTGGTTAAGGGGTTTCTTTGGTACTGCCCTTCCCCGGTTCTTTTGATTCTCTCTTGTTTTTCCTTTTTCTGCCCTTGTTTGAGGGTTATGAAATGGTTTTTCTCTCAATTGATTCCCTCATGCGGGTTTGGTGCCCTGCCCTAGTCTTAAGGCCCTGTCATTTTCCACGGATTATGATCCAACGATCAGAGATGACTTATTAGTAGGACGAAATGTAGACTTTGGTTCCGGTGATTAGAAATGAAGGATAAACAGGTTCAAATCCTATCTAACTTCATTCTATGGGTAACCATTATGTCTAGCCAAAGTTCTTTTGTTCATTGGATCCTGTCATTGCCAGTTTGTCTGGGAGTTAGTGTCACATTCTCTATAATCAGAAAGGGCTTCATAACAGGACGAAACGTAGGCTGGGTTTATGGGTCTAGAAGAAATGATATAAAAGCTCAAAATTTGCGAGCGAGCCATGTCGTGTCCACTTTCCTTGGTTAGGGCTTGCTTAATCTCTTGTTCCTTTAACCATGTGTTCACCTTTGATTTGTAGCTGTTTCTCCCTTTTTTCCCTCTTTTTTTTTTCTTGGGTTCTTTGCCCCAATTCTTTTGTTTTTGGGGTTTGCCCCGGTTTTTGTTTTTCTTTTGTTTTTTCTTTCTTTTTCTTCTTTTCTTTTCTCAAAGGGAATTGCCCCAGTTCTTTCTTTTCTTCACATTCTTGTTTTCTGGGTTTTATCCCGTTTCTCCTTTTTAGGGCGCTTTTCGCTTTGCCTTATGTTCCCCTTGTCTTTCTCGTGTCTCCAATTTCATGAAGCTTGTGTACCCCAGTGTGCGGGCGTGGGAAACGCGGCACGTGGGAATTCGGAGTCGCCACCGCCTGATGGGGTGCAAGTGGACACCTGGGTGCCTAATCCTGTCTATTAGGGCTTTTTGGTCTGCGGCTTGAGATTCTAAGTCTGTTCTCAGTTGTGGTTCGGGGAAGTCCGTAGACACCCCGGTCCACCCCGTCGGATGACAGGTCCCGTGGGTTCCCTGGTTTGAGTCAGCTTACATTGGTCTCACCTGATTCCTAATCCGATATGCAATTTGGTTAAGTCTGGCGGGACCACCTGAGTGGTGTGGGTCCCTTTAGTTGCTTTTATCTTGATTACTTAGGTGATCTGAGTCTGGTTGGGTGGGCCCCGTTGGAAGGCCCACGGTATCCTTGGTGGGCTTTAGTCAAGCCCGTGTACCCTTGTGGACCTCAGTCTACCCTGAGAGGTCCTTTGGGCTTTGGTTAGTTCAATTGATTTTACTTTAAGTTTAGGTTTGAAGATTAAGTGTTTTTCATGCACAAGTGGGCCGGACTGGTTTGTGGGCCCCTTAGGTGGGCCCACATGGTGGCCAAGTATTTTTTATTGGATTTATCTTTTTAATTTTGCCAAAGTGATTTGGACACTGGGCTTGGGGCCCGCAGTCTAAATCTGGGCTTTGTAAGCCCAAGTTACCGGAAGTTAGGGTTTGTACCCTTCCTTGGTTCGGTTGGTGGGCTTTGGCGGGCCCGGTAGGCCCTTGCCCTTGGTTTTGGCCAAACCACGCAATTCATGCATCAATTTCACATAACAAGGCTCGGGTGGGCCGCATTGGGTTTGGCCCGCCCGGTTCAAATTGTTCATTTTACTTAAGTTATTTAATGGCATGCTTTGGTGTTTATTGGGCTGGGTGGACCCCGTTGGAAGGCCCACTGGAAGTCAAGTTGGACTGGGAGTCCAAGTCCCATGTCGGGTTTCCGGGTGACCCAGAAACCCTATTGGTTTATCCGGTTCGGTTCGGAAATATCATTCACATCTAGCAATAATCACACAAAAAAACACAAGATAGACACTTTGTCAGAGAAAAAAACTGGCTCATTGTGCTGGGTCGAAGGGCATTTTTGGAATTTTTCAAATATATATCAATTCGGCATGTTTTAGGGGTAGGCGCCTACCTCAGGTAGTAGGCGCGAGGTCGGCGCGAAATGGGCGGACCGAAAACAGCGAAAAACACAAAAAAAAGAAGTGGGCGCGAGGTGAGCGCGAGCCTCGCGCGAGCTTCGCGTGAGCTTCGTGAGCTTCGCGCGAGCTTCGCGCGAACTCAGCGGACACTCGATGCTCTCGGTTTCTTTTCAAACTCCATTTTTTAGTTGATTTTGAGCTCTGTAATTGGTTTTTTAAGCTCTGTAATTGGTTTTTTAAGCTCTGTAAGCCCTCCCAGGGCTTCGACCACTCCCCAAAATATACTTAAACTTGTATTGAAATTAATCTAAACATGATTCATGCTTCATCCCGCAACCCAAAATCTCTTAAAAGAAAAAACAAACCCGATAAAAAACAAACAGGTACAGATGCATTAACAGCTTAAAAAAAGGGGGGGGGGGGTGATGGGAGCATGCTAGCAAGTATAGCAAACAATAAAACAACAAGAAAAAAAAACACTAATAAACAGAGATTGTCTATGCAACATGGAAACCTAGTTTTTCTCACCTACGCATGTCCCTAAGCTCTGTGCATGCATGCAGACATTCGGAGAGAAGGGAAGGAGAAGGGGGGTTTACAGGGGTACATTAGATGAAGGGAAATTGGGGAATATGCTCCCTCCTTCAAATTATACCAATATAACAACAACAAATAACAACAAAAAAAACAACAACCGAAAGAAACAGTGATCCGAACCACCAGGGGACTAGGATGGACTAACTCTCACTTTTATGAAACCGACATCTAATCCTCTCTTTACCTGGTAGTCTTCATGAAGTGGGATAGGGGACGGATTCATGCCACCGAGGCATTTAAACAGGTTTATAACAAGAGAAAAAAACACATCCAGTGACTTGCTTGGAAAAAACTCCACTTTCATATATGAGGAATAAAAGGTAGTAAAGAGTGATACCTGAGAGTACTCGAGCACTGGTGCTGGGTGGAGACACGGGTAGTACCTGGGTCCTCCTCCGAATCCTCAACAGCAACCTCCCTTTTTTTGGGGCTTCGTGAGATAGTGGAGAAGACAGAAGGGGGGAAGGGTTGAGAATGGTAGGTGGGGTGTTTGGGGTGCTAGGGAGTCAAGGCCGTATCTCGAGAAGAGGTTCGGGTGAGGGAGGGAAGAAGGAAGAGGGGGCGAGCCAACATCAACCAGAAGCCGACCTGAAAATCCTCCAACCAAAAAAATGTCCGAACCTTTTGCGCGAGCAATCGCGCGGTTTATATAGGCAAGGGGGAAAGGGGTGCCGCTCACCTTGGCGCCCAGCTCAAGGTGAGCGCATGCCACTCTCCACGTCCGCGCGAGCGGCATAATGATGAAAATTCATTAAATGCCGCCGCTCGCCGGTCGAAAAAATCTTAAAAATTCAGATTTGGTCCCTGGCCAATTTCAATTTAATCCGATATTCTCGGATTTTTACAGATTTAGTCCCTGGGATATTTCGTATATTTGGATATTTACGGATTTGATCCCTGAGATATTTTCCTGCGCAACTCGCCACGTATGCAGCTTCTTGCCACGTGCGCAGATTACCGGTTTTGCTGCTCGGGAATTTCGTCAGCTCATATTTTCTTCATCCGGACTCCGATCTGGGCAAACTTAGTTTCATTAGAATCGTATCGGAGCCCTCCATCCCATGACCTAGGGGTAGGCCTCTGGATCGGATTTTAACAGAAAGTCAACTTTTGGCTCTATTCAAGTTTGACCACCCGCAGAACCTTCATCCGAACCCCGATTCCTGCAAACTCAGTTGCGTTGGAACCGTGTCGAGATTCTCTATCCAATGACCTAGGGGTAGGCCTCTAGATCGGATTTTAGTAGAAAGTCAACTTTTGGCTCTGCTCAGGTTTGACCGCCCGCAGAACCTTCATCCGGACCCCGATTCCTGCAAACTCAGTTGCGTTGGAACTGTGTCGAGATTCTCTACCCAATGGCCTAGGGGTAGGCCTCCGGATCGGATTTTAGCAGAAAGTCAACTTTTGGCTCTGCTCAGGTTTGACCGCCCGCAGAACCTTCATCCGAACCCCAATTCCTGCAAACTCAGTTGCGTTGGAACCGTGTCGAGATTCTCTATCCAATGACCTAGGGGTAGGCCTCTAGATCGGATTTTAGCAGAAAGTCAACTTTTGGCTCTGCTTAGGTTTGACCGCCCGCAGAACCTTCATCCGGACCCCGATTCCTGCAAACTCAGTTGCGTTGGAACCGTGTCGAGATTCTCTATCCAATGGCATAAAGCAAGGTGGCCAATTTTCACTTGATCAAAAAGTCAACTTTTCACCCCTTAGGGTTTGACTTTCTGTCGAGGGTTTGCATTTTTGTTTTTCGGGGAGCGCAAAAATGAGGTGCTTACACCCAGTTTTGAAGACAGGACATGGTAGGGTTAATGAAGAGATTGTTAGGCTCAAAGTGTTTTGCTAGGGTTTCATCTTGTATCAGATGATTTTTGGAGAACATCAAGGATGGCCTTTCATCCTTTTACAGAGAATGTAACACTTACTTGTTTTTGCACAATTAACTGGCTGAAGAACCACTTTCATCTTTATTCATTTTTCTTTTTGACTTTGCCCCAATTTGGGGTGGCATAACATGGGTTAGAAATGAGACGATCAAGCTCAATTACGTCTGACTAGCGGAATTTGTTTGAAGTATTTTAGCCAAAAATGGCCTCTTATCATGTCATTGGGATCATTGATCCTGGATCATGTCAGTGACCCTTAACTGGTATGGGCACCTTGCCCCTTCTTCCTATTTTTTCTTTCAGCTTGTCCCACTATTTGGCAAGGTAGGGTTCAAATGTGGTGCAGGTGGGGGATTCCTTGGCTATGTTGAGACCCACACAGTTTGTGATGTTCAACACATTTCATCTGTCAAATTTGATTGTTCAAGTTTGTCTTGAGATCACAGTCATGCCTTGGTGTGGTTCAACACTTTGGTGATTTCCCAAAAGATTTCATTAGCTTGCAAAAAAGAAGCATGTTATCAAGTTCGGAAATTAAAAGAAAGCATAAACAAAAGCAAAGTATCAAATTATGCAAAAAGGTGGCTGATGCGAATCAGCATTCTTGGAATTCAGTTGCATGTCATGGGAGGAAGCCTTCAGGTGCTCTCCTCGTCCTTCTTTTTCACATCATCTTCTCTTTCCTGCGGGAAGATGGTTGATTCAGACATTCGGACCTGTGCCAACTTGTCAGAGATGTCGTGTTCTTTTGTAGACCCTGGTTGCTCAAGCAATTCCTTCAAGAATCCCTGGTCGATCAGATCTTGAATATCATGCCTCAGATCCCAACACCGGTTTGTGTGGTGTCCTGGAGCACCAGAATGGTACTCACATCGTTTTGCAGCGTTGTAGTTTCTAGATCGAATCATTCGGGGGTTTGGGGGCTTAATATGC
Organism: Buxus sempervirens; assembly: GCA_947561395.2. NCBI lineage: Eukaryota > Viridiplantae > Streptophyta > Magnoliopsida > Buxales > Buxaceae > Buxus > Buxus sempervirens. Next base: position 12,266,212 of record OX387183.1, read on the forward strand.
ATATACCCCTCCTTCAATAGTGTTGGAAGCAATTCTGCCGGTGCATATGGTAAAGGGGTGAAAACCCTCCTCATTCTAGCCTCTGCTTTCTCTTTTGTTCTTCTTGGGGAATCATCTAAAGGATTCTGCTTTTTCATGACTTGAGGAACATCTGCTACCACAGCCTTCCCTTTTTCTTTCTGCAATTGACTACCTACTATGGTTGGCGGGCGGCTTACTTCCTGACTGTTCAGGGGTATCTTTCCTTTCATTCTCTTGATCTCTTCTTCAAGATCTCTTACTCGAGATCGCAATTCAAAATTTTCTTCCCCTAATGCTTCCCAGCATTTGTTCCATGTTTCTTCTCTGATTGTTATCATTCGTAGTAGGCTCCATAGAGAGGCCACTATGCTGGATATTTGTTGGGCCGCATCATGACTTGTCTCTGAAGTGTGGTCCATGTCGACTACTGACGGGGTTCCTGCCAGAAGAAACAAGCATCAGAAAGCAAAATCCATGAAATGCTAGGCTGCATAGAGATGATTTTTTTTTTTCATTTCTTTTTCTTCTTCTTTTTTTTTCTTTTATTTATTTATTTTTTTGTTTTTTTTTGTTTGTTTTTTTTTTGTTTTCATTTTGGCAGGGGATCTATTTTGAGTTCCCCAACTTCAAGAAGGTCTTGGACTGCATGCTGAAGGCCCCAACATCCATCAGTATCATGGCCTTGTGCGCCCATGTGGTATTCGCAGCTCTTGCTTGGATCGTAACCACTCATTTTTGACGCCTTGGGATTTGGCGTTGCCAGTTGTAGGTGTCCCTCCTTCAAGAGAGTTGGTAACAACTCAGCCAGCGTATATGGGAGCGGGGTGAACTCCCGGTTTTTTCTCTCCTCTTTGGTGAGACGCCTCCTGAGGTGGGCCGCTGTATTGTTAGCGGAGGGAAGGCTTATACTTCTTGAAGAAGAGATGTGAAATGGGGCAGGAGGTTGCACAAGGTGAACTGTGCTTGTGTTGTCATCACCCTCTTGTCTTTTGCCACTTAAGGTGTTTCCATGCAACAAGCTCATCATGGGACCTCCGAGCTTCTCCATTTTAATCGCATCTTCAATTCTGTCCGCCGCCATAATTAGGTCGGCGAAATTTACAGTGCATTGTCCCAACAGCATTGTGAAGTATGGTTGCCCTAGTGATGATATGAACAAGGAAGTCCGCTCTTGTTCAAGAAGAGGGGGTTGTACCACGCTTGCCAGTTCCATCCACCTTTTAGTGTAGTTTCTCACAGACTCGCTATTCCTTTTTGACAGTCTCTGCAATTCGGCTCTGGTCTGAACCATTTGGCTATTTAAGCGATACTGCTGGATGAACACAGTGGCAAGGTCATTCCATGTCTTAACCTTTTGCTTATCCAAACTGAGGAACCATGAGTATGCTGCCCCAGTTAGAGATTTCTGGAAGAACTGCACCATGATCTTCTCATTTTTCACGTATTGGCACATGTCGGCCGAGTAAGATCTGAGGTGGTTCAATGGGCAGCTAGTGCCATCAAATTGGTGTAGCTCCGGACACTTAAACTTGGGTGGGAGCTGAATATCTGAGAAAAAGCAGAGGCTCTCCAGAGTAGCCTTGCTTGGGATCGTACTAGGTCGCAGCTGTTTCAATTCCTCTCTCATGGCCGCTAGCTCTGCTTTGCTTTCTTCCTGTACCGCTGCCATCTTTTCTTCAAACTGGACTTGCTGGGTCCTGTACTAGTCCACTTTGTCTTGTCTCGTTTGGACAGGCACGGGCCATTCTTGTGGTGGTGGGTGGATTGGTACTGCTATTGGGTGTGGGAGTGGAATGTCCTGCGGTGGCAAATGTGCCGTCATCAATGCTGGCTGAAATGGTTGCCCTTGCTGGATTTCTGGCATTTGAATTCCCATGGTATGTGTCATGGCCACTTGTTGGCTTAAGTCCATTATGATTGGCTGCTTTTCAGCCCTTTGCTGCAATGATGGAATTGAGGCCTCCGAAGAATCCATTACAATCCTTTCTTATTGAAAATGCACTGTTCTGGGTAGCACTCTTAATGTGAAGTATCTGAATTGTACCTGCTGATTAAAGATCTTGATCAGTTTCTTTTCAACTTATAAACAAGGTGTTGTGTGACGAGATCATTTACACCGTGAGTGGTGCTCTGGTGCCATGATGGTCGAAAACAAATACGAGGCGGTTTATGCATGAAAATCACAACTTCGACAAAACATTACTGTGAACAGTGTGTGATAGTACAATAGCCAATCAAAAGTTCTTTTTGAAAATTGTGATGTTAAAAGAACTTGCAGTTTGATCTTTCAGAGATTGAGACTCTGGAGATCATATCGTGTCTGATGGTTTTCAAAACCGTGCAACACGTGCTTTATGAGTACAAACCTCAGGAAATCATATCCGTGCCTTAATGGGCGGCGACTGAAATTTTTTTTGAAAACGTGTCTTGGACAATTAATATCATGGCATGGAGAATTTACGCCGCAAGATGGGCGATTTGATTTATGTCTAAACAGCTAGCTTAATATAACCACGAATGATGGCTTTACTGTGCATAGCAAAAGACAATGTTAATGTTCGTCATGGAGACAATTCAATGTAGGCCCGAAGGCCACTTTGTTGTGTGCTTTGAAAAGCAATTTTGATGAGCACCTTAGAAGCTGGCTCAATGCATGCCCGGAAAATATTTTGTGCATTTTTGAAAACAGTTCGACTAAACAGGTTGGTGTAAATGATCTCTAAGTGCTTGTGCTTAACACATGAACATGTAGGTACACAAGTAAAATGAAAGTTGAATGCTATTACCATCCAAAAAGCCTATGTTAACAAACATTGAAAACACTCATAAGTGTTTGCATGGTCCTAGAAGGGTTGGTGCCAATTAAGGCACGACTCCTAGACATACTTGTGTACGGAAGCACTCCTAAGTCTTAATCAACCCTTTTCTTTCATCTGTTCTTTCATCTGCCCCTGGTGTCAGACCAAAATGAAGATATTTACAACTTGCCATCAAGGGCGAAATTTACAAAAATAGTTCTGTAAAACAAATCACCTTTAGGGTTGTTGAGAACCCAAAAGGAGGGTACAAGTTTGCTTCTTGGCAGGTGAGCTGAAATGCTAAATCTAGGGTTTTTCTGCCCCTAGGTCTGTTCCGATCCATTTCTGTCTGATTGTCTGATCTGGCCGGCTCTCATCTGCTCAAAAGGCCGACTAGGACTTGAGGTGCTTCCACCGGACTCTATAGGTCAAGGCCCACGGCTCACGGGACTCAAATGCATGGATCTGGGGTCATGCCCCTGATCAAGTTGGGTTGGTTTCCTAAATTAGGGCTAAGGCAACCCATGGTCTAGGTCTTACTCAAGTTGATGCAAAAAAAGGCGGGGGTTGCTACCCCTGATGGACTCTTGGGTTTTAAATTGATTTTTACTTATTTTGTTCCAGCATTAACATTCAGATTCAGATCCATTCATATTCAGAGTATCAAGGTTTTTCAGAATCAATAGGTGGGGAAGGATACCCAGCCCAAGGCATCTGCCTGCAAGGGTTTGAGCCAAGTACCAGACCCCTCGCGTACCATGGTAAGAAACCAGTGACGCTAAGAAATCCAAAAACCTGGGGAGATGGGTTTACCCTACTTTCCCCGGCAAGCCACGGGAGCGTAGGGCTAATACCATCCCAAAAGTAAGTTTCTTGTTTGAAGAAGGGTGGCTACTAGAGAGATCTAGGTTTTGGTTAAGAAGAGTATTCACAGAGTGCAGACAGCATTCAGTTCGGATCATCCATGCAGACTCCCTCGTGCATGTCACCCCATGCAGTTAAAGAATACATTCATGGTGTGGTGAGGTGCTTGTATGTGCAGTGGGGGCAAGTGCTGTGTCTGTTCAGGTGATTCTCGGATAAGGGCCTACAAAGGGTTCCTTAATGCCACTTTTATAGTAAAGTATAGAACAGCTGGCAATGCAATATATGGGAGGATCCCCAGGTAAGTTGAGAGGACTCAGGGATCCCACTCAAAACTCCGGCTTACCTTAGGCAATTATCGCGTCCGTTTGTCAGGACCCCCATATTATGCAATTACGAGTGTTCAGTACTTCACTAAGGTTGGACAAAAAGTACTTCCTAAGTAAGCCTATATCCACCTAGTTGACTCATTTGTTAACCAGGGTCCAGCTGGGTCGAAGGGTCCCCAGCGGAGTCACCAAGCTGTGCGCACCTAAACCTGGGCCTAGATCGCACACGGGGCGCATGTGGAAGTTCGTGCGTATCTCGGGACTTTCGGAGTCGCCACTGTCTGAGAGGTGCAAGCAGACACAGGTTTTGCCTATCCGGATCTAAGTCTGGTCTGCGGCTTTTCAGAGTTCTAGTTAAGTCCTCGGTTACGTCCGGGGAAGTCCTAAGACACCCCGGCCCGCCCCGCCGGTCTGACAGGTCCCTCGTCCCTGGTTTTTTGAGTCAATCTCACCATTTCCTAGGCCAGAATTCTACCTTGTTTGGTCTGGCGGGGTCCTCTGAAGGTGTGGGTCCCTTTTTATTTATTTTTATCTTTTTTATTTAGGTGATGTGGGTTGGATATGGGTCCTGTTGGAAGACCTGTGGGATGCCAAGGTTGGGCCTGGGCCCATTAGGGTTATTGGGTAACCCTTTTTGGTTATTTATTTACATTTTTGTTTGGGCTTTGTGGGCTTGGATTTAGCCCACTAGCCTATGAGTCAAGTGGCCTAAGGCCCGTTTGTAGAAAACGGGCCCGGTTTGGGCCGGTCTAAGGTGGGCCCCACAAGTGAACCCAAGGTGGTCTTGGTGGGCCTATCTAGGCCCACAGTCAAAAGGGACTTAAAGAAGTCCAAATTGCCAAATGGGTCGGAGATCCAACCGGGTCAAAAATTGGTTTTTTAGTCATTTTAATGGGTCAACCGCACTTACTTTGCGGTTTTTATGTTTTTTTGTTTTTTTGTTCCAATTCTAGCTGGGACCTCTTCGGCGTGTTCCTTGGACACTCCGGTGACTTCTGTTGGGATTCCAGCTTCTTCAGAGAGCTCTATTTACTTCATTTGGCCTAAAAGACCTTCTTCTCTCCTCTCTTGCATTCTTTGGAAATCTAAGATTTTGTTTTAATCACTTGTTGCCAATCTCAAGAAGGAAAGGGAAGGGGAGATTATGGGATACATGAGACAGTTCAAAGGGATAATTGCCTTCATTAGAAATGTCACAGAATGGGTTTCTTTTTACCCATTTTTGCTAATGGCTCTCTTTTTCCACCTTTTGAATGAGTTCTTCCCCTTGTCATGGGGAACTCATCATCATGTCACAAAGAGGAAACAGGTGAGAAGTAGTAAAAAAAATAATAATAATAAGAAGAGAAATCAACTTAACAAAGAACTGAATTTATTGAAATTTACCCAAAAGCATTCCTTTAGTGTTACCTTTCACTTCTGTTGTGTTTTGGATTCCCCGAGTAATTTGAGTAGCGCTTCCGCTCCTTCTTTGATTTTCCGAATTGGGTTTGAAAAGGGGTTCTTTTATTCTTAGATTGGAAGGAGATTGAAGGTAAGGAGAAGGGGCATGGTCTTGTGATTTTTCAGAGAGATTTTGGCAGCGCTTCCGCACTCCCGTTCATTCTCTGAAATGGGATTGAAAGGGGGTTCTCCTAGAATTTTGGCAGTGCTTCCGCGTCTCTGCCGGTTTTCTAAATTGGTTTTGCCAGGGGTTCGATGGATTATCTACGCTTACAAGGTGGAAAAGCAGAGTTTGGGCATGGTTTGGGGGTAGCCTAAGGGTATTTCAGGGTTTGGGTATTGAGGGAGATGTAAATTGGGCAGAGCTTGGACGTGGGAAAAGACCAAGAAGAAGAGGGGAGGAGCTGTAGGAGAGAGCAAGAGGGGGAGAAGGAAAGGGGATTTCTTCATGGAATGAAATGGGGGGTGGCCCCCCTTTTATAGTTGAAAAAATGACCTGAAACTGGATTTTAATCACTTTTTTTGACTGAATTTTAATTTCTTGTTTGACATAACTAAAACATAAATATTTTTTATTCTTATCTCTCCACATCATTATATTCGTTCATATCCTTCTCATGTGGTTCTTATTTTTTTCTTTTATTTTTTATTTACTTTAATCTTAAGATTCTTTAAATTTTAATGTTATTTTATTCTTTAAGATTGGTTTGTTAGAAGACACATGTGTTTTATATTTTTCTTTTTATTTTTGATTTAATTTAATTGTTAGATATTTACAAAATATTATTATTTTATTCTTAGATTTTTATTTTTTGTCCTTTCTTCAATCTTGCCACATGTGCAGATTTTCCGAGATTTTTTGACTGCTCATAATTTTCTCATTTGATATTTGATTTCAGCAAACTTGGTGGCGTTGGAATCAGTTTGAGATCTTCTATATACTGAGCTAGATTTTGGCAGCAAATTCGAACTTTTTAGCAGAAGTGCAAAGTCGTGTCCCGGAGCTAGTTTTGCTCATATCTCCTTATTCGGGACTCCAATTCCAGCAAACTCAATTGCGTTGGAGTCGTGTCGATGCGATCTTTCTGCTGATGTCCAATTGAGCAGCTAATTTGGAGTTTTGCAGAAAGCCGATTTCTGCTATTTCCAGACTTGACCAGCCTATAACTTCTTTATCTGGACTCCGATTTGAGCAAACTCAGTTGCGTTAGAATCGTATCGAGGTCCTCTTTCCAATGGTATAAAGTTTGGTGGTCAATTTGTACCCGATCAAAAAGTCAAAATTTTGACCCCCTTAGGTTTGACTTTTTATTTTCTTCATTTCAGGGGTGCAAAAATCAGGTGTCTACACTACCCTCAAGAGTGGAGTCCATACCACAAATGATTTAGGTAATTAATGTGCTATGTCTTGAACAATGCATTAATATATATATATATATATATATATATATATAAGAAAGAAGAAATATATATATCTCACTAACAAACACTTGGTTAATAAACTTAAACAAAGAAGAAATAAGAAATAAACAGCAGAAAAATAAACAGATAATCTTGATAGAATTGCAAATCGATTATTGATTAAAAAGATCAATAGATCTGATCAATTGATACTCTAAAAAATCAATGAGCTGATCTGTTCCAAGATACTCGCTCTGAGCAGACAGGGAGCTGTCAGGGAGACCTTTCACTCCGAAGAGGTACTTGATCCCTTTCTCTTGTTCTGGTAGTGTCTAGCAGAGGCTGCAGTGCCTAATAGACGACCCTTGTTCTAGATCAGATTGATTCTAAAGAGTCAAGGTGGCAGAGCCAGCCATGAATTGATCTTCAAGAATTGATTTGTTTAATTAGTTTGATCTTGAAGAAATTAGAAAACCGGCGGCAAAGCCGTCCGTCGTGAGCAGATTTGTGGAACCACAGCCGTAGCACCAACCACGAGATCTACTTGGCGTGTGTGCTAAACAAGTGTGAGATTGAAGTAAGAAAACTGATTATATTAATTGATTCAAAAGTACATAAGATTGCTACAAATAAACATGAACTTGAAATTACATAAAAATTGGAGAACTAGACTTGACTTGACGAAAGGTAGAAGATTGAGATGTCATGAATGAAAGGTAAGAAATTGAAAGGACTGAAAGGATTGGACTTACAAGACTCGGGTGATCTTCTGAAACCTCGGTCTTGAAAGTGATTGAACTTGAGTATTGATCTTGAAAAAGAAAGAAGAAGATTGAAGGAGCCTTCGTAGGCAAAGCTCTTGGATTGAGAAGATGGAAGATAAAAGATGGATTGAAATGAAGGAAGGGCTCTCCTTAAATAGGCGGAGGAAACCCATGGACTCCAAATAAAAATTTGACATCCGAATAGTAAATTGCTACAGTGTCCCGCTACAGTGAACAGTAACTGCTACAGTGCTCCGCTACAGTGAACAATGCTCTGCTACAGTGATTGCTACAGTACTTGATATCAAATTTGCCACTTGTCATTGAGGTGAGTATTGTCATTTGTCAGCAATGAACAACAAAGTCGTCTGGATCATCAGGGTCATAGTCTCCCACTGATTCTTCTTCCTTTGGTTCATTTTCTTGGTCTTGGGAATCAATTGCTAGTAAGGCTTCTTGCAAGAATCTTTTGTATTGTTCCTTTGTCATTGTTCCTGTTAAACCAGCTTGCACTTGGGATTTTGTCATCAGAAATTGCTCTTGTTCTGGGTTCTTGATCTGTTTTTGTTTTTGAGTTCTCGCTTGTCCGAGTAACCATTGCTTAACATGAGGTAAGGCTGCACTGGTGGCATCAAATTTATCCCACCATTTAGTTCTGAATTGTCTTGCTAGAGATGGAAAAGGACTGTTGTTGTCGATTGTATAGTCCCAACTGACTATCCATGCAAGTTTGAAATTTATATAAAAATGAAACAGGGCAGGAAAATTATTGAGATGTGGTTTGGTATTTTGGAATTGTTTGGCAAAAAGGGAAAATCCTTGCTCTACTGGTTCTGGAAGGTTTTCAGGGATGGGACCAAAATAGGACCACCATGCGAAAAACCATGCCGGTATTGTGTCTACAAATTGATGCTTGAAGAACATAAGCCATGAATGGCTTGTTGGGAGGAAATAAAAAGTGTTGTACCAGGCTGTACAGTAGTCCCAGTAATTGAAATATTGGGGTTTGAAATTTTGAGAAAATCTTCTAGGAGTTATTGGATGATCACCCCATGAAGATAGATTGTGAACTTGAAGGATCTGGCATGTTGAATGTGTGACAGAGGGTTCCGGTCCATCGGACTTGTATTGTTTGATCAAAACTGATTTTGTATCTACAAGGATAAATTCATAAAATTTTTGACTCTTGTTTGAAAAACCCATTGGAAATTCATTGTCATTTTGAAAAGAGTGATTTTGAAAATAATTGAAAGCACACCGATCTGGATCGGGATGAAAAAGCTCTTCTTCAATGGTAAATATTGAAAGAGTACTGGATTTTTTCAAATAATTTGACTGGTTTACAGAAAACGATTTTGCTGATTTTAAAGGTGCGGGACTAGTTTTGGTCACCACAATTTGACTTGCTGCAGAAGGATTGGCTACCTGTTTTCCCTTTGTATTGCGTTTCACAACTTCTTTAAAGGGTTGTGAATTTAATGCTAATTCTTTGGATTGTTCTAATTGAAGTAATTTGAGTTTCAAATTTTCTTCTTCTCTTTCCATTTGCTCAGCCCACAATTGTTTTGATGATTGAATTGGGATTTTTGGCAAAGGTTGTCTTGAAGGGGGATTTGAGATCGGACTAGTTGATTGAATAGAGTTTGGATCTTGGGCAAATTGGGCATACGACTCTGGAGTAGTATATTGTGGTTCTGATGATGTGGCTTGCTGTTTTGGTTTTGTGCCGGGCTTGATCTTGGCCCAACTAGTTGGTAATTGTCTTGGCATCTTGGCCCTGAAGGAATTCACGGGTTAAGAAATCGGGCAAGGAATTATGTTCTCCTTTAATAAATTCAGTATCAAAATCAAAATCACTAAATATAGCTTGCCATCTGGCAAATATTTGTTTTGAAGCAAGATTTTTTACATCTTTTTGTAAAACACTTTTTGCAGCTTTGCAATCAACTCTTAAAAGAAACTTTTGATTGAGTAAATCTGATTGGAATTTCGAAATGCATAAAACCATTGATAAAATTTCTTTTTTAAGGCCATTTAAGGCCTTTCTGTGTGATAAAGGCCACCTCAGGTGTAAAACGTTGACAGTCCGGGGGTAAGTGTAAGCACCTCATTTTTGCACCTCCCAAAATGCAGAAAATGAAATTTTAATTTAAAAGTCAAACTTGAGAAAGTCAAAAAGTTGACTTTTTTATCTGGTGCAAATCAGTCACCATGCTTCCCACCATTGGAAAGAGGATTCCGATACGGTTCTAATGGAACAGAGTTTGCTCAAATCGGAGTCCAAATGAAGAAGTTATGGACTGGTCAAATCTGAGAAAAGTAGAAATTGACTTTCTGCTAAACCCCAGATCAGCTACCCCATTTGATACCAGCAGAAAGAGCATCTCGACACGATTTCAACACAACTGAGTTTGCTAGAATCGGGGTCCCGGATAAGGAAATATGAGCAAATTTGGCTCCGGGACGCGGCCCGGCACTTCTGCCAAAAAACAATTTGCTGCTAAACTGAAGTTCAGTGGATAGGGAATCTCGCACTGATTCCAACGCCACTAAGTTTGCTAAAATTTGATATCAGACGAGTGAGTTGTGGGCAGTTAAAGTTTCTGAAAATCTGCACACGTAGCAAATAGTGAAGAAAGAGCAGCAAAGTAAAAGGTTTTGAATTAAAAAATAATATTTTTGCTAAAAATATAATTAAAGTATTTAAAATAAAAGAAAAAGAAAAGAAAATTAAAAGATGCATGTGCATCCAAAACCTAAAACAAAAATCTTAATAAAATAATAATAAAAGTACAATATGAATTAAATAAAGAAAAAGGAAAATAAAAAAAAATATGATTGGACGAATTCTCCCATGTGGAGAAGTCGTTCAAGCAAGCTTGGCCTCTAAGTTTACTTGGAGGCTAAGTCTTGAAGCAATCATGGCTTTTGTTTAAAAAAAGGGCATGAATTGAAAAGATTAAGGCTTTGGTGATAGAGTGCAAAAGTAATTGATTTTTAGTCAAGGCATATAAAAGGCAACCCTAGCACCCTTTCTCATGGTCGGCTCATTCTTGTTGAGGGCTCTCACCTTTCTTCTCCCCTCTCCTTCCTTCTCCCCTCTCCTCTAAGCCCTTGCTTGCTTGCCCATAACCCCAAGAACACCCCACCTTGAGCTTCTTTTTCTCTCATCACTTCTTCCTCTCCACTCTCACTCAAGCAAAGGGGGAAGGCTTGCTGTTGGTGGTGCCAAGAGAGGCTCCAGCCTTGGTCTTAGCTCCAAGGAGGCTCCACACAGCTTCAACCTAGGTTTCAAGCCCAAGGTGAGCTCCCTTAGGTCATTTTCCTTCACATATGTAAATATTGATCCATTTGAAGCAATAGGATTTTAATCGTGTGATATGATTTTTGTTATGGGTGGTATTTGTATCCGAATCAAAGATGTGTACATGATTTCGAGTGTTTTAAAATCATTGTTTGTTTGATTTTAATATTGTTGTTATTTATTTACAAGGGAGCATGTTTCCCCTTGTTCTAATCCAATGTATCTGAAAGAGTAGAGGACTACTCTATAGGTCCATGATCTATAACAATTCAGAATTGAACAATGCGGAAACAATACACAGAGAATTATACGAGGAAACCTGGATCCAGATCCAGGAAAAACCTCGAGTCTATATGAGGCGACTAACTCTTCGAAATCCACTATTGAATGAAAAGACAATTACAAAGGAGTACATACTTAACCTTTACAATTTGACTCACTCAACAGCAATCCACAGTTCGAATCCACGAACTGCAACACAGCTTGAATCCACAAGCTGCAGAACACGATCAGTCCAGATCGCAAACAATCACTCACCAGTGATCCACAGTTCGAATCCACGAACTGCAACACAGCTTGAATCCACAAGCTGCAGAACACGATCAATCCAGATCGCAGCAATCCCCTCAGAATCCACTGAGACGATCCAATGCAGTAGGAATCCACCTACGCATCAATCAAGGCCGATCACCAGTCCAGGCGATCACACGATCAGATGAAGTTCCGAATTGAAGAAGAATCCTCTATCTTCAATTCCAGGTGATCTATCTCAGATCTCCCCCTCACTCGATCGCCGACTCTCTAAAGAAGATTTGATCGAATCTCAAATACCTCAAGATTCGAAATCAAAATGATCCAAAGACAAAAGTCCCAATTAAAAATTACAACACGTCTATTTAAAGAATAAAACTCAGATCGCGTCGAGCGCTGGTGGCGTCGTGAAGCGATCGATGTAGACGGCTGGAAGCGAACTCAAGTCCCGCTCAGAGTAAGTTGAATCAGTTAAAAGCGCGCTGCTAGCGAGCTGCTAGCGGGAGAGTAAGCGGCATGTGCACAAACCTTTCTTTCAAAACACTAATTCACTTATGCGCTGCCAGCGGGGTGGCAGCGGCGTGGTAGCTGTGTGGTGGCATCAACTTCTTCTTTTTTACTAAATTCACTGAATTTTCATTGTTTAATCTGCACATCTTGAAGCTTCATTAGAAGACATAATTTGTCAAACGTTTGCCATAACAGGAGTGTGAGTTTTCACACTTACAATCTCCCCCTTGGCAAATGCCTGACAACAACCTCACAACAGTGTTTAATATTAAACTCAGTTAATATTGATATCCATTTACGAATTTTAAAACCATACTGATAAGGAGAGACACAATGATTGTGAAGAATCCAGTATTTCATTCATTCACAAAAGATATACAGAGATCAGAAACATATACATTGTTCAAAAATTACAGTTTCTCCCCCTTAATCACCACTCCCCTTTAAACCTTCTTTCAGGAGAAACAAATAGAACAGAACACAACAAAACTATCATATCCATAGCAAAAAAAAAATAACAGGCAGCAGTTAGCAGCAAGCATCAGCAACAACCCAGCCAAACCATCAACAGAAACAAAAACTCCAGCAGCATCATCCAAATTTCTCCCCCTTTCTGGAAGGAGGTTTGGGTTCCCAAGTCCTTGAGTAATGCTTGTAAGCATCTTGGGATCTGGAGTGCAGCCAACTGAGTTTGTGATCCATCTCCAGCTGAGTCTTCCGAATGCATTCCAGAAAATGATCCGCTTCATTTTGCATACGTTGCTGAGCAGCAACGTCCCTTTGTACCTCACCACATGTAAAATCAACATCCTTTGCCAATTGCCCCAGCTTCTCTTGGGTCTCTGATTTGAACATGCTCATCATGAGCATGTGAGACCGAACCTCTGAATTGAAAGCCTCCTGAGAGGCTTGCATGGAATTCAGTTTTTCGATAATTGCCACAGCATCAGAGCTGGACAAAGAGGACTGAGAAGAGGAGGGTTCAGAAGACACCAACCGAAACGGATTTGCTCGTTTACTTCGGGTCAGAGTGGAGGAATCAATGGGAGGTCGGGGATGAATGATCAATTCAGCCGGATCAGGGAGTACCCCCTGATGAATACACAGGTAAGTGATGAATATGCCAAAAGGAAGAGCTGCAGTCTTGGATTTTAAATTCCGAGACTGAAGGATCTGATGAAAGATGATGGAAGGAATACAGATACTTTCTCTGTTCCAGATGGCATGAAGAAGTCTGGCCCGAGAGTGAGAGATCTCTGAGTGATGATCAGATGGAACAAGAGAAGCACACACAAACAGATTCAAGATCCGGAGAAGATCTTGAAGAGAGCCACGAGGCATATAGTTGGGCTTATTCTTGATGGAAGTGGGAGCACCCTGAACTATTAGAGAAGGAATGATGGACTCCATAGGAGGATCAGTATGAGACTCAAGAAAGTTAAAGGAGGGAGAATCAACAAGAGGCAGTTCAAGAAGAGAGGAAATAAGCTCTTTCGAGAAGTCGAAAGAGATTTCCCTGACATAGGCTTTGACATAGCCTTGATTGGCAAGATGGAGATGATGAAGATTAGAGTAAAATTCTCGGACCAGGTCCGGATATGCAAAACCACCGAGTAAAGCAAATTTTTTCCAACCATTGTCCGAAAACAATGAGTAGAAAGGAGATTCAGAAAATGACTCAAGCTTGATGGCCCTTTCCAGAAGAAGTGGCCTGTGCTTGAAGAATTCATTGAAATCAGATAAACCATTCCCCACAAATGGTTCAGAAGAATGAGAAGGGGAAGGAGGTCTCACTGGAGGAGAAGAAATAACAGGAGAAGACCTCACAGGAGGAGACGATGTTGAAGGAGAATCAGTTCTCGACTTTCTCTTGAGAGGCATGGTGAAAACAGAATGGAAGAGAAGGAGAAAACAGACAGAACCAACCAACAAACGATAAAGCCCTAATGGCTGAAAAATCTCCCAAACCCTAGCTTAGAATAATGAGAGAAGACTACTGAACTAGGAAGCAAAAAATGAAGAAGTAGGATGAAGACAGTAAAAAATTTTTTTTACCTGAACAGTAGGCAGGAAGGAGGAAGGTGAAAGCGACAGCAGCACCGGGACACGACGCGAGAGGCGAGGGAAAAATAGGGTGAAAAAGAACAGGGGTAAAAAAATGACCGCAATTTCACCTATATATAGGCAAACAGAGTACGCTGCCAGCGAGCAACTGGCGACGTAGAAATGGGCAAGTGCCAGAGCAAGCAATACTAGAGAAGGCTACATGCACGCTTCTAGCGATGTAGAAGGTGCACATGCACACACAAAGAAAAACACAGATTAAAGGTAGAAATTTATAAAAGAGGTTTGAACTATTCTTCATGACAGCCTCATACTTCCAAACACAAAGCTAAGATTTTAGCTAAACCAAAAAAAACATCCAGATAATCAACTTATTCAATCTAAGAAGTACTTACCACAAAACTTATCTTGAAGTACCTATCAAAGTTAATTCAGATGTGGTACATTTCATATCAAAGAGCAAAATTTCCTTCATGGTTTCTCATACTATAAATTTTCTTCAAGATATTAAGCACATATGCATATTAATGAATCAATGCTTGTGAGAAATGAGCAACATTTTTGACTTTTACACTTCATACATATAGAAGGCTATTTCAGTGTAAACAATTTTGAAAAGTATAGACATATCCCAACTTCATTTTGGTGGCTTTCGCACATCAGAGATAGGTAGCCTTTTTTGATCTCTTTTTCTTTTCTTTTTAAAGAAGGCATTGACCCTTAAAAAACCTGAGTTTACAGTTCATTCCAAGAATATACCTTCTTTCTCTTTTTCTTTTTGAGATTTACAGTGGCTTTCACTCTACTCTCTATGGCAGCCATTTCCAAAACTTTTCTTTTCATAAAGGTGATAGCCTATAGATCCCAAGCTTTACCACACAATAAGCTTCTATACGTAAAGGTGTTTCAGACAAAGTTGCTGGTTAGAAATAAGACATTTCTGTCAATATGCATAAACTCAATCTTCCTGAAAACAGATCTTAGTAATAAGAACACACAAATTCATTTTGAACAGATATGTAAGACATTTTACATCAAAATTAACTCAAAACAGAACCTGATTTTCAGTTTTGAGAGCATACTCCTAGGGATTTCCTAAGAGTTTCAAATCTATTTTGCTCTAAAGGTTTAGTAAAAATGTCAGCCAACTGTTTTTCAGTAGATATATATTCAATCATAACAGTTTTGTCTTCAATCAACTCTCTTATAAAGTGATGCCTGATATCTATATGTTTGGTCCTTGAGTGTTGAACAGGATTCTTAGAGATATTTATGGCACTTTGATTATCACAGAAGAGAGTCATTTGATCTTGATCTAACCCATAATCTGATAACATTTGTTTCATCCAGATAAGTTGAGTACAACTGCTTCCTGCAGCAATATACTCAGCTTCAGCAGTACTCAGAGAAACACAGTTTTGTTTCTTGCTTAACCAGGCAATGAGATTATTTCCCATGTAAAAGCAACCACCAGATGCGCTTTTTCTGTCATCCATACACCCAGCCCAATCAGCATCAGTGTATCCAGTAAGATGTGGGTTTGTCTCTTTGGAAAACCAAATTCCCAGATCAATAGTTCCATTAACATATTTTATAATCCTTTTTACAGCATTCAAATGAAATTCTTTAGGATTAGCCTGATATCTAGCACAGACTCCCACACTAAAGCTTATATCAGGTCTACTTGCTGTTAAGTACAGTAGACTCCCAATCATTCCTCTGTACAGGGTAGGGTCTACAACTTTTCCAGATTCATCTTTTCCAAGTTTTAAACTAGTACTCATAGGAGTCCTAGCATGTTTAGCATGAGTTAAGCTGAATCTTTTAACAAGATTTCTTGAATATTTTGTTTGAGAGAAAAAAATTCCTTGTTGAGATTGATAAATCTGAAGACCTAAGAAAAAGTTCAGTTCACCCATCATACTCATTTCAAATTCACTTTTCATTAAGTCAGCAAAGGAGTGAGCATGATTTTCAGAAGTGGACCCAAACACTATGTCATCAACATAGATTTGAGCAATCAAAATATGTTTGGACTCTCTTTGAATAAAAAGAGTTTTATCCACATTTCCTCTCATAAAACCAGATTCAAGTAAAAAGGAGGTGAGTCTCTCATACCAAGCTCTAGGAGCTTGTTTGAGTCCATACAAAGCTTTGTTCAGTTTATAGACATATTTAGGATGATTTGTGTCCTCAAATCCTTTAGGTTGCTCTACATAGACCTCTTCATTCAGATATCCATTCAAGAATGCACTCTTAACATCCATTTGAAACAGTTTAAACTTCAAGTAACATGCAATAGACAACAGTAATCTGATTGATTCTAACCTAGCTACAGGAGCAAAGGTTTCATCAAAATCTATTCCTTCTACTTGAGTATACCCCTGAGCAACAAGTCTAGCCTTATTTCTGGTTACTATCCCATTCTCATCAGATTTGTTCTTAAAAATCCACTTGGTTCCTATCACATTCAGATCAGAGGGTCTTTCAACCAATTCCCAAACATTATTTCTAGTAAATTGATTCAGTTCTTCATGCATAGCATTCAACCAAGAATCATCCAACAATGCATCTTTATAAGATTTTGGCTCAAATTGAGAGAGATAAGAAGAAAATCTTACCTCATTATGTACCTGATGTCTTGTTCTGACACCATCTGAAATATTTCCAACAATTTGCTCAGTAGGATGATCTTTGAGAGTTTTTGTCAGAGGAACCACTTCAATGCTTGAGGAAGCATCTCTGATTTCATCCTCTTCATCTACAGCCTGTAAAAATTCACTGTCAATACCTTCATCATCAATTAGCACATTTATAGATTCCATTACAACAGATTTTTGCAAATTAAAAACTCTGTATGCTCTACTAGAAGAAGAATATCCTAGAAAAATTCCTTCATCACTTCTAGAATCAAATTTTCCTAGATTTTCTCTGTCCCTTAAGATATAACATTTACTTCCAAATACTCTGAAATATTTCAAGTTTGGCTGTTTTCATTTCCAAAGTTCATAGGGAGTTTGTTTCCACTCAGATCTGATATAAACTCTGTTACTAATGTAACAGGCAGTGTTTATAGCTTCAGCCCAGAATTTTGTTGAAATTTTCTTGGCTATCATCATGGTTCTAGCCAGTTCTTGTAAAACTCTGTTCTTCCTTTCCACAACTCCATTTTGTTGTGGGGTCTTAGGAGCAGAAAATTCATGTTTGATTCCTTGTTCTTCACAGAAATTGGAAAACATTTGATTCTCAAATTCTGTCCCATGATCAGATTTGATTCTAACAATCTTTCCTATTTGCAAGTTCTTTTCAACTTGAATTTGACAGCACAGATGTTTAAAACAGTTGAAACATTCAGATTTTTCTCTTAGAAAATCTACCCAGGTATATCTGATGTAGTCATCTACAGCAACAAATATATATTTCTTTCCTCCCAGACTTTCAGTCTTTGTAGGTCCCATTAAATCCATATGAATCAGTTCTAATGGTCTTGATGTTCCTACAATGTTGGTTTTCTTGTGTGTGGCTTTGATTTGCTTTCCTTGGTTGCAAGGACCACACATTCCTTTCTTTTTATTTTTCCCAAACTTGGGAATTCCTCTAACCAGCTCAGACTTAGAGATTTTTGACAAATCTCTATAGTTAATGTGGCCAAGTCTTCTATGCCACAAATCAATTTCA
The DNA here is from genome assembly GCA_947561395.2 of Buxus sempervirens. Classification (NCBI taxonomy): domain Eukaryota; kingdom Viridiplantae; phylum Streptophyta; class Magnoliopsida; order Buxales; family Buxaceae; genus Buxus; species Buxus sempervirens. The sequence goes on from OX387183.1 coordinate 12,283,919, forward strand.
TTGCCTATGGAGGATTTTAAAGAACACTCATTGTTTCCAATAATCTCATAGCAATTATCACTTGTTCTTTCACCTACAAGAACAGTTCTACCAGATTTATCCAATATTTTGCATTCTTTTCTGGTGAAATTAACAAATAATCTGGAATCACATAATTGGCTAATACTGATAAGATTTGCCTTCAAACCAGATACAAATAGAACATTCTTTAAGCAAACTCCATTTGGACCTGTAACAGTTCCTTTACCTTTGACCTGGGAGGTGCTTCCATCACCAAATGTAACACTTCCACCAAAGTATTCTTCAAAAGTACTGAACATAGCCTTATGACCACACATGTGTCTTGAACAACCACTGTCCAAGTACCACATGTTGACATCATGAGCTTTTAAAGCTACATGAACCACATTAGCAACTAAGGAATCTTTTCTTACCCAAATCTGTTTTTCAGGAGTCTTCTGAAAAGTACCTTCATCAACTACTTGAGTTTTTGAAGGAAGCTTCTTTGACAGATTTGTGACTTCCTGATTTAATGTTTCAGTCAATTTTAACAGGGAGTCAAATCTGTTGTACAAGTCCAGGGACTGACTTTGATTCACTTTTCTCTTATTATCAAAATATCCATCAGGGAAACCATACAGTGCATAGCACTTTGGTCTTATATGACCCTTTTTATTGCAGTGATGGCATACAGGTATGAACCTATGTTCAGAAAAATCAACATTTCTAGACTTGCCAGCATTTCTAAACTGTACAGATTTAGATTTCTCAGAAGTTGAAGATTTACCTGTTGGTCTTACTTCTCCAGCAGAAATTTTCTGTGAAGATTCCTTGTTTTGATTACTTACACTCATTCTCTTTTCAGCAGAATTTGAGCTTTCAGGAACTTCCTTTGAAATTGATTCCTCAATAATTTGAGGATTTCCTGCAGAAAAATTTGAAACATCAGATTTACTTAAATTTGAAACTTTCTCAAGTTCACTCACTTTACCTTGAAGTACAGAAATCTGAGCTTCCTTTTCTTTTAGTTTTTCAGTTTTTTCAGTTAAAGAAGTTACCAGAAAATCTTCTTTGGCATGTCTTTCAAGTAACTTCTGATTTATTGAATCTATTTCTGCAATAGCTTTATTTTTCTCTGTTTCTGATTCCTTCAATTTTTTACTCAGTTTCTTGACTTTCTTCTGAGCTCTATTGAATTCCTTATAGAGCTGATTGTAGGCTTCTTGTAGTTCTTCTTCATCATCTGATAAAGTCTCTTTATTATCTCCTGCAATTCCAGAGATTGAACTACCAGAAGAGGATGAGTAAAAAGAATTGAAAGCAGTAAAATTAGCAGAAATATCCTCATCAGATTGTGAAGAATTATCAGTGTTACTGTCATCCCAAGTAACCTGATAATTAGTCTTTTTCTTTTTATCCTTTGAGGGACAATCAGATGCAACATGTCCAAATCCTCTACATTTGTAACATTGGACTTCATCATTCTGAGAAAATTTCTTCTCCTTTCTTGGATCAGAAATTTTCTTATCAGATCTCCTATTTGATCTATCCATGGATGATGAAGAATTGGATTGTCTCTTTTTAAACATTTCCTTAAACTTTTTGGCTAAGAGAACAAGTTCATCCATATCAACATCAGAATTATCTGATTCTTCAGTATTTACAGATTTTACCGATTTTAGAGCTATTCCTTTATTTCTTTTTGGAATATTCAGATCTAGCTCATAAGTCTGTAAAGATCCTACCAGATCTTCAATTCTCATGTTATCTACATCTTTTGCCTCTTGTATTGCAGTTACTTTAGGTCTGAATCTTTCAGGCAAAGATCTTAAGATTTTTCTAATAACCTTTGATGTAGAGATTTTTTCTCCAAGATTAAAACTAGAATTAACAATATCTGAGAGTTTAGCATAAAACTCATCAAAAGACTCATCATCTTTCATATATAGAGTTTCGAAAGATGTAGTAAGTCTTTGAAGTCTGGAAAGCTTGACAGCTGAGGTTCCTTCATGAGTGACCTCAAGAGTGTCCCAAGCTTCCTTAGCAACTTCACATGAGGAAATTCTCCTGAATTCCTCAACACTAACAGCACAAAATAAGGCATTCATTGCCTTGTTGTTCCATCCACATTGATCAGATTCAGTTTTAGTCCACTGATCATGAGGTTTAGGGATCACAACACCTACTTCTGTTGTGGTCACAGGTGGATGATAACCATTACAAACCGAGAGCCAGACACGCTCATCGATTGATTTCAGGTAAGCTCTCATTCTTGCTTTCCAGTAAGAATAATTGTTACCTTCAAATAATGGAGGTCTAGAGGCAGATCCTCCTTCTTTTCCAAAATCCATGCTATAGATCTAGATCACACTTTGTATAGCAATTCAAAGTGAATAGGCTCCGATACCACTTGAAAGAGTAGAGGACTACTCTATAGGTCCACGATCTATAACAATTCAGAATTGAACAATGCGGAAACAATACACAGAGAATTATACGAGGAAACCTGGATCCAGATCCAGGAAAAACCTCGAGTCTATATGAGGCGACTAACCCTTCGAAATCCACTATTGAATGAAAAGACAATTACAAAGGAGTACATACTTAACCTTTACAATTTGACTCACTCAACAGTAATCCACAGTTCGAATCCACGAACTGCAACACAGCTTGAATCCACAAGCTGCAGAACACGATCAGTCCAGATCGCAAACAATCACTCACCAGTGATCCACAGTTCGAATCCACGAACTGCAACACAGCTTGAATCCACAAGCTGCAGAACACGATCAATCCAGATCGCAGTAATCCCCTCAGAATCCACTGAGACGATCCAATGCAGTAGGAATCCACCTACGCATCAATCAAGGCCGATCACCAGTCCAGGCGATCACACGATCAGATGAAGTTCCGAATTGAAGAAGAATCCTCTATCTTCAATTCCAGGTGATCTATCTCAGATCTCCCCCTCACTCGATCGCCGACTCTCTAAAGAAGATTTGATCGAATCTCAAACACCTCAAGATTCGAAATCAAAATGATCCAAAGACAAAAGTCCCAATTAAAAATTACAACACGTCTATTTAAAGAATAAAACTCAGATCGCGTCGAGCGCTGGTGGCGTCGTGAAGCGATTGATGTAGACGGCTGGAAGCGAACTCAAGTCCCACTCAGAGTAAGTTGAATCAGTTAAAAGCGCGCTGCTAGCGAGCTGCTAGCGGGAGAGTAAGCGGCATGTGCACGGACCTTTCTTTCACTTATGCGCTGCCAGCGGGGGTGGCAGCGGCGTGGTAGCTGTGTGGTGGCATCAACTTCTTCTTTTTTACTAAATTCACTGAATTTTCATTGTTTAATCTGCACATCTTGAAGCTTCATTAGAAGACATAATTTGTCAAACGTTTGCCATAACAGGAGTGTGAGTTTTCACACTTACAGTATCCCTCTATGTAATCCCTCTTCTTTATCCTTTCTTTAGACTTTTTTTTCTAGGCTAAATGAATATGTTACATGGATGTGATCATGTTATGGATTGTGTATGATGCATGTTGAGTTCTCTTTTCTTTTTCTTATTTGTACAGGGTTTCATCATTATTTTTGGTGTGCATGAGATCATCCATCATTTAGAACATGTATGTCATCATTTTGGGATTATGAGAATAGTTTTTTTACCGTTTTTCTTATGTTTCATCACTTTTTTTGTAAGTCCAAGCTGCTGTTTTCGACCATAAGAAATCAGTCTCTTTCGGCTTTGTACATATCACACAAGTATGTTTATACTTTCACACATTAGAAGCATATCTAGGTGCTTTATATATGTTACTGTTTAGTGTAGTTTGCATGCATATAAAACCTGTTTTTCAGCTCTTAATTGTGTGTCTTGTTATCAAGTTTGGTTTTGACTTAAAGCATGCTTATCGAAGCCCTATGTTGCTTGATTTTCTTCTATGTATGTTAATGATTGGTTTTCAATAAAAAGGAACCAAAATAGTGATGTTTGAGTCCCTGTTTATTCATTGAATTGGCTAAGGAAAAGGAGAAGGTAATCCCTAACCTTTTCCTTTCTTGTTGATTTTCAAAACCTCAAAGAAGAAGCAAGGTGGCTCTTCTCCGAACCATTGTGGGCTCACACAGGAGCCCACACAATCCCTGGAACACCCCAAGGAGCCTAAAAACCCAACCCCAATGCAAAAATCCGAGAAAAAGGTTTCTGTGGGTTGATCTGGAAACTCAGGCCGGATCAACTGAAACCCATGTGTGGCCGGCTAAAGGTGCCGGATACACTGAGCCTTGTGTGTAACCAGCATCTTAGGCCGGCTACACTACCAAACTGCATTTTTGCCATTTTCTGATCTTGTGCTATTTTTTGGTTTGTTTGATCAAATCCGGGCGAACCAGTAGGGTTTTCGAGTCACCCGGAAACCCAAGGTGGGCCTTGGACCGACCCGGTCCAAATTGATTTCCGGTGGGCCTTCCAACGGGGCCCACCAAGCCCGACAAACCCACTTTTGCTAATAAAGATAATTAAATTGATTGAGTGGGCCAAACCCATTGAGGCCCACCAAAGCCCAATTCGGGGCATGCATGCTTAAATTATGTTGTGGTTTGACCGAGACCAAGGGCAGGGCCTATCGGGCCCACCAAGCCCATTAACCAACCAAGGTTAGGGTTTCAAAACCCTAACTCAAGAAGTCTTGGGCTTTTAAACCCAAGCCCAGGTAAAGGGCCCCAAGCTCAATGCTTGGCCCATTTTGGCATGGATTAAGCAAGATAACTCAACAAACTTGGCAACCAACTATGTGGCCCGCTCAAGGGCCCACAAAGCAATCCCGGCCCGCTTTGGCATGAAATCCACTTAAATAAACAAACTTAAACTTCAAATAAAAATCAATTCATTTGAACCAAAGCCCAAATGGCCTCTCAGGTTTAGACTGAGGCCCACCAAGGGGACATATGGGCTACACTTGGCCCACCAAGGGATCCATGGGCCTTCCAACGGGACCCACCCAATCAGACTCACTTCATTCAATAATAAGAAGATAAAATCAAGTAAAAGGACCCACACCACTTTAGCGGTCCCGCCAGACTTAAACCAAAATTGAATGCTGGATTAGGAATCGGGTGAGTGAGAGACCAAAGTTGACTCAAACCAGGGAAACCCATGGGACCCGTCACTTGACGGGGTGGACTTGGGTGTCTACGGACTTCCCCAGACCGCAACCGAGAACCCCCTTAGAATCTCAAGCCGCAGACCAGGCCTTAGTAGAAGAACTTAGGTACCCAGGTGTCTGCCTGCACCCCACCAGGCAGTGGCGACTCCAAACAATCCCGAGGCACGCGTCGTTTTGCGTGCGCCTCGTCGTGCGACCGAAATCGGTTGCGCACAGTAAGGATACTGATAACTAAGGTAGAAGTTAAATGACCAAAATACCCTTATGAATTATCTAAGGAGAACCATGTCTCAAAGAAGCTTAAATACGGGTCAAACAATAAACATCGAGGAAAATAACTTAATAAATATAGAAAAAGATTTAAACAATTGGACAATTCCTAAAGTTCCAATAGATCAAGTTTACAAAAAGGTAGTTTTAAATTTATATCAAATTATTCAATTAAAATAGTAGAACAAACAATCTCTCTAACAAATGAACACAAAAAAATCAATCTTTTAACTCATAGAACATTAGAAAAACATAGGCAAAAATACAATTACTTACACATAGGAATGGTTCAAATAGCAATTAAACCATTAACAAGACAAGTATTAAATACTGCAATTTTATTATGTTTACGTGACTATAGACATAATCAATTCAATGATTCTTTATTAGGAATAATAGAGTCAAGCTTGTACAATGGACCAATATACTTTAATTGTTTCCCAGATTTTTCAATATGTCTAACAGATCCAGGAGTGCTTCAATCCTTAGTTTTAAATATAAAATCTACAGGATATGATATGCTCCCGGGATCAATCCCATTTGCAATCATATATAGGATACATTATAAAGCAATGACGACAATGGCAAATCCATTAGTCAAAGTTGCAAGCCCAAAAGGAGAAACTCTTCTCCTTCAAACCAACCCTAGAGATTCAAACGTCATTGTACCAAGAACAATTAAATGGAATGAAGTCAATCTACCCAATGAATGGAATAATCAATTAGCTGTTACTCCACCCAAGAAAGAAAACAAAAAATTAGATCATGTAATACAACATGAAGATGGTAGTGTAGAAATCAAATTCTCCAAGTTAAATTTTAGAAATTTTGAATTAGGACAAAGTAGTCGCAATCCTTTAGGAAGTAGAATTCCATCCTTTTCCAGTCCTAGAAAATCATATTCATCAATTCCTTCGACAATAAGGCTGTGTTTGGAGCCTTGGATTTGGAGAGAAAAGAAAAGAAATCCCAAAAGGAAAAGAAAAGAAAAGAAAAGAAATGAAAATATGTAATTTTCCACTGTTTGGTTTGCCAGAGAAAACAAAGAAGAAAATCTTTTAGAAATCATTTTCTACTGTTTGGTTGTTTATAGAGAAAATCAAAAAGGAAATTGAAATAGTTTTCTTTGAATACTTTTTGCAATTGAGCCTAGGGATGGAAATGGGGCAGTTTGGCTCCCTATAGGGTTTAGCCAAAACCAAACCCTAACCCACCCTATCGTATTGGAAACGGGTCAACCTAATCCGTTTGCCAAAAAAAAGAGGGGTGAGCTAATTTGCTTTTAAATGCAATTTATCAAATAACAATACTTTTATTCATTAAACATATGTTTTAATATATGATATATATATTTCAAAAAACTGATTTTAATGATAAAAGACATTTTTTAAAGAGTGAGGTTTGATTTGTAGATTAGTTTATTAAAAAAAAAAAATAACTTACAAACAAGTCAAGCATTACGAAAAGTTGAATGGAGTTCTTGACCAATTAAGCATCAATTTGGGTACACTTTCTACCCACCTTTTTATTGGCATTGATTTTTTCAGTATTGGAGAAAAAACCACGTCACACCTTAGTCGTGTTATCCCTTGGTTGCTTATGGTTTAAGTGACTCTTTGGTCCCAATTCCATATAAGTGACTCTTTGGTCCCAATTCCATATAAGTGACTCTTTAGTCCCAACTCCAAATTCCAAATTATTGAAATGCTATATGAAGTTAAATGGAACCTATATTAAACCGTAAATTGTGTTATGAAAATGCTATTATTTATATTATTAAAATTAATTGAACAATAGCAAGGAAAATAGATTCTCATTAAATTTCATTAAAATTATAGAGAATACAATTCAAACTTATAGTTTATAACAATGCACCAAAATATGCATTATTATCAATCATTCCTATAAAAAAAACTAATCAAAAACAAATAACCTATCTAGAATTACAAAAATAGTTGATTTAATGAATTGTAAATAGATAAGAAGTTGTAATGCTTGAGAAAAAAAGCTTGATCATCTTGAACTAGCAACAAAACATATGAAGTCCAAATCATGAAGGTCACCTGCAATTCAAAAGAAAAATAAGATGCAAATTGTAAGCAAAAGAAAAGGTAAAATATAATGTGAATCTGATCCAATACCGAAGTAAAGATGTAACCAAAAAAGAAGAAGGATAGATAGATCTTATATATAAAAAAATAAAAAAATAAAAAAATAAAAAAGCAAAGCCTGACAGTCAACTTAGCTACCATACATACGATTTGCGAATAAATGAATTCTACAAACAACCCATAATAATAGTAACAACAAATCATAAGGAAGAGTTTTACAGTCTCTTCTCCAACATGTAAAGGAAGTCATGCTTGTCGGATATAAAAAAAAATGTGTGCTGTAGTATTATCCCAAAAGGAAATGTGACTCATAGTTAGACAAAGTATAATATGTTAGAAGCTACTACAGAATAACTTGTAGCCAACATGCTACTAGCCTCTAACCAATCCTTGCAAAAAAAAAACACCATTTGCTAGATGGAAATTAAAAAAAAAAAAAATACAGATAAGAGACATAGCTAGTCTTACCTGCAAATATGCAGTAGATATCATTTCGGACATGGTGAAAACAAAGATGAAAGATGCATCTCTTAACCAGGAGTGGTGTCAGAAATCATGAAGGCATTGCACAGCTTATGTATATGTCTCCAAGCACATCGTACACTTATGCATCACAGAAGTTGTCCTAGATGCAACCCTAGTACATAGATAAATAAGTGCGTATTGCTAAAACTCAACAAAAAAGAAACAAACTAATTATTCTAAATGCAATAGCAATGATCTCACCACATAAGAGAAGAGAATGAACATGAAAATGGATTAATAAATGAAGAAGATTTAGTAAAGAGAGTCTCCCATATAGCATACTAAAGAAAAATATAGATAATAACAAGGAGAAACAGTAAATGTCTTCCAACTAATATAAGACCTTTATTTGAGTAGAATAAATACCACAACAATGATAATAAAAAGGTTATCCCAATGCTCTTCATCTGCATATTGAATAGCTATACAGTCACCTCCATATCAAAATGCAAAAAACTAGAACCAAGCCAAAGATATTAAGAATCTGGTACATTTACTCTTAATGCACTCATTACACAAGGCACCAACACTAGAAATAAAACAAAAATTTCCCATGACCAACATGACAAAGCCAACGAATAGACTCAGACAAGCACTCCCTGACCCTTGCCTAGATATAAATAACAGAGATGTTTTAAGAACTCTACTAGCTAGTAAAGATTTGAGAGATCGCAGAAACAAGGTTCTTCACAATAGAGGTGCTACAACTTTCAAATCTTCATAAAACCTTCCCTGTATGATCTAGCATTGAAAACACTTGAAATTCAAGCCCTGTTTTGTATGACACTCAGATCCAACAGACTAATCTACAAATCAAATATCACATAAAACACTTGCAATTTAAGCTTGATGGCATCTTCACAATGATAACGATTCAGCTGTATTTGCTGAAGTGCCCTCCCCTTCATAAAATAGCTAATTAAGCATATTAGAATTCATATGGCAGTAGATTCCTGGGCTTACTGTCAATATGAAAAATTCAATGTAAAGAAAAATAAAGGACTGATAGAAATGGGACTTGTGTTGCCCTACCATAAAACGCAATAAAAAAACCCTTCACAATAAGAAACAAATGTAATCGCAGTAAATAGATTGTCCAAAGGTTCTTCACCAGATAAAGGATTGATCGAAATCTTAAAAAAAAAAAAAATCGGTATGCCTGCGAGACAAATGTAATCGTAGTTAAAAAAAAGAAAAAAGAAAAAAACTGTCACAATAAGAAGAGAAATTTTCTCATGTCGAAGTTAAAAAACTGGAAATCTAATAAAAATTTTTTTTTTGAAAACCTGATAACCTACGTCAAAGAGTTGTTGGAGAAGAACCTTTGCTTTGCTTGAGGGCTATCAATGATGGGGTTAAATGGAATCGTTGAGTGTCGAGGTCTCACTTTTGGAGGAGAAGTTTGCTTCATTGTTGAGAGTGGCTGTCGACTAGGAGTTGAGAGTGGCTGTCGATTGAGAGTTGAGAGTCTTGAGATTTGAGAGAGGGCTGTATAGGTGAGAGCTACAAATGCATTTGCTATCGATTCCGAGACGAGAGAGATCCGAGTCGAGGAGAGCAAGCAAGAAGAGCTCGAAGAGCCTTTCTTCGTGTGTTTCTGTCGAAGAGCCCGCGTTTCCATTTCTCCCCAAATCTCTAGGTTTTTGGGGAGAAAATTTTTTAAAGAGGGAAAGAAAATTTGGCAGCCAAATTTCTTTCCATTTCCCGTTTTTTTATGTTTTCCAACCCTCACCAAACAGAGGAAAAGACTTTTTACCTCTTTTCTTTTCTTTTCTCCGCAAATCCAAACCTCCAAACACAGCCTAAACTTATTAGGAATAAAGACACAAGCAAATATAGTAAAACCAACTTATAAAACCAATGAACCTGATAATACTGACAAAGAATCAGAGGAACAAAATCTTTCCCCAACTTACTCTTAAATGCAAGATCCACAAACTAGTATGCACCCTAGTATAGACATGAGAGAAAAAAAATTTACAATTGATAAAGAATTTCTGAGAAAAGATTTTTATTCTCAAAACAATAAAACAAAAAGAGACCAATTTTTCAAAAATTACACTAAAGAACAAAGAGATCAAATTCAAACAAAATATTATGAGTTTTTAAATTTGTTACAATCAAATATGTATTTCTTCGATTGGTTTGATTTCGATCTTTCAATCTTAGAAAAACCAATAACAATTTGGAAAGGTACAGATGAGAAAACCATGGCATCTGTTCGTCCTCCCCAAGATCAAATTAAATTCAGTATAAAGAAAGCAGAAATAATTGCTACTCCTTACAAAGTTAAAAGTAGTGACAAAGACGCACAAGCAACAAACAAAAGTATAAACAAGATTATTGAACAAAATAATTTTACAAATAAATGTCTATATACAATAGGAAATCAGGTTGATAGAATAGAAACAATAATTCAAAAACAAGATACTAGTATACCTTCGACATCAAAAAAATGCACCAATTTTTAAACCAATTGAAATACCAAAACAATTAAGTAAACAATTAGAAATTAAAGAATTTGATCATGAAATAGACAAAAGACTACGAGAACTTTTGACTGATAATACAATAATCCTTGATACACAAGAATCCCCAATTCCACAAACTCCTCTTAGAATTAGACCAGGAACAAGTAGTCAAGGTAAACATGTTGACACAATAGAAAAATCAGAAGATTTAGAAATAAACAAGATGAATTGGAAAAACACTAGGAATTACTACCCTAGACCTAGTTTTTCAGATATGCAATTAGAAGAGAAAAATCAATTTACCCAAGCATCATTTCACCCAAATACAATCTACGAATGGAACATAGATGGAAAATCTGAACACCTAATTATAGAAACATTACAACATATGACAATGGTTAGCATGGCCTACAAAATCAAACAAGAAAATGTGTTAGAACAAGCTATAGCCCAAGCTTTGATAGCTGGATTCACAGGTCAGTTAAAACATTGGTGGGATAATTATCTTACTGATATTGAAAGAGCCAATATTTTAAATTCTGTCAAAATTAATGAAAATGAAGAACCAATTAAGACTGAAGATGATCAAGAAATACCCAATCCAGTAGAAACTTTGATTTATACAATTATGAAAATGTACATAGGAGATCCATCAAAATTAAAAGACAATTCCTCTGAAATCTTATTAAATCTTAGATGTAAGAAATTACAAGATTTCAAATGGTATGAAGATATGTTCTTGTCCAAGGTACTATTATGAGAAGATTGTAGCCGAGCTTTCTGGAAAGAGAAATTCTTGTCTGGATTGCCTTAGGCACTATCTGCAAAAATCCAGTCAAAATTAGCAGAACAATATAAAGGATCAATCCCATATGATAGGTTAACATATGGAGACTTAATCTCTACAATTAATTCTGAAGCTCTAGCAATATGTACAGAAATACAATTGAAAAACAAGCTTAAGAAAGATAGTTTAACGACAAGAAAAGAATTAGGAAGTTTCTGTGAACAATTTGGTTTTGAAAAAATACAAACACCGTCAACAAAGCTAAAAAGAAATTACAAGCCATACAAAACAAAATATAAAAGATTTAAAAAACATCACAAGAAAGAAACCAAGAATGATGACAATAATAAACCAAGTTCATCAAAGAAGTCTTCAAAGTCTTTCAAGAAAAATTTTAGCAAAGAAAAAACTTGTTATAAATGTGGAAGAATAGGACATTTCGCAAACAAATGTAGGGTAAAACAAAAAATAAATGAATTAGAAATAACGGAAGAATTGAAAAATCAATTACAAAAAATATTTATAATCAATTCAGAATCAGAACAATCAGAAACTTATTATGAAACATCAACTGAAGAACAAATAAATCAAGTTCAAGAAGATGATTACAATTCAGAATCTGATTCAGACACTGAATCCGACTCTGATGATGATAGACCTAAACCATGTGTAGGAAGTTGCTGTAACAAACCAAGCATTTGTATGTTGACCAAAGAACAAAACATATTATTGGATTTAGTAGATGAAATTCAAAATCCCGAAGAGAAAAAACTAGTATTACAAAAACTAAAACAATCACTCAATAAACCAAATACGAATTACTTAGAAAAACAAATTGCTGATAAAACTAAAAATCTATACAATTTTAAAGAAATAATTGAAAGATTTAAAAGAGAATCAAAAGAAGATATAACAATGCAAGATTTGAAGCATGAAGTCAATCAAATCAAATCAGAAATAAAAGAATTAAAAATCATAACAAATAATTTACAAATTCAAGTAAATATTCAAAGTCACCTCACCTACAATCAAATGAGAAGGATTCCAGAAGAAAAGGATGACGAAGCATCCACATCCCAAGATATTGAGGAAGTAGGAGAAAAAGAACAAGAACAATTTTTAGGTTTAATTTCAAAAGTTAACTTTAGAAAATGGTTAATCAAGATCAACCTAGTTGTCAATAAGGAATTTAAATTACAAACAATAGCTTTAGTTGATAGTGGTGCTGATTTCAATTGTATTCAAGAAGGTATAATCCCTTCTAAATACTTTGAAAAAACCAAAGAAAAGATTCATACTGCAAGTGGAGTTAGACTAAAAATCAATTACAAATTGTCAAATGTTCATATATGCAATGAAAATGTTTGTTTCAAAACTCCATTTATCTTAGTTAGTGATCTTAACAAACAAGTTATTTTAGGAACACCTTTCTTAGCATTAATTCAATCATTCACGGTTACTGATAATGGTCTTGAAACAAATCATGAAAATAAGACAATTAGTTTCAAATTTATCACTAGACAGTCAACTAGAGAAATTGATGTTCTAAAATAATTATCAATAACTCAAGAAGCCAATTTAATTCAAAGAAAAGAAAAACAAATTATGTTCCTCAAAGAAGAAATAGAAAATAAAAATATAGAACAGCAATTAAGCAGTCCTAATTTAATCCAGCAAATAGATATTTTCAAACAAAAACTGGAACGAGAAGTATGTTCTGATATCCTGAATGCTTTTTGGCATAGAAAGAAGCATACAGTCTCTTTACCTTACAATCCAGGTTTTCAAGAAAATAAAATCCCTACTAAAGCAAGACCTATCCAAATGTCACAAGAATTATTACAATATTGTAAACAAGAAATTCAGGATTTACTAAATAAAAATATTATTAGACCAAGTAAATCCCCTTGGAGTTGTTCTGCATTTTATGTCAATAAAAACTCAGAAATTGAAAGAGGAACTCCAAGATTAGTTATAAACTATAAGCCTTTAAATGATGCATTACAATGGATAAGATATCCAATCCCCAATAAATCAGATTTAATTCAAAGATTACATAATGCAAAGATCTTTTCCAAATTCGATATGAAGTCTGGTTTTTGGTAAATCCAGATTAATGAGCAAGATCGTTACAAAACGGTTTTTACAGTTCCATTTGGTCATTACGAATGGAATGTAATGCCTTTCGGTCTTAAAAATGCTCCTTCTGAATTTTAAAAGATCATGAATGACATTTTCAATCCATATGATAAATTTACAATAATCTACATTGACGATGTACTAGTCTTTTCATCATCCATTTCACAACATTGGAAACATTTAAACCAATTTTACAACATAATAAAACAAAATGGACTTGTTATATCAAAGCCCAAAATTGTCTTATTCCAAACCAAAATAAAATTCTTAGGTCATATTATTCATCAAGGAACAATTCGTCCTATTGAGAGGTCTCTCTCGTTTGGAGAAAAATTTCCAGATGAAATAAAAGATAAAAAACAATTACAAAGATTCCTTGGAAGTCTGAATTATGTTACAGATTTCTTTCCAAACCTTAGTCAATCAGTACAATTGCTAAGAAAGAGACTAAAAAATACTCCAGGTCCTTGGACACCGGAGCACACAGCAATTGTCCAAAAAATCAAAAAGGAAGTTAAACACTTGCCATGTTTAACCCTACCAAATCCAGGTGCACCTAAAATAGTTGAAACAGATGCATCAGACATTGGATATGGTGGTATTCTCAAACAAATAATTAACAATAAAGAACGATTAGTGAAATTCACAAGTGGTACTTGGAATCAAACTCAATCTAACTATTCTACAATTAAAAAAGAAATTTTATCAATGGTTTTATGCATTTCGAAATTCCAATCAGATTTACTCAATCAAAAGTTTCTTTTAAGAGTTGATTGCAAAGCTGCAAAAAGTGTTTTACAAAAAGATGTAAAAAATCTTGCTTCAAAACAAATATTTGCCAGATGGCAAGCTATATTTAGTGATTTTGATTTTGATACTGAATTTATTAAAGGAGAACATAATTCCTTGCCTGATTTCTTAACCCGTGAATTCCTTCAGGGCCAAGATGCCAAGACAATTACCAACTAGTTGGGCCAAGATCAAGCCCGGCACAAAACCAAAACAGCAAGCCACATCATCAGAACCACAATATACTACTCCAGAGTCGTATGCCCAATTTGCCCAAGATCCAAACTCTATTCAATCAACTAGTCCGATCTCAAATCCCCCTTCAAGACAACCTTTGCCAAAAATCCCAATTCAATCATCAAAACAATTGTGGTCTGAGCAAATGGAAAGAGAAGAAGAAAATTTGAAACTCAAATTACTTCAATTAGAACAATCCAAAGAATTAGCATTAAATTCACAACCCTTTAAAGAAGTTGTGAAACGCAATACAAAGGGAAAACAGGTAGCCAATCCTTCTGCAGCAAGTCAAATTGTGGTGACCAAAACTGGTCCCGCACCTTTAAAATCAGCAAAATCGTTTTCTGTAAACCAGTCAAATTATTTGAAAAAATCCAGTACTCTTTCAATATTTACCATTGAAGAAGAGCTTTTTCATCCCGATCCAGATCGGTGTGCTTTCAATTATTTTCAAAATCACTCTTTTCAAAATGACAATGAATTTCCAATGGGTTTTTCAAACAAGAGTCAAAAATTTTATGAATTTATCCTTGTAGATACAAAATCAGTTTTGATCAAACAATACAAGTCCGATGGACCGGAACCCTATGTCACACATTCAACATGCCAGATCTTTCAAGTTCACAATCTATCTTCATGGGGTGATCATCCAATAACTCCTAGAAGATTTTCTCAAAATTTCGAACCCCAATATTTCAATTACTGGGACTACTGTACAGCCTGGTACAACACTTTTTATTTCCTCCCAACAAGCCATTCATGGCTTATGTTCTTCAAGCATCAATTTGTAGACACAATACCGGCATGGTTTTTAGCATGGTGGTCCTATTTTGGTCCCATCCCTGAAAACCTTCCAGAACCAGTAGAGCAAGGATTTTCCCTCTTTGCCAAACAATTCCAAAATACCAAACCACATCTCAATAATTTTCCTGCCCTGTTTCATTTTTATATCAATTTCAAACTTGCATGGATAGTCAGTTGGGACTATACAATCGACAACAACAGTCCTTTTCCATCTCTAGCAAGACAATTCAGAACTAAATGGTGGGATAAATTTGATGCCACCAGTGCAGCCTTACCTCATGTTAAGCAATGGTTACTCGGACAAGCGAGAACTCAAAAACAAAAACAGATCAAGAACCCAGAACAAGAGCAATTTCTGATGACAAAATCCCAAGTGCAAGCTGGTTTAACAGGAACAATGACAAAGGAACAATACAAAAGATTCTTGCAAGAAGCCTTACTAGCAGTTGATTCCCAAGACCAAGAAAATGAACCAAAGGAAGAAGAATCAGTGGGAGACTATGACCCTGATGATCCAGACGACTTTGTTGTTCATTGTTGACAAATGACAATACTCACCTCAATGACAAGTGGCAAATTTGATATCAAGTACTGTAGCAATCACTGTAGCAGAGCATTGTTCACTGTAGCGGAGCACTGTAGCAGTTACTGTTCACTGTAGCGGGACACTGTAGCAATTTACTATTCGGATGTCAAATTTTTATTTGGAGTCCATGGGTTTCCTCCGCCTATTTAAGGAGAGCCCTTCCTTCATTTCAATCCATCTTCTCAATCCAAGAGCTTTGCCTACGAAGGCTCCTTCAATCTTCTTCTTTCTTTTTCAAGATCAATACTCAAGTTCAATCACTTTCAAGACCGAGGTTTCAGAAGATCACCCGAGTCTTGTAAGTCCAATCCTTTCAGTCCTTTCAATTTCTTACCTTTCATTCATGACATCTCAATCTTCTACCTTTCGTCAAGTCAAGTCTAGTTCTCCAATTTTTATGTAATTTCAAGTTCATGTTTATTTGTAGCAATCTTATGTACTTTTGAATCAATTAATATAATCAGTTTTCTTACTTCAATCTCACACTTGTTTAGCACACACGCCAAGTAGATCTCGTGGTTGGTGCTACGGCTGTGGTTCCACAGATCTACTCACGACGGACGGCTTTGCCGCCGGTTTTCTAATTTCTTCAAGATCAAACTAATTAAACAAATCAATTCTTCAAGATCAATTCATGGCTGGCTCTGCCACCTTGACTCTTTAGAATCAATCTGATCTAGAACAAGGGTCGTCTAGTAGGCACTGCAGCCTCTGCTAGACACTACCAGAACAAGAGAAAGGGATCAAGTACCTCTTCGGAGTGAAAGGTCTCCCTGACAGCTCCCTGTCTGCTCAGAGCGAGTATCTTGGAACAGATCAGCTCATTGATTTTTTAGAGTATCAATTGATCAGATCTATTGATCTGTTTAATCAATAATCGATTTGCAATTCTATCAAGATTATCTGTTTATTTTTCTGCTGTTTATTTCTTATTTCTTCTTTGTTTAAGTTTATTAACCAAGTGTTTGTTAGTGAGATATATATATTTCTTCTTTCTTATATATATATATATATTTGTTCCTCTTGTTTCCGTTTTTGCCTTCTTTGTATTACTAGTAGGAAGCAGGAGAACTTTTTATATATGTTGTACTTGAAAGTAAGCGTACATACTTATGCATGTAAAAGATTGGTGTTTAGGAAAGAAGTTCAATGAAAATAAGATTGCACTGTGTTCTAACTTCTTATATCCGTACCCATTTTTCTTTTTTTGTAACATAATTAACTTTTTCTCTGCACTAATTTTCAAGTATCGATCTCTGTCCTTAGCGCAACGAGCTTCAATTTTTAACTCCCTCAAAATAAAGAAATTTAAATTTACAATGCACATGTGGTAAGAGCAATGACACACATATCTAATTACACACATATATGTACATATAGGCAACGATATATACCTATAGGATTCTTTTCTTTCATATTGTATAAGCGTTTCTCTAGAAAAACTGATGCGTAAGATATTATATTTTTTTTAAATGAATTAAAATCATTTTTAAGTGTTAAATATAAATATAAATAAGAAAAAAGTGCATAAATAAATAAGTACAATGATGTAAAGAGCATCATTGATCACTTTAGTGGTCATGTTTCTCTGATTTCAGTCATGACTATCTAACAGTGCACTACAAAAATAGGGGTTTTAGCGGCGGACAAGACCGCCACTAAAACTCCATCCAAACGACAGCTGTGTAAAACCCCGAATTTTCACCTAATAAATAAATAAATAATAAATAAAAGAAAATATGAGTTAAGTGAAGATTTAGAGGTAAGTAATTCAAATAGTTCATAAATTGTAAATAAAGAAAGAATTTTAATGAAATTTGCCTAAAAGAATAAAAAAGGTATTTTGGTAATTTTCAGAAAAGGGTAATTAATAATTAGATCATTACATAATAACTAGAATTAGAAAATAGAAGGAAATAATTTATTTTGACAATCTAGAAATTAAAAGAAATTAATAAAAACCTAAAAGTGGGAAAAAGGGTAATTAGGAGATTTCACGTCTTAATTTGGGGATAATAAGGTTTTAGGTGATAATAATGTTTAATTAAATATTTTGCACGAAAATAGGTTATAAATAGGAGTTTAGATAATAAGAAACTTAATTAGTATTGTTTAAGTAGAAAAATAGAAGGTGGAGAAAAAGTAGGAATTAAATTAGAAGGATTAGACTTTAACTAGACCATGGTTGGGTTAGCCCAAATTAAATTAGCCAATTAGGGTTAGTTTAGGATTTTTAAAGCTTAGTATAAATAGGAAACTAAGGTTAGACAAGAGGGAATTTTCGTGGGTTTCTTATGGAGAGAAAGGAAGGAGGTTCCTAATGGAGGTGTCTGACCAGCCACCATCAAAATATGATCAGGGAAAATCCGTACGGTGGATCGCCTTCAAATTTGGAGGTTTTGTTCATCATTGATGGAACCACATTGTGTACGGTGGAGATTTGAATTCGAAGAGTCTAGCTTGGTGCGTTTGGGAGCAAAAGTCAGGTCTAGAATTAGAAGTTTCAATGGAAGAAGGATTTAGCGTATAAGGCAAGTAGTAACCCTTGGAAAACGTGAGGAACTGCATGATTTCGTTTTCTGTGATTTCATATGGATTGAATGGATTAGTCGAAACAGTATTTACATGGAATCAAATTGTTTATATTTTAGTGTTTGGTGTTCTTGAAGGATTTGTTGAAATAATGGAGAAAACTTGGTTTGATCATGAAATGAATTATAGGATGGTATTTAATTAATAAGAATTGATCTAGAAGGCTTTAGGAATGTTTTAGAATGTTATTAGATTAATTTAGACCAAAGAAACATTTGACAAAGGCATAAAAATCCGAACTTTAGAAATCTGGAAATTTCTGTTTAATTTTGCACGAGTGCCTAGGATCGCCTAGCCATGTAGAGGTAGGCGCTCTGTTCAGATTTTGCAGATTTTGGGAATTTTGTAATAAGAATAATTATCCAATAAATTTTCTGATTAGTTAAGCATGTTAGCATCTTTATAAGGACCTAATTAGGCTATAAAAATTATAAAATTAATTTGGAAAGATTAAGCAATAAATTGAAGATTATAATGAAAGGATTGTTTATAAAAGAGTCAAAAAGGTATGGATATTGCTAGAAATAATACTATTGAAATTTATAGCTTATAAACATCTTTTAAACTTCATTCTAGGTCTGTAGAACATGTTGGAAAAATAAAATACAGAAAATTCAAATAGAAACTAGCTTAGGTGCTAAGGTAGGAAATTGGATTCTAATAAAAGGGATTAATAAAGAAAACTCTAAGTAAGATTGGATTTACTTTATTTTGAGCTTTAAATAGGAATATTGACTACTGGAATTGCATAAACTCAGATTTTATCCGATTTATGATACTTGAGTTTTATTTTGAATATAATTGGAAGAATTGCATATGTTATTCTGAAAATGCCTATAATTGGATTTGTTATGATTGAATCATGATTTTCACATGGAATGGAATACTTGGGTATGGATTGGTATGTGGTATGATGTTGTTCTCTTTAATTTTACGGTTGGGTGATACGGCTTTTGTGGTTGAGTTGATACCAACTTTTACGGCAGAGATGGGTAATCCTCTGTGTAGAGATGTGTAATCCTTTACGGGTAAAAGTGTGTATGCCTCCTACATTAGCGTGTCCTCCCGTATGTGGTTTCATCGTGGTTTGTGTTAGTGGGCTTAGTTGTATATGGATCCATAGTTGTGGCTGCTTAGCTAAGTGGTATTTAGTTTGGGTTGAGTTACTCCTATATGCGAGCGCGCTTCCCTTTGCAAGTTAGTTTGCTCTGGGAAGGTCCTATGTCTGGAGGGACACCCCAGTGAGCCACTGGTGGTTCCCTGTATATGTGGATAAGCGACCACACTCCATGTATTGATTCTGGTGCTGCATGCTGGTGGTACGTCCAACTCTGCGGGGTTCGTGTGCAATAAGTCGGTGACTACGGCTCTTGCCTAAGCTGTGCTGCATGGGGCTTGAGTATCATTAAGTAGCACTGCCCCTAAGCCGCACGGTGGAATAGCATTTAATCGAGTGTCATCTCAAATACTTATCATCTTTGTGAGTCCTGCAATGGCACGTGTTTTATCGCTTTTATCGGTTTTACCCCGTTAACATCAAGTTACTGGTATTTATACATGATCGTTTGTTTTATCGCTTTATTTGGAATTACCATGGATAACTTGGATTTCTCGTCTTATCGTGGATTAATCGAATACCTCATGACTATTGCTTATATTGGACTGTTTCAATTGCATGCACCTGCTACTTGCTGAGATGTAAATCTCACTCCGTTTTCCCCTATTTTTCAGGTTGCTTGGAGAGATCGCGAAGATGGGGTTTTAATTTGATGGGTAGAATTGTAATTAGTATTAATGTCACATGTTGATTAAATAAACCTTATTGTAAACTGAATTGATATTATTGAATAAAGAATTGTTTTTATTGGCCACCATAACTCTGATGTAATTAATTAGTAGTTTTTAAAATTATTGGGAATCTTGGTTTGTATCTGACCCTAGCTTCGTGGTAACACCTCGAGTTTGGTTTTTGAATCGGACTTGGGTTGTTACAGTAGCGAATCGGGTTCGGGTTGGGTGCCGGATTGCACTGACCCGGGTTCGGGGCGTTACAAGTTGTCCGCCGGAGAATGGACCGCCGCTAAAGATCATTTTTGCATTAAAAATAAATAAAACCCAATCCCTACCAGCCCTGCTCAGTTGCCCGTGCCCGTTCTGCCCTTTCCCTTACTCGTGCTTCCCCTCCCCAACGACATACAACCCACGCCCCAAAGAAACAAGCGCCCAAAGGGGCTTTTAAAATTGGGAATTCCGTTATCAAAGTAAATAAAGAAAAGAAGAAAAAATTTGAAGAAGAGGATATGATCTGCACTCAGATTTCCCAGAAACTCATAATCAATCTCGTCCCATATTGCTCCTTTCGATGATAACTGCAAGATTACAGTTTAAATCAGTATCTGCAAGAGCTCAGAAAACTTGAATTGAATGGTAATTAAACAAGGTTGAAGAAGATGATATTATAATTATGTAATGGGTACTTACATAATAAGCAGTGACAGTGCTGGCTGAGTTGCTAGGGACAAGCTTGAGCTGCATATCAATCTTGCCAAACAAATAATCCTTCTTGGATTGAAACCCAAAGCCAGATGCCTTGTCTAAAGAGAGAGTCAGAAGTTTTCCATTGTTGAGTATCTTGCCACGGCCATCACCCCAAGTTATGTCGAAGTCTTGGAAGAAATTACCAGCAGAGGCAGAAATCAAGGAACCCAACAGGATGAAAACAAGAAGCAAAGAAAAGATTGGAGAAGACCCCATGTTTGTGTGTAAGGAGACTACAAATGGGGTGTAGGCACCTAATTTTTGCGCTCCCAGAAAAAAAAAAACCAAAAATGCAAACCCTGGACAGAAAGTCAACCCTAAGGGGTGAAAAGTTGACTTTTTTTATCAAATGAAATTGGCCACCTTGATTTATCTCAATGAATAGAGAATCCTGACACGAGTCCAACGCAACTGGGTTTGCAGGAATCGGGGTCCTGATGAAGGTTCTGCGGGCGGTCAAACTTAAGGAAAAGCCGAGAGTTGACTTTTCGTCGAATTCCGTGCCAAGTACCTTGCTTTATATCATTGGATAGAGAATCTCGACACGGTTCCAACGCAACTGAGTTTGCAGGAATCGGGGTCCGGATGAAGGTTCTGCGGGCGGTCAAACCTGAGCAGAGCCAAAAGTTGACTTTCTGCTAAAATCCGATCCAGAGGCCCACCCCTAGGTCATTGGATAGAGAACCTCGACACGGTTCCAACGCAACTGAGTTTGCAGGAATCGGGGTCCGGATGAAGGTTCTGCGGGCGGTCAAACTTGAGCAGAGCCAAAAGTTGACTTTCTGCTAAAATCCGATCCGGAGGGCTACCCCTAGGTCATGGGATGGAGGGCTCCGATACGATTCTAATGAAACTAAGTTTGCCCAGATCGGAGTCCGGATGAAGAAAATATGAGCCGACGAAATTCCTGAGCAGCAAAACCGGCAATCTGCGCACGTGGCAAAAAGCTGCACACGTGGCGAGTTGCGCAGGAAAATATCTCAGGGATCAAATCCGTAAATATCCAAATATACGAAATATCCCAGGGACTAAATCTGTAAAAATCCGAGAATATCGGATTAAATTGAAATTGGCCAGGGACCAAATCTTAATTTTTAAGATTTTTTCGACCGGCGCGCGGCGGCATTTAATGAATTTTCATCATTATGCCGCTCGCGCGGACGTGGCGAGCGGGCTTGCGCCCACCTTGAGCTGGGCGCCAGGGTGAGCGGCACCCCTTTTCCCTTGCCTATAAAAGCCGCGCGAGGATTCATTCGAAAGGGTTCGGGAAAATTTTTGGTGGTGGGTTCTTCGTCGGGTTTTGGGTTTTCCTCAGCTCTTTCCCTTCCCCTTCCTCTTCCTTCACCCGAAGCCCCCCCCCCCCCCCCCCCCTCTCTTCATCCCGGCTTGCCTCCGAAAACCCCTAGACAATCTCCTTCCCTCCTTCATTCTCATCTATCTCCAATAAAGAGGTGGAAGGCTTGTTGCTGCTGGTGGAGCGAAA
This sequence comes from Buxus sempervirens, assembly GCA_947561395.2. Classification (NCBI taxonomy): domain Eukaryota; kingdom Viridiplantae; phylum Streptophyta; class Magnoliopsida; order Buxales; family Buxaceae; genus Buxus; species Buxus sempervirens. Next base: position 12,306,419 of record OX387183.1, read on the forward strand.
GGGACTTCCCAACTTCTGTCGGAGCTCCAAGGGAAGGCCACACACCACGAGGGAACCTCAAAATTACCAGGTATCACTCCTCGACATTCTCTCTTTCACACATATATAAAAGCAGAGACAGTCGCCATGTTTAGAAATCTTTTTCCTCAGTAGATTGCATGCTTTTGTTTTTGTATCGAGTAAGGTGAGGGTCTCTAAAGGTAAGAGAGACCCCACGCCTAGTTCCCTCTTGTTATCATGACTACCCAGGTTTGGTGCCTGATGATCCTCGATCATCAAGTAAAGGGAATATGTTCCCTCACGAGAAGCCTATCTAATGTATCCCGGATAAACCCCCCTCCTCGTTCCCTTCTCTGAATCCTCCTGAGGTGAAGCACGGATTTTTGGGTTCCGAGGTTGTGTGGATTCGTATGGATGCATGCTAGGTAAGGATCCCACTGCCATGTTCATATAGGGTTTGCTGTTATTTCTTGAAAAGCATGAATCATGTTTAGATTAATTTCAATACAAGTTTAAGTATATTTTGGGGAGTGGTCGAAGCCCTGGAAGGGCTTACAGAGCTTAAAAAACCAATTACAGAGCTCAAAATCAGCTAAAAAATGGAGTTTGAAAGAAAACCGAGAGCATCGAGTATCCGCTGAGTTCGCGCGAAGCTCGCGTGAAGCTCGCGCGAATCTCGCGAAGCTCGCGCGAAGCTCGCGCGTACCTTCGCGCTCATCTCGCGCGAACCTTCGCGCAAGGCTCGCGCGAACCTCGCGCCCACCTCATTTTTTGTGTTTTTTTTGCTGTTTTCGGTCCGCCCATTTCGCGCCGACCTCGCGCCTACTACCTGAGGTCGGCGCCTACCCCTAAAACATGCCGAATTGATATATTTTTGAAAAATTCCAAAAATGCCCTTTTTTCTGACAGAGTGTCCTCCCCTTGGACCCCGGGTACCTCCCCTTGGACCCAGCACAATGAGCCAGTTTTTTTTTCTGACAGAGTGTCCATCTTGTTTTTTTCTGTGATTATTGCTAGATGTGAATGCCATTTCCGAACTGAATAAACCAATAGGGTTTCTGGGTCACCCGGAAACCCAATGTGGGACTTGGACTCCCGGTCCAACTTGACTTCCAATGGGCCTTCCAACGGGGCCCACCAAGCCCAATAAACACTAAAGCATGCCATTAAAATAACTTAAGTAACATAAACAATTTGAACCGGGCAGGCCAAACCCAATGCAGCCCACCCGAGCCTTGTTAAGCGAAATTGATGCATGAATTGCGTGGTTTGGCCGAGACCAAGGGCAAGGGCCTACCGGGCCCGCCAAAGCCCACCAACCGAACCAAGGAAGGGTACAAACCCTAACTTCCGGTAACTTTGGCTTACAAGCCCAGATTTGGACTGCGGGCCCCAAGCCCAGTGTCCAAATCACTTTGGCAAAATTAAAAAGATAAATCCAATAAAAAATACTTGGACACCATGTGGGCCCACAAACCGGTCCGGCCCACTTGTGCATGAAAAACACTTAATCTTCAAATCTGAACTTAAAGTAAAATCAATTGAACTAACCAAAGCCCAAAGGACCTCTCAGGCTAGACTGAGGTCCACAAGGGCACACGGGCTTGACTAAGCCCACCAAGGATACCGTGGGCCTTCCGACGGGGCCCACCCAACTAGACTCAGATCACCTAAGTAATCAAGATAAAAGCAACTAAAGGGACCCACACCACTCAGGCAGTCCCGCCAGACTTAACCAAATTGCATATCGGATTAGGAATCAGGTGAGACCAATGTAAGCTGACTCAAACCAGGGAACCCATGGGACCCGTCATCCGACGGGGTGGACTGGGGTGTCTACGGACTTCCCCGAACCACAACCGAGAACAGACTTAGAATCTCAAGCCGCAGACCAAAAAGCCCTTATAAGCAAGATTAGGCACCCAGGTGTCCGCCTGCACCCCATCAGGCGGCGGCGACTCCGAATTACCCCGTGCCGTGTTTCCCACGCGCGCACAGCTTGGCGACTCCACTGGGGACGGGTTCAGCCCAGTAGGACCCTAGTTAGATGAGTCAGCATAAAGAGAGATTTAGTTGACGTTTAGGGTTTCTTACTACCTCGTTTAGTAAGATACAGAATACGCGTAATTACGCGTTCTGGGGAGTCCTGTCAAAGGGATGCGATAATTGCCTAAGGCAAGTGGGATTTAAGCGGTCCCTTGTGACCCCCCACTTACCTGGGGACTCTCCCAGAATCTCGTATTGCGTGCTAATTCTGCACCTTGCTATACGAGACAGTAACAATCCCTTTACCAACAAAATCTAGACAAATCTCACCTATGTAGACACAACACGCAGCCCAACTGCACACACGGGCACACCACCACACCGTGGATGGATTTTTATTTATTTATTTCCGTTCTTGTGAGATAAACTGCGTGGGGTGACACGCACGAGGGAGGCTGCGTGAATGATCCGACCCTTGGTAGATGAGTGAAATCGGATATTGCTACTTCTTTACCAAACCTAGACCTCTCTAGCAGCCTACCCTTCTGATTCCTATGAACTGATCTTTGGGATGGTATTAGCACCTACGCTCCCGTGGCTTGCCGGGGAAAGCAGGGTAAACCCATCCCCCCAGTTTTCTGGAGTCCATTAGCACCACTGGTTTCTTGCCGTGGCACACGAGGATCCAGTACTGGTCCAGACCCTTGTAGGCTTATGTCTCGAGCTGGGTATCCTCCCCCACCTAACGTTTCTGAATGAACCTTGCGTTGAGCATGAGAGGGTGAGTAGGATGTGAATGATGAACATAAGAAGAGTAAAATCAGAATAAAATTCAGAGTCCATTAGGGGCAGCAACCCCCGCCTTTTGCATCAAATTGAGTAAACCCTAGATCATGGGCGACCTCAGCCCTAATTTAGGAAGCTCACCTAATTCTGATCAGGGGAACCACCCCAGATCCATGCATGGAGTCCTGTATGCTATGGGTCTTGACCTATTAGAGTCCGCTGGGAGCACTTTAAGTCCAGATCAGTCTTTTAGAGCAGACGAAAGCCGGCCAGATCAGACAAGCAGATGAAAGCACGCCATATCAGAACATGGGCACTAAACCCTAGATCTAGGAATTTTTTTAGCCTACCCGCTTGAAAAGCAATTTGAATCCTCCCTTTTGGCTCCCAACAGCCTTAAGGATGAGTTCTTTGAAGTTTTTGGTAAATATCTTGTAAACCTTCGCCCTCGATGGCAAGTTGTAATTTTGCCGTGGTCCAACACCGGAAGCAAATGAAAGAACAGATGAAAGACAGAAAGACTGATCAGGACTTGAATGTGCTCCTTTACACAAGTACGTCTAGGAGTCGCGCCTTCATTGGCGCCAACCCTTAGGACCACACACCATGTGTGCTTGAGTTAAATTTCGAACTGGTTTTGTCTTTTGCTTTATTTTGTGAAGCATGTTAGAACTACTAGTGATTAGTTTTTTGCCTGAAATTTTGCATGTCTTAGGACTGATTAAGAGTTTGGTGTGGAACCTTAAACTGATTTGGAATTTTGATTGGATAGTTGGCATGGCATCTTCATCCTCATCTGAGAGAACCCGTTTCCCTAGGATAGAGAAGTGCGCCTGGGATACCCCCTGGATCCGTTCTTGGACAAGGCAGCTCCAAGGGAGTGAGCAGATTGAATGGGAGCACAAATACCACATGGGACAGACTTTGTCCCTATTAAATGTGCCGATCAACTGGGATATGATCCAAGCAGCTTTGCTTTTCTGGGATCCCCAGCTTTCAGTGTTTCGATTCGGGATCATTGAGTTGACTCCCACAATTGAGGAACTTGACCTGTTCCTCCAATTTCGCGACTTAGGAGAACCAGCTAGGCCAAGTCTCAAAGAAAGCTACAAGAATGAAGCTTGCACTTTCTTTGGCCTCTCAAGGGGAGAATTCCAGACCTTAGGAGGTGACAAATCATTCACTAGGGTCTCCAAAACATTCCTTGCTGAAAAAATAAGAAACAAAAAGCAGGAAAGACCCCGGGCTTGGTTTGACACCTTCACCCTTGTGGTTCTGTCGCAAATCTTCTTTCCAACTGGGGGAGACACCATTAATTTGGCCCTCATGGAAATTGTGGATCAACTCAGGGCAGGGTACCGAATCATGCCACTGATCCTAGCTCAATTGTTCCATTCCCTGACTTTGTCCAAAAACGGAACCCGGAGGTTTCAAGGGTGCTCTCCCCTCCTCCACCTTTGGCTGCAAGACCACCTGATGGTGTCATCACCAGTCAGTCCATATTACAAGGCAACTGGCGACAACATCTGTTGGTTGGCTCGAAGAGAGATCAAACCAGACCTACCCACTCGTGAGGATTGGTTTAACCACTTTCTCCACCTGAAAGGAGAAACGGACATCAGATGGTGGGGTACATACAACATCCCCTACACCCCCATTATAGCTTTCAAGAAAAGAGAGGGACTTGCCTTGATAGGCCTCACCCAAGCTGTGCCGTACTATCCGATTCGGGTTCTGAGACAGTTTGGGAAACCGCAGGGAATCCCAGTCAAGGACGACATTAGCAGTTTGATTGGTCCACTCACCAAGGGACTAAGGACCCAACTGCTAATGGAGTGGAAGACGGTGTGCGTGTATCGGGAAGACGTCTTCACCGAATTACACTTTCAAGATTACGAGCAGTGGATAGCTCGGGAATTTGGCCACAACGGCCCCCCACCTCTTCAGCCTGTCGCATCAGGCGACATTCCAGTTCCGCCCCCTAACACATATAGGGACAGGGTGGCCGAACTGCAGGAGACCCACTCCCGTATCTTTTCAGCTTATGTGGATTCGGAACGGGAGAGTAGGCAGGCCAATACGGCCTTGCAACATGAAATGGAATTAGTGCGTAAGCGCGCTGAGGAGGACCGATGTCTGCGGAACAAGCTTCTGCGAGCCTTGAGGAGGCAAGACGTGTCCTCCCACTATGATGATGACCAACCTAGCTAGACTTTGGCTTTGTTGTATTTTGATAAGCATGATGATGTACTTTGTGCCGCGGCGGCACTTTTTTTTTAATTAAGTGAAGCATGAATTTATTTTCACTATGCTATGTTGTTCAAACTTAACAAAACAAGAATTTGAAATAAAAGAATTAATTCCCTCCAATAGGGCAACTCGGTCTCTGACAGACCACCTCTTCTCAGATAATTGCAATATTCCTGGTCGCTGTGACCACCTAATTTCCTTTAACCGCATCTCTTTCATTGAGATTGCAAAGCCCAGCAAGTGTTTACAAACACCCAAGACCTTGAGCTCAGATCACACCCGTCTGTATCTTTCCAAGATCATTCGGTCAAGCCTGTAGGGCACTGAAGCCGCCGGTGATTAAGCCGTTTGGTGGATGAACGTCCTGGTATAGCCTTCCCCTTGTGAGGCGCCGAAGTCAATGGTGATTAAACCAACGACTAGCTAAGGCACGCCCGGGAACTACTAGCCGAAACCTTTGGGGCACTGAAGCCACCGGTGATTAAACCGTTTGGTGGATGAACGTCCTGGTATAGCCTTCCCCTTGTGAGGCGCCGAAGTCAATGGTGATTAAACCAACGACCAGCTAAGGCACGCCCGGGAACTACTAGCCGAAATCTTGGGGCACTGAAGCCGCCGGTGATTGAGCCGTTTGGTGGATGAACGTCCTGGTATAGCCTTCCCCTTGTGAGGCACCGAAGTCAATGGTGATTAAACCAACGACTAGCTAAGGCACGCCCGGGAACTACTAGCCGAAACCTTTGGGGCACTGAAGCCGCCGGTGATTAAACCGTTTGGTGGATGAATGTCCTGGTATAGCGTTCCCCTTGTGAGGCACCGAAGTCAATGGTGATTAAACCAACGACTAGCTAAGGCACGCCCGGGAACTACTAGCCGAAACCTTTGGGGTACTGAAGCCGCCGGTGATTAAACCGTTTGGTGGATGAACGTCCTGGTATAGCCTTCCCCTTGTGAGGCGCCGAAGTCAATGGTGATTAAACCAACGACTAGCTAAGGCACGCCCGAGAACTACTAGCCGAAACCTTTGGGGCACTGAAGCCACCGGTGATTAAACCGTTTGGTGGATGAACGTCCTGGTATAGCCTTCCCCTTGTGAGGCGCCGAAGTCAATGGTGATTAAACCAACGACTAGCTAAGGCACGCCCGGGAACTACTAGCCGAAGTTAGGCACCGACACCGCCAGTGAGCGAACTGGAGATTGGTTGAGGTACGCCTGGGTGCTGCTTTTCAGCTCACCCCCTGCGGAGACCCTGCATTGGTCCAACCCCGTGATTCTGAGCTCAAACAAAACCCCTTTAAATTAAAGGTTCTCTTCCCTTGTTACATACGGGTAGCTAAAATAGATCAGCTAATTCATTTAGGGTTCTCTCTCCCAGTTACCTACGGGTAGCTAAAATAGATTCGGTCACTAGGGTTCTCTTTCCCAGTCGCTTCCGAGCAACTAAAATAGATCAGCTTTCAAAAAATAGGGTTATCTTTCCCAGTCGCTTCCAAGCGACTAAAATAGATCAGTGTTCAAAATTCTTTGGGTTCTCTCTCCCAGTTACCTACGGGTAGCTAAAATAGATTCGGTCATTAGGGTTCTCTTCCCCGGTCGTCTCAGGACGGCCAAAACAGATCAGTCATCATGATTCATTAGGGTTCTCTCTCCCAGTTACCTGCGGGTAGCTAAAATAGATCCGGTTATTAGGGTTCTCTTTCCCAGTCACTTCCGAGCAACTAAAATAGATCAGTTTTCAAAGTCATTAGGGTTCTCTTCCCCGGTCGTCTTAGGGCAGCCAAAATAGATCAGTCTTCAAGATTCGTTAGGGTTCTCTCTCCCAGTTACTTGCGGGTAGCTAAAATAGATTCGGTCACTAGGGTTCTCTTTCCTAGTCGCTTCCAAGCGACTAAAATAGATCAGCTTTCAGAAAAATAGGGTTCTCTCTCCCAGTTACCTACGGGTAGCTAAAATAGATCAGTTAATTCATTAAGGTTCTCTTCCCTTGTTACCTATGGGTAGCTAAAATAGATTAGTTAATTCATTAAGGTTCTCTTCCCTTGTTACCTACGGGTAGCTAAAATAGATTCGGTCATTAGAGTTCTCTTTCCCGGTCGTCTTAGGGCAGCCAAAATAGATCAGTCTTCAAAATTCGTTAGGGTTCTCTCTCCCAGTTACTTGCGGGTAGCTAAAATAGATTCGGTCACTAGGGTTTTCTTTCCCAGTCACTTCCAAGCGACTAAAATAGATCAGCTTTCAGAAAAATAGGGTTCTCTCTCCCAGTTACCTACGGGTAGCTAAAATAGATCAGTTAATTCATTAAGGTTCTCTTCCCTTGTTACCTATGGGTAGCTAAAATAGATCAGTTAATTCATTAAGATTCTCTTCCCTTGTTACCTACGGGTAGCTAAAATAGATTCGGTCATTAGAGTTCTCTTCCCCGGTCGTCTTAGGGCAGCCAAAATAGATCAGTGTTCAAGATTCGTTAGGGTTCTCTCTCCCAGTTACTTGCGGGTAGCTAAAATAGATTCGGTCACCAGGGTTCTCTTTCCCAGTCACTTCCAAGCGACTAAAATAGATCAGCTTTCAGAAAAATAGGATTCTCTCTCCCGGTTGCCCTAGGGTAGCTAAAATAGATCAGTTAGTCCAAATCCAACCAAAAAAAATCAGTCTTCAAATTCATTAAGGTTCTCTTCCCTTGTTGCCTCTGGGCAACTGAAATAGACCAGAAAAACACAACAAAAAAAAACAAAAAAAAAACAAAAACAATCATTACCATCATCTCTATGTATGCTAACATTTCATATCATGTATTCTGCCTTCTAATGTTTATCTCTCCCTTCAGGAACCGTGTCAACAATCAACATGGATAGTACTTCAAGGATGCTTCCTGTGGTGCGCGAGATACTGGACCTTTTCCGTATTTTAATGAAAGTGATACAGGACAAAGAAGAAGCATGGGGCAAACGCTGGGAAGCACAGAGGGAAGAACATTTTGAGCTGCAATCCCGAATAAGGGATCTGGAGAGAGAGATGGATAGCTTGAACATAGAAGTATTCCAGGGCAATCAGGAAGCGAGCCTCCCCTCTGCTAACAATGGTGCACCTCGCCTCAAAAGGCGCCTCACCAAGGAAGAAAGAAAGAACCGGGAGTTTACGCAGCTTCCATGCACCCAGGCAGAATTGTTGCCTTCCTTGTTGCAAGGAGGACACCTAAAGCAGGCTCCACCAAATCCAAAGGCACCAGCAAGTCGAGGGTACGACCCGTCCAAGACATGCAATTACCACAAAGGAGCTCCGGGGCATGATACTGAAGAATGTTGGGGTCTTCGCCATGCAATCCAAGACCTTCTTGACGCCGGGGAGCTCAGGATTGATCCTTCGTCGGGTTAAGAGAAATCTCTCGGGATGTGCAACTGAACTTTAAGAACACGGATCCACATCGACCACCCTTTTTGCGCAATTGCTGTTCTGTTTTGCTTATGCTTTCTTTTCTTTTAAATTCTGAACTGGATAGCATGTTTCTTCTTCTGCAAGCTTATAAAAATATTTTGGGAAATCACTGAAGTGTTGGACCACACCAAGGCATGACCATAATCTCGGGACAAACCTAAACAATCGAATTTGACAAGTGAAATGTGCCAAGCAGCACAAACTGCGCGAGTCTCAATATAGCCAAGAGGTCCCCCCAGCATCCCGTTTGGAACCCACCTTGCCAAACACCGGGGCAAGCGGTGATATGAGAGAAGAAAAAAGAGAGAGAGTAAGGTGCCCATACAGGTCTTGGGCCACTGACATGATCCAGGATCAATGAACCCAATGAAATGATGAGAGGCCATTTTTGGCTGAGATACCTCAAATGAATGCCACTAGTCAAACGTGTTGAGCTTGATCGTCTCATTTTTAACCCACGTTATGTCTAGCCACCCCAAATTGGGGCAAGGTCAAAAAGCAAAGAAAAAAACAAGCAAGCAAACAAAAAGAACAAAGAAGAAAATGGTTCTTGAGCGAGTTAATCGTGCAAAAATAATTAAGTGTTACATTCTCTGTGAAAGGACGAAAGGCCATCCTTGATCTTTCCCAAAAATCATCTGACACAAGATGAAACCCTAGCAAAACATTTTGAGCCTAACAATTCCTTCATTGAACCTACCATGTCTTGTCTTCAAAACTGGGGCATAAAGCTTTGTGCAGTCGGAGACACAAAAAGGATGAAGTTGAAGATAGGGCAAAGCAAAAAGCACCCTAAGAACAAAGGGGGCAAAAAGGAGGGATGAGGAGAACCCTAGAAAACAAAAAAAAAAAAAACTGGGACAATCCCTTGAAAGAAAGGAAAAGAAGAAAAAAGAAAAGAAAAGGAAAAGTTAGGGCAAACCCCAAAGGCAAGGGCCAAAAGTTGGGGCAAAAGAAAAAAAGAACCCGAGACAAAAAGAAGAGAAAGAAAAACAAAGATGGAAGAAGGAGAAAGGAACTACAAATTAAAGTTGGACACAAAGTTGGGGGAGCCGAAGGCAAAGCAAGCCCTAACAAGGAAAGTGGACAGGACATGGCCTTTAACCCGTGCATTAATTTCAAGCCTTCATATCATTTCTTCTGGACCCTTGGACCCAGCCTACATTTTCGTCCTACTGTGAAGCCCTTTCTGATTACAGAGAATGTAACATTGAATCTTGAACGAACTGGTAATGACAGAACCAAAAACAAAAAAAAGGAGATAGAGAAGAACTGTGGCTAGACATAATGGTCGCCCATAGAGTGAAGTTATATAGGGTTTGAGCCTGTTTATCCTTCATTTCTAAACACTGGAACCAAGGCCTGCATTTCATCCTAATGATAAGTCCTCTTTGATCATTGTGTCATGATCCATGGAAATTGGCAGGGCCCTAAAGCTGGGGCAGGGCACCAAACCCAAAAAAAAAAAAAACCATTACAAAACCCCCAACCAAGGGTGGGGAAAAGACAAAAAAAAAGAGAGAGAGAAAATAAAAGAAAAGCTAGGGCAGGGCAGTGCCAAAGAAACCCCCTGAACCAAAAACAATTCCCCTCAATCCAACCTAGGGCATGCCATTGAAGACCAAAATGTTGAGACACTTACAGGGAGTGCCAGGAGGCACATTTTCCTAAGTCTAACTGAGAATGTCAGGTAACCAACCCAAAGATTACTGGTCTTGCCATGGGCCCACTTCAAAGGGAAAATCCGAACGTCTGGTGAATTCCCAAAAGACATCAACCAAAGAGAGACTGCTTGAATTCGCACATAATCTTGAGGATAAAAAAAAAATTAACTAAATTCCACTTGGACTTTTGCAGGTACTGACAAAACCTGAGACAGATAGGAAAAGTCGTCACGGTGTATTCGTACATTGGTTGACAAGAGTTCGTGAAGCCAAGGCCACTGACGGATGAGTCAGAGATCGGCGGAGGGGTTTTTGCAAAAAAAAAAAAAAGAGCACAGAAAGAAATAACCAAATCAGAATGTAAATGGAAAAGGGATCGGAGCAGTGCTAATCTCCCCAGACGGTGTTCATCACCCGATAGCAGCAAAACTTCTGTTTGATTGCACCAGCAACATGGCCGAGTATGAAGCGTGTGTGTTGGGCTTGCGAGCGGCAATTGAGATGCGTATACAAGAGCTGAAAGTGTTCGGTGATTCAAGTCTTATCATCTATCAGGTGATGGGAGACTGGAAGACCAGAGATGTGAAGTTGGTACCATAACAAGAATTGGTCAAGGAATTAGAAGGCGAATTCGAGAGCGTGACATTCGACTACATGCCACGAGACGGGAACCGGTTTGCGGATGCACTAGCTATGCTAGCATCAATGGTCACCATCACGGATGATGCTTGGGTGCAACCTTTGGAGATAGAAATTCGACGTTACCCTGTTTACTGCTTCAGTGTCGAGAAAAGCACGCCCGAAGAAGAGCCTTGGTACGCAGACATTGAGAGATACATAAGAAACAGAATCCTGCCAGAAGGTGCCTCAGCTGCAGAGAAGCGAACTATACAGAGGTTGGCAGGGCAATACTTCTACAGTGGAGGTAGACTGTACAAGAAGTCATACAATGACTCTCTACTGCTATGTGTCAGAGAAGCCGAGGCGCAGAAATTGATTGAGGAAATCCATGGAGGGTTGTGCGGCGCACACATGAATGGGCATATGCTAGCAAGGAAGATTCTAAGGATGGGCTATTACTGGATGACCATGGAGGCAGACTGCTACGCTCATGTCAGAAAATGCCAGTTATGCCAGATTTATGCCGACAATATCCATGCACCGCCGAATACGTTGTACTCCATGACATCACCTTGGCCGTTCGCCATTTGGGGAATCGACATGATAGGCCAGGTTCATCCAATGGCTTCAAACGGGCATTGGTTCATCTTGGTGGCAATTGACTACTTTACCAAGTGGGTAGAGGCCATGTCCTTCGTGAATGTGAAGAAATCTCATGTGCTCAAGTTTATTAGAAGCAACATAGTCTGTCGCTACGGAGTTCCAGAAGCAATCATCACTGATAATGCAAAGAATTTGAATAATAAGGACATGGAAAAGATGTGCGAAGATCTAAAGATCAGGCATCTGAACTCCACGGCATACCGGCCCAAGATGAATGGGGCGGTAGAGGCTGCCAACAAGAATCTGAAGAAAATACTCGAGAAAATGGTGGTTACCTACAGAGACTGGCATGAGAAGCTGCCGTATGCATTGCACGCCTATCGGACGTCGATTAGGACATCAACCGGGGCAACCCCGTTCTCCCTGGTATATGGAATGGAAGCAGTCCTCCCCGTGGAAGCACAGATTCCATCACTCAGAGTTCTGAAGGAGGCTGAAATCAGTGACGTCGAATGGGAAGAATCCAGATTTGACTAGTTGCAATTGTTGGATGAAAAGAGGATTAAGGCTTTGTGCCATGGCCAGCTTTATCAACAGAGAGTGGCGCGAGCCTACAACAAGAAAGTGAAGCCACGACATTTCAAAGTGGGAGATCTGGTACTGAAGAGAATCTTTCCTCATCAAGAGGACAATAGAGGGAAATTCAAGCCGAACTACGAAGGGCCATTCGTAGTCCACAAAGTTCTGTCCCGAGGAGCACTCATCCTACAAGAAATGGACGGGGCAATTTTTCCTGAGCCGATAAATGCAGACGCAGTCAAACTGTACTATGCCTAAGATCATTCTGATTGGGAAATGAAGAGAGACCATCCTTGACTCTCCTTTAAACTGTAAATCCTTCCAAATACCTTAAATTCTCCCCTAGTTAAACAATTTTGAGCCTTAAAATTCTTTCAACCCATTGCAAGTGTTCTACACACCAAATGGGGCATTCCTGGCAAAGCAAAAAGAAACCGGGCATTCTTGCCCAGAAAAACCTCAAAAAGAAGAGAAAATACAACAAAAAAAAAGAAAAAATAAAGGAAAAAAAAGAATAGAAACAAAGAAAGTGGGGAAATGTTTGCCCCGCCAAAAATATAAAGATACAAATAAGCCAGGATATAAGACCCACCAACAATAAAAGTAGCACATTTTGCAAACCCAAATAATTAAGCTTTTTTGAGCCATCTATCCTTTCTTTCATAACCAAGATCAAGCCTACATTTCGTCCTATCTCTAAGACCTCTCAGATCCCAAAAGGAATGATCAGGGCAAACAGTTAGGTCTGCGTTCATCAGCAATGACGGAATTCAGAGTTTCCTAGAAAGGCTGGACACAGCGAAAACCCGAAAAAAGGGCATTGTGTGGTTAGTCAAAAAAAAAAAAAAAAAAAGAGCAAGATACAAAAGAGAGCAGTGAAAGTGGCAGGAAATAAACTGAGAAAGAGTAAACAGATCTAAGGGGCCCGAACCGGCAGGTTGCGCCCGAGTCGAAGACTCCACAGTGGCCTGTGATGACAATGCTACTGAAAATACCAAGCACTCCAAGTCCCGTCTGACCTTGGGAAATTTCTTTGATATTGCAAACACAGGCACACACTGACACACCTATTTTCTCTATAATTGTTCTGCTTAACTGTTTTGAGCTCCACATTGGGCTACTAACCTGAGTTGATAATTTCTTAACCTTGGCAAAGGCCGCTTCTGGCTGCGATGGGCAAAAGGCTCAGAGCAAGAAGAGAATAAAAGAAATGTTTTACATTCCCCGGCTATTCCACGGCTAACATGTTGTCTTTTCCTGCCTTCACAGGTACGGCAAAAGTGGGATAACGGACATCTTCTCCAAAATCCCCAGCGGAGTTCCTTCAGTAAAAGGAGAATAGCAACCTCCAAAATCCCCTGTGGGAGGCCTTCAACAAACAAGGGACGACACCCTTACATCCCCAGTAGCGTCCTCTCAAGCAATAAAAGAATGATACCGGATGACGTAGACTTATCAAGCCTCGCCCAGTCTGAAGAGGCCGGCTTTGCGAAGGAGAGCGGAAAGAAGACAAGTAAGCTTGCATCAATCCCTGGTGGAGCCTCTCGCACTCAACAAGAGCTTGAACGAACATGAAGAATTCGCACCCAAGCAGAGGGAGAAGGCCTTATGAAGGAAAATGACAGCGTGAGGAATCCCCACTTATCCCCAGCGGAGCATCCTTCCCCGGGGAGCTTCCACGCTTGTCACTAACAAGGCTCGACCCGAAAGAAGAGGCGATAAGAAAAAAGGTTCCTGCCCAATCCCCAGCAACAGTCACTCCAAGCTAGGGAGCCTCTACCAGAGGGAAAGCCAATCAGAAAGCACTGCAGAAGAAGGAATGACAAGATATGAAGAAGAATGAGCATAAATGAAGACATCATCGGGCAAGATGGCCCCCTTTTTTGTAATTTTTGATTTCACACTTTTGTAAATAGAGTAGAGCAGGTTTGTGGGCTCCCTTGAGGCACTAGACAGCGCTGGAAGCACCTCCTCACCAACAGCAGCTCCTCCTCCACTCTTCCTTCCACCTTTCTCCATTCGGTCCATATCTTAACCCAACCCTTGGCCACCAAATCCTTAAAAAAAAAAAAATGCGAGCAAGCTTCAAGTAAAAGACACAAAATGGATCAGAAGTCTGAAGTCACCTAAAAGCTTTAATGGGACAAACAAGAAGAAAAGAATATTGTCAAGTGTCTGGCATCAACGCCGAAACAGGTTGGCGAGCTCAAGTCCAATCTAATCTCTTTCAAACTTAAACTAAAATGTTGAAGAGTTGCCCTACAAAAACCCGAAAAGCAAAGGGAAAGGAAACTCTGAAGCCAGGAAGTGACGTCACATCATTGGCCGCTTCCCTCTCAAAATGAAAACTTCAAAGGACTAAGCTCGTCGACCATGTCGACAGAAATGCCAGGCGCAAAAACTAGATTCTTTTTCTCTTTGCCGTTCATCCGCAAGGTGACTCCGGCAAAGAGGGGCAGCTGTAGGCACCTCATTTTTGCGCTCCCAGAAAAAAAAACCAAAAATGCAAACCCTGAACAGAAAGTCAACCCTAAGGGGTGAAAAGTTGACTTTTTTGATCAAATGAAATTGGCCACCTTGCTTTATCTCAATGAATAGAGAATCCCGACACGAGTCCAACGCAACTGGGTTTGCAGGAATCGGGGTCCGGATGAAGGTTCTGCGGGTGGTCAAACTTAAGGAAAAGCCGAGAGTTGACTTTTCGTCGAATTCCGTGCCAAGTACCTTGCTTTATATCATTGGATAGAGAATCTCGACACGGTTCCAACGCAACTGAGTTTGCAGGAATCGGGGTCCGGATGAAGGTTCTGCGGGCGGTCAAACCTGAGCAGAGCCAAAAGTTGACTTTCTGCTAAAATCCGATCCAGAGGCCCACCCCTAGGTCATTGGATAGAGAACCTCGACACGGTTCCAACGCAACTGAGTTTGCAGGAATCGGGGTCCGGATGAAGGTTCTGCGGGCGGTCAAACTTGAGCAGAGCCAAAAGTTGACTTTCTGCTAAAATCCGATCCGGAGGGCTACCCCTAGGTCATGGGATGGAGGGCTCCGATACGATTCTAATGAAACTAAGTTTGCCCAGATCGGAGTCCGGATGAAGAAAATATGAGCCGACGAAATTCCTGAGCAGCAAAACCGGCAATCTGCGCACGTGGCAAAAAGCTGCACACGTGGCGAGTTGCGCAGGAAAATATCTCAGGGATCAAATCCGTAAATATCCAAATATACGAAATATCCCAGGGACTAAATCTGTAAAAATCCGAGAATATCGGATTAAATTGAAATTGGCCAGGGACCAAATCTTAATTTTTAAGATTTTTTCGACCGGCGCGCGGCGGCATTTAATGAATTTTCATCATTATGCCGCTCGCGCGGACGTGGCGAGCGGGCTTGCGCCCACCTTGAGCTGGGCGCCAGGGTGAGCGGCACCCCTTTTCCCTTGCCTATAAAAGCCGCGCGAGGATTCATTCGAAAGGGTTCAGGAAAATTTTTGGTGGTGGGTTCTTCGTCGGGTTTTGGGTTTTCCTCAGCTCTTTCCCTTCCCCTTCCTCTTCCTTCACCCGAAGCCCCCCCCCCCCCCTCTCTTCATCCCGGCTTGCCTCCGAAAACCCCTAGACAATCTCCTTCCCTCCTTCATTCTCATCCATCTCCAATAAAGAGGTGGAAGGCTTGTTGCTGCTGGTGGAGCGAAAGGGACTTCCCAACTTCTGTCGGAGCTCCAAGGGAAGGCCACACACCACGAGGGAACCTCAAAATTACCAGGTATCACTCCTCGACATTCTCTCTTTCACACATATATAAAAGCAGAGACAGTCGCCATGTTTAGAAATCTTTTTCCTCAGTAGATTGCATGCTTTTGTTTTTGTATCGGGTAAGGTGAGGGTCTCTAAAGGTAAGAGAGACCCCACGCCTAGTTCCCTCTTGTTATCATGACTACCCAGGTTTGGTGCCTGATGATCCTCGATCATCAAGTAAAGGGAATATGTTCCCTCACGAGAAGCCTATCTAATGTATCCCGGATAAACCCCCCTCCTCGTTCCCTTCTCTGAATCCTCCTGAGGTGAAGCACGGATTTTTGGGTTCCGAGGTTGTGTGGATTCGTATGGATGCATGCTAGGTAAGGATCCCACTGCCATGTTCATATAGGGTTTGCTGTTATTTCTTGAAAAGCATGAATCATGTTTAGATTAATTTCAATACAAGTTTAAGTATATTTTGGGGAGTGGTCGAAGCCCTGGGAGGGCTTACAGAGCTTAAAAAACCAATTACAGAGCTCAAAATCAGCTAAAAAATGGAGTTTGAAAGAAAACCGAGAGCATCGAGTATCCGCTGAGTTCGCGCGAAGCTCGCGCGTACCTTCGCGCGAGGCTCGCGCGAACCTCGCGCCCACCTCATTTTTTTGTGTTTTTTTTGCTGTTTTAGATCCGCCCATTTCGCGCCGACCTCGCGCCTACTACCTGAGGTCGGCGCCTACCCCTAAAACATGCCGAATTGATATATTTTTGAAAAATTCCAAAAATGCCCTTTTTTCTGACAGAGTGTCCTCCCCTTGGACACCGGGTACCTCCCCTTGGACCCAGCACAATGAGCCAGTTTTTTTTTCTGACAGAGTGTCCATCTTGTTTTTTTCTGTGATTATTGCTAGATGTGAATGCCATTTCCGAACCGAATAAACCAATAGGGTTTCTGGGTCACCCGGAAACCCAATGTGGGACTTGGACTCCCGGTCCAACTTGACTTCCAATGGGCCTTCCAACGGGGCCCACCAAGCCCAATAAACACTAAAGCATGCCATTAAAATAACTTAAGTAACATAAACAATTTGAACCGGGCGGGCCAAACCCAATGCGGCCCACCCGAGCCTTGTTATGTGAAATTGATGCATGAATTGCGTGGTTTGGCCGAGACCAAGGGCAAGGGCCTACCGGGCCCGCCAAAGCCCACCAACCGAACCAAGGAAGGGTACAAACCCTAACTTCCGGTAACTTGGGCTTACAAGCCCAGATTTGGACTGCGGGCCCCAAGCCCAGTGTCCAAATCACTTTGGCAAAATTAAAAAGATAAATCCAATAAAAAATACTTGGACACCATGTGGGCCCACCTTAGGGGCCCACAAACCGGTCCGGCCCACTTGTGCATGAAAAACACTTAATCTTCAAATCTGAACTTAAAGTAAAATCAATTGAACTAACCAAAGCCCAAAGGACCTCTCAGGCTAGACTGAGGTCCACAAGGGCACACGGGCTTGACTAAGCCCACCAAGGATACCGTGGGCCTTCCAACGGGGCCCACCCAACCAGACTCAGATCACCTAAGTAATCAAGATAAAAGCAACTAAAGGGACCCACACCACTCAGGCGGTCCCGCCAGACTTAACCAAATTGCATATTGGATTAGGAATCAGGTGAGACCAATGTAAACTGACTCAAACCAGGGAACCCACGGGACCCGTCATCCGACGGGGTGGACCGGGGTGTCTACGGACTTCCCCGAACCATAACCGAGAACAGACTTAGAATCTCAAGCCGCAGACCAAAAAGCCCTAATAAGCAAGATTAGGCACCCAGGTGTCCGCCTGCACCCCATCAGGCGGTGGCGACTCCAAATTACCTCGTGCCGCGTTTCCCACGCGCGCACATGGGGCTTAAGCAATTCGAATTCAGACTGAAATGTTGATGAGGTAGAGGGTCTTGTGAGTGTCGTAGATGGGAGGGATCATTAGACTCCATTTTATAGCAGAGATGGCGTGGCATGTCGAATCCACGTGTTGCCAGGATGATTCATTCCTTCGGTTTGGGTTATGTCGATGAGTTGGGAACATATATAACCAAGTTTTGAAAATATAATTACTCAAACCACTTCCTTTTTAGAAAGACGAGAAAAGTGTTGGAGAACGCGGCTTCAGTGGATGAGGCCACCTTGCATTGGTGAGGAAACCTCTACACAGAGGATTGCTCTGACAATCACAGCTCATTGCCCTTTGGGCAGACTTTTGGATGGGCTTCCTTCTTCAAAAAATTTTTTTAAGGACTTTTAAAAAACAAAGACGCTATCAAAGGAGAAAAAAAATCTCTATCACAGATCGTTATCAAAGTAAATAAAGAAAAGAAGAAAAACTTGGATCTCCCAAAAAATACATCATAATAATTTCATGCCTCACAAATCTAGAATCATGAATTGAAAACTACAAATAAACAGATAAAATCTCAAAATCTGATCTCAAGCCAAGCATCAACATTAGAAATATAATGCTGAAAGATGCAAGAGAACTGCAAACAGACATTTGGTGAATCAAACACACCAAAAGTTAAAAACAACTTACTCTCCAGAACTTGTAGACGAATCCCATTCAATCTTTGCTACAATCACAAAACAGGCAATTGCAACAGCGTAACACTGAAAAATCCTGTCGAAAATCTGAAACAGAGATGCAAAATGAAACTCGCATACATTTTTACGAATAAATCAATTGACAGAATATGAAATTCTTTCACCGAAGAGATTGCTCACATTAGGACGCAAACTTGAAGGAAACCTTTTTTGATAGTAAAACGAGAATAAATTCTGTTAATCAGGACGCAAAGTTGGAGAAAGAAAGCGTCTCTGCAACACACATTAATAAATCCGAGAGAGCAATTATGGAGAAAGGGTGGAGCTTCCAACGACGATAATATATATAAAGGGAAGAAACACTAAAAGCCCTAACTCGTGTGTCGATCTTACCAATCGGAAAGAAAATGTGAATCGATCGGTCACAACCCGATCTAACAACATTGCCTTGAACAATTAAACTAGGAAGAAGTAAACATCAAAGCAAACATTTTCGCTCTAAACACGCAATGCTTTCAGCAAAGATATCACCGATCCTAATGGCGATCGATCCGAAAGCTCTCTGTAGATCGGTCTTCAAGAAATTATCTCACAGAAATACATCAAAATATGATGAAACCTTGTTTGAATTAGAAAATACCTCTGGAACCTAGACTGATCTCCTCGGCTCCTCTGTAACGAATTCTCGATCAGTTTTGAATGTTATCCATGCGCTCGTTTTGGTCCTATTGGAATAGAATCAAAGTTGAAGAATCAACACTAATAGAAGCAGCAAACCTTAGATCTTATAAGATCTCATATGGAACAGAGGAAGTAGAGATGAATCCTCATCAACAGAAATATAAACAAACAGATTGAAAGTAAAAATGATGACAGGTAAAAGAGAACAATAGAGGAAAACAAAGCAATTAAAAATGGTTCGGATCAATAGATCATTACCTAAATGCCATGCTTGATGTGGAATCGAGACAAGAAATGGTGTCTTCGAGCCTTCTGGAATGGATCTGAGAAAAGTATTCATTCTTCGACCAACATTTGAAGCAAGCATCAGATTCACATGAACTCGATGATGATGCAACTAAGTCGATAATTTCATTTCCACTTAAAAGAAGAGAGCCTGTATGTAAGCACCTCATTTTTGCGCTCCCAGAAAAACCAGAAATGCAAACCCTGGACATAAAGTCAAACTCCAAGGAGTGAGAATTTGACTTTTTGATCAAGTGAAAATTGGCCACCTCGCTTTATGCCATTGGATAGAGAATCTCGACACGGTTCCAACGCAACTAAGTTTGCAGGAATCGGAGTCCGGATGAAGGTTCTGCGGCCGGTCAAACTTGAGCAGAGCCAAAAGTTGACTTTTTGTCGAAATCCGATCCAGATGCCTACCCCTAGGTCATTGGATAGAGAATCTCGACACGGTTCCAACGCAACTGAGTTTGCAGGAATTGGAGTCCGGATGAAGGTTCTGAGGGCGGTCAAACTTGAGCAGAGCAAAAAGTTGACTTTCTATCAAAATCCGATCCAGATGCCTACCCCTAGGTCATTGGATAGAGAATCTCGACACGGTTCCAACGCAACTGAGTTTGCAAGAATCGGAGTCCGGATGAACGTTCTGCGGGCGGTCAAACTTGAGCAGAGCCATAAGTTGACTTTCTGTCAAAATCCGATCCAGATGCCTACCCCTAGGTCATTGGATAGAGAATCTCGACACGGTTCCAACGCAACTGAGTTTGCAAGAATCGGAGTCCGGATGAAGGTTCTGTGGGTGGTCAAACTTGAGTAGTGCCAAAAGTTGACTTTCTGCTAAAATCCGATCTAGATGCCTACCCCTAGTTCATTGGATAGAGAATCTCGACACGGTTCCAATGCAACTGACTTTACAGGAATCGGAGTCCGGATGAAGGTTCTACGGGTGGTCAAACTTGAGCAGAGCCAAAAGTTGACTTTCTGCTAAAATCCAATCCAGATGCCTACCCCTAGGTCATTGGATAGAGAATCTCGACACGGTTCCAACGCAACTGAGTTTGCAGGAATCGGAGTCCGTATGAAGGTTCTACGGGTGGTCAAACTTGAACGGAGCCAAAAATTGACTTTCTGCTAAAATCCGATCCAGACGCCTACCCCTAGGTCATGGGATAGAGGGCTTCGATACGATTCTAACACAACTAAGTTTGCCCAGATCGGAGCCCGGATGAGGAAAATATGAGCTGACGAAATTCCGGAGCAGCAAAACCGGCAAACTGCGCACGTGGCAAAAAGCTGCACACGTGGCAAGTTGCGCAGGAAAATATCTTGGGGATCCAATCCGTAAATATCCAAATGTACGAAATATCCCAGGGACTAAATCTGTAAAAATCCCGGAATATCGGATTAAACCAAAAATAACCAGGGACTAAATCTAAAAAAGTCGGATTTTTCCGACCGGCGAGCGGCGGCATTAAATGATTTTTCATCATTTTGCCGCTCGCGCGAACGTGGCAGGCGGGTATGCGCTCAGCGCAAGCTGAGCGGATCCCCTTTTTAGGTGAGCGGATCCCCTTTTTCCTGGTCTATATAAACCGGGCGAGATTTCGCGCAAGAGAGGAGAGCTCCAGTGCTCGTGCTACCTCAAGGAGAAGCTGCCGCCTTGCACAAGAGCGTGGGAACCTCAGGTATTGCTTCTCACTCGTTTACATAAATAAAAATGGGAGTCATTTAAGCATGCTTATAGTCATTTAATCCTGTCGTGTGGATGAAAGTGCATGTATGTAATGTCTGTATGTTGTTTTTTATTTTATGTTGCTGGACTTGCTAACATGCTCCCCTACCCCCTACCACCTGCTATATGCTCCTTGTGTCACTATAAGCATGCTCCCAACACCCCATAGCCAGATGTCTATAGCTGTCATGTTTGACAATAGTCGGGTTTGTATTTTTCGTAAAGGGATCTTGTGTGCTAAAGTAGCTTAGATTAATTTGAATGCATGTTAAAGGTCTCTTGGGAGTCTGGGGAACACCTGGGAGGGGTTGCAGAGCTTAAAAAACAAGTCAGAAATGGAGTGTGAGCAAAAAACCAGAATATCGGGTTTCGTAGGGGTATGCGCCGGGCTCACGCTGAGCTCAGCGCACCCAAAAAAGGTGAGCGGATCGTTTTTTTTTTGGGCATCCGCTGAGCTTCGCGCCTAGCTTGCGCTAACTTATTTTTGGGTGCGCTAAGCTCGCGCTCACTTGATTTTTGGGTGCGCTCAGCTTGCGCCTACTTGATTTTTGGGTGCGTTCAGCTCGCGCCCACTTCGCCCGCGGATCGTTTTTGTTGGTTTTTCGGTCCGCCCACCTCGCTGACCTTGCACCTAGTGCCTGAGGTCGGCGCATACCCCTAAAAAATGCCGAATTGCTATATTTTTGAAAAATCCCGAAAATGCCCTTTACCGTACCACGGGGGGCTTCGCCCCCCCCCCCCACCCCCAACCCCGTTGTTCACCACGCGTCCAACTCGTTCCTTGGTACGGGGAGGTACCCCGCCCCGTGGGCTCCGCTTCGCTCCGCCCACAAGGGCCCCAGGTACCTCCCCTTGGACCCAGTATAATGAGCCAGTTTTTCCCCGACAAAGCGTCAATCTTGTATATTTCTTTTTATGATCATTGCTGGGTGTGAGTGCCATTTCTGAACCGAACCAAATAAACCAACAAGGTTTCCAGGTCACCCGGAAACCCAACATGGGACTTGGACCCCTGATCCAACTTGATTTCCAGTGGGCCTTCCAACGGGGCCCACCCGACCCAATAAACACAATGAAATGTATGCATGCAACTTGTGCGCACCCCATTTCGGGCCGCACGACGAGGTGCATGCAAAGTGATGCTCGCCTCGGGACTTGTTTGCGAGTCGCCACTGCCTGAGAGGTGCAAGCAGACACAGGGTTCCTAACCGGGTCTATTATGACTAGTCTGCGGCTTTATTAGAGTTTTCTGGGTAAGTTCTCGGTTACGGTCCGGGGAAGTCCGAAGACACCCCGGTCCGCCCCATCGATCTGACGGGTCCCATGGGTCTCCCTGGTTCTGAGTCAACTCAGTCTCACCCTGTTCCTAACCCAGCATGCTTGTTTGTTCGGTCTGAGTGGGGACCACTGGAGGTATAGGTCCCCTTTATTTTAATTGATTTTATCTTTTTTAGCCTTTTAGTGAAGTGAGTTGGGTGTGGGCCCCATTGGAAGGCCCATTGGATACCAAGTTGGGCTTAAGGCAAGCCCAATTCCCATTTAGAATTATGTTGGATAACCCTTTCTGGATTTGGTTATTTAATTGTCTAAAATTCATTTGGTTTGAAACATAAGAGATTAGAATTCACAAAAAGAGTTGGAAAAAGGGTTTTTGGAATTTACAGGGTGTAGCCGAAATTTAATTTCGGTTATACCAATTTTTTAGTTTAACCGAAATTAAATTTCGGTTAAGCTATAATCAGCCTTAACCGAGATTTAATTTTGGTAAAACTTAAAAATGAGTTTAACCGACCTGTATTTTCGGTTAAGGGTAAAAAAATGATTTTTTAAGATATTTTACGGAAAACTGATTTTTTTGGTATTTTTGGGTTTTGTGTGGGCCCACAGTGGTGAAGAACTTTGAAGGAAGGCCTTATTTGACCACCTGCTTATCAAATCATCATCAAGAAGCATAAGAAAAAAAACAAAATAAAGAAGGGATTTGGGGGATTTAATGGGGTACATTAGAACTTAAAGGAGGAGGGGAACAAGCTCCCCTTTTTAATAATTCAGACATGATAAAGGCAGCCCTTCAAGTATGCTTCAATTTGCTTTTGTAATTAGGCGGACGACACCTCCTTACCATGAGATGTTTCTCATATGAAGGGAAGATGGAAGATAATCAAGATCAAGCGTTAGTATAAAAAGACAACATGGAATAGAAATAAGTAATATTCTTGAATCACAACTTTATTCACTTATATAGTACAACTTACCAGAAAGCTTACCTAGGGAATGCTTGAAGGTGTGGAATCCCTTGGAGATTTTTCCGGCAGGGTAACGGCTTCTCTCCAAGCTCAAGAGACAGATTTCAAAAAACCTCCTTCGGGTTTGTGATTGAAAGGAAGAAGTTTGAGAGAATTTTGATACACTTGGACAGAGTCTGGGGGCTTTTGGAAGGATTTAAAATGGGATTTCAGCCAGCGTAACGGCTCTTTCTTGAGCTCAAGAGGAGGGTATCTAACCCTACTTTGGGTTTGCAAGAAAATAAGAGGTTTGGGTTTGACGAGAGTTGGTTGTAGTAGGGTTTAAGAGGGGTCGAAGACCTAGAAAGGAATAGAAGAGGGAGTGGTTTGGAAAGGGAGAGAGAGGAGAGAGGGAGGAGAGGGAATGAAAGAGGTGTGAAAGATTCGATGCCCATGGAAAGGAAGGGTCGACTCCCTTTTATAGTGAATGATGAAATATGACCAAAAAGTAATTATTTGTTATATTGTAATTAAAACCCAACATTTTATAGTTTTATGTTTTTTTTTAAATAAGGCAATGATGGCCCTTATTCTCATCCAAAGAGAATATATACAGCTCATGGGGACACCTCATCCCCATGTGCAAAATTAATTTTTGATTTTAATTTTTATTTATTTAATTTGCTTGATATTTATGTGTTTATTATTATTTTAATTGGAATTTTTTTTGATTTTGAGCACATGCTTGCATTGATTTTTTTATTTTCTTTTTCCTTTATTTTAAACCTTTTAATTAATGTTGTATGAAAATATTATTATTTTAATTGAAGATTCTTTTCTTTTTGCTGTTTTTGCCACGTGTGCAGATTTTCCGAAACTTTGACTACTCATATCACTTTCATTCGGTGTCTGATTTTATCAAACTTAGTGGCGTTGGAATCAGTGCGAAATTCTCTATCCACTGAGCCAGAGTTTTGCAGCAAATTCGGCTTTTTTAGCAGAAGTGCAAAGTCGCGTCCTGGAGCCAATTTTGCTCATATCTCTCTATCCGGGACTCCGATTCCAGAAAACTCAGTTGCGTTGGAATCTTGTCGATGCACTCTTTCTGCTGATATCCAATTGAGTAGCTGATTCGGGATTTAGCAGAAAGTCAATTTCTGCTTTTCTCAGATTTGACCAGTCCATAACTTCTTCATCCGATCTCCGATTTGAGCGAACTCAGTGTTGTTAGAACCGTATCGGAATCCTCTTTTCAATGGTATGAAGTTTGGTGGCCAACTTGCACCCGATCAAAAAGTCAAATTTTTGACCCTTGGGTTTTGAATTTTTCAATTAGGGATTCTTTTATTTTTCGGGGTGCAAAAATGAGGTGCTGACAACTGCCCATCTTTGTCGGAGTCACCTTGGGGATGAACGAAAAAGAAGAAAAAGAACCTTATTTTTGCACCTTGCATTTTCGTCGACAAAATTAACAAGCTTAAGTCCTCTTGACTTTCAAAGCAGCAGAAAGGCGAAATGGTTTCCACTAGGTTTTTGGAGCTTGCTCACCCACTTCGGGCTTCCAGGAGCAACTCCGTGTTTTTAATTTAGATTGAGAAAGAAATGAAATGATACTTAAGCTTGTCGACCTGTTTTGGCATTGATGCAAGGCACTCCACGATGTTCTTTTTTCATCTTGTTTGTTCCATTAAAGCTTTTAGGTGATTTTGGGTTTTTTGATCCAAGATTTTCAATGACAGTTTTTTTTTGTTTCTTTTCTTTTCTTCTTTCTTTTTCTTTTTTTTTTTTTGCTATTATTTTTTTGTTTTTTTTCTTTTCTTCTTTTTTTTGTTTTTGTTTTTATTCTTTTATTATTATTATTATTTTTTTGTTTTTTGTTTTTTGTTTTTTTTTGTTTT
Source organism: Buxus sempervirens (assembly GCA_947561395.2). Taxonomy (NCBI): domain Eukaryota; kingdom Viridiplantae; phylum Streptophyta; class Magnoliopsida; order Buxales; family Buxaceae; genus Buxus; species Buxus sempervirens. The sequence continues at coordinate 12,331,490 of OX387183.1, forward strand.
GGTTGGCCAAAGGGTTGGAAGGATGAAGGAAAAAGGAAGGAGAGAAGGAGGAGGTGCTCTCAGCGTTGTCCATCATCCAGGGGACCTCACACACCTATTCTACTCTATTTACAAAAGTGGGAAATCAAAAATTACAAGAGAGCCAACTCGCCCAGCAGTTCTTCATTTTGCCTTCTTCTTTGATGTCTTGATGAGTTCACCGTTTCTTTCTTCGGCGGAGGAAAGCTTTTCTGCCAGCCCCTCTTATGATGTGGTAGAAGCTTCTCGATTTTGGAACAGCTCCACTGGGGTTTGGTGGGAGCCTCAACTACTTTTCTTGATTCCGAAGAGTCTTTTCTACAAGGCCTGCCTCTTCAGACTGGGCATGGCCTTGTTGCGTTATTAAATAAGGAAACTCCGCTGGGGAAATGAGTCTGCCTTGCATTGTGCTTCTTGAAATTCTTCAGCTTTTCTACTCTGCGCAGGCCTGTAAAATTCTCCCTGAGCGGTGAGGTATCTGAAATTAAAAAAAAAATTTTTTTTTACAAGTTATCTTAAAAGAAAATGCAAGACCAATGACCACAGAGACTTGCCTTGTTAGCTCGAAGTGTTTTGGGATGGTGTGCTTGACACGCATTCCCATGAAATTCTTGACTTTTGCCGGCAAAGGTTTTAAAAGATGGGGAATTTCAAGAAGTGTTTTCCCTTCCCTGGGTCTTGGTTTCTTTCATTTTTTTCAAACCTTAAGGGTGGTTTTAGGATTTGGTAATTAAGGGTTCCTCTTTGGGTTAGTGTCTCTTCCAGCTTGAGGATCTTTGGCCGACTTTTTGCACATCATGCTCCTTAGATCAGAGAGGTCTTATGATTGGGATGAAACGTCGGCTTAGTTTTGGGTTTGAGAAATGAAAGATTATAAGGCTCAAGTTTTTATCTTTTCATTCTTAGGTTTCACTTTGTGTCTTACCGAAGCTCGTTCTTCCATTTTGGATTCCTTCATCACAAATCTGCACAAATCTGATCGTCACTTCTTCTGTAATCAAAAAGGACTTTCTGATAGGATGAAACAAAGGCCAAGGTTTTGATTTATGAAAGAAAAGGAATACGGCTCAAAGTTCTTTTGTAAGTGGGTTGAGTCATGTTCTACCCTTTTCTTGATTGCTTAGACTTTGACAGGGTCTGTTTCACTTTCCTTTCTTTTCTTTTTGAGGCCTTTTGCTTTTTCTGCTATCATTTTTTTCCTTTTGCCAAGGAGTTGATTTTTTGATTTGATTGGTATGCCCTAGTATGATTTCTTTTCTTTTCTTCTCTTTGCTTTTGCATACTTGCCTTATTTCTTCTTTCCTTTGTCAAGCATCATATTTAGGGTATCTAACCCAATGGGTTAGGAAAGAAAAATGTTAGGCTCAAGGGGTTTGACTAAGGATCTGATTTTGGAAATTTGGGATGTAAAGCAAAGATGGCCTTTTATCCTTTTACAGAAGCTGTGACAACTTGATTTTCATGCAAAATCATTCAGGAATTTTATCACCCTTTTATATTTCTTTTTCAACTTTGCCCCAGTGTGGGATTGCCAGACACAACACAGGTATTTGAATAATACGATCATGCTCAAAGTGTTTTGACTAGTGGTTCTTATGATTAAGGATGCACAAAGGATGGCCTCTCATCCTTTCTTAGAGACATGATTGTTCAAGTCGGCCTCAGCCCTTAGCTAGTTTAGACATTTTCTCTCTTTTTCTTTTCCTCTCTAGGGTTGTTCCGCCCCAGTGCAAGGTTGAGTTTGGGAAAAATCAAGACATAGATCAGAAAAGGGTTTCTTTTGGCTCAGTCAAGTTCTCATGGGACAGTATTCTGCACCCATCTGAAAACACTTTTGAGCTACTCGGCAAGCTTCCATGATCATGGTCCTGCCAAAAGGTGTAGTCTCAGAGCAATGTCATTATTGACCAAACACTTGCATTATCATTTATTTTATTTTCACGCAAAATTAAAAGGTATTTACATCAAAAAGCATTAACGTAAATTAAACCTCCCTTGAGGTGTTGGCCTTGCGAATTGCGACAGGCACAGCGCTCCAGTTCTTGAGCGGTAATTTGTCTTTGATGACTTCGATCACCTCCTCCAGTTTGGTTTCACCAGTCATGATCAAGTTGACAGACTCGTCCGGATCACTTTCATCTGATGCCGTTGCATCTTCCATGTCTTCATCTGGATCCTCCTCCTCTGATGGAGTGTCCTTTGGGTCCTCACCCTGGCTCTCATATGGGTCAGGTAGATTCATGAGCTCGGGAGTGGATGGTGGTATCCCTTCCACTGTGACTTGAGGGAGATGGTACCACTCACGCATCACAGGTGAAATGGAGTCATGATCAAATTCGGGTGTGAGTGGATCAGTGAGGGAATATAAATTCGGCTCTGACGTGGTGGACATGCAATCAGGTGGCCATTCAGCTGACCTCCAGAGGGCTTCAGTACTATCAATTGAAGGACTAGAGATTCGGGGCCTGCCTTGGAACCATAATCCTCCTGAACTGCCATTTCCTTCTTTACCTGGAGGTGACGGAGAATCACTGATCCATCCACAATTGTTTTGGCCTTGTGGTCCCGTGACCTCTTCACTACTTTGAGGATCATCCTCAAGCACACAGAAATAGACATCCTGGTCCTTAAATTCCTCAGTAGAAGCAGGTGGCATGTTCTCTTCATCTCCAACCACAACCAGTGGTTTGATTTCCTTGAGGATATATACCCTCACCATTTGACCTGGCCGTCCAATCAACACCGAAGGGTCAAACTGCCCCTGGTTTCTATCACAATTGCTTACAAGGTTTACTGGCCCACTAGTAGATGCCTTGTTATGGTCCGGAAGAGGATTAGTCTGGACTCCTACTGCAGGAGTTGTTGCTGGGGGATCGACAGAAATTTGCTTATTGTCGATCAAATCTTGTATATCATGCCTCAAATCCCAGCAATAGTTAGTATGATGACCAGGAGCTCCCATGTGATATTCGCAGCGCACATTAGGATTGTAATTGCGACTATTAGTCGGTTGGTGGGTTGGCTGCTTTTTCTGTAAATATCCCTTTTTCAACAAGGTTGGTAGCAATCCTGACACTGAGTAAGGGAGGGGAGTAAACACTCTAGTCATTCTTGCTTGGTGTTCCTCTTTAGTCAACCTAGGCCGTCTTGTAGCCTGTATTTCCTGGCCAGTGTTTTGGTTTTCCCTTGTGTTAGGTGTTGAGAAGTGGTAAGGTCTGTTCTGTTGGATGTAGTTAACATTCTCGTCCTCTTTCTTCCTTTCCGGGCCTCTCCCACTAAGAGGGCCTCTTTTCTGCTCAGGAAATCCGGTGACTCTGCCGGACTTGACGCCATCCTCTATTCTGTCCGCCACAACCACCAGGTCTGCAAAACTGCCCCGATAGCAGCGTATAGTATGGCTGTCCCAGCGTTGAAATGAACAGTGTCACCATCTCCTTTTCCAGCATGGGCGGCTGAACCATCGCAGCCATTTCTCGCCACCTCTTAGCATACTCACGGATGGACTCAGTACTCTTCTTGGACATCTTTTGTAGCTCCATTCGAGTGGGAAAGACCTCAGTATTGAATTTAAAGTGCTCCAGGAAAGTGTTTGCTAGGTCATCCCAAGTCCTAATTCGACTTCTGTCCAAACTGGCGAACCACCTTTGTGCTGATCCCGTCAATGAGCGTTGGAAGAATTGGATCATAATTCTTTCATCATGTGCATATTGGCACATGTCTCCATAGTACGCTCTCAGATGTGACAACGGATCTCCACTTCCATCAAACTTCACAAAATCCGGACACTTGAATTTTGGCGGAAGCTGTAAATCAGGGAAGAACCCTAGCCTATCTAGTGAGGCTTCCTTTGGCACAGAACCTCGGTTTGCATTCCGTATATGTTCTTTTATGGCCTGTAAATCGGCTTGCATCGATTCTTGCGTTCGATACCAATCTTCTACTTCGTGCCCCATTCCCATCACTTGTTGTTGTGGAATAACAGGGGGCGCTGGAATCCTTAATTGTTCTGGCTGGACAGGTGGTGGTTGAGGAACCGGCTGATCTGGTGGATGCAAATTTATCTGTGGAATGGCAGGTGATGGCTGCTCTGGCATCACTGGCAGTGGTTGAGGTGCCAATGGTTGTGGTGGTGGTACTGGCGGCTCCTGAGGAGGTACCGGTTGTTGTGGAGGTATCGGCAACTGCTGCTGCGGTTATGCAAACTGGGGAGGTACTTGCAGCCTTTCCATTTGCTGCATCATGTTTGCCATCATGGCCGTCATGTGATCCATTTGCTGGTTAATTCCTGTGATCACTGGATGATCTTCCAGTTTTTCTTGCTCCTGAAGAAGTGGAGGTAGTGCTTGTTCAAGTCCCTCAGCAGGATCCATCTGGAGTCTTCTTCTTGAACGTAGGAGGTATGGACTGCGATACGCAATCTTGGAACCTTATCAACGAAAAGACACAAATTAGTATAAAGAATTCATATTACATCAAAATATAATGCATGTTGATGCATGCCAATGCAGATTAGTCATGACTCTTTGATTTGATTGATTTTCACTTAATTGATTTTTTTTCTTTTGTTTTGAAACTTTTATTCAACAACCAAGGAGGATAATTTGATCTCTTTTCAGCCGCCATTCGGAGACAAGGGGAGAGTCCCTGAGAATAATCTCCTTTTTACCGCCACTTCGGAGATAAGGAAAGAAGATTTCTGAAAATGATTTCCTTCAACCGCCACTTCGGAGATAAGGAAAGAAGATTTCTGAAAATGATTTCCTTCAACCGCCACTTCGGAGGTTGACCGCCACTTCAAAGGTAAGGAAAAAGATCTCTGGAAATGATTTCCTTCAATCGCTACTTCGGAGATTGACCGCCACTTCAGAGGTAAGGAAAAGGACCGCCACTTCGGAAGTTAGCCTCCACTTCGGAGGAAAGATACCTTTTAACTGCTACTTCGGAGGTAAAGGGAGAGAAGATCCTTGGAAATTATTTCCTTCAACCGCCACTTCGGAGGTTGACCGCCACTTCGAAGGTAAGGAAATAATCCTTGGAAAAGGTTTCCTTCAACCGCCACTTCAGAGGTTGACCGCCACTTAGGAGATAAGGAAATAATCTCTTCTAAACCGCCACTTCGGAGGTAATGGTTTCTTTCAACCGCCACTTCGGAGGTAAGGAAAGAAGATTTCTGAAAATGATTTCCTTCAACCGCCACTTCGGAGGTTGACCGCCACTTCGGAGGTAAGGAAATAATCTTTGCTGAACTGCCACTTCAGAGGTAATGGTTTCCTTCAACCACCACTTCGGAGGTAAGGAAAGAAGATTTCTGAAAATGATTTCCTTCAACCGCCACTTCAGAGGTTGACCGCCACTTCGGAGGTAAGGAAATAATCTCTAGGTTTGGAAACCACAGGACCCGATTTTGATTTCGGAAATGTTGAGCGTTGATTTCCAAAGGATCAGTTTGGAGAATTCCAAGGAATGATAAAGAGGTTTGAGATGATGGGAACACAAAGTATTGATCTTTATCAGGATTTGGGGATACTACAAAAGTTGATTTCCCAATTTTGATTGATTTTCTTAAGATTTTTTTTTCTTTCTTTTTTTTCCTTATTCTTTTTATTCTTTTTTTTTCTTCTTTTTTTTTCTTTTCTTTTGTCCGATGGCCATCAGCAAAAATAAGACTTTTTCCTTGACTTTTTTTTTTTTCACTTCCTTATTTTGGGCTGTTTCATAGCCAAATGAAACTTGGTTTAAGCACAGGGGATTGAAACCATTTTTTGCCCTAAGGCAAATTTAATGTACACTTAGAGGCAATTCAAATCTTTTAAAATTTTGTTTTTTTTTGTTTTTTTGTTTTCTGTTTTCTGTTTTTGTTCTGTTTTTTTTTGTTTGGTTTTTTTTTTATGTTTTATGTTTTTGTGTTTTTTTTTTGAAATGAGTTAATCAGGCATGTTTATGCAGATGATCTTGAAGTGTGTGCACTTGATCCATGAAGATGCATACAAAATAAAAGCCAACATTACCATTGTGCATAATTAAAAAGTGTGTACATAATCCTAAAAAGGTTGGTGCCCCTTGAGGCACGACTTCTAGACATACTTGTGTACGGAAGCACATCTGAGTCCAGATCAGCCTTCTTTCATCTGTTCTTTTCATTTGGCTTTGCTCTCAGATGTCAGACCAAAAGAATTGATAATTTGCCAGTGAGGGCAAAAATTACATGATATTCAAAATCTGCTAAATTTCATCTTAAGGGCTTTTGGGAACCCAGAAGAAGGGTACAAATTTACTTCAAGGTAGATAGGCTGAATTCCTAGATCTAGGGTTTTATGCCCCTGCTCTGATCTGGCCTGTTTCTGTCTGATTTTCTGATCTGGCCGACTTTCATCTGCTCAAAAGGCCGATCTGGACTCAGAGTGCCCCCAACAGACTCAATAGGTCAAGGCCCACGGTTTACGGGACTTAATGCATGGATCTGGGGTGGCTCCCCTGATCAAGATTTGGTTGGCTTCCTAAATTAGGGCTAAGGCAGCCCAAGATCTAGGGTTCACTCAATTTAATGCAAAAGAGCGGGGTACTGCCCCTGATGGACTCTTGGATTTTAAATTGATTTTATTTTCCAATATTCACATCCACATCCATATCCATGCTACATTCACAAAGCTGTGGTTTATCAGAAACAATAGGTGGGGAAAAGATACTGTGAGACATGGGAAAAAATCACCCGGAGATGATCATCCCTCCGTCAACACGCGGGGCTCGACATAAAGAGTGGGAGTCGCCACCATCCATTTGTTTAGGGTTTGAATGGACACCAAAAGAATTAAAAACAAGCAAAGAGAGATAAAAAGTGCTAAAAGGCAAATTCTAGAGTAAAAATAACCCTACTTGAAAATCAAATCCAGAGATGGGTAAGGGGATTAGATTATGAACGAGGGAAGGTGTTAGGCACCTCCATTCACCCACACAAGGTGGTTGCCAAGTGTTATTCATGCTAAAAGAAAATAGAAAGCTTGCTAAAAAATCATGAAAACTGTAAGTGTGAAAACTCACACTCCTTATATGGAAAATGTTTGACAAATTATATCCTCTAATAATCTTCAAGATGTGCAGAATCAAAATATAAATTCTATGAATTTAGTAAAGAGGAAAGTGAGGCTGCTACACAGCTACCACGCCGCTGGTAGCTCAAGGAAGTGTAAAGATTTCTAAAGAAAGAACATTTCGTAAAGGCACCTGCAAGGAACAACGCCGCTGCCACTCCGCTGGTAGCACAGAAGTGAAATAGCACTTTGAAAGTAAAGCACGCGTACCAGCTTCATAAGGCGACGCCGACACGCCGCTGGTAGCGCAGAGCAAGATTGAAGATCTACAAATCAGCTGTGCACATGCCGCGTTCCCTCCCGCTAGCAGCACTCTGGCAGCGCGCCCATACCTGAGTCTATTTGGATTTGAGCGGGATTGAGTTCGCTTCCAGCCGTCTACCCCGATCGCGCCACGACGCCACCAGCGCTCGACGCGATCTGAGATTTCTTCTTTAAATAGACGAGCTGTATTCTTTTTGGAAAGACTTTTTTCTTTTGATTAATCGGTTGTGGATCTTGAGGTGTTCGAGATTCATTCAATTGATCTTTAGAGAGTCGGTGATCGAGTGAGGGGGAGATCTGAGAGAGATCACCTGGAATTGAAGGTTGAGGATTCTTCTTCAGTTCGGAACTTCACTTGATCGTGAGATCTCCTGGATTGGTGATCGACCTTGTTTGATGCATAGGTGGATTCCTATTACATTGGATCATCTCAGTGGACTCTGAGGTGATTGTCACGATCTGGATTGATCGTGAATTGCAGCTTGTGGATTCAAGCTGTGTTGCAGTTCGTGGATTCGAATTGTAGATCTGGATTGATCGTCACTTGCAGCTTGTGGATTCAAGCTGTGTTGCAGTTCGTGGATTCGAGCTGTGGATCTGGATAGATCGTCTATTGCAACTTGTGGATTCAAGTTGTGCTACAGTTCGTGGATTCGAGCTGTGGATTGCTGTTGAGTAAGTTCAATTGTAAAGGTTAAGTGTGTCTTCCTTTGTAATTGACTTTCATTCAATAGTGGAGATTCTAAGGGTTAGTCGCCTCATATAGACTCGAGGTTTTTCCTGGATCTGGATTCAGGTTTCCTCGTATAATCTCTGTGTGTTGTTTCGGCATTGTTAAGTTCTTAATTGTTGTAGATCGTGGACCTTTAGAGTAGTCCTCTACTCTTTCAATTGGTATCAGAGCCTATTCACTTTGAATTGCTATACAAAGTGTGATCTAGATCTATAGCATGGACTTTGGAAAAGAAGGAGGATCTGCCTCTAGACCTCCATTATTCGAAGGTAACAATTATTCTTACTGGAAAGCAAGAATGAGAGCTTACCTGAAATCTATCGATGAGCGTGTCTGGCTCTCGGTATGTAATGGTTATCATCCACTTGAGATCACAACAGAAGGAGGTGTTGTGATGCCTAAACCTCTTGATCAGTGGAGTAAAGCTGAATCTGATCTATGTGGATGGAACAACAAGGCAATGAATGGCTTATTTTGTGCTGTAAGTGTTGAGGAATTCAGGAGAATTTCCTCATGTGAAGTTGGTAAGGAAGCTTGGGACATTCTTGAGGTCACTCATGAAGGAACCTCAGCTATCAAGTTGTCTAGACTTCAAAGACTTACTACATCTTTCGAAACTCTATACATGAAAGATGATGAGTCTTTTGATGAATTTTATGCTAGACTCTCAGATATTGTTAATTCGAGTTTTAACCTTGGAGAAAAGATCTTTACATCTAAGGTTGTTAGAGAAATCTTGAGATCTTTGCCTGAAAAATTCAGACCAAAAGTTACTGCCATTCAAGAGGCAAAAGATGTGGATACCATGAGAATTGAAGATCTGGTAGGATCTTTACAGACTTATGAGCTAGATCTGAATATTCCTAAAAGGAGTAAAGGAATAGCTCTAAAATCTGTAAATAATGAAGAATCAGATAATTCTGATGTAGATATGGATGAATTAGTTCTCTTAGCTAAAAAGTTCAAGAGAATGTTTAAAAAGAGACAATCTAATCCTTTATCATCCATGGACAGATCTAATAGGAGATCTGATAAGAAAATTTCTGATCTAAGAAAGGAGAAGAAATTTTCTCAGAATGATGAAGTTCAATGTTATAAATGTAGAGGATTTGGACATGTTGCTTCTGATTGTCCCTCAAAGGATAAAAAGAAAAAGACAAATTATCAGGTTACTTGGGATGATAGTAATACTGATAATTCTTCACAATCAGATGAGGATATTTCTGCTAATTTTACTGCTTTCAATTCCTTTTACTCATCTTATTTTGGTAGTTCAATCTCTGGCATTGCAGGAGATAATAAAGAGACTTTATCAGATGATGAAGAAGAATTACAAGAAGCCTACAATCAGCTCTATAAGGAATTCAATAGAGCTCAGAAGAAAGTCAAGAAACTGAGTAAAAAATTGAAGGAATCAGAAACAGAGAAAAATAAAGCTCTTGCAGAAATAGATTCAATAAACAAGAAGTTACTTGAAAGACATGCCAAAGAAAATTTTCTAGTAACTTCTTTGACTGAAAAAACTGAAAAATTAAAAGAAAAGGAAGCTCAGATTTCTGCACTTCAAGGTAAAGTTATTGAACTTGAGAAATTGTCAAATTCAATCACTTCTAATGCTTCAAATTCTTCTGCAGGAAATCATCAAATTGATGAGGAATCAACTTCAAAGGAAGTTCCTAAGAGCTCAAATTCTGCTGAAAAGAGAATGAGTGTAAGTAATCAAAATAAGGAATTTTCACAGAAAGTTTTTGCTGGAGAAGTAAGCTCAACAGGTAAATCTTCAAAATCTAAATTTGTACAGTTTAGAAATACTGTCAAATCTGGAAATTTTGATTCTTCTGAATATAGGTTCATACCTGTGTGCCATCATTGCAATAAAAAAGGTCATATAAGACCAAAGTGTCATATTTTGCATGGTTTTCCCAAGGGATATTTTGACAATAAGAGGAAAGTAAATCAAAGTCAGTCCTTGGATTTATATAACAGATTTGATTTCTTGTTAAAATTGATTGAATCATTAAATAAGGAAGTTACAAATCTGTCAAAGAAACTTCCTTCAAAATCCCAAGTTGTTGATGAAGGTACTTCTCAGAAAACTCATGAAAAACAGATTTGGGTTAGAAAAGATTCCTTAGTTGCAAATGTGGTTCATATAGCTTTGAAAGTTCATGATGTCAACATGTGGTACTTGGATAGTGGTTGTTCAAGACATATGTGTGGACATAAGTCTATGTTTAGTACCTTTGAAGAATATTTTGGTGGAAGTGTAACATTTGGTGATCACTTCTCCAATCAAAGGTAAAGGCACAGTAACTGGTCCTAATGGAGTGTGTCTAAAAAATGTTTTATTTGTATCTGGTTTGAAGGCAAACTTAATCAGTATTAGCCAGTTATGTGATTCAAGATTGTTTGTCAATTTTACCAGAAAAGAATGTAAAATTTTGGATAATTCTGGTAGAACTGTTCTTATAGGTGTAAGAACAAGTGACAATTGTTATGGAATCATTAGAAACAATGAAAAAATTTTAAAATCTTCTATATGCAATGAAATTGATTTGTGACATAGAAGACTTGGTCACATTAACTATAGAGATTTGTCAAAAATCTCTAAGTCTGAATTGGTTAGAGGAATTCCCAAGTTTGGGAACAATAAAAAGAAAGGAATGTGTGGTCCTTGCAATCAAGGAAAGCAAATCAAAGCCACACACAAGAAAACCAACATTGTAGGAACCTCTAGACCATTAGAACTGATTCATATGGACTTGATGGGACCTACAAAGACTGAAAGTCTTGGAGGAAAGAGGTATATCTTTGTTGCTGTAGATGACTACAGTAGATACACCTGGGTAAATTTTCTAAGAGAAAAATCTGAATGTTTTGGTTGCTTTAAACAATTGTGCTGTCAAATTCAAGTTGAAAAGAACTTGCAAATAGGGAGGATTGTTACAATAAGATCTGATCATGGGACAGAATTTGAAAATCAGATGTTTTCCAAATTCTGTGAAGAACAAGGAATTAAACATGAATTTTCTGCTCCTAAGACTCCACAGCAAAATGGAGTTGTGGAAAGGAAAAACAGAGTTTTGCAAGAAATGGCTAGAACCATGATGATAGCCAAGAAAGTGTCAACAAAATTCTGGGCTGAAGCAATAAATACTGCCTGTTATATAAGTAACAGAGTATATGTCAGATCTGGGTGGAAACAAACTCCTTATGAAATTTGGAAAGGAAAACAGCCAAACTTGAAATATTTTAGAGTCTTTGGAAGTAAATGCTATATCCTAAGGGACAGAGAAAATCTAGGAAAATTTGATTCTAGAAGTGATGAAGGAATTTTTCTAGGATATTCTTCTTCAAGTAGAGCATACAGAGTTTTTAACTTGCAAAAATCTGTTGTAATGGAGTCTATTAATGTGTTAATAGATGATGAAGGAATTGACTGTGAATTTTTGCAGGTTGTAGATGAAGAGGATGAAATCAGAGATGCTTCCTCAAGCAATGAAGTTGTTCCTCTGACAAAAACTCTCAAAGATCACCCAACTGAGCAAATTGTTGGAAATATTTCAGATGGTGTAAGAACAAGACATCAATTACATAATGAGGTAAGATTTTCTTCTTATCTATCTCAATTTGAGCCAAAATCTTATAAAGATGCCTTGTTGGATGAATCTTGGTTAAATGCTATGCATGAAGAACTAAACCAATTTACTAGAAACAATGTATGGGAATTTGTTGAAAGACCCTCTGATCTGAATGTGATAGGAACCAAATGGATTTTTAAGAACAAATCTGATGAGAATGGGATTGTAACCAGAAATAAAGCTAGGCTTGTTGCTCAGGGATACACCCAAGTAGAAGGAATAGATTTTGATGAAACCTTTGCTCCTGTAGCTAGGTTAGAATCAATCAGATTACTTTTGTCTATTGCATGCTATTTGAAGTTTAAACTGTTTCAAATGGATATTAAGAGTGCATTCTTGAATGGATATTTGAATGAAGAGATTTATGTAGAGCAACCTAAAGGATTTGAGGACACAAATCATCCTAAACATGTTTATAAGCTGAACAAGGCCTTATATGGACTCAAACAAGCTCCTAGAGCTTGGTATGAGAGACTCACCTCTTTCTTACTTGAATCTGGTTTTATGAGAGCAAATGTGGATAAAACTCTTTTTATTCAAAGAGAGTCCAAGCATATTTTGATTGCTCAAATCTATGTTGATGACATAGTGTTTGGATCTACTTCTGAAAATCATGCTCACTCCTTTGGAGACTTAATGAAGAGTGAATTTGAGATGAGTATGATGGGTGAACTGAATTTTTTCTTAGGACTTCAGATTTATCAATCTCAACAAGGGATTTTTTTCTCTCAAGCAAAATATGCTAGAAATCTAGTCAAGAGATTCAGTTTAACTCATGCAAAACATGCTAGGACTCCTATGAGTACTAGCTTAAAGCTTGGAAAAGATGAATCTGGTAAGGATATAGACCCTACCTTGTACAGAGGGATGATTGGAAGTCTTCTGTACTTAACAGCAAGTAGACCTGATATAAGTTTTAGTGTTGGAGTTTGTGCAAGATATTAGGCTAATCCTAAAGAATCTCATCTAAATGCTGTGAAAAGGATTATAAAGTATGTAAATGGAACTGTTGATATGGGAATTTGGTTTTCCAAAGAAACAAACCCATATCTTACTGGATACACTGATGCTGATTGGGCTGGGTGTATGGATGATAGAAAAAGCACCTCTGGTGGTTGCTTTTATATGGGTAATAACCTCATTGCTTGGTTAAGCAAAAAGCAAAACTCAGTTTCACTGAGTACAGCTGAAGCAAAGTACATTGCTGCAGGAAGCAGTTGTACTCAACTAATTTGGATGAAACAAATGCTATCTGATTATGGTTTAGATCAGGACCAAATGATTCTCTTCTGTGACAATCAGAGTGCCATAAATATTTCCAAAAATCTTGTTCAACACTCAAGGACTAAACATATAGACATCAGGCATCACTTTATAAGAGAGTTAATTGAAGACAAAACTGTTATGATTGAATATATATCTACTGAAAAACAGTTAGCTGATATTTTCACTAAACCTTTAGATCAGAACAGATTTGAAACTCTTAGGAAACCCTAGGAGTATGCTCTCAAAACTGAAAATCAGGTTCTGTTTTGAGTTAATTTAGATGTAAAATGATTTACGTGTCTGTTCAAAATGAATTTATGTGTTCTTGATACTAAAATCTTAACTCAGGAAGCTTGAGTCTATGCATATTGACAGAAATGTTGTGTTCTCAACTATCATTTTTGTCTTAAACACCTTTGTGTATTGAAGTTTATTGTGTGTTGAAGCTTGGGATCTATAGGCTATCACCTTTATGAAAAGAAAAGTTTTGGAAATGGCTGCCATAGAGATTAGAGTGAAAGCCACTGTAATTCTCAAAAAGAAAAAGAGAAAGAAGGTATATTCTTGAAATGAATTGTAAACTCAGGTTTTTTAAGGGTCAATGCCTTCTACAAAAAGAAAAGAAAAAGAGATCAGAAAAGGCTACCTATCTCTGATGTGCGAAAGCCACCAAAATGAAGTTTGGGGTATGTCTATACTTTCCAAGTATGATTACACTAAAATAGCTTTCCATATGCAAAAAGTGTAAAAGTCAAAAATATTTCACACACTACACAAGCAATGTTTCATTAATATGCGTGTGTGCTCAATATCTTGAAGAAAATTTATAGTATGAGAAACCATGAAGGAAATTTTGGTCATAGATATGAAATGTGTCACATCTGAATTAACCTTGATAGGTTCTTCATGATCAGTTTTGTGATAAGTACTTCTTAGATTGAATAAAAGTTGATTATCTGGATGATTTTTAGTTTAGTTAAAATCTTAGCTTTGTGTTTAGATGTATGAGTTTTTCATGAAGAATAGTTCAAACTCTTTTTATAAATTTTTGCCTTGTGAGTGTGTTTTTTCTTGTTTGTGCATGTGCACCTTCTACGTCGCTAGAAGCATGCCGGTAGCTTTCTCCTTTCTTCTTGCTTTGGCACCTGCCCTGTTAAGCGTCGCCGGATGCACGCTGGCAGCGTGTTCTTTTTGTCTATAAAAAGGTGAAATCTGTTTCACTTTTTTACCTCTGTTTTTTTTTACCTGCGGCTCTCCTCGCTCCTCGCGTCGTGGTCATTCTTTGCCTTCGTGCTTACCTTCCGTCACCTTGTCCACTGTTCAGGTAAAATTTTTTTACTATCTTCGTCTTGCTTCTTCATTTTTCTTCTTCCTTTTTCAGTGTTCTTCTCTCGTTCTTCCAAGTTAGGGTTTGGTAGATTGTTCTGTCATTAGGGCTTTGTCGAGCTTTGCTTGTGTTTTTCTCTCTCGTCTATTTCTTTCTGTTTTTTTTCATCATGCCTCCCAAGAAGAAGTCTAGAACTGATTCTCCTTCCACCTCTTCTCCACTAGTAAGATCCTCACCGGTTGTCTCTTCTCCACCGGTGAGACACCCTTCCCCTTCTCATTCCTCTGAACCATTCCTTGGAAATGGTTTATCTGATTTTAATGAGTTCTTCAAGCATAGGCCACTCCTTTTGGAAAGGGCCATTAAGCTTGATTCCTTTTCTGAATCTCCTCTCTTCTCATTGTTTTCGGACAATGGTTGGAAAAAATTTGCTTTGATAAGTGGTTTTGCATATCCTGACCTGGTTCGAGAATTCTATTCGAACCTCCACCATCCTCATCTGGACAATCAAGGCTTTGTCAAAGCCTATGTCAGGGGCATCTCTTTCGACTTCTCGAAAGAGCTTATCTCATCTCTTCTAGAACTGCCACTTGTTGATTCTCCCTCCTTTGATTTTTTTTTATTCTCACTCTGATCCTCCCATGGAGTCAATCATTTCTTCTCTGATTGTTCAGGGTGCTCCCACCTCCATAAAAAATAAGCCCAACTATCTTCCTCATGGCTCTCTTCAAGATCTTCTCAGGATCTTGAATCTGTTTGTTTGTGCCTCTCTTGTTCCCTCAGATCATCATTCTGAGGTTTCTCACTATAGAGCAAGACTCCTTCATGCTCTCTAGAACAGAGACAGTGTCTGTCTACCTTCAATCATCTTCAATCAAATCCTTCAGTCTCGGAATTTAAAATCCAAGACTGCTGCTCTTCCATTTGGGATTTTCATCTCTTTCATGTGCATTCACCAGGGGATCTTACCTGATCCTGTTGAATTGGTCATTCATCCCAAACCTCCCATTGATGCCTCCACCCTCACCCGAAGCAAATGAGCAAATCCTTTTCGGTTGGCTTCTTCTTCGGAGCCTTCTTCTTCTCCCTCCTCTTTGTCCAGTTCTGATGCTACGGCAATCTTGGACAAATTGAATTCCATGCAAGCCTCCTAGGAGGCTTTCAATTCTGAGGTTAGGGCTCACATGCTCATGATGAGCATGTTCAAATCAGAGACCCAGGAGAAGCTTGCAAAGGATGTTGACTTTGCTTGTGGCGAGGTGCAAAGGGATGTTGCTGCTCAGCAACGAATGCAAAACGAAGCTGATCATTTTCTGAGCAGCATTCGAAGAACTCAGCTGGAGATGGATCACAAGCTCTGTTGGTTGCACTCTCAGTCCCAAGATGCTTATCGGCATTACTCCAGAACTTGGGATCCGAAACCTCCTTCCAGAAAGGGGGAGTCATTTTGATGATGTTGCTGCTGGTGCTGGTTGATGGTTGATGGTTGCTGGTTGAGGATCATCAAGTTGTTTTTGTGGTTTGTTCTGTTGGTCTGTGTCTTTTTTTTTGGTTGGTTTTTGGGGTTTCTGGATGTAGGTTTACGGGGGAGTTTTTTTGTTTGGCTGAATGTGTATATATTTGCTGAACACTGTATATTTCGTCTGAATACTGTATATTGTCTCTTGAAATGAATGAAAATCTGTGTTCCCTCTTATTATTGTGTTTTGAATGTTTAAATGGAATTCAATATCTGAATTTGATAATAAGCATGTAAGTTTGTTGTCAGGCATTTGCCAAGTGGGAGATTGTAACTGTGATAACTCACACTCCTTATATGGCAAATGTTTGACAAATTATATCCTCTAATAATCTTCAAGATGTGCAGAATCAAAATATAAATTCTATGAATTTAGTAAAGAGGAAAGTGAGGCTGCCACACAGCTACCACGCCGCTGGTAGCTCAAGGAAGTGTAAAGATTTCTAAAGAAAGAACATTTCGTAAAGGCACCTGCAAGGAACAATGCTGCTGCCACTCCGCTGGCAGCGCAGAAGTGAAATAGCACTTTGAAAGTAAAGCACGCGTACCAGCTTCGTAAGGCGACGCCGACACGCCGCTGGTAGCGCAGAGCAAGATTGAAGATCTACAAATCAGCTGTGCACATGCCGCGTTCCCTCCCGCTAGCAGCGCTCTGGCAGCGCGCCCATACCTGAGTCTATTTGGATTTGAGCGGGATTGAGTTCGCTTCCAGCCGTCTACCCCGATCGCGCCACGACGCCACCAGCGCTCGACGCGATTTGAGATTTCTTCTTTAAATAGACGAGCTGTATTCTTTTTGGAAAGACTTTTTTCTTTTGATTAATCGGTTGTGGATCTTGAGGTGTTCGAGATTCATTCAATTGATCTTTAGAGAGTCGGTGATCGAGTGAGGGGGAGATCTGAGAGAGATCACCTGGAATTGAAGGTTGAGGATTCTTCTTCAGTTCGGAACTTCACTTGATCGTGAGATCTCCTGGATTGGTGATCGACCTTGTTTGATGCATAGGTGGATTCCTATTACATTGGATCATCTCAGTGGACTCTGAGGTGATTGTCACGATCTGGATTGATCGTGAATTGCAGCTTGTGGATTCAAGCTGTGTTGCAGTTCGTGGATTCGAATTGTAGATCTGGATTGATCGTCACTTGCAGCTTGTGGATTCAAGCTGTGTTGCAGTTCGTGGATTCGAGCTGTGGATCTGGATAGATCGTCTATTGCAACTTGTGGATTCAAGTTGTGCTACAGTTCGTGGATTCGAGCTGTGGATTGCTGTTGAGTAAGTTCAATTGTAAAGGTTAAGTGTGTCTTCCTTTGTAATTGACTTTCATTCAATAGTGGAGATTCTAAGGGTTAGTCGCCTCATATAGACTCGAGGTTTTTCCTGGATCTGGATTCAGGTTTCCTCGTATAATCTCTGTGTGTTGTTTCCGCATTGTTAAGTTCTTAATTGTTGTAGATCGTGGACCTTTAGAGTAGTCCTCTACTCTTTCAAAAACCTTGAAAAAGGACAAATATATGATATCTTCACATGAAAATCCAAATTAATTCCAGATCTTCTTTTATGTTAATATCACTTCTGGAATATCACAAAAAGATGGAAATCACAGCAAAAGTTGCACAAAACCAAGTTGAGGCAAATCCGGGAAATTTGGTAAAAAGTAAGGCCATTTCTCTTGAAATTAATCAAATCCAATTTTAAATTAAATCAAACCAAATCCATTTGAAAGATTAGGGTAAACAATAGTCTCATGCAAAATTTCAATTAATTCCGGTTGAAATTCTAAGAGTTATGGCTCTTTTAAAGTTGCTGCCGAAGAAAATCAAAAGTAGCAAGTAGGCAACTTTGGAAAATCACCTAGAAAAATCTACTCCATAGAAATCCGTGAATTTCGTGTCAATGAAGTCTGTATGGCCATCTTTCAAAGGAAACTAGCCTCATACAAAAACTCATTCGGATGTGCCTTGGGTGACTTCCCGAACAGGCCCCGAGGATCACAGATTGACCCAGAAAAGTGCTGTTGAGCAGTTCTGAGTAAATCTGCTCTCTACGACACAATTTAAATCCAAAAAATATGAAACCAATTGGAGTTAAAAATAAACTCATAAAGGAGTGTCCAGAAACAAAAATCACTTGAATCGGATTTAAAACGAACACATGGTGCTCCGTCGAAGTGACAAGTTCCGTATTTAAACCTGAACTGACCAATAAATTTCGACAGAGAGGTGTCAAAAATATGCTTGATAGAAATCAACGAAATTTGGTAGGTATAAACTAGACAGCCTCACCTTTCCCATGGTTTTAGAATCACGCCAAAATTCATCCAGATGATGAAGTTATGAGTGTCCGAAGTCAGGGTACAATTGCTGTCAAGTAAAAGCCTATTTTGAGTAAAAACAATGCAAAACTGTGACAAAGTGTGTGCAATTCGTGTAAGATGAACACAAAACCTTTAAAACTCATTTAAAGATATTCTAGAATTGATTGAGGCCATTTATTTGAGATTTATCACAATGAATGTAATAAATCCCCAAATGTGAGCCTATCTCGCCAAAATTGTGCTATGTATGTGCAAGTGTGAAAAACCATACAAGATCAATACAAACACATAGCATGCATACATATTCATCAAAATAAGGTTCTAAAACAACCTAGGGTTCCGTTCCATTATCGTTTCCCTTTGTTCTCTCTCCCCGTTAAACACGGTTCTTCAAGATAATCAAGGGTACTTTGAATATGAAACGGTTTACAATCAATCAAAAGGCTTATGCAAGTTAGGGTTCTAGTACTAGGGTCAATCCCAAGTCTCGTTTCTCCTAGATCCCGCCTCCATGTTTTACGGCTAGGGGGAGTCTCGAGATACTTTGAGCTGGGGAAGGATTTTCACACACAAAGAAGGCTTTATTCTACAGAAAGGTAGAAGAAGAGATCTAGATCTAGGAATGTAAATACAGAAAAATAAAGGAGGGTTGAGGCTTACCTGGGGTTCTGGAAGCAATCCGGCAGCGGTTCCCTTCTTCACTTAGAGCTCTTGGATCTCCAACTTCTTGGCCATTTGCTTAAGGAGGAGCCTCCTATTTATAGGCAAAGGCTAGGGTTGATGGTAGACACAACTTAATGTCTAGAGCCCATCAACCTTAACCCTAGGGCTGTTTCTGAGATTTCCCCTCATTTAATGAGGGATATGATGGTAAAAAGTGATTTCTCTCGGAAAACCCTAATTTTTGAGCAAAACTTATGTATCCGGCATATTAAGCCGGATACACAAGGGCCTTAATGTATCCGGCATATAATGCCGGATACACTAAAGCTTTCTTGTATTCGGCATTTTCCATCGGATACAAAGAAAGGTACTTGTATCCGGTCTGAGTTGCCGGATACAAAGAAAAAAGCCTTTTTTCCAAATTTTAACACAGGCAATACTTATTTACATGTAATATCGTTTAAGTAAATGTCCTCGTATTTTTTAATCTCCATTTACTTAAGATATTACATGTAAATAAGCAAACACCCCCGATTTGAATCCATTAAAAATAGTTCCAGACCCAAATTCCAAGTGAATAAAAAGTCAACTTTCCAGTTCTAGGCAAAATTCCGATTTTTCAGGTCTGAAAAAAAGGTTCAATATGTTAAAACCAAGGTATTCGTCAAGATTTAAAATCTCAAAAATTCTTTTATGCAATAACATGGCTAAAAACCTGATTACCGGGAAAAATTATCTTGAAATATGGCTTTAAAAAATATTTTATTTTCTGGGGTCAAAAGTCAACAAAATTCAACCGGAAAAAGCTTGACTTTGCACAAAAGATTGAATTCGGGCCTTTTCCTTTTCCGTTTTGGATTCAAATGGGTTAAGTATCTTAAACCCAATGCAAAGAATTGAAAATTCCAATAAAATATTTCTCTCCTTCAAGATTTATCAAAAATCGTGCAATTTTGGGGGTGTCTACAGATACCCAGCCCAAGACATTCGTCTACAAGGGTC
This sequence comes from Buxus sempervirens, assembly GCA_947561395.2. NCBI lineage: Eukaryota > Viridiplantae > Streptophyta > Magnoliopsida > Buxales > Buxaceae > Buxus > Buxus sempervirens. The sequence continues at coordinate 12,351,330 of OX387183.1, forward strand.
TGAGCCAAGTACTAGACCCTCGCGTACCACAGCATAAAGCCAATGGCGCTAAGGAATCCAGAAACCTAGGGAGATGGGTTTACCCTGCTTTCCCTGGCAAACCACGGGAGCGTAGGGCTAATACCATCCCAAAAGTAAGTTCATCGTTTGAGAAGGGTGGCTGCTAGAGAGATCTAGGTTTTGGTGAAGAAGAGCAGCATGTCATCAAATCATTCAAAGGGGATCATTCAAGCAGACCCCCTCGTGCATGTCACCCCATGCAGTCAAAAGATCATTCACGGTGTAGTGAAGTGCTCGTGTGTGCAGTGGGGCAAAGTGCTGTGTCTATTTGGGTGATTCTCGGATAATAAGCTGATAAAGGGTTCCTTAATGTCACTTTTATAGTTAGAGTACAGAACAACATGCAATACGACGTCTGGGTGGATCCCCAGGTAAGTGGGCAGGTCACATCGGTCCCTGTTAAAAACCACTTACCTTAGGCAATTATCATGTCCGTTTGACAGGATCCCCCAATATCACGTAATTGCAAGAGTTCCATACTTCACTAAGGTTGGACAAAAAGTACTTCCTAAATTTGCTCATATCCCCCTATGTTGACTCATTTCCTAACCAAGGTCCAATTGGACTGAGAGGTCCCCAGTGGAGTCGCCAAGCTGTGCGCACCCCATTTCGGGCCGCACGACGAGGTGCATGCAAAGTGATGCTCGCCTCGGGACTTGTTTGGGAGTCGCCACTGCCTGAGAGGTGCAAGCAGACACAGGGTTCCTAACCGGGTCTATTATGACTGGTCTGCGGCTTTATTAGAGTTTTCTGGGTAAGTTCTCGGTTACGGTTCGGGGAAGTCCGAAGACACCCCGGTCCGCCCCACGATCTGACGGGTCTCATGGGTCTCCCTGGTTCTGAGTCAACTCAGTCTAACCCTGTTCCTAACCCAGCATGCTTGTTTGTTTGGTCTGAGTGGGGACCACTGGAGGTATAGGTCCCCTTTATTTTAATTGATTTTATCTTTTTTAGCCTTTTAGTGAAGTGAGTTGGGTGTGGGCCCCGTTGGAAGGCCCATTGGATACCAAGTTGGGCTTAAGGCAAGCCCAATTCCCATTTAGAATTATGTTGGATAACCCTTTTTGGATTTGGTTATTTAATTGTCTAAAATTCATTTGGTTTTAAACATAAGAGATTAGAATTCACAAAAAGAGTTGAAAAAGGGTTTTTGGAATTTACAGGGTGTAGCTGAAATTTAATTTCGGTTATACCAATTTTTTAGTTTAACCGAAATTAAATTTCGGTTAAGCTATAATCAGCCTTAACCGAGATTTAATTTTGGTAAAACTTAAAAATGAGTTTAACCGATCTGTATTTTCGGTTAAGGGTAAAAAACTGATTTTTTAAGATATTTTACAGAAAACTGATTTTTTGGTATTTTTGGGTTTTGTGTGGGCCCCTGTGTGGGCCTACAGTGGTGAAGAACTTTGAAGGAAGGCCTTATTTGACCACCTTCTTATCAAATCATCATCAAGAAGCATAAAAAAAAAACAAAATAAAGAAGGGATTTGGGGGATTTAATGGGGTACATTAGAACTTAAAGGAGGAGGGGAACAAGCTCCCCTTTTTAATAATTCAGACATGATAAAGGCAGCCCTTCAAGTATGCTTCAATTTGCTTTTGTAATTAGGCGGACGACACCTCCTTACCATGAGATGTTTCTCATATGAAGGGAAGATGGAAGATAATCAAGATCAAGCATTAGTATAAAAAGACAAGGAATAGAAATAAGTAATATTCTTGAATCACAACTTTATTCACTTATATATAGTACAACTTACCAGAAAAGCTTACCTAGGGAATGCTTGAAGGTGTGGAATCCCTTGGAGATTTTTCCGGCAGCGTAACGGCTTCTCTCCAAGCTCAAGAGAAAGATTTCAAAAAACCTCCTTCGGGTTTGTGATTGAAAGGAAGAAGTTTGAGAGAATTTTGATACACTTGGACGGAGTCTGGGGGCTTTTGGAAGGATTTAAAATGGGATTTCGGCCAGCGTAATGGCTCTTTCTTGAGCTCAAGAGGGGGGTATCTAAGCCTACTTTGGGTTTGCAAGAAAATAAGAGGTTTGGGTTTGACGAGAGTTGGTTGTAGCAGGGTTTAAGAGGGGTCGAAGACCTAAAAAGGAATAGAAGAGGGAGTGGTTTGGAAAGGGAGAGAGAGGAGAGAGGGAGGAGAGGGAGTGAAAGAGGTGTGAAAGATTCAGTGCCCATGGAAAGGAAGGGTCGACTCCCTTTTATAGTGAATGATGAAATATGACCAAAAAGTAATTATTTGTTATATTGTAATTAAAACCCAACATTTTATAGTTTTATGTTTTTTTTTAAATAAGGCAATGATGGCCCTTATTCTCATCCAAAGAGAATATATACAGCTCATGGGGACACCTCATCCCCATGTGCAAAATTAATTTTTGATTTTAATTTTTATTTATTTAATTTGCTTGATATTTATGTGTTTATTATTATTTTAATTGGAATTTTTTTTGATTTTGAGCACATGCGTGCATTGATTTTTTTATTTTCTTTTTCCTTTATTTTAAACCTCTTAATTAATGTTGTATGAAAATATTATTATTTTAATTGAAGATTCTTTTCTTTTTGCTGTTTTTGCCACATGTGCAGATTTTCCGAAACTTTGACTACTCATATCACTTTCATTCGGTGTCTGATTTTAGCAAACTTAGTGGCGTTGGAATCAGTGCGAAATTCTCTATCCACTGAGCCAGAGTTTTGCAGAAAACTCGGCTTTTTTAGCAGAAGTGCAAAGTCGTGTCTTGGAGCCAATTTTGCTCATATCTCTCTATCCAGGACTCCGATTCCAGCAAACTCAGTTGCGTTGGAATCGTGTCGATGCACTCTTTCTGCTGATATCCAATTGAGCAGTTGATTCGGGATTTAGCAGAAAGTCGATTTCTGCTTTTCTCAGATTTGACCAGTCCATAACTTCTTCATCTGATCTCCGATTTGAGCGAACTCAGTGTTGTTAGAATCGTATCGAAATCCTCTTTTCAATGGTATGAAGTTTGGTAGCCAACTTGCACCCGATCAAAAAGTCAACTTTTTGACCCCTTGGGTTTTGAATTTTTCAATTAGGGTTTTATTCTTTTATTTTTCGGGGTGCAAAAATGAGGTGCTGACACAACTTAATCAAGACAAGTAAAATTAACTGATTAAACCGGGCGGGCCAAACCAAAAGCAGTCCGCCTGAACCAGACTTGTGAAATTAATGCATGAAATGCGTGGTTTGGCCGAGACCAAGGGCAAGGGCCTACCGGGCCTGCCAAAGCCCACCAACCGAACCAAGGAATGGTGCAAACCCTAACTTCTGGTAACTTGGGCTTATAGGCCCAGATTTGGACTACGGGCCCCAAGCCCAGTGTCCAACTCACTTTGGCAAATTAAAAAGATAAATCCAATAAAATTATTTGGTCACCATGTGGGCCCACCTAAGGGACCCACAAACCAATCCGGTCCACCTTTGCATGGAAAACACTTAATCTTCAAATTTGAACCTAAAGAAAAATAAATGCACTTAACCAAAGCCCAAAGGACCTCCTAGGATAGACTGAGGCCCACAAGGGCACATGGGCTTGACTAAGCCCACCAAGGACACCGTGGGCCTTCCAACGGGACCCACCCAACCAGACTCAGATTACCTAATTAATCAAGATAAAAGCAATTAAAGGGACCCACGCCACTCAGGTGGTCCCACCAGACTTAACCAAGCTACATATCGGATTAGGAATCGGGTGAGACCAAAATAAGTTGACTCAAACCAGGATAAACCTAAAGGACCCGTCACCCGACGGGGTGGACCGGGGTATCTACGGACTTCCCTGGACCGCAACCGAGACCCTACTTAGAATCTCAAAGCCGCAGACCAAAAGCCCTAATAGACAAGATTAGGCACCCAGGTGTCCGCCTGCACCCCATCAGGCGGTGGCAACTTCGAACTTTCCCGTGCCGCGTTTCCGACGGGCGCACACTGTAAACAAGAGAGGTTGTGGATGGAAGAGAGAGAGAGAGAGAGAGAGAGAGCGGAGCAAAGAGAATGAGGGAGATAAAAACAAGGATGGAAAAATATGAGGGTTATAAATTATTTTGTAGCAAGTGGCAGTCACTTGGACGACCGCTGCTGAAGGTATCTTATCTCTCGCCGCTGAATCACACTCGTGGTTTGGTATTTTGAAATGAACTTGTAATATAGGTGTCTTATATTCTATCCATACCCTATGTACCTACAGACCATAGTTTAGAAAATCTAACACAGACTTTTTGTAACATCCTGGAACAGGATTACATAAAGAAACCGTAACTTTTTCCCGAAGAGTTAACTTTTATACACAGGATCGTTATATCAGAGTAGGGAAAACATGAAATGGCAATAAACATAATCAGAGTCAACTAAAATTTCCCCAACTCACCTGAACCAAGCATATACCCGCCTGTATCATCCTCTCTAAGATCTGAAAACAAAACAAAACAGTGAGATACGACTATCTTAGCAAGTAGCAATGCATGCACATAATATAGTTATAACAGTACTAAAACATGCACGATTAAAAATACACGACGATTAACCACGGGTAATCTGTCTAATCTCAGATATACATCGTCAATTTCAAATTTAAAAAAAAACATTATATATTGGGACTCGTGAAGTTTATCTATTTTGTGTGGCTAAGCACTAGAGTTCCAGACAATCCAGTCTAACACTGCAACAGCTCGAACATCCAATATCGTCGCCCTCATGGCGGAATTACTCAAGTGACCTTACCATCATGGTGGAAACGGAGTTGCTGCAGCGCTTCCCTAATGGAAGGCCTCTCCATCATGGAGGAAATGCATGAAGGAACTCCAGACTTAAATCCAAACAAAACATACAAATTCCACCTACAACTAGACTGTGGATCCACACTAAGTCTCGCCCTAATACTTTGGCAAAAGTTATCATATACTGTGTAAGTTTAACATAAAACATGCTTATAGTAAGAGAAACCAATTTATAGTTAAGAATACCAAATTCAGTTTCAAATAAACACTAGAAGCATCCAACAGTAAAAGTTTACAATAATTGGCACAACCCATAAAGAAACTATACCATTTGCTCAAAATGCATCCAACAATATGTTAAGAAGCCATTTCAATAAATTTTCAAATCATAACAACATTATGGATAATATAAGGAGTTAGAAGAAGTCAGGTATTTCAATGAAAGTTTGAAATTCAGCCTGAAAGACCACTCGGATAACCATTTTTAGATCACTAGGCTTACTTTTGTTAACCTTCCTTTCACATAGATTTCCACTCTTGATTTCCTAAATTATATTGTTGAATTTTATCCCTGTAGGCTACTAACAATTTTGAAATTTACACTTTGATAATCGGTTCCTTAAAAAATTAAAATTTCAAGTCACAAATATAAGCCATTGGAGAGAAGAAAAAATGGGGAACAGAAAATGTTTGAGTGGAACATGGATAATAGTTTAACACTAAAAGGAAATAGGAATATTGGCTAGTGCAAAGTTCTAGTGGCTGTGTACTAAAGTAACATTTACAATGGCTTTCTGTATATCATCAGATTTGGGACACATACATGGGACCAGCTAAATGTCTGCCATGTTAACTTCCAATTTCTCTTCAGATATTAAATATTTTCACCTGTACGAACACATATTATATTGTTGACTCCAATTAAATCTACATAGTAATTTTTCATTTAAGTTAAACATCAATAGCATATCTAGACTTCAACTACAAAGCAAATTCAGCCCAAAGCACGCATATGCCTTTGCCAAGTTAAACCCATGACCACATGAATCATTGCTTGACACCTAATTGACTACCTTCCCTTCTTTTTAGAACGACCACCATTTCATGGCTATCATCAATAGTCTCCTTGAATCATGATAAACCTCCCACCAAAACTATACCCACAAAGAGGTTTTCAATAAAAACCGGTCATTGAAAATGCAACTCCTATATTGCATTGAATACACTATGAAACACAAGCTGAAAATTAGAATAGCTGCACACATATTACCTTTGATTTAGTGCTGTGCTGACCTGGGCTAAACTAGAGAGGGTGGGCGCCAGGTTAGCACCTGGTGTTTCTAACATAAACTTTGCTGCTTCACTGTAATTTCTATTTTCCCGTTTCTGGCTCAACCTCCTTCTTCTTAAACATGATTAACAAGTGATAAATTAGACAACTAACATTTCTAACCTCACCTAGATTTGGTCAAATCCAAAAACCAACAGCACTCATAGATTAGACGCTTAAAACATGAACAGAACTTGGGCATTTGTTTCATTCAAAACTAATTCCTAGATGGTCACAAACACAACGAAAATCATGCTGGTTTGAATGTGCTACTTCACCAAAACTGAATCAAATCCCATCCTCAAAACACTTCTAGCACCACACATAGGATCTATATAATTTACATGAACACTTTCAAACTTAATCTAATCAGATTTACCTATATCAGAGATCAGACGTCCAACACTGCTGAGTTCAATTTTTCTCATCAACAGCAAAGTTATTTCTTAAGGACTGATCTAAGTTAGTTTAACTAAACCACTTCCATCATATTGATATCACCCTACTAACTTAGGTACACCCGTTCTGATTTAATTCACTTAAGCAAAAGTTGTTCCACAGTTCAACCATCAACATACAAACAGAATTTTTGAATACTTCATGTCTTCTTCAACTTTAAATCTGTAAATGCATAAAACATACGATTATTGAAATTTTTGAAAATAGCTACTTGCCTCTGGTTTGCTGGAGTTCAATTTCTACAAAACCAGCAGTGAAAAACCAATGCTCTTCCACGACTAGAAGTCCCTCACAAAGTGGTTTAAAATCTGAGTTTTTCTTTCGAACAACTTCCACTCTCTAACTGAATAGGACGCCGACTCTCTAACAGCACCAATGTTTCTTCTTCCTTTCCAAGCAATTCTTTCCTCTCACTTCTGATGATCCGAAATACCAATCCCTCCTAGATCTAACTCTGCCGATTATCTCTTCTCCCAACATGAACCGTCGGATGTTTCTAACGCTTGAAGTAATGTTCTTACGTTAAACAAAACTTTCCAGCTCCTTCATGATCTGCCGGTGCTCTACTACTAAAAATTCCTACTCCATCAGCCTATCCTCCTTTTATAAATTGATTTATTAAACTTAAACGAAATATCAAAACCAACAAATATTAAATAATAATTATTGAATACTGAAATTGTATCCTAACTTTACTTACCTTAGTTTAGATAAATCCAACTTTTAGGAAAATTCCCAAATTGCCCTTTGTGATACAACTACCTGAATTATCCCTCATTATTAATTTTTAATAATGTTAGCAAATTCCTTATATTAGGCTAATAAAAAAAATCCGGGATCTTACACTCTGATTGACAGTCGCAGTATCTAAAAAATTCTTCAAATTTGCACCATTACAACGATTCAGAATTCTGAATATCTTCTTTGTGAATAGCCAAAAAAAACTTGTTTAGCAGCCTCAAAAACTCCCACAAACAATCTCTTCAACCCATAACTTCAAAGTAAGAGAAGAAGAAATAAAAAGAGAAGAAATGATGGCTCAAGTGAAGAAAAACATGAAAGAGATTTTTCTTCCACACAATAAATGATCTAGGGTTTAAAAAACAATGTAAAAAGTGATTAGAAAACGGATCCTAGAGGTTTATATAGGTTAGCAAGAGGTTTAGTTCAAGTTCGAATTAAATTAGGAATTCTCCGAAATTTTAAAACTAATTTTCTGTATTGAACACTCAAGCAGCGAGTCTCACATTCAAAAGCTAAACTCACTTTTTCTTCACTTGAGCCATCATTTCTTCACTTGAATGCTCGAACATGGGTCTCACATTGCGGGTTAATACATGATTGCTTGAAAAACAGCTTAAACCTTCTCAAAGGCCACTATCGGGTTTTGCAGAAATCAACACTCAAACTACTCCGTTGGACACGTGAGATGCTTTGCTCGAACGTCAAATAATACTCTCTCCAACACTGGGCTTGGGTTTGTTTGCAATTCTTTAAATAAATGTGTGCTCGAACATTAATCCCTCCAATCTTCTCTCACGTTGGATATAAAATCTTCAATTTTGGCCTGATTTCAATGCTGTTTGAACTATAACCTCTTGGACTAAATATAAACATTCTAAACACTCTTAAATACATTTTTAGATATGGAATCAAGCCAACTTAATCTACTAGACCTAACACCTTGGATAGCAAGTGGTGACTGTGTATATATATTCAGTGAATTCAATTATAATAGTGCCTGGGTTGAAACCTAAACACGTAAAAGTGCAGTTTTCTCTATATCGATATGAGGCATCGATGTTCCCCAGCGTTATTTGTCCTGCACCTCTCATACTGGGAATTTTAATTCCTTCAAAAATCATGAGAAAATCAGCTTTGTTAGTAGGATTCATCCTTACCATGGGAATGTCATTCTTAACGGGGATGGTACTTAAGCGTGGATGGTGGATTTTTCAGATTTTCTGATGGATCCTTTATTCAAGGTTTCTCTTTGTGATATGGTATTGCTTCCAACATGACCTTGTTAAGGGATGTGATTCTTAGATTACAGTACAGGCCTGGAAAAACAAGAACCGTCTTCATTGGAAATTTGGTACCCTCTAGTCCAGAATGATGTGAGATGGTTCCGATCGATTATAACGTTTCAGGTCGTCACGTATTTCGTAAGGCAAATGCCTTATTTTCTATGTTAAACAACCTGACACGCACGTATGATAAATCCAAGATCATTTTTTTTTTTTTTGGTAATGAAATAATAAATCCAAGATTTTTTTTTTGATATCAATAATAAATCCAAGATCAAGTGGCTTTTTGGTTTGGGAGGACATTAACATTTTCATCAGTCCAAGGCACATTGGTACAATCCAAAACCTGCAACTCTTCCGTTCAACAGACCCAAGATCCAAAACAGTTAAAAACAAATACAATGAAAAACCAAAAAAAATTGCAAGCGTAATAATAACGCCGTGCTGAACCATTTTCCTCTACGGCCATTCGTCTTGCGAACGGTCTTGCGAACTATTGAATGAAGACAAAAAACTAAAAGATAGTGAACAGTAAAACTATCTTTTTTTTCATTAATTGTTGTGTATAGAACACTCTTATATAGATACTTGCTAATTACATATCTCAGATGGATTCATGCAGATGCTGCCACCTGGAGTTTGTTACAACTGAATTAGAAGCTCCTAGAAAGCTGACTTGTCTTGATGAGTTGGAGCTTGAGCTGAATTGTTGTGGTGTGAATCAACTGTAGAATCAGCAAGATCATGATGAGTTGGATGTGCTTTAACATCCCCCCTCAAGCCAAGCTGGAGAGGATGGACAATGAGGCTTGAACGAATAAGATGAAACCGTGGTGAGGATAGGGGCTTCGTGAATATATCAGCCAACTGATCCTTGCTGTAGACACCCCAAAATTGCACGATTTTTGATAAATCTTGAAGGAGAGAAATATTTTATTGGAATTTTGAATTCTTAGCATTGGGTTTGAGATCCTTAACCCATTTGAATCCAAGGCCGCAAAGGAAAAGGCTCGAATTCAATATTTTATACAAAGTCAAACTTTTTCGGGTTGAATTTTGTTGACTTTTGACCCCAGAAAATGAAATATTTTTTAAAGCAAGATTTGAAGATAATTTTTCCCGATAATTAGGTTTTTAGCAATGTTATTGCATAAATGAATTTTTTTGAGATTTTAAATCTTGACGAATACCTTGGTATTAACATGTTGAATCTTTTTACCGGACCTGAAAAACCGGAATTTAGCCTGAAACTGGAAAGTTGAATTTTTATTCACTTGGAATTTGGGTCTAGAAATATTTTTAATGGATTCAAATGGGGGGGTGTTTGCTTATTTACATGTAATATCTTAAGTAAATGGAGATTAAAAAATACGAGGACATTTACTTCAACGATATTACATGTAAATAAGCCTGGCCTGTACAGCTAAGGCTTAAAACCAACCAAAAATGTGCTGACCGTAGTATATGTGCGGTTTTTGAGAATTTGGTCTCAACCGCCCTGTATGTACGGTTGCAACCGTATACACAGCACGGTTGATATTCATGCTTGTTGCGTGAGCTGCCACGTGGCTTCCGGAAGCTTCGGCCGTTGAGCCACGTCAATAGCAATCATGACGAACGTAATTGAATTGGAACCGCTCTATATGTGCGGTTGAGATGAATTTGCATAGAAACCGCACATATAGTGACGGTTATGTAGAAACCGCACTGTGTATACGGTTTTGGCTGTTTCGGGGATTTGCGAAATGGCTCGATCTCTGACCCTTATTTACGCATATTGCCTCTCTCTCAGGGACTTGAACTCCCTATTTCACCCTCCGAAACTTGCTAAATTACTCCAATTCAAGCCTTTGGGGAGAATTGGAATAATCTAGAAGGCTTTTTTGGCATACCCTTGGGACTCTTCTACCCTTGGCTTTGCCTATAAATATAGGGGTCCTCCTCTTGCAAATGGCTGGCAATTTGAAGCATAGAAGCTCTGCAAGAAGAAGGAAAACCCTGCTGGATTGCTGCCTCAAGGCCCAAGCTACTAAAGGTAAAGCTCCATTTCATTTCTTGCTTCTCCTTTACATTTCAACTCCCAACTTTTACCTTTCTGTAGTGTAAGGCCATTTGGTGATTGTTTGCAAGCCCCAAACCTCTTTCAAAGTACCTGGGAATCCTCTCTAGCCGTAAAACGTGAAGAGAGAGCCTTGGGAAAAGGAAGATGGAATGGATCCTTTAGGCTAGAACCTACCTTGAATGATTTGCATGTTATTTTTATATGCTGATTATTTGTGCTATTTGAATCTGGTTTTCTATTCAAAAATATTTCAAAACAGGACAGCATCTGTGGACTGTCTTGGAATGCTCATAACTTCATCCTCCGGATGAATTTTTGAGTGATTCCAAAGACACAAGATAGAAGAGTATGTCTAGTTTATATCTGGAAATTTTCATCCACTTTTATGTAGCTAATTTGTTGACACCATCTGTTCAAAGTCTGTAAGTCAGTTCAGTCCAGATTGCTGAACTTGCCGCTTTGATGGTGCACCATTTGCTCAATTTTAATCCGTTTTGAGTGATTCCAGTTTCTGAGTTTTCCTTAAGAAGTCTATTTTCATTTCCAACTGGTTTCAGTAGATGTTGATCTGTTTTGTGCCTTGGGTGCTCAGTTGACTCAGAGGTGCTCGCTGGCATAGTCCAGAGCTAATCTGTGGTCTTCTGGGCCTGTTCAAGAGAGCATACAAGTCACATCCGGATAGAGTTTGGTGTGGGGTTTTTTTCTTTGGAAAGATGGCACCACATTCTTCCTTCATACCAATTTTCATGGATTTTTATTGAGCCAAACTCCACGAATAGGATTTTGAAAATGCCTACTTAACACTTTTTCCAAGTTATAACAGCAAATTTCAGATGTGGATATCTCTCTCATTTTGAATCAGATTGAGCTGAATTTTTTACTGTACACTCTACTATATACCAGTTTTCAAATGGCTTTGGTCTCATTGGATTTGGATTTAAATTGAGTGAGTTATGGTTAATCGAAGCTTTCAAGCTCTTTTGATCTAATTTCTCCAGATTTGCCTTAGCTTGATTTTTCTCCATTTTTTACTTTGATTTCCTTTCACTCATGAAGTTTTAGAAGTGATGAATCCACGAAGAGAGTCTAAGTTCATTGGACTTCTCATGAGGAATGGTCACACACATTGTGCTTATTATAAGCACCTCTTTGTTCATTTTTATTAGCAAACAATTTCTAGCATAAGCAAGCATGCGGCAACCGTCTTAGACGGATGAGTGGGGGTGCCTAACACCTTCCCCCGCTCATAAATAATTCCCCTTACCTGATCTCTGGATTTCCCTTTCATTTAGAGCTACTTTGGCTCTATTTGGCTTCTATGAACCCCTTGGTGTCCATTCACACCTTAAGATGGATGGTGGCGACTCTTTACATTTATCGATCCCTGCGTGACGATATCGGAAGTCATCCTAGATGACATTTCCATGTCTCACACTTGTTGGAGAGAAAAGCAACCTGAAGAGTCTTGGCAGCAACACGATCTCTAACAAAATGAAAATCTATATCAACATGTTTAGTCCTTGAGTGAAACACTGGATTAGAGGATAGGTACGTAGCTCCCAAATTATCACACCACAAAACTGGTGGAGAGGAAAGAAAGAAACCCAATTCTTTAAGCAGAGATTGAAGCCACAAAAGTTCACAAGTTGTATCCAGCAAGGGCCTTGTACTCTGCTTTTGTGCTCAATTGAGCAATAGTAGGCTGTTGCGAGAATTCCAAGAGACCAAATTTTTGCCGAAGAAGACACAATAACCACCTGTGGAATGCCGACTGTTAGGACAACCGGCCCAATCAGCATCTGAATATGCAGCTAATGTGAGCTGAGAAGAAGGCTGAATGTGAAGTCCAAAGTGCGCATAGTTTGCTTGAGGTAGCGAAGTATACACTTGACAACTTGCCAGTGGGACAAGCGTGGAGAATGCAAATACTGAAGACGGCCAACAATGCTCCTGAAGATGGAAAGATCTTCAAAAGAAGGACCATCAAGAGCAGTAAGCTTAGTTGAAGTAGCCATTGGAGAGTTGATAGGCTTACAATCCAGCATATTAGTTTGCTTAAGGATGTCCTGAATGTATTTCTTTTGAGAAAGAAAAAGACCAGATGAATCAAAGTGAACCTCAATTACTAAGAAATAATGAAGAGAGCCTAAGTTACGAATGGGAAAATGGGAGCTGAGGGAAGAAATAAAAGATTGTAAAGCTGTAGAATCTGAACCTGTAAGAACAATATCATCAACATATACTAAAAAATAAAGTGTGACAGACTTAGAATTATAAATGAAAAGATCGAGAGGAATCAAATTTGGAGGCAACAAAACCTAATTCAAGCAACCAGGAACTCAATTTGGCAAACCAGGCCCTTGGGTCCTGTTTAAGACCGTAAAGAGCTTTATTTAAACGACAAACATAAGAGGAAAATTGAGGGTGGACAAAACCTAGGGGTTGGGCCATGAACACTGCTTCTGCAAGGTCACCATGAAGGAAGGCATTTTGTACGTCTAGTTGATGCAACGGCCAGCCATTCTGAACAGCAATTGACAAAACCAACCTCAAGGTAGTAGGCTTCACCACCGGATTGAATGTCTCGGTGTAATCCAAGCCATCAATTTGATGGTAACCTTTAGCAACAAGCCTTGCTTTCCTGTGCTCAATTGTGCCATCAGCCTGTCGTTTGGTATGAAAAACCCATCGACAACCAAGAACATTCTAAGAGGGAAAAGGAGGAACAAGAGACCAAGTATGATTTTGAAGAAGGGCATGAAACTCAGTAGACATGGCATCACACCATTTAGAGAAGGAAGCAGCTTAAGTGTAAGATGTGGGTTCATCAGGAATAGGAGAAGTGTGAGAGAGATGACCACGAGGAGGCTAGAATGTGGTGCCATCAGTGAGACTTTTAGGTCGAAGAGAATTTGTTTGAGAACGAGTGATCATAGGGTGGGTGGGAGGTGGAGGAGGAGAAGAAGATAAAGGGGAGGAAAATTGTTCATGAGGGTGAGAAGTTGGAGAGGAAGGAAGAGACAGGGAATGAGAAGGGATTATGCTAGAAGTAGGACTTGAATTAGGAGAAGGAAGAAGGAAAGGTAAGGGAAGAGGAGTTTCAGATATAGGCTGAGAGGGTGATGAGTGGGTTGGAGCTGCAAAGGGAAAGAGGCTTTCATTAAAAATAACAGAACTAGAGATGTAGGTGCGGCCGGTGGGAGGATGAAAACAAAGATATCCTCGATGATCGGAACTGTAACAGATAAAAACACAAGGAAGTGAGCGTGGTTCAAGTTTAGTGTGAGGATACAAACGAAGATTAGGCCAGCAAGAGCACTCGAAAACACGAAGAAAGGAATAATCAGGAGAGTTATTGAAGAGAATTTGATAAGGAGATTTGTTATGAAGAAGATGAGTAGGAAGACGGTTGATAAGAAAGACAGCCGTATTAAAGGCATCAGCCCAAAAACATTGAGGAAGAGAGGCATGAGATAACAGAGCTAGACCTGTTTCAACAATATGCCGATGCTTGCATTCAACAAGCCCATTCTGTTGATGTTCATATGGACAGGAAATACGATGAGAAATGCCATAAGAAGCTAACAGGGTGTGAAGAGAACGAAATTCACCACCCCAGTCAGATTGCACAGACTTAATCCGAGAATTAAGGGAAAGTTCAACATGCTTTTTGAAGTATTGAAAAACTTTACTAACATCCGATTTACAATGTAATGGAAAAACCAAGTGAACCTGCTGTAAGCATCAACAAAAGAGACATAAAAACGAAAGCCTAATCTGGAAAGAACTGGGGAAGGTCCCCAAACATCAACACAGATTAATTCTAATGGGATGGTGTACTGAGTGAATGATAGAGGATAAGTGCGAGCATGGGACTTCGCACGACAGCAAGCAAGATAGACAAAAGGCGATGTAGTAGAAGAGACTGGAAGATGAAATTGTCGAAGCACATGCTGCACCACACGAAGAGCAGGATGCCCCAAACGATTATGCCAAGTGGAACTCGTAGCACGTTCACCAATATAGGCCTGTGGAGAAGAAGCTGAAGTGGGGAAGACATAGACACCTTCCTTATAGTGGGACCATGGAGAAGCACTGCCTTGGTGCGAGAATCCTTCACACAAAAGAAAGAATCATGAAATTCAAAAAAGACAAAGTTATCTGCACAAAATTGTCGAATGGAGACTAAATTTTTGGTAATCAATGGAACATGTAGAAGGTTAAGTAAATGAAATTTTCCAGTGTTAGATGACATGGTGGAAGAACCAATATGCTGGATTGGCAAGGCAGCTCCATCACCGACTCGAACCTGGTCATCCCCATGGTACTCACTAGGATTAATGGTGAGTTGAGACAAATCTTTGGTGAGATGATGTGTGGCTGTTGTGTCTGGGTACCACAAGGAAGAGGTATCCGAAGGAACAGCACTGTAGTGAGTAGTTAAAGAGGAAGGAGCTGGTGACTGATAGGCCTGATTAAAGCGGTGAAAGCAGCTTAGAGCAGAATGGCCGGGCTTATTGCAAACTTGACAAGTGAGACGTGAGTCAGGGGTTGAGAACGGAGAGCTCCGACCACGGCCACCACGTCCACGAAAAGATCCACGGAAAGAATGAAGACCACGGTCACGAACAAAGGATGAACATCCACAAGATGAATTAAAATGAGAAGTAGCATTTGTAGAGATTTCTGAAGAAGCTGGAATTGCTAAGGTTTGATGAGAAAGTCGAGCTTCATGTGTTAACAAATGGCTGAAAATTTCTTCAGGCGACAGAGGATCCAAACGTGTGGTAATGGAAGTTACCACAGAATCATACTTCGAGCTTAAACCAGCCAGCAAATAGGTGGAAAACTCGATGGAGGAGAGCGGTTTACCGGCGGAAGCAAGAGTATCAGCCAGTAACTTGGTTTTGAGAAAATAATCTGAGATAGAATATCCACCTTTCTTCAACGTTGCAAGCTGATATTGCAGTTGCACAAGACGTGCTTGAGACTTAGTTGCAAAAAGATTCTCCAATGCTTCCCAGGCAGAACGTGAGGTAGAATGTCCTACAATCTGAGCTATTAAGTTCTCAGACAAGGACGAAATAAGAGCACTAAGAATTAATTGACCCTGCTGTTTCCAAAGAGTGAAATCAGGGTTTGGTTTTGAATCAAGAATAAAAGGAGGTGGAGATGGAATCAACCCATCAATAAAACCAAAGAGCTGTTGTCCCTTTAGATATGGAAGCATTTGAGCCTTCCATCGCAAGTAATTGTCATAGGTCAACTTTACAGTAACTAGATGTGGCAGAGAGGTGATAATGGTAGAAGAAGAAGAGGATGTAGACATGATGGTAAAGGTAGCTGGAGAAAATTACAGGCCCGAGACACTAGTCATGATGGCTTTGATACCATATTGAATGAAGACAAAAAACTAAAAGATAGTGAACAGTAAAACTATCTTTTTTTTCATTGATTGTTGTGTATAGAACACTCTTATATAGACTCTTGCTAATTACATATCTTAGATGGATTCATGTAGATGCTGCCACCTGGAGTTTGTTACAACTGAATTAGAAGCTCCTAGAAAGCTGACTTATCTTGATGAGTTGGAGCTTGAGCTGAATTGTTGTGGTGTGAATCAATTGTAGAATCAGCAAGATCATGATGAGTTGGATGTGCTTTAACACGAACGACCGGTGGACGACATGCATCCCACCTCCCTTTTTCCTCTTTCGAGCATTGTTTTTAGCTGAGTTCTTATTTTTGAGCCGCATTCGAGCCATTTTGTCGATTGGAGCCGCGTTCGAAAACTCTTTCATTTTCCTCGTTATCTTCGTTGGTGGGAAATCAAAAATGCAAATCCTCTTGTAGACACCTGATTTTTGCACCCCTAAAATGAAGAAAAATGAAAAGTCAAACCCTGAGGGGGTCAAAAAATTGACTTTTTGATTTAAGTAAATTTGACCATTAAACTTCATCTCATTGAAAAGAGCATTTCGACACGGTTCCAACGCAACTGAGTTTGTTGGAATCGGAGTCCGGATGAGAAAGTTATGAGTTGGTCAAACTTTTGGGAGCGAAAAGTTGACTTTTTGCTCGACCCTAATTCGGTTGCCAAACTTGATCCCAGTGGATAGGTGGTTCCGAGCCGGTTCCAACGACACTAATTTTGCTGAAATTGGACACCGGACGAAGAAGTTATAGTTGAAGTTTCAGAAAAACTGCCCATGTGACAAAAAGGCAGTAGAAAACAGAATAAACTAATAAAATAAATATAATAAATGTGTTTGTTAATATAGTAAATATTTTAAGTAAAAGAATTTGGTTTTATAATAAAATAATAAGAGAAAATCGAATGAAAATCTTATAAGAAAATCAAATTGAATAATGGTTTAAATCCAAACATTTTAAATACGGGCAAGCTTCTAGAAGAGGACACGCGTCACTATACGGCGGAACACGCGTCCCGTACGTCCGATTCGGACACGACTTTTTTGCCTATAAATAGAGGCCAGCCCCCCATTCGAACAAGGAAGCCCCAAGGCCTTTCCCCCTTTCCTTCCTTGCTGTTTGCACGTCCAACCCCTGCCCAAACCTTGCCACCCCAATACTAGAACACCAAATACCCAAAATACCCCTTTGTTAGTCCAAACCTTGCCTAAACTCTGCCCTTTTACCCTTTTAGCATAGGAACCCCACAAACCCTTTTCAAACCAACTTGGAAAACCGAAAGGGACGCGGAAGCGCTGCCGGAATCCTCGGAGAATCAACATACTAAAGAAAGGGTAATGGCAAGGAAGCCTGTTTGGTAACATGACAATTCATATACATTAAATTTAGTCTTTTCTTATAAACTTTGTTTATTATTTGTTTTTCCATCTATTTCTCATCCCATTTGATCTGTTTTGCATGGCTTTGGTCTCCCCATGGTGAGAGGGAGACCTTACATGAAAGAAGGAGGTTAGCTTTACAAAAGCCTAAAAGGTTACTTGGATTAACATGATCTTCAAGGCAATGTAATCATTAAACAAATCTGTTGTATCCCAAATTCTGATCCCCCCTTTCCTATTCTCATTGGATATGATCGTACATGAAGAAGAAGGATCCAACAAAGTGGAAAGAAGGGGAAAGCTATTCCTTTCGATGAACGCCAAATAAAGAAGCAATACAAGGTTGAAAACAAGACATGTTCGTCACTATAAATGAGTTGGAAAATCTCTACAGAAGTTGCTGGATCCCCTAGAAGACCTGCCAGAGCGATCCCAAGCAAAATTGGCACAAAAGATGCAAACCCGGCGTGCCCGTAAACGCAGTACGGGCAGGCTTGGCCCGTATTGTATTTACGGGTAATGCCAACCCGTATAGCAAATACGGGCAGATCTAAAAATAACTTTAAAAATATAATTTTTGGCCCGGTTGTACTTAATCTGACCCGTTTTGGGTTCGACCCAACCCAAGGAGTTAATTGGGCTATTCTTAGCCCTTTATGGACCATGGGCCTAGATGGGCCCACCAAGGCACCCTGAGCCCACTTATGGGGCCCACCTTTGACTGGCCTACACCAGGCCTGTTTTCAATAAATAGGCCCGAGCCACTTGACCTCTGGCCCATGGGCCAAATCCAAGCCCACCAGGCCTTAATGTGTGTGAATAATTTAGTTAAATAAATAGACCAAAATGGGTTACCCAATAATCCTACTGGGCCCCAAGCCCAACCTTGGCAACCCATGGGTCTTCCAACGGGACCCGAATCTGACCCACCTCACCTAAATAAAAAGATAAAATAAAATAAAAAGGGCCCACACCACCAGAGGGTCCCACTAGACCTAATAAAATGGCATGTTGGCCTAAGAAGGGTGAGACTGACTCAAAAACCAGGGAGACCCGAGGGACCCGTCAAACCGACAGGGCGGGCTGAGGTGTCTTAGGACTTCCCCGGACGTAACCGAGGACTTAGCTAGAACTCTAAAAAGCCGCAGACTAGACTTAGACCCGGATAAGGCAACACCGTATCTGCCAGCACCTCTCAGGCAGTGGCGACTCCGAAAGTCCTGAGGCACGCACTCCCACGTGCACCCCGTGTGTGATCTAGGTCAGATTTAGGTGCGCACACCTCTCAAAAACGAAAACCTGCTTCCTTCTTCATTCGCCTGAGCCAGAGCAGAAGAAATGATAAAGAGATGGAATAAAGAGGGGCTCGGCCTCTTACTTTGATAAATAAAATAAATAGAGAAATAAATGAGCAGGCTTTGCAACTGCCAGTGATAGCTAAAGGTGGCGGGAAAAATACTAAAGGCATTGAAGTAGAAGAGAGGGTTCGAGTGCGAACAAAAAACTGATGATTTTTGTTCCTGGCTTTGAATTGGATTGCAGGTGGATGCTCTAGTTTCTCTCCTCCTTTCTTTCATTCCACCCGTTTGCAACCTACATCCCCAGCAGCTCATATTCTGATTTCTGGTAAGCTAAAACCCTGTGTAGTAGTAGTATTAGTCTGCTTTGCTTTGTGTGATTGATGTCCATGTTTGTGGGTTTTAATCGTTAGACAGACAAAATGGGTACATTTATACATGCATAGATTGATGAGTGGATCATCTGATCTTTTGGGTGGTTCAATTTCTAGATGTTATTCCCTTCTGAACGCCTAGTAAGTATTCAATTTCTTTTAGAATTGGTTCTGGAATTTGTTCCCGCAATACACATTCAATCAACAAAACTAAAAGAGATAATTTTTTATGATATCAGAAGATGGATGCTCTGTTGGTTCATCACTGAGAAAAGGGGATGAGAACTATTAGAAATGTACTTGATTGTTTTATAGTATTGCTAGAGTAAATATTTTCTTTCTTTAATAGGAAAACTTGACAATAGAAAGAATATACTGATTGAATTTATCTTTTGATGTGTGTACTACGAGTTGCCAATGTTGATCGGGAAACAGACTTAAACTTGACATCCACAACGGTTGCAGCTTGCAAGTGCCATGACCAGGTTACCATTTTGTAATATTGCTTCCGTTTATATTAGTTCAGATAGAATTCACATTTCCTTGTCAATTACATATAAAGCAGTAGCAGTCCCTTGCATTGATAATAATTGTCTTTGTTCATTGCTTCAGGTTGACATCTGAAACTTGACATAGGAAATCAACAGGACATAAGCTGATCCTGGTTGCGGTATGTGGTGTCATCATGGGATATTTTATTGGTTCTTTTTTCGCCAGAATTTCAATGACAAAGGTAGTTTCATATAGAAGGCTATTTCTGAGTGTGCAATATATTTGCTCACGTAATTATCAAAACTATGTAGTAAATTGTGGTCTTAAATTGGCCTGGCTTTTTACAGATCAACCTGCCTAGACTTGATTTATATGCATGGGAAGACAAATATCCAGAAAATGTTAATTCAGCTTTGTCTGCACAGTTTTTCTTGAAGCCACAATTGGAATCAGGACTTAGTTTGGAAATCCCCAGCTCTAGTCCAAGTTCTAAGCAAAGAGACAATGATAAGGTTTGTGTGGTTCATTTGGCTATGCAGGGCAGAGGTACCATAATGCTACTTGTGATGTCATGTTTCTATTGATTCACAATTTATGAACTACATGCTTTAGCGATTTCAATGAATTTTCCAAATTTGACTTTTCCATTTTTGTGCAGACTAATTCCATTATCTATCTGCAGAATAGATGGTAAACAAGTATTGCTTGAGTTAGTATATCACCTTGTTGTGCAGAATAGATGGTAAATGAGTATCGATTGCGTTAGTATATGACCATGTTGTATTCAGTTTTCCTCTTTTGTGGAACTTACGATGATTTTGATTGCTCATACTTTGTAATTTAGCACTTTACATGGATGGTTCTTAATTAGTGTTCCATTTTGCATGGTCCAAAATTTCATTTTGCTCTTTCCCATGCTGTACCATGAAGGTGTAAATTCTTATCTTGCTTATGTTGGTTGTCACTATTTTGAGTTTATCTTCCTTGTCAATGAAACTCATGGTTCTTATCCTTTTTATATTATGCTGGTGGCCATCCTGAATGGTTTCATCTTGATATGTTCATAGGGCGAAGCCAAGGATGGAAAGGCACCATGGGAAGGGGTGAGCAATTGACCTCTCATTGTCAGAAATTACATCTCTCACTTTTTTTTCTCTCCAGCCAATATAAGTTTTCATTAAGTTTATATTGTCATTTCTTCTTTGTTTCATCAATCCGTCTCAAGTGAGGTCTTAACAAACTGGAATATGATCTTTCAGGTTAGGGCAAGATGCATTGCTGAATGGGCAGAATTTGATGGTCGTATGAACAAAGCAGAACAAGTGTATCTTCAGCGTAGCACGAAATGACTGGCGGCACTAATACTGATGTAGAAAGGAGTTTTACACTCTTGAAGCAGAATTTACTTTGGGTTGATAGTCTCCTGTGGAAGAGAAAATACCCCATTGTAAAAAGAAAGCTTTCTTATGAGTAAGGACCAGATAATGAAGAATTGTGGCTAAATTATGGTTTGGGTCCCAACCCCACTATATGCTATACTATTGGTGTCTACAACAAGATGTCGTTTGTCAAGCCTCAAGTGACTCCAGTGTACAATTTCAAAGAGAAGGTATCTTTGAGAAAAGAAAGGAATGAATAGATGCTAGCATATGCACAGAAATCGAATATAATTTGCATGACTCTTAAGAATCATCCCAACTAAACATCCTGATACATGGTCTAAAAAAAAGGAAAAGCAAAATTTGTTTTTGTTTTTGGTGCATCATATCATAACATATGCCTGGTGATTTAATCAACTATTCAGTGACTGAGTAACTCTTGATGATGAAAAACAGAGATCCCATAACTCTTTCATGTATTTGAAAGGCTCTTAGTTCTGCATAAGGTACATTCTTTCATCAACGAGATATTTCGAGCAGAATTTCAAGAAGCTAGGCTCAATCCTATGGTATCTTTTCAGTTCAAAATATTAGTACCCCATGGTAATACAGGCTTACCATGCAAAACTAAAAGCAAGTATTTTTTTTCCATGAAGATTCCTCTTAACTGGAGTAGAGAGTTGAAAACAAAAATATATTGTATTAATGCAAAAGAGATCACTAATCCCTAACAACCCAAAAATGAGTTCCTTACAGGCATAAATATTAGAACCCTGGAATATAATTTCCACAAAGAATTACAAAACTGAATTTCTTTTACAGGTAGAATTGCACCTATAGAGTTTAGGATAGAAAGACTCTGCCTTGGCAGACTTGAAGATTGCCAGTAATGGGGGCACAAAGGAATTCACAGAAAAACTGATGGAGAACTGACACATGCTACTTTGAACTAGACTCCGCTGGTTTGTCCTCAGGAGCACGGGTCGGTGATTCAAGCAGTTTAAGATCCCCAACACCTTTAGGTGGACCAATGCTACAACGAGCAGTGTTATGTGTTGCAATAGCATCTTTTATTTTCTGAAACTGCAGATTATTTTGAGAAGAAATTGGTCAATGATGATAATCACAACCCCTCTTGAATGATAAAAAAGAAATCGGTAGAGACAAGGGATAGATCTATCTAAAAAAATAACAACTCTCTTCTACTTTTATTTTGCTTCACCCACTAGAGATTATCTCTCTCTCTTATTTTTAGTATGGAGAGTCCCCTTCACCGTGGGAACTCCAAGAACCATGCAAAATAAAGGTAAACAGTGATAAACCAGCTTCAACAAATAAACAATACCATATATAGAAAGAAACTTACTTAATCTCATTTGATCTTGATATATTTTGAATAAAAAAATCAAAGAAACCTCACCTTGACGATTACCTTCTCCACCAGTTATGTGATAGTTCCAAGTGACGTTGACAACCACTTTAGAGCTTCCCTTAGTTCCAAGAATGATCTATTGTTGGTTCTTAGGAGAATAGAAGAGCCAAAAGGAATAAAGGAGATGTCTCGAAGGGTAAAATAGGGATCAAGAGGATGATTTGGAGGTTAAAGAAAGGCATGAATGTTGCAGCCAAAAATGGGTAAGGCCAAAGGGAGGGTGTGAGAGAAGTGAGAGAGATCAAGTGTGGTTGGAAGAACAAGTCGACCCCCTTTTTATAGGCAATTAAATACTTTAAATACTTGTTATCTTATAACTAATACTCAAAAATACTATGATTTCATGTTTTTTTTTAAAGATTGTCATGATGATTATTCTCTTGCATTATTCATATCTTACGGATATCACACCTAAGGGACACGTATTCCCCCATGAGGTAAAAAGAGTTTTTTATTATTTTTTTCATTTTATTTTATTTTATAATTATTTAATTCATGAGATATTGTTTGATTTTAAGATTATTTTATTAAGATTTTTCCTTTTGTTTTGAGCACATGCGTCCTTTGCATGTTTTACTAGATTTTAATAAAAATATTATTTTTTTAATTCAGAACTTTTACTTTATTGCTCTTGCTTCAACATTTGCCACGTGTGCAGATATTTCAAAACTTTGACTGCTCATAACTTTTTCATCTGGTATCCGATTTCAGCAAATTTAGTGGCGTTGGAATCAGTACGAGATGCTCTACCCACCGAGTCAGAGTTTAGCAGCAAGTTCGGATTTTTAGCAGAAGTGCAAAATCGCGTCCCGGAGCCGATTTTGCTCATATCTCTCTATCCGGGACTCCGATTCCAGCAAACTCAGTTGCGTTGGAATCATGTTGATGTGCTCTTTCTGCTGATATGAAATTGAGCAGCTAATTATGAGTTTAGCAGAAAGCCAACTTCTGCTATTTCCAAGTTTGACCGGCCCATAACTTCCTTATCCGGACTCCGATTCTAGCAAATTCAATTGCGTTAGGATCGTGTCGGAAATCTCTATCCGCCGGTATAAAATTGAACTGTTGATTCAGCTTTTAGCAAAAAGTCAAAACTGCCCTCCGGGAACCGATTTTGCTCATAATTTCTTATCCGAGACCCCGATTCCAGCAAACTTGGTTGCGTTGGAATCGTGTCGAAGTGCTCTCTCTGTTGGGGCCAGATCAGACAACTGATCTGGGTTTTAGCAAAGAGTTGATTTCTGCTATTCCCAGTTTTGACCAGCTCATAACTTCTTCATTTGGACTCTGATTTGGACAATCTTGGTGCCATTGGAATCGTATCGGAATCCTCTATCCAATGGTATGAAGTTTGGTGATCAATTCATGCCAGATCAAAAAGTCAACTTTTGACCATTTTGGGTTTGACTTTTTCAATTAGGGTTCTCATTTTTGGCATTTTCAGTGAGCAAAAATGAGGTGCTGACAGATGGATTAGACGAAACCTGTATCTTTGAATTGAACCAAAGATCCTTTTCTACCACTCAAAATGGTCAACCATTGTCAACGTACTATAATGAACTTGTCGCTATTTTCCAGGAAATCGATCACATGACTATTTCTTAGGAAGGAACAGTTGAAGGGGTGGTCCAGTTGCATTCCGCGATGACTAGGCTTCGAGTTCATATTTTTCTCAGCGGACTTGACTCCGAATTTGATCAAGTCCGCAAAGAGATCTTACGAAAAGACCCAAAACTCTATTTGGAGAACTCGTATGCATATGTCAGGAGAGAATATCAACAAAGACAGACAATGGGAGGCTCTTGTCCAATCTCTGAAAGTTCAGCTATGCTGGCCAACCAAACTCGACAAGGATCATCGTCTAGCTCGTCGAGAAATCGAAACAATCAATCAACTGGAAAGTCTAGTGGCCTGGTATGTACTCATTGTAGTGAAATAGGTCACTCGAAACAACGATGTTATGAAATCATTGGCTATCCTGAGTGGTGGGAATTCACAAAGAAACCGCGAAAGAAGATTGCAGGGAAAGCTATGGTGACAGCTGTGGTGACATCTACGGAGGAAGACCAATCGCAGCCTACAGCAAACGTTGCCCAACCCGGTACTGTTGGTAAGGCATCTGTTTTTCTGCAACTTCTAAGAATAATACTTGGATTATTGATACAGGTGCATCCAATCATATGACTAGGGACTCCAGTCAGTAACAATCCGTTCTTCCTTCTCCTCAATCTGTTATCTCCACAGCCAATGGTAGTACATCTCCTATTACTGGAGAGGGATCTGCCATCTTATCCAATAATCTCACATTAGAAACTGTTCTTATTGTTCCATCCCTTGAATATAATCTTTTGTCTGTTAGCCAAATCACCTCCACTCTTACTTGTACTGTAACTTTTTGGCCCTCATTTTGTGTTTTTCAGGACATTCTAACTCGGAAGGTTCTTGCTTATGGTGTTAGATGAGGCAAACTCTACTACTTGGAGTTGACAAAAAATGGGGGACCGAAATTCAGTCAAGCAAATCAAACTAGTAGCAAAGACAAAGCTCGAACGACTATATGGTTATGGCACCGGAGACTAGGACATCTTTCTTTTGGTTATCTCAGAAAATTACAACCTCATCTTTTTTCAGTCTTGAACGATTTGGATTTTCATTGTGACACTTGTGAACTGGCGAAGAGTCATCGCATTTCTTATTTACCAAGTGTGAATAAAAGTTCAGAACCTTTTGTGGTTATTCACTCTGATGTTTGGGGTCCAGCAAAAATCCCTTCTCTTTCTAAAGCTCGTTACTTTGTCACCTTTATTGATGAATGCACTAGAATGACTTGGGTGTCTCTACTTAACAGAAAGAATGATGTATGTACAGCCTTTCAGGAATTTCATAAAATGGTGAGCACTCAGTACCAAAAGCAGATTCGTGTTCTACAATCTGACAATGGTACTGAGTTTATAGATACAACATGCTTTGGCAAGTTTCTGAGCCACCATGGAATTCGTCATCAGACATCTTGCACCTATACTCCGCAACAAAATGGATTGGCAGAAAGGAAGAATAAACAAATATTAGAAGTGGTTCGTGCCTCTCTCTTTGGCATGAACATGCCTCGGTTCTATTGGGGAGAGGCTGTGAAATCTGCTACTTACCTCATCAATCGAACACCTTCTCGAGTAATAGACTTTCAAACCCCTCAACAAAAGATGCAATCCTTACTTTCAATCCCTCACCTCCCAAATCTTGAACCACGCATCTTTGGTTGTACTGTATATGTTCACATCCCCAAAAGTCTGCGAAGCAAACTTGATCCATGTGCAAAACGGTGTGTCTTTGTTGGCTATTCTGAGTTTCAGAAAGGATATAGGTGCTATGACTCGAAAACCAGGAAATTACATGTGACTTTGGATGCTTCTTTTCGTGAATTAGAACCTTATTACTCAGGGGGAATTTCTGGATCTTCTCTTCAGGGGGAGAGCTCTAATGAAGAGAATGTGTTACAAGAAGGTGGACAAATAGATGAGTTTATAGAGTTAGAAGAAGTGAATGAACGTTTTGGGAAAAGTCTTCAGCAAAGCTGTGATAGTATTCCTGAAATTGAGAGTGAGTTGATAGTTCATCCCAAAAATGAATCAGGTACTCCCGACACTGACACATCAGAATCACCAATGTCCTTAGAGTTGCCCATGTCTATACCATTAACTGAAGAATCAACCCAGAATGTTCTTCCTCAGGTAATCTCGAATCCCACATTTGATGAGTCTAATGAAACATGTGTTCCTGCAGAAGATATAGCTCCTAAGTACCCACAAAGATCAAATAAGGGAGTCCCAAAGAAACAATATGAACCTGATCCTAAAGCCAAGACCAAGTACCCAATCAGTAACCATGTGTCCTCCCATAGATTGTCTAAATCATATGCATTTACTTTTAGTCAACTATCCACTGTATCTATTCCTAGTAGTGTTCAGGACGCATTGACAGATTTGAAATGGACAAAGGCAATGACCGAAGAGATGGAAGCTCTACAAAAGAATGCCACTTGGGAACTTGTTCCATTACCCAAAGGAAAGAAGACAATTGGATGTAGATGGGTGTTCACTGTGAAACTCAAAGGAGATGGCAGTATTGATAGTTATAAATCAAGGTTAGTTGCAAAGGGGAATACGCAGAAGTATGGGTTGGATTATCAAGAGACTTTTGCACCGGTAGCCAAGATCAATACAATTCGCATCCTCATATCTATAGCGGCAAATCAGGATTGGCCTTTGCAACAATTTGATGTTAAAAATGCTTTCCTTAATGGAGATTTAGAGGAAGAGGTCTACATGGAGTTGCCACCCGGAGTTAAATGTAACTCTTCATGTAGAAGTGAAGTTTGTAAACTAAAGAAATCATTGTATGGGCTAAAACAGTCACCCAGAGCTTGGTTTGGGAGGTTCTCATCTACAATGAAGGCATTCGATTATAAGCAAAGTAATTCAGACCATACTTTGTTTATAAAACATAAGTAAGGGAAGGTAACAATTTTAATTGTGTATGTTGATGATATGGTCTTGACAGGAGACGACCCATGCGAAATGAAAGCATTACAGGAGTATTTGGCTGCAAAATTCGAAATGAAGGATCTCGGGCAACTTAAATATTTCTTGGGGATTGAGGTAGCGAGATCGAAACACGAGATTTGTCTTTCAACAAGGAAATATGTGCTGGATCTTTTAACGGAAACTGGAATGAGTGCTTGCAAACCGGTAGAAACGCCCATAGAAATGAATCATAAGCTCAGAGTTTTTCTAGATCAAGCTCCAACAGACAAGGGTCGTTATCAACGGTTGGTTGGGAGATTAATCTACTTGTCTCACACAAGGCCGGATATAGCTTATGCAGTGAGCGTCGTAATCCAGTTCATGCATGCTCCTAGTGAAGAACATATGAATGCGGTATATCGAATCTTAAGATACTTGAAGAATGCTCCAGGCAAAGGTTTGTTGTTTTCAAAAAATAGTGTCTCTAACATTGAAGGATACACGGATTCTGATTGGGCAGGTGATCAAACCAATAGAAGGTCCACGTCTGGTTATTTTACTTTCGTGGAAGGTAATCTTGTCACTTGGAGAAGCAAGAAGCAGAAGGTTGTGGCAAGATCAAGTGCAAAAGCCAAATTCCGAGTTATGGCTCATGGTGTATGCAAATTGTTATGGATTAGGAGTGTACTAAAAGATTTGGGGATTGAGTATGCAAAACCTATGAATCTTCATTGTGATAATAAGGCAGCCATTGAGATTGCATAGAATCCTGTACAACATGACCGCACCAAACATGTTGAAGTTGATCGACATTTCATCAAGGAGAAACTTGATCAAAAGATTATACAGTTTCCATTTGTTCAGTCCGAAAGCCAGTTAGCTGATATGCTCACAAAAGCAGTTTCAGGAAAGGTGTTTCAGGGTATAATCAACAAGTTGGGCATGATAGATATCTATGCTCCAACTTGAGGGGGAGTGTTGGTGTGCGCACCCCATTTCGGGCCGCACGACGAGGTGCATGCGACATGATGCTCGCCTCAGGACTGATTTGGAGTCGCCACTGCCTGAGAGGTGCAGGCAGACACAAAAGGGGCACCTATTCGAGCCTAATTATTCTGGTCTGCGATTTGTTAGAGTTCTGAGTAAGTTCTCGGTTACGTCTAGGGAAGTCCGAAGACACCCTAGCCCGCCCCTTCAGTTTGACGGGTCCCATGGGTCCCCTTGGTTTTGAGTCAACTAAATTCTCACCCAATTCCTAAGCTAGCATGCACACTTATTTGGTTTAGTGGGGGCCGTTGATGGTGTGGGCCCCTTTTTATTTGATTTTATCTTTTTATTAATTAATGGGGTGGGTCTGGTATGGGCCCTGTTGGAAGGCCCAATGGAATCCAAGTTGGGCTCAAGTCAAGCCCACGGCCCAGTTCGGGTTTTTGGGTAACCCTTATTGGATTTTGGCTATTTGGTTTAAATGTTGATTTATATTCACAAAGTTAGTGGGTTGAAGTTTTTTAGGGCCCATTGGGCTTGGATTTGGCCCAAGGGCAATTAACCAAGTGGCCTTTAGCCCATTTATCGAAATGGACCTTGGTTGGGCCAGAAGGGATGTGGGCCCCATTGGAGGGCCCACGAAGCCTTGGTGGGCCCGTTGGGCCCACAATCACAAAATGGGCCTGGAAAATTCCAAAAAGCCCCATCGGTTCATATTATACAAAAATGGGTCGGATTAGGTCCAACCGGGTCGAAAAAATGTTTTTTTAAGTTACTTTATCGAGTGACCGTATTTAATTCACGGTCTGATCAGAACCGTAATTTTAATACAGTTTAGGCCAGATCGTAGATTAACTACGGGCACGCCTAGACAGCTCTGAGTATACGATGTTCATCCGAACTTGAATTTTTGTGCTAATTTCAACCGAAATCAGTTCCGTGGTCTTCTTGGGATGTCCGAGCATTCTTCACCGGATTCCAACTCCGCTACAAAAATTAATGAACCATACTTTTGGCTTCGAGAATGCCTATTTCCTTCTTCTTGGTCTTTTGCAATGGGATGATCTCCCATGTCTTCGATGTTCACCTTAGCTGATTTTAGGCATACATGATGGTGGGATTCGTTAAGAAGGGAAAGAGATGGGTGAGTTAAGGGTACAAACAGATTTCCAAGGAGGACACACCCCTCCTAAAATAACCAAGATGATGCAAATGTTTGCTTGAGTTCGCTTTGGCTATTCTCCTTCCTTTATGTGGGGGCTCCCTCTTATCATAGGGAGCCCCAAAACCATGCACAATAGGAGTGAACAGGTGAAATACAAATGATAAAATAAGAAGGAAATGAAGTTTACTTAGAAATAATAAACTTTAATATATATTGAACAATACATTACCAGAAGCACTCCTTTTGCTATTACCTTTCACTTTCGATGTGTGGTAGCTCTCCGTGCGATTTTGGCAGCGCTTCCGCACCTCCTTTGATTTTCCGAATTGGGTTTTAAAAGGGGTTCTTTGGGTTTTTCTATGTTTGAAGGATGAAAGGGAAGGTTTAAGCAGAGCCTAAGGGCATTTTGGGCATTTTCGGAGTTAGGTATTGGGAGAGATGGAAGTTGGGCAGAGGTTGGCCGTGGGAAGAACCAAGAAGAAGAGGGGAGCCAGCAAGGAGGACTAGCTTGCCCAAATGGAGGGGCTAGCCCTCTATTTATAGCCAAAATTTTCGTGCCCGTATTTGAACTACGGGCATGCCTTGCCCGTACTTCAAATGCTGGCATGCCTTGCCCGTAATTCAAATACGGGCGAAAAACGCACATTTTCAAATCTCACCGAATCGACCGTACGAGACGTGTGTCCCGCCATATAGCGACACGCGTCCCCTTCTAGAAGCTCGCCCGTATTTGAAATACGGGCATGCCTCGCCAGTACTTCAAATACGGGCGCGCACGTTTTTAAAATGCCGGATTTCAAATGCTTTATTAAATCTGATTTATTTAAAGATTTTTATCCGATTTTTTGATTATTTTATTATAAAAAAGATATTCTTTAATTAAAATATTATTAAAAAAATAAAGATATTTCTATTAAATGATTTCATTTATTTAATTCATTTATTCTACTTTTAGCTTCTATTTTGCCACATAAGCAGCTTTTTTGAAATTTCAACTGTCCATAACTTTTCTGTCCGATGTCCGATTTTAGCAAATTTGGTGTTGTTGGAATCGGCTCGGAACCCACTATCCATTGGGATCAAATTGGGCAGTTGAATTGGGGTCAAGCAAAAAGTCAACTTTCGCTCCCCCAAAAGTTTGACCAACTCATAACTTCCTCATCCGAACTCCGATTTTAGCAAACTCAATTGCGTTGGAGCCGTGTCAAAATGTTTTTTTTAATGAGAGGAAGTTTGATGGCCAATTCTCTTTGGATTAAAAAGTCAATTTTCAGGCCCCTCAGGGTTTGACTTTTTAATTGAAATTTTTATTTTCTGCATTTTTGGGGTGCAAAAATCAGGTGCTAACAGTTGGCATGAGCTGTATGTGGGTGTAATTATTAGATTGTTTCTATAATTAATCATAGGAATCTTGTTAGGAAATCAAATCCTGGTTGTAAATATAGGAATGATTTAGTTTCCATTAGAATAGGATTTGTTTCTGTTATAAGAGGTAATTGTATCTATATATGCCTCCATCTTGGAGAAGAATACAGTATGTAGAAGAAATATTCAGTAACCATTTTCTGAAACAATCACATGCTTCCTAGCAAAAAACATGCAAATTTGATGAAGGGTGAGTCTTGTAGATTGAAGCTTCAAACAAAAGGACTGAGCTATGAGTGTTGCAAATCTAATGCATACGCAATCAAAAACTGCACTGTTCTAGTCAGGTCAAGGCATTTAACAATAGGGTTTGCACTTTGCACTTGGCTCCTCCTCCCACCAACACCTCCACACCTACACACCCCCAGTCCCCTCGCTTCCTTTCTCTCTCTCCTTCCTTATTCGTCCTTCCTTCCTTTTCCTCTCTGGAATTTTTGTTTCTGTCACTTGCAACAATGCACACCCAACCAAGAATACAAGCAAACAATTTCTAAGCACATAATATGCATACCTTCGCAAGAGAACATGAAAAGGATTCCAATTGTCCATCTGACCCAAGATAAAAGTGAAAATAAGGAAGCACCTTTACATTCAAACTTTTGCACATTGGTTTGTTATCATCAAAATTCACTTTTAGGAATAAAATTTCAGGGTGCTCTTCAACAGTCCTGCAGAGCTATCAGTAGACCATGCCATAAAACATTAGATAACTCAATTTGATGATAACCAAGAATTGGCTGATAACTCAATTTGATACATTAATGTAAACATTAGATAACCAAGATATACAAACATTAAGTTATCACACTCTCCAACGGAAGTATAGATCTTTTGAGAATACAATCCCCTGCTTTGATAAAAGTATTGGAAATCAAAGGAGAAATGAAAGTAAAGAAAACAAAATAATTTAAGTTATTTTTGTTACATAATTTGAACGGATAGTGAAAAACACAGTTTAGACTCTAAATCATCTAGAGGGGGATGAATAGGTGAAACCGATTGCGGAATAAAATTTCTATCAATTAAAAACAAGTTCTTAATTAATAGGCATGCACAAGTATGAGCATTTAACAATCCATCACACAAAATTGAAAAATAAAGAAGAGACAACACAAGAAATTTTGGTGACGAAGGGAAAACTCTAAGAGAACTCTCAAAGAGAAAAACCCTCCGGGTGATAAGGTGCTACCTCTGAAAATCACTATAAGAAAAAGACTTACAATAGTGGTTCAGACAACCAATACTGACTCTGACTCACAATGTAAATATCTGAAGAACTCTTCAGATTTGCATCCTTGCAACGATCCAGAACTCTGAATATCTTCTTATTGAAGTGCCAAACGAACTCGCTCAGCAACCGTAGGAACTCCCACAAGCAAACTCTCCAACCCGGAACTCCAAGGTAGAAAAGAAAGATTAAGAAAGGTTTTGATGGCTCAAAGAAGGAGAAGGAAGAGGAAGAAGATCTCTTGCTCTCACACACGTTTTTAGGGTTCTCTCAAACGTCTTAGGTAACCCTCACAATAACCTAGACACTCCTTATATAGATTAGGAGAAGGTAGAAGTGGAAAAGGAAACAAATCAAAAAAGATCGAACTTCTAAAACTGAAGTTTGTTAATGAACGTTCGAACGCTCAGCGAACGCGGCTCGAACGTTCAAGACAAAAACTCACTTTTCCTCTTCTTGTTTGAACGGCCAGACAACGTGAGGCGAACGCTGCTCTCGGGTTTCTCTGTGGAACTCCATCGGTCGAACGGTCAGCTAACATTCAGCTAACGCTGCTGTCTGGTTTCTCTGTGTGTCACCAATGGTCGAACAGTCAGCGAACGTTCAGCCCACGCTGCTCTCGGGTTTCTCTATATGTCACCAACGGTCGAACGTTCAGCCCACGCTGCTCTCAGGTTTCTCTGTGTGTCACCAACGGTCGAACGGTCAGCAAACGTTCAGCCCATGCTGCTCTCGGGTTTCTCTGTGTGTCACCAACAGTCGAACGGTCTGCGAACGTTCAGCGAACGTTGGTTGTAACTTTATCAATATTACTCCGATCAAAACCCCGTTTGAACCGCAATACCTATAACCTATCCCAAATACTTTGACCACATTTAAGAGACCTTTTTGACACGGAATAAAGCCAATACAAAATAATCCTTACAAACTCCCCCTTTGGCTATTCCGTGACAAAATTAACAAGACTTATTCTAATTGTTGTGAACCACCAAGCAACAATTGGAACAAGAAAAAAAAAACAAAAAAAATTTGACATGACCTCCTCCTAAACCTATTAAACCCATACAGATTCACCTGTTCCTGAAACATCAAACAAATTGAAAATACCAAGTGAAAAGCAAGGGTAATAGAAACAACCAAACAAAAGTAATAGAATGAGCTCAAAATTATCGAAGTACTAATTTCTCATTCATTTACTTTAAACTATTTACATTTGGTCATTCATGAACAACCAACAAAAATATTCAACACAATATACATTCATGATGAACAACAAACCAAAATCTCAACATCCATGTTCAATACATCCACCCAAAGTAATCATGCTTATCATTCAAATTTAAACACAAATACAACTAAGACTTCTCCCTCTTTTTGTCACAACTAGACAAAGGGATCACTCCACTAATGAGATGGCCCAGCACCATCACCCACGTCACTGCCACCACCTCCACTCGAACCCGGAGCCACTGTAGCAGGAGCTTCATCGTCTTCTTCATCAACCTCTTGATTAAAGTACCCTTCCAATGCATATTCGAGCTTTCCAAACGACGTTTGCAAATTTGATTGTTGAAGCTCAAGTTGCTCAAACCGAAGAACCGTGTCTTTATGGTGCCTCTGCAAGTAAGAGAGAATCTGGGTATTTTGTTCTTTGAGGGACAGGAGTTCCTCATGCAAAGAAGCAGGAGGGTGAGCCTCAGCAGAATCATCCGAATTTGGAGCCGGAGTGGAAGACAAATGAGCACGACTTTGTTTAAGAGTGGATTCGGTGATAGGGTTTGAAGCCTTACACAACTCTAATGGAGGAAAAGCAATATTCAAAGCACGAACTAAACAGGCAATCAAGCACCCGTAGGGAAGACCATATGTCTTCTTGGAGTTGAAGAAAATATCTAGGATTTTGGAGTAAATGATCGAAGGCAAATCAATAGAATGATGCTTCTTCAAAGCATACAGAAATAAACATTTATCAAAAGGGACAGAGGATTTGTGGGCTACGGGAAACAAGTTGTGACTTTGAATACGAAAAATAACTATGGTTTCAGCCGTAAAGTATTTAACAGATAAAGCACCACCTCTAAAAACCCAATTTCCTCTTCCAAGATGTAGAAGAGTATCAACAACCTCATTTTGAAAATCAGGGGTAGGAGGAGGATAAGGAAATTGAGGTTCCAGGACCCGAGGAAGACCAAAAACTGAAGCAAGAACATTGGGTCCAACACGAAAAGGAGTGCCTCGAAGAAAAGTTGAGAATTCAGAATTTTCAAAATCAACATCATGGATGTTGGTGAAGAATTCTCTAACTAGCTCTATAGATGGAAGAATAAAGTTTCCAAACATGGAATCCCAACCCCTATCTTTAAAACAATCAAAGACCTCATCAGGAAGGGTTGCAAATTTACCTCTCTCTCTAGGATGACAGACCTATCACTGAAAAAATCTTCAAAATTTTTTCCAGCTCTCTTGTTTACAAACAAGGACTCATCATACCGAGGTTTCTTGTTGGAATTTTTGGTACCAAGAGATTTCTTCCTAGGCATCTAGGAATAGAATTGAACCAAGAAAGAAAAAAAATAAAAACAATACAACAAGCACATGTTAGAATAAAATAACATGGAAGAACAAGCTAATTAAACTACATGCTAAGAAGAAAAAAATGCATGAGAGAAAACAATTGTTCAAACCAAGAAAATTCCAAAACATTCTAGCAACGTTCGAACGTTCGGCGAACGTTGAAGAAAACGAACCCAGATTTGGGGATTTTCGATCAAATCATCAACTTCAACAAAATCGGCCAAATAATGACTTGAAATCAACAATAAAACAAGAATACAACATTTAGAAACTGATTTGAACAAAAATAAACCACAAACCACGAAGAAATCTAAGATTTAACTTGAAAAAACCCTAGAAAACCCTAGCCGATGATGAACATTGAGAGAAAAGAAAAAATAATGAACGAAAACTAAAAAACTTACCTTGAATCACGATTTGAAAGCACGAATCAAAGAGAGAAGACAAAGAAAATCGGTGCCCTAAAATCGCCAGACGTTCGAACGAGTGTCGTTTCGAACGCTCCAAAAAAAAACTAAGGTCTTTTTCGCACGCGACCCTTTTTAAAAAACAAATTTTTAATTGAACGTTCGAACGTTCGGCGAACACGGGGTGAACGTTAAACAAAGAATTTGTTTTGAAGGCAACATTCGACAAGCGTTCGCTGTACGTTGGATGAAATGACCAACGTTTGTTAACGTTCGATAGGCCGTTCGAACGTTCATCAAGAGTTTAGAAAAAATTTCAAGATTTCAGCAAGAAAACTTATCTCTTTTCAACCAAAAACACTCCAAACAAACGTAAAAGCATGCAAGACATACATACAACTATAAATCAAGTATAAACTCTTGAAAACTCAAATTTTGACATATTTTGAGAACCATTTTGCTCTAAAATTTAGATTTGAACAAATTTAACTTCAATACTCCCAAATAATTACACAACAACTCAGCCAAATTTCCAATTGTGTTTGTGTGCATGTGCAAAGCCAAATACAACAAGTTTTGCCTATATGAGAGCTTGGTGAAGAGGAGTTGGCCATTGATCAAGAAATCCAATATTACCCAAGTCTCTCTAAAAATTGAAAAGAGCCCTTTCATGACCTAAGCATCAAGATTTTGAAATTTTCTCCCCCTGTTTCTTACAATTCTTTTTGCACAAAGAGTAGTGTTCCTTAGAATATCTGAGTTTACAACTTATTCCATGGTTATACTCCATGTGATTCTCTTTCTTTTTTGAACTCAATATTGCTGGGGTTTACATTTCATCCCAGAGTTCTTTTCATATAACTTTTTCTTTTTAAACAAAAGGGAGAAATCTCTTTGTAACACAAGTTCATATGCTAGGGTCTTTTCAACTTAAGATAAACAAGAGTAAACTCAGGATTGCCTATCCACACAACACCGAAAATAAAAAATAAGCTTCCTCAATTGTATTTGGTATGTGTATGTGATGTACAAACCACAAATAGAGTTTAGCAAGATGATTGTGAGATTATTAGAAACTGTTGAAACCACATTTGAGAAATCATCTTTGAAGAGTTGATAGGTTCTCAAAATATAACCAAAAGATATATATTTTCAAAAACCTTATACTTATCCTATAGTTGACCAATGTCAAGACAAGAACTCATATAAAAACCGAAAAACCAAAATACGAAAGAAAAACAAATACAAAGGCAAAATACAAAATAACAAAAACAAATAAGCATGCTAAAGAAAAGAAATATGCATGAGACACCCTAAAGCATGCTACTAAGTCCTTCTTAATGAAGAGGACCAACACCAATAGCTTTCCTAAGAAACTCAAACCTAAGAGTATCTAAAGGTTTGGTAAAGAGGTCAGCTAATTGATTTTCAGATGGGATGTGTTCAAGAGATATCACATGATCTTCTACCAACTCTCGAATAAAATGATGTCGTATATCAATGTGCTTGGTTCGAGAGTGCTGAACAGGGTTTTTGGAAATATTAATAGCACTTGTATTATCACAATACAAGACAATAGTTCCCTGTTCAATCCCATAATCACTCAACATTTGCTTCATCCAAAGCAATTGAGTGCAACCACTACCAGCTGCTATATACTCCGCTTCAGCTGTGGACAAGAAAATAGAGTTTTGCTTATTGCTCATCCATGCCACCAGATTGTTCCCAACATAGAAACAACCTCTAGTTGTGCTCTTCCTATCATCTACATTTCCAGCCCAGTCGGCATCAGAATAGCCTGCTAGAATTGCAGAAGTGTCTCTAGAGAACCATATACCATGATCAACAGTACCGTTAACATATCTTATGACACGTTTGACGGCAAACAAGTGAGACTCTCTAGGATTTGCTTGGAATATAACACACACTCCTACACTAAAGGCAATATCAGGCCTACTAGCTGTAAGATACAAAAGACTACCTATCATGCTTCTATAAAGAGTGTTATCTACACTTTTTCTAGATAAATCAGAATCAAGTTTCAAGGTAGTGCTCATAGGGGTTCTAGTGTGTTTTTTGCTGTACAACCCGAATCTCTTCACAAGGTCTTTAGCATATTTAGATTGAGATATGAAAATCCCATCTGTAGATTGAGAAATCTGAAGACCTAAGAAAAAATTTAATTCACCAACCACGCTCATCTCAAATTCATGTTGCATAGCTTTGGAAAAATTTAAAGCAAGAGAATCAATTGGAGAACCAAAAACAATATCATCGACATAAATTTGAGCAACAGTGAAATTGCTCTTATCCTTTCTAATGAACAAAATTCTATCAACTCCTCCTCTTGTGAACTTGTGATCTAAGAGATGTGCAATAAGTCTCTCATACCAAGCTCTAGGAGCTTGTTTCCACCCATACAAAGCTTTCTTAAGCCTAAACACATGATGTGGGAACTTTGGATCTACAAACCCCTTGGGTTGTTCAACATATACTTCTTCATGAAGTATCCCATTCAGAAAAGCACTTTTTACATCCATTTGATGCAATTTAAAACCCAAGTGGCAAGCTACAGCAAGTAAAATCCTTATAGATTCAAGTCTAGCTACAGGGGCAAAAGTTTCATCAAAATCAATACCCTCAACTTGGGTATATCCTTGTGCAACCAACCTAGCCTTATTTCTCACTATAGTACCATGTTCATCTGACTTGTTCTTGAAAATCCATTTGGTTCCAATAACATTATAATTTTCAGGTCTAGGAACAAGATACCACACATCATTCCTAATGAATTGGTTTAATTCATCATGCATGGCATTAATCCAGCACTCATCAGTAAGTGCTTCTTCTACCTTCTTAGGTTCAAGAGTTGAGACATAGGATGCAAATGACATCTGATTTAGGACTTTCCTACGAAGTCTCATCCCTTCATTCAAATCACCAATTAACAACTCTTTGGGATGATTTAACTTCACTCTAGAGGAAGGTTCTTTTGTAGGACCTGGATTTGAAGAAAAACCCTTTTCAAAAGTTGAAGAAGATGACTCAGATGACTTAGGATTTTGAATTTCAACAGTCAAGTCATTTTTCCCTACTTCTAGACTAGTCTCCCCCTCAACTTGAGACTTATCAACCCCTTCATCCAGAACAACATTTATGGATTTCATGACAGTGTGTATATGTAAGTTATACACACGGTAAGCCTTGCTATTCTTAGAATAACCTAGGAAGATTCCTTCATCACTCTTGGCACCAAACTTAGCCAAATTCTCCCTATCTCTCAAAATAAAACATTTACTTCCAAAAACACGAAAGTATTTGACAGTGGGCTTTTTACCATACCAAATTTCATAAGGAGTCTCAGTACTCCCAGGCCTCAAATACACCCTATTTATCACATGGCAAGCCGTGTTAATCGCTTCTCCCCAGAAATACATGGCCACACCCTTGGCATGTATCATAACTCTTGCCATCTCTTGAAGAACCCTGTTTTTCCTCTCTACTACTCCATTTTGCTGTGGAGTAATAGGAGCAGAGAACTCACGATGAATTCCCTCTTCAAGACAAAAATTTTCAAGGATTGAGTTCTCGAACTCTTTCCCATGGTCACTCCTCATCCTAACAACCTTAGGCTCTTTTTCATTAGAGAGTCTTCGACACAGAGACTTGATCAACTCACTTGCTTTAGATTTTTCTCTTAATAGCTCAACCCAAGTAAATCTGGAAAAGTCATCCACAATAACCAAAACGTACCTCCTACCACCAAGACTTTCAGTCCTAGAAAGACCCATAAGGTCCATATGCAACAATTCAAGAGGTTTGTGGGTTAAACACTCAGTGATCTTTTTGTGACTAGATCTAGTTTGCTTTCCCAATTGACATGGCCCACACACATTTGGTTCTACTTTGGCAAGCTTAGGAAGGTCTCTGACAAAATCATGCTTGGACAATTCATTCATGCTTTTAAAATTCAAGTGACCAAGCCTTTGATGCCACAATTCATGCATATCAACTTTGGAAGAGTTACACACAACATTAGAATTAGGAATCACACCATAACAGTTATCCAGAGTTCTTTCTCCTTGAAGCACACACAAACCATTTGCATCAAACACAGAACACATATCTTTAACAAATTTAACTTCCATGTTTGAGTCACACAATTGATTTATACTAATCAAGTTAGCTTTTAAGCCATCAACAAATAGTACTTCACTCAAAGTAGGCATACTAGAAATTTCAATAACACCCTTACCTATAACAGGAGCTTTGCTTCCATCACCAAAAGTAACAGTACTACAAGAATAATCTTCAAAAGATTTAAACAATGCTTTGTCACCGCACATGTGACGAGAGCAAGCACTATCAAGATACCACATGAGAATATTTCTAGCCTTCAAAGCAACATGAACTACATGGCAAGTCAATTCACTTCTTTTAACCCAAATTTGCTTAGGCTCAGTGGTTTTCTTGGTCATTGAAGCTAATTGTTGACTTAAGAGCTTTGTCTGATTTGAAAGTTCTTTCACTTGTTTAGACAAATTCTCTTGAGGTTTTCTAGGTGAGGATCTCCTAGAGTTTTGGTTCAAGTCCCAACAATTTGGTCTAATATGTCCAGAAATACCACAATAATGACAAGTAGGGATAAAATTCTGAGATTGGGAACTCTTGGTTGGAACACCCCTAGTTTTGACCAATTAGACTTTTGACCACGATTTCTACCTTGGTTTGTCTTACCCTTGGAAGGATTGGACCCATTCTTTCCTTTGGAATTTAACAACTTGGGTCTTAGAAGAAGATGGAGTATCATTGGAGACTTCCTTGTATCCTAAACCCCTTTTATCAGTTCTTAATTGACTCATCCCTAGCATATTGTCCAAATTTGCTGAACCTGTAGAAAAATTCTGAAGTTGAGTTTTAGTTCTTTCAAGCTCTTCCTTAAGAGACTTATTCTCAGATTCTAGAGATTCAATCTTCAACTTGTGTTCACCTAGACGAGAAGTAGACTCTTCAAATTTTGCTTGAACATCTTCTTTCTTGAGCTCTACATCATTTAGTCTTTTGAGATTGGACTTCAATTGTTTCTTTGCTTTCAAACACTCCCTAAACAATTTATCATAAACATCTTGAATACTTTCCTCATCATCATTAGACTCATCATGAGAACCAATAGCATTCTCACTTGGTGGAAAGTCTTCATAATTGCTAGAGTCACCACTCCCAACAATAGAGGTGAAAGCCATGTAATTTTGATTTTCCTCTGTTTTGGAGTTCTCACTATCCCTATTAGAAGCACTCTCATCAAAAAGAGTGGCATTCATGGCTTTCCCTTGAAGCTTCTTAAATGTGGGACACTCCGACTTAATGTGACCAAAACCCTGACACTCATGACATCTGATTTGTTGGAGTTTTTGCAACCTAGAGTCCTTAGGATGTTTGGACTCTCTAGATTCAGATTTGATTCTTGACTTTTGATCTCTACCACTAGAACTCCCCTTGGATTTATACCTCTCATTTTCACTCCTTGGTTTCCTCCTTCTAAACATTTTCCTAAAGTTCTTTACCAATAGGGCAATGTCTTCATCTCCCATGGATTCCTCACTCGAATCATTATAAGCCTTTTCTTTACTAGATTTGAGAGCTATAGACTTATTTTTCTTAGTAGGAGGAAGAGTGAGTTCATAAGTTTGAATTGATCCTATGAGATCTTCAACCCTAATGCCATTAATATCCTTACTCTCTTCTATAGCAGTCACTTTGGGTCTATATTTTTTAGGAAGAGACCTAAGGATTTTTCTAACCATTCTATTTGGAGGAATTCTTTCACCAAGATTAAAACTAGAGTTCACAATATCACTTAGTTTAGCATAGAAGGAATCAAAAGATTCATCATCTCCCATTTTTAGTTCTTCAAACCTAGTGATAAGCATTTGTAATTTTGAATTTTTTACAAGGACAGTTCCCTCATGAGTGGTTTGGAAAATTTCCCAAATTTCTTTACTGGTTTGACAAATAGACACCCGTTTGAATTCATCAGCAGAGATTGCACTAAAAAGTGCATTAACACCTTTAGAGTTGTAGTTAACATGAATTAACTCTTCTCTAGTATAGTTATCTGGATCTTTGGGTTTTGTCTCACCATCAATAATCACAGTTGGAGGATTCCATCATTTCTCAACACTTCCCCAAACTTTTTCATCTATAGCCTTCAGATAGGCTCTCATTCTAACTTTCCAGTAGGCATAATTGCTGCCATCAAAGAAGGGTGGGGCAGTGGAGGACTTGTCTATGACTAACAGAGTCAAGGATCTGGTTACCCGCTCTGATACCAATTGAAAAACACAGTTTAGACTCTAAATCACCTAGAGGGGGGTGAATAGGTGAAACCGATTGCGGAATAAAATTTCGATCAATTAAAAACAAGTTCTTAATTAATAGGCATGCACAAGTATGAGCACTTAACAATCCATCACACAAAATTGCAAAATAAAGAAGAGACAACACAAGCAATTTTGGTGACGAAGGAAAACTCTAAGAGAACTCTCAAAGGGAAAAACCCTCCGGGCGATAAGGTGCCACCTCTGAAAATCACTATAAGAAAAAGACTTACAATAGTGGTTCAGACGACCAATACTGACTCTGACTCACAATGTAAATATCTGAAGAACTCTTCAGATTTGCATCCTTGCAACGATCCAGAACTCTGAATATCTTCTTAGTGAAGTGCCAAACGAACTCGCTCAGCAACCGTAGGAACTCCCACAAGCAAACTCTCCAACCCGGAACTCCAAGGTAGAAAAGAAAGATTAAGAAAGGTTTTGATGGCTCAAAGAAGGAGAAGGAAGAGGAAGAAGATCTCTTGCTCTCACACACGTTTTTAGGGTTCTCTCAAACGTCTTAGGTAACCCTCACAATAACCTAAACACTCCTTATATAGATTAGGAGAAGGTAGAAGTGGAAAAGGAAACAAATCAGAAAAGATCGGACTTCTAAAACTGAAGTTTGTTAATGAACGTTCGAACGCTCAGCGAACGCGGCTCGAACGTTCAAGACAAAAACTCACTTTTCCTCTTCTCGTTCGAACGGCCAGAGAATGTGAGGCAAACGCTGCTCTCGGGTTTCTCTGTGGAACTCCATCGGTCGAACGGTCAACTAACGTTCAGCGAACGCTGCTCTCTGGTTTCTCTGTGTGTCACCGACGATGGAACGGTCAACGAACGTTCAGCCCACGCTGCTCTCGGGTTTCTCTGTATGTCACCAACGATCGAACGGTCAGCGAACGCTCAGCCCACGCTGCTCTCGGGTTTCTCTGTGTGTCACCAACGGTCGAACGGTCAGCGAACGTTCAGCCCACGCTGCTCTCGGGTTTCTCTGTGTGTCACCAACGGTCGAACGTTCAGTGAACGTTAGTTGTAACTTTATCAATATTACTCCGATCAAAACCCCGTTTGAACCGCAATACCTATAACCTATCCCAAATACTTTGACCACATTTAAGAGACCTTTTTGACACGGAATAAAGCCAATACAAAATAATCCTTACAGATAGATGACTGAATAGGATCACATTCGTCAGTAAAGACTGTCATTACTTGCACAATTATTTTCGTTGACTCTTTTGGCACATAAATATCCTGAAACACAATATATACCAGAAACTAGTTAGTATTAATTAACAACTCAATTCAACAAATTCCCTCCAAAAATGTATATGCAAAAGCTTTAGCATTTAATTTTGTTCCAATTCAACTCCAAAATACAAATTTGCACCACACCGGTATGAAGACACCTCATACAACCCAAAAAAAAAAACCATTTTTGAAAGCATGAAATTCACCTCATGCTTCAAGCAACAAACTAATGTTGATGACATAAGATTGATCCTAAGAAAATCACAAAGCCAGCTGACCAACATCAGCTTAGAAAACTTATCCAACTTCAGCTTATTTTTTTTAGTTCTCTGTTCAATAATTGTAGTAGACTAGTAGGAATAAAATAGTCATTGAGCTTCTGCGTCTTTCATACATACTCTACTTTCCTTTTCCCAGGGCTTCCCCTTTCTGTAATATTTGAAGATTATAATCTTAGTGCAAATGCAGCTTCAGTTCAAAAATCTAGAATCAGAAGAATAACTGAAGATTTATGATGGATTTGGGCTTGTCCAAACCATCAAAGAGATGTAAAAGTCAAACACAAACGTAAATAGAGAAATGTCTGCAACCTTCCATATTATAGACACAACGGAAGGGATTCCCTTTGAAAACTTTGCACCTCAACTTCAATTTAACCATCTGCATATCCTGAAACAAGAACTTCAACCATGACAATACCTCGCTCCAATTGTCGGCAGACAACCCCTTCTCGTTTTGTTTTTCTCTTTTTGTCCTCTATCTTATCTAGTAAATTCAATATTCTAGTCATGCCCAACATATTAGGTTGACAATTGGGACATGCAACACACAAAACATCATGAAATGTAAAAAGGTAGTTTATTTTATTGTAGAAATGTAATCCTCTGCATTCAAAGAAGCAACATGCATAAAATTGCTAGCTAAAGCATAAATAGAGGAACAAGTCCAATATCACACATCAAGTGAGGCATGCACCGTGACGCATCACCGAGACAACCAAAGGGCCGGCAATAGTCAATTTCCTTCTGGAGGGAAGTTTCAAGTTCAAAAGGAGAATTAGAGGGGGAGGTTTGTAGCCCAAATTAACCCCTTGTAACAAAGCAAAGGCTTGTCTCTTATGAGACAAAATTTTGCCAAAAATCCTATGGTTACAATTTGAAATTGAGGTGAATCGTGTACGAGCAGTTTGGTGTCTCAGCCCATTGGTCAGACAACGAATACACCGCTTATCAGATTTGTATTAGCCACCTATCCCAGAGTGGAATAGGACGATTTTGCATGTGACTTGAAACCCACAATTCACACCTTTCATAAGGAGGAAGAAATGCTCTAAAGCAAATGCCCATTGGAACTTGCTCTATAACCTCATAAACCCTTGGTGAAATTTGCATCCGGTGAAATACCGGGCAGAGCTAGCCTCCTAAAATGCCGCAAGTCTCAAAGCTTTAAGATATCATAAAGATCCACCTCCGTTCCCATAATACACAATTTTCATGATCAATATCAATAATTTGTTGTTTCAATAAATCTGAACAAACTATCCTCTCAACATTGAAATAAGCATTTAAAACACTAAACAAGAACAGAGAAGTAATTGCAAGGGTAATGTCCGCATCTTCAGAGAGGGAAAAAAAAAAGAATAAGAAAACAAAAAGGAGGAAAATCTTCTTTTTATTCCCTCACCAGGAAGGAAAAGGAAAATTTCAATGTTTCATCATAAATAAAAATATAAAAAATAGGACTTGGTATCAGAGAAGTAAGTTTGGAAGCCGGGAGCTTAACTCTTTTCTTGCATTCTATTTGAGCAGGCAAGCAGAAAAGGAGATCAGTGTGGTCAGAATGGGTTTGAACCTAAGACTTGGTATAAGCATCCATAACTTCACCAACATAGCAAGCTTACAGAAATTGCCTAAAAATCACCTAACAGAAATAATTTGTAACTGTCGAAACAAACAATTCTAATATAAGGGTATTCAACAGGCTATTAGACTGCAGCAAGAATAACTATTTATAGTAGAAATTGCACAAGGAAAACAGTCCTAAAAGAAAAACCACACATAATTCGCAAAAGGAA
Source organism: Buxus sempervirens (assembly GCA_947561395.2). NCBI lineage: Eukaryota > Viridiplantae > Streptophyta > Magnoliopsida > Buxales > Buxaceae > Buxus > Buxus sempervirens. Next base: position 12,395,817 of record OX387183.1, read on the forward strand.
ACATGACAATTAAGTAAACTCGAACTAGAGTGCAGAAACCTTAGAAGAAACAGATCGATTTCGGTGCCCAAAAAGACGAGGCGCTGCAGAAACTGCAGGAAAGTCAGCCACAGAACAAATTCTCCTCCTGTCCGAGTTGTTTCGATTCAGAGGCCAACCCAATTGAACAGTGCTCGAAGCAGATGGAAAGGGTGACAACAAGGAAGAAAAGACGTAGAGTGAAGGAGAGGAGACACGTAGAACATCTGCCATCGGATACAAGAACAGAGCTCCCGTGCCACTCAATATCTCCTCTCCTCCATCAACACGAAAGCTAACTAAACGCCATGAAATCCTACTTCGAACTCCATCCGAGACTACTTTCGTCCGTGCTTCGGCTCTGGGCTTGACGATCGTGTAAGAAAAGCCTTCCACACATTTTGAGAGGATTTGCATTTTTTATTTCCCGCCAACGAAGATAACGAGGAAAATGAAAGATTTTGGACCGCGGCTCCAATTAGGGCTGGCAACGGGTCGAATACGGTACAGATCTGTCATGATCCGAATCCGAACCGAAAATAAAAATCCGATATCCGAATTCGATCTGAAATCCGACGGATCTTTTATATGTGAATCCGAATTCGAAACCGAATTTATTTAATGTATCCGAATTCGAAATTCGACCGAATAAATAACCGAAATCCGAATTCGATCCGAATTAGATCCGATTTGAACTTAAAATTCAAAAGGTAAGTTTAACTATTAAAGCAAATTTTAATTATCAAAACTAATGAGTCATATAAATATTAAAGCAAGATATGAATAAGGATAGTTCAATCATGGTTTATACAAAGTTTACCAATGATTTAATGAAAAGTATATGTTGATTTCGGTTCGGATCTTTTTCGGATCGGATATGGACAAATTCGGATTCGGATCCGAATTCGGTCGGATCCGAAATCCGAAATCCGTATTCGAACCGCGGATCTATATTTTCGGATCGGATTCGGGATTTTCGGATCGAATTCAGGTCAGATTCGGATATATATCCGACCCATTGTCAGCCCTAGCTCCAATCGACAAAATGGTTCGAATGCGGCTCAAAAATATGAACTCGGCTAAAAACAATGATTGAAAGAGGAGAGAGAGGGAGGTGGGACGCGTGTCGTCCACCGGTCTTTCGCAAGACCGTTGGCCGTAGAAGAAAATGGTTCTCCGAGGTTATCCTCACATGGCGACTTTTGAATACATTTTTAGGAAATTTAAATTTTAGTGGTATTTTATCAAACTATTTAAGATTTAGTCGGTAAAGTTTTGAGTTTTAACTTTTAGTACACTTTATCAAAATAATTAATTTTTAGTATCATTTCACTATTATAAATCAACTATTCCAAAAATGCCCTTACATCACTTATCCAAATAACTTGTACAAGTCACTTTATTGACTTGTACAAGTTAATTTATTGGCTTGTACAAGTCATTTTATTACTTGTACAAGTCAATTTATTGTTTGTACAAGTCTCGGAAGTAAATTGTATAAGGGTATTTTTGAAAGAATTTATTCAGTAAAATGATATTAAAAATTAATTATTTTGATAAAGGTGTGGTAAAAGTTAAAACTCAAAACTTTGCATGCGACTAAATCTTAAATAGTTTGATAAAGTACCACTAAAAATTAAATTTCCCTACATTTTTTTGGTAATCAGTTCTCAAAAAAATGCTTATTCCAATGGGGCAGGTTGTCCTCACATGGCGACTTTTGGATACATTTTCTTGGGAATCAGTTCCCGAGAAAATGCTTATTCCAATGGGGACATCCTTTGGTCCGTTTTCGGATTTTATACCCTGTACCCAAGGTTTACAGTTTCGGCGTGCCGCCGAAATTTCGAATTTTGGCCCCCGGCGATGCGTTTCGCCGAGGGAAATCACCAGGGTAGTTTCCTGGCAATTCTAAACGAAAAGTCATCAATGTTTCAACGAAATTTTCTTTTTTACAGTTTAAATCGCTTATACGTTTGGACGAATTTGCTCTATCTGGATTGAAACTCAAAATGATAGTATTTAAGAAGGATTGAATCAAATGAACCTGGCTGCAAACCGTTTTCTGATTGCTGCTTTCAACTTAATCTTCCTCGATCACACAATTGAAGAAGACAGAAGTTCTTCCGACAAGCCTTCCGATTATGACATTCTATTAGATAAGCCAATCTTCACTAGAAAACAAAGACAAGTAAACAATTTCAGCAACCCCAAACAGAGTTCACCAGTTCAAAATAAAGAAAATCGTGAACACGAGTAAACAATTTCAGCAACCCCAAACAGAGTTCACCGGTTCAAAATAGAGAAAATCGTGAAACAATAAATGGAAGCATTCATGATTCAACGACCTCTCTACTAGTGACACCACGAGAGAGAGAGAGAGAGAGAGAGAGAGAGAGAGAGAGAGAGAGAGAGAGAGAGAGAGAGAGAGAGAGAGAGAGAGAGAGAGAGAGAGAGAGAGAGAGAGAGAGAGAGAGAGAGAGATGGCGTTAGGCTTGGTTAGGGTTTCATCCATATTGAAGAGGATGGAAGAAGAAAAAAGATGAATAAACAATTTCAGAAACCCCAACAAAGTTCCCGCAACAAAGTTCCCCGGTTCAAAATAAAGAAAATCATTTCAGCAAAAAAATAAATAAATAAAGAAAATCATGAAACAATAAATGGAAGCGTTCAACGACCTCTCTAATGGCGAGGCCAAGAGACAGATTGTGAGAGAGAGAGAGAGAAAGAGATCGCATTAGGGTTGGTTGGGGTTTCGTGCGTATTGAATGATGGAGGCCTATCTTGGTTTAATAAGGGGAAAAAAATTTTCTGGCAAAATTTCAGCGGCACACCTCGGCGTGCCGCCGAAATTTCTCTCAATTCACCGGAAAATCATTTTCCGGTGAATCGTCGACATTTCGCCGGCGTGCCGACGAAATGCCGTTCGGTGCCCTGGGCAACACGCCCAACGCCCAGGTGCACCGAAATTCAAAACCTTGTCTGTATCACATGCAAGTCTTGCCGACCACGTTATATTATATAATATATTATTTTTTCTTGGTTATCTGAAAGCTGTTTATCTTCTAAATTTGTCTAGCGTCGTTCCGGAGACGGAATCTTGTGCGATGTTTACCTCGGGTGGTCCCTGGCGGTGCTGTTATATTATCGTTACTATTATTTTTTTCATGTGGACCCACTTAAAAATTTACAATAGCGAAAAGGCACCGACCATAAGATTATATCAACAAGAGGGTTGTAATCGTAATTTTATTAATCACCGACACGTGACATGTGAGTCTTCCATTAACGTTACGTCCAACGTGGCCCCCCACAATGCTGTATTGCCCTGGGGTCACTGAGGTTGCCGTTTTCATCACTTTCACCAGTTACGATTCGAGTTTGCTACAGTTTTTGAAGCTCTCAAGTCTCAACTCGCTTGCGAATATCTCTCTGCTCTCTTGGCTATTTTGATTCACTGATTACGTTTTCTTTGCAAAGAAAGAAAGGAACATGACTTATGGTGAGGGTGTTGTGGGCGCATCTCTTCAAATGTTGTTCGATAACTTGAACTCTCCTAAACTTGTGAATTTTGCAAGCCAATGTGGGGTCGAATCCGACCTAATCAAAGGGATGGAGGAGCTGTTTTCAAAACTTCTGCCTGTGATTAGCGATGCAGAAGCAAACCAATTCAAAAGCGATCCGGTGAGGAAGTGGTTAGCAGAGCTCAGCCACGTCGTCTACGATGTCGAGGACGTCTTGGACCTGTTTCAAACCGAGTCACTGCGCTTCAAACTAAAGCAATCAGACTCTCCATCCCATACTGATTGCACTTCTATTAGAAACCCATGTTGACAGAATAGAAAACAGAGGAGAGTTTAGGAGGAAGAGAGAGAGAAATCTGGGACTGAATCTGTAAGAAAAAATATTATTCATCGTATCTTGTTTTGTACATACAGCTGTGTATTTATACACAAAATACAACTGTACTAACCAACTTCATAACAATATTTGGTTAATCTGACAAATACAATTTCATCAACAATTATAACAGCAAAACTTATCTTTAACACTCCCCCTCAAGATGGTGAATGGATATTTATTATTCCCATCTTGTGGAGTAAAGTATTAAACTGATGAGTCCCAAGAGCTTTGGTGAAGATGTCTCCAAGCTGATTGTGGGTTGTAACATGCATAGTCTTGATCATGCCAAGCTGTATTTTTTCTCGTACCAGATGACAATCTATTTCAATGTGTTTAGTTCTTTCGTGAAAAACAGGATTTGCAGCAATATGTAATGCGGCTTGGTTGTCACAGAATAGCAAGGCATGATGAGACTGAATATCAAAATCTTTCAACAATGATATCAACCAAGTAACTTCACACACAGTTGAGGCCATAGCTCTATACTCAGCTTCAGCTGATGATCGTGAAACTGTCTGCTGCTTCTTTGATTTCCAAGAAACAAGTGCATCACCAAGAAAAATAAAAAATCCAGTAATTGATCTTCTTGTGTCAGGACAGCTTGCCCAATCAGAATCACTGAAAGCTTTAAGTTGTATTTGAGATGTTGAAGGAAAGAGTAACCCTTGACCAACAGTCCCTTTTATGTATCTTAAAATTCTATGAGCAGCATCCAAATGTTGTTGAGTAGGCTTATCCATAAATTGACTTAAAACTTGAACTGAGTAAGAGATATCAGGTCTTGTTATAGTCAAATACAATAGCCTTCCAATCAATCTTCTATATTGTGTAGGATCAGGAAGTAGATTTGTGTCAAACTTGACTAACTTTAAATTTTGCTCCATTGGGGTCTTAGCAGGTCGAACTCCTAAGCAACCAGCATCTTCTAAAACTTCTGAGGCATATTTTCTTTGGGATAAAACAATGCCTTTGTGAGATCTTGCTACTTCTAACCCCAAAAAATATTTCAGAACTCCCAAATCTTTCAATTTGAAATGATTGTGAAGAAAAATCTTTAAATCATGGACAGCTGTTGGATTATCACTGGCAATTATAATACCATCAACATACACCAATAATGCCATGAAATTATGGATGCTTTACATTAATTTCATTTTATTAATTTTATGGTAATGTCCGCACAAATGTGAAAGCGGTGTACAGAAAACTCAAGGAGTCACATGCAGCAATTAAAAATTTAAACCGATCATGACAAAATGAGCTCATAAATTTGGGAAGAAAGATTTGGAGTAAAAGAACTCAACAAATTGATATTAAGAGAATTAAGCTAAACAAATTAAATTTTAGAGAAGATCAAAATCTCAATGAATCCAACACGACAGCTCCAAAGCACCAAACAATATTTCTAAATACAACTATTTCTGAATTATTAGGTGCCCTTACTAGCCTCTCAAGTCAATCAAAACACATTTTAATACCTATCTCCTATAAAAATTTTCAGCTTCTATTATTACTTTATTTACTCCATAACTTCAATGTATCAGGATAAATCCAACACTCTAACCAATCCATCAGGCATCCACTTGGTTGCAGGATAGAGATCTTAAACATGTGATTGATACGTACAACTTAATCATACCCAACTCAATGTAACTCAAATTGTTCTCATTGAAAAAATAATGGATTATCATGTTAAGAAATGCCGTGTTCTTCTCAGCATATGCAATTTATGATGTTCTAACCATTCATTTGGAGGTCTGATCAGTATGATTTAGATAGGAGAAAAAAAGGAAAGAACCACAATAATTAGGAGTCTTTGCTATATTTTTAATAAATTTATGTGATCAAAAACTAGATCTAGATATGGATCTGGATAAAAACGAAATAAATTAATGATACATTTCTTTTATTTGGAGATACAATATAATTATCTAGCCAACTCTTCAATCGAAAAAAGGAAAAATAAAAAATATAAAGTAACCCTAACATCTTGATCGAATAGAAAAGATGAAATCAGACAAACCTTCAGATTGTTTAGATCGATAGCAAAAAATTGCAATCTGAAGATTTGTTGCTTGTGCGGGAGAATCTTCAAATGTCTCTCACGCAAGAGGAGAAAACAAGTAGATGGACAGACAACAGTCAAACTCCATTCGCGGGGGAGAAGCATTCTCTTGAAGATCTTCAAGAGAGGAGGATGATGGAGCAGGAAGATGAAGGTAAGCGAAGAGGATGCTATGTAGAAAAAAATCTTGACTAAAGAGGATGCTATGTAGGATTCACTTGTTTGTTTCGTAAGGAAGACGAAGAACTTACAAATTATAAGCAATATTGAGAGTAAAACTAAGTCAAAGCAACAAGGATGGAAAAGTTCCGAACTCGATCCAGGCGATCTCCTGGTCGCTTGCGCTGCTGTAATTAGAGAAATAGTTAGGGTTTCGGAATAAAAAGGGGAAAAAAATAAAAACAGAAAATTATCACTGCAAGAAATAAGGAGTTCTATTAATTGCACGATTACCTCGATGTAGACGAAATTTCTTCGTTCGATTAAAGATTACCTTCAAAGAAGAGTGCCTGAATCGTTGATGGAAAAGAGCACACCACATCGAAAAAATTTCATATCAAGTTCGTAAATCTGCTTAAACTGGGGCAGACTTTTCAAGCATGTCATTGAACAGAAAAATCATCTCAAATCAAGTAAGACAGATCCATTGGTTTAACTTGAGCTCAAAACTATAGGCAAAGAAATTAGGGAAAATGAAATACTAGTTTCGAATTCACGTGATGTTGTTGTACCTTCTTCCGGTAAAATTTGTGCATCTAAACCACACGACACAAATCAATGAGAGAAGGAAGAGAAGAATAACAGAAGAAAGCTTAGAAATAGTCCCATCTCCTACTCCAATGTTCCCGATCCTCGTCTGCATCAGCCAAGTGAATGATCGTGACATTCAAGTAAGAAGCAAAAACGAAGTTGAGAAGCAGAGAGAGAGAGAGAGAGAAGGAGAACTGTAAGGGGGGTTTGAATGTTGAAGAAGATTGCAAAGATCAAATCAAATTGAGGGGATCGAGTAATCGGACTAAAACCCTAAAATCAGCTACGGCGGTTGCCCAAACAAATGCCGTTATATAAGCCCTTGAAACGTAATACACATGGGTTTTGTGGCGCTCGGATTTGGAGCGCCCCTGTATGTATCATTACCGGTGGTTTTTTATAGCTGCCGGTGATAATTCGCCTCTAATTCACCTAAAATTTTGTAGTGCTTCTCACCATCTAAAGTTGTTATCAGAGGAAGACAGTTTCAAATTGTTGAAGCGACATGCCTTTTCAATCCAAAATTCAGATGCACAGCCAGCTTTGGATAGAATCGGTAAGGAAATTGCAAGAAAATTCAAGGGCTTGCCCTTGGCTGCAAAGGCACTGGGAGGAGTATTGCATACAAAGCAAGGGGAGGCTGAGTGGGAGGGGATATTGAACAGCGATATATGGGATCTAGAAACTGAACTTGGTCCGGCTTTATGGTTGAGTTACCATTATTTGCCTGCACATTTAAAGAGGTGCTTTGTTTACAGTGGAATAATCCCAAAGGACTGTGAGTTTAGGAAGGAAAAATTAACCAGTTTATGGATGGCAGAAGGTTTTTTGGAGCAAAAGGCAGAAAATCACAAGAAAAGGATGGAGGATATAGGGGAGGGGTATTTTTGTGAGCTGGTGTCGATGTCATTCTTCCTACAATCCAGTGAAAATAAGTCAATGTTTGGAATGCATGACCTGATGAATGATTTGGCTCGAGCTGCTTCATTAGAAACGTGTTTAACAATGGATTAGGAGAATCAATGGGAGAAATTGATTTGTGAAAAGACTCGCCACTTTTCATATGGTAGGGATATACCAAAATCTAAAGCATTTTGTTGAGAAAATAAATTACGGACCTTCACATCTTTTGAAATAATTCATACGCCACTATCGATCAAGGTGGAACGTGAATTGTTATCAAGGCTAGTACTAGTAAGCTTACGTGTACTATGTTTGAAATGTTCAAACGTAGGTGCGTTGCCAACATCGATTGGTAATTTGGTACATCTGCGGTACCTAGACCTTTTCTGATACCTGAATAAGAAGATTACCAAAATCGATAAATGCTCTTTGCAATTTACAGACATTGCTTCTACTGGGATGTCGGTACCTATATTCATTTCCTATCAACATGGGAAATCTAACCAATCTTCGGTGTCTTGACTTGCGGGGATGTTCTAAATTACAAAAAATGCCACAAGGAATCGTTGAATTGAAGGAGCTTCAAATGTTGCCACATTTCATTGTAGATGAAGATAATGATATTGTAATAGAGGAGTTGACAAACTTGGAGCATCTCCGAGGGATACTTGAGATTTTAGGGTTGGAGAATGTCAGGGATCCCATTTACAGGAAGATTAACTTGAGGAATAAACAGCAACTCCATACGCTCAAGCTTGTATGGAAAGACAATGACCTAGAAATTGATTCAGAGGCAAAGAGTGTTTCAAAACTTGTACTGGACCGACTGCAACCTCACGCCAATATAGAAAGGCTCACAATTAACGGCTATTACGGAACATGTTTGCCAAGTTGGTTGGCGGGCTCCTCGAATTTGGTGGAACTACGTCTATTCGATTGTCAAAACATTAAGTCTCTCCCTTGCCTTGATATATCTGGAATGTCGGAACGGGAGGAACATACCTCCTTATCGATCTACAACAAGGTCGCAGAGGGAGGATTACAATACCACCACCACCTGACTCATCTGCAAGTATTTCCCATGCTCAAATATATTTTAATAAGATCTTGCAGGAATCTTTAGTCTTTACCTGAGGAGTTATTTTTGCTCCCATCTCATGAGCAATTTGAGATAGCGTCTTGTTATTCGCTGAATTCATTTTCAAGGAGAGATTCAAGGTGTTCAAGTTCAACCACTGCCATCAAAACTACCAAGCTTATAAGCATTGTCATCCGAAAGTGTGGAAATCTGGAGTCTCGACCTGAGAGCCTAAACAAACTCACATCTCTTGAAGAATTAAGCATTTGTGATTGTCCAAACCTCAGAGATCTTCAAATTGATGATTGCAGGGGTCTCAAGTCCCTAGGAAATCAGCAGCATAACCTCACATCTCTCCGTAGTTTAAGCATCACAGATTGCCCTGATCTCATCCCCTTTTTGGAAAGCCTTGTTCCATCTCACCTAGAATCACTCACTATCTTGCCCGTATCAGAATGGGAAATTCACTTTTGCAGATTCACATATCTTAGAAAGCTTGAAATTTATGGATGTGAGGGTATAGAATCCCTTCCGGAATGGTTGCTCCGCAGCACTCTTACTTCTCTTAACATTTTGAAATTTCCCAATCTTAAAGCTCTACCCAATGGGCTGCAGCACCTCACCTCCCTTCATTCCTTAGTGATCGAGGAGTGTCCTAAAGTAGCCTCATTGCTAGACCAAGGACTACCCACCAATCTCCGTATGTTGAGGATCATTAATTGTCCTCTGCTTAAACAATGGTGCGAAAGTATTAAAAGAGAAGATTGGCCCTCTTTCGCAAAGATTCTATAATGCCCCGAATCCAGGTTATGTAATGGAACCGTAACTCGCATCCGAGGGTTAGATAACAAAACCACAGGATCTATATCAGAGTGTAAGAAACATGATATTGCATTTTATTATCATCAATCACAATATCAGAGTTCGTTAAAATATCCCAATTACCAAGCCACAATGAATTGAAGAATTACAATTCAAAATTTACTCACTATCCCAAATGAAACAACAACTAAAATGTATCTCAACAGTCAATCAACAAAATAATCCTCTCCCCTATACTCGGGGTAATCCGCGTCTGGCTCAACCCCACGAATATTGTCCTCACCAGGATCTGAAAACAAAACAAATCAAAATGGAATGAGATACGAATATCTCAGCAAGTAGCACATGCATGCACAAAAAACATTTATATTGGTTCTAAAACATGCTTCAATAGTAAAACATGCATCAGTAATGATAACCAACCTTTAAGAGAAATCCGAATAATCCAAATACAACATAGATACTGATAAGGAGCAATATCAACAATCAATGCATAACAACGATTCATAAATGTAATCATAGAAACAAGTCCACGGTGGACTCATAAAATAAGACTGCCTTTAACTAGGTAATGCCGAAGTTCACCATGCCACCTTCCGGCTTAGGTGCGAAGCCGAGTACACGATCATCGTCTTATTGCGGGAGAACCCATCCAGTACAGTGATGAGTTGGCATATACTAATCCAGTCACAGTCCAAGTACACGATAAAATGAGGAATAGCCGTAGCCAGCCGAGTACACAATCAAGCCTCACCGAGTACACGGTGGAAACGCATGCGTGAACAACTCATTACAACTAGCAAAGAAAACAATCTATTCCACTACCTAGCTCTTAACTTGACAAATGTGGATCCACACCGAGCTATGCCATCTAGACTCGAGCTAAAGCAAAAACAGTAATTTCCTTAATATCCACTTGTGACAAAATCAAACACGTCATCCCAAGTTCACGGGGCATCTCTGAGTACACAGAGGAAACAACACCCCAAGTACATGGGCATCCCCAAGTACACGGAGGTAAGATGACCATCAATCCAACAACAATCCCAAAACATCATTCAAGTACATGGAGAAAACCAATTGCTCACATTTATCCAAAATAATCTGATTTCAAGTTTCTTTTCAAAGTGTTGCATAAAATTCCCTTTTAATAACCCAAAAGTTTGTAAAGCTGTTAAGTTTTGGTTAAACTGGCAACTCCGAAATTAAAACAGAACCTTAATCCTCTTATTTAATTAAATCTGGTATTTTATGATTCATGCCCAAACAGTAGTTCCTACATATGGTTTATACTCCAAACATCTTGTTTTATATACAGCCTTGAAGCTTACCTTTTACTATCCTATTTCTTTTTACATTACCTATTTATGCACTTACTTCAACAATCCCAGATTTACTCAACTCCAGCTTGCTTATCCCTAACTAACCCTCGAATTGATTTTCCAAGTTCAGGTTGCATAACGAAGGCATATGTGCTGGAGAAATCTACAGCACCCTATCACACTTCTCCAGCAGATTTCAGTGTTTTTAGCACTTAATATCTTGATATAACCTCAGTTTTCCAACACATATACGTCCTTTAAGACACCTTACCTACATGTATTTAAACTATTTAAAAGTTAAGTCTTTAATTGGAATTTATAACCACCATACAATCTAAAATAAAATAGTGCTAGTGCTGACCCTGGAGAAGTAGGTGCCAACCATCACGTAATATATTTCAGCAGTCATGATCTTTAAACTCTAACCCAGCACCTTTGGTATCCAAGGCAATACATGCTCACTTAATTTTTAACACTGATTGACCTCTAATTAGAACCCCAAGTAGCTCAACATAACTTTAAAAGAGTGTTAATGAAATAACAGCAACCCTTTACATCAACTCAACGCCAATTCCACTCTCACTTGGGCCATGCTTCCTATACTCTTAATATCAGAATTACCTAGATTGCTCTCATTCAAGATCCTTAAGACCTTCTCCAACCTGACTCATTAAAGTGTAGTCAATTAAATAATATGAAACAACCACGATCGTACTAAAATGGGGCTGGAGTTGACCTCTGATGAGGTTGGCGCCAGATATCCAAGTTACTGCAAACTCAATGCCATCGACCAGATGTTGGCCATGACCAGATGTTGGCCATTTACTATTTGAGCAACAGCACCTGGAGCAGACCTTTTAAAAGGTTGGCGCCAGGTGAACAGTACCCAGCGCCAGACTCAATCTCAATTTAACGACTATCAACTAGTAAATAACAAGGCTGAAATGATGCACCTCCTTCGAATTGTTTCCAGAAAATTCTACCACTCAAAATATGCATCTAACCATCATTTAAAATTTCTAGATCAAGAAATAGGTTAACCACCATTAGACGTTCATACCATAACAAAATAGAGAATTAAGTTCACTTCACTCTTAGGTTTCATGCTTCAATCAAAATCATCCGAAAACCATTTAAATCTGTGTTACTTACATATAAATAACTACAGGTTTCAATTAGACACAAATTAGAATTTCCTTAACTTACAATAGCATTTTATCATACAGTAGCCGTCCATATTTAAAACTAAACCAATTTCTCGACTAAAAACAGCTAAACTGAAATTTGATTGTGCTACTTACCTCTACTCAACGAATTCCAGTTGCTGAACCTTCAATTGCACAAAGAAGATTCTGAGATTTCCTTCCAAAACAAGGATGAACCTCACTGCTCTGCAGAATTGTAATAATCAGATCATATAATCCAGATTTGAACTTCTCCAATTGTGATTGAAATGCCACATATTATAACTAGATTTACTTGATATTACCTGAATTTCGAATAACAACTACTCAATCACACATTTTCTTGTTTATGAACATATGGAAGTTGCTGTTGCAGAAATTCCAATCTCCTTTGATCAGAACCAAACGGCCACACAACTTTCCTTGATCTCTCTCTATCCGCCAAATCTAATCCAGAACCTTAGCTCCTTCTTTCCTTCTCTGAGAAACTCCAACCCTCAATTCGATCGACTGCCAAATGAAACCAGCGAGCTCACTTTAAACTCATATTTATAGTTGCCGCTCAATGAGCCACTTAAATCACTATCCCTTGTAGTGCCACACTACAACACTCCTTACACCAGCAGTTTTGTTTGGCTAGATAACCCATGAATGCCACATCATCATTAAATTTAATTTCCCAAATAAAAATTTACTAAGATTACCTCACCTCCATAAATTGAAATTTATGATCTGGTTCACCCGCATCTTAATTTAATCCCCCTTCGATCTCCTTCTCTACAAAAATCCACCAATTAGCTTTAATTAAAACACTAAACTAATAATTTTTATTTTCATAAAAATTAAGGATTTTACAGATTCCTCACGTGGTGATTGATTTTGAGGTAGCATAATTTATTGTGTTTACTAAGTGACCCATGCACTTTTATATGTTTATTATTATTGGTAATGCACAATTCATAATTGACTTTATCCATCTAACTTATTGATGGATTGTTGGCAGGATTTTTATCTCGATTGAACTATAGCCTCCTCTCTTCATGCAACTACAACTTTCTCAATCAGGTCTCTCTCTCTCCTTTTTATTTCCTCTATTTTGTTGAACTCATAATTGGTGAAGTTTACAATTTGAAGGGAACTAAATTTATTTGAAAATTTGAATGCCTACATAACTGCCAACTAGAATCTCTCCTTGACAAATATCACACATATTTTCAAACCCTTATGTTGTTTTCAGTTTATGCAAAGATCATTGTTTACTTCCATTAATTCATAGCATGATTTTATTTTTATTTTTTTATATCTTTGTTTAATATTATCAATCTGGGATTAGATTGTGGTGCTATTTTGTTCCTCTTAGTTCCTTCACACACACAAAAAAACACTTGATTACATGCAAATACACATAAAGAAGGAAATACTTTTAACTTGGTACTTGTTTGTAAATGGTTTAAGTTCTTGAAATTTTTAGTTAGTAACTAAATGCTTATATCATGGCTATACTTATTTAACTCTTGTTGGATTTTACTCAGCATGGTCACTTTCTGAAGGACCTAATTTATAGAAGTGAAAAATCAATATGCATCATTGTAGAAGGATATAAGCAATGGTTATGTGTGAGATTCTACTGATTTTTTTTTTGCAAAGCCATGCATAAGCAGAGACTACTGTAAGTAAATGCCTAGGCAAGTCACAATGTAGATGGCTGAGTCATTCATGAGCAGAGTATGTTGTATTTATATGGTTTGCAAGTGCTTGCTGATGAGGTCCTTCAGTTAGAATTTGACATGAATCTTCTGTTAACGAAAGCAAAGATGCTTAAGCATAAACTATGCTGCGTGAACTAAGTAAATAAAATCATCTTTCTATGTCTAATTTTGAGTCTTGAGGCACAAATTTGAAGCCCGTATTTTTAATACTAAAACAAAAGGTTTACCATATTTAGATATTTAGACCATTTATGGGAACTGTTACATGCATAGATCATTACAAAATTTGCTTGTTTTCGAACCCATTTTCTTTTATTTTCTTTGATTCTCTTAATGGGTTTCAAGATGTCTCAATTTAGGTTGCAGAAATTTGCATATTGAAGCTTTACAAGTCTTTCTATATCCATTCCACAATTAAAAGCAACCTTCAGATGCCCATCAGTTGCATAAAAGCAACCTTCATTGTTACCACTCTTATAAATATTGGGATTGTCTCAGTTCCCAAACATGAGATTAATTCTGACATAACCCTTGCTCCCACAGGCCACAGTTACTCCTTGCCAAAATGGTTCACCAGTCAACGGTCGTTGATAATGTCAAAAAATGGAGGGGGAAGTTCTAAAATTGGTTTCCTTGTTTCCAGAATGTTCTTAAAGTAGAATATATATATACATACATACATATATATATATATATATTGGATGTCTGAAGACTTGTATGCACTCACACTTTAATACCCATAAAGAAGCACCCAATTTCATCCATCGATGTGTCTTCTGGCGTTGAGTTCTGAGCATAAGTCCTCATGAAATTTCCAGGGGCTCAGAAAAGTGAAAGTCTTTGTTGTATCCCATGTTTAGCAAAATGTGACAGTGGGAAAGGGGATGCCATCAACCCAAAATGAATCACTTTCTTTGTTTTGAGGATTGTTGTCCTTTCTTGGGTGCTGAAGCTGGATGCTAAATGTACTATAAACTTCCAAATCAGACGGATGCTTAAACCACCCAGCAAAAGAAATTACTCACGGATTGGATCAAAGCCTATCTTTCATCTTCATCACTTCCATATCATCAGATCTGACTGTACTATTGCCTATAACATGACGAGTTGCTACACCATATATCCTAATAATGTACTTATTCCTTTTTCCTGTCAATTATGCTATCAGCTAATAATGAGGTTGTAATCACATTCCCAAATCTACTTAGATCCAATGAGCTAAGCATCTCAACAAAAAACATGTATTTTTTTGGAGACCTTGAATGATCAGAAAATTCTTATTGTTTCGGATGACAAAGACTGATCAATAATGCGTTAATTGGAATGTCTAGTGGACCTTTTTTAAAGCAAAGAAGACTGATAGCAAAATCTTGAGTATTACAAGAATAAACCTGGAAATTGGCACTCGCATGCTCATCATGTGAGGCATTTTCCATGATTTTACCCCAAAAGAAGGCCTGCAGCATCAATTTCCAAAAAAGAGGCCTTTCCCATAATTTTATCTTTTTTTTTTCTTAAGAAAAATTATTAATGGTTAGTGGAGTTGAAGAGTAATTATCTGGACTGAAAGTGTTTGTGTTCTTTTTATGGAATTCGCTCGGGTTTTGGCCTACACCTGCAGGTTCTCTTTGTCTCGTTTGTGGTTTTGTCCAAGGTAGGCAGGTGTCGTTGGATTATTTTGATGGTGTTAGAGGTCCGGATTCATGGTACGTTCCACACACTCCCTTCATCTGAAGCTCCTCTATGTTTGGGTTTGTAGGGGTTTCCGTTTACTACCCTTCTCTCTATTGATTGTCCAGCAAGGAAGATGGTTTTCGCTTCAATGGGACTTTCAACCCACCTTCAAGTGGACCCTTTATCAAGCATTCTCGTTGGTTTACCATCCGACCGAGACTGTGGCTTTGGCCTTTGGCCTGAATCTTATATATGTTGGAGCAAATGTTGTGGTAGTCGGTAGGGGTTATGAATCCCAATTTTTTAGCATTACTTTTGTAATGTTTTGTGCATTTGCTTTTCTTATGGCTATGGCCTTAAACGTTGTACTTCAGTTATATCTTAATGAAATTGCATAGGCTCGGCCATTATCCAGAAAAAAAAAATTTCTATGGAATTCACTCTATCTATCCCCAAAGCCGAAGACCACTAGATATTAGTCTTAATGATAGAAGTTTGATCATCTAACATGGACTGCTTAAACACAGAAGATGATCTCGTAGCCCATCTACCAAGTAGTATCCCACGGAGAGTGCTCTAATTCATCTTTTAATTCTCACCCACCTATGAGTCTTCCATGCATCTTTCAATTCCTTTAATTGAAGTTCTTAGTTGCGTGTCCCACCGCATCTTCTGATGACACTTAACCACATTTGTAATTGTTCCAACAGCGTGGTCCCAAAACACAGCCTAATCGCGTGGTCTTGAGTCTTGACAGCATTGTAATTTTCATTTTCTTTTTTGAATTCTTTTGCAAATCATGCACAATGGCCTGCGATCACTAAGGTTGCCTTTTGCTTCTTTAGTTATTTTACATCAGATTATTAAGCTTTCGCAGCTCAAATCACTCAGCAATATCTCTGGTGTCTTGGTTGTTTGGAGTCTGGTTACGTTCTTTGAGATTCTATGGATGAGGTCTCTTTCTGGGTGCACTATTTCTGGTGGCTTTCGACGAAGACTATTGTGGTTCTTCTCCTTTTTCTTCTTCAGGAACTAAGGACGAGACCACAAGTTTGCTTTACTTCGCAGTGCTTAGCGTTTGGTTGCTCACTTAAACGATTCATCACCAGCTAGCTTTGGCACCATTTTCAAATGTAGGTTTCTTTCCAATATCCTTATTTTCCATCCTTCTCATTTTCCTTACATTAGTTCTACTTGATGATTATGGTTTTGACATTTGCTGCAACTTTATTAGCTAGCCTTCTCAAATTAATTTCATGAATTTAGAGAAACCCCAAATCTCTTATAAGTCCTTTGGATCAATACCCAGTATTATATTTAATTTCTATGGATAGTCAAGCACTTATTGCTTCATCTGAAACTAATCAATTACATTTAATATTTTAAAACCCTTAATTTGGGTTCTTCTTCTTCTTCTTTTCATTTCAAAGCTAATACTGATGTTTTGTAGATAAATGTTTTGATTATTTTGGTCACTTAATTTTGATTCCTGACCTTTTCTTTCCTAATTTAATTCAAGACAACTTATGTGTGTTTAATTTCAAACAGAAGATGTACAAAACAAGGTTTAGGGATGATATATGAAGCTACAGAAATCCAAATGGCGAATTCCAGAGAAGGAAAACAGGGCATTGCAAGATGTATGGCCTCGCTCTTTGAAAAAAATACATATAGTTGAACCATCTAAGTCAATGCGGCATGCTGCTCAGAGCCTTGCGCTGGGTAATTATTCTGATCATGTGAACAATATATAATTTTTTTCAAATTTTTTTTTAAACTATCCGTGACAACTGAATTTGTCCTTGGAATTACCCTCACTCCCTATTCACAAAACCTATATGACTAGCAAAGTTAGGCATGCTTAAAAGAGAATAAAACGGAAACAAAGATAGGAACAAAAAAACAAAAGAGGAAAGCAATAGAGTTGGCAGATTAATTCTATAACACATGCAGTCAACAAATTATCATACATGAATGCTGCCCTTTTCCCGCCTCACCCCTTGCTCTATCCTGTGCTTCTAGGATATTTTATTCTACTATTGTTTACATTCTTGTAAGGTTCTTAATTGACTGCTTGGATTGCTAAAATATTTGGGTGAAATGTTTCAGTTCTCTACAATTCTTCTAAATAAGTTATAGAGCATTTTTATTTTTTACCCCTATTACAATAATTTTACTATCACTAATCTACACTATGTACATTAACAGGTCACGTAATTAGATATTTTGGTCTGAGCATTCACATGTCTCACCTGCTTCTCCTTCCCTAAAATTTGCTATATGGATTTCTTGAGCTTCATCCAGAATCCCAGAACCCTGTTTTGTGCAAAAATTTTTTGAAATTTATACAGGCAGAAGTTGCATTGAACTTTAGGAAATTATGAAAAAAAAAAGTCAATAATGGTAGATTTGATTTACAAATCCTTCCAGTAAATTTTTTTTTTCTTTTTGTTAGATTTACTTAGACCCAAAAATTTTTATTTTATTTTTTATATCAGAAATATCTATTTAGCAAATGAATCAATGTTAGATTGCATGTTTTTAAAGTGCACTTGACTATAGAACAGAAATATTGGCTTTAAAAAGAAAAATGAAGGGGAAGAGGAATCCAAATTAAATCTTTTAAAATATTAAATGTGATTAATTAGTTTCAATTAAAGCAATAAAAGTCTCACTATTAGTAGAAAATATAATATTGCATGTGTATTGATTCAAAGACTTACAAGAGATGTGGGCTTTCTGAATTCATGAAATTAATTTGAGAAGTACAGCTAATAAAGTTGCGGAGAGAGTGAAGACTCCCATGTAAGGAAAGGAGAAGGTTGGGAAATGAGGATGAGGGGAAGCTTACCTTTGAAATCTTGTCAAAGCTGCTGAGGAAGTGAGGCAAGAAAGAGGGGCATAGCACTTGTTTTACGGTTTAGGCTTCAACTGATTAATGGAAAGGGGTAAGAATTAAGAAAGAGAGGGTAAGGCACTTGTTCTCGGGTTTTGTTGAATGGGAAAGGCTGAGTAAATTTTTAAAAGCCTTTTCGATTCTCCCGACACCTTGGTATGCAAAGCAGGAACAATAACCCTTGGCTATTCACTTACTGAACCTTCCTTGTCGCATTCGTGTTGCCGGCCCCTCTGTTGTCCTTATCCTAATCCAACCCAACCCCACTTTGCCCTTTCCCTCGTCAAAGAGATAAGGAGTAGGAAACACACGACATGAGATTATACCACGCAGAGTTTTGGAACTTCGCCGGCTTTTTGCTACTGTATTGTGGTTTACTGTGAGCCAAGTGATGTTAGGAAATTATGGCACGATCATTTTGAAGCAATGTCAGAAGATTTTAAACACCCACCTGAACAAGAAGTTGAATCTTAGATATCAAGAACTTCAAAAAGAGTCAATGTGTTCTTAGACAGTTTGGGCCGAAGTATTGCAGACTATGACTTGCCATCTGTAGTTATAGATGAATGCAGCGGCGATATTGCTTATGGATGGGAAATCCTAGATGAAATGAGTATAATAGTTCCTCCTGAAGATTATTGTGCATCAACAAATCTGAATATGGAGCAAAAGATAGCATATATAAATATATTGAATCGAATTGATGCAAAACAAGGTGGCATTTTTTTCATTGATGGTCCTTGTGGTACTGGAAAAACTTATCTCTATCGTGCATTACTTGCTACTATCAGATCTGAAAATTCAATTGCAATTGCAATAGCAACGTCAGGAGTAGCCGTTGCAATCATGCCAGGGGGAAGAACATCACACTCAAGGTTCAAAATACCTATAAATATCAAGGAGTCAAGTTTATGTAATATCTCTAAACATAGAAAAATTGCACAATTGTTACGTGAAGCAAAAATCATTATATGGGATCAAGCATCAATGGTGAAACGAATGGCGATAGAAGCTCTTGACAGAAGCTTGAGGGATATTTTAAGTACTGAAGAATTATTTGGAGGGAAGGTTAGTATATTTGGAGGAGATTTTCATCAGGTTCTTCTAGTAGTTCCTCTTGCTACCAGAGTTGAAACTATAAATACAAGTTTGGTGAAGTCATATGTTTGGCCAAAATGGAAAAATTGAAGCTAACACGTAACAAGAGAGCAAGGTCTAACTCTTCGTTTAGTGTATTCTTATTACGTGTTGGGAGCGGTGAAGAACCAACAATCTATGATGATATGATACAAGTCCCAGACGAAAACCAACAGTGTTTATTGTTAGACATCATAAATGAAAAGAAAATTCCTAATAGAAGAAAGCATATGGAAATTAAGACATATATTCTATGAATAAAATTTATGCTAACTCATTTCATAAAAAATATATTGAAAATTTGTATCCTAATTTTCCTAATCCTTTTCATCTTTTTCTTGGGAGGCTCTTCAAAGATGTTGCCATGCTTTATGAAAACTGCATCTTCCGAACAATTCTCTTGCTGTATTGCATATGCAGCTACTCTTTTTTCTTGCATGATCATTGTTGCTCTTTTTGTTCAACTTGATGAGGAAACAGTATATATTTCATTTGCATGCCAACAATTTATCATGGTATTTGCTGTTCCGTCCTTTCTGTAGTATTAGAAAATTAATAACAAGTATTCAGTAAGCTGAATAAAAACAAATTTTGTTGATTATTTATATGTAATCAAAATAGATGAATGCTTCTTCTTTTGATTTAATAAAATTTAATACTGAGTATCCTATTAGTTCTTCAGCTTCATCAGACAATGTGACAAATGCTTTTCGAGTTGAATCTGTAACTTTTAGCCTCAGCATATACCTGTTATTAAGTTAATAAAAGTTAGAATATTAGGTGAGAATAATTTTCATGTAATATTTTATCGAATGATCAATAATATTTTCGTGTTCAAAATATGACTAAATGCAAAATAATGAATAATATCTGAAACTCTGATAATGGATTTTCTATCATCGATTTGATATCTACTTCTTCTGCTTCTTTGAATTTTGTTGATATTTCCAATGATGAAACATTTTCAACAAAACTCATTTCAAACTTTGACCTATTTGTGAATTTGAATTAATTTAGTATTTGTAATACTATTGAAACAGAATGCAATTTTATAGAAGTTTTTAAGACATACCAATTCTTGTCTTGATCTGATTTTTGAATGCTTGAACATCTAATCCTTAATTTTTAAGCTAATAGATCTATTGCTCTTTCACTTCAAGAGTCTGCAATCTTTCCAGATGTCATGAATTTTGTATCTTGCTCTTTCACTTCAAGAGTCTTCAAGAATCTTTCCAGATGTCTGCATTCAGGAAGACATGAGGGGAAAAAGAAGAAAATCGGTTTGTCTCTTGCTTGGTTTCGTTTTATATCATCTAGGATCCCCACGGTATATTTTGGTGCTATTTTATTTATTTGTTTATTTATTAGGTCAGAGTACCAGTAGAGTCCAAATGACTGAAGATGAAGTGATTTTGCACTTCTTTCAATTTGATGGTAAATCCTTTTCCCATTAATGTCTCTATGTCAGTAATGTTAATCATCATTGATGATTTTAATCTCTGATTCATGTTAATTGTGCTTAAGGAGTTCATGCACAAAGGCGTGGTCTACTGGCTTGTAGATTGTCGAGAGCTTATTAAAGATCCATACTTGTACACATGAAATATTGGACCCGATGACAAATTCTTGTGGGTCTCAGAATTTCAGTGAAGTATTTCGTGTTTGAAATGATATAATTGAATAGAAGTGCTTGTCTTGACATTGTTGCCTTTTTGGTTGGGAAATTCTCTTGATTTCTAATATAGCTTATTGCCTAACCTAGCTGTCTTCTTATCGGAATTGCAACTTGTGTCTTGATTTGGCCTGTTTTAAAACCTGAGGTGATTCAAATGTTAATAATTTAGTCAAGCATTTACAGAATGGTAACGTGATGAAGATTCTCTAGATGAGGCATCAGTAGGTGTTCTTTTGGCAGTGATTACTGTTGGCGTGAGCTATCTCCACCAAGATTGAAGGAGGAGATCTCTCTCTTATTTTTAGAAGTATTATTTTTAGAAGTAATGTGTATAACCATAATTAGATTTCTGATCTGTAACCATAATTAGGTTTCTGTAGTTCTTTAAATAGATGATCAAAAGATGTAAAGATGGAGGAAGAAAGGAAGTTAATACAGAGGGTTATAATTCTGTCATGGTATCAAAGCTACGACCTTTGTGTCAAGATCTTAGTTAACCTGCATCTCGTCTTCCATGGAAGAGACCGATTCACACACGGATGAATCTCTACCTTCTTCCATCGTAGCCGAGTTAACCACAAAGATGACTGAAGTTCTCAGCAAGGCTTCAGCCCCAACCCAAACCTCCGACACTGCTACTGCTCCGATCGGCATCAAGTTGGATGGCACCAACTATGCTCTTTGGTCCCAGGTGGTCGAGATGTATATCTCGGGCAAAGACAAACTGGGATATATAAATGGCGATTTACTACAACCCTCTCAAACGGATCCTAGCTTTCGACGATGGCGCACCGATAACGCTATTGTTAAAGGTTGGTTGATTAACTCTATGGATCCCTCTCTTATCGGAAACTTTATTCGTTTCTCAACAGCCAAGCTGGTGTGGGATGCAATCGCTACTACCTACTTTGATGGGAGCGACACCTCTCAGGTGTATGATCTCCGGCGACGTGTGACCCATCTTAAACAGAATAACGGGTCACTTGAGAAATTTTATAACGACCTTCAAGGCCTCTGGCGTGAAATTGATTTTCGTCGTCCAAACCCAATGGAATGTCCAACTGATGTTCAACGTTACAATACCCTTGTTCAAGAAGATCGGGTGTACGCCTTTTTAGACGGTATTGATGACCGTTTAGATCATATCAGAAGTGACGTTCTGCAGTTAAAACCATTCCCTACCGTGGAGCAGGCTTATGCACATGTTCGGAGGGAGGCTCTTCGTCAAGCAGTGATGATGACGAGCAGTCCCGGTGATATACTAGGGGCAGGCCTATCCTCCAAAGGTATTAAACATGGCGTTAATTCTCAATCATCCTCAGGATCTCTTTCTTTGCATCACGGCAGATCCGGGTTCAAAAATCGTTCCACTCATGATGGCACTAAATGCTCTCACTGTGGGGGTGCAAAACATACTCGTGAGACATGCTTCAAACTTCATGGGTATCCCGAGTGGTGGAATGAACTTCAAAATCGGAAGCACCGTGATGGGGTTGGAAATGATGCAAATATTGGCAAGGTGGCAGTAGCGGCAGCGGAACCCCATCTTTCCCTCATTCCAGCCGAGAGTTCTACATCTAATCCAGGTAACGCTCTCCTTGGGTCTATTCGAGAGATTGATTGCAATGCTTGGATACTTGATTCCGGAGCAACGGATCATATGACATTCGATGCGAGTGATTTTTCTCATCGTTCCTACCCTCGGCGAACTAGCATTGCCAATGCTAATGGAGGCATCTCTTCGGTAACTGGGGCTGGAACTGTAATGTTGTCTCCAGCCCTACCATTATCTCATACGTTACTAGTGCCTTCACTTTCTCACAAGTTATTATCTGTAAGTCAAGTCACTAAAGATCTGAACTGCATTGTGCTCATTTACCCTACATTTTGTCTTATTCAGGATATTCTCACCAAGGAGATCATTGGGCGTGGTACTAAGAGAGGGGGGCTCTATTATATGGAAGATTTCAGTATCGGTCGAGCACACCATATGCACCGTCCTAGCGGCCGTAAAGTGGAACAGGTTATGCTTTGGCACTGCCGGTTAGGCCATCCGTCGTTTGGATATATGAAACATGTCTTTCCTGATTTATTTTTGGATTTATCAATATCAGAGTTTAAATGTGAAACTTGCATTTTAGCTAAAAGTCATCGGGTCCCGTATCCGTTGAGTATGAATAAGAGCCATGTTCCGTTTGCTCTAATTCATTCTGATGTGTGGGGTCCTTCCCCAAAACCTACTTTATTTGGTTTCCGCTGGTTTGTGATATTTGTGGATGACTGTACTCGGATGACTTGGACGTATATGTTGAAGCAGAAAAATGAGGTCTGTCATATATTTCAATTATTTCATAAAATGATTCAGACACAGTTCTCTGCCAAACTTCAAATTCTTCGATCCGATAATGGTGGAGAATATATGAATCAACCTCTCTGGGATTACTTCCAAAATCATGGACTAATTCATGAGACCTCATGCCCCCAGACTCCGCAGCAAAATGGTGTTGCAGAGCGCAAGAATCGCCACATACTCGAGACTGCTCGGGCCCTGTTACTTGGTGCTCATGTACCTAGCTACCATTGGGCGGATGCTGTCACTACTGCGGTTCATCTCATCAACCGTATGCCGTCAAAGGTTCTTGGGTTCAAGACTCCGCTACAGGCCTTGTCTACGTATGTGTCATTACCCACCATACTGATGCTCCCGCCTCGCATTTTTGGGTGTGTTGCGTTTGTCCATCTCCACAAGAACCAACGCACAAAATTGGATCCTTGTGCTGTTCGGTGTCTGTTTTTGGGATACGGAATACATCAGAAAGGGTACCGGTGCTACAACCCCACTACTCGGCACACCTATGTGACTATGGATGTCACGTTTCTCGAATCCGATAATTTCTACTCTCATGCCGAATCCAATTCTCCTCTTCAGGGGGAGACACAAATAGAAGAGATGAATTGGTTGACATTTGATTGGTTCAAGGACACTGAGACAACACCTGATGATCTCAAGGACACCGAGATCTTATCTAGCATGCCTCAGTCAAACAGTGAAGGACCAAGTCCAAGACCGATATCTCCAGAAGACGAAGCAGCGATATCCCCCCACTCTTCGGTACCTAACGACCCATCTCCAGAGAATATCGCTGAGGTAAGCTCTCCTATCACACCTCAAGTTTCTAACAGTATGGATACTCCTGTGGGTTATGAGTTACCTTTCAGATACAATCGAGGCAAACCACCAGTCAAGTATTCTCCGGAGGTGGAAAATAAAAAATCGAAATATCCAATTGCCAACTATGTAGCCACAAAAGATCTATCTGAACCCCTTAAGAACTTCAGGAATGAAGTCTCATCACATCATGTTCCCACAAGTGTGGAAGATGCTCTGGAGGATCCTAGGTGGATCCAAGCTATGAAAGAAGAAATGGAGGCCTTGCTGAAAAATGAAACGTGGACTCTCGTTCCCTTACCAGAAGGGAAGAAACTAGTGGGGTGTAAGTGGGTATTTTCCATCAAGTACAAAGCTGATGGAACAGTGGAAAGGTACAAAGCTCAACTGGTGGCGAAGGGATATACGCAAACCTATGGCATAGATTATCAAGAGACGTTCTCACCTGTGGCCAAGTTGAATACCATCAGGGTTCTACTATCTCTTGCAGCAAATCTTGATTGGCCATTGAACCAGTTTGATGTAAAAAACGCATTTCTTCATGGAGATCTTGAAGAAGAAATCTACATGGATGTTCCTCCGGGTTATATGGCGAACTCTAAAGCTAAGGTTGTTTGTAAGCTACAACGAACTTTGTATGGCTTAAAACAATCTCCGAGAGCATGGTTTGGACGGTTGACTTTGGCAATGAGAAAATATGGGTTTCAACAAAGCAACTCCGACCATACTCTATTCTTGAAACATCACCAAGGTAAAATAACTGCTTTGATAGTCTATGTAGATGATATGATCATTACAGGAAATAACCCAGATGAGATGGCAAGACTTCAAGAACAATTAGCCACAGAATTTGAGATGAAAAATTTATGAGGACTCAAATATTTCTTGGGAATTGAAGTTGCTAGATCTAAAGCTGGCATTTTTCTTTCCCAACGAAAATACATCCTAGATTTACTATCAGAAGTTGGATTATTGGATTGTAAGCCTGCAGATACACCAATAATCCAAAACCACAAGCTTGGAGACTACCCAGACCAGGTGCCAACAGATAAAGAAAGGTATCAGAGATTAGTGGGAAAGCTTATTTATCTCTCTCATACACGACCTGACATCGCTTATGCGGTAAGTGTGGTAAGCCAATTCATGCACTGTCCTAGTGAAGATCATATGAACGCCGTGATTCGTATTCTCCGATACCTAAAGTCCTCCCCAGGAAAAGGACTTATGTTTACAAGGAACAACCATCTACGGGTAGAAGGTTACACAGATGCTGACTGGGCAGGAAATATCTCTGATAGGAAATCCACGTCAGGGTATTTCACGTTTGTTGGAGGAAACCTGGTTACATGGAGAAGTAAGAAGCAAAAAGTAGTGGCCTTATCAAGTGCTGAAGCTGAGTTTCGTGGGATGGCTAAGGGACTGTGTGAACTCCTCTGGCTTCGAAGACTGTTAACTGAAATTGGCTGTGCCCCGGAAGCTGAGATGAACCTATGGTGTGATAACAAGGCGGCAATTGACATCGCCCATAATCCGGTTCAACATGATCGGACCAAACACGTGGAAGTAGATCGACACTTCATCAAACAAAATCTTGAAGCCAAGATAATCCGATTCCCATTTGTTAAATCCGAAGATCAGCTAGCAGACATTCTTACAAAAGCCGTATGTGGTAGGAGTTTCTACAACTCACTTGGCAAGTTGGGTATCCGAGATCTATAGATACCAACTTGAGGGGGAGTGTTGGCGTGAGCTATCTCCACCAAGATTGAAGGAGGAGATCTCTCTCTTATTTTTAGAAGTATTATTTTTAGAAGTAATGTGTATAACCATAATTAGATTTCTGATCTGTAACCATAATTAGGTTTCTGTAGTTCTTTAAATAGATGATCAAAAGATGTAAAGATGGAGGAAGAAAGGAAGTTAATACAGAGGGTTATAATTCTGTCAATTACATGTTCAAAATTTAAATATTATTAAATTCATTAAATAAATAATGACATATATGATTATTGAAATAACAGTTTGAGAGTGCAAGTAAAGCATATGGAAGAATATAACATCAATGCAAATACTTAGTGTGTATTTCATTTTCGATTAGCAGTGTTATTGCCAAGCAGATGGAACGGCATAATAAATTTGGCTTTTAACTGAAGAAAATAATTAGATAGAAAAAGAAGAAACAGAGTAGCTGTTTGGGAGAGAGTGTTTTGTGGGTGTGGAGGGGGCGGGCGGTGGGTGGGTGGGTGGGGAGATGTGTATGGGAACAGCTGGAAATTTTTTAAAGTTTCTGATTTCATTTTTTTTTTTTACTTTTATCTACACATCCGGTCCCACTAAAAGTAAATAAACTAAATCCCTTGAAGGTTTGCCTTCTTATTGGGTCATTTTCCTTTTCTCCATTCTTGGCTGTGGAGTGGTGAGAGAAAGGGAGATACTGCTCGCCTTATTCATAAGTCCTTTTTCTCTTTTCTGTTTCTTGATCTCTTAATGCAATTGTGGACATCAGCTCATGTTTTGTGGCCGTAAACTCTTGAGGTCTGATTATAGTGTAAGACTAAATCCCATACCAGAGACATCCCTAGAACCTAAATGTCATAAAGAAGGAGCTCAGATTGGAGAAAATCATGATAGCTATTCTTGGTTTTACAAAGTCTAATTGACCTGGAGGAAAACAGCCTGAGATCTTGATGAACAAATACTGCATTGTCTATAGAAGCTCATGAATTAAGTGAAAGAATATAGGATTGTTTGGAGAACTGTATTTAGCAAAATTAGAGGCCATCATAGATGGTTTAGACAGCATCATGGTAGCTTTACTTTGTTTTAACAGGTCCATGATTGCTTTTGTAACCAAAGATCCTGTTCATGGGACGGAGCTTCCAAGCTTGGCAGTAAAAAAGTTGTAGGCGAAGAAGGTATTTATATGCTTTGACGGTTAAAGTTACTTCCCAGCTTTGACCTTTCGCAATTCCAACTTTTTGTGTACATCTAGCCACAACTAATTTTACTTTTCAAATTAAGCATCTCATTTGAAAACCATCTTATATAACACAGACGTAAGGTCTAGGGTACCGAAGAGTAGATATATCATTTTAAAGTTATTCTTTTCCTTTGTAATAAAATATTGCAATTGCAATTATTTATTGGAATCGTATTTTGTAGTTCTTTTTCTTTGCATAACACAAAATGGACTTCGAGAAATAACTTCAAATATGGTACAGCACAGAAGATAAGTTTTAATTTAAGCATCAATATTAGTATGTTTTTGTTACTGATGTAATGTGAGCACATGTATTGGAACCAGATGCTTTGATGCTTATCAGACCCAATAGTTCATAATGTTTCTACAGTTATTTTAATAGTGAATTTAAATTGATTATATGATTCATGGGCAAGTATAGCATAACATGGAGATGATCGGTATTGAAATATGGACTTATCAAGCATGTACAATTGAACTGAAGAAATGGTTTTGACATTCTGAAATTGTAAAATCATTTAACACTGCCAGCCAACCAAGTTAAGTCTAGAAAAGGACATCATGGAGTAATTGTTATCCATGTATCGAGCTTGTAATATACGTTCATGCCTTATGTACTGTATAGATGTAGATTTTCGCTTGATGTCCATATTTGCTTTTGTAATATACATGTTAGAAACAAATTTGACCTTTTCCTTCTTAGGATGAATGAGTCATAAACTTCCAGAGATTGAAAAGTCATTAAAGGTAAAAGTATAACTTTGAAAACTAGGTTAACAAAAATTTATATTTGTATCGTGGGAGGAAAGAGACAAAAGCATGTTAGAAGTGGTCTAAAATTAATGACGTAACATAATTCCTTATGTACTATAGAACGTGTACACACAGAGACAAAAAGCCTCTGTCTATATTGATTGTAATCTTAGTGGTTTTTTTTTTTTTTTTTGGGTAGGAATTGTAATCTGAGTGTTGCTCCTACCTTTTTAAGGGAAAATTAATTTTTAGTGGCACTTTATCAAATTATTTAAGATTTAGTCAGCAAAGTTTTGTGTTTTAACTTTTAGTGCACCTTTATCAAAATAATTAATTTTAGTGCTATTTCACTGTTACACGTAAATTCTTTCAAAAATACCCTTATACAACTTACTTCCGGGAATTGTACAAGCAATAAATTGACTTGTACAAGCCATTTTAGACTTCTACAAACAATAAAATGACTTGTACAGGTCAATAAATTAGCTTGTATAAATCATTTGGATGAATGATATAAGGGCATTCTTGGAATATCGGATTGATAATAGTAAAATGATATTAAAAATTAATTATGTTGATAAAGATGTATTAAAAGTTAAAACTCAAAACTTTACTGACTAAATCTTAAATAATTTGATAAAACACCACTAAAAATTAATTTTCTCTTTTTTGAACCGTTTAACATGTATCATAGATCAGATGTCTTCCCAGGCACACATAACATGTGGTATTCACTGAATGACATTACCATACGGACCCCCGATAAAAGCATATTTTGTCCTCCAGGGAGTCCAATTATTAAACCGCATAATCCCCCATCCATTTTCCATGCGTTGCCTAAAATAAAAGGACACCTCTAATGCCTTTGTCTCCCACAAGGTCAAAATATGATTACAAGGTCAAAATATAATCATATTTTGACATTTAACGTAAATGTAATTCCCACGCACGTGCATATTTACTAGTCAACAAAAATATACTTGGTAAGCTATAAGGCACAAGTTGATTTTAATTAATACTTTATTATATATAAATCCTTCAATGCCATTTAGCTTAGGACTTTGCGTGACCTTTTGTCGAAATTTCACAGGCATGTTACTTATGTCATCGCTGAATTTTTCTTGGCTCCGTGCTGAAAAATTTTTAAAAATTAATAAATCCAAAGTAATTACCAAAATTGTTGAAAAACATATTTTAAAGTTTTTTAAAATCTAAAAATTTTTAAATTAGAGTTTCTTACATTTATAAATGATTATGATATTCTACAAAATAAAATAAAAAAATTATACAACATCCCTTAGAAATATATATACACAATTCCCACCCCCACCCACACACACATACACATAAAATTTGTTATCAAGACTAGTATGCTTACGTATACTAACTAATTTTTGGTGTATGACCATCATCAAGGCAACGGAATCATCTACAAACTGAATTTCTTCTTGCTTTTGGAATGGGTTGTTTTTCTTTATACCCAAAAAATAGAAGGGGTTTCTGTATTTCAAAGTGGTTTCCACATAAAACATTTAGAAAAAGTAAAAAATACTTACCCTGGGAAGCTCTACGTGGAAGCATCCCATTTTAACAATATGAAGCAACTCATTCAAGAATTGTTGACTATACCGTCCCATCTTTTGAGTTGCTAGAATCTACCAAAAATTTAGTACATTTGCGATACTTAGACCTTTTTGTACCTTAATTAGAAGATTACCATAATCGATAAATGCTCCTTACAATTTACAGACATTGCTTTCACGAAACTCTTTAAAGCTAATAGAGTTGCCTAGCAACGTGGGAATCATAGAACATATATAGAACAAAAATTCTGGGTTAATCCAACTTTAATAGTGATTCATATAGATGGTCGTTGCCATTGACATTGAATTTAGCTTTCATAAGCTTTTCATTTCATCAGAAAAGTAAGAGAACTAGTGATGGTGATAGCATTAGAATTTCAAACGTTTACTTGTATATGTCGAATTCTTCTTCATGCTGGCTAATATGGCTTCAAAAAATTGGCTCCGAACGAGCTGTAGAAGATATGAATCATCTTCCGTCCACCCTAAATGAAAATCTTGGCTACGCCCTCAACCTCATCCCTTCAATGAAGTGCCTGATGGCATTAGCTAGCCTAGGGATTTTCATTAAAAGAGAGAGAGGAAGAAAGAAAGATGCTGCAACATATATAAAGATTAATTCATTGAATATGATTTCTCTAACAAAAATTCCTTGGTTGGTGAAACATAATCCTGTCCATGAAAGGGTTCCAGTATTGTTGCACAATAAGGCAAACCCTGAATGTCTCTTTCTGGAGAGCCATGGATTGTTTCTGGGACGAGTTCATAGATGAAAAAGTAAATAAAGTTCATTTGTTTTCTTATGGCTTACTCTCTTATAATGTTGTCTTTAGCCTTTGTTGCTTGCTCAACATAGCTTTCTTTTCATCTTGTTCCCTAATTCTATGTTAAATGACTTGACACTCACGTATAATATGTCCAAGATCAAGTGGCTTTTGGCTTGAGAGGACATAACACATTCATCAGACCAATGCCAATGGAAATCGTCTACAGCAAGGGTGTATACACCACCACCACTCCCTCCCCCAGCCCCAAAATTGAATAGTGGGCCCCACAATTATATGAGGGGCCACAAATTCTGCTCTACCCAAAGGAATAAAACAGTGTTATTCCAACCTTACACATAAGGTTGCTTATCAAGCCAAGCCAACATGGGAACAGCACAGCCCAGCACGCTTAAAGCATGCCAATGCTTGGCATGGTCAGGCCCGGCACGGCATGGCCCAGCACCTATTAGCAGGTCGTGCCGTGCCTAGGGTACTGGGCACTAGGCCCATCAAGGCATGATGGCTTGGCGGGCTACATGGCACACTTTAAGCATGCCATACCATGTCAGCCCGCAGGTTTGCATTAAAAAGAAAGGGTTTTTTGGCATTTTTTTGGGGTTTTTACTCTTTTTTTCACAATTTTGAGGAAAATTGTATCCCAATATATGAAAAAAAAAAAAAAAAAAGGTATGTGAATAGTAAATATATTTTTTCAAATTTTCTGTATTATTATTTTTTTTTATTTTTTTCTATTTTTATGAATTTTTTAATACATTTATTATGCGGCCCATGGGTGGCCCCCTAGCCCGAGTGCCATGGCCCAACGCTGCATAGCCCAGCCGTAGTTGTGCCACGGACTAGGCCGTGCTTGGGGTATTGGGTTATAGGTTAGGCATGGCACGGCCCATCTCCCAGGTGGGTTGTGCCGTGCCCGGCCCGCAACCTACCAGGCACGGGCTAAGGGTGCCCGTGCCGGGCTCGACCAACCCCTTAGCAACCATACTTACACATATCCGGCTACAAGACAGAGCTACGAGGACTTGTTGCTGCTTATAAGAACAATAAACCTTTATATTTTTCATATATGGCAAACTTCACCATCATGGTTGGGATGACACCATTGACTGATATATCAAAAGAAGAAGAAAAGGGGGAAAATCTCATGTTTTTGGGGTCACAAAATTGGACTTTCACATGGTCTTCACCACCAAAATTATTAGGTCCCAATTCTAGAACTTCACCCATTTGTGCAAACACAGAGAAGAATATCCATGGGCATAAAATTTTCTCACCATTTTTCCTACCGCATTTTCTCTCGTAAGATAACAAAAAGCAGCAATAAAGAGCAGTTTCATTTTATCCCAAAAAAGGCGATAAATATACATCAAAACCCTAACATTGTTATGGAAGAAATTCGTGCAGACACCCCATTTGTCCGCCATTTCTACCACAAAACAAAGAAACAACAGTACGACCCAACGACACAAGAAAACCCAATCTTCCTTGCCATATCCATTTTCAAAAACAAAACCAAGTCAAACGAAATGGGAATCGAACAAGATAAAACGAGTGGCATTAACTCAGTTCAAACAGACAACACAGCTCGTGCTATGCCTCCAAGATGTGAAGAGGCATAGTAGCAATGAAGCGAGGCAGGAGATGACGAGATTGGTTCATAGCGATGTCGGCGAAAAAGTTTCAAATGGGTGGTTCAAAGCGGTGACGGCAAAGAAGCTGCAGGGGGATTCTGCCAATGTTTGAAGAAGGCATAGTGTCGACTAGGATGTAGAAATTAAGACTAGTAAAGCCAAATATGCAAATTTCTACAAACCCCTAATTGAGATTACTTGAAACCCATTAAGAGAATAAAAGAAAATTGAATGGATGGGTCTGAAACAGCCATATTTTGTAATGATCTATGCATGTAACAGTTCACATAAAAGGTCCAAATATCTATAAATAGTAAGCCTTTGGTTTTATTTTTACAAATACAGGTTTCAAATTTGTGCCTCAATACTCAAAATTAGACACAGGAAAATGATTTTATTTACTTATTTCATGCAGCACGGTTTAGGCTTCAGCAGCTTTGCTTTCATTAACACAAGATTCATCTAAAATTCTAACTGAAGGACCTCATAAGCTGGCACTTTCAAACCATATAAATTTAGGTTCTCAAAGCTTATGGATTCACAATTACTTCAAAGTAAAAGATTTTGTTGTGAACAGGCATATGCATTATGACTTGCCTGGGCATTCACCTGACTGCCACCAACAAACAACATACCCTGCTCATGAATCGGTTTCCTAAGAAAACTCTGCAGAAGTTCACATACAAACATTGCATAGATCCTTATACAATGATGCATATTGATTTTCAACTCTAGAAAATAGGTCATTCGGAAAGTGGCCACTCTTTGAGTAAAATCCAACAAGAGCTAAATAAGTATAGCCATGATATAAACATTCAGTTACTAACTAAATATGTTATGAACTTGAAACATTTTATAAATAAGCACCAATTCCATTTCAAACCTTTAGTCACTCAAAGTGAAAGGATTAGACTCCAAACATAACAACTTTTAAATACCAAATTAGGTGTCTAGTTTTGATGTGTCCTACTGCAGAGTATAATCAAGATTCAAATATTTAAGAAAGTGAAGGGTTATTATAAGTGGTTGGAGCTTGAAGCAAACATTGGTTCCAAAAAATATACAAGAAGATTCAATTACAGCCATCATTGAGCGAGTAATTTGGGCTCAGAACCTCTGAGGCGCTCTCTGTAAAATTTGTGTTGGACTTAGCACCTGCAATGCACATTTCAACAAAATGTCTTTAATCTACCGAATGATCTTAAGCTATTGCAAATAATGAGGAGTCAATGAAGAAGACCAAATTATTTCCTTCAAGTGTGTTTGCATGTGTGTGTATGAAAGAGAGAAGAGGAACAACATGGCATTACAATCGGATATCTCTTACTTAAAAATAAATGCTCTCCAAGTGTTTTATATAACAAGTAAACTAAAACGAATGCCATACATTGATGAAAGTGGAGAATGGTCTTTGCATAATTAAACTGAAAAATTCAAATCAAGTATGTGAATGATATTTTTCAAGTAGAGATATACCAGTTTAAAATTATGTATACGTTAAAATAAATATAGATTTGCTTCAGATTGAATGGAGCAAAAGAAAAAAGGAAAAAAAAATGAGGACCCTGACTAAGCTAGCTGTAGTTGCCTGAAGACACGAGGCTGCAGTGAAACATAGATGGAGTGGCTGCCAAGAATTCAAGATAGATAATGGTAATAATGAATTGTGCATGCATAAAAAAAATTAAAAAAAAAAATTAGCATATGCTATTTATTTAGTAAAAATTGTAAATTAATTATCCTCTACCTTGATCCTTGAGGTTGACTGTTGAGGTCTTCAGAGCGAGAAGTTGAGTGGATTGAAAGATGGTCAATTCATGAACGATCAGTTAACAACTTTCCATCAATCACAATGTTCTCGGCTAAAATGGATGAGCCTTTAATCTTCTCCTTGCACCATTGTTCTAGAAGAGGGCACCGATTGATGTCCAGCTGACAGAGCGTGGTGGGCAATTCTTGGTCACGTGATAAGTCCAGTTTAGGACAATTATGGAAGTTTAAGAATTCGAGGGAGGTGAGGTGCTGCATTCCATTGGGCAGAGCTTCAAGATCGGGAAATTCCCAAATGGTAAGAGAGGTAAGAGTGTTGGGTAGCAAACATTCAGGAAGGGACGCTATGCCCCCACGTCCATTGATGGTGAGCCTTTTGAGAGATGTGAATGTACTAAAATCAAATTCACTAGGCGATAAAGGCAAGGAAGTGTTTTCATCAATGGAGATTGTGAGTGATTGCACGTTATCTGGAGAAATACCTTGCGGAAAGGACTGGCAATTTGTGACGCGTAAACTGCGTACAGATGCGAGGCGACGCGACTGATCTGCTCGGGACCTCAGAGAGGTAACATTGTCTAGGCGTGGGCATCCGCAGACATCCAATTTCTCCAGAGAGGGGAGATTGTGTAGGCCCCCAGGTAAAGACTTTAGATTCTCACAATCTGTGATACAAATACGTTTGAGCATGGTGGGAAATTCCTTCTCTTCCAGAAAGGACCCGATGGCTGGGCAATTCTTGACCGTCAGCTCTTGTAGAGAGCTTAGGTTGTGCAACCCATCTGACAGCATCTCCAGTTTTCCACAAGAACCTATTACCAACCGTTGAAGAGAAGTGAGGTGATCACGTCGTAATACACCTCCTACGACCTCGTTGAGTTGCCTTGGAAAAGCAGTCAATTCTTCACAACGCTCTATTTCTAATTTAACCAGTGCAGGAAAGCAGTTGGAGACTGTCATGAGCTTGGGACACCTCTGTATTTTGAGATGCTGTAGGCAAGGGAATGCTTGTTCGCCTTCTCTTTCAATTGTGTCCCATTCCGGCATTTCAGGGTTGTATTGAGAGAAGGCAGTCAATTCATTACAATCAGATATGTATAATTCAACCAGTGCAGGGAAGCAACCGGAGACTGTTTTAAGCTTCAAACAGTACACTATTTTGAGATTTTGGAGGGAAGGGAATTCTTGTTCACTTTCTTGTCCAACTCTGGTCCATTCCTCCCATTGCCCCATTCCAGACATAGAAAGTTCTTCCAGGAAGGGTAGCTTCCCTAGTGGAGGGAGAGACTCACAGTTTTCACAATTGAGGAGACTCAATTTCACCAAATTAGAGCAGCATGAAGGATCCTTTAGCCAACGTGAGAAACTTGATCCATAATAACCGATAACAGCAAGTCCTTTTAGATTGGCGTGAGGTTTTAGTCGTTCCAGTACATCCTCTGCATCACTTTCGACCTGTGAATGACATTTTGATTTATTCCATACCAGCTTCAGCGTCTGAAGGTGCTGTTTATTGATTAAGTCGATCTTCTTGCGAACGGGATTTCTGATAGTCTCTAGCCCTGAAATCTCAAGACTCCCTCGGAGATGCTCCAAGTCTGTCAACTCCTGTATTCCAGCTCCATTATCTTCATCTACTATGAAACGTGGCAACATTTGAAGCTCCTTCGATTTACCAACTCCTCGTGACATATTTTGTAGACCATTACATCCTTCAACGTCAAGATATCGAAGATTGACTAGGTTTCCCATGTTGCGAGGCAACTCTTTTAGCTTCCAGCATTCCCGTAAGAGCAACATCTGTAAATTGTAAAGATCATTTATGGATTCTGGCAATCTTATAATTGAAGTACTAGAAAGGTCCAAGTACCGCAGAAGTACCAAATTACCAATCGATTCTGGCAATTCAATAATGTTCTTATGATTTCGCAAACTTAGTACACGTAAGCATACTAGTTTTGATAGTAAATCATGTCGAACTTCAATAGGTATGGGCTGCAAAGTCTGCAAACCGTCACGAAACGATATGAAGGTCCGTAATTTACTTGGTGTTTCAAATCTTTTCATGGCCTCATATTTGTGTTTCCAATATGACAAGTGGCGAGTCTTTTCAGAAATTTGTCTCTCCAATTGCTCCTCATCATCCATTGTAAAACACATTTCTCCTGAAGCAGCTCGGGCCAAATCATTGATCAGGTCATGCATTACAAATGTTGAATTATCCTCACTGTATTGTTGGAAGATAGACCTTGACACTAGATCACAAAAATACCCATCCCCTACATCCTCCATCCTTTTCTTTGATTTTAAATTTTGCCTTTTCCCCACAAATCCTTCTGCCATCCACAAACAGATTAATTCCTCCTTATCAAACAAATAGTCCTTGGGGAATATCCCACAATAAGCAAAGCATCTCTTTAAGTGTGCAGGCAAATTATAGTAACTCAACCATAAAGCCGGACCAAGTTCAGTTTCTTGATCGAGTAAATCCCATATCTCGTTGTGCAATATATCCTCCCAGTCACTCTCCTTTCGCTTAGAACGCAATAAGCCTCCTAGTGCCTTTGCAGCCAAGGGCAAGCCCTTGCACTTTCTTGCAATGTCCCTACCAATTCCTTCCAAATCTTGCCTTGCATCTGAATTTTGAATTGAAAAGGCATGTTGCTTGAACAGCAAGAAACAATCATCCTCTGACAACAACTTCAGACGGTGAGGACAAACTGTTCCCGTAATTGAAGAAACCGTCTCACTTCTTGTGGTTATTATGATCCTACTCCCTTCAGCCCCAACTCTAAAGGGAGTGCTTAGAGCAATCCAATCCTCGTACTTGTTGGTCCACACGTCATCTAAAACGAGCAAAAATTTTTTCTCCTTTAATGTTTCCTTTAATTTGTCATGAAGCAGAGACAACTCCTGCAAACCACAAGGATTCCCATTCGCTGACTCTATGATGACCTTTGTTACCCGATTCACATCAAATGCATCTGATACACATACCCACGCTTTCAATTCAAAATGTTTTTCCACTTTTGAATGGTTGTACAATTCTTGAGCAAGGGTAGTTTTGCCGATCCCACCTGGACCGACTATGGGAATCACACCAACAGTTTTATCACAAGGTTTCTCTGGTACCAGCAGTTTAATCATCTCCTCAACATCCTTGTCTCTACCATAGATGGGATGTTCAATCACCAAGGAGCTCGTTGAAAATCTTGGTTCCATGGTCACAATAGCCGAAGTTCCTAGTGTCCCCTCCGCCAATTTAAGATTATTCATTTCTTCGGCAATTTCCTCTAACCTCTTGATGATATTCTCTATATCGGTTTTTATCTCCTCCTGTAATGAATGAAAAGGTTCATTTCAGGACTCAAGTGGCGAATAACCGTTATCAATCTTGGATTTCATCTCAACATTTAAGGAAAAAGATAATAGTTAATTGAAGTGAGAGAAGGAGTTTAAACGATCTCATACCTGAGTAGAAGATTTTTGGTTTTCAATCAGGTCCAAGACGTCCTCGGCATCATAGACAACATCTTTGAGCTCTTCTAACCACATCCTCACTAGTTTGTTTTTGGATTGCTTTGCTTCTGCATCGCTAATCACGGCCAGAAGTTTTTGCACCACCTTCTTCATCCCTTTCAGGTCGGATTCGACCCCACATTGAGATGCATAATACTGTAACACAGAGGCCAACCTGTCAAAGGTTACCTGAAGTAATGCACCCACAATCGTCTCAGCCCAAGGCATATTTCCTTCTCTATTTGCAAAGAGGATGACAGAAAATGTAACCAGAGAATCCAAAAAATGCAACTGATTCAGCTGGTGAAAAAGAACAAGAATAATCCGGCAGCCTCATACGGGATGAAATCA
This sequence comes from Buxus sempervirens, assembly GCA_947561395.2. Lineage (NCBI taxonomy): Eukaryota > Viridiplantae > Streptophyta > Magnoliopsida > Buxales > Buxaceae > Buxus > Buxus sempervirens. Next base: position 12,433,494 of record OX387183.1, read on the forward strand.
CCTTGGATGCTCCAACGGTGGCTGTAATTTCAATGTCAAATATGTAAAACAGCCACCGTTGGATGTTGCACGTGGCAGCATCCACGGTGGCTGCAGAGTCTATCGCAGCAACCCTGCGGTATAGACGATATCATCACGCCTCGATACATCCCAGGTAGGGCTGTCAATGGGTCGGATAAATATCCGAATCCGATCCGAATTCGACCCGATTATCCGAATATGGATCTTAGCTTTAGATCCGATAATCCGAATAAGATCCGATTATCCGAATCCGATTATATTTGGATTCAAATATGGTATTGCACATATTCGACCCGATAAAAGATTCGACCGTTTATTTTTGTATATATATTATGTTTTTTTAGGCCTTTTAAAGTCTTTTTATATATTAGTATAGAAAGAATGAAGGTTTCATATAATATTCATTGATTTAATGTCATAGTATAAGACAAATATGAATTAATACATCCTTATTTGATCCAAAACCTCCTATTTTGAAACCTTTTTTGCTCTGAAATTCCATTGTCCAGAACAAGCCGGTTGTTCTAAGTTCCGAGGTACGGTTTTTTTTGTTAGTCGCTCAATACCTACTATTGTGTGGTGCTTCAAATTTGAAGTTCAAACCCATTTCTCATTTAAATCCCTCTCTGACTTCGATCCGAATCCGATCCGAATTCGATCCGAATCCGAAATTGGCGAATTCGAATATAAGATTTAGATCCGTGGTTTGAATACGGATCTGAAATCTAAGATCCGAAAACATTCGGATTCAAATATGAATATACATATATCCGACCGTATCCGACCCGTTGACAGCCCTAATCCCAGGTCAGTCACTCTTTTTTTTTTTCCCGTAGAAAGCATAAAGTCAATATATTTAAAAGATCTGGGAATACAAAGGCCCCTTCTGTCGTCTAACAGATAACTTTCCAGGCCAGTCTACTCGGTTTGAAAGAAGTTCAAAAGAGGAAATTAACCCTCTCTTTTGAAAGTTAATTTTAAGGGGGTGGGGGCAAACAAATGTGTGAGGGACCCACGCAGTTAGGAAATGGTGAAATTGGCTGTGATATTTTTTTCAAAACAATTTAGATTCAGTTGTTCAATTCTAAGTAATTGAGATTTAGTAATACTTTTTTAGAATCTATATCAATCTACGCTTAGGCTCTGTTCGGTTTGGTTTGGTTTTATAGTGGTTCGGTTCGATTTTGGTACAAAAATCCTTAAACCGAACTAAGTCGGTTCGGTTTCGGGGTTTCATGTTCGATTAAACTGAACCGAACTAAAACCGAACCGAATTCATGTTTTTCCTTAAACCGAACCGAACCAAATTCATATATATATTATAATATATAATCTATTTTTTATATATATGTAATATAATATATGTTAAACTTATATATATATATATATATAATATATGTTTTATATATAATATAATATAAAAAACCTTTGTTTGAGATAAAAATATATTGGTCTAACTTGAACCGAACCGAACCGAATAGTTTTCATGTAGTTCGGTTCAGTTCGGTTTGGGTTTCGGTTTTTTTATATATTTTCGATTCGGTTTTCAATTCGGTTCTGTTTGGTTTAACTATATATATTTTCGGTTTGGTCTTGGGTTGACATCAATCCAGACCGAACCGAACCAAGTTGCACCCCTAGCGCCGACGACCTAGCTGTCTACATGGTTGGGTTGACGAAACAGGGGAGGCTAAGATGAGAGATCAAACCTCAACATGCCCTCTTTCTCCTCTTGTTTTGCCAAAGACATGAGCAGATGATTTCGACCGGAGGAGATGTCTTGATATGGGATTCAATTATACTAGCTACCAGGAGTTCTCGGTAGTAGTACAGAAGGCCTGGGGACACCATGGCCAGAGAAATCTGCTGACCTGATACACATCTCATTGCCCTGTGTAGAAAAGTCGGTCATACATGAAATTAGGAATCCGTGTTCAAAAACTTGAAATTTAATTGTTACCATTCTCAAGTGTTGTTGCATGCTTGATGCTTTATTATCTCATAGTTTTGATTCTTATTGTCTCGATTATGTAGCCAAAGAACCAGAATTCACTTGTGAAAAGCAAGAATTTGTGAACCTATTTAGGGGCTGTGAGGATATCTCCATATTTGAGTTGTTCACTTTGTCTCTGGGTTCCTGTTGACATTATTTGGTTGGAGAAAAGCTCTTGCATTAGTTTTCCTAGTGTGGGTACCTTGTAAATCCTGAATCATCTAACCATTCGAGCTATAGTGATTGCTTTAGTCTTTTTAATGGTTAACCATTGGAAAAGCCTTCCCCCGGCCTGGGAAATTTTGCAGATTTTGTAGAAAAGAAATTTCTAATGGTACCTAATCATTTTGGCCAATTAAATCCTTGCTACTAGAAGAGGCAAAAAAAAAGTTACTCCCTCCCTCTCCTTGATCAACTCGTTCCAGTAGAAAATACCTTGTAACTTTGAGGAGATGAATCAAAATTTCTAGTTTTTAATACCAAGGGCATCCTCCTGTTGAGCTAGCCTTCTTCTGTCATATCTAGACAGGATAAAAGGCTGAATGAGATCCTATTGCATGGAATTTAAATGGGGTTGGATGGGTTTGTAATTTAAAGGGTAAATCCTAAGTAATGACTTTGCTGCTTTATTTCCTTGAAATCAGTCGACAAGATGATGACATTTATAATTATCTTAAAGGCCTTTCTCACCTACAGAGACTAGTGTGAGAGAGACTTGGCAAGAGTTAATAAGAAAGACAAATATGCAGAAATGCAGTCTCATAAACCATTTATGTCTGATAAACTAAGTTGTGATACATGTAGTATTTCTATTTCTACTTCTGATAACCATTTTTAGTTGCATTTGTATAAGAAAAGAAAAAAGAATAAAATTATAAAACATTTTCCATTTTACATACAAACACTTGGAAAATTTTCTTCTGGAATGGAAAATATTTTCCGTTGAAACAAACAGAGCCTTAATGAAGAATTTTTTCCAAAAATATCTCCAAAAGACTGAAATCTTTTTTACTTTACATGTCTTTTGACACTGATTTTTAATTACGTTCAAAAATACCACTACTTCACAATTACCTAGACTTGAATGACTAAATCTGAATTATTTGAAAAAATATCACTAAAAACCAATTTTCCCCTCAGAAAATGGGGAAATTTATGAAATGCCTCTTTTTAAGAAACTTTACCTTTAGGCGAGTACTTCAAATTTAGAAGTCTGGTTTCCGTGAAAAATTATGAAAAAGGTCTCACATGTATAGCATGTGAGCACCAATAGTAATGAGCTGGAAATGTTTATAAGTGGAATTTCTAGGAACAGTCATCTATATCTTCCCTCTCTCATCAGCCTGCCTGCAATGGTTTTCCCTCAACTGGCCCACTCCTTTCCGGGTTGATCCTTCTTGGGATTCAGATGAGCTTTTTGGGCGCCGCTCATTGTGCCCAGCAAAACGCCTGCGGCAACTTCTCCTAGTTTCGTCAAATACTGCCTGCTCATGGAACCTACACAAATAGATGTAAACACTGTAAAGTGCGGAAAGAGAAAAAAAAATGTCCCAACTGATGTTCTCAAGAGCGGAAATAAACAAAAAAATGGCCCAACTGATGTCCTCACTTTTCAATACTTGTAGTATGACAGAACATTAAAGTAGAAAAAAAAAAAGGAAAAATTGATAACTTTCAAGATCAAAAATCGTCTAATTCAATTTTTGCTAACGACAAAGTCCAGCTTAAACTAACAATGCACCAAGAAAACTCGAGATATGACATGACCCAATCCGATACTACTACGGGAACCATCACTATTATGAACGCCCAAATTAGAACCAAAATTGACTGTAACTCTACATTTCAGAAATTGACAGTAATTTATTTTGTCAAGCATGCTTAGTCCTGTACAAATTTTCCTACTAAATAAAATAAATTTCTTCTAAATCACACAAACATTTTTGCTAATCAGTAAAACAAATAAACAAATTAATCAACAAATTTAAAAACTACCGGACATTAAAGTACAGTTGAAATAGAGTAAGAAGCAGTCTCTTTCGAGAAGAAACTATCAATACTAAGCGTAAAATCCCAAGAAATGAAACAAACAAACTACGAGATACTCTGGAAGAAAATAATTTACTCATCTTTCAGATACCATTTACGACTTACTTCACTTAATGCAAGGGAAGGCAAGTAAAAAAAGTTCACAACTATTTATGGATGCTAATAAACACAAGTACTAAGTTCAATTACATCGCTGAAAGCTCTACATAAAGCATTAAATGTGGTGAAAAGTGTAAGTGGACGACTACATGAGCAGATTAATGCCAGAGATTGTGCAAATATGCGTCTGTCTAACGAATTGGCTAAAGGCGCAACTAAGAGATCAGGAATTTACTGATGATCAACTTGTTAAAAACTTCAATGATTTGAATATTGAAGAATTTAATCTTCCAAATTAGTCTAAGTTTTATTATATTTTTTGTAATCAATATAAAAGTTTCAGTTTAGAAACTTTCCTTTATACTTTTTGTTCTTTTTTTTTTTCCTGAAACTGCAAATGAAAAATAGATAAGTGGGTGCCAACCTAGTTGCGATGTACTCATATTATAGTGATGCAGTATTATTCGTGTAAATGTATTATGTATAAGTATTGTTGCATTTGCAAAGTTGTACTTCTAAGAAATAATTTATTTATTTTTTTGAGAAAATGTTATCCCAATATGCGTAAGAAATTTTTGTGAATAATAAATATATTTTTTTAGAATTTTCTTTTTTTTTTTCTATATTTTTTTGCAAAAAAAATCCTAGGCCCATGAGCCACAGCACAGCATGGCCCAGCCTTAGCAGTGCCATGGGTTGGGCTGTGCCTAGGGTATTGGGTTACGGGCCAGGCATGGTATGACCGATCTTCCAAGTGGGTTGTGCTGTGCCCGGCCCACGACCAGCCAAGCACGGGCTAAACATGCCTGTGCCGTGCCTAACCAACCTGATAACAACCCTACCTGGAAGTATCGGTGTCCTGTGTATGGAATAAAATTATACTAAGCCAAAGGCTAGGGTTGCTTATTGGGCTGGGCTGGCACGACCCAACATGCTTTAAGTGTGCCTTTGCCAAGGCCCGGCCCACTAGTGCACCGTGCCCTACTTCTGTGGCCATGGCCCATTAAGGCACGGCCTCGCCAGGCACAGCGGGCGATAGAGCTGATTCTACCCGACCCGATGGGGTTCAACCCGGACCGACCCGAGTTAAACAAGTTTGGGTTGACCCATTTAATAATTAGGTTGGGGTTTCCCCAACCTGCCAGTAATTAGGTCAACCCAATTATGACCTGTCAACCCGACGGGTAACCCAATTAAAAAAAAATGGGGGAGCAAAAGTATTCCATCCTAACCCAATTAACCCCCAACCCGACTCGAACCCGACACAACCCGATGCGATTAACCCCCCAACCCTATTTTTTGAAAAATAAAAAATAAAAAGAATAATAAACGGGTTGGTGGGTTGAACCCGTTTGTGCGCACCCCATTTCGGGCCACACGACGAGGTGCATGCGAAGTGGTGCTCGCCTCGGGACTGATTCGGAGTCGCCACTGCCTGAGAGGTGCAGGCAGACACAAAAGGGGCACCTATCCAGGCCTAATTATTCTGGTCTGTGGCTTTATTAGAGATCTGAGCAAGTTCTCGGTTACGTCTAGGGAAGTCCGAAGACACCCTAGCCTGCCCCGTCGATTGACAAGTCCCGTGGGTCTCCTTGGTCTTGAGTCAACTTAATTCTCACCCTTCCCAAATACTTTGACCACATTTAAGAGACCTTTTTGACACGGAATAAAGCCAATACAAAATAATCCTTACAGATAGATGACTGAATAGGATCACATTCGTCAGTAAAGACTGTCATTACTTGCACAATTATTTTCGTTGACTCTTTTGGCACATAAATATCCTGAAACACAATATATACCAGAAACTAGTTAGTATTAATTAACAACTCAATTCAACAAATTCCCTCCAAAAATGTATATGCAAAAGCTTTAGCATTTAATTTTGTTCCAATTCAACTCCAAAATACAAATTTGCACCACACCGGTATGAAGACACCTCATACAACCCAAAAAAAAAAACCATTTTTGAAAGCATGAAATTCACCTCATGCTTCAAGCAACAAACTAATGTTGATGACATAAGATTGATCCTAAGAAAATCACAAAGCCAGCTGACCAACATCAGCTTAGAAAACTTATCCAACTTCAGCTTATTTTTTTTAGTTCTCTGTTCAATAATTGTAGTAGACTAGTAGGAATAAAATAGTCATTGAGCTTCTGCGTCTTTCATACATACTCTACTTTCCTTTTCCCAGGGCTTCCCCTTTCTGTAATATTTGAAGATTATAATCTTAGTGCAAATGCAGCTTCAGTTCAAAAATCTAGAATCAGAAGAATAACTGAAGATTTATGATGGATTTGGGCTTGTCCAAACCATCAAAGAGATGTAAAAGTCAAACACAAACGTAAATAGAGAAATGTCTGCAACCTTCCATATTATAGACACAACGGAAGGGATTCCCTTTGAAAACTTTGCACCTCAACTTCAATTTAACCATCTGCATATCCTGAAACAAGAACTTCAACCATGACAATACCTCGCTCCAATTGTCGGCAGACAACCCCTTCTCGTTTTGTTTTTCTCTTTTTGTCCTCTATCTTATCTAGTAAATTCAATATTCTAGTCATGCCCAACATATTAGGTTGACAATTGGGACATGCAACACACAAAACATCATGAAATGTAAAAAGGTAGTTTATTTTATTGTAGAAATGTAATCCTCTGCATTCAAAGAAGCAACATGCATAAAATTGCTAGCTAAAGCATAAATAGAGGAACAAGTCCAATATCACACATCAAGTGAGGCATGCACCGTGACGCATCACCGAGACAACCAAAGGGCCGGCAATAGTCAATTTCCTTCTGGAGGGAAGTTTCAAGTTCAAAAGGAGAATTAGAGGGGGAGGTTTGTAGCCCAAATTAACCCCTTGTAACAAAGCAAAGGCTTGTCTCTTATGAGACAAAATTTTGCCAAAAATCCTATGGTTACAATTTGAAATTGAGGTGAATCGTGTACGAGCAGTTTGGTGTCTCAGCCCATTGGTCAGACAACGAATACACCGCTTATCAGATTTGTATTAGCCACCTATCCCAGAGTGGAATAGGACGATTTTGCATGTGACTTGAAACCCACAATTCACACCTTTCATAAGGAGGAAGAAATGCTCTAAAGCAAATGCCCATTGGAACTTGCTCTATAACCTCATAAACCCTTGGTGAAATTTGCATCCGGTGAAATACCGGGCAGAGCTAGCCTCCTAAAATGCCGCAAGTCTCAAAGCTTTAAGATATCATAAAGATCCACCTCCGTTCCCATAATACACAATTTTCATGATCAATATCAATAATTTGTTGTTTCAATAAATCTGAACAAACTATCCTCTCAACATTGAAATAAGCATTTAAAACACTAAACAAGAACAGAGAAGTAATTGCAAGGGTAATGTCCGCATCTTCAGAGAGGGAAAAAAAAAAGAATAAGAAAACAAAAAGGAGGAAAATCTTCTTTTTATTCCCTCACCAGGAAGGAAAAGGAAAATTTCAATGTTTCATCATAAATAAAAATATAAAAAATAGGACTTGGTATCAGAGAAGTAAGTTTGGAAGCCGGGAGCTTAACTCTTTTCTTGCATTCTATTTGAGCAGGCAAGCAGAAAAGGAGATCAGTGTGGTCAGAATGGGTTTGAACCTAAGACTTGGTATAAGCATCCATAACTTCACCAACATAGCAAGCTTACAGAAATTGCCTAAAAATCACCTAACAGAAATAATTTGTAACTGTCGAAACAAACAATTCTAATATAAGGGTATTCAACAGGCTATTAGACTGCAGCAAGAATAACTATTTATAGTAGAAATTGCACAAGGAAAACAGTCCTAAAAGAAAAACCACACATAATTCGCAAAAGGAAACATGACAATTAAGTAAACTCGAACTAGAGTGCAGAAACCTTAGAAGAAACAGATCGATTTCGGTGCCCAAAAAGACGAGGCGCTGCAGAAACTGCAGGAAAGTCAGCCACAGAACAAATTCTCCTCCTGTCCGAGTTGTTTCGATTCAGAGGCCAACCCAATTGAACAGTGCTCGAAGCAGATGGAAAGGGTGACAACAAGGAAGAAAAGACGTAGAGTGAAGGAGAGGAGACACGTAGAACATCTGCCATCGGATACAAGAACAGAGCTCCCGTGCCACTCAATATCTCCTCTCCTCCATCAACACGAAAGCTAACTAAACGCCATGAAATCCTACTTCGAACTCCATCCGAGACTACTTTCGTCCGTGCTTCGGCTCTGGGCTTGACGATCGTGTAAGAAAAGCCTTCCACACATTTTGAGAGGATTTGCATTTTTTATTTCCCGCCAACGAAGATAACGAGGAAAATGAAAGATTTTGGACCGCGGCTCCAATTAGGGCTGGCAACGGGTCGAATACGGTACAGATCTGTCATGATCCGAATCCGAACCGAAAATAAAAATCCGATATCCGAATTCGATCTGAAATCCGACGGATCTTTTATATGTGAATCCGAATTCGAAACCGAATTTATTTAATGTATCCGAATTCGAAATTCGACCGAATAAATAACCGAAATCCGAATTCGATCCGAATTAGATCCGATTTGAACTTAAAATTCAAAAGGTAAGTTTAACTATTAAAGCAAATTTTAATTATCAAAACTAATGAGTCATATAAATATTAAAGCAAGATATGAATAAGGATAGTTCAATCATGGTTTATACAAAGTTTACCAATGATTTAATGAAAAGTATATGTTGATTTCGGTTCGGATCTTTTTCGGATCGGATATGGACAAATTCGGATTCGGATCCGAATTCGGTCGGATCCGAAATCCGAAATCCGTATTCGAACCGCGGATCTATATTTTCGGATCGGATTCGGGATTTTCGGATCGAATTCAGGTCAGATTCGGATATATATCCGACCCATTGTCAGCCCTAGCTCCAATCGACAAAATGGTTCGAATGCGGCTCAAAAATATGAACTCGGCTAAAAACAATGATTGAAAGAGGAGAGAGAGGGAGGTGGGACGCGTGTCGTCCACCGGTCTTTCGCAAGACCGTTGGCCGTAGAAGAAAATGGTTCTCCGAGGTTATCCTCACATGGCGACTTTTGAATACATTTTTAGGAAATTTAAATTTTAGTGGTATTTTATCAAACTATTTAAGATTTAGTCGGTAAAGTTTTGAGTTTTAACTTTTAGTACACTTTATCAAAATAATTAATTTTTAGTATCATTTCACTATTATAAATCAACTATTCCAAAAATGCCCTTACATCACTTATCCAAATAACTTGTACAAGTCACTTTATTGACTTGTACAAGTTAATTTATTGGCTTGTACAAGTCATTTTATTACTTGTACAAGTCAATTTATTGTTTGTACAAGTCTCGGAAGTAAATTGTATAAGGGTATTTTTGAAAGAATTTATTCAGTAAAATGATATTAAAAATTAATTATTTTGATAAAGGTGTGGTAAAAGTTAAAACTCAAAACTTTGCATGCGACTAAATCTTAAATAGTTTGATAAAGTACCACTAAAAATTAAATTTCCCTACATTTTTTTGGTAATCAGTTCTCAAAAAAATGCTTATTCCAATGGGGCAGGTTGTCCTCACATGGCGACTTTTGGATACATTTTCTTGGGAATCAGTTCCCGAGAAAATGCTTATTCCAATGGGGACATCCTTTGGTCCGTTTTCGGATTTTATACCCTGTACCCAAGGTTTACAGTTTCGGCGTGCCGCCGAAATTTCGAATTTTGGCCCCCGGCGATGCGTTTCGCCGAGGGAAATCACCAGGGTAGTTTCCTGGCAATTCTAAACGAAAAGTCATCAATGTTTCAACGAAATTTTCTTTTTTACAGTTTAAATCGCTTATACGTTTGGACGAATTTGCTCTATCTGGATTGAAACTCAAAATGATAGTATTTAAGAAGGATTGAATCAAATGAACCTGGCTGCAAACCGTTTTCTGATTGCTGCTTTCAACTTAATCTTCCTCGATCACACAATTGAAGAAGACAGAAGTTCTTCCGACAAGCCTTCCGATTATGACATTCTATTAGATAAGCCAATCTTCACTAGAAAACAAAGACAAGTAAACAATTTCAGCAACCCCAAACAGAGTTCACCAGTTCAAAATAAAGAAAATCGTGAACACGAGTAAACAATTTCAGCAACCCCAAACAGAGTTCACCGGTTCAAAATAGAGAAAATCGTGAAACAATAAATGGAAGCATTCATGATTCAACGACCTCTCTACTAGTGACACCACGAGAGAGAGAGAGAGAGAGAGAGAGAGAGAGAGAGAGAGAGAGAGAGAGAGAGAGAGAGAGAGAGAGAGAGAGAGAGAGAGAGAGAGAGAGAGAGAGAGAGAGAGATGGCGTTAGGCTTGGTTAGGGTTTCATCCATATTGAAGAGGATGGAAGAAGAAAAAAGATGAATAAACAATTTCAGAAACCCCAACAAAGTTCCCGCAACAAAGTTCCCCGGTTCAAAATAAAGAAAATCATTTCAGCAAAAAAATAAATAAATAAAGAAAATCATGAAACAATAAATGGAAGCGTTCAACGACCTCTCTAATGGCGAGGCCAAGAGACAGATTGTGAGAGAGAGAGAGAGAAAGAGATCGCATTAGGGTTGGTTGGGGTTTCGTGCGTATTGAATGATGGAGGCCTATCTTGGTTTAATAAGGGGAAAAAAATTTTCTGGCAAAATTTCAGCGGCACACCTCGGCGTGCCGCCGAAATTTCTCTCAATTCACCGGAAAATCATTTTCCGGTGAATCGTCGACATTTCGCCGGCGTGCCGACGAAATGCCGTTCGGTGCCCTGGGCAACACGCCCAACGCCCAGGTGCACCGAAATTCAAAACCTTGTCTGTATCACATGCAAGTCTTGCCGACCACGTTATATTATATAATATATTATTTTTTCTTGGTTATCTGAAAGCTGTTTATCTTCTAAATTTGTCTAGCGTCGTTCCGGAGACGGAATCTTGTGCGATGTTTACCTCGGGTGGTCCCTGGCGGTGCTGTTATATTATCGTTACTATTATTTTTTTCATGTGGACCCACTTAAAAATTTACAATAGCGAAAAGGCACCGACCATAAGATTATATCAACAAGAGGGTTGTAATCGTAATTTTATTAATCACCGACACGTGACATGTGAGTCTTCCATTAACGTTACGTCCAACGTGGCCCCCCACAATGCTGTATTGCCCTGGGGTCACTGAGGTTGCCGTTTTCATCACTTTCACCAGTTACGATTCGAGTTTGCTACAGTTTTTGAAGCTCTCAAGTCTCAACTCGCTTGCGAATATCTCTCTGCTCTCTTGGCTATTTTGATTCACTGATTACGTTTTCTTTGCAAAGAAAGAAAGGAACATGACTTATGGTGAGGGTGTTGTGGGCGCATCTCTTCAAATGTTGTTCGATAACTTGAACTCTCCTAAACTTGTGAATTTTGCAAGCCAATGTGGGGTCGAATCCGACCTAATCAAAGGGATGGAGGAGCTGTTTTCAAAACTTCTGCCTGTGATTAGCGATGCAGAAGCAAACCAATTCAAAAGCGATCCGGTGAGGAAGTGGTTAGCAGAGCTCAGCCACGTCGTCTACGATGTCGAGGACGTCTTGGACCTGTTTCAAACCGAGTCACTGCGCTTCAAACTAAAGCAATCAGACTCTCCATCCCATACTGATTGCACTTCTATTAGAAACCCATGTTGACAGAATAGAAAACAGAGGAGAGTTTAGGAGGAAGAGAGAGAGAAATCTGGGACTGAATCTGTAAGAAAAAATATTATTCATCGTATCTTGTTTTGTACATACAGCTGTGTATTTATACACAAAATACAACTGTACTAACCAACTTCATAACAATATTTGGTTAATCTGACAAATACAATTTCATCAACAATTATAACAGCAAAACTTATCTTTAACACTCCCCCTCAAGATGGTGAATGGATATTTATTATTCCCATCTTGTGGAGTAAAGTATTAAACTGATGAGTCCCAAGAGCTTTGGTGAAGATGTCTCCAAGCTGATTGTGGGTTGTAACATGCATAGTCTTGATCATGCCAAGCTGTATTTTTTCTCGTACCAGATGACAATCTATTTCAATGTGTTTAGTTCTTTCGTGAAAAACAGGATTTGCAGCAATATGTAATGCGGCTTGGTTGTCACAGAATAGCAAGGCATGATGAGACTGAATATCAAAATCTTTCAACAATGATATCAACCAAGTAACTTCACACACAGTTGAGGCCATAGCTCTATACTCAGCTTCAGCTGATGATCGTGAAACTGTCTGCTGCTTCTTTGATTTCCAAGAAACAAGTGCATCACCAAGAAAAATAAAAAATCCAGTAATTGATCTTCTTGTGTCAGGACAGCTTGCCCAATCAGAATCACTGAAAGCTTTAAGTTGTATTTGAGATGTTGAAGGAAAGAGTAACCCTTGACCAACAGTCCCTTTTATGTATCTTAAAATTCTATGAGCAGCATCCAAATGTTGTTGAGTAGGCTTATCCATAAATTGACTTAAAACTTGAACTGAGTAAGAGATATCAGGTCTTGTTATAGTCAAATACAATAGCCTTCCAATCAATCTTCTATATTGTGTAGGATCAGGAAGTAGATTTGTGTCAAACTTGACTAACTTTAAATTTTGCTCCATTGGGGTCTTAGCAGGTCGAACTCCTAAGCAACCAGCATCTTCTAAAACTTCTGAGGCATATTTTCTTTGGGATAAAACAATGCCTTTGTGAGATCTTGCTACTTCTAACCCCAAAAAATATTTCAGAACTCCCAAATCTTTCAATTTGAAATGATTGTGAAGAAAAATCTTTAAATCATGGACAGCTGTTGGATTATCACTGGCAATTATAATACCATCAACATACACCAATAATGCCATGAAATTATGGATGCTTTACATTAATTTCATTTTATTAATTTTATGGTAATGTCCGCACAAATGTGAAAGCGGTGTACAGAAAACTCAAGGAGTCACATGCAGCAATTAAAAATTTAAACCGATCATGACAAAATGAGCTCATAAATTTGGGAAGAAAGATTTGGAGTAAAAGAACTCAACAAATTGATATTAAGAGAATTAAGCTAAACAAATTAAATTTTAGAGAAGATCAAAATCTCAATGAATCCAACACGACAGCTCCAAAGCACCAAACAATATTTCTAAATACAACTATTTCTGAATTATTAGGTGCCCTTACTAGCCTCTCAAGTCAATCAAAACACATTTTAATACCTATCTCCTATAAAAATTTTCAGCTTCTATTATTACTTTATTTACTCCATAACTTCAATGTATCAGGATAAATCCAACACTCTAACCAATCCATCAGGCATCCACTTGGTTGCAGGATAGAGATCTTAAACATGTGATTGATACGTACAACTTAATCATACCCAACTCAATGTAACTCAAATTGTTCTCATTGAAAAAATAATGGATTATCATGTTAAGAAATGCCGTGTTCTTCTCAGCATATGCAATTTATGATGTTCTAACCATTCATTTGGAGGTCTGATCAGTATGATTTAGATAGGAGAAAAAAAGGAAAGAACCACAATAATTAGGAGTCTTTGCTATATTTTTAATAAATTTATGTGATCAAAAACTAGATCTAGATATGGATCTGGATAAAAACGAAATAAATTAATGATACATTTCTTTTATTTGGAGATACAATATAATTATCTAGCCAACTCTTCAATCGAAAAAAGGAAAAATAAAAAATATAAAGTAACCCTAACATCTTGATCGAATAGAAAAGATGAAATCAGACAAACCTTCAGATTGTTTAGATCGATAGCAAAAAATTGCAATCTGAAGATTTGTTGCTTGTGCGGGAGAATCTTCAAATGTCTCTCACGCAAGAGGAGAAAACAAGTAGATGGACAGACAACAGTCAAACTCCATTCGCGGGGGAGAAGCATTCTCTTGAAGATCTTCAAGAGAGGAGGATGATGGAGCAGGAAGATGAAGGTAAGCGAAGAGGATGCTATGTAGAAAAAAATCTTGACTAAAGAGGATGCTATGTAGGATTCACTTGTTTGTTTCGTAAGGAAGACGAAGAACTTACAAATTATAAGCAATATTGAGAGTAAAACTAAGTCAAAGCAACAAGGATGGAAAAGTTCCGAACTCGATCCAGGCGATCTCCTGGTCGCTTGCGCTGCTGTAATTAGAGAAATAGTTAGGGTTTCGGAATAAAAAGGGGAAAAAAATAAAAACAGAAAATTATCACTGCAAGAAATAAGGAGTTCTATTAATTGCACGATTACCTCGATGTAGACGAAATTTCTTCGTTCGATTAAAGATTACCTTCAAAGAAGAGTGCCTGAATCGTTGATGGAAAAGAGCACACCACATCGAAAAAATTTCATATCAAGTTCGTAAATCTGCTTAAACTGGGGCAGACTTTTCAAGCATGTCATTGAACAGAAAAATCATCTCAAATCAAGTAAGACAGATCCATTGGTTTAACTTGAGCTCAAAACTATAGGCAAAGAAATTAGGGAAAATGAAATACTAGTTTCGAATTCACGTGATGTTGTTGTACCTTCTTCCGGTAAAATTTGTGCATCTAAACCACACGACACAAATCAATGAGAGAAGGAAGAGAAGAATAACAGAAGAAAGCTTAGAAATAGTCCCATCTCCTACTCCAATGTTCCCGATCCTCGTCTGCATCAGCCAAGTGAATGATCGTGACATTCAAGTAAGAAGCAAAAACGAAGTTGAGAAGCAGAGAGAGAGAGAGAGAGAAGGAGAACTGTAAGGGGGGTTTGAATGTTGAAGAAGATTGCAAAGATCAAATCAAATTGAGGGGATCGAGTAATCGGACTAAAACCCTAAAATCAGCTACGGCGGTTGCCCAAACAAATGCCGTTATATAAGCCCTTGAAACGTAATACACATGGGTTTTGTGGCGCTCGGATTTGGAGCGCCCCTGTATGTATCATTACCGGTGGTTTTTTATAGCTGCCGGTGATAATTCGCCTCTAATTCACCTAAAATTTTGTAGTGCTTCTCACCATCTAAAGTTGTTATCAGAGGAAGACAGTTTCAAATTGTTGAAGCGACATGCCTTTTCAATCCAAAATTCAGATGCACAGCCAGCTTTGGATAGAATCGGTAAGGAAATTGCAAGAAAATTCAAGGGCTTGCCCTTGGCTGCAAAGGCACTGGGAGGAGTATTGCATACAAAGCAAGGGGAGGCTGAGTGGGAGGGGATATTGAACAGCGATATATGGGATCTAGAAACTGAACTTGGTCCGGCTTTATGGTTGAGTTACCATTATTTGCCTGCACATTTAAAGAGGTGCTTTGTTTACAGTGGAATAATCCCAAAGGACTGTGAGTTTAGGAAGGAAAAATTAACCAGTTTATGGATGGCAGAAGGTTTTTTGGAGCAAAAGGCAGAAAATCACAAGAAAAGGATGGAGGATATAGGGGAGGGGTATTTTTGTGAGCTGGTGTCGATGTCATTCTTCCTACAATCCAGTGAAAATAAGTCAATGTTTGGAATGCATGACCTGATGAATGATTTGGCTCGAGCTGCTTCATTAGAAACGTGTTTAACAATGGATTAGGAGAATCAATGGGAGAAATTGATTTGTGAAAAGACTCGCCACTTTTCATATGGTAGGGATATACCAAAATCTAAAGCATTTTGTTGAGAAAATAAATTACGGACCTTCACATCTTTTGAAATAATTCATACGCCACTATCGATCAAGGTGGAACGTGAATTGTTATCAAGGCTAGTACTAGTAAGCTTACGTGTACTATGTTTGAAATGTTCAAACGTAGGTGCGTTGCCAACATCGATTGGTAATTTGGTACATCTGCGGTACCTAGACCTTTTCTGATACCTGAATAAGAAGATTACCAAAATCGATAAATGCTCTTTGCAATTTACAGACATTGCTTCTACTGGGATGTCGGTACCTATATTCATTTCCTATCAACATGGGAAATCTAACCAATCTTCGGTGTCTTGACTTGCGGGGATGTTCTAAATTACAAAAAATGCCACAAGGAATCGTTGAATTGAAGGAGCTTCAAATGTTGCCACATTTCATTGTAGATGAAGATAATGATATTGTAATAGAGGAGTTGACAAACTTGGAGCATCTCCGAGGGATACTTGAGATTTTAGGGTTGGAGAATGTCAGGGATCCCATTTACAGGAAGATTAACTTGAGGAATAAACAGCAACTCCATACGCTCAAGCTTGTATGGAAAGACAATGACCTAGAAATTGATTCAGAGGCAAAGAGTGTTTCAAAACTTGTACTGGACCGACTGCAACCTCACGCCAATATAGAAAGGCTCACAATTAACGGCTATTACGGAACATGTTTGCCAAGTTGGTTGGCGGGCTCCTCGAATTTGGTGGAACTACGTCTATTCGATTGTCAAAACATTAAGTCTCTCCCTTGCCTTGATATATCTGGAATGTCGGAACGGGAGGAACATACCTCCTTATCGATCTACAACAAGGTCGCAGAGGGAGGATTACAATACCACCACCACCTGACTCATCTGCAAGTATTTCCCATGCTCAAATATATTTTAATAAGATCTTGCAGGAATCTTTAGTCTTTACCTGAGGAGTTATTTTTGCTCCCATCTCATGAGCAATTTGAGATAGCGTCTTGTTATTCGCTGAATTCATTTTCAAGGAGAGATTCAAGGTGTTCAAGTTCAACCACTGCCATCAAAACTACCAAGCTTATAAGCATTGTCATCCGAAAGTGTGGAAATCTGGAGTCTCGACCTGAGAGCCTAAACAAACTCACATCTCTTGAAGAATTAAGCATTTGTGATTGTCCAAACCTCAGAGATCTTCAAATTGATGATTGCAGGGGTCTCAAGTCCCTAGGAAATCAGCAGCATAACCTCACATCTCTCCGTAGTTTAAGCATCACAGATTGCCCTGATCTCATCCCCTTTTTGGAAAGCCTTGTTCCATCTCACCTAGAATCACTCACTATCTTGCCCGTATCAGAATGGGAAATTCACTTTTGCAGATTCACATATCTTAGAAAGCTTGAAATTTATGGATGTGAGGGTATAGAATCCCTTCCGGAATGGTTGCTCCGCAGCACTCTTACTTCTCTTAACATTTTGAAATTTCCCAATCTTAAAGCTCTACCCAATGGGCTGCAGCACCTCACCTCCCTTCATTCCTTAGTGATCGAGGAGTGTCCTAAAGTAGCCTCATTGCTAGACCAAGGACTACCCACCAATCTCCGTATGTTGAGGATCATTAATTGTCCTCTGCTTAAACAATGGTGCGAAAGTATTAAAAGAGAAGATTGGCCCTCTTTCGCAAAGATTCTATAATGCCCCGAATCCAGGTTATGTAATGGAACCGTAACTCGCATCCGAGGGTTAGATAACAAAACCACAGGATCTATATCAGAGTGTAAGAAACATGATATTGCATTTTATTATCATCAATCACAATATCAGAGTTCGTTAAAATATCCCAATTACCAAGCCACAATGAATTGAAGAATTACAATTCAAAATTTACTCACTATCCCAAATGAAACAACAACTAAAATGTATCTCAACAGTCAATCAACAAAATAATCCTCTCCCCTATACTCGGGGTAATCCGCGTCTGGCTCAACCCCACGAATATTGTCCTCACCAGGATCTGAAAACAAAACAAATCAAAATGGAATGAGATACGAATATCTCAGCAAGTAGCACATGCATGCACAAAAAACATTTATATTGGTTCTAAAACATGCTTCAATAGTAAAACATGCATCAGTAATGATAACCAACCTTTAAGAGAAATCCGAATAATCCAAATACAACATAGATACTGATAAGGAGCAATATCAACAATCAATGCATAACAACAATTCATAAATGTAATCATAGAAACAAGTCCACGGTGGACTCATAAAATAAGACTGCCTTTAACTAGGTAATGCCGAAGTTCACCATGCCACCTTCCGGCTTAGGTGCGAAGCCGAGTACACGATCATCGTCTTATTGCGGGAGAACCCATCCAGTACAGTGATGAGTTGGCATATACTAATCCAGTCACAGTCCAAGTACACGATAAAATGAGGAATAGCCGTAGCCAGCCGAGTACACAATCAAGCCTCACCGAGTACACGGTGGAAACGCATGCGTGAACAACTCATTACAACTAGCAAAGAAAACAATCTATTCCACTACCTAGCTCTTAACTTGACAAATGTGGATCCACACCGAGCTATGCCATCTAGACTCGAGCTAAAGCAAAAACAGTAATTTCCTTAATATCCACTTGTGACAAAATCAAACACGTCATCCCAAGTTCACGGGGCATCTCTGAGTACACAGAGGAAACAACACCCCAAGTACATGGGCATCCCCAAGTACACGGAGGTAAGATGACCATCAATCCAACAACAATCCCAAAACATCATTCAAGTACATGGAGAAAACCAATTGCTCACATTTATCCAAAATAATCTGATTTCAAGTTTCTTTTCAAAGTGTTGCATAAAATTCCCTTTTAATAACCCAAAAGTTTGTAAAGCTGTTAAGTTTTGGTTAAACTGGCAACTCCGAAATTAAAACAGAACCTTAATCCTCTTATTTAATTAAATCTGGTATTTTATGATTCATGCCCAAACAGTAGTTCCTACATATGGTTTATACTCCAAACATCTTGTTTTATATACAGCCTTGAAGCTTACCTTTTACTATCCTATTTCTTTTTACATTACCTATTTATGCACTTACTTCAACAATCCCAGATTTACTCAACTCCAGCTTGCTTATCCCTAACTAACCCTCGAATTGATTTTCCAAGTTCAGGTTGCATAACGAAGGCATATGTGCTGGAGAAATCTACAGCACCCTATCACACTTCTCCAGCAGATTTCAGTGTTTTTAGCACTTAATATCTTGATATAACCTCAGTTTTCCAACACATATACGTCCTTTAAGACACCTTACCTACATGTATTTAAACTATTTAAAAGTTAAGTCTTTAATTGGAATTTATAACCACCATACAATCTAAAATAAAATAGTGCTAGTGCTGACCCTGGAGAAGTAGGTGCCAACCATCACGTAATATATTTCAGCAGTCATGATCTTTAAACTCTAACCCAGCACCTTTGGTATCCAAGGCAATACATGCTCACTTAATTTTTAACACTGATTGACCTCTAATTAGAACCCCAAGTAGCTCAACATAACTTTAAAAGAGTGTTAATGAAATAACAGCAACCCTTTACATCAACTCAACGCCAATTCCACTCTCACTTGGGCCATGCTTCCTATACTCTTAATATCAGAATTACCTAGATTGCTCTCATTCAAGATCCTTAAGACCTTCTCCAACCTGACTCATTAAAGTGTAGTCAATTAAATAATATGAAACAACCACGATCGTACTAAAATGGGGCTGGAGTTGACCTCTGATGAGGTTGGCGCCAGATATCCAAGTTACTGCAAACTCAATGCCATCGACCAGATGTTGGCCATGACCAGATGTTGGCCATTTACTATTTGAGCAACAGCACCTGGAGCAGACCTTTTAAAAGGTTGGCGCCAGGTGAACAGTACCCAGCGCCAGACTCAATCTCAATTTAACGACTATCAACTAGTAAATAACAAGGCTGAAATGATGCACCTCCTTCGAATTGTTTCCAGAAAATTCTACCACTCAAAATATGCATCTAACCATCATTTAAAATTTCTAGATCAAGAAATAGGTTAACCACCATTAGACGTTCATACCATAACAAAATAGAGAATTAAGTTCACTTCACTCTTAGGTTTCATGCTTCAATCAAAATCATCCGAAAACCATTTAAATCTGTGTTACTTACATATAAATAACTACAGGTTTCAATTAGACACAAATTAGAATTTCCTTAACTTACAATAGCATTTTATCATACAGTAGCCGTCCATATTTAAAACTAAACCAATTTCTCGACTAAAAACAGCTAAACTGAAATTTGATTGTGCTACTTACCTCTACTCAACGAATTCCAGTTGCTGAACCTTCAATTGCACAAAGAAGATTCTGAGATTTCCTTCCAAAACAAGGATGAACCTCACTGCTCTGCAGAATTGTAATAATCAGATCATATACTCCAGATTTGAACTTCTCCAATTGTGATTGAAATGCCACATATTATAACTAGATTTACTTGATATTACCTGAATTTCGAATAACAACTACTCAATCACACATTTTCTTGTTTATGAACATATGGAAGTTGCTGTTGCAGAAATTCCAATCTCCTTTGATCAGAACCAAACGGCCACACAACTTTCCTTGATCTCTCTCTATCCGCCAAATCTAATCCAGAACCTTAGCTCCTTCTTTCCTTCTCTGAGAAACTCCAACCCTCAATTCGATCGACTGCCAAATGAAACCAGCGAGCTCACTTTAAACTCATATTTATAGTTGCCGCTCAATGAGCCACTTAAATCACTATCCCTTGTAGTGCCACACTACAACACTCCTTACACCAGCAGTTTTGTTTGGCTAGATAACCCATGAATGCCACATCATCATTAAATTTAATTTCCCAAATAAAAATTTACTAAGATTACCTCACCTCCATAAATTGAAATTTATGATCTGGTTCACCCGCATCTTAATTTAATCCCCCTTCGATCTCCTTCTCTACAAAAATCCACCAATTAGCTTTAATTAAAACACTAAACTAATAATTTTTATTTTCATAAAAATTAAGGATTTTACAGATTCCTCACGTGGTGATTGATTTTGAGGTAGCATAATTTATTGTGTTTACTAAGTGACCCATGCACTTTTATATGTTTATTATTATTGGTAATGCACAATTCATAATTGACTTTATCCATCTAACTTATTGATGGATTGTTGGCAGGATTTCTATCTCGATTGAACTATAGCCTCCTCTCTTCATGCAACTACAACTTTCTCAATCAGGTCTCTCTCTCTCCTTTTTATTTCCTCTATTTTGTTGAACTCATAATTGGTGAAGTTTACAATTTGAAGGGAACTAAATTTATTTGAAAATTTGAATGCCTACATAACTGCCAACTAGAATCTCTCCTTGACAAATATCACACATATTTTCAAACCCTTATGTTGTTTTCAGTTTATGCAAAGATCATTGTTTACTTCCATTAATTCATAGCATGATTTTATTTTTATTTTTTTATATCTTTGTTTAATATTATCAATCTGGGATTAGATTGTGGTGCTATTTTGTTCCTCTTAGTTCCTTCACACACACAAAAAAACACTTGATTACATGCAAATACACATAAAGAAGGAAATACTTTTAACTTGGTACTTGTTTGTAAATGGTTTAAGTTCTTGAAATTTTTAGTTAGTAACTAAATGCTTATATCATGGCTATACTTATTTAACTCTTGTTGGATTTTACTCAGCATGGTCACTTTCTGAAGGACCTAATTTATAGAAGTGAAAAATCAATATGCATCATTGTAGAAGGATATAAGCAATGGTTATGTGTGAGATTCTACTGATTTTTTTTTTGCAAAGCCATGCATAAGCAGAGACTACTGTAAGTAAATGCCTAGGCAAGTCACAATGTAGATGGCTGAGTCATTCATGAGCAGAGTATGTTGTATTTATATGGTTTGCAAGTGCTTGCTGATGAGGTCCTTCAGTTAGAATTTGACATGAATCTTCTGTTAACGAAAGCAAAGATGCTTAAGCATAAACTATGCTGCGTGAACTAAGTAAATAAAATCATCTTTCTATGTCTAATTTTGAGTCTTGAGGCACAAATTTGAAGCCCGTATTTTTAATACTAAAACAAAAGGTTTACCATATTTAGATATTTAGACCATTTATGGGAACTGTTACATGCATAGATCATTACAAAATTTGCTTGTTTTCGAACCCATTTTCTTTTATTTTCTTTGATTCTCTTAATGGGTTTCAAGATGTCTCAATTTAGGTTGCAGAAATTTGCATATTGAAGCTTTACAAGTCTTTCTATATCCATTCCACAATTAAAAGCAACCTTCAGATGCCCATCAGTTGCATAAAAGCAACCTTCATTGTTACCACTCTTATAAATATTGGGATTGTCTCAGTTCCCAAACATGAGATTAATTCTGACATAACCCTTGCTCCCACAGGCCACAGTTACTCCTTGCCAAAATGGTTCACCAGTCAACGGTCGTTGATAATGTCAAAAAATGGAGGGGGAAGTTCTAAAATTGGTTTCCTTGTTTCCAGAATGTTCTTAAAGTAGAATATATATATACATACATACATATATATATATATATATTGGATGTCTGAAGACTTGTATGCACTCACACTTTAATACCCATAAAGAAGCACCCAATTTCATCCATCGATGTGTCTTCTGGCGTTGAGTTCTGAGCATAAGTCCTCATGAAATTTCCAGGGGCTCAGAAAAGTGAAAGTCTTTGTTGTATCCCATGTTTAGCAAAATGTGACAGTGGGAAAGGGGATGCCATCAACCCAAAATGAATCACTTTCTTTGTTTTGAGGATTGTTGTCCTTTCTTGGGTGCTGAAGCTGGATGCTAAATGTACTATAAACTTCCAAATCAGACGGATGCTTAAACCACCCAGCAAAAGAAATTACTCACGGATTGGATCAAAGCCTATCTTTCATCTTCATCACTTCCATATCATCAGATCTGACTGTACTATTGCCTATAACATGACGAGTTGCTACACCATATATCCTAATAATGTACTTATTCCTTTTTCCTGTCAATTATGCTATCAGCTAATAATGAGGTTGTAATCACATTCCCAAATCTACTTAGATCCAATGAGCTAAGCATCTCAACAAAAAACATGTATTTTTTTGGAGACCTTGAATGATCAGAAAATTCTTATTGTTTCGGATGACAAAGACTGATCAATAATGCGTTAATTGGAATGTCTAGTGGACCTTTTTTAAAGCAAAGAAGACTGATAGCAAAATCTTGAGTATTACAAGAATAAACCTGGAAATTGGCACTCGCATGCTCATCATGTGAGGCATTTTCCATGATTTTACCCCAAAAGAAGGCCTGCAGCATCAATTTCCAAAAAAGAGGCCTTTCCCATAATTTTATCTTTTTTTTTTCTTAAGAAAAATTATTAATGGTTAGTGGAGTTGAAGAGTAATTATCTGGACTGAAAGTGTTTGTGTTCTTTTTATGGAATTCGCTCGGGTTTTGGCCTACACCTGCAGGTTCTCTTTGTCTCGTTTGTGGTTTTGTCCAAGGTAGGCAGGTGTCGTTGGATTATTTTGATGGTGTTAGAGGTCCGGATTCATGGTACGTTCCACACACTCCCTTCATCTGAAGCTCCTCTATGTTTGGGTTTGTAGGGGTTTCCGTTTACTACCCTTCTCTCTATTGATTGTCCAGCAAGGAAGATGGTTTTCGCTTCAATGGGACTTTCAACCCACCTTCAAGTGGACCCTTTATCAAGCATTCTCGTTGGTTTACCATCCGACCGAGACTGTGGCTTTGGCCTTTGGCCTGAATCTTATATATGTTGGAGCAAATGTTGTGGTAGTCGGTAGGGGTTATGAATCCCAATTTTTTAGCATTACTTTTGTAATGTTTTGTGCATTTGCTTTTCTTATGGCTATGGCCTTAAACGTTGTACTTCAGTTATATCTTAATGAAATTGCATAGGCTCGGCCATTATCCAGAAAAAAAAAATTTCTATGGAATTCACTCTATCTATCCCCAAAGCCGAAGACCACTAGATATTAGTCTTAATGATAGAAGTTTGATCATCTAACATGGACTGCTTAAACACAGAAGATGATCTCGTAGCCCATCTACCAAGTAGTATCCCACGGAGAGTGCTCTAATTCATCTTTTAATTCTCACCCACCTATGAGTCTTCCATGCATCTTTCAATTCCTTTAATTGAAGTTCTTAGTTGCGTGTCCCACCGCATCTTCTGATGACACTTAACCACATTTGTAATTGTTCCAACAGCGTGGTCCCAAAACACAGCCTAATCGCGTGGTCTTGAGTCTTGACAGCATTGTAATTTTCATTTTCTTTTTTGAATTCTTTTGCAAATCATGCACAATGGCCTGCGATCACTAAGGTTGCCTTTTGCTTCTTTAGTTATTTTACATCAGATTATTAAGCTTTCGCAGCTCAAATCACTCAGCAATATCTCTGGTGTCTTGGTTGTTTGGAGTCTGGTTACGTTCTTTGAGATTCTATGGATGAGGTCTCTTTCTGGGTGCACTATTTCTGGTGGCTTTCGACGAAGACTATTGTGGTTCTTCTCCTTTTTCTTCTTCAGGAACTAAGGACGAGACCACAAGTTTGCTTTACTTCGCAGTGCTTAGCGTTTGGTTGCTCACTTAAACGATTCATCACCAGCTAGCTTTGGCACCATTTTCAAATGTAGGTTTCTTTCCAATATCCTTATTTTCCATCCTTCTCATTTTCCTTACATTAGTTCTACTTGATGATTATGGTTTTGACATTTGCTGCAACTTTATTAGCTAGCCTTCTCAAATTAATTTCATGAATTTAGAGAAACCCCAAATCTCTTATAAGTCCTTTGGATCAATACCCAGTATTATATTTAATTTCTATGGATAGTCAAGCACTTATTGCTTCATCTGAAACTAATCAATTACATTTAATATTTTAAAACCCTTAATTTGGGTTCTTCTTCTTCTTCTTTTCATTTCAAAGCTAATACTGATGTTTTGTAGATAAATGTTTTGATTATTTTGGTCACTTAATTTTGATTCCTGACCTTTTCTTTCCTAATTTAATTCAAGACAACTTATGTGTGTTTAATTTCAAACAGAAGATGTACAAAACAAGGTTTAGGGATGATATATGAAGCTACAGAAATCCAAATGGCGAATTCCAGAGAAGGAAAACAGGGCATTGCAAGATGTATGGCCTCGCTCTTTGAAAAAAATACATATAGTTGAACCATCTAAGTCAATGCGGCATGCTGCTCAGAGCCTTGCGCTGGGTAATTATTCTGATCATGTGAACAATATATAATTTTTTTCAAATTTTTTTTTAAACTATCCGTGACAACTGAATTTGTCCTTGGAATTACCCTCACTCCCTATTCACAAAACCTATATGACTAGCAAAGTTAGGCATGCTTAAAAGAGAATAAAACGGAAACAAAGATAGGAACAAAAAAACAAAAGA
This sequence comes from Buxus sempervirens, assembly GCA_947561395.2. NCBI lineage: Eukaryota > Viridiplantae > Streptophyta > Magnoliopsida > Buxales > Buxaceae > Buxus > Buxus sempervirens. The sequence goes on from OX387183.1 coordinate 12,458,839, forward strand.
GGAAAGCAATAGAGTTGGCAGATTAATTCTATAACACATGCAGTCAACAAATTATCATACATGAATGCTGCCCTTTTCCCGCCTCACCCCTTGCTCTATCCTGTGCTTCTAGGATATTTTATTCTACTATTGTTTACATTCTTGTAAGGTTCTTAATTGACTGCTTGGATTGCTAAAATATTTGGGTGAAATGTTTCAGTTCTCTACAATTCTTCTAAATAAGTTATAGAGCATTTTTATTTTTTACCCCTATTACAATAATTTTACTATCACTAATCTACACTATGTACATTAACAGGTCACGTAATTAGATATTTTGGTCTGAGCATTCACATGTCTCACCTGCTTCTCCTTCCCTAAAATTTGCTATATGGATTTCTTGAGCTTCATCCAGAATCCCAGAACCCTGTTTTGTGCAAAAATTTTTTGAAATTTATACAGGCAGAAGTTGCATTGAACTTTAGGAAATTATGAAAAAAAAAAGTCAATAATGGTAGATTTGATTTACAAATCCTTCCAGTAAATTTTTTTTTTCTTTTTGTTAGATTTACTTAGACCCAAAAATTTTTATTTTATTTTTTATATCAGAAATATCTATTTAGCAAATGAATCAATGTTAGATTGCATGTTTTTAAAGTGCACTTGACTATAGAACAGAAATATTGGCTTTAAAAAGAAAAATGAAGGGGAAGAGGAATCCAAATTAAATCTTTTAAAATATTAAATGTGATTAATTAGTTTCAATTAAAGCAATAAAAGTCTCACTATTAGTAGAAAATATAATATTGCATGTGTATTGATTCAAAGACTTACAAGAGATGTGGGCTTTCTGAATTCATGAAATTAATTTGAGAAGTACAGCTAATAAAGTTGCGGAGAGAGTGAAGACTCCCATGTAAGGAAAGGAGAAGGTTGGGAAATGAGGATGAGGGGAAGCTTACCTTTGAAATCTTGTCAAAGCTGCTGAGGAAGTGAGGCAAGAAAGAGGGGCATAGCACTTGTTTTACGGTTTAGGCTTCAACTGATTAATGGAAAGGGGTAAGAATTAAGAAAGAGAGGGTAAGGCACTTGTTCTCGGGTTTTGTTGAATGGGAAAGGCTGAGTAAATTTTTAAAAGCCTTTTCGATTCTCCCGACACCTTGGTATGCAAAGCAGGAACAATAACCCTTGGCTATTCACTTACTGAACCTTCCTTGTCGCATTCGTGTTGCCGGCCCCTCTGTTGTCCTTATCCTAATCCAACCCAACCCCACTTTGCCCTTTCCCTCGTCAAAGAGATAAGGAGTAGGAAACACACGACATGAGATTATACCACGCAGAGTTTTGGAACTTCGCCGGCTTTTTGCTACTGTATTGTGGTTTACTGTGAGCCAAGTGATGTTAGGAAATTATGGCACGATCATTTTGAAGCAATGTCAGAAGATTTTAAACACCCACCTGAACAAGAAGTTGAATCTTAGATATCAAGAACTTCAAAAAGAGTCAATGTGTTCTTAGACAGTTTGGGCCGAAGTATTGCAGACTATGACTTGCCATCTGTAGTTATAGATGAATGCAGCGGCGATATTGCTTATGGATGGGAAATCCTAGATGAAATGAGTATAATAGTTCCTCCTGAAGATTATTGTGCATCAACAAATCTGAATATGGAGCAAAAGATAGCATATATAAATATATTGAATCGAATTGATGCAAAACAAGGTGGCATTTTTTTCATTGATGGTCCTTGTGGTACTGGAAAAACTTATCTCTATCGTGCATTACTTGCTACTATCAGATCTGAAAATTCAATTGCAATTGCAATAGCAACGTCAGGAGTAGCCGTTGCAATCATGCCAGGGGGAAGAACATCACACTCAAGGTTCAAAATACCTATAAATATCAAGGAGTCAAGTTTATGTAATATCTCTAAACATAGAAAAATTGCACAATTGTTACGTGAAGCAAAAATCATTATATGGGATCAAGCATCAATGGTGAAACGAATGGCGATAGAAGCTCTTGACAGAAGCTTGAGGGATATTTTAAGTACTGAAGAATTATTTGGAGGGAAGGTTAGTATATTTGGAGGAGATTTTCATCAGGTTCTTCTAGTAGTTCCTCTTGCTACCAGAGTTGAAACTATAAATACAAGTTTGGTGAAGTCATATGTTTGGCCAAAATGGAAAAATTGAAGCTAACACGTAACAAGAGAGCAAGGTCTAACTCTTCGTTTAGTGTATTCTTATTACGTGTTGGGAGCGGTGAAGAACCAACAATCTATGATGATATGATACAAGTCCCAGACGAAAACCAACAGTGTTTATTGTTAGACATCATAAATGAAAAGAAAATTCCTAATAGAAGAAAGCATATGGAAATTAAGACATATATTCTATGAATAAAATTTATGCTAACTCATTTCATAAAAAATATATTGAAAATTTGTATCCTAATTTTCCTAATCCTTTTCATCTTTTTCTTGGGAGGCTCTTCAAAGATGTTGCCATGCTTTATGAAAACTGCATCTTCCGAACAATTCTCTTGCTGTATTGCATATGCAGCTACTCTTTTTTCTTGCATGATCATTGTTGCTCTTTTTGTTCAACTTGATGAGGAAACAGTATATATTTCATTTGCATGCCAACAATTTATCATGGTATTTGCTGTTCCGTCCTTTCTGTAGTATTAGAAAATTAATAACAAGTATTCAGTAAGCTGAATAAAAACAAATTTTGTTGATTATTTATATGTAATCAAAATAGATGAATGCTTCTTCTTTTGATTTAATAAAATTTAATACTGAGTATCCTATTAGTTCTTCAGCTTCATCAGACAATGTGACAAATGCTTTTCGAGTTGAATCTGTAACTTTTAGCCTCAGCATATACCTGTTATTAAGTTAATAAAAGTTAGAATATTAGGTGAGAATAATTTTCATGTAATATTTTATCGAATGATCAATAATATTTTCGTGTTCAAAATATGACTAAATGCAAAATAATGAATAATATCTGAAACTCTGATAATGGATTTTCTATCATCGATTTGATATCTACTTCTTCTGCTTCTTTGAATTTTGTTGATATTTCCAATGATGAAACATTTTCAACAAAACTCATTTCAAACTTTGACCTATTTGTGAATTTGAATTAATTTAGTATTTGTAATACTATTGAAACAGAATGCAATTTTATAGAAGTTTTTAAGACATACCAATTCTTGTCTTGATCTGATTTTTGAATGCTTGAACATCTAATCCTTAATTTTTAAGCTAATAGATCTATTGCTCTTTCACTTCAAGAGTCTGCAATCTTTCCAGATGTCATGAATTTTGTATCTTGCTCTTTCACTTCAAGAGTCTTCAAGAATCTTTCCAGATGTCTGCATTCAGGAAGACATGAGGGGAAAAAGAAGAAAATCGGTTTGTCTCTTGCTTGGTTTCGTTTTATATCATCTAGGATCCCCACGGTATATTTTGGTGCTATTTTATTTATTTGTTTATTTATTAGGTCAGAGTACCAGTAGAGTCCAAATGACTGAAGATGAAGTGATTTTGCACTTCTTTCAATTTGATGGTAAATCCTTTTCCCATTAATGTCTCTATGTCAGTAATGTTAATCATCATTGATGATTTTAATCTCTGATTCATGTTAATTGTGCTTAAGGAGTTCATGCACAAAGGCGTGGTCTACTGGCTTGTAGATTGTCGAGAGCTTATTAAAGATCCATACTTGTACACATGAAATATTGGACCCGATGACAAATTCTTGTGGGTCTCAGAATTTCAGTGAAGTATTTCGTGTTTGAAATGATATAATTGAATAGAAGTGCTTGTCTTGACATTGTTGCCTTTTTGGTTGGGAAATTCTCTTGATTTCTAATATAGCTTATTGCCTAACCTAGCTGTCTTCTTATCGGAATTGCAACTTGTGTCTTGATTTGGCCTGTTTTAAAACCTGAGGTGATTCAAATGTTAATAATTTAGTCAAGCATTTACAGAATGGTAACGTGATGAAGATTCTCTAGATGAGGCATCAGTAGGTGTTCTTTTGGCAGTGATTACTGTTGGCGTGAGCTATCTCCACCAAGATTGAAGGAGGAGATCTCTCTCTTATTTTTAGAAGTATTATTTTTAGAAGTAATGTGTATAACCATAATTAGATTTCTGATCTGTAACCATAATTAGGTTTCTGTAGTTCTTTAAATAGATGATCAAAAGATGTAAAGATGGAGGAAGAAAGGAAGTTAATACAGAGGGTTATAATTCTGTCATGGTATCAAAGCTACGACCTTTGTGTCAAGATCTTAGTTAACCTGCATCTCGTCTTCCATGGAAGAGACCGATTCACACACGGATGAATCTCTACCTTCTTCCATCGTAGCCGAGTTAACCACAAAGATGACTGAAGTTCTCAGCAAGGCTTCAGCCCCAACCCAAACCTCCGACACTGCTACTGCTCCGATCGGCATCAAGTTGGATGGCACCAACTATGCTCTTTGGTCCCAAGTGGTCGAGATGTATATCTCGGGCAAAGACAAACTGGGATATATAAATGGCGATTTACTACAACCCTCTCAAACGGATCCTAGCTTTCGACGATGGCGCACCGATAACGCTATTGTTAAAGGTTGGTTGATTAACTCTATGGATCCCTCTCTTATCGGAAACTTTATTCGTTTCTCAACAGCCAAGCTGGTGTGGGATGCAATCGCTACTACCTACTTTGATGGGAGCGACACCTCTCAGGTGTATGATCTCCGGCGACGTGTGACCCATCTTAAACAAAATAACGGGTCACTTGAGAAATTTTATAACGACCTTCAAGGCCTCTGGCGTGAAATCGATTTTCGTCGTCCAAACCCAATGGAATGTCCAACTGATGTTCAACGTTACAATACCCTTGTTCAAGAAGATCGGGTGTACGCCTTTTTAGACGGTATTGATGACCGTTTAGATCATATCAGAAGTGACGTTCTGCAGTTAAAACCATTCCCTACCGTGGAGCAGGCTTATGCACATGTTCGGAGGGAGGCTCTTCGTCAAGCAGTGATGATGACGAGCAGTCCCGGTGATATACTAGGGGCAGGCCTATCCTCCAAAGGTATTAAACATGGCGTTAATTCTCAATCATCCTCAGGATCTCTTTCTTTGCATCACGGCAGATCCGGGTTCAAAAATCGTTCCACTCATGATGGCACTAAATGCTCTCACTGTGGGGGTGCAAAACATACTCGTGAGACATGCTTCAAACTTCATGGGTATCCCGAGTGGTGGAATGAACTTCAAAATCGGAAGCACCGTGATGGGGTTGGAAATGATGCAAATATTGGCAAGGTGGCAGTAGCGGCAGCGGAACCCCATCTTTCCCTCATTCCAGCCGAGAGTTCTACATCTAATCCAGGTAACGCTCTCCTTGGGTCTATTCGAGAGATTGATTGCAATGCTTGGATACTTGATTCCGGAGCAACGGATCATATGACATTCGATGCGAGTGATTTTTCTCATCGTTCCTACCCTCGGCGAACTAGCATTGCCAATGCTAATGGAGGCATCTCTTCGGTAACTGGGGCTGGAACTGTAATGTTGTCTCCAGCCCTACCATTATCTCATACGTTACTAGTGCCTTCACTTTCTCACAAGTTATTATCTGTAAGTCAAGTCACTAAAGATCTGAACTGCATTGTGCTCATTTACCCTACATTTTGTCTTATTCAGGATATTCTCACCAAGGAGATCATTGGGCGTGGTACTAAGAGAGGGGGGCTCTATTATATGGAAGATTTCAGTATCGGTCGAGCACACCATATGCACCGTCCTAGCGGCCGTAAAGTGGAACAGGTTATGCTTTGGCACTGCCGGTTAGGCCATCCGTCGTTTGGATATATGAAACATGTCTTTCCTGATTTATTTTTGGATTTATCAATATCAGAGTTTAAATGTGAAACTTGCATTTTAGCTAAAAGTCATCGGGTCCCGTATCCGTTGAGTATGAATAAGAGCCATGTTCCGTTTGCTCTAATTCATTCTGATGTGTGGGGTCCTTCCCCAAAACCTACTTTATTTGGTTTCCGCTGGTTTGTGATATTTGTGGATGACTGTACTCGGATGACTTGGACGTATATGTTGAAGCAGAAAAATGAGGTCTGTCATATATTTCAATTATTTCATAAAATGATTCAGACACAGTTCTCTGCCAAACTTCAAATTCTTCGATCCGATAATGGTGGAGAATATATGAATCAACCTCTCTGGGATTACTTCCAAAATCATGGACTAATTCATGAGACCTCATGCCCCCAGACTCCGCAGCAAAATGGTGTTGCAGAGCGCAAGAATCGCCACATACTCGAGACTGCTCGGGCCCTGTTACTTGGTGCTCATGTACCTAGCTACCATTGGGCGGATGCTGTCACTACTGCGGTTCATCTCATCAACCGTATGCCGTCAAAGGTTCTTGGGTTCAAGACTCCGCTACAGGCCTTGTCTACGTATGTGTCATTACCCACCATACTGATGCTCCCGCCTCGCATTTTTGGGTGTGTTGCGTTTGTCCATCTCCACAAGAACCAACGCACAAAATTGGATCCTTGTGCTGTTCGGTGTCTGTTTTTGGGATACGGAATACATCAGAAAGGGTACCGGTGCTACAACCCCACTACTCGGCACACCTATGTGACTATGGATGTCACGTTTCTCGAATCCGATAATTTCTACTCTCATGCCGAATCCAATTCTCCTCTTCAGGGGGAGACACAAATAGAAGAGATGAATTGGTTGACATTTGATTGGTTCAAGGACACTGAGACAACACCTGATGATCTCAAGGACACCGAGATCTTATCTAGCATGCCTCAGTCAAACAGTGAAGGACCAAGTCCAAGACCGATATCTCCAGAAGACGAAGCAGCGATATCCCCCCACTCTTCGGTACCTAACGACCCATCTCCAGAGAATATCGCTGAGGTAAGCTCTCCTATCACACCTCAAGTTTCTAACAGTATGGATACTCCTGTGGGTTATGAGTTACCTTTCAGATACAATCGAGGCAAACCACCAGTCAAGTATTCTCCGGAGGTGGAAAATAAAAAATCGAAATATCCAATTGCCAACTATGTAGCCACAAAAGATCTATCTGAACCCCTTAAGAACTTCAGGAATGAAGTCTCATCACATCATGTTCCCACAAGTGTGGAAGATGCTCTGGAGGATCCTAGGTGGATCCAAGCTATGAAAGAAGAAATGGAGGCCTTGCTGAAAAATGAAACGTGGACTCTCGTTCCCTTACCAGAAGGGAAGAAACTAGTGGGGTGTAAGTGGGTATTTTCCATCAAGTACAAAGCTGATGGAACAGTGGAAAGGTACAAAGCTCAACTGGTGGCGAAGGGATATACGCAAACCTATGGCATAGATTATCAAGAGACGTTCTCACCTGTGGCCAAGTTGAATACCATCAGGGTTCTACTATCTCTTGCAGCAAATCTTGATTGGCCATTGAACCAGTTTGATGTAAAAAACGCATTTCTTCATGGAGATCTTGAAGAAGAAATCTACATGGATGTTCCTCCGGGTTATATGGCGAACTCTAAAGCTAAGGTTGTTTGTAAGCTACAACGAACTTTGTATGGCTTAAAACAATCTCCGAGAGCATGGTTTGGACGGTTGACTTTGGCAATGAGAAAATATGGGTTTCAACAAAGCAACTCCGACCATACTCTATTCTTGAAACATCACCAAGGTAAAATAACTGCTTTGATAGTCTATGTAGATGATATGATCATTACAGGAAATAACCCAGATGAGATGGCAAGACTTCAAGAACAATTAGCCACAGAATTTGAGATGAAAAATTTATGAGGACTCAAATATTTCTTGGGAATTGAAGTTGCTAGATCTAAAGCTGGCATTTTTCTTTCCCAACGAAAATACATCCTAGATTTACTATCAGAAGTTGGATTATTGGATTGTAAGCCTGCAGATACACCAATAATCCAAAACCACAAGCTTGGAGACTACCCAGACCAGGTGCCAACAGATAAAGAAAGGTATCAGAGATTAGTGGGAAAGCTTATTTATCTCTCTCATACACGACCTGACATCGCTTATGCGGTAAGTGTGGTAAGCCAATTCATGCACTGTCCTAGTGAAGATCATATGAACGCCGTGATTCGTATTCTCCGATACCTAAAGTCCTCCCCAGGAAAAGGACTTATGTTTACAAGGAACAACCATCTACGGGTAGAAGGTTACACAGATGCTGACTGGGCAGGAAATATCTCTGATAGGAAATCCACGTCAGGGTATTTCACGTTTGTTGGAGGAAACCTGGTTACATGGAGAAGTAAGAAGCAAAAAGTAGTGGCCTTATCAAGTGCTGAAGCTGAGTTTCGTGGGATGGCTAAGGGACTGTGTGAACTCCTCTGGCTTCGAAGACTGTTAACTGAAATTGGCTGTGCCCCGGAAGCTGAGATGAACCTATGGTGTGATAACAAGGCGGCAATTGACATCGCCCATAATCCGGTTCAACATGATCGGACCAAACACGTGGAAGTAGATCGACACTTCATCAAACAAAATCTTGAAGCCAAGATAATCCGATTCCCATTTGTTAAATCCGAAGATCAGCTAGCAGACATTCTTACAAAAGCCGTATGTGGTAGGAGTTTCTACAACTCACTTGGCAAGTTGGGTATCCGAGATCTATAGATACCAACTTGAGGGGGAGTGTTGGCGTGAGCTATCTCCACCAAGATTGAAGGAGGAGATCTCTCTCTTATTTTTAGAAGTATTATTTTTAGAAGTAATGTGTATAACCATAATTAGATTTCTGATCTGTAACCATAATTAGGTTTCTGTAGTTCTTTAAATAGATGATCAAAAGATGTAAAGATGGAGGAAGAAAGGAAGTTAATACAGAGGGTTATAATTCTGTCAATTACATGTTCAAAATTTAAATATTATTAAATTCATTAAATAAATAATGACATATATGATTATTGAAATAACAGTTTGAGAGTGCAAGTAAAGCATATGGAAGAATATAACATCAATGCAAATACTTAGTGTGTATTTCATTTTCGATTAGCAGTGTTATTGCCAAGCAGATGGAACGGCATAATAAATTTGGCTTTTAACTGAAGAAAATAATTAGATAGAAAAAGAAGAAACAGAGTAGCTGTTTGGGAGAGAGTGTTTTGTGGGTGTGGAGGGGGCGGGCGGTGGGTGGGTGGGTGGGGAGATGTGTATGGGAACAGCTGGAAATTTTTTAAAGTTTCTGATTTCATTTTTTTTTTTTACTTTTATCTACACATCCGGTCCCACTAAAAGTAAATAAACTAAATCCCTTGAAGGTTTGCCTTCTTATTGGGTCATTTTCCTTTTCTCCATTCTTGGCTGTGGAGTGGTGAGAGAAAGGGAGATACTGCTCGCCTTATTCATAAGTCCTTTTTCTCTTTTCTGTTTCTTGATCTCTTAATGCAATTGTGGACATCAGCTCATGTTTTGTGGCCGTAAACTCTTGAGGTCTGATTATAGTGTAAGACTAAATCCCATACCAGAGACATCCCTAGAACCTAAATGTCATAAAGAAGGAGCTCAGATTGGAGAAAATCATGATAGCTATTCTTGGTTTTACAAAGTCTAATTGACCTGGAGGAAAACAGCCTGAGATCTTGATGAACAAATACTGCATTGTCTATAGAAGCTCATGAATTAAGTGAAAGAATATAGGATTGTTTGGAGAACTGTATTTAGCAAAATTAGAGGCCATCATAGATGGTTTAGACAGCATCATGGTAGCTTTACTTTGTTTTAACAGGTCCATGATTGCTTTTGTAACCAAAGATCCTGTTCATGGGACGGAGCTTCCAAGCTTGGCAGTAAAAAAGTTGTAGGCGAAGAAGGTATTTATATGCTTTGACGGTTAAAGTTACTTCCCAGCTTTGACCTTTCGCAATTCCAACTTTTTGTGTACATCTAGCCACAACTAATTTTACTTTTCAAATTAAGCATCTCATTTGAAAACCATCTTATATAACACAGACGTAAGGTCTAGGGTACCGAAGAGTAGATATATCATTTTAAAGTTATTCTTTTCCTTTGTAATAAAATATTGCAATTGCAATTATTTATTGGAATCGTATTTTGTAGTTCTTTTTCTTTGCATAACACAAAATGGACTTCGAGAAATAACTTCAAATATGGTACAGCACAGAAGATAAGTTTTAATTTAAGCATCAATATTAGTATGTTTTTGTTACTGATGTAATGTGAGCACATGTATTGGAACCAGATGCTTTGATGCTTATCAGACCCAATAGTTCATAATGTTTCTACAGTTATTTTAATAGTGAATTTAAATTGATTATATGATTCATGGGCAAGTATAGCATAACATGGAGATGATCGGTATTGAAATATGGACTTATCAAGCATGTACAATTGAACTGAAGAAATGGTTTTGACATTCTGAAATTGTAAAATCATTTAACACTGCCAGCCAACCAAGTTAAGTCTAGAAAAGGACATCATGGAGTAATTGTTATCCATGTATCGAGCTTGTAATATACGTTCATGCCTTATGTACTGTATAGATGTAGATTTTCGCTTGATGTCCATATTTGCTTTTGTAATATACATGTTAGAAACAAATTTGACCTTTTCCTTCTTAGGATGAATGAGTCATAAACTTCCAGAGATTGAAAAGTCATTAAAGGTAAAAGTATAACTTTGAAAACTAGGTTAACAAAAATTTATATTTGTATCGTGGGAGGAAAGAGACAAAAGCATGTTAGAAGTGGTCTAAAATTAATGACGTAACATAATTCCTTATGTACTATAGAACGTGTACACACAGAGACAAAAAGCCTCTGTCTATATTGATTGTAATCTTAGTGGTTTTTTTTTTTTTTTTTTGGGTAGGAATTGTAATCTGAGTGTTGCTCCTACCTTTTTAAGGGAAAATTAATTTTTAGTGGCACTTTATCAAATTATTTAAGATTTAGTCAGCAAAGTTTTGTGTTTTAACTTTTAGTGCACCTTTATCAAAATAATTAATTTTAGTGCTATTTCACTGTTACACGTAAATTCTTTCAAAAATACCCTTATACAACTTACTTCCGGGAATTGTACAAGCAATAAATTGACTTGTACAAGCCATTTTAGACTTCTACAAACAATAAAATGACTTGTACAGGTCAATAAATTAGCTTGTATAAATCATTTGGATGAATGATATAAGGGCATTCTTGGAATATCGGATTGATAATAGTAAAATGATATTAAAAATTAATTATGTTGATAAAGATGTATTAAAAGTTAAAACTCAAAACTTTACTGACTAAATCTTAAATAATTTGATAAAACACCACTAAAAATTAATTTTCTCTTTTTTGAACCGTTTAACATGTATCATAGATCAGATGTCTTCCCAGGCACACATAACATGTGGTATTCACTGAATGACATTACCATACGGACCCCCGATAAAAGCATATTTTGTCCTCCAGGGAGTCCAATTATTAAACCGCATAATCCCCCATCCATTTTCCATGCGTTGCCTAAAATAAAAGGACACCTCTAATGCCTTTGTCTCCCACAAGGTCAAAATATGATTACAAGGTCAAAATATAATCATATTTTGACATTTAACGTAAATGTAATTCCCACGCACGTGCATATTTACTAGTCAACAAAAATATACTTGGTAAGCTATAAGGCACAAGTTGATTTTAATTAATACTTTATTATATATAAATCCTTCAATGCCATTTAGCTTAGGACTTTGCGTGACCTTTTGTCGAAATTTCACAGGCATGTTACTTATGTCATCGCTGAATTTTTCTTGGCTCCGTGCTGAAAAATTTTTAAAAATTAATAAATCCAAAGTAATTACCAAAATTGTTGAAAAACATATTTTAAAGTTTTTTAAAATCTAAAAATTTTTAAATTAGAGTTTCTTACATTTATAAATGATTATGATATTCTACAAAATAAAATAAAAAAATTATACAACATCCCTTAGAAATATATATACACAATTCCCACCCCCACCCACACACACATACACATAAAATTTGTTATCAAGACTAGTATGCTTACGTATACTAACTAATTTTTGGTGTATGACCATCATCAAGGCAACGGAATCATCTACAAACTGAATTTCTTCTTGCTTTTGGAATGGGTTGTTTTTCTTTATACCCAAAAAATAGAAGGGGTTTCTGTATTTCAAAGTGGTTTCCACATAAAACATTTAGAAAAAGTAAAAAATACTTACCCTGGGAAGCTCTACGTGGAAGCATCCCATTTTAACAATATGAAGCAACTCATTCAAGAATTGTTGACTATACCGTCCCATCTTTTGAGTTGCTAGAATCTACCAAAAATTTAGTACATTTGCGATACTTAGACCTTTTTGTACCTTAATTAGAAGATTACCATAATCGATAAATGCTCCTTACAATTTACAGACATTGCTTTCACGAAACTCTTTAAAGCTAATAGAGTTGCCTAGCAACGTGGGAATCATAGAACATATATAGAACAAAAATTCTGGGTTAATCCAACTTTAATAGTGATTCATATAGATGGTCGTTGCCATTGACATTGAATTTAGCTTTCATAAGCTTTTCATTTCATCAGAAAAGTAAGAGAACTAGTGATGGTGATAGCATTAGAATTTCAAACGTTTACTTGTATATGTCGAATTCTTCTTCATGCTGGCTAATATGGCTTCAAAAAATTGGCTCCGAACGAGCTGTAGAAGATATGAATCATCTTCCGTCCACCCTAAATGAAAATCTTGGCTACGCCCTCAACCTCATCCCTTCAATGAAGTGCCTGATGGCATTAGCTAGCCTAGGGATTTTCATTAAAAGAGAGAGAGGAAGAAAGAAAGATGCTGCAACATATATAAAGATTAATTCATTGAATATGATTTCTCTAACAAAAATTCCTTGGTTGGTGAAACATAATCCTGTCCATGAAAGGGTTCCAGTATTGTTGCACAATAAGGCAAACCCTGAATGTCTCTTTCTGGAGAGCCATGGATTGTTTCTGGGACGAGTTCATAGATGAAAAAGTAAATAAAGTTCATTTGTTTTCTTATGGCTTACTCTCTTATAATGTTGTCTTTAGCCTTTGTTGCTTGCTCAACATAGCTTTCTTTTCATCTTGTTCCCTAATTCTATGTTAAATGACTTGACACTCACGTATAATATGTCCAAGATCAAGTGGCTTTTGGCTTGAGAGGACATAACACATTCATCAGACCAATGCCAATGGAAATCGTCTACAGCAAGGGTGTATACACCACCACCACTCCCTCCCCCAGCCCCAAAATTGAATAGTGGGCCCCACAATTATATGAGGGGCCACAAATTCTGCTCTACCCAAAGGAATAAAACAGTGTTATTCCAACCTTACACATAAGGTTGCTTATCAAGCCAAGCCAACATGGGAACAGCACAGCCCAGCACGCTTAAAGCATGCCAATGCTTGGCATGGTCAGGCCCGGCACGGCATGGCCCAGCACCTATTAGCAGGTCGTGCCGTGCCTAGGGTACTGGGCACTAGGCCCATCAAGGCATGATGGCTTGGCGGGCTACATGGCACACTTTAAGCATGCCATACCATGTCAGCCCGCAGGTTTGCATTAAAAAGAAAGGGTTTTTTGGCATTTTTTTGGGGTTTTTACTCTTTTTTTCACAATTTTGAGGAAAATTGTATCCCAATATATGAAAAAAAAAAAAAAAAAAGGTATGTGAATAGTAAATATATTTTTTCAAATTTTCTGTATTATTATTTTTTTTTATTTTTTTCTATTTTTATGAATTTTTTAATACATTTATTATGCGGCCCATGGGTGGCCCCCTAGCCCGAGTGCCATGGCCCAACGCTGCATAGCCCAGCCGTAGTTGTGCCACGGACTAGGCCGTGCTTGGGGTATTGGGTTATAGGTTAGGCATGGCACGGCCCATCTCCCAGGTGGGTTGTGCCGTGCCCGGCCCGCAACCTACCAGGCACGGGCTAAGGGTGCCCGTGCCGGGCTCGACCAACCCCTTAGCAACCATACTTACACATATCCGGCTACAAGACAGAGCTACGAGGACTTGTTGCTGCTTATAAGAACAATAAACCTTTATATTTTTCATATATGGCAAACTTCACCATCATGGTTGGGATGACACCATTGACTGATATATCAAAAGAAGAAGAAAAGGGGGAAAATCTCATGTTTTTGGGGTCACAAAATTGGACTTTCACATGGTCTTCACCACCAAAATTATTAGGTCCCAATTCTAGAACTTCACCCATTTGTGCAAACACAGAGAAGAATATCCATGGGCATAAAATTTTCTCACCATTTTTCCTACCGCATTTTCTCTCGTAAGATAACAAAAAGCAGCAATAAAGAGCAGTTTCATTTTATCCCAAAAAAGGCGATAAATATACATCAAAACCCTAACATTGTTATGGAAGAAATTCGTGCAGACACCCCATTTGTCCGCCATTTCTACCACAAAACAAAGAAACAACAGTACGACCCAACGACACAAGAAAACCCAATCTTCCTTGCCATATCCATTTTCAAAAACAAAACCAAGTCAAACGAAATGGGAATCGAACAAGATAAAACGAGTGGCATTAACTCAGTTCAAACAGACAACACAGCTCGTGCTATGCCTCCAAGATGTGAAGAGGCATAGTAGCAATGAAGCGAGGCAGGAGATGACGAGATTGGTTCATAGCGATGTCGGCGAAAAAGTTTCAAATGGGTGGTTCAAAGCGGTGACGGCAAAGAAGCTGCAGGGGGATTCTGCCAATGTTTGAAGAAGGCATAGTGTCGACTAGGATGTAGAAATTAAGACTAGTAAAGCCAAATATGCAAATTTCTACAAACCCCTAATTGAGATTACTTGAAACCCATTAAGAGAATAAAAGAAAATTGAATGGATGGGTCTGAAACAGCCATATTTTGTAATGATCTATGCATGTAACAGTTCACATAAAAGGTCCAAATATCTATAAATAGTAAGCCTTTGGTTTTATTTTTACAAATACAGGTTTCAAATTTGTGCCTCAATACTCAAAATTAGACACAGGAAAATGATTTTATTTACTTATTTCATGCAGCACGGTTTAGGCTTCAGCAGCTTTGCTTTCATTAACACAAGATTCATCTAAAATTCTAACTGAAGGACCTCATAAGCTGGCACTTTCAAACCATATAAATTTAGGTTCTCAAAGCTTATGGATTCACAATTACTTCAAAGTAAAAGATTTTGTTGTGAACAGGCATATGCATTATGACTTGCCTGGGCATTCACCTGACTGCCACCAACAAACAACATACCCTGCTCATGAATCGGTTTCCTAAGAAAACTCTGCAGAAGTTCACATACAAACATTGCATAGATCCTTATACAATGATGCATATTGATTTTCAACTCTAGAAAATAGGTCATTCGGAAAGTGGCCACTCTTTGAGTAAAATCCAACAAGAGCTAAATAAGTATAGCCATGATATAAACATTCAGTTACTAACTAAATATGTTATGAACTTGAAACATTTTATAAATAAGCACCAATTCCATTTCAAACCTTTAGTCACTCAAAGTGAAAGGATTAGACTCCAAACATAACAACTTTTAAATACCAAATTAGGTGTCTAGTTTTGATGTGTCCTACTGCAGAGTATAATCAAGATTCAAATATTTAAGAAAGTGAAGGGTTATTATAAGTGGTTGGAGCTTGAAGCAAACATTGGTTCCAAAAAATATACAAGAAGATTCAATTACAGCCATCATTGAGCGAGTAATTTGGGCTCAGAACCTCTGAGGCGCTCTCTGTAAAATTTGTGTTGGACTTAGCACCTGCAATGCACATTTCAACAAAATGTCTTTAATCTACCGAATGATCTTAAGCTATTGCAAATAATGAGGAGTCAATGAAGAAGACCAAATTATTTCCTTCAAGTGTGTTTGCATGTGTGTGTATGAAAGAGAGAAGAGGAACAACATGGCATTACAATCGGATATCTCTTACTTAAAAATAAATGCTCTCCAAGTGTTTTATATAACAAGTAAACTAAAACGAATGCCATACATTGATGAAAGTGGAGAATGGTCTTTGCATAATTAAACTGAAAAATTCAAATCAAGTATGTGAATGATATTTTTCAAGTAGAGATATACCAGTTTAAAATTATGTATACGTTAAAATAAATATAGATTTGCTTCAGATTGAATGGAGCAAAAGAAAAAAGGAAAAAAAAATGAGGACCCTGACTAAGCTAGCTGTAGTTGCCTGAAGACACGAGGCTGCAGTGAAACATAGATGGAGTGGCTGCCAAGAATTCAAGATAGATAATGGTAATAATGAATTGTGCATGCATAAAAAAAATTAAAAAAAAAAAATTAGCATATGCTATTTATTTAGTAAAAATTGTAAATTAATTATCCTCTACCTTGATCCTTGAGGTTGACTGTTGAGGTCTTCAGAGCGAGAAGTTGAGTGGATTGAAAGATGGTCAATTCATGAACGATCAGTTAACAACTTTCCATCAATCACAATGTTCTCGGCTAAAATGGATGAGCCTTTAATCTTCTCCTTGCACCATTGTTCTAGAAGAGGGCACCGATTGATGTCCAGCTGACAGAGCGTGGTGGGCAATTCTTGGTCACGTGATAAGTCCAGTTTAGGACAATTATGGAAGTTTAAGAATTCGAGGGAGGTGAGGTGCTGCATTCCATTGGGCAGAGCTTCAAGATCGGGAAATTCCCAAATGGTAAGAGAGGTAAGAGTGTTGGGTAGCAAACATTCAGGAAGGGACGCTATGCCCCCACGTCCATTGATGGTGAGCCTTTTGAGAGATGTGAATGTACTAAAATCAAATTCACTAGGCGATAAAGGCAAGGAAGTGTTTTCATCAATGGAGATTGTGAGTGATTGCACGTTATCTGGAGAAATACCTTGCGGAAAGGACTGGCAATTTGTGACGCGTAAACTGCGTACAGATGCGAGGCGACGCGACTGATCTGCTCGGGACCTCAGAGAGGTAACATTGTCTAGGCGTGGGCATCCGCAGACATCCAATTTCTCCAGAGAGGGGAGATTGTGTAGGCCCCCAGGTAAAGACTTTAGATTCTCACAATCTGTGATACAAATACGTTTGAGCATGGTGGGAAATTCCTTCTCTTCCAGAAAGGACCCGATGGCTGGGCAATTCTTGACCGTCAGCTCTTGTAGAGAGCTTAGGTTGTGCAACCCATCTGATAGCATCTCCAGTTTTCCACAAGAACCTATTACCAACCGTTGAAGAGAAGTGAGGTGATCACGTCGTAATACACCTCCTACGACCTCGTTGAGTTGCCTTGGAAAAGCAGTCAATTCTTCACAACGCTCTATTTCTAATTTAACCAGTGCAGGAAAGCAGTTGGAGACTGTCATGAGCTTGGGACACCTCTGTATTTTGAGATGCTGTAGGCAAGGGAATGCTTGTTCGCCTTCTCTTTCAATTGTGTCCCATTCCGGCATTTCAGGGTTGTATTGAGAGAAGGCAGTCAATTCATTACAATCAGATATGTATAATTCAACCAGTGCAGGGAAGCAACCGGAGACTGTTTTAAGCTTCAAACAGTACACTATTTTGAGATTTTGGAGGGAAGGGAATTCTTGTTCACTTTCTTGTCCAACTCTGGTCCATTCCTCCCATTGCCCCATTCCAGACATAGAAAGTTCTTCCAGGAAGGGTAGCTTCCCTAGTGGAGGGAGAGACTCACAGTTTTCACAATTGAGGAGACTCAATTTCACCAAATTAGAGCAGCATGAAGGATCCTTTAGCCAACGTGAGAAACTTGATCCATAATAACCGATAACAGCAAGTCCTTTTAGATTGGCGTGAGGTTTTAGTCGTTCCAGTACATCCTCTGCATCACTTTCGACCTGTGAATGACATTTTGATTTATTCCATACCAGCTTCAGCGTCTGAAGGTGCTGTTTATTGATTAAGTCGATCTTCTTGCGAACGGGATTTCTGATAGTCTCTAGCCCTGAAATCTCAAGACTCCCTCGGAGATGCTCCAAGTCTGTCAACTCCTGTATTCCAGCTCCATTATCTTCATCTACTATGAAACGTGGCAACATTTGAAGCTCCTTCGATTTACCAACTCCTCGTGACATATTTTGTAGACCATTACATCCTTCAACGTCAAGATATCGAAGATTGACTAGGTTTCCCATGTTGCGAGGCAACTCTTTTAGCTTCCAGCATTCCCGTAAGAGCAACATCTGTAAATTGTAAAGATCATTTATGGATTCTGGCAATCTTATAATTGAAGTACTAGAAAGGTCCAAGTACCGCAGAAGTACCAAATTACCAATCGATTCTGGCAATTCAATAATGTTCTTATGATTTCGCAAACTTAGTACACGTAAGCATACTAGTTTTGATAGTAAATCATGTCGAACTTCAATAGGTATGGGCTGCAAAGTCTGCAAACCGTCACGAAACGATATGAAGGTCCGTAATTTACTTGGTGTTTCAAATCTTTTCATGGCCTCATATTTGTGTTTCCAATATGACAAGTGGCGAGTCTTTTCAGAAATTTGTCTCTCCAATTGCTCCTCATCATCCATTGTAAAACACATTTCTCCTGAAGCAGCTCGGGCCAAATCATTGATCAGGTCATGCATTACAAATGTTGAATTATCCTCACTGTATTGTTGGAAGATAGACCTTGACACTAGATCACAAAAATACCCATCCCCTACATCCTCCATCCTTTTCTTTGATTTTAAATTTTGCCTTTTCCCCACAAATCCTTCTGCCATCCACAAACAGATTAATTCCTCCTTATCAAACAAATAGTCCTTGGGGAATATCCCACAATAAGCAAAGCATCTCTTTAAGTGTGCAGGCAAATTATAGTAACTCAACCATAAAGCCGGACCAAGTTCAGTTTCTTGATCGAGTAAATCCCATATCTCGTTGTGCAATATATCCTCCCAGTCACTCTCCTTTCGCTTAGAACGCAATAAGCCTCCTAGTGCCTTTGCAGCCAAGGGCAAGCCCTTGCACTTTCTTGCAATGTCCCTACCAATTCCTTCCAAATCTTGCCTTGCATCTGAATTTTGAATTGAAAAGGCATGTTGCTTGAACAGCAAGAAACAATCATCCTCTGACAACAACTTCAGACGGTGAGGACAAACTGTTCCCGTAATTGAAGAAACCGTCTCACTTCTTGTGGTTATTATGATCCTACTCCCTTCAGCCCCAACTCTAAAGGGAGTGCTTAGAGCAATCCAATCCTCGTACTTGTTGGTCCACACGTCATCTAAAACGAGCAAAAATTTTTTCTCCTTTAATGTTTCCTTTAATTTGTCATGAAGCAGAGACAACTCCTGCAAACCACAAGGATTCCCATTCGCTGACTCTATGATGACCTTTGTTACCCGATTCACATCAAATGCATCTGATACACATACCCACGCTTTCAATTCAAAATGTTTTTCCACTTTTGAATGGTTGTACAATTCTTGAGCAAGGGTAGTTTTGCCGATCCCACCTGGACCGACTATGGGAATCACACCAACAGTTTTATCACAAGGTTTCTCTGGTACCAGCAGTTTAATCATCTCCTCAACATCCTTGTCTCTACCATAGATGGGATGTTCAATCACCAAGGAGCTCGTTGAAAATCTTGGTTCCATGGTCACAATAGCCGAAGTTCCTAGTGTCCCCTCCGCCAATTTAAGATTATTCATTTCTTCGGCAATTTCCTCTAACCTCTTGATGATATTCTCTATATCGGTTTTTATCTCCTCCTGTAATGAATGAAAAGGTTCATTTCAGGACTCAAGTGGCGAATAACCGTTATCAATCTTGGATTTCATCTCAACATTTAAGGAAAAAGATAATAGTTAATTGAAGTGAGAGAAGGAGTTTAAACGATCTCATACCTGAGTAGAAGATTTTTGGTTTTCAATCAGGTCCAAGACGTCCTCGGCATCATAGACAACATCTTTGAGCTCTTCTAACCACATCCTCACTAGTTTGTTTTTGGATTGCTTTGCTTCTGCATCGCTAATCACGGCCAGAAGTTTTTGCACCACCTTCTTCATCCCTTTCAGGTCGGATTCGACCCCACATTGAGATGCATAATACTGTAACACAGAGGCCAACCTGTCAAAGGTTACCTGAAGTAATGCACCCACAATCGTCTCAGCCCAAGGCATATTTCCTTCTCTATTTGCAAAGAGGATGACAGAAAATGTAACCAGAGAATCCAAAAAATGCAACTGATTCAGCTGGTGAAAAAGAACAAGAATAATCCGGCAGCCTCATACGGGATGAAATCACCTTGGATGCTCCAACGGTGGCTGTAATTTCAATGTCAAATATGTAAAACAGCCACCGTTGGATGTTGCACGTGGCAGCATCCACGGTGGCTGCAGAGTCTATCGCAGCAACCCTGCGGTATAGACGATATCATCACGCCTCGATACATCCCAGGTAGGGCTGTCAATGGGTCGGATAAATATCCGAATCCGATCCGAATTCGACCCGATTATCCGAATATGGATCTTAGCTTTAGATCCGATAATCCGAATAAGATCCGATTATCCGAATCCGATTATATTTGGATTCAAATATGGTATTGCACATATTCGACCCGATAAAAGATTCGACCGTTTATTTTTGTATATATATTATGTTTTTTTAGGCCTTTTAAAGTCTTTTTATATATTAGTATAGAAAGAATGAAGGTTTCATATAATATTCATTGATTTAATGTCATAGTATAAGACAAATATGAATTAATACATCCTTATTTGATCCAAAACCTCCTATTTTGAAACCTTTTTTGCTCTGAAATTCCATTGTCCAGAACAAGCCGGTTGTTCTAAGTTCCGAGGTACGGTTTTTTTTGTTAGTCGCTCAATACCTACTATTGTGTGGTGCTTCAAATTTGAAGTTCAAACCCATTTCTCATTTAAATCCCTCTCTGACTTCGATCCGAATCCGATCCGAATTCGATCCGAATCCGAAATTGGCGAATTCGAATATAAGATTTAGATCCGTGGTTTGAATACGGATCTGAAATCTAAGATCCGAAAACATTCGGATTCAAATATGAATATACATATATCCGACCGTATCCGACCCGTTGACAGCCCTAATCCCAGGTCAGTCACTCTTTTTTTTTTTCCCGTAGAAAGCATAAAGTCAATATATTTAAAAGATCTGGGAATACAAAGGCCCCTTCTGTCGTCTAACAGATAACTTTCCAGGCCAGTCTACTCGGTTTGAAAGAAGTTCAAAAGAGGAAATTAACCCTCTCTTTTGAAAGTTAATTTTAAGGGGGTGGGGGCAAACAAATGTGTGAGGGACCCACGCAGTTAGGAAATGGTGAAATTGGCTGTGATATTTTTTCAAAACAATTTAGATTCAGTTGTTCAATTCTAAGTAATTGAGATTTAGTAATACTTTTTTAGAATCTATATCAATCTACGCTTAGGCTCTGTTCGGTTTGGTTTGGTTTTATAGTGGTTCGGTTCGATTTTGGTACAAAAATCCTTAAACCGAACTAAGTCGGTTCGGTTTCGGGGTTTCATGTTCGATTAAACTGAACCGAACTAAAACCGAACCGAATTCATGTTTTTCCTTAAACCGAACCGAACCAAATTCATATATATATTATAATATATAATCTATTTTTTATATATATGTAATATAATATATGTTAAACTTATATATATATATATATATAATATATGTTTTATATATAATATAATATAAAAAACCTTTGTTTGAGATAAAAATATATTGGTCTAACTTGAACCGAACCGAACCGAATAGTTTTCATGTAGTTCGGTTCAGTTCGGTTTGGGTTTCGGTTTTTTTATATATTTTCGATTCGGTTTTCAATTCGGTTCTGTTTGGTTTAACTATATATATTTTCGGTTTGGTCTTGGGTTGACATCAATCCAGACCGAACCGAACCAAGTTGCACCCCTAGCGCCGACGACCTAGCTGTCTACATGGTTGGGTTGACGAAACAGGGGAGGCTAAGATGAGAGATCAAACCTCAACATGCCCTCTTTCTCCTCTTGTTTTGCCAAAGACATGAGCAGATGATTTCGACCGGAGGAGATGTCTTGATATGGGATTCAATTATACTAGCTACCAGGAGTTCTCGGTAGTAGTACAGAAGGCCTGGGGACACCATGGCCAGAGAAATCTGCTGACCTGATACACATCTCATTGCCCTGTGTAGAAAAGTCGGTCATACATGAAATTAGGAATCCGTGTTCAAAAACTTGAAATTTAATTGTTACCATTCTCAAGTGTTGTTGCATGCTTGATGCTTTATTATCTCATAGTTTTGATTCTTATTGTCTCGATTATGTAGCCAAAGAACCAGAATTCACTTGTGAAAAGCAAGAATTTGTGAACCTATTTAGGGGCTGTGAGGATATCTCCATATTTGAGTTGTTCACTTTGTCTCTGGGTTCCTGTTGACATTATTTGGTTGGAGAAAAGCTCTTGCATTAGTTTTCCTAGTGTGGGTACCTTGTAAATCCTGAATCATCTAACCATTCGAGCTATAGTGATTGCTTTAGTCTTTTTAATGGTTAACCATTGGAAAAGCCTTCCCCCGGCCTGGGAAATTTTGCAGATTTTGTAGAAAAGAAATTTCTAATGGTACCTAATCATTTTGGCCAATTAAATCCTTGCTACTAGAAGAGGCAAAAAAAAAGTTACTCCCTCCCTCTCCTTGATCAACTCGTTCCAGTAGAAAATACCTTGTAACTTTGAGGAGATGAATCAAAATTTCTAGTTTTTAATACCAAGGGCATCCTCCTGTTGAGCTAGCCTTCTTCTGTCATATCTAGACAGGATAAAAGGCTGAATGAGATCCTATTGCATGGAATTTAAATGGGGTTGGATGGGTTTGTAATTTAAAGGGTAAATCCTAAGTAATGACTTTGCTGCTTTATTTCCTTGAAATCAGTCGACAAGATGATGACATTTATAATTATCTTAAAGGCCTTTCTCACCTACAGAGACTAGTGTGAGAGAGACTTGGCAAGAGTTAATAAGAAAGACAAATATGCAGAAATGCAGTCTCATAAACCATTTATGTCTGATAAACTAAGTTGTGATACATGTAGTATTTCTATTTCTACTTCTGATAACCATTTTTAGTTGCATTTGTATAAGAAAAGAAAAAAGAATAAAATTATAAAACATTTTCCATTTTACATACAAACACTTGGAAAATTTTCTTCTGGAATGGAAAATATTTTCCGTTGAAACAAACAGAGCCTTAATGAAGAATTTTTTCCAAAAATATCTCCAAAAGACTGAAATCTTTTTTACTTTACATGTCTTTTGACACTGATTTTTAATTACGTTCAAAAATACCACTACTTCACAATTACCTATACTTGAATGACTAAATCTGAATTATTTGAAAAAATATCACTAAAAACCAATTTTCCCCTCAGAAAATGGGGAAATTTATGAAATGCCTCTTTTTAAGAAACTTTACCTTTAGGCGAGTACTTCAAATTTAGAAGTCTGGTTTCCGTGAAAAATTATGAAAAAGGTCTCACATGTATAGCATGTGAGCACCAATAGTAATGAGCTGGAAATGTTTATAAGTGGAATTTCTAGGAACAGTCATCTATATCTTCCCTCTCTCATCAGCCTGCCTGCAATGGTTTTCCCTCAACTGGCCCACTCCTTTCCGGGTTGATCCTTCTTGGGATTCAGATGAGCTTTTTGGGCGCCGCTCATTGTGCCCAGCAAAACGCCTGCGGCAACTTCTCCTAGTTTCGTCAAATACTGCCTGCTCATGGAACCTACACAAATAGATGTAAACACTGTAAAGTGCGGAAAGAGAAAAAAAAATGTCCCAACTGATGTTCTCAAGAGCGGAAATAAACAAAAAAATGGCCCAACTGATGTCCTCACTTTTCAATACTTGTAGTATGACAGAACATTAAAGTAGAAAAAAAAAAAGGAAAAATTGATAACTTTCAAGATCAAAAATCGTCTAATTCAATTTTTGCTAACGACAAAGTCCAGCTTAAACTAACAATGCACCAAGAAAACTCGAGATATGACATGACCCAATCCGATACTACTACGGGAACCATCACTATTATGAACGCCCAAATTAGAACCAAAATTGACTGTAACTCTACATTTCAGAAATTGACAGTAATTTATTTTGTCAAGCATGCTTAGTCCTGTACAAATTTTCCTACTAAATAAAATAAATTTCTTCTAAATCACACAAACATTTTTGCTAATCAGTAAAACAAATAAACAAATTAATCAACAAATTTAAAAACTACCGGACATTAAAGTACAGTTGAAATAGAGTAAGAAGCAGTCTCTTTCGAGAAGAAACTATCAATACTAAGCGTAAAATCCCAAGAAATGAAACAAACAAACTACGAGATACTCTGGAAGAAAATAATTTACTCATCTTTCAGATACCATTTACGACTTACTTCACTTAATGCAAGGGAAGGCAAGTAAAAAAAGTTCACAACTATTTATGGATGCTAATAAACACAAGTACTAAGTTCAATTACATCGCTGAAAGCTCTACATAAAGCATTAAATGTGGTGAAAAGTGTAAGTGGACGACTACATGAGCAGATTAATGCCAGAGATTGTGCAAATATGCGTCTGTCTAACGAATTGGCTAAAGGCGCAACTAAGAGATCAGGAATTTACTGATGATCAACTTGTTAAAAACTTCAATGATTTGAATATTGAAGAATTTAATCTTCCAAATTAGTCTAAGTTTTATTATATTTTTTGTAATCAATATAAAAGTTTCAGTTTAGAAACTTTCCTTTATACTTTTTGTTCTTTTTTTTTTTCCTGAAACTGCAAATGAAAAATAGATAAGTGGGTGCCAACCTAGTTGCGATGTACTCATATTATAGTGATGCAGTATTATTCGTGTAAATGTATTATGTATAAGTATTGTTGCATTTGCAAAGTTGTACTTCTAAGAAATAATTTATTTATTTTTTTGAGAAAATGTTATCCCAATATGCGTAAGAAATTTTTGTGAATAATAAATATATTTTTTTAGAATTTTCTTTTTTTTTTTCTATATTTTTTTGCAAAAAAAATCCTAGGCCCATGAGCCACAGCACAGCATGGCCCAGCCTTAGCAGTGCCATGGGTTGGGCTGTGCCTAGGGTATTGGGTTACGGGCCAGGCATGGTATGACCGATCTTCCAAGTGGGTTGTGCTGTGCCCGGCCCACGACCAGCCAAGCACGGGCTAAACATGCCTGTGCCGTGCCTAACCAACCTGATAACAACCCTACCTGGAAGTATCGGTGTCCTGTGTATGGAATAAAATTATACTAAGCCAAAGGCTAGGGTTGCTTATTGGGCTGGGCTGGCACGACCCAACATGCTTTAAGTGTGCCTTTGCCAAGGCCCGGCCCACTAGTGCACCGTGCCCTACTTCTGTGGCCATGGCCCATTAAGGCACGGCCTCGCCAGGCACAGCGGGCGATAGAGCTGATTCTACCCGACCCGATGGGGTTCAACCCGGACCGACCCGAGTTAAACAAGTTTGGGTTGACCCATTTAATAATTAGGTTGGGGTTTCCCCAACCTGCCAGTAATTAGGTCAACCCAATTATGACCTGTCAACCCGACGGGTAACCCAATTAAAAAAAAATGGGGGAGCAAAAGTATTCCATCCTAACCCAATTAACCCCCAACCCGACTCGAACCCGACACAACCCGATGCGATTAACCCCCCAACCCTATTTTTTGAAAAATAAAAAATAAAAAGAATAATAAACGGGTTGGTGGGTTGAACCCGTTTGTGCGCACCCCATTTCGGGCCACACGACGAGGTGCATGCGAAGTGGTGCTCGCCTCGGGACTGATTCGGAGTCGCCACTGCCTGAGAGGTGCAGGCAGACACAAAAGGGGCACCTATCCAGGCCTAATTATTCTGGTCTGTGGCTTTATTAGAGATCTGAGCAAGTTCTCGGTTACGTCTAGGGAAGTCCGAAGACACCCTAGCCTGCCCCGTCGATTGACAAGTCCCGTGGGTCTCCTTGGTCTTGAGTCAACTTAATTCTCACCCTTCCTAGACTAGCATGTACACTTATTTGGTCTGAGTGGGGACCATTGATGATGTGGGTTCCCCTTTTTATTTGATTTTTATCTTTTTATTAAGTAATGAAGTGGGTCTGGTATAGGCCCCATTGGAAGGCCCAGTGGAATCCAAGTTTGGCTAAAGTCAGGCCCAAGGCCCAATTCGGGTTATTGGGTAACTCTTATTAGATTTTGGCTATTTGGTTTAAATATTTATTTATATTTACACAATTTAGTGGATTTGAGTTTTTAATGGCCCATTGGGCTTGGATTTGGCCCACGGGTAGTTAATCATGTGGCCTTTAGTCCGTTTATCAAAACGGGCTTTGGTTAGGCCAGTCGGGATGTGGGCCCCATTGGAAGGCCCACGAAGCCTTGGTGGGCCCACTTAGGCCTACAGTCTCAAAATGGGCTTGGAAAAGTCCAAAAAGCCCAATGGGTCAAGTCTTACAACAATGGGTCGGATTGGGTCCAACCGGGTCCAAAAAAGTTGATTTTTAAGTTATTTCTTTATTTGCCCGTATTTATTATACGGGCTGGGCTAAACCGTAAATATAGTGCTGTTTAGGCCTACCCGTATATTAAATACGGGTGAGCCTGAACCGTACTTCAATTACGGTTTTCGCCCGATTTACAAGAAATGGTCGCCGCGGTCTCGGGTTTTGTGTCGTCCGCTCCTTTTTGCCCTCCGCCAATCTTGATCGGTGATTTCCGTACTTCCAAATGGTTGAGATCTCCAATGCTTAGTTCAGACGCCTCCTTTTTCGATGTTCTTGTTTCTTTAATTGCGGCTTTCTTTCTCACATGGAGATACCCTTCTTACCAAGAATTCTCACATTGTGTACAAAGGAAACAAACAAATTAAAACACCAAAGGAATAAAAAGAGAATTGGCTTAAAATGAAGGGATTTGCATATACGTCAAATGTAGAATGAAATAAAAGATCACCTTGCTTGTATTACCTAGTTCTGACTTGTTGAAGTTCTCCGGATGATTTTGGCAGTGCCTCCGCACTCCCATTGATTCCCCAAAATGGGCTTGCAAAGAACCCCCTCACTTTATGTTAAAAGGGATTAGAGTTGAGGAGACATTTGGGCAGTGCTTTCATGCTCCTTTATATTTCCAAAAATGGGTTTGAAAGAAACCTCTTTCGCCTTTGGATTAGAAGGATGGAGAGTAAGGGTAAAAGGATGTGATATAGGGGCAAAATGGGAATATTTATGGGCTAGCAAAGTTTTGGCAGGGCTTGGGCATGGGCTGGACGAGAAAAAGGCAGAGAAAGAGAGGGGGAACGGCCTAGGGGACCCTCTTACCCAAATGGGGGGGGGGGGGGGGGGGGGGGCTGGCCCCCTATTTATAGCCAAAATTTTCGTGCCCGTAATTCAAATACAAGCGAAAAACGCACATTTTCAAATCTCGCTGAATCGGCCGTACGAAACGCGTGTCCTGCCGTACAGCGACACAAGTCCCCTTCTAGAAGCTCGCCCGTATTTTAAATACGAGCATGCCTCACCCGTACTTCAAATACGGGCGCGCACGTTTTTTAAATGTTCGGATTTCAAATTTTTATCCAATTTGATTTTTAAACAGATTTTATTCCGATTTTATGATTATTATATTATAAAAACGAGATTCTTTTACTAAAATATTATTAAAAAATAAAGATATTTCTATTAAATGATTATTTTATTTATTTAATTCATTTATTCTGCTTTTTGCTGCTATTTTGCCACATGGGTAGATTTCTTGAAACTTCAACTGTCCATAACTTTTCCATCCGATGTCCGATTTTAGCAAATTTGGTGTCGTTGGGATCTGCTCGGAACCCACTATACACTGGGATCAAATTGGGCAGTTGAATTGGAGTCAAGCAAAAAGTCAACTTTCGCTTCCCCAAAAGTTTGACCGGTTCATAATTTCCTCATCCGGACTCCGATTCCAGCAAACTCGATTGCATTAGAACCGTGTCGAAATGCTCTTTTCAATGAGAGGAAGTTTGATGGCCAATTCTCTTTGGATCAAAAAGTCAAATTTTGGCCCCCTAAGGGTTTGACTTTTTAATTGAAATTTTCATTTTCTTCATTTTTTTTTTGGGTGCAAAAATCAGGTGCTAACACCGTTTATTGGCCGGTTGGGGGTTTTCCAGCTCGCCTTAATTTAGTCCAACCCGATTAACCCCCAACCCGATTATGACCCGACCCGAACTTGACCCAACCTGATCTGTTGCCAGCTCTAGCAGGCGGCACGGCCTGCATCAAGAGGGCATGCTAGGCACGAGAAACAACTAGCCCTTTTTTACCCCCAAAAGTAGTTCACTTCTTTTTACAATTTTATCCCCCAACAGCCATATTAGAGAGGTATGCTTGTAATTGATTATAAATGAGCATTTCCACCCTTCCAATTGCCAAATAGTAGCCATATCTAAGGGTAGAGGTGGTAAAAAGCCACTTTTGGTTTTCTATTGATAAGCCTAACCCTTACCACTCCAAACCACACCTCTTCTACAATTTGTCTTACTCTCTTCTACAATCTCTCTTACTCTCTTCATCTTCGTAGCTATCAAGTAATAATTAATTTTTTTAAATTGCTCAAGCATCAAAGGTGGGAAGTGGACTCTAGAGGTTGAAGACTTCAACTGCAAAGTTCAAGCTTCATTCTGAAGAGGTATTCTTCTATTTAATTTTCTACTTTTAAAATTATTATAAATATTATATATATAAGTATGTCTCTCCTTCTACCTTTCTTATTATTTTAAAACCTAGTATAGTGGGTGACATATTGTGCAACTAAGTGCATCTCTAGGAAAGTTCTATCACAAAAGATGAGATAATTGCCTAAGGAAACTGGGTTTTAAGCGAGACCGTTTGTGACCTCTCCAGTTACCTGGGAATTTTCCTTATGCATTTTTGCATACATTAGTCCTCACTTTATTATAGGTAGTGTATGACCAAAAAATTTATAATTATATTATTAATTAAGCACTTTTTTTTTTTTTGAAATTTGATAATGGACCCTAGGAAGTCTATGTACTTTAACACTGACGAAAGACAATTTCTTAGACCCTATTCTAACCCACCTTTTTCTGAATATTTTAATGCAACCCAACCCCCATATTGTGACCCTTCCATCTAAGATCATTAAAAAATATGAGTTTTACACCTAGGGGGTGAATAGGTGTAAACAATCGCGGAATAAAAATTTCTATTAATTAAAGATAAGTCCTTAATTAATAGGCATGCACAAGCCTTAGAAAAAATTGCAAAAATTTCGATAGCCAATGTCACACAAAATTGCAAATAAGAATAAATAGTAAATAAATCAACACAAGAAATTTTGGTGACAAAGGGAAAACTCTAAGAGAACGCTTAAAGAGAAAAAAAACCCTTCGGGCTATTAGGAGCCACCTCAGAAAATTCCACTAAAAGAAGATGACTTATAGATTGTGGTTCAAACAACCCAACATAAACTCTGACTCACAGTCCAAGTATTTGAAGAACTCTTTAGATTTTCACCCTTCCAACAATTCAGAACTTTGAATATCTTTTTCATAAAATGCCAAACAAACTCTCTCAACAACCGTAGGAACTCCCATGAGCAAACTCTTTAACCCAAAACTCCAAGGCAAGAGAAGAAGTAAGAAAAGAAAAGTTGATGGCTCAAAAGAAGAAAAGTGGGAAATAAGTTTTTCCTCCATACACTAGCTGATTTAGGGTTCAAAAATGACTTAAGAGATGTTTTGGAATGTCCTTAAGAGGCTTATATGGGTTAGGAAGAAGTCTAGGAGAAGTTGGTTTGGATTAGAAATTTTCATAAATTTTAAAATTGAATTTACGTCTTGAACATTCAAGCGCTCTCTAATGTGGCTCTCACAATCAATTCGCGAAAACAGTTGATTTGATCAAGTTCGAACGCGGGTCAAATGCCAAGTTAAAAATATGTGCTCATTCGAACATCGGCTCTAACTCTTTCAAACGCTACTCTCGGTTTGTCTACAACTCACCACAGAGACTATCTCATTCAAACGCTACATCAAACTTTCTCGAACGCTAGGCTCGGTTTTGTCTGCAACTCACTAAATAAGATAACGCTT
The DNA here is from genome assembly GCA_947561395.2 of Buxus sempervirens. Lineage (NCBI taxonomy): Eukaryota > Viridiplantae > Streptophyta > Magnoliopsida > Buxales > Buxaceae > Buxus > Buxus sempervirens. The sequence goes on from OX387183.1 coordinate 12,489,063, forward strand.
GAACGCCACATCAAACCCTTTCCAACACCAAGCATAAAAGCTTCAATTTAACTCCAATTTTGATGTCGTTTGAACCATGATTTCTAGAACTTATCCTAACTTAAACACCTTAAAACATACTTTTGGACATGGAATCAAGCCAACCTAAAATATTAAACCTAACAATCATGAATCTAAGTTGCCTTCCCCCTAAGATCCCACAGAAATTGGATTCTTTTCCCTACCACCTAGGAGCAACAAGAGGAGTAGAACCTCCGGTGTCTGGCTAATTTTGCAATTGAAAATCTGGGGAGTGAAGAGAGGGTAGTTTGTAAGCACTGAAGAGAAAAATTTAGTTGCAAAAGTTCAAGTGGAACAGGGCACTTGCAACGGCATTTGCAGAAATGCCTTCTAAAAAATGGTGATATAGACCCTAGACAAGCCCAAATTTTTAGCAATAATGTTAATTTGGGCAATTTTGTTTTTAATCAATAAGAAACTAGGCTTGAAATTGTAAAGTGGGTAATACAAAAAGAATTACCGTTTAGACTAATAGAAAGTAAAAGATTTAACCGCTTAATAACCAAATATCTAGCACCAGGATATAAACCCTTCTCACACCATACTTTAAGAACTGATGCTATAACATTATATAAAAAATTGAAAACAGCATTAATAGAAACTTTTTCAAACAGTAGTTTTAAGGTGGCTTTAACCTCATATATCTAGACAAATAGACAAAACATAAGTTATTTAGCTATAATTACACATTATATAGATGAGAATTGGAGTATGGAAAAAAGAATACTAACTTTTGCATAACTAGATGCTAGACATTTTGGACCAACTATAGCAAATGCCATAGCATATAATATAAGAAAGTATAAATTACAAAATAAAATAATAGCTTTAGCACTTAATAATGCAAATTCTAATAATGTTGCAATAGACATACTAAGACAACACTTAAACTTAAATGTAGATGGATGTTTATTTCATGTTAGATGTACTTGTCCATCCTAAATTTAGTTGTACAGGATGGCTTAAAAATTGTGCAATATCATTTAACGAATATGAGAGACGCTGTAAGATTTTTATAACAATCTAGCACAACTGCTAAAGAATTTAAAATTTATTGTGCAAGTTTGGGAAAGCAACCTAAAAAAATTATCCTAGATGTTGACCATAGGCGGAATTCAACATATTTAAGGCTAGATGTTGCAATAGAATTGAAACAAGAACTTTCACTATTTTATAAAACAAAAGTGCTTGAAAGTGAACTAGAAGAACTTGACTGGCAAATAGCAGAAATTTTAAAAGATTTTTAAAAGTTTTTTTAATGCAACAAGTGTAAGACCCGGAATTTTGAGAAATTGTTATTAAGATTAAAAATATTAAATAAAAACAAATAGAGGAATAAAAATTCAATTAAAGCAATTGGTTTGAATGGGTCGGTTATTTTATCGAACCGATTTAAAACACTTATGTTTATTTGTTTTGGTTTTGTTAGTGGTTTATGGACTCCTTCAAATGGGTTATGTGTTGGGTCGTTAGGGTTAGAAGTAGAAAAAAAAAAAAGAAATGAAAACGCAGAAGAGGAAGAAATCGAGTGAAAGAAGAAGAAGAAAAGAAGGAGGAAGAGAAGAAGAGGGCTGGTCATTGTTGAGGGTTAACAGAAATAGGGGGAAATCGAGTGGAGGAGAAGGAGGAGAAAAGGAGAAGAAGAATAGAAGAAGAGGAGCAAGGGGGGTCATTCGTGAGGAGTATACGAAGGAGAGAGAAGAAGAAAGAAAAAGAGAAGGAGAAAACGCAGAATAAAGGAACAAGAAGAAGAGAGGGTTTGGGCGTGTGGATTGCGAAATCTAGTAAGTAGCATGTTTTTCCTCTGTTTGATCGATCGTTGTTTTTCTTTCTTTATGTCAGTATGTCGATCGATTGCTGTTGGTCTATTGCGAAATTTGGTAAGGGTTTGAGCATGAGTTTATGTTGATCGATTGCTATTGGTTTCTGTTTGATCGATTGCTGTTGTTTGTCGATAAGGGTTTCAATTGGTATGAGCATGAGTTTATGTTGATCAATTGTTGTTGGTTTCTGTTTGATCGATAGACTAGTTTAAAACCTTAATTTGGTGATGCGATATCTATTGCTAGATTTCTATTGATGGATTGCTGTTGCTGGAATTTTTGCTGGACCCTTCTATAGGTTATTATTTGTGATGAGAACTCTAATCTAGGTTCTAATTTTAGACTTTTGATTTGGCATGAGAAAATACTGATCTAGGTTCTAACTTGGGGTTCTGTTAGAGACATCTGATTTTTGGTTTTGATTTGCCATGAGAATTGTAATTTGGGTTCTGATTTGGCATGACGAAAATAGCGGTCTTTTTGCTGTAAATTGATGTTGTTTTGTCTATTATACTTTGTATGGATATGTTATCTTCGTACAGGGGAGGTTGAGTCAGTAATATCTATAGGGATCTTGACTAACGTAATATATTTGGTAGATAGGAATGGGGTTCTGTTCTGTTCATTCACTGTGTTGGAGAATCAAATAAATTTGTGGAGCTGTAGAACATCTAATATGCTTAACTATGTTGATATTCATGATGGTTTTTTTTCTTGTTTAAATTATATTGGTGTTATTTGAGTACGAGATTAGGCTTGATGGTTTTGAGACGAGTTAGAATATGTTTTGAGTATGGGCTTGATGGTTGTTTAAGGGATTAGGAATATGTAGAGAGTGGTTCTGATTGAGTTTTGATTGGTCACTTGAAGAATTCCAACTACCATTAAACGTATTGCTAAGGTACTTGTATTTTTTGGATTCTCTATTGATGGATGTTGGAGACTTCAACTTGTCAATACCCACATCTTGTTTTCTTTCTAAGGTATAACCCAAAGAATACCCATCCCGACTGTCAGCACCTCATTTTTGTGCACTGAAAATGCCGAAAATGAGAACCCTAATAGAAAAAGTCAAACCCAAAAGGGTCAAAAAGTTGACTTTTTGATCTGGCATGAATTGACCACCAAACTTCATACCATTGGATAAAGGATTCCGATACAGTTCCAACGGCACCAAGATTGTCCAAATCAGAGTCCAGATGAAGAAGTTATGAGCGGGTCAAAACTGGGAATAGCAGAAATCAACTTTCTGCCAAAACCCAGATCAGTTGTTTGATCTAGCCCCAACAAAGAGAGCATTTCGACACGATTCCAATGCAACCAAGTTTGCTGGAATCGAGGTCTCGGATAAAAAATTATGAGCAAAATCGGTTCCCGGAGGGCAGTTTTGGCTTTTTGCTAAAAGGTGAATTAACAGTTCAATTTTATACCGGCAGATAGAGATTTCCAACACGATCCTAACGCAATTGAATTTTTTAGAGTCGGAGTCCGGATGAGGAAGTTATGGGCTGGTCAAACCTAGAAATAACAGAAGTTGGCTTTTTGCTGAACTTTGAATTAGCTACTCAATTCTATACCAGTAGAAACAGCATCTCGACACAATCCCAACGCAACTGAGTTTGCCGGAATCGGAGTCCCGGATAAGGAGATATGAGCAAAACTGCCTCTAATGGAGTAATTTTGCATTTCTGCTAAAAATCTGAATTTGCTGCTAAACTATGGCTTAGTGGGTAGAGCATCTTATACTGATTCTAACACCATTAAGTTTGCTAGAATCGGATATCAGATAAAAGAGATATAAGCAGTCAAAGTTTCGGAAAATCTGCATATGTGGCAAAAACAGTAAAAAGAAAAGAATCTTCAATTAAAATAATAATATTTGGGAAAATTACATTTACACCCCCTGAGTTTTAGCGCGCAGACACTTAAACCCCCTGTGTTTTGAAAGTGATCACTAACACCCCTCTAGTTTTGTGAAATGTACACATAGCACCCCTACTGTTAGCTTCCTCCTAACGCTGTTAACAAACTTATAAAACAAGACCAAACTACCCTTTTAAATAACAGAAGAAAGGAAAAAAAAGGAGGGGGGGGGGCATTTGGGGAAGTGTGCGAACGTAGGTTTGTCTTCACCATGTTGTAAGCAAGGTGAAGTCTTTTCCTTCTCCAAGCGACAATTTCTTTGAATGAAGAAACCCAACGCCCTCCTTTTTTTTCTCCCTTTCTTCTATTATTTATAAGGATAATTTGGTCATTTTTTATAAATTTGTTAACACCGTTAGGAGGAAGTTAACGGCAGGGGTGTTATGTGTACATTTCACAAAACTAGAGGGGTGTTAGTGATCACTTTCAAAACACAGGGGGTTTAAGTGTCCACGCACTAAAACTCAGGGGGTCTAAGTGTAATTTTCCCATAATATTTTCATACAACACCTAATTAAGAGATTTAAAATAAAGGAAAAAGAAAAAAAAATCAAAGCACGCATTTGCTCAAAACCAAAAAAAAAAATCCAATTAAAATAATATTAAACACATAAATATCAAACAAATTAAATAAATAAAAATTAAAACCAAAAATAAATTTCGCACATGGGGATGATTTGTCCCCATGAGATATTGCTGTTGCGGATGAGAATGAGACTCATCATTACCTTCTTTAAAAAAAAGGCATGAAATCATGAGATTTTGGGTTTTAGTTATTATATAACAAATATTTACATATTGGTCACATTTCATTATCCATTATAAAAGGAGTCGGCCATTTCATTTGTGGACCAACTTTTCTTCCATATTTTTCCTCTCCTTCGTCGTTACCACCTCCACCCAAAACCAGCAATTTTCCAAATTTGTCATCTTCATTCTAAAGTCCTCTTTAATCCCTATCTTACCCTTGAAACGATTCTTTTTATCCCCTTTTTCTCTTCTACTGTCAAGAATACAAAAGATAGTCCAAAGAGCTCTTCAAGCTGCCATCAACATCTATTTGGGGATCATCATAGTTCCAAAAGAGAAGGTAAGACAAAGGTGAGAATAGTTGTTATGTTTTGATCAATACATATTAAAAATGAAATTTTTCTAAACATTTTTCTCTTTTGGGTGTCATGAATTTGTTTGTTTCTTTCTTTCTTTCTTTTCGTTTTCTTCTCATCACTCTACCCTCTTCTGCATGAAAATGGAATCCCCATGGTGAGGGGGATGCTCTATTCAAAGTTGGGAGGAGAGCAACCTTGTGAAACAAGAAAAGGGTGTTTAAATAAATATAGTTATCATTCTTATTTCATTAACTAATTATTTTTATTTGAGAGAGGGGTTTGTCCTCTAGTTTTTTTTTGTGTCCGATGTATCCTTGATTATCCCCCCTCATTCCCTTCACTTACTTGATTCTTAGTATATTTGTTTTTTTTTTTAGGGTCATGCATACACAATGAGAACATCTTACACACACATGCTTTCTTTTTCCTATCCCATTCACTATTTTAGTTCTTTAGGAAATACACCACCCACATCCACGCTTAGCACATATACGAGTATAATCAAAGTATATTCACTATTACATTTATTATCCATGGCATGATTGGGCTTTCGAGTCTGCTCTTATTAGGATAAGGTTCTTTTCTTAGGTTCTTTCTTTTGTGTATTTGTCGTGACTTGTGTATGCCTTAGCTACTGTTTAGTTATGTTTAGGTGTCTCATAAGTGGATGCTTCAATTGTGTGATGTACACTTGAATGGATGATCTATGAGTCTATAGCATAGGCCTTTTAGGCCATGATCAAACCTTCATATGAAAAAAGCATATGTGGTTTTGAAGTACCAAGGTAGGGACTTCTAGAGTCCCTACCATAAGCTCTCAAGATTAATCCCAAGAAATAAGGGAAGCACCCATGTTTCTCATCTTCTTCATTGTGAGAAATACCCTATAAAAGGGAGACCATGTAAGCCAAAATGATTGAATGTACCATTCAAAAAAAAAAAAAAAAAAAAAAAAGAGAAGAAAGGGCTCTGGAGCTTGCAGAAGCCGACGGATACCTGGGGAGCTGGCGAGCAGAACCACGCCAGAGATGTGGCCATTTTTCGAGGTCTAGGTCGAACTGCAAACTTGAACCCATTGGGCTTTTGGACCATTCCAAGCCCATTTTAGACTTGGGTCCATCTGGATCCATCAAAGCTTCAGTGGGCCTTCCAACAGGGCCCACTATCAGCCTGGCCCACACCAAAGCCCGTTTCTCATAAATGGGTGATAGGCCATTTGGATAATCAGTCATGGGCCAAGTCCAAGCCCAATGGGCCTTAAAATATTTAACCCACTTTGATTAAATGCATGTTTAATTAACCCTAAATCAAAATAGCCAAATCCAATAAGGGTTACCCAATAACCCTAATGGGCCGTGGGCTTGACGTAGAGCCCAGCTTGGCTACCCATGGGCCTTCCAACAGGGCCCATACCTGACCCACTTAATAAAAGGTTAATAAGATAAAAATCAAAACAAAAAGGGACTTACACCTACAAAAGTCTCTACCAGACTAATCTGATACATGCTAGATTAGGACAGGGTGAGTATAGTTGACTCAAACTAGGGAGACCTGAGGGACCCATCATACCGATGGGGCGGGCCGGGGTGTCTTCGGACTTCTCCAGATGTAATCGAGGACTTAGCTAGATCTCTAATAAACCGTAGACCAGACTTAGACCCGGATAGGCAACCCGTGTCTGCCTGTACCTCTCAAGCAGTGGCGACTCTAAAATCTCCTAAGGCACGCACTCCCACATGCGCCCCGTGTGCGATCTAGATTTAGGTGTGCACACCGACCACAATTCATGAGATACTGTTTGTATTTGGTATTGTAATGGCCAAAAGTATGGTTAATATAGCTTATTCGGGTAGGCTTTGGAATTTTCAGTTGCACAACCTATTGAATAATTTGTTGGTTTTGTTGAGGAAAATCTGAGTTTGTTGCATAGCAACAATTGGAAGTTAACACATAGCAGCCCCTTTGTTAGGCTGTCTTAAACTTGTGAGAGATTTCGGTGGCTTGCGAAGGCTAGGAAATTTCAAGTAAAAATTCATATTAGTAGTTTAAAATTTAGTTTAGGGTATTTGTAGTTGAATGGAATTGGTTTAGGACCAATTGGAACTCGAGGTATTGCAAGAAAAATCAAGAAAAATTGATGATTTCCGTCCAGTAGGTTTCGCGGCCAATTGTAATCACTTGTAGTAAAACAACCATAACTTCCTGTAGGAGACTCTGAATTACAAATTGTTCGTTGCGTTGGAAACTAGACTCGTAGAGCTTTCCAACGATATATGGCTCGCATACTAATTCCTTATAGATTAAATCAGTTTTAACATTCAATTAACTAGTTAAAATCAGTTCTGCAGAGTAAACAGCAATTGCAAACCAACCGTGGATAATATGTATCAGTATTCTCCAAACATGAAATTGATTTATTTCTAACTTGTGTTCGAAAGAGGTTTATAAAATTATTCCTTACCTTTATTCGTTAATGATTTGGTTTGATAAAATGATTTAAGATTGTAATTGGAAATTGAAGCTGAGGCTTCTTGTTAGTTGAGAAAGGCAATGAGCCTATGGCATCCCGAAAGGCGGAATGGCCTTGGAATTTAATAGTAAGTGAACAATGAGATTGACTTGGTTATGGTTGTACTTTGGGCAGATGGTTTCTTATGGGTTTTTGGATTGTAAAGGTTTGAATGGTTAATTACAATTTTGTACAAGTCTAGGCAGTATAGAGGGTTGTGGATCCACAGTCAGTCTAGATCGTGCTTTAGTGATGGCTTGTCAAGTTAATACCCCGGACTAATTGCGTACCACCATGTGGGATCAACGAGGCCTTCGTGTGAAATCGATGAGCTGCAGCGTGCCAGCCCATGCGTGGGTGCTCCATTCGTGCGATGACCGTGCGTGGCTTCGACGTCGAGTAGTGAGGTGGCAAACCAGCTAAGGGTGGTTAACCCAATTTACAGACACGCTAATTCATGAATCTTGCATAGACACTTTATTTTCTGTAATTGTATTATTATACGTGAATTGTTCTTCGCATGATTTTGTTGGAATTGAACGTATAATATGTAGCATTTTAGTTTATTATTTGAAATTGCATAAACTGTTTATAGCATGCATTGTGCTAGTTACTGAGACATTAGTCTCACGCGAGATTTTGCTTTACCAATTTTGTTTTTAGATCCTGCGAATGAGACGCGTAGCAGGGTCGAGTTGGAGGGTTATCCGTAATACAGGCTGGAAGATTACTATCGTCCTGACTAGAGGTTGAGAAGGAAATTTTTGTTGGATAGTTGTATGTGTCTAAATTTTTGAAATTGTACAGATTGTACATATTGTAAATGAAGAGAGAGAGAGAGAGAAGGTATGAAACTTAGTAAACTTTATTTTAGATCTGTGTATATTTGATGGTTTAATTTTGAATAGATGCATAATGCAAACATGTATATATTTGTGATTATCAGGTATTGGGGGTGTTGCTCAACCTTGTAATTGTAGGTGTTATATAGCCATTTTTTTTAAAATTTTAAGATTAGATTATAATTGCCTTGGTTAGTTTCTTAAGTTATCGCATCACGTTTTGGGCCCTAAATTAGCGCTCGGAACCCAGTAAAAACCCTACCCAGGTGGACTTGGTTTCAAGGTGCTACAACAAGATTCTTATCAGGGGTTTATCACCCAACATCCTCGAATATTTTAAATATACTATATCAAATAAGTATTTGCTTTAAACAATATAGAGACATGCCCGTTGCTAAGGATATTTATCCTACAATGGAATCTAAAATTTTAAAATATTGGCAAGAAATGTCCTCTTTATATTGTTTAGCTAATACAATGGACCCTAGGAATAAATTAGAAGTGGAAGATTTAATAGAAGGAATAAATGAAAATATGATGTCTTCTTTTGAAATAGATATAAATAAAATAAGAAACCTATTAGAAAGACCTTTTTCTGAATATGATACTAGCAATAGCAGACATGGTCAAACTTATACCCACAAAACACTACCAAATAATTCCCCTTGAAGTTTTTTAAGTGGTAGAAGAAGAGGAAAACAACTATCATCTGGTAGTGGGGGATCATTTAAGTTAAGGATTTATTTAGAAAGCCCCCCACTACTTTTACATACTATAGGTGAGCATATTTCTGTTAATATTTTCGCATGGTGGAAACAAAATTAGGTTAGTATTTTGTGCTTTCCTCCATGGCGCGCACGTGATCTACTAACGGTTCTGGTGTCTACAGTTGCATCGGAATTAGCTTTTAATGCAGGTGAACGAACAGTGGATAAACATAATTACCGTTGGTAATACTTTTACCAGCGATAAGGGCTCCCGCCCCAAAAAACGTTGTCGCTAAAGGTAATAGTGGCGGTAGATGGAGCTACCACTGCCATTGTTCTGTTTTTAGCGGTGGAAAGCTACCGCCGCTAAAAATATTTTCATTTAAGTCCTTTTAGCTTTTATCGACGGTAATAACCGCTGGTAAATATTAATTTAAAAAAGATAAAAATGTCTTTTACCGGTGGTAATTACCGCCGTTAAAAGTCATTTAAAAAAACTAAAAAAAAAGCCTGCTGGCAGTTGCCGGACGGCAGCATGCAAACAGAGATAGAGAGAGAGAGGGAGAGGGAAAGAGAGAAAGAGAGAGAGAGAGAGAGAAAGAGAGATAGAGAGAGGGAAAGAGAAAGAGATAGAAAGAGAGAGGGAAGGAGAGATAGAGAGAAAGAGAGAGAAAAGGAGAGAGAGTGAGACCTTGGAGGCTATTATCTTTGCCAAAAACTTGAAGAAATATATAGAGAGAGAAAGACCAAAGTGTAAGTGAGAGAGTAAAGTTGCAAAGAGAAAATTCAAATGAAAGAAGAGAGTAAAATGTTAGTAAGAGAGTAAAAGAAAACGTACCTTTAATTGCAAAGAGAAAGAAGAAACAAGGTGAAGAAGGACTCGGCTAGTATATGTAGACGAGACTTTTATTGGCAGTAGCTTACTGCTGCTAAAAGTCTTTCGCGCTTTTACTTTCGGAAGTAAGCGGGAAATTTCCGCTTTCACTTTTACCAACGGTAAATTACCACCGGTAAAAGTTGAATTGAATTTGAAAATCGCGCTTTTACTTTTAGCGGCAGTAGTTTACTGCCCCTAAAAGTCTAAGTCAAAATTCAATACATTGGGCACATTGGGCGCGCGGGAAAATTCCCGCTTTCCCTTTTACCGGCTGTGAGACATGGAAAAATCAATTCAATGACTTCCTAATCATCACACGGGATTCGTTAAAAACAAAGAGTCACCACCATTCTTTTTAGGTGTGAATGGACACCAAAATATCAAATAAGCACAAAAAAGCAAATTTTGGGTAAAAATAACCCTATTAAAAAAAACCAGAGATGGGTAAGTGGATTAGGTTATGAACAGGGGAAGGTGTTAGGCACCCCTATTCATCCACACAAGGTGGTTGCCAGGTATTGTTCATGTTTTTCAAAGGAAAAAATGGCTTGCTACAAAAATCATAAAAAAGACAAAAATGTATGGTTTTTTCATACGAATAGCCTGATTGATCAAGAACTTTCAAATATGATCATACCATTCCTAGGGTTTCATGATTAAAATAAAATTGAGATAAAATAAAACCAAAATAAAGTGAAAACTTCAAAAATCTGGCTTCAAGTTAAATTCTAGAAATCTAGAAAAATATGATTTTTATGAAATATTACAGAATTGAACCTGAATAGTCCAGGACATAGATATAGCCCAAATTTCACATTAAATCAAGAAATCAAAACCAAAAATACCTATGTTGATGAAGAACATCAAAAAGGGAGAACTTAGATTATAGGGTCTTCTCTCAAAAGTGAAAAAGAACTCAAAAACCACATCATGAAACCTTAGAAATTACTTTCAAGCTTCTGAATCCAGATCTATCATATAGATCATGATAGATCCAGGATCTTAGCCTAATGTCACAAAAATCACAAAAACAGTGTTGTAGGTGCAAAAGTGGTGAAAATCTCAATTTTAGGAGAAAAAGAGGATTTCATGCTATAAACACCATGAACTCATAGGATTAGTCAAGATTCAAAATAAAATCATTAAAACATTATCAGGATATCAAAAGCAGCCATATCTCACAAATTAGAGCACATGGGGGCCTATCCTACGGATCCACATGTTCTCTTTTCCCCTAGCTCTCTCTTCACGTTTTAAGGCTAGAGAGACTCTTGAGGTACTTAGAGACAAGTTTAGGAATACAGAATAAAAGAAGGCCTTATTCTACAGCAATGGAGAAGAATAGATTAATTCTAGAATTAAAAACAAAAAATAAAAGTAAATAAAAGGGAAAAGGGACTTACTTGGATTGAGCAAGCAGAGCAGCAGGGATTCCTCTCTTCACTTGGAGCTCCTTAGACTTCAAATTTTCGTGGCCATTTGCTTGAGAATCTGCCTTCTATTTATAGGCAAACCCAGGGGCATGGTTGGTCCAGAGAGATATATCAAAATCCTTTAGATTGGATTGAAAATTAAGTATAATGCCAATCCATGTCTAACAAGGATAAATAAGAGAATTCGAATGGATAAACAAGAGAATTCGAATCTCCCAGAGAGATATTTGGGTGCAGATAAGGCTTAGAAATCAAAAAGGATAAATTCGCCCAAAAAACCCCTTGCCCGTATATATATTACGATCGCGCCATGCCCGTAATATTAATACAGGCACGCCGTGCCCGTATATATACTACGGTCGCGCCCTACCTGTATTACTATTACGGGCACGCCGTGCCCGTATATCAACTGCGGGCATGACCAGACCGTAAACACAATACAGGCATGACCAGTTTGACCAAATTTTACACTTTATTGGCCTGTTTCAAATTCCAATTAATATTTTCAATTATTTTCTCATTTTGTAGTGTAATTTGGGGTGTCTACACCGGCGGTAATTTACCGCCCCTAAAAGTCAAGTTTTCTTTATTAATTTTTTCATCTAACCATTTTTTCCTTACTAAAATAGTTGTTTTTAAAAAAAAACAAAAGATATCTTGACCGACGATTAAAACCACCGGTAAAAGTGCTTTATTTGATTTTTACCGGCGGTTTTTGAAACCGCTGGTAAAAATTTGATTTTTTTTTTCCCGGAAATTACCTAAAGCACAAATTATTTTTATTTTTCTACTTTTTACCAGTGGTAGAGACTTTACTACTGGTAAAAGTGTTGTTAGTGACGGCGCTTACCGCCAGAAAAAATCTTTTCTTTGGCGGTGTTCACGCCAACTTTTTACCGACGGTAGGTATTGCTACCGTTGGTAAAAACCCAAATGCCGATAGGATCTACAGCCACAAAAGGCTATTTCGTGCATAAAAATTCGCGCCATAGGTTTTTCGCGCAAAAAAAAAAAGATATGATAACTTTTAGGGGCGGAAATATAATTTACTGTCAGTAAAAGCCATTTTAGGGGTGGAATATCCTTACCGCCAGTAAAAGGCCGCCTTCTATTCCCCTTCATTTTGTAGTGTGGTGCAAGTATGTGTGTAAAACCCCTAATTTTTTGATTGATGTCAAATTCATAAATTTAAGTATTTAATTTTAATAAATTAATAAAATAATAATTTAGGTTATGGTTAGGCAAGGGAGAAAATTTTAAATTTAGGAAAAGGGGCGTAAAATATAGTAAGTAGGGGATAAGTCATGGGAAAAATTTTAACAACAAAATTTTATTCGGGTAAGGCGAACAATAAATAAATTAGGTTAATGTGGACCTCATCGAAGCCTGTAAATAGGCTGTTAGGTTTGAAATTTCGAATTGAGGGAAAAAGAAATCAGAAGCTGAACTCTGATAAAGGGCCCGAGTTCAGCGCACCCTACATTTTTCCAGGGGATGTGCAACTGACCAAATTGAACCCATTTTTGGTACTGTAAGGCTTAAACCTCTTCGCCAAAAACTAGATTAGGATGTTAGAAGTATTTTAATCTGCTCAAAACCTTCAGAGATCATTGGACCTATTATTGGTAAGTTTTATGAGTTTCCAAAAGTGATATTCGAAGGATTGTTTGTGGTCTAATTGCTGTTTTTGATACCCTGATTTAGTATTCTAGTTTTATTTATGTTTTGCAATTGTTTTCTAGTTGTAAATTTGTTTAACCTGAGTTTATTGGATTGCATAGTACTGAGCTAGATTTATAAAACTTATCTTTGTGTGAGTAAAAAGGGTTTTTACTACCGGTTGGACTTGTGATTGGGGTTAGCATATCTACTGAAATTCCATGGGTTACTATTCTGGTCCGGAGTGACTTGTGATGAGGTTATATGGTATTATACATGATGATGACAATGTTGGGTTTATCGTGTTGCCAATGGTGGGTTTTATGCAATTGTTATTCTGTTTTGGTTTAGCTTCACCTGGATCCATGTCTAAGCTTAGTAATGTGGTGGTATTGTTTATTGGTATCATTGCATAGCCTTGTGTATTGCCACGACCGGTGTAGAGCAGCCAGAAACCCTGAGTGGGCCTGGTTGTCAATGCTAAAACCCGATGAGTAGATCGGCATTGGATGACGAAACGCTGAATAGGCCGTCATTTCAGAGTATCCGAAACGCTAAGTAGGCTGGAACTGTGTACATAGAGGTGTGGATGTCTCCTTGACATGTCAATTAACCAATTTAAGCAATAGGCATAACATTGACCATTTGATGTATAATCGGTATTTGTAGTTGGTCTTTTGTGGAAAAACTGTGATTGGGATTTGGATTTACAATTCGGAATTATCTCTATCGACTTACTTGTGTTTGTTATTTATCGTGGCATATTTATAACTATTGATAACTATTTCTACATGCATATGCTACTCGCTGAAATATTCGTATCTCATTCCATTTGTTTTTGTTTTGTTTTCAGATATTCGTTGTGAGGATGATACGTGCGGGTAGTCACTTGGTTATGTGGATTTATTTCATTTTGGGTTATTTTAGCGCATTCTGTTATATAGTTATTGTTGTATTCATGTTTTTCCTTCACTCTGATATTGCGATCCTGTGTTAATTCTTAACCTCCGGAGATAAGTTATAGCTTATCTACTTAACTCGGATCCGGGGCATTACAATGTGTCTGTCTGACAAATTGGCTAAGGACAGAATTGAGAGATTAGGAATATGCGGATGATCAACTTGTTGGAGACTTCGATAATTTGAATCTTGATGAATTTAGTCTTCTAGATAGTCTAAGCTTTATTGTATTTTTTGTAATCAAAGTTTAGAAACTTTACTTTCTCTCTTTTTTTTTTTTTAAACTGTAAATGAAAGATAGATAAATGGGTGCCAACCTAGTTGGAATGTGCTCATACTATAGTGATGTAGTATTATTTGTGTAAGTGTATTATGTATAAGTATTGTTGTACTTGCAAAGTTATACACTTGCACTTGTAATAATTAATTTATTTAAATTTTTTGAGCAAATTTATCTTAGTATGTATAAGACATTTTTGTGAATAATAAACATATTTTTCAGAATTTTTTTATGTTTTTTTACTATTTTTTCATTTTCTTCAACTTTTTTGCCAAAAAAAAAAAAGACCGCTAGGCCCGGCACGGTAAGGTATAGCCCAACCCTAACCATGCCAAGAGGTGGGCCGTGCCTAGGTTTTTCAAAGAAGTAGACCGTGCTGGGACCAACCCGCAACCTGCCACGCATGGGCTAATCATGCCTGTGCCACATCAGGTCAGTTCGTTAAGCAACCCTACCAAGGACTACTACATATTAGATTTGTGATAAAAGTCTGATCATCTACCAAGTATTAATCCTACGAAGAGGGACTTCAGTGTAAATTTAATTCTCACCGACCTATCAGTTTTTCATTAATTTAACTGTTCTCAGTGTAACTGTTCTCTTGTTTTGTTCCTTAAAAATTCTTTATGTTTGTCTCACAGCGTGGGCGGATGATTCTATCCGTATGGGTCCCACTCTTGCATTGTTTCTTTAAAAATTCTTATGTTAGTCTCACCGCGTGCTATCCATGTGGGTCCCACTCTTTTCTCGTACCTTTAGAATTCTTCCTTAAGTATCACCGCCTGGTCAGATGTTTTTATCCGTGTGGGTCCACCCTTGTCTTTGTTCCTTTAAAAATCTTGCTTTCTTGCGTTTTTTGCTTTAGCCTCACGGGCTGGTGAGATGTTTCTATCCGTGTGGGTCCCACTCTTTGCCTTGTTTCTTTCAAACTCTTACTTTGGTCTCATTATGCCAGATGATTCCATCCATGTGGGACCCTTGTCTTGTTACTTTAAAAATCTTCCTTTAAGTATCACCGCGTGGTTGGATGTTTCTATCCGTGTGGGTCCACTCTTGTCTTGTCCTTTTAAAAATCTTCCTCTCACCGCCTGGTCAGGTGATTCCATCCGTGTGGGCCCACTCTTGTCTTGTTCCTTTAAAAATCGTCCTTTAGTCTCACCGCCTGGTCAGATGTTTCTATCCGTGTGGGTCCCACTCTTGTAATTTTCTTGTTTCTATAAACTTTTTGCCTAAGATGCATAATACGAGTCGATTTCCTCAGCTCCCTTTACTTTTCTTCCTATTTGCCCTCTCTATCACCACTCGCCCCACGTCCCCAAAGGCCCCACCATAACTGTCCCTTTTAACGTGGATTAACGCTTACATGGCCAGTTTGTGTCCCAAGTGCCCCACTATAAAAGCAGAGTTCATTCTCCCGCCTTTTCTTATTTCCTGTTTCTTCCTTGGTCAATTTGGTTTGTCTCTCGCCCGTTTCGTTTTGCCATCTTTCTTCCACTTTTCCTTTTCTAAGATCTACAGGGAGAGAGCTGACTTTGTTTTTGTTGGAATCTGAAAGGAGAACCATCACTTTATTTCCATGTTCTTCTAGAAAGCATGCGAAGGTCTTTCCTCTGAAGCTTGCCACATGTGAGTGTAACTGATGTAGTGCAACAGATATTTCCCTCATATTCACAGCAATAGCTACACATGGCAATAAATTATTGTAGGGGCTTATCCTAAGAGTAGGATAAAAACTATGATTTTTCAGTATAATACCAAGAGCATACATTAATTTATGAATATAACAATATGGTGTATGTATACAAAACAGGAAAAAAAATGTAAAAGAAAAAACTTCTAGATTGAAATGGCATGGAATGTCAATTAGTATAGAATCACACCCTAACTATTTGACTTTAAGATTTTTTTCTCTATTTTTTCTAATCTTTAATACCCTTTTTTTAATTTCCAAAATATTATTGCTTAACAAACTCATATAGAGTTTGAACTAACAAAAGGTTTTGATGACAGTTATGCAATCAAGAAGGATGAGATCGAGCTAGTTGCCAAGGCTAACTGTCGATTGCAGAGATAATCTCCTTTGATGCTTTCCTTGGACGTTTATTTATATGTTAACCACTTTTATTTTTCTTTTTTTATTTATTTTTTTGTCACTCAATTCATACTTTGAAACTATATTTTGAGCCATTCAGTCCATGTGTACCATTTTCATAGATTTATATTTTGTTATGTCATATTAATGAATGGAGAGGAGAGAGAGAGTAGAGGCAAAGGGGTGACGGAGGAAGAAAGAGAGGTGAAAAAGAGAGAGAGTAGAAAAAGAGTTGAGGGGCGAGAGGGAGAGATAATGCAGGGATAGAGGCAAGAGATAGAAAGAGAGAACCGTTATGGTGGGGCCCTTGGGATGCAAGCTGGCAATGTAAGCATTAACCCAAGTTAAAGGGAGCAGTTATGGTGGGGCCCTTTGGGGATGTGTGGCGAGTGGTGATTGAGGGAGCAAATAGGGAGCAAAAATAAAGGGAGCAGAAGGCCGTGCGTCCCATGCGTCCTAAGCCCGTGCTGCCATGCGCCTCAAGCGCTTTAACGTCGGCCCGCATCCTCTCTTCTGGAGGGTCGTTCGAATGGTCATTCGAACAACCAACACGCGACACGCGTCCCACCTTTCCTCTCTCCTCTTTAAAACGGCAACGGCCGTTGTCGTTGGTCCGTTTTTCTCTCCTCTCTCCTCTCTCCTGGAAGGGTGGGACGCGTTGTCGTTGTCGTTGGTCCCACCTTTCCTCTCTCCTCTTTGGAGGATTATATAATATAATCCTCCAAATTGATCCGTTTTTCTTTTCTTATTAATTCCAACTAATTGGCTTTTGATTCCTAAACGGTGTTTCTTAAATTGAAATCCGTTTCAGTGGCTTTGTTTTGACGAGTGGTGTTGTGAAACTTTTTGTGTACGTGAAGGGGCAACACAACGTTTATGAAGTGATCAAAAGCACGTACAAATCGTACGACGCGAGCAGAAGAGTATTAGCGATGTATGAGACGGGGAAGGATGAGGTGAAGCTCATGGAAGCAAAGAAGCATTGGTTTATTTGCAACGTGGATCGGCATTGTCTTGGAGGAATGAGGTTCGGCGTCGATGTAAAAGACAGCAGCGCCATCCCCATCAATTCACCTCTGGCGGACGGCTATGGGTGCTTTCCGTGGAAGGGGAAGGGGTTGGCATAGCCTTGTTGCATTTCTGATTTTTTTATTAATGAGATGTTTTATTGACAACTCGGGTCGATTATTATTATTATTTATGTTTTTGATTAAATGATTTATTTCGAAGGCCTTGGACATTGACTTCAGCGGGGTGTGTGTTCACCGGTTCCTGAAGCCTGTTATAATTTGAAGTTTTGAACTGCTGGTAGACCCGATTGAACCTCGCAGCGGTTCAAGGGAATAGTGTCGTTCGAACGAGATTCCGAAATTTCTGAAAATTTAAAAACTCCCTCTTCGTCATTTCAAAATGACAAGTCCCACCATCCCTGGTAACAAGTCCCACCATGTCTGTTACAACTCTTACCATACCTGGTTACAAGTCCCACCATGCCCAATTACAAGTCCAACCATGCCTATTTACAAGTCCAACCATGCCCAATTACAAGTCCAGCCATGCCTATTTACAAGTCCAACCATGCCTACTTACAAGTCCAACCATGCCCAATTACAAGTCCAGCCATGCCTACTTACAAGTCCAACCATGCCCAATTACAAGTCCAACCATGCCTACTTACAAGTCCAACCATGCCTACTTACAAGTCCAACCATGCCCAATTACAAGTCCAACCATGCCTACTTACAAGTCCAATTATGCCCAATTACAAGTCCAACCATGCCTACTTGCAAGTCCGACCATGCCCAATTACAAGTCCAACCATGCCTACTTACAAGTCCAACCATGCCTATTTACAAGTCCAACCATGCCCAATTACAAGTCCAATCATGCCTACTTATAAGTCCAACCATGCTCAATTACAAGTCCAACCATGCTTACTTACAAGTCCAACCATGCCCAATTGTAAGTAGGCATGGTTGGACTTGTAATTGGGCATGGTTGGACTTGTAAGTAGGCAAGGCTGGACTTGTAATTGGGCATGGTTGGACTTGTAAATAGGCATGGTTGGACTTGTAAGTAGGCATGGTTGGACTTGTAATTGGGCATGGTTGGACTTGTAAGTAGGCATGGTTGGACTTATAAGTAGGCATGGCTGGACTTGTAATTGGACATGGTTGGACTTGTAAGTAGGCATGGTTGGACTTGTAAGTTAGCATGGTTGGACTTATAATTGGGTATGGTTGGACTTGTAAGTAGGCATGGTTGGACTTGTAATTGGGCATGGTTGGACTTGTAAGTAGGCATGGTTGGACTTGTAAATAGGCATGGCTGGACTTGTAACAGACATGGTGGGACTTGTTACCAGGGATGGTGGGACTTGTAACGGGTCATGGTAGGACTTGTAATTGGGCATGGTTCGAACGACGCTATTCCCTTGAACCGCTGCGAGATTCAATCGGGTCTACCAGCAGTTCAAAACTTCAAATTATAACAGGCTTTAGGAACCGATGAACACACACCCCGCCGAAGTCAACGTCCAAGGCCTTCGAAATAAATCATTTAATCAAAAACATAAATAATAATAATAATCGACCCGAGTTGTCAATAAAACATCTCATTAATAAAAAAATCAGAAATGCAACAAGGCTATCCCAACCCCTTCCCCTTCCACGGAAAGCACCGGAGTTTTCATAGCCGTCCGCCAGAGGTGGATTGATGGGGATGGCGCTGCTGTCTTTTACATCGACGCTGAACCTCATTCCTCCAAGACAATGCCGATCCACGTTGCAAATAAACCAATGCTTCTTTGCTTCCATGAGCTTCACCTCATCCTTCCCCGTCTCATATGTCGCTAATACTCCTCTGCTCGCGTCGCACGATTTGTACGTGCTTTCGATCACTTCATAAACGTTGTGTTGCCCCTTCACGTACACAAAAAGCTACACAACACCACTCGTCAAAACAAAGCCACTGAAATGGATTTCAATTTAAGAAACACTGTTTAGGAATCAAAACCCAATTAGTTGGAACTAATAAGAAAAGAAAAACGGATCAATTTGGAGAATTATATTATATAATCCTCCAAAGAGGAGAGAGGAAGGGTGGGACGCGTGTCCCGCCCTTCCAGGAGAGAGGAGAGAGGAGAGAAAAACGGACCAACGACAACGGCCGTTACCGTTTTAAAGAGGAGAGAAGAAAGGTGGGACGCGTGTCGCGTGTTGGTCGTTCGAATGACAATTCGAACGACCATCTAGAAGAGAGGATGCGGGCCGCTTTAACGTTACCAAAAAAAGAAGAAGAAGGGATCAGAGGAAATCGACTCGCATGATACTGTAACAAAGAGGCCAACCTGTCAAAGGCTATATCGGGTAATGGACCCGCAATCGTCTCAACCAAGGCATATTTCCATATTTCCTTCTTTATTTGCTAAAAAGATGACAGAAAACTTAACCAAGAGAATCCAAAAAATGCAACTGATTCAGATGCTGAGAAAGAAACAAGAATAATCCGGCAACCTCATACATCCCCAATTCAGTCTACCCGATTTGAAAAAAGTTCAAAAGAGAAAATTAACTTTCTCATTTAAAAGTTAATTTTAAGGGGTCGGGGGCAATTAAATGTGTAGGGACCCATACGGTTAGAAAATTAAGAAATTTATGAGAAATGCCTCATTCCTAGGTGATTTTTCCCTCAAGTAGGTACTTCAAACTTAGAAGTTTGCATACCTCTTTTTGATGAAAAATTATGGAAAGGGCCTCACATGTACGGTATGTGAGCACTAATTTCCATATTTATCCTTAC
Source organism: Buxus sempervirens (assembly GCA_947561395.2). Classification (NCBI taxonomy): domain Eukaryota; kingdom Viridiplantae; phylum Streptophyta; class Magnoliopsida; order Buxales; family Buxaceae; genus Buxus; species Buxus sempervirens. The sequence continues at coordinate 12,509,138 of OX387183.1, forward strand.
TTATTTTAATGATATTGCATATGAATATATTTGTATCCTACTATGATTATGCTTGTATCCCCGTATGATTGTACTTGTATCCTACTATGATTATGCTTGTATCCCCGTATGATTGCACTTACATCTTACTATGATTATGCTTGTATCCCATTTGATCTAGAAATTGGTTCTCACATGTTATTCATGTGAAGCCTTTTTTTTTTTTTTTTTTTTATAAATTTTCACCAAAAGGAGGCTTGCAGACTTTTAAATTTAAAGTATAGGCCTTAAGGGAAAAGTCTCCTAAAAGGAGGCCTTTTCCATAATTTTTCCTAGAAAATATATAATAAATTGCATATGACAGCACAGAAATAGGATCATCTTCCAGACCATCTAGGAGCAGCAAGAGAACTAGAACCTCTGGTTTCTAACAAAATTTTGCAATTCAAGTTATAAAAAGGGAAGAGAAGGCAGTTTGTAACCATTGCAAAGAAAAATTTAGCACCAAAGTTCTGGTGGTATAGGCCATTTGTAGCGGCATTTGTAAAAATGCCTTCCAAAAACATGGCCTATTAGACCCTAGGCAAGCCCAAATCTCCACCAGTAGCTCCAATTTGTCCAGCTTTGTGTTTAACCAAGAAGAGACTAGGGAAAAAATTTTATCAAGTGGGTAATAGTAGATGAACTACCCTTTAGACTAATAGAAAGTAAAAGATTTAACCGTCTAGTAACCAAATATCAAGTGCTAATAATGTTGTAATTGACACACTAAGATAACACTTAAACATAAATTTAGACAAATGTTTATTTCATGTTTGATGTGCTTATCACATCTTAAATTTAGTTGTTCAAGATGGATTAAGAATTGTGTAACATCATTTAATGAATATTGGAGAAGTAGTAAGATTTTTAAAACAATCTAGTACAACTGTTAGAGAATTTTAAAATTATTGTGTAGATTTTAGAAAACAACATAAAAAAATTACCTTAGATGTTGATTGTAGATGGAATTCAACATATTTAATGTTAGATATTGTACTAAAATTTAAACAGGAACTTACAATATTTTATAAAACAAAAGTGCCTAAAAGTCAACTAGAAGAACTTGACTGGCAAGCAGCTAGCACAACTTTTAAGATATTTTTTAAAAGCTTTTATTGATAAAACATCATACTTATTGGGGGTTTATTACCCAACATCTCCAAATATTTTAAATATACTATTTCAAATAAGTTGTTGCTTTGAAAAATATAGAGAAATGCCCATTGCTAGGGCTATTTGCCCAGCAATGGAATATAAAGTTTTAAAATATGTCAAAAAATACCCCCTTTATATTGCATGTTTAGCCACTGCAATGGACCCTAGGATTAAATTAGTAGGAGTTAAAGAATTAATAGATGGAATAAAAAACATGTTAGAAAACTTTTACTGAATATAATACTAGTAGTAGCAGACAGGGTCTAACTTAGACCTAACAAACACTATCAAATAGTTCCCCCTGAAATTTTTAAGTAGTAGAAGCGGGAAACAACCAACATCTGGGAGTGGTGGATCGTCTAAGTTAAGGATATATTTAGAAAGCCTCTCGCTATGGTTAAATACTATAGAGGAGTATAGTTCTTTTAATATATTTGACATGGTGGAAGCAAAATTAGGCTAGTTATCCTGTGCTTTCCTCCATGGAACGTGATCTACTAATGGTTCTGGTATCTACAGTTGCATTAGAATAAGCTTTTAATGTAGGTGGACGACTACAGAAGCAGATTAACACCGGAGATGGTGCAAGTATGTGTCTGATGGATTGGCTAAAGGTACAACTGAGAGATCAGGATTATATTGATGATCAACTTACTGGAGACTTTAATGATTTGAATATTGAAGAATTTAATCTTCCAGATTAGTCTAAGTTTCATTATATTTTTTGTAATCAATATAAAAGTTTTAGTTTAGAAACTTTCTTTTATCTTTTTTTTTTCTTTCCTGAAACTACAAATGAAAGATAGATGAGTGGGTGCGATCTAGTTGCAATGTGCTCATACTATAGTGATGTAGTATTATTTGTGTAAGTGTATTATGTTTAAGTATTATTGCATTTGCAAACTTTTACTTCTAAGAAATAATTTATTTAATTTTTTTTTGAGAAAATTCTATTCTAATATGTGTAAGAAATTTTGTGAATAATAAATATATATTTTTAGAATTTTCTTCTTTTATATTTTCCATTTTTTCTATTTTTCTAGAATTTTTTTGCAAAATAAATAAAAATCCCAAGCCCACAGGCGGCTTGCTAGCTCGTAAGCTATAGCACAGAACGGCATGGCCTAGCGTTAGCTATGCCATGAGCTAGGCCGTGCTTGTGATATTGAGTTACGGACTAGACATGGCACAACCTGTCTCCTAACTGGATTGTGCCGTGCCGTGCCTGATCCATCAGGCACAGGCTAAACGTACCCATGCTGTGTTGAACTGATCCTATAAACAATCCCATCTAGAAGTATTGGTGTCTGTGTATGGAATACAATTATACAAAGCCAAAGGGCCATTAGATACTAGATTTTTGTGACAAAAGTCTGATCATCTGCCGAGTACGAAGAGGGCTCTCATTGTAATTTTAATTCTCACCGACCTGTTACTCTTTCATTAATTTATCTTTTCTCTTGTCTTGTTCCTTTAAAATTCATTTTTTTTTTTTTGTGAGGTGTTCCTTTAAAATTCTTAGGTTAGCCTCACGGCGTCATTGTAATTTTAATTCTCAACTACCTGTCAGGCTTTCATTAATTTATCCTTTCTTTTGTCTTGTTCCTTTAAAATTCCTACTTTAATCTCACGGCGTCATTGTAATTTTAATTCTCACCGACCTGTCAGTCTTTCATTAATTTATCTTTTCTCTTATCTTGTTTCTTTAAAATTCTTACTTTATTCTCAACGCGTGTTCGGATGATTCTATCCGTGTGGGTCCCACTCCACATTGTAATTTTCTGTTTCCTTAACTTTTTGCAAAGCAGGCACATTGACCTTGTGCTCTCTGAGGCTGCCGTGTTTCTTCTCGTTCTTTTTCATCAGCTTCATCAGCTACGAATTGAGATCTCTAAAGCTTTCGCAGCCAAAATCACTTGCCCATATATCTGCTGCCTTGTTCATTTGGATTCTCTGGTTACGATTTCAGTTATCCTCTTTTCAAATAGAGAAGGAAACATGACGGGGTTCGTGGGTGCATCACTTCAGGTGACCCTTGACAAGTTGGCCTCTCCAGAATTACTGAATTTTGCACGCCACTGGGTTGTTGATGCCGACCTCAACAAGATGAATAAGGTCGTGAGAAAGCTTCTGGCCGTCGTTAGCGATGCAGAAGAAAAGCAATTCAAAAATCAAGAAGTGAGAATGTGGTTAGACGAGCTCAAAGATGTCGTCTACGATGCGGAGGACGTCTTGGACCTGTTCGAAACGGAGACTCTGCGTTTCAAACTGAAAGAATTAGGCTCTCCATCCCACACTGATTACACTTCCCCTCTTCAGGTAAGGGATCGTTTAAACTCCTCTACCACTTCAAATTAAACATTCTTTTTCATTAACTATTGTCATAAAATTCAGGACTGATAAACACTTGTCCTCTTCAGGCATGGGATCGTTTTACTTCCTATTTCACTTCAATTACACATTGGTTTTCATTAAATATTGAGATCAAACACAAGATAAAGGAGATCACGGGGAGGTTGGAGGACATAGCCAAAGAAAAGAATGATCTTGGGCTGATGGAGGGGAGGCGAGGAAGTTTGGTTGGAGGAAGTTCTGTTGGTACCATAGAACCAAGATTGCCAACGATCTCCTTCGTAAATAAACCTCATGCTTATGGTAGGGAAAAAGATGTTGAAAACATGATTCAACTGCTGCTATCAAAGGAACCCTGTGATGATAATGTTGGTGTGATTCCTGTAGTTGGTCCAGGCGGGATTGGCAAAACCACCTTTGCCCAACAGTTGTACAATCACGTAGCAGTGGAAAATCATTTTGATCTGAGAGCGTGGGTCTGTCTTTCGGATGCATTCGATGTGATTCAGATAACAAAGGGCATCATCGAGTCAATGAATGGGAATTCTTGTGGTCTGCAGGAGTTGTCTCTGCTTCACGACAAATTGGAGAAAACGATGGAGGGAAGGAAATTTTTGCTCATTTTGGATGATGTCTGCACAGAAAAGTACGAGGATTGGGTTGCTCTAAGCACTCCCTTTAAAGCTGGGGCAAAAGGGAGTAAGGTCATAATAACCACAAGAAGTGAGAAAGTTTCCTTAACTACTGGAACAGTTGCTCCTCACCGTCTGGAGTTATTATCAGAAAAATACTGTTTCAAATTGTTGAAGCTACATGCCTTCCAGAACCAAAACTTGGACGCACAACCATCTTTGGAAACAATCGGTAAGGAAATTGCAAGAAAATGCGAGGGCTTGCCCTTGGCTGCAAAGGCATTGGGAGGCGTCTTACACTCCAAGCGAGGGGAGGATGAGTGGCAGGGTATATTGAACAGTGAGATATGGGACTTAGAAACTGAAGTTGGTCCGGCTTTATGGTTGAGTTACTTTCATCTGCCTGAACATTTAAAGAGGTGCTTTGCTTACTGTGGAATATTCCCCAAGAACTATGAGTTTGATAAGGAAGAATTAATCCGTTTATGGATGGCTGAAGGTTTTGTGGGGCAAAAGCAAAATCTGACGATGGAAGATATTGGGGAGGGGTATTTTTATGGGCTTGTGTCAAGGTCATTCTTCCAACAAAGTATCCAGGATGCTTCAAAGTTTGTAATGCATGATCTAATCAATGATTTGGCTCGAGCTGCTTTTGGAGAAATGTGTTTTACGATGTATGATGAGGAGCAACGGGAGAAACAGATTTCTAAAAAGACTCGTCACTTGTCATATTGGAATCACCAATACGAGGACTCGACAAGATTTGAAGCATTTTATGGAGCAAATAAACTACGGACCTTCCTATCCCCTCAAAAATGTGAATGGCAGCATAACTTCTTACCCTTTCAGGTTCCATATGATTTGCTATCCAGACTAGTATGTTTACGTGTATTGAGTTTGAGAACTTACAAAAACATCATTGAGCTGCCAGAGTCGATCGGTGCTTTAGTACATCTGCGGTACTTAGACCTTTCTTATACCTCAATTAGAAGATTGCCAGAATCGATAAATGCTCTTTACAATTTACAGACATTGCTTCTACAGTGCTGTAAGCGACTCAAAGAGTTACCTAGCAACTTGGGAAACCTAACTAATCTTCGGTTTCTTGACATCAATGGATGTGATGGTCTACAACAAATGGCACGAGGAATTGGTAGATTGAAGGAGCTACAAATGCTGCCACGCTTCATTGTAGATGAAAATAATGGAGCTGGAATAGAGGAGTTGACAGACTTGCAGCATCTCCGAGGGACCCTCCAGATTTCAAGATTGGAGAATATCAAAGATCCCATTCACAAGAAGATTGACTTAAGGAATAAACAGCACCTTCAGACGCTCGACTTCAAATGGGACGGTTGCCACCTAAAAGTGAATGATTCACAGGTCAAAAGTGTTGCAAAGCGTGTACTGGACCGACTAGAACCTCACTCCAATCTGAAAGGGCTCACTGTTGAAGGTTATCATGGAACAAGTTTCTCAATTTGGCTAGAGAATCCTTCGTGCTGCTCGAATTTACTAAAGCTAAATCTCCACAATTGTAAAAACTGTGAGTCTCTCCCTTCCCTTGGGCAGCTACCCTTACTTGAAGAACTCTCTATATCTGGAGTGCCGGAATTGAAAGAATGGATTGGAGTTGGACGACAAGGTGGAGAAGCATTCCTTCGCCTACAAAAACTCAAAATGCAGTGCTGTCCGAAGCTTAAAAAAGTCTCCCATTGCTTCCCTGCACTGGTTAAATTAGAGATAGAAAGTTGTAGAGCATTGATTGCTTTTTCAAGGCCTCCATCCGTGGTCCAGTTTGATGCAACTTCATTCCCAAGGATACTCCCATCACTTAATCAGCTAAGTTTAGGTGATTGCAGTTATGAATTGTTGCAAAATGTGGCTTCCTTCACCCCACTTATGTCATTGAGTATCGGTGGAATTTCAAGGCTTGCATGTTTACCTCATGAAGAAGCCTTTCTGCAGTGCTTAACAGTGCTTCAAAGGTTAGAAATCTGTGATTGTCATGACATGACCTCGTTATGGAGTTGCAACGAGGTTGTAGGAGAAGGATTACAACAATATCATCTCACTTCTCTTCAAGAGTTGGTAATAAGTTCTTGTCATAAATTGGAGAGGCTATTTGATGGGCTGCAACACCTAACCTCCTTAAAAGTTCTGATGGTCGATGATTGTCCAGCCATTGGGTCTTTTCTGGAGGAGATAGAATTGCCGATAATGCTTAACCGTATTTCGATCACAAATTGTAAGAACTTAAAGTCCTTACCTGAGGACTTTTTTATGCACACATCTCTTGAAGAATTGGAGATACAGGGGTGTTCTTCTCTGAAATCATTTTCAAGAAGAGATTCAGGGCATTCAAGTTCGACTGGCACCAACATTTCAAACCTTAAAAGGATTACCATTGGTTATTGTGAAAATCTGGAGTCTCTACCTAAGGGCCTCCACAATCTCGCGTCTCTGGAGAAATTATACGTTTGTGGATGCCCTAGTCTTACGTCCTTCCCAGACAGAATCCATAGCCTTAGTTGCCTTGAAATGCTAGTAATCCGGATGTGCCCGCGTCTCTTGTCCTTTCCAGAGGGGGGCTTGCCCTCCACCAAGCTCAAATACCTTGAAATCATGGGCTGCGAGGATCTCAAGTCCTTGCCCAATCAGATGATCCTCCTCACTTCTCTTGAATCATTGAAAATTGGTGATTGTCCAAATCTCTTGTCTATTCCCGAATGGAATTTGTGCTCTTCCAACCTCAGACATCTTGGAATCACTTCTTCCAAGGGTCAGCCACATAGCCTCACATCTCTTCGGAATTTATGCATTGCGAATTGCCCCGGTCTCATTTCCTTTCCAGAAGGCATTTTTCCGTCTAACCTACAATCACTCGTCATCTCCATTGGTGACCACACTTTGTTGCCCTCATTAGCATGGGAATTTCACTTTTGCAGATTCACATCTCTTAGAAGGCTTACCATTTTTGGATGTAAAGGTACAGAGTCCTTTCCTGATTGGTTGCTACCCATTACTCTTACCTCTCTTGACATTTGGAAATTTCCCGATCTTAAAGCTTTACCGAAAGGGCTACAGCACCTCACATCCCTCGAATTCTTAAGCATCCATAATTGTCCTAAACTAGCCTCTTTGCCTGAAAAAGGATTGCCTACCACGATCTGTAAGTTGAGTATCAATCATTGTCCTATGCTAAAACAATGGTACGAGAAGAAAAAAGGAAAATACTGGCCCATTTTTGCCAAGATTGCTTGTGTGGAGATTGATTCTAAGGTATCATAATTTATAGTGTTTCAACAAATTACATGCACTTTTAATGTTTATTTGTTATGCACGATTTATTATTAGCATTATCTATCTAACTTTCCAATATCTCTGGTGTCTTGGTTATTTGGATTCCCTTCACTCAGGTGGTCTTTGACAGTTTCGCTTCTCGAGAATTACCAAATTTCACACTCCAATGGGGGGTTGATGCTGACTTGGAAAGGATGAAGAAGGTGGTGTCAAAACTTCTAGCCACCATTGGCGATGTAGAAGCAAAGCAATTCAAAAACGTATTAGTGAAGAAGTGGTTAGAAGATCTCAAGGATGTAGTCTACGATGCCAAGGACGTATTGGACCTGTTCGAAATGGAGAGACTGGATTGCAAGCTTAATCAATCAAACTCTCTGTCCCATATTGATTACATTTCTTCTACTCAGGTATGTGGTCGTTTAACTTCTCCTCTATCAGTCTATCAGTTCAATTATACATCATTTTTTCCATTAAATATTGAGATAAAGTTGAAGATAGATAATACTTCTCCTCTCAGGTATGGGATCATATTATAGATTCATTTTCATTAAGTAATGATATACAATCCAAGATAAAGGAGATCACGAAGAGGTTAGAGGACATTGCCAAAGAAAAGAATGATATTGAATTGATAGAGGGGACACGAGCAACTTCGGCTAGAGGTGGATCTGTTGTGACGGTAGATGCGTGCTCATCAGCATGTGAGGAAGTTGTTCTTACTGTTGGTTACTCTGAAAAGCGGCAAGGAAACATGCTTGTGTGTGAGGGTCTTGTGGGTGCATCCCTTCAGACGTTGTTCGATAGTTTGGACTCCGCTGAACTTGTGAATTTTGCACGCCAATGTGGAGTTGAAGCTGACCTGATTCAAGTGATGGAGGATAAGGTCTTAGAAATTCTGCCTGTGATCAATGATGCAGAAGCAAAGCAATTCAAATCTGAACTAGTGAAGAAGTGGTTAGCAGAGCTTAAAGACGTCGTCTACGACGCCGAGGACGTCTTGGATCTAATTCAAACCGAGTCACTGCGTTGCAAACTGAAGCAATCGAACTTTCTATCGCATACTGATTACGCCTCTCCTCTTCAGGTATGGGATCATTTAATAGCTAAAATTGAAGATTGTTTTCCGTTATTGAGATAAAATTTAGGACTGACAGCTCTTCTTCTCTTCAGGTATTGGATCCTTCAATCTCCTCCAAAAAAAAGAAAAAAAAGGGGGAAAAAAAAGAAAAGAAGCAGAACCTCCTATGTGACTTCAACCGAACATTGTTTTGAATTAAATGATAAGATAAAGGAGATCACCCAGAGGTTAGAGGGCATTGCCGGTCGCAAGGAAGGTCTTGTATTGGCAAAAAGGACACCAGGAACAGGGGCCAGAGAAAGTTCTATTGTGACCATCGAACCAAGATTGCCGACAAGCTCCTTGGAACAAGAACCCTGCATCTATGGTAGGGATAGAGATGTTGAGGAGTTGATTAAACTGTTGCAATCAGCGGAACCCTGTAATGGTAATGTTGGTGTGATTCCCATATTCGGCCAAGGTGGGATTGGCAAAACCACTTTTGCTCAACGGTTGTACAACCACATGGCAGTAGAGAAGCATTTTCAACTGAGAGCGTGGGTCTGTGTTTCGGATGTATTCGATTTGATTCGGGTAACAAAAGGCATCATCGAGTCGGCATCTGGCGGTTCTTGCGGTCTAACCGAGTTACCTGCTCTTCATGAGGAATTGAGGACAATATTGCTGGGGAAGAAATTTTTGATCGTTTTGGACGATGTCTGGACTGAGGAGTACAAGTATTGGAATGTTCTGAGCACTCCCTTTAGAGATGGGGCAAAAGGGAGTAAGGTCATAATAACCACAAGAAGTGAGAATGTTTTTTCAATACCCGTAGAAGTTCATCGTCACCATCTAAAGTTGTTATCAGAGGAAGACAGTTTCAAATTGTTGAAGCAACATGCCTCAATTCATAATTTGGATGCAAAACCAGCTTTGGAAAGAATCGGTAAGGAAATTGCAAGAAAATGCAAGGGTTTGCCCTTGGCTGCAAAGGCATTGGGAGGAGTGTTGCGTTCTAAGCGAGGGGAGGTTGAGTGGGAGGGGATATTGAACAGCGAGATATGGGATCTAGAAACTGAACTTGGTCCGGCTTTATGGTTGAGTTACCATTATTTGCCTGCACATTTAAAGAGGTGCTTTGCTTACTGTGGAATAATCCCAAAGGACCTTGAGTTTATTAAGGAAAATTTAATCGGTTTATGGATGGCACAAGGTTTTTTGGAGCAAAAGGCGGAAAATCACAAGAAAAGGATGGAGGATATAGGGGAGGGGTATTTTTGTGAGCTGGTGTCGAGGTCATTCTTCCAACAATCCACTAAGTATGAGTCAGCGTTTGTAATGCATGACCTGATTAATGATTTGGCTCGAGCTGCTTCAGGAGAAACATGTTTAACAATGGATGAGGAGAAGCAATGGAAAAAACTGATTTCTGAAAAGACTCGCCACGTGTCATATTTGGAGCACAACTATGGGGAAACAGAGATACCAACATCTCAAGCATTTTATAGAGCAAATAAATTACGGACCTTTGCATCTTTTGATGACTGGAGTAGATGCTATGGAATCAGATTTAAGGAACCTGAATTGTTATCAAGGCTAGTATGCTTACGTACATTATGTTTGAATTCTATACACATATATGAGTTGCCAAAATCGATCGGTAATTTGTTACATCTGCGGTACTTAGACCTTTCTGGTACCTCAATCAGAAGATTACCAGAATCGATAAATGCTCTTTGCAATTTACAGAGATTGCTTCTACGTTTCTGTTCAAGACTGGAAGAGTTGCATATGATCAACATGGGAAACCTAATCAATCTTCGGTGTCTTGACTTAAGTGGATGTAATAACTTAAAAAAGATGCCACGTGGAATTGGTGGATTGAAGGAGCTTCAAATTTTGCCATATTTCATTGTTGATGAAAATAATGATATTGGAATAGAGGAGTTGACAAACTTGGAGTGTCTCCGAGGGAGGCTTGTGATTTCAGGGTTGGAGGCTATCAAAAATCCCATTCACACCGTCAAGATTAACTTGAGGAATAAACAACACCTTCATGCGCTCGAGCTCCGATGGAAAGATCATGCCCGATTATACCTTGATTCAGAGGCCAAAAGTGTTGCAGAACTTGTACTGGACCGACTGCAACCTCACGGCAATCTAAAAATGCTCACAATTGGTGGCTATAACGGAACATGTTTGCCACGTTGGCTGGTGGACCCCTCCTGCTACCTGAATTTGGCGGAACGGGAGGAACAGACCTCCTTAGCGATCTACAACAAGGTCGTAGAGGGAGGATTACAATACCAACACCGCCTGACTCATCAGCAATTATTTCCCATGCTCAAATATATTGAAATAGAATATTGCTGGAATCTAGAGTCTTTACCTGAGGAGTTATTTTTGCTCCCATCTCTTGAGCACTTGGAGATAGAGGGGTGTTGTTCGCTGAATTCATTTTCAAGAGGAGATTCAAGGTGTTCAAGTTCAACCACAACCATCAAAATTACCAATCTTAGAAGGATTGTCATCGAATATTGTAAAAATCTGGAGTCTCTACCTGAGATCTTACACAAACTCACCTCTCTGGAGTCATTGAAGATCTTTGGATGCAATAGGCTTCGGTCCTTGCCTGATCAGATGCATCGCCTCTGTTGCCTCGAAGAACTGAAAATCCACAACTGCCCACGTCTCTTGTCCTTTCCAGAAGGGGGCTTACCCTCCACCAAGCTCAAAGACCTTGAAATTGAGCGTTGTATGGATCTCAAGTCCCTGCCCAATCAGATGATCCTCCTGACATCTCTTGAAAAATTAAGAATTGCTGATTGTCCAAATCTCTTGTCCATTCCTGAAGGAGGTTTGCCCTCTATCAACCTCAGATTTCTTCAAATCACCAGATGCAAGGGTCTTAAGTCCCTAGCAAATCAGCAGCATAGCCTCACATCTCTCCGTAGTTTAAGCATCACACATTGCCCTAATCTCACCTCCTTTCCAGAAGGCATTTTTCCATCTAACCTAGAATCACTCACTGTCTCCATTGATCGCAAAACTTACGAGCCCTTATTAGAATGGGAATCTCATTTTGACAGATTCACTTCTCTTAGGAGGCTTGGTATTTCTGGATGTGGGGGTATAGAGTCCCTTTCTGATTTGTCGCTCCCCAGCACTCTTACCGGTCTTGAAATTATGAGATTTCCCCATCTTAAAGCCTTACCCAATGGGCTGCAGCATCTCACCTCCCTTGAATCCTTAAAGATCCAGGAGTGTCCTAAAGTAGCCTCATTGCCAGACCAAGGACTCCCACCAAGCTCCGTGAGTTGAGAATCAATGATTGTCCTCTGCTTAAACAATGGTGGGAGAGTATTAAAGAAGAAGACTGGCCCTCTTTTGCAGAGATTCCTCACATGGAGATTTATTTCGAGGTAGCATAATTTATTGTGTTTACTAAAAAACCCATGCACTTTTATATGTTTATTAGTATTTGTAATGCACAATCCATAATTAACTTTATCTATCTAACTTATTGATGGATTCTTGGCAGCCCTTCTAACTCGGTTGAACTGTAGCCTCCTCTCTTCATGCAACTACAGCTTGCTCAATCAGGTCTCTCTCTCTCTCCTTTTTTATTTCCTCTGTTTTGTTGAGCTCATAATTGGTGAAGTTTACAATTTGAAGGGAACTAAATTTATTTGAAAATTTGAATGCCTACATAACTACAAGCTAGCATCTCTCCTTGACAAATATGACGCATATTTGCAAAACCTTGTGTTGTCTTCAGTTTATGCAAAGATTATTGTTTACTTCCATTAATTCATAGCATGATTTTTTTATTTTATTTTATTTTATATCCTTGTTTAATATTATCAATCTGAGATTAGATTGTGGTGCTATTTTGTTCCTCTTAGTTCCTTCACACACAAAAAAACACTTGAATACATGCAAATACCAAAAAGAAGGAAATACTTTTGACTTCTAAAGTGAGAACTTTTGGTTTCTTTAACTCTGATGACTGGCCTCTCTATACATATTTGCAATAGGTTAAGATCATGCAGAATGTTAATGAAATCTAGTTGAAAGATGCATTGCAGATGAGAAGTCCGACACCAGTTATATATACAGAACACGTCTTGGAGGTTCTAAGCCCTAATTACTGTTTCAATGATGGCTATAACTGAATCTTCTTGCATTTTTGGGACGAATGTTTGCTTCAAGTTCCTACAACTTGTGGAAACCCTTTACTTTCTTTAATTTGATGTTTGATTGTACTCTGCAGTAGAGACACCTAATATACTATTTACAGATTATTTTTGGACTCTAATGCTTTCAGTTTTACTTATTAAAGATTTGGACTCTAATTGGTGCTTGTTTGTGAATGGTTCATGTTCTTAACATTTTTAGTTCGTAATTAAATGTCCGTATCATGGTTATACTTAAAATGACTCTTGTTGGACTTTACTCAAAGCATGGCCACTTTCCGAAGGACCTAATTTCTAGAACTAAAAATCAATATGCATCATTATAGAAGGATCTAAGCAATGCTTATGTGTCAAATTCTACTGTTTTTTTTTTTTTGGGACAGCCATTCATGAGTAGAGTATATTGTTTTTCGGTTTCAGCCAAGTGAATGTCTAGGCAAGTCACAATGCAGATGGATGTTCAGAGGAAAATTTTTTGCATTGAAGTAATTGGAAATCTATAAACATAGAAATCCTAAATTAAGCTGCATGAACTAAGTAAATAAAATCATCTTTCCACGTTGACTTTTGAGTCTTGAAGCACAAATTTGAAGCTCGTATTTTTAATACTAAAACAAAATGTTTACCATTTGTAGATACTTAGACCTTTAATGTGAAATGTTACATGCATAGATCATTACAAAACATGGTTGTTTTCAAACCCATTTCTTTAATTTACTTTTATTGTCTCAATGGGTTTCAAGACTTCTCAATTTAGATTGCAGAAAATTTGCATATTCAAGCTTTACTAGCCTTTCTATATCTAGTGCACAAACAAAAGCAACCTTTAGATGCCCATCAGTTGCACATTTGCGTCTGGTTTAACTATTAATTTTACTCCTTTCTTTTTTTTGTCGGGTGGGGGTGGGTGGGTGGTGTGTGGTGGTGGTGAGGGGGAGAGGATTGGGGGTTTTCATTGTGACCCCTCTTATAAATATAGGGATTGTCTCCGCTCCCAACCATGAAATTAATTCTGACATTACCCTTGTTCCTTCTATAAAAGAATGAAATGTGGAAGATTCAACTTGTCTATTCAGGTCAGTATGTACCCAATTTATGCACAGGAATGAGTGCTTGGAATGGAAAATACAAAAACAGAAATACACAGTATCTGAGATTCTAGCCTATCAACATATATTTGATTTTATAGGAGATTCTATTCGAAGAAGACAGGAGATCCCACAGCTACTCCTTGTTGCCAAAATGGTTCGCTAGTCAATGGTCATTGATAATGTCAAAAAGTGGAGGGGGAAGTTCTAAAATTGGTTTCCAAGTTACCAGGATGTTCTTATAGTAGAATATTTGTGTTTCTTTTTTTTTTTTTGTTGAATGTCTGAAGACTTGTATGCACTCAAACTTTAATAACCATAAAGAAGCACCCAATTTCATCCAGAGGCTTAGAAAAGTTAAATTCTTTGTTGTATCCATCTTCAACAAAATGTTACAGCGGGAAAGGGGATGCCATCAACCCAAAATGAATCACTTTCTTTGTTTTGAGGATTATTGTCCTTTCTTGGGTGCTGTAGCTGGACGCTAAACATACTATAACCTTCCAAATCAGACGGATGCTTAAACCAACCAGCAAAAGAAATTACTCACGGATGGGATCAAAGCCAATCTTTCATCCTCATCATCACTTCCATATCATCAGATCCAACTCCAATTGCCTATAACATGATGCGTTGCAGCACCTTCATATATCCTGATAATGCACTTATTCTTCTCCTGTCAATAATGCTATCAGCTAATAATGAGGCTGCAATCACATTCCCAAATCTACTTACATCCAATGAGCCAAGCATCTCAACAAAAACATGTATTTTTTTGCAGGAGAACTTGAATGATCAGAAAATTCTTATTGTTTTGGATGACAGAGACTGATCAATAATGCATTAATTAGAATGTCTTGTGGACCCTTTTTAAAGCATAGAAGACAGATAGCAAAATCTTGATCATCACAAGAATAAACCTGGAAATTGGCACTCACATGTTCATCATGTGAGACATTTTCCATGATTTTACTCGAAAAGAAGGCCTGCAGCATCCATGGTTCGACATACAGGCCTTCTTGGAAAGACCTCCCAAAAAGGAGGCTTTCCCCATAATTTTATCTTTTTTTTTTCTTAAGAAAAATTATTAATGGTTAGTGGAGTTGAAGAGTATATTATTAGCTAGATTGAAAGTGTTGGTGTTATTTCTATGGAATTCACTCTATCTTAATGATAAAAGTTTGATCATCTAATGTCGCACGAAGAGGGTTCTAATTCATCTAATGTCACTTTATCTTAAGATGATCACCTAGCCCATCTACCAAGTAATGTTGCACGAAGAGGGTTCTAATTCATCTTTTAGTTCTCATCCACATATGAGTCTTTTATTCATTTACTCACTCCCTTTTCTTTGATTTTATCCTTTTTTTCTTGTGTTTTTTCCGTTTAATTGAAGTTCATATTTGAGCGTCCCAGCGCATATTGGGATGACACTTAACCGCGTTGTAATTGCTCTAATAGCGCGGTCCCAAAACACAGCCTAACCGCGTGGTTCACGACAGCGTTGTAACTTTCAATTTTCTTTTATGAACCTTTCCTGCAAATCAGGCACAATGGCCTGGGATCACTGAGGGCTGCCTTTTTCTTCTTTTGTTATTTGGGTTTGCTTTAAAGCTTCCATAGATCAATACTCAGTATTATGTTTTGTACATTGCTTTAAATGAAACTAATCAATTATATTTAGTATTTTAAAAGCCTTAATTTGGATTCTTCTTCTTCATCTTTTTTCATTTCAAAACTAATACTAATGTTTTGCAGACAAATGTTTTGATTATTTTGGTTGCTTAATTTGATTCCTGACTTTTTCTTTCTAATTTATTTCAAGACACGTTATTAATTTTGATTCCTGACTTTTCTTCTTTTCTAATTTAATTTAAGACACCTTATGTGTGTATAAATTTCAAACAAAAGATGCATAAAACAGGGTTGGGGATGATGCCTGAAGCTACAGAAATCCAAATGGCAAATTCCAGAGAAGGAGAAGTAGGTGGGACAAATGGAGGCATGGACCTAAATATCGAATTACATGACTTGTTAATATACATAGAGCACGAGGGTTCTTGTGTGGTTGATAGTTAAGTGATGATAGTATAAGAGTGTTGTGAAAGTATATGTTATGGTGAGATAACAAAACGTAATTGGTTTAGAGGGGGTCATTTTTGTTAGGTTTAACATTTTAGTTTGGCTTTATTCAGTGTCAAAGAGAAAGTGGTTTTAGTGTGTTTAGAATGTTTAGTTTGAGTCCAAGAAGACATGGTTCAAACGGCGTCTTCATCGGAGTCAAATTGAAGAAGTTATGCTCAACGTTTGATCAACGTTCGCTGGCCGTTCGAACGATCATGCTACAAAGAGAAAACAGACTAGCGTTCGACCAGCGTTGTCTGAACGTTCGACCGTTGGTGACACACAGAGAAACCCGAGAGCAGCGTGAGCTGAACGTTCGCTGAACGTTCGACCGTTGGTGTCACTCAGAGAAACCAGAGAGCAGCGTTCGCTGAACGTTTGCTGACCGTTCGACCGATGGAGTTCCACAGAGAAACCCGAGAGCAGCGTTCGCCTCACGTTCTCTGACCGTTCGAACGAGAAGAGGAAAAGTGAGTTTTTGTCTTGAACGTTCGACCCGCGTTCGCTGAACGTTCGTAAACAAACTTCAGTTTTAGAATTCCGATCTTTTCTGATTTGTTTCCTATTCCGAGTCTACCTTCTCCTAATCTATATAAGGAGTGTCTAGACTATTGTTAGGGTAACTCAAGAGGTTTTAGAAACCCTAAATTCGTTTGTGAGAGCAAGAGTTCCCTCTCCTCTTCCTTCTCCTTTGTTGAGCCATCAAAGCCTTTCTTCATCTTTCTTTTCTACCTTGGAGTTCCGGGTTGGAGAGTTTGCACGTAGGAGTTCCTACGGATACCAGGCGAGTTCGTTTGGGTGATCGTGTGAGAAGATCTTCAGAGTTCTGAAGTGTTGCTGTGGAGCAAATCTGAGGAGTTCCTCAGATACTTTCAAGTCTGGGAGTTGCAGAGTCTAGCATAGGGATGTTGAGTCGTCTGAACTACAGGTTGTAAGTCTTCTTTTCATATTGGATCTTTTAGGTGGCTCCTGCATAGCCCGGAGGGTTTTTCTCTAGTGAGAGTTCTCACAGAGTTTTCCCTTCGTCACCAAAATTGCTTGTGTTCTCTCTTTACTTTATTTGCAATTTTGTGTGATTGGTTATAGACTTGTGCATGCCTATTAATTAAGAACTTGTTTTTAATTAGTAGAATTTTTATTCCGCTGTGCTACACCTATTCACCCCCCCCCCCCCCCCCCCCCCTCTAGGTGTTGTTAGAGTCAAAACCCTGTTTTTCAATTGGTATCGGAGCGGGTAACCAGATCCTTGACTCTGTTAGTCATGGACAAGTCTTCCTCTGCCCCACCCTTCTTTGATGGTGGTAATTATGTGTATTGGAAAGTTCGTATGAGAGCCTATCTTAAGGCTATTGATGAAAGGGTATGGGGAATTGTTGAGAAAGGATGGTCTCCACCCACTATTACCATAGATGGAGAGATTAAACCCAAAGACCCAAGCCAATACACTAGGGAAGAGTTAATTGAAGTCAACCACAATAGTAAAGCTGTCAATGCACTCTTTAGTGCAATTTCTGTTGATGAGTTCAAACGAGTGTCCACTTGTGAGACCGGTAGAGAAATTTGGGAAATTCTGGAAACCACTCATGAAGGAACTGTTCTTGTAAAAAATTCTAAGTTACAGATGCTTATCACTAGATTTGAAGAATTGAAGATGGGAGAGGATGAACCCTTTGATGAGTTCTATGCCAAACTCAGTGATATAGTAAATTCTAGTTTTAACCTTGGTGATAAAATTCCTCCAAACAGAGTTGTGAGAAAAATCCTTAGGTCTCTCCCTGAGAGGTTTATACCCAAGGTAACAGCCATAGAGGAAAGCAAAGACATTGACAAAATTAGGGTTGAAGACCTAATAGGATCAATTCAAACCTATGAGCTTACCTTACCTCAATCCAAAAAGAGCAAATCCATTGCTCTTAGAGTCATGAAAGGAAAGACTTTTAATGAGTCTGATGATGAGGTGGATGATGAGGAAATTGCCGAATTTGTAAAGAGTTTTAGAAAGATGTTTAAGATTAGGAAAAGCAAAAAGGGCAATGAATGGTCTAGGGGGACTTCTAGCAAGGAGATGAAAGTTTGGAAAGAACCTAGGGAAACCAAAGACATTCATGAAAACACAACTCAGCAAGTAAAGTGTCATGGTTGCCAAGGGCTTGGTCATATAAGATCTGAATGTCCTACCTATAGAAAATTGAAAGGTAAAAGAAGTGGGAAAGCAATGAATGCTACCCTGTCTGATAGTGAGACTGAATCTGAACATGAGAAGGACTTTGTATCTAAAGAGGGTTCAAACTACATGGCCTTCACTTCTATTGTAGGAAGTGATGAGGGAAATAATCTTCAAGACTCAACACAACTTGAGAATAATATTGGTTCTCAAAGTGAGTCTGAAGATGAGGAAAGCCTTGAAGAGGCTTATGAAAAGCTTTTTAATGAAAGCCTGAAAATAAAGAAACAAAACAAGGTCTTTCTCAAAAAGCTCAATGAAGTAGAACTTGTAAAGGAAGGACTTCAAGTTAAATTGGATGAGTCTACTTCACATGTTGGTGAGTTGAAGTTAAAGATTGAAATCCTTGAGTTTCAAAACATGTCTCTGAAATCTGAGTTAGAAGATTCCAAATTTCTGTTGCAAAACTTCTCTTCTGGTTCTCAAAAGCTTGATCACATGCTTGGTATGAATCAAACAGTGACTGATAAGAGAGGTTTAGGATTTCAGGATGCTCCTTCATCTTCAAAGACCAAAAAGGCAAAAAGGCCTAACCAAAAGTTCAAAAAGTCTAAACCTAAGGCATCTTTTAATAGGGAATCTCAATCTCAGAAATTCATTCCCACTTGTCATCACTATGGTGTTCTAGGTCACATAAGACCTAATTGCTGGAGATTAGGAGAAGAGCTTACTCAATCTTGGAATTCTCCTTCTAGAAAATCCAATGTGGATTTGTCTAAACAAGTCAAGGTTTTAGCTGAACAAACTAGGCTTCTTTCTGAACAACTAGTTTCCTTGACCAAGAAATCCTCTTCTAACCAACAAGTTTGGGTGAAGAAGAGTGATTTGACTACTCTTACTTGAGTAGGTTTTGTGTTGCATGCATTGGCCCTGTTTATATTGCTTATCTTATCCTTTGCATGCATGTTTTATTTTGTTTTTATTTTTCTGGTTTTTTTGATTTAAAATTGTTCAAAAAAAAATACAAAAAGATTTTCCATTCTTTTTATTTTGGTGATTTGTGTCATGAGCATGTGTTTGTGAAAACAATACATTTTTATATTGAGAGAATTAATTGCTTAAAAGAATTGTTTTGCAAAATCTATTTCAATGATCTCATATAAATGCACAAAGGTTGATTGATCTCTTAGTGTGTTTTGCACTTCACTTACACACCCCAAATACATTTAAGCAAGCTTAATTTTTCTTTTTCGGTGAGTGTGTGGATAGGCAATCCTTGATTTACTCTTGTCTATCTTAAGTTAAAAAGATCCTAGCATATGACCTTGTGTTCAAAAGAAATTTCTCCCTTTTGTTTAAAAGAAAAAAGTTGTATGAAAAGAACTCTGGGATGAAATGTAAACCCCACAAATATTGAGTTCAAAAAGAAAAGAGAATCACAAGGAGTATAACCATGGAATAAGCTGTAAACTCAGATATTTTAAGGAACACTACTCTTTGTGCAAAAAGAATTGTAAGAAACAGGGGGAGAAAATTTCAATAAAATAATGCTTAGGTCTTTAAAATATTCATGAAGGGAGTTCTTTTTAACTCATAGAGAGACTTGAGTAATATTGTGATTTCTTGATAAATGGCCAAATCCTCCTTACCAAGTTCCTATTTAGGCAAACTTGTTGTATTTGGTTTTGCACTTACACGCAAGCACACTTGGTGATTTAATTACATTATTGTGTAGTTATTTCGGATTATTGTTTTAATTTTGTAAAAACTTGAATTTTGGGTGACAAAGTTCTCAAAAATATAAAATTTTTGAGTTTTTATGAAATTGTGCTTGGGACATGATTCATCATGTTTTTAGAGTTTTTTTTTACATGTGGTTGAGTTGGTTTCATTGGAAGCTTAATGTTTTTAAGTGAAATCTGGAATTTTTTTTAAGTATGTCTTCCTTAAAGTCTTCCACTTTGTTATCTATTCTAGCCATTTGAGTTAATTCTTGTGCTTCTTCTAAACTTGTCAAGTTTTGAGGGGGAGTTTGTGTTTCTGGCCTCTCTATTTCCTTTGGGGAGTAGGTATTTCTGGCTTCTCTGTTTCCTTTTGTCTATTTCTGTGACAAAAAGGGGGAGTAGGTATTTCTAAGGGGGAGGGGGAGCTTTGATGCTTTGATAATTGAATTGAATGTGAATTGCTTTGATGCTTTGTTTTCTGTGAGTTGTTTTGTTACAGGTTACAGGATTCAAATTCAAGCTTGGTCTATCTATGGTAGTGTAGATAGGTTGTGTTTGAGTTTGTTTAATCCAAGACATTGCTTGGTGGTTCACAATGTCATGGATTCTCTGGTTTTTATATTGTGTATAGGTTTTGTCACTGAATAGCCAAAGGGGGAGTTTGTTAGGTTTAACATTTTAGTTTGGCTTTATTCAGTGTCAAAGAGAAAGTGGTTTTAGTGTGTTTAGAATGTTTAGTTTGAGTCCAAGAAGACATGGTTCAAACGGCGTCTTCATCGGAGTCAAATTGAAGAAGTTATGCTCAACGTTTGATCAACGTTCGCTGGCCGTTCGAACGATCATGCTACAAAGAGAAAACAGACTAGCGTTCGACCAGCGTTGTCTGAACGTTCGACCGTTGGTGACACACAGAGAAACCCGAGAGCAGCGTGAGCTGAACGTTCGCTGAACGTTCGACCGTTGGTGTCACTCAGAGAAACCAGAGAGCAGCGTTCGCTGAACGTTTGCTGACCGTTCGACCGATGGAGTTCCACAGAGAAACCCGAGAGCAGCGTTCGCCTCACGTTCTCTGACCGTTCGAACGAGAAGAGGAAAAGTGAGTTTTTGTCTTGAACGTTCGACCCGCGTTCGCTGAACGTTCGTAAACAAACTTCAGTTTTAGAATTCCGATCTTTTCTGATTTGTTTCCTATTCCGAGTCTACCTTCTCCTAATCTATATAAGGAGTGTCTAGACTATTGTTAGGGTAACTCAAGAGGTTTTAGAAACCCTAAATTCGTTTGTGAGAGCAAGAGTTCCCTCTCCTCTTCCTTCTCCTTTGTTGAGCCATCAAAGCCTTTCTTCATCTTTCTTTTCTACCTTGGAGTTCCGGGTTGGAGAGTTTGCACGTAGGAGTTCCTACGGATACCAGGCGAGTTCGTTTGGGTGATCGTGTGAGAAGATCTTCAGAGTTCTGAAGTGTTGCTGTGGAGCAAATCTGAGGAGTTCCTCAGATACTTTCAAGTCTGGGAGTTGCAGAGTCTAGCATAGGGATGTTGAGTCGTCTGAACTACAGGTTGTAAGTCTTCTTTTCATATTGGATCTTTTAGGTGGCTCCTGCATAGCCCGGAGGGTTTTTCTCTAGTGAGAGTTCTCACAGAGTTTTCCCTTCGTCACCAAAATTGCTTGTGTTCTCTCTTTACTTTATTTGCAATTTTGTGTGATTGGTTATAGACTTGTGCATGCCTATTAATTAAGAACTTGTTTTTAATTAGTAGAATTTTTATTCCGCTGTGCTACACCTATTCACCCCCCCCCCCCCCCCCCCCCCCTCTAGGTGTTGTTAGAGTTAAAACCCTGTTTTTCAATTTTTGCTGTGGTTATGTGATTGTGATGTGAGATACAACTACATTATGGAAGAGAGAGTTTATGAAACTGCATCAATGATAAAAACATTAGATTTGCATATTAAGTCGGAATGATTCCTACAATAAGCATTAAAAATATATCCCAACAATTGAAACAGTTCCTGTTTTATGAAATTTTGAAAAAGAATTGTAGATTGGAGGATTGGCATGCTTATTTCGTTATCCGAACTAGTTGGAGCCAGCAGTGGAAAGTTTCTGCATCCTGATATGCCAAAAACCATATGTTCAACTTGATTATGTCTGTCTAAATTCCCTCGGATTTGAATCCATATATTATATTCTTGGTTTTTCTCATAATCTTGGGTCAATCAATATCTGCCTTGTTGTACCTATGGATCCTTGCTTTTTATGCTCCTACCATGTTAACTTTCCTTTACATATCTCATATTTAGGAAACAAATAAGTATGCCTTGATTTTTCATTTCTTTCCTTAACATTCCTTATTTTCCAATATGTCCATCTCAACTTTATCATGCAACAGTCACTAAAAAAATTCAGGCCTTTAGCGGCGGGCATTGACCGCCAGTAAAGCCTTCAAAACTGCCACTAAAGAGTTAAGGGTCCACCACTTGACCTTCTGGGAAGATGCCGTCGCTAAATCTTTTAGCAGCAGTTCTTTTTGTTTTTAGTGGCGGTTAAAAACCGTCGCTAAAAGTTGTCTTTTTTATAAAAAAAAATTTTACTTTTTCCAGCACGTTCATTTCCTTGTTTCTAGTTGGGTTCCTACTAGGACTGTAAACGGAGCGAATACTGTTGAATCCGAATTCGAATCCGTTTAAGTAATAGGATATCCGTATTCGTTTAAATATTCGACGGATATTTGAAATACACTACCAAGTCCGAATCCGATAAAAAATGTTACATCCGTATTCGTATCCGATTGTATTCGAATTCGATTAAATATTCGAATCCGTTAAGAGATCCGAAAATCCGATTAAATTTCGTCTAATTTAAACAATAAAATTAGTTTTTTCAATCAAACCATTGGGCTTTAATAAATGATACAACAAACAAATGATACAATAAAAACAAAAAAAATCATACAAACAAAAATTAAAAAAATTAAACCACGTTAGTATTTCTTTATTACACAAACAAATGATACAATAAACCAAAATAAATAAATAAAAAATACATTCAAAGATCACTCATATGCCCACTTCTGTTGCCTCCCGAGTTCAACTCCAAAGTTGAAATTACCTGTATTTCTGAAAGTATACACCCATGCAATGCCATGACCATGAATGCACAATCCCAGACAGCAAAACCCATCTGCAGAAATGAGACAAGGTTAAAACAAACAGTTGCTTCACTTTCTGTGAGGACTTCTAGAGATAGCATTTTTGCAGCAAAGGCATACCAGGACATCTTCTTGGCTTGTGGATTCCATAGCAGATCTGTAGCCACTGTAAACAGGGTCATCAGAAGCTTGGTAGGTAAGAATCTTCAATGGTATCCTCACATACTCGAGACATTCCAAGTACCCACGGACACAACCTAAAATAAAAGCTCAAGTGAATTTTTAGAAGCATAATCGTTACCAATCACTGGGGCCTCGTGATTTCTAAACCAGCTCAATCAGAATGTATGATCTCCTAACCTATCTGTTCAAAAATATGATCATACACGTCAGGAGTTTTAAACATGTCTATGATTTATCAAAGCAACACAGGTGAAGGTTCCTTGTTCTAGTTTCTTCTGGCAGGTGAGGAAATCATGTTTCAGGTTAGGCTTTTGAGGCCATAGAAGGAAAGTAGTGACCGAAGAAGAGATAGTGAATAAAGCAAACGAGTGGTGAGAGTGAGGAGAGCAGGTGGCTTGTTTAATTCAAATTTCTGGTCCAGTTCACATGAAATTTCCAGTGCAATAAATGAAAAAAAACATATATATCTCCATGATGAAAACCTGATAAAGACTAATTGACCACTTAGATACCCTCCAGGGTTCTTATTTCTCCTCCTAAAAGATGATAACAAAAAGGAAAAAAAAATGCTTGGAGACAATACAATCCCAGAAGAGAGATTCCCATGATAAATGGGTAAACCTTCTAACAACACATCAAATGGCAACCAATTATAAACAATCCCAGCACATATTCATGTTAACAACCCCCTTCCCTTATAAAACCACCATCCATCACTAATGCTGTGATTATAAAGCAACAGGGATCTCGTTATGGCACAAGGGCTGCACAAAATAGATGGTATATAATGATATGTAAATAGAGCCTAAACAGGCTCACATGTAATCATCAAAGCATAAGGATCAACATTTAGCATAGAGATAAATCTCGGCCAGTACCAGTCTTATTGGCAGGTAAAACTTGATACAGGCCTGCATCGGCTGGTACATCTTGGTAATGGTCATGGCCGCCAGTACTGTGTTTTAAAACGTTGATATGTAGAACAGGTTAGGCCAGACCTATATTTGAGCAATAACCTGAAAAACCTAAACACCAAAGAACCACGTGAAGGAAAATCTCAAATCTCAGGAGATTAAATACTGGGCCATTCATCTAAGCTGTTAGAGAATCCTAGGTTGACATCAATCATTTCACACAATCAAGTATGGGCTGAAACTACCAAGGTGCTCATGTATCACATGAATTACTGCTCAACCCACCTTAAAAGAACTTCATGGTATTGCTCCCTTCCTTTCCCTGTTTGTATTTCCACAGAGAGAGAGATCCTACATTCCTACTGAAAAAGAAGAAAAAAAATGCACAAAAATTCCCATCGGTTACACCAACAGAAACTTTGTGAGGAAAAAAAATAATTGGGGACTTGGGTCTAGCACCCTCAACAGCAAAATTTGAGATTTTTTTTCACCAGCCCACTAAGTCTTCTAGATCTTGACATCCAAACAATGTCCGGATTCGACGCAGGAAAGGAGCCTCAAAGTCCACTAAACCACCAGTTGCCCGAAACAATCTGAAAATATTCACAAAATCGACAGCATCAGACCAAAATTAAGAAAGAAAGAATAGCCAACGAAAAAACAAAAAGGCATAAGACAATCAAAGAAGCTAAATAAAGATGAAAATTATTATTGCATCCAACCGTAACCGATATGACTTAGCGCATATCTAGTAGAATTGCTATTGCACACAATACAATCCTCAGAGGATCATAAACTCCAAAACCTATAACATGGAATCACGTTTTAAAATGAAAACAAAGCAATTAAAACAAGATGGGATATCAAACCCTAGATCTTGTCAATATCTTCATCCTCAAATTTGATGTAATCGTCGTCAGCGCCTTCGTCCTCCTCGTCGAGTCCAGCGACGATACCCTCGTTGAGCCTCATGTTGTCCGGCAACTCACCGTAGGCCTTCAAAAGCCTAGCCTCATCCGGCATGTATTTGAGGATAACATCAGCCTTGTCGTCCTGATAATCCCTAAGATCCACCAAGATGATGTCTCCGGCGGTGATCCAGACCTTCTTGTGCATCTTACCACGTTAGGGTTTAGGGCAAAATCGCAAATGTTGCTTTTATACAAAGAGCATAAAATTACTTTCTTATCCTCAATACTATATATAATTTACAAATACATTATACCTATTTAATTGGATTCGGATCTTAATCGGACGGATATTGCCCTGATCCGAGTCCGAATCCAATTATAAACGGATCCGAAAATCGGATCCGAATCCGATCTGACGGATCATTTAATCGGTTAAAAATCCGATTAAATCGGATAATTTAATCGAAAACGGACGGTAAACGGGTCATGATCCGATCCATTTACAGCCCTAGTTCCTACTCCTTGCCTCGCCCCCTACCCTTTGCCCGACCCCTGCCCCTACCCATGAAATAACCCAAGCCCAAATATAACTCTCGTAGGTGTTTGCATATAAATGAAGAGGAAAGTCATGGAATTTAAGGAAAATTTAAAAAAGGTTAAACAAAAATAACACTTGTCCATTACAAGAAAAGCTTAAGTGGTTCAATATTGTCTTGGCTTCCCACTGCATCAGCTTCATTATGAACTTTAATTATGTTTTCATTTGCCTCTAGGCATCAGCTATCTCCAGCAAAATTTTTTGTCTTGTGAAGAAAGGCCTTGGAGCATAGAGAATTTGTATAAGTACTTAAACATTCATAATATTTGGGGAAATTCTAGAGACAAAACACATTCTCCATCATTTGCAGGTGACTGGATTCTATGTCTAACAAAAATACATGAAATAGAGAAAATTAATCAGTCTTGGTTGCATTGCAGTTAATAGGTAAGATAAAAAATATACGGAATAGATAGAATGGCATTAAAAAAGTAGTTGGTGAAATTCACTGTCCTTGTTTTTCAGGATACAAGTTAGCCTTTCTGGTGCTGGTGAGGGGACCATCCCATTTATTTCTGATGTCTGGAAAGGTCTCACCAGGTAACTCATATTCCTGCAATTGTACAGTCAATGTGAAGCTCGATCTGACTGATGAACCTCCAAATTATGACTAACCTGATATTATTTTTAGAACAAAAAAGGATGGAATCATTGTATTAACTAATGGAAAATAATACAGGTTAAAGGTAGAGCAATGGCTTAATTGAAGCCCTTCAAAACCAACCAAAAAGTCCACAAAAACAACCCAAGCAGCACTACTACATAAGCATGTTGTCTGATGGCATACCCACAAAAAGCTCAATCAACCAACAATCCTATTGGCAAATCTAGGCACCCTCGCGAACCAAGTTTTCATGACATGAGCCAAAGCTCATGCCTTAAAGGATGATATGCCATAGCTGCCAATTGCATGTTCTCTATCTATCATCCAAAGAATAATAGCGAAACTATCTCTCCACTATTGATCTAATACCTCATAAAGAGCTCTTCCTATACTGATTGAATCATTTTCATTTAAAATTGGAATAATTTTAGAGCTAACAGTGACTGCATAGATTCGGAAAGTTGCATTCTAAAATATGGATCCCTAAAATCATTATCAGTAACAAGAAGTTGAGAAGTTGAAGCATCAGATTAAAGTTCGTAATAAAGCCAATGAAAAAGATAGGACGCAAAAGCAAAATTACACTCTGAAACTGGCATCTTGTTTCTGTGAAATAGGAAAAAATGAAATAAATAGGCAGAGTGCAAAATAGATTCAGGTTTCTAATGCAGTTACCAAAATAGTAGATGACAGCTTCACTTGATTAAACGATACATCATAGAGAGCCATGAGATCACTCTGTTCCACAGCTGCACATGCCTTCCCATCAGAAAAGTTTCAACGAAAATAGAATCAATCTGAAGAACTGTCTAAAGAAACAAACCTAGACGTACGAAAGCAAATAAAAGTGAGTGAGATTTCGTTAAGTGGAGGTAAATTCATAATAAGACAGCTGAAATTAAGTCAAACGATTATAGTGGTTTCACGGAAGGAACCCTAGAAGAAGGAATCCAAAATTAAATTCCAAAAAAAAAAAAAAGTAGATAGAGTTTTGCATTAATTGCGAGTTTTGAGCCCTTACAATCCAGAGGATAATTGGTGATTTGCCCTAGAAGATCATGTGCCTTCGTCCAAACGTAGTGTTCCATGCGAATCTGAACTTTTCTAGATCTGAAACACCTAGCCATTTCTATCTCAGATTAATTGGTGAACACAGTAAATAAAATGGAACTCATTTGCAAATGCAACAAAAAAACCATTGATCTTAGCACATTTAGCGCCACAGAGCCATACCAGCAAGTGAATTTTAGTAATCTGAATTTTCAAAATCAATAGAAGCAGAACTTTATTTGAATCTAAAGCCAAGAATCACAGAGAAACTCTAGAGAGACAGCACCCTCCAAGATCCGAAGAAATGCTTCCATCAAGCTACAATGCTCGATCTGCTTCCTCTTCAAACGCTCTCTAAGATATTCTTTCTTCAGATTTGCAATGCCTCTCAACATCTCTCTTTCCTGAGAAGGAAAAGGAAGCAGAGAAGAAGATAGACGAGGATTCACAGAAAAACGTAATCGATAAACGAGATGTTAAACCTACTGAATATCTGAAATTTGACCTCATCTTCATTACCTGTTGGCTTCAAGCAGCGATTTTGGAGCGCTTTCAATGACGAAAGCATCAATGCCGCTTTGGTAGAGTGAAGAGCAGCCTGCAATTTCATCGTTGAATTTCAGAGAGAGAGAGAGGGAGAGAGAGGGAGAGGAGTTCAATTTAAAAAGACAAAATGGGGAAAAATGAGAAAGACCTGATTTTTTTGTAGTGAGTGTTCGTCTTACACATACATTGATCTTCTTTGTAGCCTGAAATTCTCATCCATGACAATTTCAAAGCACCTCACAACTTAAGCTCTCAAAACTCTAATCTTCTTTATAACATGTTCATCTATAATCCCCTATTGTTTGCTTTTAGGATTTATTTGATGTTCATTTCTTTCTTACCATTACCTCACTTGTACAATTATTTCTGATAATTTTATTTAACATATAATTCATCTTGACTTATTTTAAAACCTTTTTATTTCAAGGTATCCATTTATAGCTCTAGATTGTAGTTTTGCATCTATACCTCCTCTAATTTTGTCTATTAAAAACATAGTATTTGCAAGTAGCATTCTCTTGAGATACCTTCTCTTAAATATGAGGGTTCATCAATAACTAAAGCAAAAAGATGAGGACTCATTGTTTACCCTTGACCTATATGTATCTTTACTTGAAACGCAGTTATCTCGGTATCTTCATTTTTCAATCTAATATATATGATCTTATTCAGGTATTTAATGACTTCAATGTATCTGATTGTATTTTCTTTCAATAGCCAAAATCATATAGATCAAAGCTTTAGGGACTCATATGCCATATCTAGAGCAATAACAGCTATGTTAAGGTCCCTCTTCTCTTTTAAATTGTCAAATAATCTATCTTGGGTGAAAACAAACTTACTTTCAGGCACTTGGGTTATTGTTCTGAATGTTTATGGATTACAATCTTCTGATTATTAGTTTGAAATGTTTCCAATCACTAGAGAAATTAGTTACATCCATTAGATTGAAGGCCATAATTGATTATAATTTATTTAACATTCTCATCGATGCATTGTTTGTTTTGTTAATGTATTCATTTGTAGCATTCATCTCAGGATTATATATATATATATATATATATATATATATATATATATATATATATATATATATATATATATATATATAGGGAGTTTTAAATAAAATAAGAGAATAATTTGGATATTTTATGTAGATTCATCACCTAGCCATTGAAAATAGGAGGGAACACCAAGCAGGAAAGAAAAGATACAGTTATAGTGATTTTAGAAATATACGAAAAATACAGATTATGAAAAATATTCTGGAAAAAATATGAATATGTACAACTGTTGTTTAAAAAATTGTTTTATCGAGCCAATCATTGATGTAGATGTACATACCAGAACGTTAGGCAATAAAATGCAGCATATGCATATGATGAGTGTTGCCAAGGTGCAGATAGTGAAATGGATGTGTGGGAAGACTAGAGAAAATAGGATGAGGAATGAACATATTCGAAAATGGATGCTTGTTGTTCCAACATGTGATACAATAGCTGCAAGCAGTTTAAGGATGGTTTAAGTGTATAAAGCAAGCCCTAGGGAGGAAATTGTGAGCAGTTGTTGGAGGATAGTTACTAAAAGATGCAGGAGTGCAAGGGGAAGACTAGAAAGGGATAGATGGAGCTTGTGAGGATTTGAATACTTAAAAGCTGACTGAATATATGATTTTTGATAGATTGAGGAAGTGGATTCATGTTGCCAACCTCAATTAGTTGGTGTAAGACATTTAATTATCGATTGATTTTATGATAGATCTATATTGACAGTTCTTGGAAAAATTATCTCAGTTGTTAACCAATTAATAATAATTAAAAAGGAGGACAATTTTAAATAAGAAAAATTTTGATATTAGATTAGATATATAATTGTTGTTTCTCTTGTACACATAATCAGTGTAGTTTAAAAAAAATATATTAAATTAAGTGCAAAACTTGTTATTTTATTTATCTAGGTTTTGTATTAGATATATGTTATTTTTTAAAAAGATACTTTTCATGGCTTGATCTCGACAAATCAAAAACTTACAACACTAAGAAGGAAGGTATTGAACATATTCGAAAGTAGATGCTTTGGGAAATAGAAAACAACACTAAGAAGGAAGGTATTGAATCAGAATGCTTTGGGAAACACAAGAGATCGAGTTATTAGAATAAAAAGGTATGAGAGAAGAGATTTTGTTAAGAACAATTGTAGAATAAAAAGGCTATTTATCCTATATAAGTTATTTTCTGCCTGAGAAATTAAGAAAATAAAATTTGTTAAAAGTCTATGTGGAAGAGAGAAAATGGTGTTGCTTTCTTTTGCTTTAATATATATTGTTACCTAGTAACTTCTTGTTAGGTTCTGGGTTAAAACATTTTGTTCTGCCACATATTTTTTCCTGAAATTGGCTATGCACATCTCTAAAAGCATTTGTTTGTTGGTCACTTCTTGCAGATCACCACGTGGGCACCGTTCAAGGAGTCCTAGGAGGAGGTACTAAGGCTATAAGACCATGGTTGCAAGTCCATTTAGGTTTCAGATTTGGAATTTCAAACCTGTACTTGGATGGAAGTATTGATTTTATGCTGGTAAGAACTTTGGTATATGACCTCTGTTCATCAGTGGGGTCTCTTCACTTAACCCTTCATATGCAAAAGCTTTTCATCTCTTTCCTTGCCTTGCTGTTTGAAAATTCAGCTATGGTGTTGTTTCTCCAAATTATGTAAAGCTGTTTCTCCAAATTATGAGAGTGAATGAGATCTTCGTTGTACAATTTATTTAAATTTGTTTTAACATTGCTTGTTGTTGTTATATTCAGGAAAATTGAAAATCTTCTTCCCTTTGACTCCTGATTTTTGCCATCACTGTTAGATGGAATGCTTCAGCTCCGATTGAATTATCAGAACACGACTCTAGCTAATTAAATTCCCAAATAGATGATGATAATATTTTTATATATTATGCTAATCAACCAAAAGAAATGCTATACCTTTATGATTCTCAAATAGTCAGTATACAAGGAAGTGCATATTAAAAGCTTCAAATTATTTTATTTTAAATATTATTTTTACTAAAACCAACCTTTAAAAAATGGAAAAACAATAAAAATTTATAATTTATTATTATTGTTATTTAAGAAGGTCAAGTACTTTAACAAACAAAGGTAAAAAAGGAAAGGAAATATATATTATTATAAAATATAATGTGTACTTAAAAGAAACATCTTACCACCACCACTGCCACCTCCCTCACCATTAACACCACCAATTTCACCGCCTCCACTCCTACGTATCACAACCCTCACCATTAACACCACCAATTTCACCGCCTCCACTCCTACGTATCACAACCTCCAAACCACCATTGCTACCAACACTACCATTACAAAACAACCACCATGACAACCGTTGCTATTGTTACAAAATTGTCTTTTATTTTATTTGGTATTAGTTTTATGTAATTTTTTTTTTGTGAAAAACAAATATTGGAATTGGAATTATAATAAAATCAAAGTCTTAGAATATTAATTATTAATTATAATAAAAAAAAAGAATTTCAATTCAAAAAATCACAGTTATAACTTTGTAGATTTGTAATTGATGGGAAATATATTTCCCTAAGTGACAAATTGCATGACAATACTTTGTGCAATATGTTAAAAAAATTCTGTGTGTGAAGTGAAGGATAAAATTGTTGGATTGAATGAATGATAAAAAGGTATAAGTTGAAAATGGTTGGGTGAATGTGGCCTGTGTGTGCTACTGGCAGGGTTAGTTGTAACCTGCTGTAGCTACAGGCACAACTGGATTCTCGGGCAGTTCTCAGAATCAGTTGGGGTTGTTTCTTGTTAGTTATGTTGTTTTCAAGATTAGTTACAGGTGGTTACAGCAGCTATTAAGGAGTTAATAACTCTTTATTTAAAGCTTCTGGAAGCAGGAGAGAAGGTGTCTTGTGTGCCGGAAAACTTGAAGAGGAAAACCAGAGGAGACTAAGGAGGAGAGGCTGTGAAAGACCAGAGAACAGGAACATTTCAGATCTGGTGAAAGACTGAAATGGGCTGCCTCTTCCATTGAGAAGTATACGTGTGAAGATTTTGAAGTTGTCTTAAAGCATGAAGTTCAAATTGAAGAAAAGGTTGAGGATTCAATCTTTGTAAGTAACTTTTTGGTTGGGAGAAAGTTTCTGTAAATTTGAACATAGTTGAAGTGTCTTGTTCATCTTAATACAATGTTTCAGGCTTGTTTTACCTCAAAGAAACTTGAGGTTTCTTCTTGACATTTGTATAGGCTTTTGTTGTTAAATAGTATGAGCACTTGTCACTGTTTGTTTTCTGGTATTGTAAATTTGTTCTTGATTGTTTAGAATCCAAGAGAATAGGGACCTGAGGTTAGAAATCTCAATTGGTATCAGAGCCACTCCACTCAAATCTGTTAAAGAGTGAGATCTTGGTTCTCTATGGACTATAACAAAGAAGGGGCATCCTCCTCTAGGCCTCCTCTATTTGATGGGTCAAATTATGCCTATTGGAAGGCAAGAATGCGAGCCTATCTGAAATCTTTAGATGAACGAATATGGTTATCTGTCTTGAATGGGTATGAAGCACCCACACAAAATATTCAAGGTGTTATTGTTCCAAAGGCTTATGATAGGTGGAATAAAGGAGAATTTGACAACTGTAGCTGGAATAACAAGGCTATTAATGCCTTGTTTAGTGCTGTTACAGTAGAGGAATTTAGAAGGATCTCTACATGTGAAATTGCCAAAGAAGCTTGGGACATATTAGAGGTTACTCATGAAGGAACAGCTACTGTAAAATTGTCTCGTTTGCAACGTTTAACCACTGCTTTTGAAACAATTCAGATGGATGAAGAAGAGATCTTCGACCAATTCTACTCTAGGTTGAGTGACATAGTTAACACTAGCTTCAATCTAGGAGAGAAGATTCCCACATCCAAGGTTGTAAGGAAAATTCTGAGATCTCTACCTGAGAGATTTCAACCCAAAGTTACAGCAATAGAAGAGGCTAAGGATGTTGATGCAATAAAAGTAGAAGAGTTGGTGGGCTCTCTACAAACATTTGAAGCTAATCTGAAAGTTTCCAAGAACCAAAAGGAGGTTGCTCTTAAAAGTATAAATGAGGGTAAAGATGAAGATTCAGATGATGATCTTGAAGAGTTGGTATTGCTTGCTAAAAAATTCAGAAGGTTCTTCGAGAAGAAACAATCAACAAACTCCTCTGAAAGGTCAAAAGATTTCAGAACTGACAAGAAGAACAATGAAGCAAAATCAAAAAGTAAGAGAAGAAATCCAAAGGGAATTCAATGCTATAATTGCCAAGGCTTTGGCCATGTTGCTGCTGAGTGTCCCAATAAAGTGTCTAAGAGGAGAAATGCCTTAAAAGCTATTTGGGATGACAATGATGAAGAGGAAAATTCTGGTTCAAAAACAGAGGAAAGTCAAGAGAATGCTATGGCATTTGTAGTCACACAAAATTCAGACAATGAGTCCCCTAGTGAATGTAGTGAAGATGAATACTCAGAAGAAAATGGTGATCTTCAAGAAGCTTACAATCTACTGTATAGGGAGTTTCACAAACTTCAGAAAAAATGCAAAAGAATATCACTCCAACTAAAGGGTGCTAAGAAGGAGAAAGAAGACTGTTTGAGACAAAGAGAACAGATTGAGAAATTTTTTTTGGAAGCACAAGTCAGAGAAGCTTCTCTGGTATCTAAAATTCATGATGCTGAACTCATGAACAAGGAACAAGCTACTGAGTTAGACAATCTGAAAGGTAAATTCTCCTTGGTAGAAAATGAACTCGAGTTGTCTGAAATCTCTTTTGCAAAATTTTCTGCAGGAACCGAGGCACTTGATGAAATGCTTGAGAGCCAAAGAAGAGACAAAGATCTCAGTGGACTTGGATATGTTGCTGAAAACTCACTTAATGAAGCACTTAAAGGAAAAGGAAAGGTAATGTCAATTGGAGAAAGCTCATCACAAGGCTTACTTAAGGGTAAAGCATCTGCTGGTAATGATCTTCCTCCCTATGTGAAATTCAATTCTAAAAATTTTGTTTATAGAGGTAATACTGGAAAGAAACCTGAACCTAAACCTCTACCTTTTGTCCCTATGTGTCACTTTTGTGGAAGGAAAGGACATATAAAGTCAAAATGTCATATTCTTCATGGTCTTCCTAAGGAACATATTGATAAGGAAAAATTTCAGACTCAAAACTAAGTCTGAAATTTTCTTATTCAATAAGTTTGATGCTCTCTTGAAAGAAACAGAGCTGCTGTCTAAAAAATTTCAGAACTTAAGAGACACTAAATACCCTTTAAGTTCTGCCCAAAGATTGCAAAAGAATGCATCACCACATTCAAGTAACCCCTACTTGAGAAATAAGGTTCCAAAAGTGAAGAAAATCTGGGTTAGGAAGTCTGATCTTGACTGTCAAGTGGTCCATACAGTTTCAAAAGCACATGACACCAACCTATGGCATCTAGAGAGTGGATGCTTCAGGCACATGTCTGGAGAAAAATCCGTGTGAACATTGACATTAGGCACCATTTTATAAGAGAATTAGTTGAGAACAAAACAATTCTCTTAGAACATATTCAAACACCAAATCAAATTGCAGACATTTTTACAAAACCTTTGGATCAACAAAAGTTTGAAACTCTTAGGAAATCATTACGGATATGCTCTATGGAACATTAGGTCTTAATATCTTGACACTTATTCAACTCTCCAATCAATGAATTTCATAAAGTTTAGTAAGATATGTTCTATTGTGTACACTACAGACTTCTCTACAGCACATGATCAAATGAGAAAAATCACAGAAATTAGTAGTGTTATATTTTCATATTCTTGAGTTCCAAGTTCTTATCTCTACTATTATTTTTCTTGCATAATAGAGATTGAATTCTTGAGAACCTAAATTCTGCTTCTTGTGATCATTGGGTGTATTTGTGGATTTCTGAAAAGACAAGCTCAAGAGATAGAGTGAAAGTCACCTGAGCCTTTAAAAAAAAAAAAAGTGGTGTGAGTAAGGACATGGGATGAGCTGTAAACCCAGACATACTATGCTCCAAGTGTGAGTAAGGACATGGGATGAGCTGTAAACCCAGACATACTATGCTCCAAGTGTGTGTAAGAATTCTGGGGTGAGCTGTAAACTCAGACATCTTGAATTCAGTGAAATAGAAAAAGGCAAAAATGGGAAGGCTACCTATCTTAATGAGTATAAGTCTAAAAGAGTACCACAACCTCCTTGTCACTCAAGGTGGAATCATCAAAATCAAGTATTCTTTACTTCTATAGCTCATTAATAATAGTAATTTTTGAAAGGACTCACATGGATATTACTTATCTTACTCACACTCAAAAATTTCTGCAAAATTTCATCTCATATATATTAAAGTGTTCATGAGTTGATCAAGGGTGCCTTGAAGACCAATCTTGCACTTTTATGTCTATTAAATGATTGGTGAGGTGAATTAGTAGTTAGGGTTGTAGCCTATACTACTAACAGAGCAAGAATTTACTGATTTCTCAAGGTGCTTCATTATTTGATAAAACCAAAAGGTTTGTGCTAAAATTATGTTTACTATCTCAGAGTGTTTGGATTTGTAAATAGGTTATGGTGTGTTAATATCAATGATAAATTCTTATGGATTTCATTCCTTGTGCACATCATTAATGCAATACAGAAGTCTTGTAGCCTCATCAATTTTTTTTGGAAAATTCAGACCAAGGGTCTGTCTGTTCTGTGTTTTTTTTCTGCAAAGAGAATACTCAGTTTCGGAAAATCAAATTTTAAGCTTCTTGTACCTTTATTTGCCTTCTTCTGCTTATCATGTAGCCTCCTATAGCTACTCTGTGGTTTGTATATAAGTTGGCCCTTAGTCTTCCAAACCCTTATTCGACTATTTCTTAATCCTCTCTCTCTCAATGAAGAACACGAAATGGGGGTTTTTGCTCTAAAGCCCTAATTTCTTCAGGTGCGTTCAACATTTTCTCTCTAATTAGTTCAATCAATGTTGGCTCGTCTCAAATCATTCTAGGAATTCATTTTTCTTACTGTCTCTTACATTTTTTTTCTTCGAACTCTCAGAAATGGCATTCATAGATTGCCTTCGACATTCGGTAGTCGCTCTTACAAGATTAAGGGTTTCATTCTTTATCTCTTCTTTACTGCAAGGTACGTCCCTCTTCCTATTTTTTTACCTTCTTCTAGTAGCATGGGTCGTCTCTCTGTAGTTTTTTTTCTTTTTTCTTCTTACTGCTCTGTTTTTTTTTGTTTCATGCGTATTTTCTGTTTTTTTTTTATGTCATATGCCTATATTACAGGTTACATTACTGTGAGACACGGGAAAAATCACCGGAATGATCTCCCCTCCGTCAACACACGGGACTCATCTTAAAAGTTTGGGATAGTCGCCACCATTCAGATTTTGGGTGTGAATGGACACCAAAAGTTTAAAAATAATCAAAAAGTGCAAAAAGGCCAATTCTAGGGTAAAAATAACCCTACTTGAAAATCAAATCCAGAGATGGGTAAGGGGATTAGATTATGAACGGGGGAAGGTGTTAGGCACCCCCATTCATCCACACGAAGTGGTTGCCAAGTGTTTGTTCATGCAAAAAAGAAATAAGAAAGCTTGCTAAAAATTATCAAAAAACCTCGAAAAAAGGAACAAGTGTATGATATATTCACATGAAGATCCAAATGGATTCCAGATCCTCTCTCATGTCAATATCATTTCTGAAATGTCATAAAAGGATAAAAATCCAAGCAAAAGAGTGCACAAAGCCAAGTTGAACCAAATCCGGAAAATTCGGTGAAAAGTAATGCCATTTGTCTTGAAATCATTCAAATCCAATTTTAAATTGAACCAAACCAAATCCACTTGAAAGATTATGGCAAATAATAGTCTCATGCAAAATTTCACTTAAATCTGGTTGAAATCCTAGGAGTTATGCTCCTTTAAAGTTGCTGCTGGAGAAAATCAAAAGTGGCAAGTAGGCAAGTTTGGAAAATCACCTAGAAATATTCACTCCATAAAAATCCATGAAATTTGGTGTGATTGAAGTTTGTATGGCCATATTTCGAAAGAAACTAGCCTCATACAAAAATTCACTTGGATGTGCCTTGGGTCGTCTTCCGAACAGGCCCCGAAGATCACAGATTTACCCAGAAAAGTGCCATTGAGCAGTTCTGAGTAAATCGGCTACCAATAATACAAATGGAGTCAAAAAATTATGAAAACAACTGAATTTGAAAATAGACTCATAAAGGAGTGCTCAGAAACAAAAATCACTCAAATTGGATTTAAAACGAACACATGGCGCTTCGTCGAAGTGACAAGTTCTGTATTTAAACCTGAACTGTCCAATCAACTTCGACAGAGAGGTGTCAAAAATCTGCTTGATAGA
The DNA here is from genome assembly GCA_947561395.2 of Buxus sempervirens. Classification (NCBI taxonomy): domain Eukaryota; kingdom Viridiplantae; phylum Streptophyta; class Magnoliopsida; order Buxales; family Buxaceae; genus Buxus; species Buxus sempervirens. The sequence continues at coordinate 12,546,332 of OX387183.1, forward strand.
AATTAATGGAATTTTGTGGACATAAACTAGACAGCCTCACCTTTCCCATGGTTCTAGAATCACTCCAAAATTCATTCGGACAATGAAGTTATGAGTGTCCGAAGTAAGGGTACAGTTGCTGTCAAGCTAAGCCATTTTTGAACCAAATCAATTCAAAACTGTGATAAGATGAATCCAAATCTTTTAAAAACCATTTCAAAACATTCCAGAATTGATTGAGGCCATTTATTTCAGATTTATCACAATAAATGCAATAAACCCAAAATATGAGCCTATCTCGCCAAAATAGTGCCATGTATGTGTAAGTGTGAAAAATCATACAAGATCAATATAACAATATAGCATGCATACATATTCACCAAAATAAAGTTCTAAAACAATCTAGGGTTCTGTTCCATTATCGTTTCCCTTTGTTCTCTCTCCCCATTAAACACGGTTCTTCAAGATAATCATGGGGTACTTTGAATATGGAAGGGTTTTCAAAGAATCACAAGGCTCATAGCATGCATTCAGATTAAATAAAAAAAAAGGATCTAGAACACCCTAGGGTTCCGTTCCATTATCGTTTCCCTTTGTTCTCTCTCCCCGTTAAATACGGTTCTTCAAGATAATCATGGGGTACTTTGAATATGGAACGGTCTACAAAGATTCAAAAGGCTTATAGCAAAGAGGTTCTAGCACTAGGATCAATCCCCAGTCTTGTTTCTCCTAGATCCCGCCTTCACGTTTTACGGCTAGGGGGAGTCTCGAGATACTTTGAGCCGGGGAAGGGTTTTCACACACATAGAAAGGCCTTATTCTACAGAAAGGTAGAAGAAGAGATCTAGATCTAGGAATGTAAAAACAAAATTTAAAAAGAGGTTTGAGGCTTACTTGGATTCTGGAAGCACTTCCGCAGCGGTTTCCCTCTTCTCTTGGAGATCTTCTTGGCAAGAATTATTGGCAAGGGAGTTAATGGCCATTTGCTTGAGGAGGAGCCTCCTATTTATAGGCAAAGGCTAGGGTTAGGGTTGGTGAGAATGGTAGACACAACATAATGTCTATAGCCCACCAACCTTAACCCTAAGGCTGTTTCCGAGATTTCCCTTCATTTAATGAATGACATGATGGTAAAAGTGAAAAACTCTCGGAAAACCCTAATTTTGAGCAAAAAGTATGTATCCGACATGTCAGGTTGGATACACAAGCACATTAATGTATCCGACATATGATGTCGGATACACTGAGGTCTGCTTGTATCCGGCATGTTCCATCGGATACAAAGAAGAACACTTGTATCCGGCCTGAGTTGCCGGATACAAGGAAAAAGCCTTTTTTTCGAATTTTAACACAGGCAATACTTATTTACATGTAATATCGTTTAAGTAAATGTCCTCGTATTTTTTAATCTCCATTTACTTAAGATATTACATGTAAATAAGCAAACACCCCCCCCCCCCCATTTGAATCCATTAAAAATAGTTCCAGACCCAAATTCGAAGTGAATAAAAAGTCAACTTTCCAGTTCTAGGCAAAATTCCGATTTTTCAGGTCTGGAAAAAAGGTTCAATATGTTAAAACCAAGGTATTCGTCAAGATTTAAAATCTCAAAAAATTCATTTATGCAATAACATTGCTAAAAACCTGATTACCGGGAAAAATTATCTTGAAATCTTGCTTTTAAAAAATATTTCATTTTCTGGGGTCAAAAGTCAACAAAATTCAACCGGAAAAAGTTTGACTTTGCACAAAAGATAGAATTTGGGCCTTTTCCTTTACAGCTTTGGATTCAAATGGGTTAAGTATCTCAAACCCAATGCAAAGAATTGAAAATTCCAATAAAATATTTCTCTCCTTCAAGATTTATCAAAAAGCGTGCAATTTTGGGGTGTCTACAATTACTAGTTGTTTTTTTTTTGTATGTCGTATTCTCTGCATATTTTAGTATTCTTCTACTATTTGTTTTGATTCTAGCAGTATGTGTAGTCATTCTCCATGTAATTGTTTTGTTGTATGCATATTCTACTGCATTTTTTTCTTTTGCAAAACATCAGCGATCACCTTTCATTACTCCTGCTTGCATAATTGTTTTTTTTTAATAACATCTTCTACCTCTTTTGTGTGTGACTTGAACAATGCTCTCAGACCTCACATTATGCCTCCAAAGAGGAAGCCCACTAAATCTCTTGCTTCTTCCTCTCACACTCCCAATACCGGACGAAAATCTCTGAGACTGGTTTCTTCCTCCAGAAAACAGTCCACACTTGTTAGCAACCTACCAAGAGAAGAGATTCTGCCCAGTTCCTCCTCTTCTTCTCACTCCTCTCAACAGTCGTTGCCTGACAATATTGAATCTGTCCCTTTGTAAACTCCCTCCTCTTAGAGGTTTCTTGGAGCTGGGAGGTCCGCCTATGAAACCTCGTTTGCACATAGAGCCCTTCTAATTGAAAGGCAACTCAATCTAGGGGACTTTGAGGAATCTTCTCTTGCTAGAATTTTCACTGTGTATGGATGGCATTCCCTAGCATCCATATCTGGTGTTGCTTACAAAGACTTAGTGCGAGAATTCTATGCAAATCTCCATGACATTCATCTCAAACATCAAGGCAAAGTCACTGCTTTTGTTAGAGGAATGTATTTTGAATTCTCCATAGACCTTATTGCTACATTTCTTAATCTACCAAGAGTCATCAATCTAGAATTTGATTATTACAGTCCACCAAACAGCCCTTCTCTCCAAGAGATCAATCAAGCCTTGTTATGTCCTGGAGCTTCTTCATCTTCTTCCTCATTGGCTCTTTCTCATGGCTCTCTGTCTGGGGAAATGAGAATTTTAAACCTGTTTGTGTGTGCAAATGTGTCTCCATCTGAACATTACTCAGATTTAATTCCTAGCAAACCAAGACTTCTCCATGCTCTTCTTCAAGGCAAGTCTTTCTGTATAGCCTCCACCATATTCCACCACATCATAGGGGTAAAATCTTCTAGAGGGGTCTCTCATAAGCTCCCCTTTGGTGTCTTCCTTTCCAATCTCATCCTAAGTAAAGGAATTGTTCCCTTTCCCTCTGAATCCTATGTAAAGCTTCGCCTTGTCTTGGACAAATCCACTAGAGATAGAAGCATAGCCCAAACCTCTGGTCCCTCTAGATCTAGGCAGCATTCCTTGCCTGATCTTTCTTCCTTGTCCTCCCAAATTGAGAAACTTCAAGAGGAACATCAAGCTGATGTTCAAGCCATACACAAACAACTGCAGGATCTGCATGCTGCCTTCAAAACTGATTTGGAGTACTTAGCCAAACGGCTAGACCAACTTCATGAGGCACGAGAAAGGGACTCCACTGAAATGCTGCATCACATTAAGACCCTGCTCACAAAACAGACTGATATGGACGAGAATATCCAAGTTTTTGCCAAGAAACTCACAAGGTAATCTTGACACCTGCATGCCAAATAGGGGGAGTAACAAAGATAAGAAAGGGAGCTAGAGTCAAGGTAAAATGCAACTTGAAAAGTAAGTACAGGGAGAAAGATTGTCAAATCAATTTTTTTTAAATACAAATTTGTCTTACTAACATGATGAGACATGTGTGAAAATTTTTATGAATATGCCCATACTTGAATATCTCTATCTAGACTTTTAGGTCTTGGGTTCAAATCTTTGAAAGTTTTGTCATGCATGTGTTAAGGGGGAGATTGATGGGAAATATATTTCCCTAAGTGACAAATTGCATGACAATACTTTGTGCAATATGTTAAAAAAATTCTGTGTGTGAAGTGAAGGATAAAATTGTTGGATTGAATGAATGATAAAAAGGTATAAGTTGAAAATGGTTGGGTGAATGTGGCCTGTGTGTGCTACTGGCAGGGTTAGTTGTAACCTGCTGTAGCTATAGGCACAACTGGATTCTCGGGTATTTCTCAGAATCAGTTGGGGTTGTTTCTTGTTAGTTAGGTTGTTTTCAAGATTAGTTACAGGTGGTTACAGCAGCTATTAAGCAGTTAATAACTCTTTATTTAAAGCTTCTGGAAGCAGGAGAGAAGGTGTCTTGTGTGCCGGAAAACTTGGTGAAGAGGAAAACCAGAGGAGACTAAGGAGGAGAGGCTGCTGCAGTGTTCTGGAGGGCTGTGAAAGACCAGAGAACAGGAACATTTCAGATCTGGTGAAAGACTGAAATGGGCTGCCTCTTCCATTGAGAAGTATACGTGTGAAGATTTTGAAGTTGTCTTAAAGCATGAAGTTCAAATTGAAGAAAAGGTTGAGGATTCAATCTTTGTAAGTAACTTTTTGGTTGGGAGAAAGTTTCTGTAAATTTGAACATAGTTGAAGTGTCTTGTTCATCTTAATACAATGTTGAAAAACACAGTTTAGACTCTAAATCACCTAGAGGGGGGTGAATAGGTGAAACCGATTGCGGAATAAAAAATCTATCAATTAAAAACAAGTTCTTAATTAATAGGCATGCACAAGTCTGAACAAATATCAATTCATCACACACAATTGCAAAGTAGAGAAGAGACAACACAAGCAATTTGGTGACGAAGGGAAAACTCTACGAGAACTCTCAAAGAGAAAAACCCTCCGGGCTACGAGGTGCCACCTCTGGAAATCACTATAAGAAGAAGACTTACAATAGTGGTTCAGACGACCCAACAATGACTCTGACTCACAATGTAAATATCTGAAGAACTCTTCAGATTTGCATCCTTGCAACATTTCAGAACTCTGAATATCTCCTTAGTGAAGTGTCAAACGAACTCGCTCAGCAACCCTAGGAACTCCCACGAGCAAACTCTTCAACCCGGAACTCCAAGGCAGAAAAGAAAGAAGAAGACTGGTTTTGATGGCTCAAAGAAGAAGAGGAAAGAGGAAGAAGATCTCTCTCTTGCACACGTTTTTAGGGTTCTCAAAAAAGTCTTGGGTAACCCTCACAATAGGTTAGAAACTCCTTAAATAGGTTAGGAGAAGGAAGGGAATGAAAAGGAAACAAATCAGAAAAGATCGGATTTCTAAAAAAGAAGTTTGTTTACGAACGTTCGAACGCTTAGCGAACGCGGCTCGAACGTTCGATATAAAAACTCACTTTTCTTCTTCTCGTTCGAACGACCAGAGAACGTTCAGCAAACTCTGCTGTCGGGATTCTCTGTGAACACCAACGGTCGAACGTGCAGCGAACGTGAGGCGAACGCTGCTCTCTGGTTTCTCTGTGGAACACCAACGGTCGAACGTTCAGAGAACGTGAGGCGAACGCTGCTCTCTGGTTTCTCTGTGGAACCTCAACGGTCGAACGTTCAGCGAACGTGAGGCGAACGCTGCTCTCGGGTTTCTCTGTGGAACCTCAACGGTCGAACGTTCAGCGAATATTCATCGAACGTTGGTCGATACTTTACCAATTTTGCCCCGACCTTAACCCCGTTTGAACCACAACACATAAAACCTACCCAAAAGAATTAACCACTTTAATACAACCTTTTTGACACGGAATTGAAGCCAATACAAAATAAACCTTACAAACTCCCCCTTTGGCTATTCCGTGACAAAAATAACAAGGCTTATTCTAATTGTTGTGAACCACCAAGCAACAATTTGAACAAGTAAAAAAAACAACAAAAAAATTGACATGACCTCCCCCTAAATCTATTAACCCCAAATTTATTCACCTGTACCTGAAACATCAAAAATTGAAAATACCAAGTGAAAAGCAAGGGTAATAAAACAACTAACCAAAAATAATTGCATGAGCTCAAAATTTACACAAAAACAAATTTCTCATTCATTTTCTTTGAGCTATGTACATTTGGACATTCATGAACAACCAACCATAATATTCAACACAAAATACATCAAAATATATTCATGATGAACAACACATAAAGATATCAACATCCAAGTTTATACAACTACAACATCACCCATTCAACAGCCACAGAAAACTAAGACTACACTTCTCCCCCTTTTTTGTCACAGGAAGACAAAGGGAGTACACTAAGAATGAGATGGCCCAGCACCACCATCCACTCCACTGCCACCACCTCCACTCAAACCCGAAGCTGCAGGAGCAGGAGCAGGAGCTTCATCATCCTCTTCTTCCTCCGCATCCTCTTGACGAAATAACCTTCAAGAGCAGATTCGAGCTTTCCAAACGAAGTTTGCAACGAAGATTGCTTAAGCTCAAGGCGCTCAAACCGAAGAACCATGCATGTCCTTATGATGCCTCTGAAAGTAAGAGAGAATCTCGGAGTTTTGCTCTCTGAGGGACACAATTTCCTCATGCAAGGAAGTAGGAGGCTGAGCCTTAGGGGGATCATCGGGAGCAGGAGCCCGGGTGGAAGAAAGATGAGCACGGCTTTGCTTAAGAGTTGATTCAGAAATAGGATTAGAAGCTTTACACAACTCTAAAGGAGGAAAAGAGATATTCAAGGTACAAACCAAACGGGCAATCAAGCACTCGTAAGGAAGACCATAGGTCTTCTTGGAGTTAAAGAAAACATCCAGGATTTTGGAGCAAATGACAGATGGTAAATCAATGGTATGATGTTTTTTCAAAGCATACAAAAACAAGCATTTATCAAATGGGACAGAAAATTTGTGAGCAACAGGAAACAGGTTATGGCTTTGAATGCGAAATATAACAATGGTTTTGGCCGCAAAAAATTTAACCTGTAAAGCACCACCCCTAAACACCAGTTCCCCATACCAAGATGGAACAAGGTATCAACCACTTCATTTTGAAAATCCGGAGTGGGAGGAGGATAAGGAAACTGAGGATCCGTAACCCTAGGAAGCCCAAACACCGAGGCAATCACCGAGGGTCCAACTCGAAAAGGAGTGCCACGAAGAAAGGTAGAGAATTCAGAATTTTCCATATCAATATCATGGATGTTGGTGAAAAACTCTCTAACCAACTCGACAGAAGGGAGAACAAAATTTCCAAACATGGGATCCCAACCCTTATCTTTAAAACAATTTGAGACCTCATCAGGAAGGGTGGCAAACTTCACTTCTCTCTCTATGATAACAGATCTCTCACAAAAAAATTCCTCAAAATTTTTTGCAGCCCTCTTATCAACAAACAGGGACTCATCATACCGAGGTTTCTTGTTGGAATTTTTTGTACCAATAGATTTCTTCCTAGGCATCTAAGAATGGAATAGAATTGAACAAAGAAAAAAAATAAAAGAAAACAACACAATAAGCACATGTTAGAATAAGGTAACATGGAAGAACAAGGAAGGAAACTATATGCTAAGAAAAAAAAATGCATGAGAGAAAACAATTTTTCAAAGCAAAAAAATTTCAAAACGTTCGATCACCGTTCGAACGTTTGGCAAACGTTGAAGACACACGAACCCAGATTTGGGGATTTTTACTGAAATCATCAACTTCAACAAAAAAATGCCAAATAAGAACTCGAAATCAACAATAAAACAAGAATACAACCTTTTAAAACTGATTTGAACAAAGATAAACCATAAACCACGAAGAAATCAAAGATTTAACGTAAAAAACCCTAGAAAAACCTAGCCGAAGTTGAACATTGAGAGAAAAATGAAAATAATGAACGAAACCTGAAAAATCTTACCTTGAATCACTATTTGAAAGCACGATTTCAAGAAAGAGACCACCGAAAATCACAACCCCAAAAATCGCCAGACGTTCGAACGAGATACGTTATGAACAGAAAAACCCTAGGTTTTGTCGCACGCGACCCTTTAAAAAAAACAGGTTTTTAATTGAACGTTCGAACGTTTGGCGAACACGGGGCGAACGTTAAACAAGAAATTTGTTTTAAAACCAACGTTCGACACGCGTTCGTTGTACGGGGGAGGAAATAACCAACGTTTGTTAACGTTCGATCGACCGTTCGAACGTTCATCAAAAGTTCAGAAAATTTTCCAGAATTCAGCAAGAAGACTGATATCTTTTCAACCAAAAACACTTCAAACATACGTAAAAACATGCAAGACATACATACAACTATAAATCAAGTATAAACTCTTGAAAAATCAAATTTTGACCTATTTTGAGAACCATTTTGCTCTAAAATTCAGATTTGAACAAATTTAACTTCAATACTCCCAAATAATTACACAACAACTCAACCAAAATTCCAATTGTGTTTGTGTGCTTGTGCAAAGCCAAATACAACAAGTTTTGCCTATATGAGAGCTTGGTGAAGAGGAGTTGGCCATTTATCAAGAAATCCAATATTACCCAAGTCTCTCTAAAAATTGAAAAGAACCCTTTCATGACCTAAGCATCAAGATTTTGAAATTTTCTCCCCCTGTTTCTTACAATTCTTTTTGCACAAAGAGTAGTGTTCCTTAGAATATCTGATTTTGCAGCTTATTCCATGGTTATACTCCTTGTGATTTTCTTCTTTTTGAACTCAATATTGTTGGGGTTTACATTTCATCCCAGAGTTCTTTTTCATATAACTTTTTCTTTTTAAACAAAAGGGAGAAATCTCTTTGTAACCCAAGATCATATGCTTAGGGTCTTTTCAATTTAAGATAGACAAGAGTAAACTCAGGATTGCCTATCCGCACAACACCGAAAATAAAAAATAAGCTTCCTCAATTGTATTTGGATGTGTATGTGATGTACAAACCACAAATAGAGTTTAGCAAGATGATTGTGAGATTATTAGAAACTGTTGAAACCACATTTGAGAAATCATCTTTGAAGAGTTTGTAGGTTCTCAAAATATAACCAAAAGATATATATTTTCAAAACCTTATACTTATCCTATAGATGACACATGTCAAGACAAGAACTCATACAAAAACAGAAAAAACCAAAATACGAACGAAAACAAATACAAAAACAAAATACAAAATACCAAAAACAAATAAGCATGCTAAAGAAAAGAAATATGCATGAGACACCCTAAAGCATGCTACAAAGTCCTTCTTAATGAAGAGGACCAACACCAATAGCTTTCCTAAGAAACTCAAACCTAAGAGCATCTAAAGGTTTTGTAAAGAGGTCAGCTAATTGATTTTCAGATGGGATGTGTTCAAGAGATATCACATGATTTTCTACCAACTCTCGAATAAAATGATGTCGTATATCAATGTGCTTGGTTTGAGAGTGCTGAACAGGGTTTTTGGAAATATTAATAGCACTTGTATTATCACAATACAAGATAATAGTTCCCTGTTCAATCCCATAATCACTCAACATTTGCTTCATCCAAAGCAATTGAGTGCAACCACTCCCAGCGGCTATATACTCCGCTTCAGCTGTGGACAAGGATATAGAGTTTTGCTTCTTGCTCATCCATGCCACAAGATTGTTCCCAACATAGAAACAACCTCCAGTTGTGCTCTTCCTATCATCTGCATTTCTAGCCCAGTCGGCATCAGAATAGCCGGCTAGAATTGCAGAAGTGTCTCTAGAGAACCATATACCATGATCAACAGTACCGTTAACATATCATATGACACGTTTGACGGCAGACAAGTGGGACTCTCTAGGATTTGCTTGGAACCTAGCACACACACCTACACTAAAGGCAATATCAGGCCTACTAGCTGTAAGATACAAAAGACTACCTATCATGCTTCTATAAAGAGTGTTATCTACACTCTTTCCAGATAAGTCAGAAACAAGTTTCAAGGTAGTGCTCATAGGGGTTCTAGTGTGTTTCTTGCTGTCCAACCCAAATCTTTTCACTAGGTCTTTAGCATATTTAGTTTGAGATATGAAAATTCCATCTGTAGATTGAGAAATCTGAAGACCTAAGAAAAAATTTAATTCACCAACCATACTCATCTCAAATTCATGTTGCATAGCCTTGGAAAAATTTAAAGCAAGAGAATCAATTGGAGAACCAAAAACAATATCATCCACATAAATCTGAGCACCAGTGAAACTGCTCTTATCTTTTCTAATGAACAAGGTTCTATCAACTCCTCTTGTGAACTTGTGATCTAAGAGATAAGCCGTAAGTCTCTCATACCAAGCTCTAGGAGCTTGTTTCAACCCATACAAGGCTTTCTTAAGCCTAAACACATGATGTGGGAACTTTGGATCTACAAACCCCTTAGGTTGTTCAACATATACTTCTTCATTAAGTATCCCATTCAGAAAAGCACTTTTTACATCTATTTGATGCAATTTAAAACCCAAGTGGCAAGCTACAGCAAATAAAATCCTTATAGATTCAAGTCTAGCTATAGGGGCAAATGTTTCATCAAAATCAATACCCTCAACTTGGGTATATCCTTGTGCAACCAACCTAGCCTTATTTCTCACTACAGTGCCATGTTCATCTGACTTGTTCTTGAAAATCCATTTGGTTCCAATAACATTATAATTTTCAGGTCTAGGAACAAGATACCACACATCATTCCTAATGAATTGATTTAATTCTTCATGCATGGCATTAGTCCAACACTCAGCAGTAAGTGCTTATTCTACCTTCTTAGGTTAAAAAGTTGAGACATAGGATGCAAATGACATCTGATTTAGGACTTTCCTACGAAGTCTCATCCCTTCATTCAAATCACCAATCAACAACTCTTTGGGATGAGTCAATTTCACTCTAGAGGAAGGTTCTTTTGTAGGACCTGGAGTTAAAGAAGGACCCTCTTCAGAAGTTGAAGAAGATGACTCTGGATTTTGACTTTCAACAGACAAGTCATTTTCCCTTACTTCTAGACCAGTCTCCCCCTCAACTTGAGACTTCTCAATCCCTTCATCCACAACCACATTTATGGATTCCATGACAGTGTGTGTACGTAAGTTATACACACGGTAAGCCCTGCTATTCTTAGAGTAACCTAGGAAGATTCCTTCATCACTCTTGGCATCAAACTTAGCCAAATTCTCCCTATCTCTCAAAATAAAACATTTTCTTCCAAAAACACGAAAGTATTTGACAGTGGGCTTTTTACCATACCAAATTTCATAAGGAGTCTCAGTACTTCCAGGCCTTAAATACACCCTATTTATCACATGGCAAGCTGTGTTAATAGCTTCTCCCCAGAAATATATGGCCACACCCTTGGCATGTATCATGACTCTTGCCATCTCTTGAAGAACCCTGTTTTTCGTCTCAACTACTCCATTTTGCTGTGGAGTAATAGGAGCAGAAAACTCACGATGAATTTCCTCTCCAAGACAATAGTTTTCAAGGATTGAGTTCTCAAACTCTTTCCCATGGTCACTCCTCATTCTAACAACCTTAGACTATTTTTCATTTGAGAGTCTTCGACACAAAGACTTAATCAACTCACTTGCTTCAGATTTTTCTCTTAATAGCTCAATCCAAGTAAATCTGGAGAAATCATCTACAATAACCAAAATGTACCTCCTACCACCAAGACTTTCAATCCTAGAGGGACCCATAAGGTCCATATGCAACAATTCAAGAGGGGTTTGTGGGTTAAACACTCAGTGATCTTTTTGTGACTAGATCTAGTTTGTTTTTCCAACTGACATGGCCTACACACATTTGGTTCTACTTTGGCAAGCTTAGGCAGATCTCTAACAAAATCATGCTTGGACAATTCATTCATGTTTTTAAAATTCAAGTGACCAAGTCTTTGATGCCACAATTCATGCATATCAACTTTGGAAGAGTTACACACAGCATTAGAATTAGGAATCACACCATAACAATTATCCGGAGTTCTTTCTCCTTGAAGCACACACACACCATTTGCATTAAACACAGAACACATATCTTTAGCAAATTTAACTTCCATGTTTGAGTCACACAATTGACTTATACTAATCAAGTTAGCTTTCAAGCCATCAACAAATAGAACTTCACTCAAAGTAGGCATACAAGAAATTTCAATAACACCTTTACCTACAATAGGAGCTTTGCTTCCATCACCAAAAGTAATAGTACCACAAGAGTAATCTTCAAAAGATTTAAACAAAGATTTGTCACCACACATGTGACGAGAGCAAGCACTATCAAGATACCACATAAGACTATTTCTAGCCTTCAAAGCAACATGAACTACATGACAAGTTAATTCACTTCTTTTAACCCAGATTTGCTTAGGCTCAATGGTTTTCTTGGTCATTGAAGCTAATTGTTGACTTAAGAGCTTTGTCTGATTTGAAAGTTCTTTCACTTGTTTAGACAAATTCTCTTGAGGTTTTCTAGGTGAGGATCTCCTAGAGTTTTGGTTCAAATTCCAACAATTTGGTCTGATATGTCTAGAAATACCACAATAATGACAAATAGGGATAAAATTCTGAGATTGGGAACTCTTGGTTGGAACACCCCTAGGTTTTGACCAATTAGACTTTTGACCACGATTTCTACCTTGGTTTGTCTTACCCTTGGAAGGATTGGACCTATTCTTTCCTTTGGTATTCACAACTTGGGTCTTAGAAGAAGATGGAGTATCATTTGAGACTTCCGTGTATCCTAAACCCCTTTTATCAGTTCCTAATTGACTCATCTCTAGCATATTGTCCACAGTTGCTGAACCTATAGAAAACTTCTGGAGTTGAATTTTAGTTCTTTCAAGCTCTTCCTTAAGAGACTTATTCTCAGATTCTAGGGATTCAATCTTCAACTTGTGTTCACCTAGACGAGAAGTAGACTCTTCAAATTTTGCTTGAAGATCTTCTTTCTTGTGCTCTACATCATTTAGCCTTTTGAGATTGGACTTTAATTGTTTCTTTGCTTTTAAGCACTCCCTAAACAATTTATCATAAGCATCTTGAATGATTTCCTCATCATCATCAGACTCATCATGAGAACCAATTGCATTCTCACTTGGTGGAAAGTCTTCATAGTTGCTAGAATCACCACTCCCAACAATAGAGGTGAAAGCCATGTAATTTTGACTTTCCTCTGTTTTGGAGTCCTCACTATCCCTATCAGATGCACTCTCATCAGAAAGAGTGGCATTCATGGCTTTCCCTTGAAGCTTCTTAAATGTGGGACACTCCGACCTAATGTGACCAAAACCCTGACACTCATGACATTTGATTTGTTGGAGTTTTTGCAACCTAGAGTCCTTAGGATGTTTGGATTCCCTAGATTCAGATTTGATTCTAGACTTTTGATCTCTACCACTAGAACTCCCCTTGGATTTATACCTCTCATTTTCACTCCTTGGTTTCCTCCTTCTAAACATTTCTTAAAGTTCTTTATCAAAAGGGCAATATCTTCATCTCCCATGGATTCTTCACTAGAATCATTATAAGCCTTTTCTTTACTAGATTTGAGAGCTATAGACTTATTTTTCTTAGTAGGAGGCAGAGTGAGTTCATAGGTTTGAATTGATCCTATGAGATCTTCAACCCTAATACCATTAATATCCTTACTCTCTTCTATAGCAGTCACTTTGGGTCTATATTTTTCAGGAAGAGACCTAAGGATTTTTCTAACCACTCTATTAGGAGGAATTCTTTCACCAAGATTAAAACTAGAGTTCACTATATCACTTAGTTTAGCATAGAAGGAATCAAAGGATTCATCCTCTCCCATTTTTAGTTCTTCAAACCTAGTGATAAGCATTTGTAATTTTGAGTTTTTCACAAGGACAGTTCCCTCATGAGTGGTTAGGAAAATTTCCCAAATTTCTTTGTTGGTTTGACAAGTAGACACCCGTTTGAATTCATCAGCAGAGATTGCACTAAAAAGTGCATTGACACCCTTAGAGTTGTAGTTAACATCAATTAACTCTTCTCTAGTATAGTTATCTGGGTCTTTGGGTTTTGTCCCACCATCAATAATCACAGTTGGAGGATTCCATCCTCTCTCAACACTTCCCCAAACTTTTTCATCTATAGCCTTCAGGTAGGCTCTCATTTTGACTTTCCAGTAGGCATAACTGCTGCCATCAAAGAAGGGTGGGGCAGTGGAGGACTTGTCCATGACTAATAGAGTCAAGGATCTGGTTACCCGCTTCGATACCAATTGAAAAACACAGTTTAGACTCTAAATCACCTAGAGGGGGTGAATAGGTGAAACCGATTGCGCAATAAAAAATCTATCAATTAAAAACAAGTTCTTAATTAATAGGCATGCACAAGTCTGAACAAATATCAATTCATCACACACAATTGCAAAGTAGAGAAGAGACAACACAAGCAATTTGGTGACGAAGGGAAAACTCTACGAGAACTCTCAAAGAGAAAAACCCTCCGGGCTACGAGGTGCCACCTCTGGAAATCACTATAAGAAGAAGACTTACAATAGTGGTTCAGACGACCCAACAATGACTCTGACTCACAATATAAATATCTGAAGAACTCTTTAGATTTGCATCCTTGCAACGATTCAGAACTCTGAATATCTCCTTAGTGAAGTGTCAAACGAACTCGCTCAGCAACCCTAGGAACTCCCACGAGCAAACTCTTCAACCCGGAACTCCAAGGCAGAAAAGAAAGAAGAAGACTGGTTTTGATGGCTCAAAGAAGAAGAGGAAAGAGGAAGAAGATCTCTCTCTCTCTCTTGCACACGTTTTTAGGGTTCTCAAAAACGTCTTGGGTAACCCTCACAATAGGCTAGACACTCCTTAAATATGTTAGGAGAAGGAAGGGAACGAAAAGGAAACAAATCAGAAAAGATCGGATTTCTAAAAAAGAAGTTTGTTTACGAACGTTCGAACGCTTAGCGAACGCGGCTCGAACGTTCGATATAAAAACTCACTTTTCCTCTTCTCGTTCGAACGACCAGAGAACGTTCAGCGAACGCTGCTCTCAGGATTCTCTGTGAACACCAACGGTCGAACGTTCAGAGAATGTGAGGCGAATGCTGCTCTCTGGTTTCTTTGTGGAACACCAACGGTCGAACGTTCAGAGAATGTGAGGCGAACGTTGCTCTCTGGTTTCTTTGTGGAACCTCAACGGTCGAACGTTCAGCGAACGTGAGGCGAACGCTACTCTCGGGTTTCTCTGTGGAACCTCAACGGTCGAACGTTCAGCGAACGTTGGTCGATACTTTACCAATTTTGCCCCGACCTTAACCCCGTTTGAACCACAACACATAAAACCTACCCAAAAGCATTAACCACTTTAATACAACCTTTTTGACACGGAATTGAAGCCAATACAAAATAAACCTTACAAATGTTTCAGGCTTGTTTTAACGGACAATTATTGCCTTGAGGACTCAAAAGTAAGCATCACTGGTACCACTGTCATTGTAACACCGCGTTGGATCGAGCCACCTGTGACCTGCCTTCCTTTACAAACCGCATTCGACCCACTCAAAAGTACTTTTTCTTCTTATTATTGTTATTTCTTTTTTCATCAAAAGCAAACCGCGTAATGTAATCGGTGGTGACCCCCACAATTTTTTTTTGTAATCCCCACCATCGCTGATGTGACCCCACCACCATCACCACCACCACCAATACAAGCTCTACTACCACCACCAGTGTCAACTCCCTCACTACCAACACCACCAATTTTACCGCCTCCACTCCTACCACTACCACCTCTAATACCATCATTGCTACCAGCATTATCATTACAAAACAACGACCACTACTGTTATAAAATCACCTTTTATTTTATTTGGTATTAGTTTTATGAATTTTTTTTTGTGACAAACAAATACTAGAATTTGAATTATAATAAAATCAAAGTTTTAGAATATTAATTCTCAATTACAATCAAATAAAAGAATTTCAATTCAAAAAATCACAATTATATCTTTGTCGATTTGTAATTCTATGTAATTTTAAATCTGTAGATAGATAATTAAAATGAAAATGTGAGAGCGACAGAAGTATGAAACATTTGTAAATTGTAATGTAACAGACAATTATTGCCTTGAGAACACAAAAGTAAAGATCATTGGTACCACTGTCTTCATAACACCGTGTTGGACCGAGCCATCTGTGACCTTCCTTCTTTTACAAACCGTGTTGGACCACAATGAGCCGGACGAAGTAAAGGCTTCATTCAAAAGTCACCCACAACTTTTTCTTCTTCTTATTATTTCTTTTTTCACTAAAAGCAAACCGCGGAATATAATGGGTCGGTGTGGTGGAACCCACACTGTTGGAAGGATTGCAAATTGTCGGTGGAGTGTTACATGTGAGTCTTCCATTAACTTTATTCCATGGAAATTGGTTTTAAGTATTACCTTTTAAACATAATTTAGATCCAGCTTCTAAATTCTTTGTAATTGAGGAATGGTGGAATTTTATTGAAATAATTGGTAATTAATATCATTTTATTATTCATGAATAATTTCTTTTGAAAATGCCTTCAAATACTTTGAAAACCTTTTCACTCGTTTTGTTACAAATGATATTTGAAAGTCTTTTGAAGGCATTTACACAAAAAAAAAAAAAGAATTTCATAAACAGAAAAATGATACTATTGATTATGAATTATGTTTAAAAAGTATTACTAATTTTCAATTTCTAATAATTGGACGATTAAATCTGAATATTTTTAAAATATCGCTTAAAACCTATTTTTCCTTCTACGTCATACCACGTGTGCCCCCGCGGCCTTGTAAATTAATTTCACTTTTTGATCTTTTTTTGCAAATCAGTCACAGTGATGACTAGAGCTGTGAGTAGGGCGGGTTGGGCTGGGTTTCAATGAATTTGGGCTCAACCCTAACTAAAATTGATGAACCCAAACTCTCCTCGGCCCGCCCTAACCCAAACTCTTTGAGCCCAAACCCAACCCTAAAATTATTTCTTGAGTTCGGGTTGGGTTTGGGCCAGCCCAAACTTTTTTTTCTACTTGATACAATTATACATTCACATATATAAGACTACAATATTTCGATATATATAATAAAGTTTATTGGCATACATTGATTTGTTTGTGTATTAGGTTAAAAAATTATCTCTATAAGTCCACCAAACTTTTTATGTGTGTAAAGAGCCTTGAACAAAATATTCACTAAGATATTTATGAGTTTCACATGTCTTCCAATCTGATGCAACCATCCATCATAACGCATGGAATTAACAGCAATACAACAAATACAGTAGCAGAATTAATCCTAACAAAGCATCCTCTACTCTCAAAGAAACAATAGATAGAAAATGATGACTTGATTAGCAAGGCATCGCTACATTTCCCACTCAATCACTGTTTCACGAAAATTGCAATGTTGCATACAGGACCTACCCCATTTGAAATTCCAGAATTAGTTTCATTGCATTTTCACATTGTTTAAGTATTCAAACCTTAATCTAAAAATAATACATTTTACAAAATCAATCAATTTTTGTAATTTTAAATAGACTTAATATTCATGTTTCTTATCTCTTCCAATTACTTCAGAATCTACGTTTTTGTTTTTTTGGCTGAGTTAGACTACGTTTCAAATATTAGAACCACGAAATTACGTAAGAAACACATAACTCATTTTCATATGACCAAACAAGAACAATAAATCAAGATTTTAGGGGATATATATTGATGTTAAAAATACATAAAATAAAATACTATTAAAGTAACCAGATTTTCTGTTTTGCTACCTTATCGGAAATCAAATTTTAATGAAATTTTGCATCTAGAAGTAAAAGATTGGGGATTGAAATATCTGAACTAACTTTGTAGTCAAAGAGGTAGATAATTTTAGATTATATGGTGCATAGCCGAGGAAAAGAAACAAACCCTCTCAAGGACACATTAATGGATCTCATCCAGATCAAGTACTAGAAAAGAGAGAAATTAAACAGTACCTGAAAGCAGTGAACAAATGGGGAAAGATGAGATGCCCAATTTAAAGAGAGATGCCCGATTTGACAAAAATAGCAATCGCAAATCCCTTGTGAGCGATAGAACTGTATCGCAAATCCCTTGTGAGCAATCGCAAATCCCTTGCTGCTGGAACTGTACCCCACTATATTGACAGCGACGCCGACGGCAACTGTATTGTTAGCTCCTGCTGATCGAGCTCCTTTGTTAGGGGTTTGTCTAGCTAGGTTGTCTTTGAGATGTAAGGTATTGATAATAGAAGAGATGGACAGTAAGTCGCTGAGAGGGGCGAGCAATTCCAACTTCCGTGGTAGAGATATGGGAGAAGACAAGAAACTTTTAGGTTTGCAGGAGACAATCGTATGGAGGTTTGTAGGAGGGGGTTTTAGTAGTATATATATTTCGGGTTATTCGGGTTTTTTCGGGTTGTACCTTGTAAGCCTGAGCCCAACCCGAACTCAACTTTGGGCTCAAGATTGAGCACAGCCCAAACCCAAACCCAAACTTATTTCTTAAATCGGGCTGTTATTCGGGCTGGGTTGGGCGGGTTTCGGGCGGTTCGGGCCAAACTTACAGCTCCAGTGATGACCAGGGATCATTGACGTTGCCGTATTTTTTCCTCTTCTTGTTCTCTTTTATCGGCTTCATCAGTTACCATTTGAGTTTGCTAAAGCTTTTCTGCACCTCAAATCACAAGCCTATATCTCCGGTGTCTTGGTTTCTTGGATTCTCCGGTTACGTGTTCTCACATCCTCTCTACAAAGCGGCAAGGAAACATGCCTATGTGTGAGGGTGTTGTAGACGCATCCCTTCAGGCGTTGTTCCATAGCTTGCAATCTGATGAAATTGTGAATTTCGCACCCCAGTGTGGGGTTGAAGCCGATCAGATCGAAGGGATGGAGAAGCAGGTGTTAAAACTTCTGCCCGTGATTAGCGATGCAGAAGCAAACCAATTTAAAAGCGATCCGGTGAGGAAGTGGTTAGCAGAGCTTAAAGACGTCTTCTACGATGCCGAGGATGTCTTGGACCTGTTTCAAACTAAGTCACTGCGTTGCAAACTGAAGCAATCAGACTCTCCAAGTCCATCCCATGCTGATTGCGCTTCTCCTCTTTAGGTATGGGATCGTGTAAACTCCTCTTATCACTTCAATGAAAGATCCATTTTGATTTTTGACAACGCTAGCTTCTTCTCTTCAGGTATTATCGGGTCCTTCAACCTCCTCTGTTACTTCATTAAATGATAAGATAAAGCAGATCAACAAGAGGTTAGAAGCCATTGTCCGACGCAAGAAAGCTCTTGGATTGAAGAAGGGGATACCAGGAACTTGGGCTGGAGAGAGTTTCGAACCAAGATTGGAGACTAGTCCCTTACTAAATGAACCTTGCATCTATGGTAGGGACAGAGATGTTGACAAGCTAATTGAACTGCTGCTATCAGCGGAAACCTGCAATGAAAATGTTGGTGTGATTCCCATAGTCGGCCAAGGTGGGATCGGCAAAACCACTTTTGCTCAACGGTTGTACAACCACATGGCAGTAGAGAAGCATTTTCAACTGAGAGCGTGGGTCTGTGTTTCGGATGTATTTGATTTGATTCGAGTAACAAAAGGCATCATCGAGTCGGCAACTCACAAGCCTTGTGATCTAACCGAGTTACCTGCTATTCACGAGGAATTGAAGAAAACATTGGCGGGAAAGAAATTTTTGCTGGTTTTAGACGATGTCTGGACCGATAAGTACGAGGATTGGAATGTTCTGAGCACTCCCTTTAGAGCTGGGGCAAAAGGGAGTAAGGTCTTAATAACCACAAGAAGTGAGAAAGTTTGTTCGATTACCGGAACAGTTCCTTCTCACCATCTAAAGTTGTTATCAGAGGAAGACTGTTTCAAATTGTTGAAGCGACATGCCTTTTTAATTCAAAATTTAGACGCACAACCAGCTTTGGAAATAATCGGTAAGAAAATTGCAGGAAAATGCAGGGGCTTGCCCTTGGCTGCAAAGGCACTGGGAGGAGTGTGGCGTTCTAAGCGAGGGGAGGTTGAGTGGAAGGAGATATTAGACAGCGATATATGGGCTTTAGAAACAGAACTTAATCCGGCTTTATGGTTGAGTTACCATTATTTGCCTGCACATTTAAAGAGGTGCTTTGCTTACAGTGGAATCATCCCAAAGGACCATATGTTTGATATGGAAGAATTAATCCGTTTATGGATGGCGGAAGGTTTTTTGGAGCAAAAGGTAGAAAATCACAAGAAAAGGATGGAGGATATAGGGAAAGGGTATTTTTGTGAGCTGGTGTTGAGGTCATTCTTCCAACAAACCGGTTTTGATAATAAGTTTGTAATGCATGACCTCGTGAATGATTTGGCTCGAGCTGCTTCAGGAGAAACATGTTTAACAATGGATGAGGAGAAGCAATGGGAAAAACTGATTTCTGAAAAGACTCGCCACGGGTCATATTAGTGGCGCTACCATATGGAGATAGAGATACCAACATCTGAAGCATTTTATAGAGCAAATAAATTACGGACCTTCGCATATTTTGGAGAATCGTATCTGCGTTGTATAATCAGAATTAAGGCACCTGAATTGTTATCAAGGCTAGTATGCTTACGTGCATTATGTTTGAATTCTGAATGGATAGATGAGTTGCCAGAATCGATCGGTAATTTGGTACATCTGCGGTACCCAGACCTTTCTGGTACCGCAATCAAAAGATTACCGGAATCGATAAATGCTCTTTGCAATTTACAGACATTGCTTCTACGGTGGTGTCGGGAACTGAAAGAGTTGCATATGATCAACATGGGAAACCTAATCAATCTTCGGTGTCTTGACTTAAGTGGATGTAATAGCTTAAAAAAGATGCCACGTGGAATTGGTGGATTGAAGGAGCTTCAAATGTTGCCATATTTCATTGTAGATGAAAATAATGATATTGGAATAGAGGAGTTGACAAACTTGGAGTGTCTCCGAGGGAGGCTTGTGATTTCAGGGTTGGAGGCTATCAAAAATCCCATTCACACCTTCAAGATTAACTTGAGGAATAAACAACACCTTCATGCGGTCGAGCTCCGATGGGCTGCCAGTTTCCTAGAAAAAAATGATTTAGAATCCAAAAGTGTTGCAGAACTTGTACTGGACCGACTGCAACCTAACGCCAATCTAGAAAGTGTCACAGTTCATGGCTATTACGGAACATGTTTGCCACGTTGGCTGGTGTACCCCTCCTGAAACTTGAATTTGGTGGAATGGGAGGAACAGACTTCCTTATCAATCTACAACAAGGTCTCCTTATCAATCTACAACAAGGTCGTAGAGGGAGGATTACAATACCACCACCACCTGACTCATCTTTAAGTATTTCCCACGCTCAAACATATTTATAGAATGCAGGAATCTAGAGTCTTTACCTGAGGAGTTATTTTTGCTCCCATCTCTTGAGCACTTGGAGATAGTGGGGTGTTATTCGCTGAATTCATTTTCAAGAGGAGATTCAAGGTGTTCAAGTTCAACCACTGCCATCAAAATTACCAATCTTAGAAGGATTTTCTTCAATGGTTGTGAAAATTTGGAGTCTCTACCTGAGAGCCTACACAAACTCACCTCTCTGGAGTCATTGAATATCTCTATATGCAATAGGCTTCGGTTTTTGCCTAATCAGATGCATCGCCTCTGTTGCCTCCAAAAACTGGAAATCCGGTTCTGCCCATGTCTCTTGTCCTTTCCTGAAGGGGGCTTACCCTCCACCAAGCTCAAATGCCTTGAAATCGAGTGTTGTGAGGATCTCAAGTCCCTACCCAATAAAATGATCCTCCTCACATCTCTTGAAAAATTAATAATTGTTGGTTGTCCAAATCTCTTGTCCATTCCTGAAGGAGGTTTGCCCTATATCAACCTCAGAGATCTTCAAATCACCAGATGCAAGGGTCTCAAGTCCCTATCAAATCAGCAGCATAGCCTCACATCTCTCCGTAGTTTAAGCATCACATATTGCCCTGCTCTCATCTCCTTTCTGGAAAGCCTTTTTCCGCCTCACCTAGAATCACTCACTATCTCCATCTTTTGCAACACTTCCTGGCCCTTATCAGAATGGAAATCTCATTTTCACAGATTCACTTTTCTTAGGGAGCTTGATATTTCTGGATGTGAGGGTATAGAGTCCCTTTCTGATTTGTCGCTCCCCAGCACTCTTACCAATCTTAAAATTAGGGAATTTCCCCATCTTAAAGCTCTACCCAATGGCCTGCAGCACCTCACCTCCCTTGAATCCTTAGGGATCAAGCAGTGTCCTAAACTAGCCTTATTGCCAGACCAAGGACCCAACACACATTGTAAGTTGACAATCTTTGGATGTCCACTTCTAGAAGAATGGTACCAGAAGAAAAAGAGAGAAAACTCGCCCACTTTATCCCAGATTACTCGACTATATTAGTGGACGTCTGGCTTGGATTTATCTAGGTGGATATATTGTCGTTTTCTGCCCCGAAGGGTTCAAGAATCAAGGTATGCACTTTCATATGCTTATGTTTTATGCAAAATTCATTACTACTTGGCAGCCTCTCCATCTCGGTTTGACTGGATCTGCTGTCTTCATGCAATTGCAGCAAAATCCAAAAGGTCTTTTCTTTCGTTTTGTTTTTTCCTTTCACCTACAAAATCTCATAATTGTGAAGTCTACAATTTGAAGGAGACTTAAATTTATTTTCATAAGTACCATTTAGTATGTATTCTGGTTAGAAGGAACATTTAGGTTCCTTAATTCTTTCTCTTTCACTCATAGAAAAGGCATTCCCACATGCAAATAAAATGAAAAAGGAAAGACCTTTAACTTCTAGAATGAGAATTTTCAATCTCTGTTTACTCTGTTTAATGGCTGGTCTCTACATAATTGCAACAGGTTACATAATCATATGTAGTAGCAATGATATTTTGTTGAAAAATGCCTTGCAGGTGCTACCAAGTCCAACACCAACTATGTAGAGCGTGTCATGGAGGTTCTAATTATGCTCAAACATCTAGTTCAATGATGGCTATATTAGGATCTTCTTGCATTTTTTTTGGGACCACTGTTTTCTTCATGCTCTTACCCACTGATGAATACCCTTCATCTTAATTCGTTGGTTTTATGTTTGATTATACTTAATTTGTTGTGGCCGCATCAAAACTAGACACCTAATTTACTATTAATTTGGATGTTGGTTATCTTTGGAGGTGTAATGCTTTCAGTTTGAGTAATTAAAGGTTTGGACTGGTATTGGTGCTTGTTTATAAAATGTGTCTCATGTTCGAAACATTTTTATTTAGTAAACAGTAGCTGAATGGTGATCTCAAGGCTATATTCTTTTCTTATATTGAACTCATTTTGGATGTTACTCAACGCATGACCACTGTCCAAATGACCCAATTTCTAGAAGTAAATTATCAATATACGTAGGAAGTCTTTTACTCTGAAGTAATTGCGAATCTATAGACATAGGAAACCTAGCTAAATCTGACAAGGCCCTCCAGTTATAATTTACATGAATCTTGTGTTAACTAAAGTATAGCTTCTGTTATGTGCATAGGCTTTAAGTAATATCAATTGATGGGTGTAGAAATTTTTCATATTACTGCCTTAGGAGCTCATACCAGTTATATTTTGTGAGCTCATACCAGTTCCAGCCAACTTATGCTAGAAGGTTGTTCGCTCATGCTATAAAGGTGCATTAAGATACAATCAAAAGAAACCATAGCAGGTTAGCGTGAATGAAAATTTTGATTAGCTCTTAGGTGACAGCTAAGATTTTCATTCTTTGCATTTGATGGCAGATGATCCCTGCTGAAGGTAATCACCATATATCTGATGGTACTGATTTTATAAGAAATTCAGATTACTGCAAGAAAGAGTAAAGAAAAATAAAAACAAAAGTCTTAAAAACATATTCATGAATGACATTTTCATTCTTTTTTGGATGGTAAGTAGGTAAGATATCTTTTTAGTAAGTCTCTCGTACTCTTGGGTCATTTAATATCTGCCTTCTTGCATCTTCTCATATTTTTTTTTTATTCTGTTGAAAAAATGATAAGTATTGTATAAATCAAACATTTACAAGAGCCCTGTCCCTGTACAGATCAGAACAGCACTTAGACTGTTCTAATTACTAATTCTAAGAACATTAATACAGACCATGTTCGAAAACAAACAGAAAACAGGGTACTCTTCAATCTCGTACCAAACTTACGACTAAGTCTAATCTCGTACCAAGCAGAAACAGGGCACTGCATCATCTCATGGTTGTATCAATGGACAGTTAGATTTTGAGGAATTCTATTTAATTTGAAAAAATAACTGCATTATTCTAACACTTCTTCCACTGCGCACAAAGGGAGGTGTTTTCTTGTTAATAAGGCAATTCACCAAGATTTGTTAGTCACTACCAACCAGAGAATTCGTGTACCCAATATGGTGGGCTATGGCTCTAATCACTTGACCTGCTTCATCTCTAATATTAGCACTACTACCTTCCTTTCCTAGGTTGCTAGAGCTGCCTTATCTATATTGAGAGTTGCCCAAACTCCAATGGTTCTCCTCATTCTTTGCAAATTTCCCTCTTGGTCGTATTATGTTCCTTTTACCTTTTCATATTCTAATTAGTTTTATAAGTCTTCTTGAAAGTGGATGAAAGAAGAAATAGTGTAATGGATAGTTTCTCATTTCAAAATTACCTTGTTAGGGGCTGGGGAGATGGTTTTGCAAAGATACAACCATGAGTTTGCTAGGTTGATGCTTGGGTTTGCTCCTGATTCATCACTTTCCAAAACCTTTAATAGCCATTATTTAGAGTTATTTGGTGGGTCCTCATTTAGTTTTTCTCACATGAAACCAAACCAAATAGCACAAGTGAGTACAATAGTGTTTAAGAACAGTGAAAGGCCTAGTATCTCGTGTTTGTACCTATCCTAGTAAATTAGTATCTCGAACTCGTTCGTAGCTTGTCATTACAAAATTAATTTTAATATATAAAAGAGAAAAATAACTAAAAATAATAAAAATTATTTAAGAATTATGAACACTTCAGAAAAAGTGCCAAAAAAGAGTATTTTTTTTACAGTTAATTTTATCGGTTTATGAGCAAATAATATATATAGCTTATAAAACCTTTCCATATCAGCCGGCTACAAAATAACATCAAAGGGTTTTGTTATGAGCAAAAAATGATATTTAATCATACTTCTTGAAAATTTTTTGGAATTTTTGTCTGACATGCGCTGAGTAAGGGGACGGAGAATCTTAGCTTAAACTTGCAATCTCGAGAGCAACAATTGCTTGCTTTGATATCGATTATTGAGCCTAGGCCTCTGTGAAGAGGAGTTTGATGCTGTAGTAGTGAAGAAAGCAATTCTTGAGTCTGCCATATTAGAGCGCCTACGCCGTTACTTATTTAGATGCTCTCCAACATTTGCTTTTGGAGGAGAACTTGAATGATAAGAAAATTCTAATTGTTTTGGATGACAGAGACTGATCAATAATGCATTAATTGGAGCGTCTTGTGGACCCTTTCTAAAAACATAGAAGACAGGTGGTAAAATCTTAATTATCACAAGAATAAATCTGGAAATTGGCACCCACATGTTCATCATGAGAGGCATTTTCCATGATTTTTTTTACTTATATTTTCTTACCTAATTTTGGGTGTTTCGTGTGGACCCTGAGTCTAGTGATGGCAATAAATGGGCCAAGTGAATCTGGTTCATGTCAAGCTTAGTATACGGTATAAGAGCCCTTGTGCTTACCCAAGCCCAGCAGCACAGACCAACCATTTTTTTTCGAGCCTCAAATTAAGGACCCTTTATAGGGGTGAGTTAAAAATGGCAAAATTTAGGACCCTTTATAGGGGTGAGTTAAAATTAATTTTAAGTGAGCCTACTTTGGGGTCTTTCCCCAAAAATTTGAAAAGTTTTTAAAATTTTTTCCAAGTGAGGTTTTTGGAAATATCAAAACTATATCCTGCCATTACTTCCCACATTGCCCCTCTTAAAAGCAAATTCTTGATCATTGGGGGTGAGACAAGAATAGAGGGGAAAAGGCATTTGGGTGTTTCCCTTTGGTTGCATGTTTGTTGGCTGCATGTTTGTGGTACATTACATGTCTTTCTAATTATGTTGATGGTACAAACATGTAATGCAAAACAAACTTGGGAAGATACAACTTGTATGAAAACCACACATCAGCAAGCTTCTTTAATTCCAATCAATCTCAACCGTTCTCTTTGGTTGGTGGTGAGACGTGAACTCCTAGGTATTCAGCACCCGTAAGTCTTCTTTCTCCCTTCTATGTAAATTTTTTTTTTAAAGAGCATTGTGGGGTTAGGTTTTAGTGAGGTTATGTAGTTTATTTAAGTACTTATGATTATTTGGGAAAATGGGTGCTTCTCGAAATTTTAAAAGAAATTAAAAAAAAAAAATCTGTAAACAATTTGCACAATGACGTGCTGGGTGTGAGGTTGAAGGTGGGGATATGGATGTAATTTCATTTTTTAATTAATTTATTTGTTTTAATTGTTTTGAGAGTTTTAGAAGTCCACTTAGGTCAAATTTTTTTTGTTATTTTTCTAAATTCGTGCTCTTTAATTTGGGATAATTTTTTGGAATTATATGATTTTGACAAAAGTAAACCAAAGGGAAATGCCCAAATCCCTTTCCTCCTCTGTTCTTGTCTCACCCCCAATGATAAAAAATGTGCTTTTTAGAAAAAGAAGGGAAATGTTGGAAGTAATAGACGGGTAGTTTAGATATTCCCTGAAAACTTCATTTAGAATAAATTTTAAAAACTTTTCTCATTCTGGGTGAAAGACCCCAAAGTAAGCTCACTTAAAATTAATTGTAGGTCACCCTTTAAAAATAGAAGCTTGATCGATATGGGCCCCGTTAAGCCCAACTTTTGCAATATTTCTAGAATTTAATCATCCACAAACAAGCCCGTAAAAGGTGCTTATTCATATCATGTGGGTGACTGCCAAACCGGATGGCTATGGTCTACAGACAAGCACCTTCTAGAGGCTCATATGTAGATTATTTAAAACCATACTTTTAATTTTTTGCAATTTTATTAAAAAAATAGTCGAAATATATATACTTATATATAGTTAAAGGCTTTTTTATACTTACTATATTTCCAAAATTTAAGTGAAAGGTCCTACCAAAAATTAGGAAATTAATTTAGTAACATGATAAATGTAGTTTAATAAAAGTAAATAGTTAAAATGTTAGTATATAAGCAGGCCATATCAAATTGTACATTAACAAATATTTATTGGATAGTTTGAGGGTATTTCCTGACTTCCCAAATCCACAACTGAACGACTTACCCGATCTATTGATAAGATGATCACTATCATCCAAAAAGGCTATGTTTACAAAATTGAGATATCCAAAAAGGTCCTAATAGACTACAATGCCAAAATAATATGGTTAAAAATGGATTCAATTCTTACTCCCACATTTGCAAACACAAAGGATGTCAGTGAAGGCCACATG
This sequence comes from Buxus sempervirens, assembly GCA_947561395.2. Classification (NCBI taxonomy): domain Eukaryota; kingdom Viridiplantae; phylum Streptophyta; class Magnoliopsida; order Buxales; family Buxaceae; genus Buxus; species Buxus sempervirens. Next base: position 12,573,486 of record OX387183.1, read on the forward strand.
AAGAGTGTGAAAGACCATAATTTCTTCTTATCAGCTCAATCTTATCATCTGAATCCCATTTACTTATAGTGAGGGAACAGGTCCATCCATGACAAATATTATATAAACTATAGTTACCAATATTTGCCACATTGGATTTCTCAACAATAGAGTCCTGCCGAGGCTAGATGATGAATGTAAGAAACATGTAAAGACCTAATTTTCTATTGGGATAATTATACTTGGAATCTCTGAGGTCAGTCACCTATGCATATAAACCCTTTGACATTTAAAAAATGTCAAAAACCTCCCCTGACATATGCATAAATGATCACAAAGCCCCTTTCCAAGGTTTTATACTTAAAATACCTTTTTAAGTTTTAACAAAACACTTTACCTCATATGCTAAGGGCAAAATTATCCGTAGTAGTAGATTTATATGGAAACTTTTTGGAGAATACTCAAAGGAGAGCTTTGAATTAATTTTTTTTTTACGACTTATTAAGCTGTATTAACTCTTGAATTATAGTTTGATATTTTTGGGGATAAAAGGCGTTTTTATAAATTTAATTTCAAAGTTTATTTTGGCCTTTTCAACATTCTTGAACTAACTAAGCAGGGCTTTTTGACTATTTGTGCAAGTTCATCCGCTACTGAATTTGCCTCACGAAAAATCAATTGAAATCTCAGCTCCTCAAAAGAGTTCGCCAACATGAATGCATCTTCCACCAAATTGGTAATTCTCCAAGGGGGATCACTTCCCTTATTTAGCACTTCCACAAGAACTTTACAGTCACTTTCAACTACCACTTTGTTGAGATGAAGGCTTTTGAATTTACAAAGAGGGTGAGCAAATCTCATTTAAGAGAGAAAAGGGTGTGATGGACAGATTCAGAGCAAGAGTTAAAGGGAGATACAGGTATATATGGCATAGATTGATCTTGTGGAGGCTCTAACATATATACTTGTCAATAACCCATTCCTTATAGACAATGGTTCTAAGAAAATGAAAATGGTTACTTTCAAGAATCTCCTAGTTCTTAATCACTATCATTGCTTTAACAACTCTTTGTGATAAAGTTACATTCTACATAGTCTTAATGCGATCTCTTTTGAAAGCAATTGGTTCGAAGTTATCCCGTCAATGTTCTATCTTTTTGCATTGATAGTATCCATGAACTAAAGCAAAACAATTAGAATTATAAATGACCGCCGCTAATATTGTAAATCTCTTCTAACAAGAAGATTTCATCCCAAACAGGTATCTCACAATGAGTGTTTTTTTTTTCTAGTGGGCCCACATAAAACATTTATAATAATGAAAAAATAGATGTTCCATATGACAGTATCTCATACCAATAACATTTCTTAATGCAGGTAAATATTGTAGAAGATTTCATCCCAAACGGTCACAACTATGGAAATGTTGGTAGTCTCCTTGGACCAATGTGTTTTGGATTGTTAATATTGGTCTCCTCTGCTCTCTCCAAAATGAAAAGTTATAAAACAAAATATATATATATATGTTAGTGATGAAGGGAAGGAAATATTCCTTCAAGGAGCAATTCCGACATCAGAGATTCTCACTAAAGAGGCTGGTCACCGGTAGGCTAAGAACCTTTCTCGTTTCGGCTGCTGTAGAGGCCAAGGCTCAATATTCTGCTTCAGCACTGGATCAGGCTACAGTAGACTGCTTTTTGGCACTCCAAGAAATAGAATTACTTCCCAAAAAGATAAAAAATCCAGTGGTAGAGCGTCGACTGACTGGACATCCAGCCCAAGTAATCTTATACAAAGGTTAATTGTAACTTTGGTATATTGAAGAATCCTCTTCACGAGTTGAAAATGGAAGTAGGTAGGTTGATGCATATATTGAAAGACATAAATGACACTGAATGATATTTAGGGTCGAGTGAAAGTCAAGTACTGCAACCCTCCTACGATGCTACGATAGAACTGGGGATCAAGGGTAAGGATCTACATTAGTCACTTGTGAATTAGTGGTCATCGGTGTAGAAATTGGCTTACAATCCTTCATTTGAGCCCGTTCTAAGAGGTCAATAGCATATTTAGCTTGACTTACGAAAATACAGAGAACCTCTATACTTCAATGCCTTAAGAAATAATGAAGAAAGCCTAGATCTTTCATTGAAAATTCTTTTCCCAGTTGTAGGATGAACCACTTGAGAGGATGAATTATCTCCTGTCACAATAATATCATCCAAAAGAAGGATGGTTCCATGTGAGCAATGATTAATAAATAGAGAATAATCTACTATGCTGCAAAAGAACCCAAGAGAGTGAAGATATGTACTAAATCTGTCAAACGAAGCTCTAGGAGCCCATTAAAGTCCATAAAGAGCTCGTTTAAGTTTGCACACATGATCTGGTCTTGTGGGATCTGTAAATCTTGGAGGCTATTCCATAAAAACCGTTCATGGAGAAATCCATGAAGAAATGCATTTTTGACATCTAACTGGCGAATATCCATCTATATGTCAAGGCAATGTTAAGCACAATGCGAACAGTGGTAGGCTTGACAATTGGTGAAAATGTTTCATAAAAATCAACATCAGGTTGAACGCTTTAGCCACTAGTCTTGCTTTAAAAGCAAATTCTTGATCGTTGGGGGTGAGACAATAATAGAGGGGAAAAGGGATTTGGGAGTTTCCCTTTGGTTTGGGTGCTTTTAGAAATTTTAAAAGCACCCTGGTTTCTTCTGCACTCACTTTCCTTGCTTTTTCTTTTGTGATGCATTTGTTGGCTGCATGTTTGTGGTATATTACATGTCTTTCTAACTTTGTTGATGGTACAAAGAAGTAATTCAAAACAAACTTGGGAAGATACAACTTGTACGAAAACCATACATCAGTAACATGAGCAAGCTTCTTTAATTCCAATCAATCTCAACCGTTCTCTTTGGTTGGTGGTGAGACGTGAACTCCTAGGTATTCAGCCCGCGTAAGTCTTCTTTCTCCTTTCTATGTAAACTTTTTTAAAGAGAATTGTGGGGTTAGGTTTTAGTGAGGCTATGTAGTTTATTTTAAGTACTTATGATTATTTTGGAACATGGGTGCTTTTAGAAATTTTAAAAGAAATAAAAAAAAAATTTCTGAAAAAAATTTGCACAATGACGTGCTGGGTGTTAGGTTGAAGGTGGGGGTATGGATGTAATTTCATTTTTTAATTAATTAATTTGTTTTTATTGTTTTGAGAGTTTTAGAAGTCCATTTAGGTCAAATTTTTTTGTTATTTTTCTAAATTCGTGCTCTTTAATTTGGGATAATTTTTTGGAATTATTTGATTTTGGCAAAAGTAAAACCAAAGGGAAATGCCCAAATCCCTTTTCGGCTTTTCCCCTCTTTTCTTGTTTCACTCCCAATGATAAAAAATGTGCTTTTTCGAAAAAAGAAGGGAAATGTTGGAAGTAATGAACGGGTACTTTAGATATTTCCCAAAAACATCATTTAGAAGGGAAAATTATGGGAAATGCCTTCTTTTTGGGAAGTCCTTCCCAAAAGGCCTATACATCAAAGTTATGATGCTGCAGGCTTCCTTTTCCCTTGAATTTATCAAAAGGGCTTCACATGCCCTTTATGACAGGACTTGTATCCTCCTATGAAAATGCTTATATCCCCGTATAATAGGACTTGTATCTTCTAATGAAAATGCTTGTATCCCTCTATGATTATACGTGTATCCTCCTATGAAATTTCTTGTATCCCTATACTTATTTGCCCTTATGAGTGTGATTATATCTTATTATGAAAATAATTGTATCCCCCTATGACAGAACTTGTATCCTCCTATGAAAATGCTTGCATCCCTTATGTGAGGCCCTTTTGATAAATTTAAGGGAAAATGAGACCTGCAGCATCATAACTTTGTTGTACAAGCCTTTTGGGAAAGACCTCCCAAAAAGGAGGCATTTCCTATAATTTTCCCTAAAATTAATTTAGCTCACCCTTCTACCTGGGCCTAAATTTTTCTATTAAAAATAGAAGCTCGATTGATATGGGCTTGGTTAAGCCCAACTTTTGTAATACTTCTAGAGTTTAATCATATACAGAGATGAACCCCTAAAAGGTGCTAGTTCATATCATGTGGGTGATTGCCAAACCGGATGGCTACGGACAAGCACATTCTACAGGTTCATCTATGGATTATTTAAATCCATACTTTTAATTTTTGCAATTTTATTAGAAAAATATTTGAAATATATATACTTATATATAGCTAAAGGCTTTTTATACTTTTTATATTTCAAAATATATATAACTTTTGCGTCATGATTTAGGCTGCGTTTATTTCGATGCAAAAGTTAATGCGGAAAATGTTTTCGGGGTAAAGTGGGGTTTTCCAAGTGTTTATTTCCATGTAAAATAAAATATAATGTAAAATAGTTTTTCTAGAAAAGAGCAATTTTCTGGAAAACGACTTACCGTTCAATATCCCGTATGTCGTTTTCCAAAAACGAAATCACGCTCGTATCTATCTCTTGCCTAAAAAAACGAAAGCACGGTCGTTAATTTCTCTTCTATCGCAACAGGGACTGTTCTATCGTCTTCAATATTTGAGCTTCTCTTCTATCGCTATCTTCTGTTCTCGTTGCCCTCTGTTCGTCTTCAATATTTGAGCTTCTCTTCTATCGCTATTTGAGCTTCTCTTCTTTCTCATTCTAGCGGTTCAAGGTACGTTTTTAACCTTTTTTATTTCCTTTGCTAATATGTAATCTTTGTATGCATTGGTCTCTTTTAATGGGGGCCGTTGAAATTTTTTATCGGAAAAAGTCTTTGAGTTTCGGGGTTTTCCTCTGGGAACCAAGCCAATCCCCCTTCTTAACTGGGCAATCCCATAACTCACCGGCCACATGCGGTGAAACTCCAACAGAGTTCTGATTTCCTTTGCTAAAACTCCAACTGATATTCAGTTTAGTTGAGGGTGTGATTGAAGGAGAGGCAAATCTATGAGTTCCGATTGGGAATTTAAACTGAGTTTCGGGTTTTCTTCTTGTTGTTTTTAGTTCCGTTGTTTTTATGAGTTCTGATTGGGAATTAAAACTCCAACGGATATTCCATTCGGAATCCTTGTTGAGGGTGTGATTGAAAGAGAGGCAAATCTATGGAGTAAAACCGAGAGTCCACATTCTCTACTGTGAACAACAGTTCTACAGTTCTACAGGCTTCAATGTTAAGCCTGTTAAGCCTTGCGGAACCCCTGTTAAACAGTTCTATAGTAAAACTGTGCGGAACCATTGTTAAATAGTTCTACAGTTCTTTCAATGTTTTGTTTCACAGCTTTTTTACTTTCTCTACCGTGAACAACAGTTCACTTTTTGTTCCACATGCCCCTGTTGATCTTGGATTTTTTGTTCCACTTTATGTTTCACAATTGTTTGTTTCACATTCCCCTGTTGTAAGCCTGTTTGTTTCAACTGTTGATCTTGGATTGTTCAAATGTTTGTTTCACAGTTTTTTGACAACAGTTCACTTTTTCGTTTTGTTCCACGTTGATCTTGGATCGTTCACTTTATGTTGTAGGGCTGATATTGGATTGTTGTAGGGCTGATCTTCCATACATTGTTTCAATTTTTTCACTTTTTCACTTTTTCACTTTTTTCACTTGGTGACGTTTACTTTTATGTTGGATCCATATTTGGAGTAGATTTCTCCCATCCCTTGTTGACATTTGTAGTTTGGGAGTGAGTGAACAATTTTTTGTGAAGATTGAACGAGAGAGGGAAAGGAAGTTGGAGGAGAAAGAGAAAGAAAGGGAAGAAAGGGCTCGGGCAAGGGAGATGATGAGGAGGGAGAGGATGCAGGAATGGGAAGCAATTGAAAAGGAGTGTGCAGAGAGGGAGAGGCAGAGAAAAGAGGAAGAGTTGATACTGGATAGGGAATGGGAAGGGAGGATGGATCAGAAGAGATCAGATTGGAAGAAAAGGATCGATGACATTTTGAGTCATCACCAAGCAGCAATGGACCAGATTCAGTCTCGAATACTTCATGAGCAACAGAACCTTACCAGCCAGTTGCTCGGGATAGTCTCGCAATGGACTGCCCATCCAACTGGACTTTTTAACCATAATGGAGCTAGTCATCCTTATCTTTCGCAAATGATACAGAATTTGCCCCATGTGAATGAGATTGTTCATGGTGAAGATCGGGTTGAAGGAGATAATCAAGATGACCAATTCATTGTTGATGCATGACTTGGTCTCCATGTCACAAGTAGTTCCTTCTTAACCTATGTCATTGAGCTCATAATCACAGCTTAAATAGATGGTCTCTATTTCTGTTTTTTAATAAATATTTGAACTATTAAACAAAAAGGTGAATTAAGTTACAAACAAATGGCCTATGTTTTTAAACTCTCAGCCTCTTGTTAATATTTTTGCATTATTTGTGTATGTAATTATGAATCAAGTTGAACAACCACATTTCACATGAATAATAACTGAGAAAATTTGAGTAGGATTTCACAATCCCTTCTTGTTGCAAGACTTGTTATGAATCCATTAAAAGTAGTTTTTTCAGTTTTGAGATGATCATACAGTTGATGTACAAATTTTGCTGAAAATGTTCAAATCATTATATGCATTTCCAAACTTGTGTTTTTTTTTAGATTACGTATGTATCTCCAAACTTGTGCATGTATATGCTTGTGACAAGGGACATAGAGACTGAGGAGGTCGTATTTTTTTTTTGTTTTTGGTTTTTTTGCTGTCTTATGGATTTTATTATTATAAATGATTGTAGATGAATGGTGGTGATTATAATGACAAGAATGTCATCTTCAAAGTTGCGGTGGGCTCCGCTATTTTGCTTATGTCTGCATGTCTAACAACACTTATAGCCATCAACTATACTAGTATACCGAGAAGTCCTCGTACTAACAGAGATAAACATAGAGGAGTTTACATAAGTAGTATACTATATGGAAGTGAATCACATTGTGCAGATATTATACGCATGACTCCAAAAGCTTTTTTGAGGCTTTGTGATATTATGAAAAAAAAGGATCTACTTTGACCGACATTGAATGTAACTATGAAAGAACAATTATTAATTTTCCTCCACATCATTGGTCACAATGTGAGATTACGAGTTATTGGTTCTTGTTTCTTTAGATCTGTAGAGACTGTACATCGATATTTCAAGAAAACTTTAAGAGCAATCACAAAATTACATAAAGATCTTGTTAGACCACCACAGTCTTCTATGCCATTAGAGATTCGGAATAATCGAAGATACTAGCCATGGTTCAAGGTAAGAATTTAGTGGCTAATAAGAATTTTGAAGTATATAACTCTTTTGCTATATTATTAATAACCAATAGGATTGTATTGGGGCGATAGATGGGACAATTGTTCGTGCTTTAGTTCCTATCAGAATTCAAGGGAGATTTCGTGGACGAAAAAAAGGATTAACACAAAGTGTTTTGGCAGCTGTCTCTTTTGATATGAAATTTATGTATGTGCTTGCTGGATGGGAAGGATCGGCATATGATTCTAAAATTTTAGAAGATGCCTTATCAAGACCTAATGGGCTTCAAGTTCCTGAAGGTAGCTTGAAAATGTCATTTTCTCTGAAGAATACATATGTATATTTTTATACAAAATAAATAACAGTTGACTAACCTTGTAGGAAAATATTATCTCGCGGATGCTGGATACGGTCTTCGAAATGGATTTATTCCACCATATCGAGGTATTTGATACCATCTAAAAGAATACTCTGACCATTCACCTGAAAATGAAAAGGAATTATTCAACCTTCGACATTCGTCTCTAAAAAATACTGTTGAAAGGGCTTTTGGAGTGTTGAAAAAACGTTTTCGTGTATTAGATGCGGAGCCATACTGGAAATATGCAATCCAAGTAGATGTTGTACTTACATGCTGTGTTTTACACAACCATATAATGGGAGTTGATCCTAATGATAGATTTTTGCATGAGACAAATCAAGAGTTTTCAGCTAGATCACAAAGATCTGGAAGGACACAAAGAGAAAAGAGGGAAGAGAATAGAGAATGGTCTATGAGAAGAGATGTAATAGCCAATATGATGTATGTTGATTATAGAGCTAGAGAATAATTTGTTTTGTTTTTATGTCTAGACAAAAAGATTTTAATGTCTTCTTTAGTTCTAAATAAGACACTTTGTATGGCATATCCTGTTTATTTGATATTAATAAAATAGTGAATATTTCTTATGTCCCTTCTTTGACAATTTTTTATGTATATGTACTTTTTTTTTCAATGCAATAGAAATGGATTTGTTTAAAGATGAAAGTATTCCCAACAAAAGAGGCAACTTAAATGACAAGGAAGAAGAAGGATCTATCAGTAAAAAGCTCAAAGATCAAGCAATTTAGATGGACTAAATTAATGGATGATCTTTTTCTTCGTATACTTGCTGAAGAAGCGAGTGTAGGAAACAAAATTGACAAGAGATTCAAAAGTGAATCCTATAGCCATGTTGCTAAAGCCATAACTGAAGCATTTGAAGTTGAATGCCAAATTGGACATGTGATCAATCATTACAGAACTACCAAAGCATTATGGAGTAAAATACAAGAAGTCCATAATAATTCTGGGTTTGGATGGGATGAAGACGCTAAAGTTATCAAAGCGGGACCAAAGGAATATTCTGAATATGTTAAGGTATGACAGGGTGTGATTTTATATTATTTATTTCCCTTTCATAACTTATTTATTAATAATATGATACATATGTAATCATATGTTGTTTTGAACTCAGGCACATCCTACTAAAGCACAGTTTTTGAATAAGCCAATAGAAATGTACGAGGAGATGGCTCTTGTGTGCGGGGATGATCATGCAAGAGGAGATTTTACCAAGAGCTTTAATGACACAGAAACCCCCATTGACTTGTGTGATGAAGATGAAAATAAGCTTGTTGATGACGTCAGTGGCATCGAAGATATCATATTTGACACAAACAGACAAACAACAACAGTCCAAAAATTCGGCAGAAAATGAAATCAGAAAACATCGAAAGCGAAGGCATTCTTTTGAAGGCATGGAAGAAAAAGTTGAAATAATGGCAATGCAAATTGGAAAAGTTGCAGAAGCAATTACTGAGCTATCTGGCAATCATATTACTAATGTGTTATATGAAGAAATAATGAAGATTGAAGGCTTTGAGGATACATTTCTTGCATCAGCATTTGATTATCTTATGCAACACAAAGACATTGCACAAGCATTCCTGGCTAAGAATGAAAAGCTTCGTAAATATTGGTTGCAGAAATTTGACCCAAATAAAATGATATAAAGGAAGCACTAATTGTTAGATTGTTATTAGTACTTACATGTCTTAGTTAATACTTTATTTTATAGTAATTAATGCAGGCATTTGAAATTTTTATTTTGCAGTAATTGTGACTATGGTTTTATTTTACTTGACTTAGAACGTTGTTAGTTATTATTTAGAATTTTTAATTTTATGTTTTTTAAATTGTTTATGTAGTTTTTTTTAATGAAACTTTGATTGATCCAAAATTTTTGAGCCTACAGGTTATAGCAAGTTTCAGGTCATTTTCTTTGATTTTTTTATTTGTTCCAAACAGAGGAAAATGAAAAACTCTCATTTTCAAGTCTATTTTCCAATGTCAATCCGAAACAAACGCAGCCTTAGTCTTGTCTTGTGTCACTATCTCTCTTCTATCTCCCACCATTTCCTTTTCACAAAAGCCTATGTATCTCCATCTCTCTTAATCTCTTGCTCTTCTATCTTTTCATCTCTATGAAGTCACGGTGTTTTTGGTTCAAATCGAAATCAAAGGTTCAAAGGAAAATCAAAGCATATCAGGTATATCCTGTACTCTCTTTCTCTCGCGTTTTCTATGAAATCCTCTCTCTCTCTCATTCAGGAGTTCCGATCTACGCAAGAGATCTTCATCAACCTTAGAGCATGGACGATCCTTCATGACACAAAAGGTTGGACATGCAGCAATCCATACCACTCTCTCTATTTCCCAGATAGATCAACAATCATGTCGCGCGCACACTCTTTCTCACAGTCTCTCTGTTTTTGCGAATCAGCTCTAACAAATCGAGAATCTCTCTCTTAGTCATTATGAAATACTTCAACAACTAGGCAAATATCGTCTATTGATCTACCAATCAGTTATTGAAATCTGCAGATCCATCTTAACTCTATTTTTTTTTTGGAAGATTTATCATTTTTTAGACTGATTGATTTCAATTCAAAGCTTATCTAAATACTGTGACAAATCTGTAAGTAAAATTTGTATTACTCTAATATTTCTAACCTTTTGTTCATATCGAGTTATGATCCATTATGATTTATCACTGAGTTTATTTTAGCTGGTTTCAATCCAATAAAAGATAGGAAATCTGATAAATACGAGCATAATGTTAGGGTTTTCAGGAACATACAGAGACCAGACAGATTGCATCTTGTCGTCAGCCCAAGAGCATGCTCCAATATCAATGGAGGTTTGGTGTATCTTTGTTATTGAAAGTAGACTGATACATTTTTATTAGTGAAAAATGGACCATGATAATCATGTGCTCTATGATACGATAAAGCTCCAGAGCAAGATTAAATTGCTAAAATTATGCTACCTTTATTATATAATTGAGCATTTCAGCATTAGTTCCTGGAGTTCTAGAATATAGAAAGTGTAATCTTAGTTAATTAGCATCATCTAAACTTAGTAATGGAGTTCATAAACATTGGCACAAAAAAATCCTATTAAATGAAAACGCAAATGGAAATTGTCTTCATACATCTTCAGAAACTGATTCTAGAAAGTGGCAGTAAGTTATTAATGCTCCCTTTTTTTCCCCTGTTTTATGCCTATCATTCATCAGTTACTGATCACCAATTATTTTGTGTTAGATACTTTGTTTCTGGTATTGCTATGCAATGCTTGGTTTCTTGTTAGCATGGAATAAATAAAACAGGAATACCATCTTTAGCTATTTTGTGCTATATACTTACTTCTGGTATTGCCATACAATTTAATTTATGTGCATTATTTTTTCCAAAAGGTTTGGCACCAGATCATTCCTCACCAATGTCATTCTCCTACAGATGGCAAATAACAGAGGTCATCTTTACTCCTGGAAGTGTTATAAATGATTGGCTTGGCAGAGTAGTAGGTCTTGTGCCTTTAATTATCTGTTGGTGGCTTTGGGGTAAATCTGTTGTGGTTTTTTTAGATATTTCCTCATTTTGTTTCTGTTTGCAGTACTATTCTGTTGGATTCTTATTGAATATTTTGTATTTGCTTCTTTAGTTTAGAGCATGAACTATAAGTAACATTGCTCATTTTTTCCCTTGTCTGTTTTCTAGTCAATGACCATACAACTCTCAAAGATTTTTTAGGAGCAGGTGGAGTCATATTCTTTGTATGCTTCTTTTATAGTGTTTTTTTCTGGATACTCTTATTTTGTCTTAAGAGAGATAGATTTTTGTTTTTTATGATTTGTCATTTTCCAAGACAACATTGATCAAGGAGAAAGTGATACTGAGGTGCCAGCTCGGCATACTTCCAGTAATGTTTCTCACTCTGTTATCACTATATTTCATTTATGTGCACTTCATGTTATTCTTAAATTTTTATATGCTATTTAATTTGAAGGCTTTAATATATCCCATATGTGGTATATGAGATCGTTTACCCATTTCTGTCATTTGTGCCTACCGATTACAAGGTTTCCAGTATCAAAGACCTGATGATTGTGGATGTTCGCCCTGTACTTTTAAAGTTTGTCTATGTTCCACTTAATTTGTATGAATTCTAAGTTTTGAGTACAATGACTGTTCTTTTCATGCCATTTATATTTGGAAGCTTGATCTCAGTCTTTCTGTACACCTGTAAACAGAGGATCTAGCTGGTATTAAAGTTCTTCATGGTCTTGATAAAGTAATTGAAGGCGGAGCTGCGGTTTTGACTCTCAAAGATCAGAACATACTTGCAAACGGTGACATCAATGAGGGTAAAATTTTGCTTTGGAAGGTTTATTGGTATTGCTTTGAATTCCTATGTTTTGTCATTGATGGAACCTTCTCTTTCAGAGGTTGATATGCTTGAAAATATGAAGATTGGAGAGCAGAAGCAGAGAGATGAGGCTTTTAAGGTGGCAAAGAAAAAGATTGGGATCTATCAATACAAGTAACATGGGGAGAATTACAACATCTCTTTCAAAGTAGCTAGATACAGCCTGTGAGGAGCTCCCCAGTACAATGACTGTTATTAGGTTTTCAAGCATTAAAATTAGTGAACTTACTCTAGAATTGAGTGATTTGAGGTAAAAAAAAATTAACATATTTTGCAACTTAGTCTTTTATGTCAGGCTATCGGCTATGTTTCTAAGTACTAAATCTTTTATATTAGGCTTTCTTTCTTTTACAACTAATAAAAATCACGTGAGAGACACCACAGGAGGAGTTGAAAGAGAGAAAAGGTGTTGGTGATCGTTTAATAATTTAATTAATGATAAGTATCTATCTTAATAGCTGGCATGCTTAATTAATTGCAAGGGAAATGCGCCTGGTCTTATCAAAAAAAATAAGGGCCCTTGGGCTAAGAGAGGGGTAAGAGGAGGGGCAGCGGGTAGGGTAAGAAGGGTCAACTAGCAATGGGCAAGGGCAGGGGCTGAACGTGGGGTCGGGTAACTAATAAAAAATTTCTTTTTTTTTTTTTTGAAAAAGCAGAAAATTTAGCGGCGGTCAAAAACCGCTGCGAAAGAACAATATGACTGCCCCTAATGGATTCAGTGACGATACTTTTACGAGTGGGCCCACTGTCAAACCCATGATATTTAGTGGAGGAAATTTGACTTTTACCAGCAATATTTGCCCGCCAGTAAAAGTTAATAATTTTGTAGTGAAATGCTTATTTCATTATACGAACTAGTTGGAGCCAGCAGTGGAAAGTTTCTGCATCCTGATATGCCAAAAACCATATGTTCAGCTTGATTATGTCTGTCTAAATTCCCTCGGATTTGACTCCGTATATTATATTCTTGGTTTGTCTCATATTTAGGAAACAGATAAGCATGCCTTGATTTTTTCATTTCTTACCTTAACATTCCTTGTTTTCCAATATGTCCATCTCAACTTTGTCACGTAACAGTGTTCGTCTTACACATACGTTGCTCTTCTTTGTAGCCTGAAATTTTGATCCATGACACTTTCAAAGCACCTCTCGACTTAAGCTCTCAAAACTCTAATCTTCTTTATAACATGTTCATCTATGTTCCCCTATTTGTTTGCTTTTAGGATTTCTTTGATGTTCATTTCTTTCTTACCATTACCTCTCTTGTACAATTATTTCTGATAATTTTACTTAACATATAATTCGTCTTGACTTATTTTAAAACCTTTTCATTTCAAGGTATCCATTTATAGCTCTAGACTGTAGTTTTGCATCTATATCCACTCTAATTTGGTCTATCAAAAACATATTATTTGCAAGTAGCATTCTCTTGAGACACCTACTCTTAAGTATGAAGGTTCATCAATAACTGAAGAAAAAAGATGACGACTCATTGTTTATCCTTGATGTAGACGCATCTTTACTCGAAACGCAATTATATCTCAGTATCTTCGTTTTTCAATCTAATATATATGCTTTTATTCAAGTATTTAATGACTTCAATGTATTTGATTGTATTTTCTTTCAATATCCAAAATCCTCTAGATCAAAGCTTTAGGGACTCATATGCCATATCTAGAGCAATAATAGCCATGTTAAGGTCGCTCTTCTCTTTTAACTTGTCAAATAATCTATCTTGGTGAAAGCAAACTTACTTTCAGGCACTTGGATTATTGTTCAGAATGTTTATGGATTACAATCTTCTGATTATTAATTTGAAATGTTTCCAATCACTGGAGAAATTAGTTACATCAATTAAACTGAAGGCCATAATTGATTAGAATTTATTTAACATTCTCATAGATGTATCGTTTGTTTTGTTAATGTATTCATTTGTAGCATTCATCTCAAGATTATATATATAGGGAGTTTTAACTAAAATAAGAGAATAATTTGGATATTTTATGTAGATTCGTCACCCAGCCATTGAAAACAGGAGGGAACACCAAGCAAGAGAGAAAGGAAACAAGTTATAGTGCTTTTAGAAATATAAGAAAAAACAGATTATGAAAAATATTCTGGAAAAAATATTAATATGTACAACTGTTGTTTAAAAAATTGTTTTATCATGCCAATCATTGATGTAGATGTACATACCAGAATGTTAGGCAATAAAATGCAGCATATGCATATGATGAGTGTTGCCAAGGTGCAGATAGTGAAATGGATGTGTGGGAAGACTATAGAAAATAGGATGAGTAATGAACATATTCGAAAGTGGATGCTTGTTGTTCCGACATGTGATACAATAGCAGCAAGTAATTTAAGGATGGTTTGAGTGTATAAAGCAAGCCCTAGGGAGGAAATTGTGAACAATTGTTGGAGGATAGTTACTAAAAGATGCAGGAGTGCAAGGGGAAGACTAGAAAGGGATAGATGCAGCCTATGCGGATTTGAATACTTAAAAGCTAACTGAATATGTAGACACCCCAAATTGCACTACAGAATGAGAAAGTAATAAAAACATGTAATTAGAGCTTAAAACAGGTAAAAAATGTATAAAAATTGAATAAGCAGACTTTGCTCGTATTTCCTTCACGGGCCGGTCGCGCCCGAGATCGCTCTACGGTCAGGCGCGCCCGTAATGAAAATACGGTCACCATTGGACCGTAATTCCTTTACGGTCACTAAAGACTCGTGCGAGTTTTATCCTTCTCTCGATTTCCAAGCTTTATCTTTAGTCCAATATATCTCTAAATGAGCGAATTACGTATTTTATTCGCTGAAGTCACTTTGGTTGGCTATGGATGGGCATTATCTTGTATTTAACTCAAACTGAAACTCTATCTTGCCAAACCCTGGACCAACCATGCCCCTGTGCTTGCCTATAAATAGAGGTGAGATTCTCAAGCAAAAGGCCACGAAATTTTGAAGAATCAAATGCTCCAAGAGAAGAAGAGGAACCCCTACTGCTTTGCTTGCTCAATCCAGGTAATTCCCTTTTCCCCTTTTTATTTCTGTCTTCAATTCTAGATGTAATAGGATCATCTCTATTGCTGTAGAATAAGGCCATCTTTTGTATTTAGTATTCCTAAACTTGCCTCTAAGTACCTCAAGAGTCTCTCTAGCCGTAAAACGTGAAGAGAGAGCTAGGGGAAAAGAGAACAGGTGGATCCCTAGAATAGGACCCCATATCTTTTTTTCTCCTTTTTTTCTAGAATAAAGCCTTTGATTGTGTTTGTATACCAAAACCTATGTCCAAGTACCTCAAGAATCCTCTCTAGCCGTAAAACGTGAAGAGAGAGCTAGGGGAAAAGAGAACAGGTGGATCCGTAGGGTAGACCCTCATGTGCTCTAATCTGTGAGATGTGGCTGCTTTGAATATCTTGATCATGTTTTAATGCTTTTTATGATATATCTGAATGAATACATGAATCCATGATGTTTATAGCATGAGATCCCCACTTTTTGATAAAATTTGGATTTTTCCCACTTTTGCACCTACAGCACTGTTTTCGTGATTTTTGTGAGTTTAGGCTAGGATCTTGGATTTATCATGATCAATATGGCAGATCTGGATCCAGAAGCCTAAAAATAAATTCTAGGGTTTCATGATATGGTTTTTAAATCGTTTTCCATTATTGAGAGAAGACCCTATGGTCTAAATTCTCCCCTTTTGATGTTCTTCATCAACGTTGGTATTTTTTGTTTTTTATTTTTTTTGATTTAATGTGAGATTTGGGCTTTACCTATGTCCTGGACTATTCAAGTTCAATTTTGAAATATTTTATAAAAATCATATTTTTCTAGATTTCTAGAATTTGACTTGAAGCCAGATTTTTGGATTTTTCACTTTAAATTGATTTTATTTGATTTTATCTCAATATTATTTTGATCATGAAACCCTAGGAATGGTATGATCATATTTGAAAGTTCTGGATCAATCAAACTATTCGTATAAAAAAACCATATATTTTGTCTTTTTTGTGATTTTTCCTGATTTTTATAGCAAGCCTTTTTTTCTTTGAAAAACATGAACAATACCTGGCAACCACCTTGTGTGGATGAATAGGGGTGCCTAACACCTTCCCCTGTTCATAACCTAATCCCCTTACCCATCTCTGGTTGTTTTTTTAGGAGGGTTATTTTTACCCTAAAATTGCCTTTTGTGCTTATTTAATATTTTGGTGTCCATTCACACCTAAATTGAATGGTGGCGACTCTGTGTTTTATTTAATCCCGTGTGATGATTGAGAGGAAGTCAATTGAAAAATTGATTTTTTCCCATGTCTCACAGAATATATGATTTTTGATAGATTGAGGAAGTGGATTCATGTTGCCAACCTCAACTAGTTGGTGTAAGACATTTAATTATCGATTGATTTTATGATAGATCTATATTGAAAGTTCTTGGAAAAATTATCTCAGTTGTTAACCAATTAATAATAATTCAAAAGGAGGACAATTTTAAATAAGAAAAATTTTGATATTAGATTAGATATATAATTGTTGTTTCTCTTGTACACATAATCAGTGTAGTTTAAAAAATATATATTAAATTAAGTGCAAAACTTGTTATTTTATTTATCTAGGTTTTGTATTAGATATATGTTATTTTTTAAAAAGATACTTTTCATGGCTTGATCTCGACAAATCAAAAACTTACAACACTAAGAAGGAAGGTATTGAACATATTCGAAAGTAGATGCTTTGGGAAATAGAAAACAACACTAAGAAGGAAGGTATTGAATCAGAGTGCTTTGGGAAACACAAGAGATCGAGTTACTAGAATAAAAAGTTATGAGAGAACAGATTTTGTTAAGAACAATTGTAGAATAAAAAGGCTATTTATCCTATATAAGTTATTTTCTGCCTGAGAAATTAAGAAAATAAAATTTGTTAAAAGTCTATGTGAAAGTGAGAAAATGGTGTTGCTTTCTTTTGCTTTAATATATATTGTTACCCAGTAAATTAATATATATATTGCTCATCTCTAAAAGCATTTGTTCGTTGGTCACTTCTTGCAGATCACCACGTGGGCACCGTTCAAGGAGTCCTAGGAGGAGGTACTAAGGCTACAAGACCATGGTTGCAAGGCCATTTAGGTTTCAGATTTGGAATTTCAAACCTGCACTTGGATGGAAGTGTTGATTTTATGCTGGTAAGAACTTTGGTATATGACCACTGTTCATCAGCGGGGTCTCTTCACTTAACCCTTCATATGCAAAAGCTTTTCATCTCTTTCCTTGCCTTGCTGTTCAGAAATTCAGCTATGGTGCTGTTTCTCCAAATTATGTAAAGCTGTTTCTCCAAATTGTGAGAGTGAATGAGATCTTCGTTGTACAATTTATTTAAATTTGTTTTAACATTGCTTGTCATGGTTATATTCAGGAAAATTGAAAATCTTCTTCCCTCATGACGCCTGATTTTTGCCATCACTAATAGATGGAATGCTTAAGCTCCGATTGAATTATTGGAACACGACTCTAGCTAATTAAATTCCCAAACAGGTGATGATAATATTTTTATATATTATGCTAATCAACCAAAAGAAATGCTATACCTTTATGATTCTCAAATAGTCAATATACAAGGAAGTGCATATTAAAAACTTCAAATTATTTTATTTTAAATATTATTTTTACTAAAACCAACCTTTAAAAAATGTAAAAACAATAAAAATTTATAATTTACTATTATTATTTAAGAAGGTCAAGTACTTTAACAAGCAAAGGTAAATAAGGAAAGGAAATATATATTATTAGAAAATATAATGTGTATTTAAAAGAAACATCTTACCATCACCACTGCCACCTCCCTCACCATCAACACCACCAATTTCACCGCCTCTACTCCTACTACCACAACCTCCAAACCACCATTGCTACCAACACTACCATTACTGACGCAGTGAAAGTTACGAAACAAGGATTAATTTTCGTTAATCCTAGAAAACTGGAATCCACCAGCAAATAACCTTGAATCTACAAGGAAGATGAGAGAGAAACTCTATAGTTCTTTTAAAAATTAATCTCTAATATTCGTGTACAACCTTTACCCCTTATTTATAGACCTTAAAAGAACCCAAAGTAAGATAGAAACTTATTAAAATTAGGACTCCTACTCATAGTAAACAACTTAAAGTTAAAATCTAACTCTAAAACCTCTTAAAGACTCCTAATATAAATCAAATACCTAATGCAAGAAAATAGGAATTCTATTTTTACTAAATAACTAACTAATCTAGACTTTGGGTCTCACTCGTCCTACATCAATTACAAAACAACCACCATGACAACCGCTGCTATTGTTACAAAATCGTCTTTTATTTTATTTGGTATTAGTTTTATGAAATTTTTTGTGTGAAAAACAAATATTGGAATTGGAATTATAATAAAATCAAAGTCTTAGAATATTAATTATTAATTATAATAAAAAAAAGAATTTCAATTCAAAAAATCACAGTTATAACTTTGTAGATTTGTAATTCTATGAAATTCTTGCCTTGAGGACTCAAAATAAACATCACTGCTACCATTGTCATTGTAACATTGCGTTGGACCGAGCCACATGTGACCTGCCTTTTACAAACCGCGTTGGACCCACTCAAAAGCACTTTTTCTTCTTATTGTTATTTCTTTTTTCATCAAAAGCAAACCGCGTAATGTAATCGGTGCTGTGACCCCCACCATTTTTGTTGTTATCCCCACCGTCACCATCGCTGATGTGACCCCCACCACCATCACTACCACCGCCAATACAAGCTATACTACGACCACCACTGTCAACTCCCTCACTATCAACACCACCAATTTTACTGCTTCCACTCCTACCACCACCACCTCTAATACCATCATTGCTACCAGCACTACCATTACAAAACAACCACCACTACTCTTATAAAATCACCTTTTATTTTATTTGGTATTAGTTTTATGAATCTTTTTTGTTTGTGACAAACAAATATTAGAATTGGAATTATAATAAAATCAAAGTTTTAGAATATTAATTCTCAATTACAATCAAATAAAAGAATTTCAATTCAAAAAATCACAATTATATCTTTGTAGATCTGTAATTCTATGTAATTTTAAATCTGTAGAGATATCACTGTCATCATAACACCGCGTTGGACCGAGCCTCCTGTGACCTTCCTTCTTTTACAAACCGCGTTGGACCACAATGAACAGGACGAAACTAAGGCTTCAGTCAAAAGTCACCCACAACTTTTTCTTTTTATTCTTATTTCTTTTTTCACCAAAAGCAAACCGCATAATATGGCTGCGTTTGGTAACGCTTTTGCTTTTTTGCTTTTAAAAGCAAGAAAGCAAAAAAGCAATTTTATGCTTTTCGAAAGATCTTTTCTTGAAGCAAATGCGTTTGGTAAACTTTTGCTTTGCTTCTAAAATGCAAAAAAACATGTTTGATAATAAATCAATTTTGTAAAAAAATTGATGAGCACAAGAGTATCGAAGGGTTTTGAAAGCAATAAATCAATTTTGTAAAAAAATTGAGAAGCAACGTTTTCTTGCTTTCGGTGAAAAGCAATAAAATTGCTTCTTTGCTTTTAGTAAATTGCTTTTCGTGTGCGTTACCAAACAGTACTTTTGTTTTTAAAAGCAATTTTTTGCTTTCAAAAGCAAAAAAGTACTTCCAAAAAACGTTACCAAACGCAGCCTATAATGGGTCTCTTTTTTCACTAAAAGCAAACCGCATGATATAATGGGTCGGTGTGGTGGAACCCCCACTGGTGGAAGGATTGCAAATTGTCGGTGGAGTGGAAGACTATCGCGTTGGTCACGGGCATGTGACATGTGAGTCTTCCATTAACTTTATTCCATATTCCATGGAAATTGGTTTTAAGTATTACCTTTTAATCATAATTTAGATCCAGCTTCGAAATTCTTTTTAATTGAGGAATGGTGGCATTTTATTGAAATAATTGGTAATTAATATCATTTTATTATACATGAAGAATTTCTTTTGAAAATGCCCTCAAAATACTTTGAAAACCTTTTCACTCGTTTTGTTACGAATAAGATTTGAAAGTCTTTTGAAGGCATTTACACCAAAAAAAAAAAAAAAAAAGAATTTCATAAACAGAAAAATGATACTACTGATTATTATTTATGTTTAAAAGTAATACTAATTCTCAATTTCTAAGAATTGGATGACTAAATCTGATTTATTTTAAAAATATCACTTAAAACCTATTTTTCCTTTTACGTCATACCGCTTGTGTTCCCACAGCCTTGTAATTTAATCTTCCCTTTTTGATCTTTTTCGCAAATCAGGCACCGTGATGACCAGGGATCATTGGCATTGCCGTATTTCTTCCTCTTCTTGTTCTCTTTCATCGGCTTCATCAGTTACCATTTGAGTTTGCTAAAGCTTTTCTGCACCTCAAATCACAAGCCAATATCTCCGGTGTCTTCGTTATTTGGATTCTCTGATTACGTGTTCTCACATCCTCTTTGCAAAGCGGCAAGGAAACATGCCTGTGTATGAGGGTCTTGTGAGCGCATCCCTTCAGGAGTTGTCCGATAGTCTGGACTCTCCTGAACTTGTGAATTTTGCATGCCAATGTGGAGTTGAAGCTGACCTGATTCAAGGGATGGAGGATAAGGTCTTAGAAATTCTGCCCGTGATCAGCGACGCAGAAGCAAAGAAGCAAAGGAATTCAAATCCAAACCAGTGAAGAAGTGGTTATCACAGCTTAAAGATGTCATCTACGACGCCGAAGATGTCTTCGATCTAATTAAAATCGATTCACTGCGTTTTAAGCTGAAGCAATCAGACTATCCATCCCATATTGATTGTGCTCCTCTTCAGGTATGGGATCATGTAATCACTAAAATTGAAGATTGTTTTCCATCATTAAAATTCAGGACTGACAACACTTCTTCTCTTCAGGTATTATTGGATCCTTCAACCTCCTCTGTGACTTCAACTGAACATTGTTTTGAATTAAATGATAAGATAAAGGAGATCACCAAGAGGTTAGAGGGCATTGCCCGTCGCAAAAAAGGTCTTGGATTGATAAAAGGTACACCAGGAACTTCGGTTGGAGGAGGTTCTACTGTGATCACGAAACAAAGATTGCCGACGAGCTCCTTGGAACGAGAACCCCACATCTATGGTAGGGAGAGAGATTTTGACGAGTTGATTAAACTGTTGCTATCAGCGGAACCCTGTAATGGTAATGTTGGTGTGATTCCCATAGTCGGCCCAGGTGGGATTGGCAAAACCACATTTGCTCAATTGTTGTACAACCGCAAATCAGTGAAGGATCATTTTCGACTGAGAGCGTGGGTTTGTGTTTCGGATGTATTCGATTTGATTCGGGTAACAAAAGGCATCATCGAGTCGGCATCTGGCAAGTCTTGCGGTCTAACCGAGTTACCTGCTCTTCATGAGGAATTGACGAAAGTGTTGGCGGGGAAGAAATTTTTGATCATTTTGGACGATGTCTGGACGGAGGAGTATGAGGATTGGATTGCTCTGAGCTCTCCCTTTGGAGCTGGGGCAAAAGGGAGTAAGGTCTTAATAACCACAAGAAGTGAGAAAGTTTGTTCGATTACCGAAACAGTTCCTTCTCACCATTTAAAGTTGTTATCAGAGGAAGACTGTTTCAAATTGTTGAAGCGACATGCCTTTTTAATTCAAAATTTAGACGCACAACCAGCTTTGGAAATAATCGGTAAGGAAATTGCAGGAAAATGCAGGGGCTTGCCCTTGGCTGCAAAGGCACTGGGAGGAGTGTTGCGTTCTAAGCGAGGGGAGGTTGAGTGGAAGGAGATATTGGACAGTGATATATGGGCTTTAGAAACAGAACTTAATCCGGCTTTATGGTTGAGTTACCATTATTTGCCTGCACATTTAAAGAGGTGCTTTGTTTACAGTGGAATAATCCCAAAGGACTGTGAGTTTGAAATGGAAGAATTAATCCGTTTATGGATGGCACAAGGTTTTTTGGAGCAAAAGGCGGAAAATCACAAGAAAAGGATGGAGGAAATAGGGGAGGGGTATTTTTGTGAGCTGGTGTCGAGGTCATTCTTCCAACAATCCGATGACGATAAGTTTGTAATGCATGACCTCGTGAATGATTTGGCTCGAGCTGCTTCAGGAGAAACATGTTTAACAATGGATGAGGAGAAGCAATGGGAAAAACTGATTTCTGAAAAGACTCGCCAAGTGTCATTTTCGGCGCACCACTATTGGGGGACAGAGATACCAAAATCTGAAGCATTTTATAGAGCAAATAAATTACGGACCTTCGTATCTTTTGTGGACCGGTTTTCGCATATGAAAAATAGAATCAGATTTAAGGTGGCACCTGAATTGTTATCAAGGCTAGTATGCGTACGTGCATTATGTTTGAATTCTAAACACATACATGAGTTGCCAGAATCGATCGGTAATTTGGTACATCTGCGGTACCTAGACCTTTCTTGTACCTCAATCAGAAGATTACCAGAATCAATAAATGCTCTTTGCAATTTACAGACATTGATCCTAGAAAGATGTTGGGAACTGGAAGAGTTGGATACGATCAACATGGGAAACCTAATCAATCTTCGGTGGCTTGACTTAAGTGGATGTATTAGCTTAAAAAGGATGCCACGTGGAATTGTTGGATGGAAGGAGCTTGAAATGTTGCCACGTTTCATTGTAGATGAAAACAATGATATTGGAATAGAGGAGTTGACAAACTTGGAGCATCTCCGAGGGACGCTTGTGATTTCAGGGTTGGAGAAAATCAGAAATCCCATTCACACCTTCAAGATTAACTTGAGGAATAAACAACACCTTCATTCGCTCCAGCTCGAATGGGCTACCATGTACCTAGAAAAAATTGATTTCGAATCCGAAAGTGTTGCAGAACTTGTACTGGACCGACTGCAACCTCACGGCAATCTAGAAAGGCTCACAATTCATGGCTATAACGGAACATGTTTGCCACGTTGGCTGGTGGACCCCTCCTGCTACTTGAATTTGGCGGAACGGGAGGAACAAACCTCCTTACCGATCTACAACAAGGTCGTAGAGGGAAGATTACAATACCAACACCACCTGACTCATCAGCAATTATATCCCATGCTCAAATATATTTTCATAAATTATTGCTGGAATCTAGAGTCTTTACCTGAGGAGTTATTTTTGCTCCCATCTCTTGAGCAATTGGAGATAATGAGGTGTTATTCGCTGAATTCATTTTCAAGAAGAGATTCAAGGTGTTCAAGTTCAACCACTGCCATCAAAATTACCAATCTTAGAAGCATTGTCATCGAAGGTTGTGAAAATCTGGAGTCTCTACCTGAGATCTTACACAAACTCACCTCTCTGGAGTCATTGATGATCTCTAAATGCAATAGGCGCCTGATCAGATGCATCGCCTCTGTTGCCTCGAAGAACTGAAAATCCACGACTGCCCACGTCTCTTGTCCTTTCCAGAAGGGGGCTTACCCTCCACCAAGCTCAAATACCTTGAAATCGAGCGTTGTAAGGATCTCAAGTCCCTGCCCAATCAGATGATCCTCCTCACATCTCTTGAAAAATTAATAATTGCTGATTGCCCAAATCTCTTGTCCATTCCTGAAGGAGGTTTGCCCTCTATCAACCTCAGAGATCTTCAAATTGATGGTTGCAGGGGTCTCAAGTCCCTAGGAAATCAGCAGCATAGCCTCACATCTCTCCATAGTTTACACATCACACATTGCCCTTCTCTCATCTCCTTTCCAGAAGGCATTTTTCCGTCTAACCTAGAATCACTCACTGTCTCCATTGATTCGAACACTTACAGCCCCTCATCAGAATGGAAATCTCATTTTCACAGATTCACTTCTCTTAGGAAGCTTGATATTTCTGGATGTGAGGGTATAGAGTACCTTCCTGAATGGTTGCTCCTCAGCACTCTTACTTCTCTTAAAATTTGGAATTTTCCCCATCTTAAAGCTCTACCCAATGGCCTGCAGCACCTCACCTCCCTTGAATCCTTACGGATCACGTGGTGTCCGAAACTAGCCTCATTGCCAGACCAAGGATTGCCCACCACACATTGTGAGTTGATATTCTATGGATGTCCACTTCTTAAAGAATGGTACCAGAAGAAAAAGAGAGAAAACTCGCCCACTTTATCCCAGATTACTCAACTATATTAGTGGACGTCCTGCTTGGATTTATCTAGGTGGATATATTGTCGTTTTCTGCTCCGAAGGGTTCAAGAATCAAGGTATGCACTTTCATATGCTTATGTTTTATGCAAAATTCATTACTACTTGGCAGCCTCTCCATCTCCGTTTGACTGGATCTGCTGTCTTCATGCAATTGCAGCAAAATCCAAAAGGTCTTTTCTTTCGTTTTTTCTCCTTTTTTGTTTTTCCCTCTCACCTACAAAATATCATATAATTGTGAAGTCTACAATTTGAAGGAGACTTAAATTTATTTTCATAGGTACCATTTAGTATGTATTCTGGTTAGAAGGAACATTTAGGTTCCTTAATTCTCTCTTTCACACATAGAAAAGGCATTCCCACATGCAAATAAAATGAAAAAGGAAAGACCTTTAACTTCTAGAATGAGAATTTTCAATCTCTGTTTACTCTGTTTAATGGCTGGTCTCTACATAATTGCAACAGGTTACATAATCATATGTAGTAGCAATGATATTTTGTTGAAAAATGCCTTGCAGGTGCTACCAAGTCCAACACCAACTATGTAGAGCGTGTCATGGAGGTTCTAATTAAGCTCAAACATCTAGTTCAATGATGGCTATATTAGGATCATCTTGCATTTTTTTTGGGACCACTGTTTTCTTCATGCTCTTACCCACTGATGAATACCCTTCATCTTAATTCCTTGGTTTTATGTTTGATTATACTTAAT
Source organism: Buxus sempervirens (assembly GCA_947561395.2). Lineage (NCBI taxonomy): Eukaryota > Viridiplantae > Streptophyta > Magnoliopsida > Buxales > Buxaceae > Buxus > Buxus sempervirens. The sequence continues at coordinate 12,598,446 of OX387183.1, forward strand.
TTGTTGTGGCTCCATCAAAACTAGACACCTAATTTACTATTAATTTAGATGTTGGTTATCTTTGGAGGTGTAATGCTTTCAGTTTGAGTAATTAAAGGTTTGGACTGGTATTGGTGCTTGTTTATAAAATGTGTCTCATGTTCAAAACATTTTTATTTAGTAAACAGTAGCTGAATGGTGATCTCAGGGCTATATTCTTTTCTTATATTGAACTCATTTTGGATGTTACTCGATGCATGACCACTGTCCAAATGACCCAATTTCTAGAAGTAAATTATCAATATACGTAGGAAGTCTTTTACTTTGAAGTAATTGAGAATCTATAGACATAGGAAACCTTGCTAAATCTGACAAGGCCCTCCAGTTATAATTTACATGAATCTTGTGTTAACTAAAGTATAGCTTCTGTTATGTGCATAGGCTTCAAGTAATATCAATTGATGGGTGTAGAAAATTTTCATATTACTGCCTTAGGAGTTCATACAAGTTATATTTTGTGAGCTCATACCAGTTCCAGCCAAGTTATGCTAAAAGGTTATTCGCTCATGCTATAAAGGTGCATTGAGATACAATCAAAAGAAACCATGGCAGGTTAGCGTGAATGAAAATTTTGATTAGCTCTTAGGTGACACCTAAGATTTTCATTCTTTGCTTTTTGATGGCAGATGATCCCTGCTGAAGGTAATCACCATATATCTGATGGTACTGATTTTATAAGAAATTCAGATTATTGCAAGAAAGAGTAAAGAAAATTAGTAAGTCTCTCGTACTCTTGGGTCATTTAATATTTGCCTTCTTGCATCTTCTCATATATATATATATATATATATATATATATATATATATATATATATATATATATTATTCTGTTGAAAAAAGGATAAGTATTGTATAAATCAAACATTTACAAGAGCCCTGTACAGATCACAACAGCAATTAGACTGTTCTAATTACTAATTCTAGGAACATTACTACAGACCATGTTCCAAAACAAACAGAAAACAGGGTACTCTTCAATCTTGTACCAAACTGTACCACTGAGGCTATTCTTGTACCAAGCAGAAACAGGATACCGCATCTTCTCATGGTTGTATCAATGGACAGTTAGATTTTGAGGAATTCTATTTAATTTGACAGCAAAATAACTGCATAATTCTGACACTTCCTATACTGTGCACCAAGATTTGTTAGTCTCTACCAACCAGAGAATTCGCGTACCCAATATGGTGGGCTAAGGCTCTAATCACTTGACCTGCTTCATCTCTAATATTAGCACTAATATCTTCCTTTCCTAGGTTGCTAGAGCTGCCCTATCTATCTTGAGAGTTGCCCAAGCTCCAATGGTTCTAGTCATCCTTTGCGAATTTCCCTCTTGGTCGTATTATGTTCCTTTTACCTTTTCATATTCTAATTAGTTTTATAAGTCTTCTTGGAAGTGTATGAAAGAAGAAATAGTGTAATGGATAGTTTCTCATTTCAAAATTACCTTGTTAGGGGCTGGGGAGATGGTTTTGCAAAGATACAACCATGAGTTTGCTAGGTTGATGCTTGGGTTTGCTCCTGATTCATCACTTTCCAAAACCTTTAATAGCCATTATTTAGAGTTATTTGGTGGGTCCTCATTCAGTTTTCCTCACATGAAACCAAACCAAATAGCACAAGTGAACAATAGTGTTTAAAAACTGTGAAAGGCCTAGTAACTCGTGTGTGTACCTATCCTAGTAAATTGGTATCTCAAACTCGTTAGTAGCTTGTCATTACAAAATTAATTTTAGTATATAAAAGAGAAAAATAACTGAAAATAACAAAATTATTTAAGAATTATGAGCACTTCAGAAAAAGTGCCAAAAAAAGTATTTTTTTGACAGTTAATTTTATCGGTTTATGAGCAAATAATATATATAGCTTATAAAACCTTTCCATATCAGCCGGCTGAAAATAACATCAAAGGGTTTTGTTATGAGCAAAAAATGATATTTAATCATACTTCTTGAAAAATTTTTGGAATTTTGGTCTGTCAAGCGCTGAGTAAGGGGACGAAGAATCTTAGTTTGAACTTGCAATCTTGAGAGCAACAATTGCTTACTTTGATATTGATTATTGAGACTAGGCCTCTGTGAAGAGGAGTTTGATGCTGTAGTAGTGAAGAAAGCAATTCTTGAGTCTTCCCCCCACTTATTTAGATGCTCTCCAACATTTCTTTTTGGAGGAGAACTTGAATGATAAAACAATTCTTATTGTTTTGGATGACAGAGACTGATCAATAATGCATTAATTGGAGTGTCTTGTGGACCCTTTTTAAAAACATAGAAGACAGGTGGCAAAATCTTAATTATCACAAGAATAAATCTGGAAATTGGTACCCACATGTTCATCATGAGAGGCATTTTCCATGATTTTATCTTTTTTTTTTTCTTAAGAAAAATTATTAAGAAGGCATATAGGCCTTCTTGTTGGGAAGACCTCCCAAAAAAAGGCCTTTCCCATAATTTTATCTTTTTTTTTCTTAAGAAAAATTATTAAAGAGTAATTAGCTGGACTGAAGGTGTTGGTGTTCTTTTTCTATCGAATTCACTCTATCTATCCTCTAAAGCCAAAGACCACTAGATATTAGTCTTAATGATAGAAGTCTGATCATCTAACAAGGACTGCTAATTAAACACAGCTTTTTAATGGGCAGGTTTGGCAATAGTTCGGGAATGTCAGATCTGATGGGATAGGATAAAGACCGTATCTCTTATAGATGATCCCTGTTATGGCCCAAGCCCGCTAAGTGCCGAGACCTATAACGTGATATTAGCGAACAGCCCGTGATAACGTATGCACGGGCTGTTCGCTAGTTGGTGGCTCACTTCTGAGATCCTGTGAGTAAGGCCTCTTTTTGGAGGACAACTTGAATGGTAAATAACGTATGCAAATTTTTTTTTTTGTCTATTCTTGTGCACAATTCATTATCACTGTTATCTATCTAACTTATTAACGAATTCTTGTCAGCTTCAAAAATCTTATTGGTTGAACAGTGGCCTCGGCTCATCATGCAACTATAGCTAGCTCAACTAGGTCTCTCTCTCTCTCTTGTTTTTTTGTTGAGACCTTGTCTACTAAATCTCACCTAAGATTACAATTTGGAGACAACTAGATTTATTTGAATGCCTACCTAAATGTACACTTATCATCTCTCCTTGAAAAATCTCTAACATATTTGGAAACCCTTATTTTGTCCTGAATACTTTTATTTGAATTATTATGTTTATGCAAGTACCATGCTTTAATTTCAGAGGGCTTTTTGTATCCTTGTTAAATGAAGCATTCAGAGGGCAGTTGGTTTTAAATTGGGATTACATCGTGGTGCTATTTTGTTCCTCTTCGTGCAACACCAATTAAATATATAGACTACGTTTTGGAAATTTTTTAAGCTCGAATTACCAGTTCGATGATGGCTATACTTGAATTTTCTTGCAATTTTTTGAGACCAATGTTTGCTTCAAGCTCCTGCAACTTGTTGAAACCCTTAACTTTCTTTAGTTTGATGCTTGATTATACTTTACAGTAGAGACATCACAACTAGAGAAAATATATGGCAGTGAAAAGCTCGTTATCTTTGAAGTCTAATTCTTTCAGTTTAACTAATAAAAGGTTTGAACTGCAATTGGTGTTTGTTTATAAAATGTTTCAAATTCATAACATTAGGTGAAACTAGAATATTAATGGCTAATATGTGAAATCATTTTGATTGCCATCCCTTGATTGAAATATTGAACACTAGTTGGTTGAGTTGTAGATGAACCGAGATTTTTCGTACTTATATTTTCTTACCTAATTTTGGGTGTTTCGTGTGGACCCTGAGTCTAGTGATCGCAATAAATGGGCCAAGTGAATCTGGTTCATGTCAAGCATAGTATACGGTATAAGAGCCCTTGTGCTTACCCAAGCCCAGCACAGACCAACCATTTTTTTTCGAGCCTCAAATTCGAACCCAAACCACGCTCCAAATTAAAAATGGCAAAATTTAGGACCCCTTATAGGGATAAGTTAAAATTAATTTTAATTGAGCCTACTTTGGAGTCTTTCCCCAAAAATTAGAAAAGTTTTTAAAATTTTTTCCAAGTGAGGTTTTTGGAAATATCAAAACTATATCCTGCCATTACTTCCCACATTGTCCCTCTTAAGAGCAAATTCTTGATCATTGGGGGTGAGACAAGAATAGAAGGGAAAAGGCATTTGGGTGTTTCCCTTTGGTTGGGTGCTTTTAGAAATTTTAAAAGCACCCTGGGTTTCTTCTGCACTCACTTTCCTTGCTTTTTCTTTTGTGATGCATTTGTTGGCTGCATGTTTGTGGTAGATTACACGTCTTTCTAACTATGTCGATGGTACAAACATTACAAGCTTCTTTAATTCCAATCAATCTCAACCGTTCTCTTTGGTTGGTGGTGAGACATGAACTCCTGGGTATTCAGCCCACGTAAGTCTTCTTTCTCCTTTCTATGTAAATTTTTTAAATAGCATTGTGGAGTTAGGTTTTAGTGAGGTTATGTAGTTTATTTAACTACTTATGATTATTTGGGAACATGGGTGCTTTTAGAAATTTTAAAAGAAATCAAAAAAAAAAAAAAATCTGTAAACAATTTGCACAATGACGTGCTGGGTGTTGGGTTGAAGGTGGGGATATGGATGTAATTTCATTTTTTAATTAAATGCCTAAATCCCTTTGGCAAAAGTAAACCAAAGGGAAATGCCCAAATCCCTTTTCCCCTCTGTTCTTGTCTCACCCCCAATGATAAAAAATGTGCTCTTTAGAAAAAGAAGGGAAATGTTGGAAGTAATAGACGGTTAGTTTATATATTTCCCAAAAACTTCATTTGGAATAAATTTTAAAAAACTTTTCTCATTCTGGGTGAAAGACTCCAAAGTAGGCTTACTTAAAATTAATTGTAGCTCACCCTTTTAAAAATAGAAGCTTGATCGATATGGGCCCGGTTAAGCCCAACTTTTGCAATACTTTTAGAATTTAATCATCCACAAACGAGCCCGTAAAAGGTGCTTGTTCATATAATCTGGGTGACTACCAAACCGGTTGGCTACGGTCTACGGACAAGCACCTTCTAGAGGCTCATCTGTAAATTATTTAAAACCATATTTTTAATTTTTGCAATTTTATTAGAAAAATAGTGGCAATATATATACTTATATATAGTTAAAGGCTTTTTATATTTTTTATATTTCAAAATTTTAAGTGAAAGGTCCTACCAAAAATTAGGAAATTAATTTAGTAACATGATAAATGTAGTTTAATAAAAGTCAATAGTTAATATGTTAGTATCTAAGTAAGCCATATCAAATTGTACATTAACAAATATTTATTGGAAAATAGACCAACCCTTAAGTAGCAGCCTATAACTTTAATTTAGGTACATGATGGCTCCTCATTAATCATGCTAACTAAATGATTCTCGAAAAGAAGCTAAATAAAAAATTAAAAACACAAATCAAAACTAAATAAAACAAATGTTCTCGTAATTTTCTTCACGACATCCACGATCTCACCATCCTAGTCTATTCGTTACATAAGAAGGCACAAACTTACTTTAGAATCTGAAACAAATTCACTACAAAAAAAAAAAACGGCTTCAGCGGCGGAGGTTGGTAGAGCTTTAGCAGCGGTCTTTTAATTTCCGCCGCTAAAAGTCATGCAAATTCCCTCCTTTTCCCTATTCCCAATCTGTTCTCTGTCACGCGAAACCCTCTCCTCTCTTCTCTCTCGCAGACCCTCTCCTCTCCTCTCCTCTCTTCTCTCTCTCGGATCAATTCTTTGTCACGCGACACGCGAAACCCTCTCCTCTCTTCTCTCTCGCGGATCTGTTCTCTGTCACGCGAAACCATCTCCTCTCTTCTCTCTCACAGATCTGCGAAACCCTCTCCTCTCTTCTCTCTCGCGGATCTGTTACCCTCTCCTCTCCTTCTCTCTCACCCTAATCTATCTATTCCATCCTGTTTTCTATCTCTCGAAAGCCATTTCTCTCCATGGAGGTTTAAGCGTGCGATGTGAAGGTTTCTAAGTCAAAGCAAGTTCAGAATGCCGGTTTCTCACTCACTCTCTCTCTCTCTCTCTCTCTCTCTCTCTCTCTCTCTCTCTCTCTCTCTCTCTCTCTCTCTCTCTCTCTCTCTCTCTCTCTCTCTCTCTCTCTCTCTCTCTCTGTGTGCTTCTCACTTATCTTCATCTGTCCTAGGGTTTAGGAGTGGCACTTCGGAGCAATTGGAGGCCTTTTCATCATTAGAGAGACTTTTAATTAGGTGGAATTGATTTAGCCTCAAGTTCAGGTTTGTTTCATTTCGTCCGTCAGAATTTTTTGTGAACTTCTTCACGATTAATCAATGTCTTCTTTGTATTTTGCTCGGATTTCGGTTTGACATTCTTTGTATGGATCAGTTTTGGTTGTTTTTTATGGATGGATTAATGCTGATACACACTGTTCAATGGTCTTTGATTGCTGCCAGGAAGACGAGATAGCGGCTTCCATCAGTACAAGATCTTCAAGGACCCTTGATACTGCTCAAGAGCGGGGTTCCACCATTCTTAATCTGAAGTGCGTTGATGTTCAGGTATGTTCAACTTGGATGTCTAGCTTAACTTTCAGCTTTGATGCCTGCTTCAAAAAATTTTTAAAAAAGTTCTTCTTTGAATTATTTATTGTTGATTGCTTGTCATTTTGTTTATGACATAGACAGGACATTGGAATTTCAATCTACCAAGGGAGATGTTCTTCCTGCTCATAAGGTCGCTCATTGCATTATACGAGCAATTAAAATTCATTTACATTATCTCCTTACATCCTTCTTCTGTATAATCTCTCTTGAGATTTCCTTTATTGATTATGTTTAGCTGTATCTGCTACATTAGCCTTTTGTTTACATTGATGATGCTGCTAATTGAATGTCATTTTGGGTTCGTGAATCATAATATTGTCATAAATGGTTATTGTCGTTTTTTAATTTTAAGAACACTTCTCTTCTGCTCTTGAGTTTGGATTGTTTCTGAGATAGCTCTTAATTTGGGGGTTCATTTCATTCATGCAGTTTGGGACTCATGATGTGGTTGTTTTGAAACCAAATAAGGCAGATGTAGGGTCTCCTCCCTTTGGCCAAGGTGTAGTTTACCGTCTGAAGGTAATTTTGTGTACTTTGATTGTTAATTTCAGTATTTCATTACTGTGTTTTTTTCTAGTAACAGAACAAGTTGAATTGCTTACCTTGCTTATTTACCTTATTTCTTATTCAATAGGATTCTTCAATCACTGTTTTCTGTTTAATTGCATATAAATGCGCCTTTTTGGGATTCTCCCCAATGATGACATAGAAAAATGCTGTATTTTAGAGTGTGGAACTTACGAAACAAGTATAACATTACCAGCTTGGGTTAGTCTCACTTTATTCTTTTGGTGTGGTGGATACTGTTGTTGTAATAAGGACATTGAATTGTTTATACTCTACTTAGCTCATCTAGTAATTTTTTTTCCATATGATTGATAGAGTCTAAAGCCAAACCAACGGAGGCCATTCGTGGAGGCAGGTAATGATCTGGCTGCATTAGTTCATCTATCTTTATTGTTGATTTTTTTCAATTTCCATGGCACCTTTTTTATATGCTAAAAAAATGGAAAATAGAAAATCTTACTGCACCTTTTTGCTGAACCTTGAAATTTGTTGTCAAATGGCTGAAGTGTTAAGCAGGTGAAATTTGTTTGCTGCCCTTTTTTGTTGTTGCAATTATTAAATAATTTCATCTTTTAAACTTTGCTTGATGCTTCCTTCCAGCTAGTAAATGGTAGGTGAAAACCAACAGGCGAGTCACCAAATAACCTGAACTGTGTTGGGATCTTCAAAGTTACATTTTCAGTACTTGCTTTGATGGGATGTGACTTTATTAATTGGTGATAACTTTATTCAACTTGACCACCAAAGTTATCTTAGTATTAATATATATATACATTTTTACCTCTATGCAGAATTATTTAATGGCATAGCATGACTTCATGAGTCCTTTCATAAGCTTAGTTTTATGGGTTTTAATCATCATAAGTAGAAGCTGAAACAAATTGAGAGTGTTCAATTGTGATTCATGTTTGGAGTAGACATTTTACCAATGGTTAAGAATCAATGATGCGGCAACCTATGGCTCCTGTTGAGCCCCAATAGATGAATTATTTTTTATTTTGGAAATTGCTCTTTTCGAATTATATTTTATCTTTTGAGTTGTTTTAGAGATCAAATTTAATTCTTATTTATTTACTATATATTGGAGTTCTACTTTTGGAAGGTTAATACTTTGTTTTAACTTTACTTACTGGATCCTATAATTCTCAGGTTTCTCATCCAAATAACTCCTCTCCAATGGCTTCCCCAAGTGGGGAGGATAACACTTCTGTGAGTACTTGTACCTTTCTTGATGATTTCATTTTTGGCACTATCATTTTCCCAATTTGATTTCATTTTTGTCTAATCCAATGCAATTGTATCATTTTGCCAATGCAGATAAGACTTAACTAGGAATATAAGACTTAACTAGGAAACTGTCTTGTTGAAGCTTCACCACATGATCTCTTGTGGGGTGGTGGCCAAGATGGAGAAGGCCTAAATTATCTGGGCAAAGTTATTGGTGCATCTAAGATCAGAGTTCAAGAAGATTCCCTGGCAACAAATGAGAGCTCTTCTTGCTTTATAAAATATATGTAAAAGAAATTTCGATTTTGGCAAGTTGAGGTTTGTTTTTATGTAAGGCCATTAGGTCAAGATTCTAGGGTTTTTATTTGTGTATAATCTGATTTCTGAGGGCCAAGCAAAGACATTGGCTTTTTGTTTCACATAATCAAAAAGGGTTTCCCAGCAAAAAAGATTAATTTATATCAATTAGTGGAAAAGGGGATCAAGGAAGGGCACAGGGAGGGGAAGCACAGGCAATGGAAAGGGGCAGCACGGGCAACCGGGTATGGGCAGGGGCAGGGGCAGGGCGGGTAGGGGTAGGGATTAGGTTTTATTTTTTTTTATGCAAACTGAACAGGTTTTAGCGGCAGTCTATTGGGTTTTAGCGGTGGTCTTAGCCCGTCGCTAAAACCCCTATTTTTTTGTAGTGAAATATTTTAAAATAATGTGATTAAGGAACAAAACATAATAATAAAGGACTATGGATAAGATGATCACTATCATCCAAAAAGGCTATGTTCACAAAATCGAGATATCCAAAAAGTGTCCTAATAGATTACAATGCCAAAATATTATGGTTAAAAATGGATTCAATTCTTACTCCCACATTTGCAAACACAAAGAATGTCAGTCTTTTGAACAAAGCTGCAACACTTCTTAGATGGAGGGCTCCTATCCGGTGGAATTGCTAGATGTAAGTGGCATTGTTTTAAAAGAGCTATAATATCCCCACGCAGACTGTCAAGGCCACATGAAGAATGTGAAAGACCATCATTTCTTCTTACCAGCTCAATCTTATCATCTGAATCCCACTTTACTTATGGTGACAAGGTGGCCATTACATTCCAATGATCACTAACAATATTGATTATGGTTTACATGTACAAGGTAAACCTTCCATTTTTGGTCCAAGCATTCATGAAATTTTCTTCAATTTCCTCGGGGATGTATAGTATAGTGGGTTTGTATAGCACCCACAATGGTTTGTATAATTGTTAGAAGAAGAAGAATAACTGCAGCAGATAAAGCCATTAAAGCCCAGGGGCTACGGAAGTAGGTATGCCACAATTCACCAAACCAAACATTACGCTCGTTCTCGTACCACATTTGAATGCTCCGTTTTACGGTCCTGTATGCATTAGGAGAGGGAATCAGGTTATCAGCAATGTGGTTGAAGAGATGAGCCGCTTGTTCATCACTGCCCAGGCCATTATATAGAATTCCGCTTGATCTGAGTAGTTAGCCGGATGATGTTGTTGGTGGTGTAGCCGGCCTCGCGTAAAAGAGTTGGGACAAAAGAAAAGGTTAAATGTGAAGTGAAGCGCGTGGAAGATAGATCCATCACGTTATAGAGACCCCATGTAAATGTAATGGTCCAGAACAAATGCGATACGGTTCAAAACAAAAATTTAGAATATTGAAGTCTACACATGTGAGATAATGTAAAAGAACAGCCATGAAAGATATATAAGGTTAGGTTTGTAGGTAGATATCATATATGGCATGAGCATCTTAATGCGTAACAAATATGGCGCGATTATTAAAATCCTTACATTAGAGTCTTCACTTTCTCTGCAACTTTATTAGCTATCCTTCTCAAATTAATTTCATGAATTCAGAAATCTCACATCTCATGAATTCAGACTGCCCGTGTGATGCACGGGCAAATAGATAATTGTATGTAAATAAAAGATGATAATTACCATTGACGTCCAATTACTTGAATAAAAGGCAAGACAATTTTGAAAAACAGTTGCACAAGTTTATAACTAATCAATGGACTGAAAAAGGGATAAAAAAAATATGCACACTACATTACGTATAAAATCTCTATTCGCACATCGTTTATGGTAGACTGCTTTGTTAAAAACTAATTGACTAACATTGCTCAAGATATTTGTAACAGTAAAATCTTGCCGTCTGATCCTGATGCAATTCAATAGTGTTGCTGAAATAGAGGAGAAAGAGTTGGTGGCCAGTAGAAGAAGAATTAAATGTAGAAAGCACAACATAAATTGCTCTAAAGAAAAAATAAATAAACTTCATTGATATTCAACTCATGCTATAGATAAATTTTTTGAAATTGCAACATTGAAGAAGTCATTTAATTAGTATGGACCCAACAACACCTATCCACCACAGTTAGGCGCTCGTATAATAAAAGTGTAGACACCCCAAAATTGCACGATTTTTGATAAGTCTTAAAGGAAAGAAATATTTTATTGGAATTTTGAATTCTTAGCATTGGGTTTGAGATCCTTAACCCATTTGAATCCAAAGCCTCAAAGGAAAAATCCTCGAATTCAATCTTTTATGCAAAGTCAAACTTTTTCGGGTTGAATTTTGTTGACTTTTGACCCCAGAAAATGAAATATTTTTTAAAGCAAGATTTGAAGATAATTTTTCCCGGTAATTAGGTTTTTAACAATGTTATTGCATAAATGAATTTTTTGAGATTTTAAATCTTGACGAATACTTTGGTATTAACATGTTGAATCTTTTTACTGGTCCTGAAAAACCAGAATTTAGCCTGGAACTGAAAAGTTGACTTTTTATTCACTTGGAATTTGGGTCTGGAAATATTTCTAATGGATTCAAATGGGGGGGGGGGGGGGGGGTGTTTGCTTATTTACGTGTAATATCTTAAGTAAATGGAGATTAAAAAATACGAGGACATTTACTTAAACGATATTATATATAAATAAGCCTGACCTGTGCAGATAAGGCTCAAAACCAACCAAAAATGTGCTGACCGTAGTATATGTGCGGTTTTTGAGAATTTGGTCTCAACCGCCATGTATGTACGGTTGCAACTGCATACACAGCACGGTTGATGTTCATGCTTCTTGCGTGAGCTGCCACGTGGCTTCCGGAAGCTTCGGCCGTTGAGTCACGTCAACAGCAATCATAACGAGCGTAACTGAATTGAAACCACCCTGTATGTGCGGTTGGATTGAATTTGCATAGAAACCGCACATACAGTGACGGTTCTGTGCAAACCGCACTGTGTATGCGGTTTTGGCTGTTTCGGGGATTTGCGAAATGGCTCGATTTCTGAGTCTTATTTACGTATATTACCTCTCTCTCAGGGACTTGGATTCTCTATTTCACCCTCCGAAACTTGCTAAATTACTCCAATTCAAGCCTTTAAGGAGAATTGGAATAATCTAGAAGGCTTTTTTGGCATACCCTTGGGACTCTTCTACCCTTGGCTTTGCCTATAAATAGAGGGGTCCTCCTCTTGCAAATGGCTGACAATTTGAAGCTTGGAAGCTTTGCAAGAAGAAGGAAAACTCTGCTGGATTGCTGCCTCAAGTGTTCAAGCTACCAAAGGTAAAGCTCCATTTCATTTCCAGCATTCTCTTTACAATTCCAACTCTCATCTTCTACCTTTCTGTAGTGTAAGGCCATTTTGTGTCTCTTTGAAGTTCCAAACCTCTTCCAAAGTACCTGGGAATCCTCTCTAGCCGTAAAATGTGAAGAGAGAACCTTAGGAAAAAGAAGAAGGAATGGATCCTCTAGGCTTATAACCTACAAGTGATGAAGAGCATGCTATTTGCTTATTTTGAGCCTATGGATGATTTTCCTGATGTTTTTGCACTTGTTTCCAGAGAAAATATGTGAATCCTTGCTCTTAATAGCAATGGATTCCAGCCTTCTCCTGGAGAATGAATTTCCACCTATTCACACATTTTTCACCATTTTTCATCAAATAAGCTAGATCTTGGATTTCCATGTTTAATACAGGAAATCTGGAATCATTGGCTTCAGAATGAATTCTGGAACTTCATGAGATATTTTTGTTGATTTTTAAGAGTTTTGGTCGAATTCAATTGCACACGTGCACTAGTTTTGGCTTTTCTCTTCAAAAACTTCAAAACAGGACAGCATCTGTGGTCTGTCTTAGAATGTTTATAACTTCATCCTCCGGATGAATTTTTGAGTGATTCCAAAGACAGGTGATAGATTAGTATGTCTAGTTTATATCTAGAAAATTTCGTTTGCTTTTATGGAGCCAATTTTTGACACCATCTGTTCAAAGTCTGTAAGTCAGTTTAGCCCAGATTGCTGAACTTGTCGTTTTGATGGTGCACCATTTGCCCAATTTTAATCCGTTTTGAGTGATTCCAGTTTCTGAGTTTTCCTTAAGAAGTCTATTTTCATTTCCAACTGGTTTCAGCAGATTTTGATCTGTTTTGTGCCTTGTGTGCTAGATTGACTCAGAGCTGCTCGCTAGCATAGTCCAGAGCTAACCTGTGGTCTTCTAGGCCTGTTCAAGAGAGCACACAAGTCGCATCCGGATAGAGTTTGGGGTGAGGCTTATCTCTTTAGAAATATGGCACCACATACTTCTTCCATATCAATTTTCATGTATTGTTATTGAGCCAAACTCCACGAATGGGACTTTGAAAATGCCTACTCACCGCTTTTTCCGAGTTATAACAGCAGATTTCAGATGTGGATTTCTCTCTCGTTTTAAGTCGGATTGAGCTGAATTTTTTATTTGATACTCTACTATATACCAGTTTTCAAATGGCTTTGGTTTCATTGGATTTGGATTTAAATTGAAGGAGTTATGATTAATCGAAGCTTTCAAGCTCTTTTAGTCTGAATTTTCCAGATTTATCTTAGCTTGACTTTTCTTCATTTTTACTTTGATTTTCATTCACTCATGAAGTTTTAGAAGTGATGTATCCACGAAGAGAGTTCCATTTCATTGGATTGCTCATGTGGAATAATCACATACATTGTGCTTATTGTAAGCATCTCTTTGTTTACTTTTCATTAGCAAACAATCTTTAGCATAAGCAAGCATGTGGCAACCGTCTTAGACGGATGAGTGGGGATGCCTAACACCTTCCCCCGCTCATAAATAATTCCCCTTACCTGATCTCTGGATTTTTCCTCATATTAGAGCTACTTTGGCTTTATTTGGCTTCTATGAACCCCTTGGTGTTCATTCACACCTTAACTTGGATGGTAGCGACTCTTTACATTTATCGATCCCCGCATGAGGATATCGGGAAGTCATCTTAGGTGACATTTCCATGTCTCACAAAAAGCACCCAACTGCTAACTGATGAAGCCACCTGCCCACAACCCTTAATATCAATGAAAGCCCAAGATAATCTATCACTTTTTACAGTGGTATGAAATGGTTTGCTACTTGTTCCTGCAGGATATAGTGCAGTTTAGAGAAATTGCAGCATTCCATGGCAAAGTTTTTTCAATATGCATCACTTAAACTATGCTGCACGTAATAGCATATCACTGATAAAACTACATTGTCTATATGTTAGTGCTATACAAAATGGGAAGGGTTTCAGTGAGTGAATAGCCAAGGGTTATTGTTCCTGCTTTGCATACCAAGGTGTCGGGAGAATCTACAAGGCTTTTACAAATTTACTCAGCTTTTTCCCTTCAACAAAACCCGAGAACAAGTGCCTTCCCTCTCTTTCTAATTCTTATCCTTTTCCTATCAATTGAAGCGTAAACCGTAAATCAAGTGCTGGGATCCTCTCTCAAAGGTAAGCTTCCCCTCATCCTCATTTCCCAACCTTCTCCTTTCCTTACATTAGAGTCTTCACTTTCTCTGCAACTTTATTAGCTATCCTTCTCAAATTAATTTCATGAATTCAGAAATCTCACATCTCTTGTAAGTCTTTTGAATCAATACCCAATATTATATTTTCTACTAATAGTGAGACTGTTATTGCTTCAATTGAAACTAATTAATCTCATTTAATATTTTAAAAGACTTAATTTGGATTCTTCTTCCTCTTCTACATTTTTTCTTAAAAGCTAATATTTCTGTTTTGTAGTTAAGTCCACTTGCAATCTAACGTTGATTCATTTGCTAAATAGATATATTTGATATAAAAAAAAAATTTTTTTTTGGGGTCTAAATAAATCTAAAAAAAATAATTGGAAGGATTTGTAAATCAAATCTACAATTATTGACTTTTTTTTCCAATTTCCTAAGTTCAATGCAACTTCTGCATGTATAAATTTCGAACAAAATTTTCACAAAAACAGGAATCTGGGATGCTGTATGAAGCTAAAGAAATCCAAATGGCAAATTTTAGGAAAGGAGAAGCAGGTGAGACAAGTGAATCCTCAAACCAAGAATTACGTGACCTGTTAATGTGCATAGAGCACCGGGATCGTCCTCAAAGGGCTAAAATACCAAAGGTTCCACCTATGTTGCGAAAAGTTGAATCTGACCAAGCATGTTATGATCCCCAGGTGGTTTCAATTGGTCCATATCACCATGAAAAGCCTAGTCTCAAGGAAGGAGAGCAGCTCAAGATTGAGATGGCCAGTCAATTTTTCAAAAGAATAGGGAGAGTCAATGAACTCTACAAAAGAGTACTACAGGTCTCTGAGGAAGCAAGGGGGTTACTATGTTAAATGCCCTGATATGAGTAGGTTCGATGACAACAAATTTGCGATGATTATGTTTTTGGATGGTTGCTTCCTTCTCCAGTACATGCACCACATTGTATCTGGACATCCTGAAAGGTTACACATGATGAGCTCTCATTCTATAGCTCTTGTTGCTCGAGACTTGCTCATGGTGGAGAACTAGCTTCCTTCAATTATTATCGATGCCTTACTAGATTATGACACGCGTGATCCTACAGAAAAATCTTTGCGTGTTTACAATTTCGTTCTGGAAATGTATGGAAATCGATTGAATCATAAATTTAAGTGACATGCACATGTGCTTCCTACAGAAATCAAACGTCGTCACTTTCATCTCCTCGACCTATTCAGGGAGATGTTTCTTGGCCCCAGAGAAAATGCAAAACAAGATGGTGAGTTTGATGGGTATGGTCAATTGGAAGCAGCGTCATTTCATTCAGTCAAAGAGCTTCGGTTAATTGAGATCCGATTGAAGGTAGACCCTGATTTTTTTCCGGCTGACATTCATTTCCAATCTCACCTAATATTTGCATATCTAACACTGCCTCGAGTCATTGTTGACGGATCAACTAAGGGCATTTTGCTTAACATGATAGCCTATGAGATGTGCAAGGAGGGTGATCCTGGGGACTACGGTGTGACCGACTTTGTCTACTTCATGGATTCACTCATTGATCATGCTGACGATGCCAAACTACTCAGATCAAGCGGAATTCTATATAATGGCCTGGGCAGTGATGAACAAGCGGCTCATCTCTTCAACCACATTGCTGATAACCTGATTCCCTCTCCTAATGCATACAGGACCGTAAAACGGAGCATTCAAATGTGGTACGAGAACGAGCGTAATGTTTGGTTTGGTGAATTGTGGCATACCTACTTCCGTAGCCCCTGGGCTTTAATGGCTTTATGTGCTGTAGTTATTCTTCTTCTTCTAACAATTATACAAACCATTGTGGGTACTATACAAACCCACTATACTATACATCCCCGAGGAAATTGAAGAAAATTTCATGAATGCTTGGACCAAAAATGGAAGGTTTACCTTGTACATGTAAACCATAATCAATATTATATAAAACTAGAGGTACCCCGCATTGGATTTTCGACACAATTGTACATAGCTGAGTTGGCCCTTGTAGTGCGTGGGTGTTTGTTATTTTTGTTATAGTATGTTTTTTCCTTGATTTTGGTTATGCCGATTGGATTTTCATTAGCTTTTTGATTTATTTATTTATTTATTTTTAAGAAAAGATACCACACAAGATTTATTCAGAAACAAAAGAAGGAATAGTTCTGGGTTGAGAACACCCAAGAAAACCCTTAGATACAGACAACCTGATACAAGAAGGGAAATTCTTTAATAAAAAACAAGAGTAATGTGAAATCCCAACCTAGTTGGGATGTGCTCGTACTATAGTAATTGTCAGCACCTCATTTTTGCATCTCCAAAAATGAAAGAATAAAACCTTATTTGAAAAAGTCAAACCTGAACGACTCAAAAAGTTGACTTTTTGATCGGGTTCAAATTGACCACCAAGCTTCATACCATTGGAAAGAGGACTTCGATACGATTCTAACGCAACTGAGTTTGCTCAAATTGGAGTCCGGATAAAGAAGTTATGGGCTGGTCAAATCTAGAAATAACAGAAATCGGCTTTCTGTAAAACTCCGAATTAGCTGCTCAATTTTATACCAACAGAAAGAGCATCTCAACACGATTCCAACGCAACCAAATTTGCTGGAATCGGAGTCCCAGATAGAGAGATATGAGCAAAACTAGCTCCGGGATGCGACTTTGCACTTCTGCTAAAAATCCGAATTTGCTGCAAAACTCTGGCTCAGTGGATAGAGAATCTCGCACTGATTCCAACGCCACTAAATTTGCTAAAATCAGACACCGAATGAAAGAAATATGAGCAGTCAAAGTTTCGGAAAATCTGCACATGTGGCAAAAAACAGCAAAAAGAAAAGAATCTTCAATTAAAATAATAATATTTTCATACAATACCTAATTAAAAGGTTTAAAATAAAGGAAAAAGAAAATAAAAAAAATCAAAGCATGCATGTGCTCAAAAACCAAAACAAAGATCTAAATAAAATAATAAGAAAATCTAAAAATATGAAGTAATTTAGATAATTAGGAAATAAAAGATATTAAGAAATAATAAAATATTCAACATATTTTGCTCATGGGAATACGTGTCCCCAAAGCAATTATTAGTCTTTTTAAAAAATGGGGATGCTATGGAAAATAATTAAGTTTTAGTCATGGGGTATAAAAAAGCTTCATTAGCCCATTTGGAGGGAGGTCGGCTCATTTTTTTTCATCCATCTCTCTCACTTCTTTCACTTCCTCCTTTCCTCTCCCATTTGCTCCCACACGACCCCCCATCTTCTACACTTTCCTTCATCACTCAATCTCTCCAAACTCTTCAAAATTCATCCCAAAGCCCTCCTACTCTCTTCCCTCTTCATTCTCAACTCAAGGAGAGTGTTTGGTGCCCTTTGGTGCTTGAAGAAAAAGCCTTGAAGTGCTTTTTTTGTCCTATAAGGAGTTCTAAACATTAACAGAGATCATAAATCTCCAAGGTGAGATCCCTTGTACCTTTTATTTAACATAGTTGAAGATCAATGAAATATGAGCTCTTTGATATTTTGTATGCTATATACTTGTTATTTTCTATTATTTTGGCTTGTTAGCTCATTTTTTCTTCATTAATCCCTCATCTTCACATGCAAGCAACCTCCAAAGGTAAGAGGGAGAGCTCCGGTTAATTTTAAGAGAGGGAGAGAGACTTTCAAGTTTGGGTTTAAGGGTCTACCAAATTCTATTTGGGCTAATATTTCTTATTCATTAAAAGGGGAGCATGTTCCTCTTATTTTGACTCTCATGTACCCTTTAACTTTCCCTCTTGTCCTTTCATTTATTCGGTTTTATATCCTAGCTTCAGGTTTGATTAAATATATTACATAGCATGCTATATTTTTGTTTAGATTTAGGTTTCTTTTTTATGGATGTACACTTCGGAGTATGTTTTACCATATTCTATAGTTGTAATGTTTTTTTTTATTGCTAGGAGGAGAAGTAGCATGCCTTTTTCTTCTTTTCTTCTTTTTCTTATTGCTCATGTACAAAAGCATGTTCGTATAAGCATGCATGTCATTTCTCATCATTTAGGAACACATGAAGCATAAGTATGGATCATATATGTGTATGTTAATTATGAGCATGCTTTAGGACATATGAGCATGGCTTCCATCTTCTTTTGCTATTGTTTTAGCATACTTTTCATCATGATTTCATTTCATTTAGGTTACTACTATTTTGTTTGCATGGATTCAGCTTCATTATCTTTACTTGTATATTTCATGTACATGTGCACACACTCATCTTGTAAGAGCATGATCAGGGGACATTTTGTATAGTCTATTGTCAAGTTTTTGCAGGCATATGAATGTTTATTTTAGCTTATACACACAGCAAGTACACACACATGCACTTTAAATGTTAAGTTGATTCTTTAAAATTGGTTCTTTAAATCATTTTGGTGGTTCTCTTGTGCATATGTTGGATGTTAGTGCTTTAAGTTAAAAGAGACTAAAACAGGGACACTTGGTCCTTGTTTCTTTGTTAAACTTGGTTCAAAAAGAAGAGAAGATAAACCCTTAACCTTATCCTCTTCTTTGGTTTTGAAATCCTCCAAATGAAGCCCATCAAGTTTCATTTAGACCACAGTGGGCCTTCCAACGGGTCCTGCATCCAGTCCGGTCCAAACCAAAGCCTGTTTCGATAACGGGTCTGAGGCCATTTGCTTAATTGCCCATGGGCCAAGTCCAAGCCTATTGGGCCCTAAAAACTTTAACCTACTAAATTTTTGTAAATAAAATTACATCGAAAATCAAATAACCAAATCCAATAATGGTTACCCAATAACCCTAATGGGCCATGGGCTTGACTTAAAGCCCAACTTGGCAACCAATGGGCCTTCCAACGGGGCCCACATCCGACCCACTTCACTTTAATGGCTAAAAAGATAAAAATTAATAAAAGGGACTTACACCTGCAAAGGTCTCTACCAGACTTAATCTGATACATGCTAAGCTAGGATCAGGGTGAGACTGAGTTGACACAGAACCAGGGAGACCCGAGGGACCCGTCATTTGACGGGGTGGACCGGGGTGTTTTCGGACTTCCCCGGACCGTAACCAAGAACTTACCCGAATCTCTAAAAAAGCCGCAGACTAGCAAATCTTAGACCTGTATAGGCACCGAAGTGTCTGCCTGCACATCTCAGGCAGTGGCGACTCTGATACCTCGAAACCCCAATGCATTCCGTGCGGCGCCTCGCCGGGACGTGCGCACAGTAATGCAGTATTATTTGTGCAAGTGATTATGTATTATTTGCAAAGTTGTACTTGTACTTGTGATAATTAATTAATTTATATTTTTTTGAGCAAAATCTATCCCAATATGTGTAAGACAATTTTGGGAATAGTAAAAATATTTTTCAGAATTTTTTTTGTGATTTTTTACTTTTTTTTGGATTTTTTCTTGATTTTTTTAAAAAAAAGCATATTTTAATACCCTGGCCCGCCAGGAGAGCCTGGCCAGGCACGGCCCGCCGGCTGGGGGTATTGGCTAAACAAGCCTGGGCCATGCCGGGTTGGCCCGTTTAGCACCCCTAAACACATCCATCCATGACAAGTACTATAGAAAACTAGAGCTACCTATATTGTCACATTGGATTTCTCAACAATAGAGTCTTGACGAGGCTAGATGATGAATGTAAGAAACATGTAAAGACCGAATTTTCTATTGGGATAATTATTCTTGGAATCTTTTAGGTCTCTCACTTATGCGTGTAAATCCTTTGATATGTAAAAAAATGTCGAAAGCCTTCCCTAACATATGCATAAATGATCACAAAGCCCCTTTCCAAGGATTTTATACTTAAAATACCCTATTAAGTTTGAACAAAACAGTTTACCTCATATGCTAATGGCAAAACTATCCTTAGTTATAGATTTATAAGGAAACTTTTTGGAGAATGCTCAAAGGAGAACTTGGAAATTTTTTTGTTACGACTTATATTAACTCTTGAATTATAGTTTGATATTTTTGGGGATAATAGGCGTTTTTATAAATTTAATGTCAAGGTTTATTTTGGTCTTTTCGACATTCTTGAACTAATTAAACAGGGCTTTGTGACTATTTGTACAAATGTCAAGAGAGGTTTTTGTTATTTTCTAAATGTGAAGTGTCTATGTGCATAAGTGGCAAACCTCAAGGGGCTTTAAGTGTAATTATTTTCTATTATTTCCTTGAGAACCCCTATGTATTGTTGGTTTTTTTGGCCACAACAGCGAGCAGAGGACCACAAACACTTCCGGACATCATGTGTTGTGAAGAACAAGAAGTCTTCGTCTTCACTTGTTTCAAAATTAAGAACAAGAACGCAAAATGGGAAAAAAAGGAGTATTACAGCAAGAGAAATTGAACAAATCTGTACTTGTAGAAAAATAGTTCTAGAAGGAGTTAATTTGTCGTTGCTTCTAGGAAATTTTTTCGACACAATTGTAAATAGCTGAGCTGGCTCTCGTAGTGCGTGGATGTTCGTTATTTTTGTTATAGTATATTTTTTTCCTCGCTTTTTGTTATGCCGATTGGATTTTCATTTGCTTCTTGATTTATTTATTTATTTTTTTTAGAAAAGATACCACACAAGATTTATTCAGAAACAAAGGAGGGAACAGTTATGGGTCGAGAACGCCCCAGAAAATCCTCCGGCACAGACAACCTGATACAAGAAGGGAAATTCTTTAACCAAAAACAAGAGTAATTTGAAATCGCAAAATTCGCAAGTTCATCCGCAACTGAATTTGCTTCACGAAAAATCAATTGAAATCTCAGCTCCTCAAAAGAGTTCGCCAACATGAATGCATCTTCCACCAAATTGGTAATTCTCCAAGGGGGATCACTTCTCTTATTTAGAACTTCCACAAGAACTTTACAGTCACTTTCAACTACCAGTTTGTTGAGATGAAGGAAATGTAAAGAAAGTGAGCAGACGTG
This sequence comes from Buxus sempervirens, assembly GCA_947561395.2. Lineage (NCBI taxonomy): Eukaryota > Viridiplantae > Streptophyta > Magnoliopsida > Buxales > Buxaceae > Buxus > Buxus sempervirens. Next base: position 12,619,645 of record OX387183.1, read on the forward strand.
TAAAATTGGAGAAACTCTGATCATTCCATTCATCTGAAAACAAACAGCCTTTTATAAAGGCAATACAAAAACTGACTCCTATAAAATAGGCAAAAGCTATGCTACCAGAAGTCACTTTCTCAACCACTATACCCACTAAAGAGGGCCCACTAAACCACTAGACATAATGGTTATAGACTCGGACAAAATACAAGTATTCAGTGGCTAATTTAAAACAAATCTTAACACCCTCCCTTAAACTGATATCTGCAAAAATCAGTGTAGGAAAAAGTTCAAGAATCTGAAATGAAATCCTGCGAAGAGCATACTCCCAACATTCTTCTAAGCTTTACAAACACTACTTGCTTAAGCGGTTTAGTCATAATATCAGCAACCTGCTCTTCACTCTTGCAGAACATCAAATCAATTATACCATCATTGCAAAGATCATGCAAAAAATGATATCTAACATCTATATGTTTGCTCCTTCCATGTAGAACCGGATTTTTTGAAATTTTGATAGTTGAAGCATTATCACAGTAGATGGTTGTTGCACCTTTCTGCTGGTTTTGAAGTGTTTCAAGTAACCTCCTCAACCAGAAAGCTTGACAAGAGCATAAGGCTGCTGCAACAAATTCAGCTTCTGTAGTTGATAAAGTTACAATTTGTTGCTTCTTTGATGACCATGACATAGCTCCAGAACTCATCATAAAAACAAAGCCAAATGTACTTTTTCTATCATCAAGATCTCCAGCATAATCACTGTCACAAAAACCAAACAAATTTTCTTTTGTTCCTGCTCTATACAGAATTCCATAGTCAAATGTACCTTTCAAATAGCGCAAGATCCTTTTTGCAGCTAAGAGATGAGTCTCAGTTGGATTCTCCATATAACGGCTGATTAAACTAACACCATGCATGATGTCAGGCCTAGTTGAAGTTAGATACATCAAGCTTCCAACTATCTGCTTGTAAAAAGTAGCATTTATCTTCTTCCCTCCATCATTTCGCATCAACTTTATCCCACATTCAGTTGGTGTGCTAACAAGATTGCAATCCCTCATTTTGAACCTGTCTAGTATCTCAAGAACATATCTTTTCTGTGAAATAAAGATACCAATAGATGATTGCACAACTTCAATACCAAGGAAAAAATGCATTAATCCCAAATTTGACATATCAAATTCACTCATCATCTTTTCCTTAAAAACATCAAGCATAGCACTATCATTACCAGTATATATCAGATCATCAACATATAGGCACACAACAAGCATTTTTCTATTTTTTCCTAGCTTTGTAAAAAGTGTATGTTCATGAGGACATTTAAGAAAACCTTCTCTAGAAAAATAGGCATCTATATGACTATACCAAGCTCTTGGTGCTTGTTTTAGTCCGTATAATGCCTTCTTTAATTTGCAGACCTTACTCTCACTACCTTGTCTCACATAGCCGAGGGGTTGATCAACATACACCTCTTCCTGTAGCTCACCATGTAAAAATGCTGACTTCACATCCAATTGATAGATAGGCAAAAAATTAAGAGCAGCTATGGACAATACCAATCGAATTGTGTCAAGCCTTGCAACTGGAGCAAATACTTCTTTGTAATCAACACCAAATTCTTGATTGTACCCTTTTACGACAAGTCGAGCTTTGTACTTGTCAACTCCTCCATCTTTATTCAGCTTTGTTTTATAAACCCATTTAACACCAATGGATTTCTGCCCTTTTGGAAGTTCTACCAATTCCCAAGTGTTGTTTTTCTCTATAGACTTGATTTCCTCATTCATGGAATTTTGCCAATTTGAATCTTTGACAGCTTCTTGGAATGTAACAGGATCACAATCTGCAAATAAAGCAAAGTGAGTGATTGGATCTTCAGTTGGGTCAATTCCGGTTACCTCATAATCAGCCATCCATGAGGGCCTCTTTCGAATACGGCGAGGATGTGACTCAGCTGCTGCATTGATAGTTGCTACTGCTGTTTGTGAAGCTTCAGCTGCTGTTGGAGCTTCATTTGATGGAATTTCGGGCACTAAAACTGCGGGAATTTGTTGATGTAGGGGCTGCTGCATTTCTTCATCATTTTCTTCATTAAGAATGATTGGAGCAGGCTGCTGCCTATTCCAATCCCAAGTGCTTTCTTCATCAAAAATGACATCTCTAGTGGTAATAATTTTTCTTGTGAGTGGGTTGAACAACTTATATGCTTTGGATGCTTCACTTACACCGAGAAAGACACACTTTTCACCCTTATCATCAAGCTTCTTCCTTTTCTCATCTGGGACATGTGCATAAGCGATGCAACCAAAGATTCTAAAGTGATCTACAGCTGGTTTGCGCCCACTCCAAGCCTCCTCAGGTGTCATGTTTTGAACAGCAAAAGTGGGACTTCTGTTCAGCACATGAATGCTCCAATTTACTGCCTCGGGCCAGAAATTATTGGGAATTTTTCCTCTTGCCAACAAGCTTCTTACCATGTTGAGGATGGTTCTATTTTTCCTCTCTGACACTCCATTTTGTTGTGGTGTGTAGGCAGCTGTAAGTTCCCTTCTAATACCCTGCTCATCACAAAAAACATCAAATTCCTTTGAATAATATTCTCCACCACGATCAGTGCGAAGAGTCTTAATAACTCTTTCTGTTTCATTCTCCACACGTGCCTTGAAGCTTTTAAATGCACTAAAAGCTTCTGATTTCTTTTGCAAAAAATAAACCCATGTTTTTCGAGAATAATCATCAATGAAGGTAATTAAATATCTTTTACCTCCATTAGAAGATGGATTTATTGGCCCACAAATGTCCGAATGAACCAGCTCCAGGACATTTTTTGCTCTCCACGACTTTCTTTGTGGGAATGGAGAACGATGTTGTTTGCCAACAACACATTCTTCACAAACTTGAGAAGGAGTGACAATTTGGGGAAGACCTATCACCATTTTTTTTCTGTTGGAGGGTCTTTAATCCACCAAAATTCAAGTGACCATAGCGAAAATGCCAAAGCCATGAAGGATTTTTTTCTTCAGCCATCAAGCAAGGTTGAGCACTTTCTATCTTCAAAGGAAACAGCCTGTTTGAACTCATTTGAATAACAGCAATAGCTCCTCTAGAAGGATCATATATCTCACAAACACCATGTTGAATAGTTATTACATAACCTTTTTCTTGCAATTGACCAGCACTTAGCAAGTTACTTTTCAAGTCAGTAAGATAAAAGACATTGGAAATTGTTTCTACAAAACCATTCTTGGTTCTAATGTTAATATCACCCTTTCCCATTACATTAACAGCAGAGCAATCACCAAAACTCACTGTAGAACGAAAGTCTTCATTTAAATAAGAGAAAGAAGACTTACTGCCACACATGTGGTTGCTGCACCCTGTATCCACATACCACATATCTGACTTATGTTCCTCAGTAACTTGAAAAGCCATCAACAGAGTTTCTACTTCATTCTTTTCCGCAAAATTTGATTTCTCTCTCTTTTCTTTGTCCTGAGGCAACTTAGTATAGCATTCAGAACGGTAATGACCAAATTTATGACATCGAAAGCATTCTACCTTGGATTTGTCAAATAGTTGATCCCATCCTTTACTTTTTCCATGAAATTTATCGTCATTTTGATCATTTGGATGCTGCCTGCTACTATTGCCATCTCTATTACCTCGATCTCCCCGTCCTCTTCCTCTACCTCTACCCCTTCCTCTAGAGTTTGAGGAATGATTAAAGGTAGAAGCCTTTAAAGCTTGCTCTTCAGTAGATGAATTTCGATTCATCTTCTGTTCATGGACCAGCAACGAGCTTTGGAGTTCATCAAGCGAAAGTGCATCTATGTCCTTGGATTCTTCAATTGAGCAGACAACATAATCAAACTTCGGTGCCAGAGAACGCAATATCTTCTCAACAATGGCAACATCTTGCATCTTCTCACCATGGAATCGCATTTTGTTAGCTATTCCCATGGTCCTTGCACAATAGCTGGTAACAGATTCACCATCCTTCATTTGTAAAGTCTCAAAATCCCTTTTCAAGGCTTGAAGTTGTGCACGCTTTACCCTGGAAGAGCCTTGATATTTTGTCTTCAAAGAATCCCAAATATCCTTGGAAGTTTCTTTGCTAAGAATAGTTTCAAGGATAGATCGATCAATGGCCTGGAACAAAAAATTTTTTGCCTTCAAATCTTTCAACTTCAGCCCCTCCAGCTGTGTTTTTTGTGCATCTGTGAGTGCCACTCCACTACCAGGTGCTGCTACACCATATTCAATAACATGCCAATACTCCTTAGATCTTAAGAAGTTTTCCATGAGCATGCTCCAATGGTCATAATGACCATCAAAACGCGGAATGGATGGCTGTACAAAATTTTCGGAAGCCATTTTTGCACCTTCGTTCAAGCAAGCTTGCTCTCTTGTTCTGTCTGATCTCTGTCCCTAGCTCCGATACCACTGTAAAGAAAGTGAGGAGACGTGTAAAATTGGAGAAACTCTGATCGTTCCATTCATCTGAAAACAAACAGCCTTTTATAAAGGCAATACAAAAACTGACTCCTATAAAATAGGCAAAAGCTATGCTACCAGAAGTCACTTTCTCAACCACTATACCCACTAAAGAGGGCCCACTAAACCACTAGACATAATGGTTATAGACTCGGACAAAATACAAGTATTCAGTGGCTAATTTAAAACAAATCTTAACAGGAAACACGCCATTTTTAGCTCTTCTACCACCGCCATAGCTTCAGCAATCAGAGAAGCGGTAATACCAATTTTCAGTGCGATTGCGCCTACACAGATTCCATCACTATTCCTGTGAGACATGGATTCGTCATCTCTGATGACTTCCGATATCGTCACGCGGGGATCGATAAAATGTAAAGAGTCGCCACCATCCATCTTAGGGTGTGAATGGACACCAAAAGGTTCATAGATGTCAAATAGAGCCAAAGTAGCTCTAAGATGAGGAAAAATCCAGAGATTGGGTACGGGGAATTATTTATGAGCGGGGGAAGGTGTTAGGCACCCCCACTCATCCGTCTAAGACGGTTACCACATGCTTGCTTATACTATAAATTGTTTGCTAGTAAAATTAACAAAAAGGTGCTTAACAAGCACAATGTGTGTGACCATTCCACATGAGAAGTCTAATGAGTTTAGACTCTCTTTGTGGATTCATCACTTCTAAAACTTCATGAGTGAAGTGAAATCGAAGTAAAAATGAAGAAAATCAAGCCAAGGCAAATCTGGAGAAATTCGGTCAAAAGAGCTTGAAAGCTTTGATAAACCATAACTCATTCAATTTAAATCTAAATCAAATGAAACCAAAGCCATTTGAAAACTGATATATAGTAGAGTATACAGTAAAAAATTCAGCTCAATCCGATTCAAAATGAGAGAGAAATCCACATCTGAAATCTGCTGCTATAACTTGAAAAAAATGATGAGTAGGCATTTTCAAAGTCCTATTCGTGGAGTTTGGCTCAATAAAATTCCATAAAAATTGGTATGGAGGAAGTATGTAATGCCCTCTTTCCAGATAAAAAGTCTCACCCCAAACTCTATCCGGATGCGACTTGTGTGCTCTCTTGAGTAGGCCGAGAAGACCACAGATTAGCTCTGGACTATGCCAGCGAGCACCTCTGAGTCAATTAAGCACACAGGCCTCAAAACAAATCAAAATCTGTTGAAACCAGTTGGGAATGAAAATAGACTTCTCAAGGAAAACTCAGAAATTAGAATCACTCAAAACGGCTTAAAATTGAATAAACGGTGCACCATCAAAGCGACAAGTTCAGCAATCTGGGCTGAACTGTCCCACAAACTTTGAAGAGGTGGTGTCAAAAAGTGGCTATATGAAAGTGGACGAAAATTTCCAGATATTAAATAGACTATCCAATCTATCACATGTCTTTGGAATCACTCAAAAATTCATCCGGAGGATGAAGTTATGAGCATTCCAAGACAGGCTACAGATCTGTCCTGTTTTTGAAGAACTTTGAATAAGAAGCCAAAATCAGTGTATGTGTGCAAGTGGATTCGACCAAAACCATTTAAAATCATGAATAACAACTCATGAACTTCTAAAAACTCATTCTAAGGCCAATGATCTCAGATTTTCCATATTTTACATGGAAATCCAAGATCTAGCCTATTTGATGAAAGTAGTGAAAAGTGGGTGCAAAGATGTGGAAAATCACATTTCTATGAGAAAGTTAGAATCCATGGCTGTAGAGAGCATGGATTCACATCTTCTCCAAATACAAAAATAATCAGAGAAGCATCCAAAGGCTCAAAACAACCATATAGCATGCTTTTCATCATTTGAGGGTTCTAAGCCTAGAGGATCCATTCCACCTTCCTTTTCCCCAGGCTCTCTCTTCACGTTTTACGGCTAGAGAGGATTCCCAGGTACTTTAGAAGGGGTTTGGGGTTGCAAAAATACACACAGGCCTTACACTACAGAAAGGTAGAAGATGAGAGATTTTGCTAGAATGTAAAAGGGAAGCAATATCTCAAATGGGCCTTACCTTAGTAGCTTGAGCAATTGAGTAACCAATCCAGCAGAGGTTCTCCTTCTTCTTGCAGAGCTTCTAAGCTTCAGATTGTCAGCCATTTGCAAGAGGAGGGCCTCTCTATTTATAGGCCAAGTCAAGGGTAGAAGAGTCCCAAGGGTAGGCCAAAAAGGCCTTCTAGATTATTCCAATTCTCCTCCAAGGCATGAATTGGTGTAATTCAGCAAGTTTCGGAGGGTGAAATAGGGAGTTCAAGTCCCTAAGAGAGAGGTAATATGCGTAAATAAGGCTCAGAGATCGAGCCATTTCGCAAAGCCTCGAAACAGCCAAAACCGTATACTCAGTGCGGTTTCCACAGAACCGCTACTCAAAGTGCGGTTTAATACAAAATTGACTAAACCGCATATACAGAACGGTTCAATTCAGTTATGCTTTAATTGAGTGCTGGACACGCGGCCTAACGGCCGAAGCTTCTTGAAGCCACGTGGCCGCCAGCGCGACAAGCAAGGACCTGAACCGTGCTGTCTGTGCGGTTGAAACCGCACATACAGAGCGGTTTAAACCGAAATTGTAAAAAACCGCATACACAGTGCGGTTGGCACTGATTTTGAAAGTTTTTGAAAGTTTGACATATGTCAAGGCTCAAATAAGACCTTTGGAGCCCTTCTTAGTTAATCTCTTATATTGGGGTGCAATTTGGGGTGTCTACAATTCCAAGCAACACACCCAATAGCAGCATCTGCAGGACACTTTAGCTGCACCATCAATGTTCACTTTGGTCCACTGCTCACCCAGTCTTTGCCATTTGATAAACCTTTCATCTTTCTCCTTGTGCATTTCTACTTTTTTTTTTTTTTAAGGAAAACCCACTAAGGCAGGAATAACCTTAGTTGCACTCCAACGGTGGGAGGAGGGTTGAGGCAGACCCTGACCTGTAGATTATAATCAAAATTCCAAATACACCTTGGTGAGGGGGGGACATAAACAATCTTACCCCTCAGAGAGAATCTAGTAACAAAGAACATAACTCTAGTTACAATGAAAAACCAACAACTAACTTCTAATACTATAAATTCCTGTTCTATCATGAAAAAGACAAATTTTGACATTAACAGGAAGATGAGATTCAATAAAATAAATGGTGGAATCTAAAACATTACATCCCACATTAGCTAGAGCATCAGCCACCGTATTTGCTTCTCTATATATATGCTGAATTCTTCTTTGATGCTTGTCAATTCTTGAAAGAATTTCTTTCCACCAAAACAAACTCTTCCAAGAAATAGAAGTACCTTTATTAATAGCATCCGCAAGAATTTTCGAGTCAGTTTCAATTATGAAGTTTTGAATGCCTTCATTATCTGCCAAACGAAGCCCATCTCTTAAAGCTAAAACTTCAGCACAAGTATTTGTTGTTTGCCCATAGTTAGCTGAAAAACCCATCATAAAATTCCCTTTATCATCTCTAAAAACACCTCCACCTCCACTCAATCCTGGATTACCTTTGGAAGCTCCGTCAACATTAAGAATAATAGAGCTTAGATGAGGTCTCTTCCACTTAACAAATTTGAAATTTGAAGTGCTGATTTGGGGATGAAAAATATGAAGAGAATCAAGCACTATTTCCTTGAAATTATTGCAAGCAATTTTTGGCTTGGTGAAATAAGCAGCCTCTTGTAATCTATGAGTAATGCTGTAAATTAATTTGTCCACATTCATATCTTCATTTTCATACCTTTGATTGCATCTAGATAACCAGATTTCCCATGTGACAAATTGAGGCAAAGCATACATGAGAAGACCCATCTGATTTTTAGGCTTGGCAAGACCAAACCAAAACAAAAATCTGCTGCGAAGATCATGAATCGGATGGTGTTGAACTCTGAATTTTTGAGCAAAGTAATTCCAGATTTTTTGAGCCACTTCCCCATATGAAAATAAGTGATCGAGATTTTCTTCTTTTGCATGCTTACAGCAGCTACACTTAGAACATATCTGAATACCAAGATTTTTAATTCTTTCATCAGTAGGAATCTCCCCCTTTAGCAATTTCCAGGTATGAATACAAATCTTCGATGGAATGTATTTCTTCCAGAAATTATTTAAGTATGAAATGGGAGCTGTATTTCTAACTTGCTGCCAAGCAGATTTGACCGTGAAGGTGCCTTTGGGAGAGGGAAGCCAAATTGGCCGATCCTGAAGATTGCTAATCACAAGACAAATGTCTTTAATAGATCTGGAAATATCCATTGGAAGAGGAGGGATAATGGCCTGCCAATTCCAAGAATTACTCTCAATAACCTCAGCCACCTTAATATTGGGATTACTAATCTCCTCCACATTCACATAATCGGCAAGAGAACCATGTGGAGACCATTTATCAAACCAGAAGCTTATGTTCCCTTCTTCTATACTCCATCCAGTGTTTGAATTAATGATGTCTTTCACATGTAAAATAGCTCTCCAAATTTTCGAAATACCCATCTTAAAATCAGCATGGCATAAAGAGTTATTAGGACAATATTTAGTTCTCATGTACTTGGCCCAGAGACCATTATCATGCATAGCTCTCCATCCTAATTTAATGTGAAGACTTTTCATCACCTCATTGAAAGCTTTGATACCCAATCCCCCTTCCTCTTTAGGAAGACAAATTTTTTCCCAAGCAACCCAATGTCTTTTACATCCATAATCAGCTGACTCTCCCCAAAAAAAATTACTGAACATTGATTCAAGTCTTCTAATAACAGATTTTGGAACAGGAATAGCAGATAAGAGATGGATAGGAATACTTGAAAAGAACACTTTGAATCAAAATTAATTTACCTCCATGGGATAATAACTTTGCTTTCCAACCACTAATTTTCTTCTGAATTTTGTCCAATATATCCTGAAAAAGAGAAGCAGAAGCTCTACCAATAAAAAGAGGAACCCCAAGATACTTGGTCGGAAGACTTCCTTTAGAAAAAGCGGTGACTTGTTGAATCAATGCAACTCTTGAAGGCGATATTTTTGAAGAAACAAAGAAGCAACTTTTGTTCTTATTGACCTTTTGACCAGATGCTTTTTCATAAGAATCCAGAAATTTCATCGAGTGAGAAAGAGAAGCTTTTGTACCATTAGTGAAGATCAAAATATCACCTGCATACAAAAGGTGAGAAACCTGAAGGGAATTTCTACTAGAATGATACCTTGCTATTTTTCCAGAATAAACCAGATGCTGAATACCTCTACTTAGAACTTCCTCCGCCAAGATAAAGAGGAGAGGAGATAAGGGATCACCTTGACGCAGACCTCTTGAAGACTTGAAAAAACCATGAGCTTTACCTTGAATCAAAATTCTGAACTGGTAGTTGGAGATACAGCGGAAAATAATATTACACCAGTCATTTGAGAAACCAAATTTTTTACAAACTTCAAGAATAAACTTCCAATCCATTCGGTCAAAAGCTTTAGCCATATCAAGCTTCATGATAATGTTTCCTCCCAAATTCTTTCTGTTTAGATGCTGACAAAGCTCATGAGCAAGCTGTAAGCACCTCATTTTTGCGCTCCTAGAAAAACCAAAAATGCAAACCCTGGACAGAAAGTCAAACCCTAAGGGGTGAAAAGTTGACTTTTTGATCAAGTGAAGATTGGCCACCTCGCTTTATGCCATTGGATGGAGAATCCCGACACGAGTCCAACGCAGCTGGGTTTGCAGGAATCGGGGTCCGGATGAAGGCTATGCGGGCGGTCAAACTTAAGGAAAAGCCAAGAGTTGACTTTTCCTCGAATTCTGTGCCAAGTACCTTGCTTTATATCATTGGATAGAGAATCTCGACACGGTTCCAACGCAACTGAGTTTGCAGGAATCGGGGTCCGGATGAAGGTTCTGCGGGCGGTCAAACTTGAGCAGAGCCAAAAGTTGACTTTCTACTAAAATCCGATCCAGAGACCTACCCCTAGGTCATTGGATAGAGAATCTCGACACGGTTCCAACGCGACCGAGTTTGCAGGAATCGGGGTCCGGATGAAGGTTCTGCGGGCGGTCAAACTTGAGCAGAGCCAAAAGTTGACTTTCTGCTAAAATCCGATCCAGAGGCCTACCCCTAGGTCATGGGATGGAGGGCTCCGATACGATTCTAATGAAACTAAGTTTGCCCAGATCGGAGTCCGGATGAAGAAAATATGAGCTGATGAAATTTCCGAGCAGCAAAACCGGCAAGCTGCGCACGTGGCAAAAAGCTGCACACGTGGCGAGTTGCGCAGGAAAATATCTCGGGGATCAAATCCGTAAATATCCGAACATTCGAAATATCCCAGGGACTAAATCTGTAAAAATCCGAGAATATCGGATTTTACCAAAAATTGTCAGGGACTAAATCTGAATTTTAAAGATTTTTACGTCCGGCGAGCGGCGGCATTAAATGATTTTCATCATTATGCCGCTCGCGCGGACGTGGCGAGCGAGCATGCGCCCACCTTGAGCTGGGCGCCAAGGTGGGCAGCACCTTTTTTTTCTGGCTTATATAAGCCGCGCGACTTCTCGCGCAGGGGGTTGGAAGTTTTTTTCGGAAAAAAGCTAAGGGTTTGGACACTCTTTCTTCTGGATTTTGGAGGGTGCGAAGGGTCTTGGTTTGTTCTCTTCTTCCCTCTCCCGAAGCCCCCCTCTCTTGGTCCCTGCTCCCCCCCTCAGAAATAAAACCCCAAGAGGCTCACCCTTCTTTGGTTCGGCTCCATTTCCACCCAAGCAAGTGGAGGCTTGCTACTGTTGGTGCGGTGAAGTGGAGGATCCCGCCGCTGTCCAACTTCGAGGAGGCTCCCCCACTCAGCTCCAGAACTCAAGAACCACCAGGTAAACATCCCTGTTACTTTGGGTTAAACATATATGAGCATGTGATGTTTTTTTTCGTAAGCCGGTCTTATTCGGTGGTATGAGGCCACAGCCATGAAACCATGTTTTGTTGTTCACTTCCATCCGATGAAGACCGTCAAGTAAGGAAGAGGAAGATGCATGTTTTGCTCACGTCGAAAAGGGAGCATGTTCCCCAAGTTCCCTTCATCTAATGTACCCCTGTAAGCCCCCCTTCTCCTTCCCTTCTCTCCGAAAGTCTGCGTGCATGCACCGAGCTTAGGGACATGCGTAGGTGAAAAGGAATTCGGTTTCCATGTTGCATAGGCAATCTCTTTTATTAGTGTTTTGTTCCTCCTGTTGTTTATTGCTTGTTATGTTTGCTAACATGCCCCCCCCCCCCCCCAACCCCCCTGCCGTATGCCACTTGCTCCTGGTAGTGTCCCTGTAAGCATGCTCCCATCACCCCCCTTTTTTTTTCAACATGTTAATTCATCTGTATCTGTTTGTTTTTTATCAGGTTTGTTTCTTTTCTTTTAAGAGATTTTTATGAAGCATGAATTAGGTTTAGATTAATTTCATTATAAGTTTAAGTATGTTTTGGGGAGTGGTCGAAGCCCTGGGAGGGCTTACAGAGCCTAAAAAATGAGTTACAGAGCTCAAAATCAGCTCAGAAATGGAGTTTGAAAGAAAAACCGAGAACATCGAGTATCCGCGAAGCTCGCGCGAAGCTCGCGCGAGGCTCACGCTCATCTCGCGCGAAGCTCGCGCGTACCTTCGCGCGCAGCTCGCGCGTACCTTCGCGCGAAGCTCGCGCGAGGCTCACGCTCATCTCGCGCGAGGTCGCGCGAACCTCGCGCCCACCTCGTTTTTTGTGTGTTTTTCTCGTTTTTGGTCCGCCCGGCCTCGCGCCTAGTGCCCGAGGTCGGCGCATACCCCTAAAAAATGCTAAATTGATATATTTTTTAAAAAAATTCCAAAAATGCCCTTTACTGTACCGCGGGGAGCTTCGCCCCCCGCACCCCCCACCCCTTTTGTTCGTTGCGCATCCAACTCGTACCTTGGTACGAGGAGGTACCCCACCCCGTGGGCTCCACTACGCTTCGCACACAGGGCCCCCGGTTACCTCCCCTTGGACCCAGCACAATGAGCCAGTTTTTTTCTAACAGAGTGTCCATCTTGTGGTTTTTTTCTTTTTTTGTAATTATTGCTAGATGTGAATGCCATTTCCGAACCGAATAAACCAATAGGGTTTCCGGGTCACCCGGAAACCCAATGTGGGACTTGGATGCCCGGTCCAACTTGACTTCCAGTGGGCCTTCCAACGGGGCCCACCCAGCCCAATAAACACCAAAGCATGCCAGTAGATAATTTAAGTAAAATGAACAATTTGAACCGGGCGGGCCAAACCCAATGCGGCCCACCCGAGCCTTGTTATGTAAAGTTGATGCATGAATTGCGTGGTTTGGCCGAGACCAAGGGCAAGGGCCTACCGGGCCCGCCAAAGCCCACCAACCGAACCAAGGAAGGGTGCAAACCCTAATTTCTGTTAACTTGGGCTTACAAGCCCAGATTTGGACTACGGGCCCCAAGCCCAGTGCCCAGCTCACTTTGGCAGATTAAAAAGATAAATCTAATAAAAATACTTGGCCACCATGTGGGCCCACCTTAGGGGCCCACAAACCAGTCCGGCCCACTTGTGCATGAAGAACACTTAATCTTCAAAGCTTAACTTAAAGTAAAATCTGTTGAACTAACTAAAGCCCAAAGGACCTCCCAGGCTAGACTGAGGTCCACAAGGGTACACGGGCTTCACTAAGCCCACCAAGGATATCGTGGGCCTTCCAACAGGGCCCACCCAACCAGACCCAGATCACCTAATTAAACAAGATAAAAGCAATTAAAGGGACCCACACCACTCAGGTGGTCCCGCCAGACTTAACCAAATTGCATATCGGATTAGGAATCGGGTGAGACCAATGGAAGCTGACTCAAACCAGGGAACCCACGGGACCCGTCATCCGACGGGGTGGAACGGGGTGTCTACGGACTTCCCCGGACCACAACCGAGAACAGACTTAGAATCTCAAGCCGCAGACCAAAAAGCCCTAATAGACAGGATTAGGCACCCAGGTGTCCGCCTGCACCCCATCAGGCGGTGGCGACTCCGAATCACCCCGTGCCGCGTTTCCCACGTGCGCACACAAGGCATATGTTATCAGTAATAACCCTTCCTTTTATGAAAGCACTCTGCTCAAAAGAAATAATTCTAGGAAGTATTGAGGCTAATCTGGAAGCCAACACCTTAGAGATAATTTTATAAGAGAAATTACATAAGCTGATTGGCCTAAAATCAGATATGGAAGCTGGCCGATCAACTTTAGGAGTAAGGGCAATGTTGGAAGCAGTACAAGAATAGGGAAGAGTAGCACCTTCAAAAAATTCTTTCACAGCATTAAATACATCATCTTTAATAATGTCCCAGCAAGATTGAAAGAACCAACCTGTATAACCATCAGGACCAGGGGCACTATCCGGGCAGAGATCAAACACAGCAGTAGTGGCTTCTTCCATGGAGGGACAATTTCTCAACATATCATTATCATTTTCAGACACCAAAATAGGAATATGAGTGAGACTATCATTAAAAGACAACTGTTGATCTTGAGATAGTTGGGCTGTAAAAAAATTCACTACATCCGGATTAGAAAGGACATTAGAACCATTGAGAACATTCGAAATATTCTGCTGCCTTGCTTTCACCGATGCATGGAAGAATTTAGTATTTCTGTCACTTCCTCCAACCATTTAACCCTTGATTGTTGCCGATAGAAAATCTCTTGCTGTTTAACTTGATTAGCAAGAGAAATTTTTGTGTGCTGCAGATTAAAAGCCACTTGATCCTCCCATACATTAGACAAAGAATTTTCCAGTTGCTGAACCTGATTAGACAGCTCTTCAACTTGTTTATGAACATTGCCAAAAACATCCCAATTCCAAGACTTTAGATTAATTTTCAAACATTTCAATTTCTTGCCAAGAATAGTAAGAGGAGAGCCATAAAATGTATTATTCCAGCAAGAGAACACCATATCTTTGAATCTTGGATGCGATAACCACATTTTCTGAAACTTGAATGAAGAAGAAGAAGGAGAAATCATACCAGAACTTTGAGTGAGGAGAAGCGGACTGTGATCAGAACATATTCTCGGAAGATGAATAACATGGATGGAAGAAAAACTAAGCAATCCCTGAGAATTAGCAAGGAACCTATCCAATCTAGCCCAAATGCATCTTTGCCCTTGCTGATCATTACTCCATGTGAAATTATTTCCATTAAAACCAATATCATGAAGGCCAGCTTGATGAATAAAATCTTGAAAATCCACCATAGATCTGTTATCAGCAGCTCTTCCCCCTTTTTTCTCCATGACATTTGCAATAGCATTAAAATCTCCACCAATAAACCAAGGTAGAGTGATGGAGTTAGCTGTTTGAAGAAGATGAGACCAGAGGTTTTTTCTCTCTAATCTATCACATTTCGCGTAAACAAAAGTAATAACAAAAGTCTAAATATTTTGAGCTTGAGAGGGACTTATCATGACAGTAATACACTAATCAGTGCTGGATATAATATCAATCCTGATTAAATTCGTCCATAATATCCAAACTTTTCCTTCAACATGCTCATTACTAGCAAAATTTGCCATATTTAATTTGGAGGCAATTCTTAAACTGCACCATAGGCTCAAAAACAGCAAGGCATTGAATTTTATTAGCAACTAAATGTTTTTTCAGCATTCCAATGGATTCTTTGTTGGCAATACCTCGAATGTTCCAAGCTAATATAGGAATCATATCAAATATTTGGATGGGGAAACAGCAAGGGTCTTACCTTTAGACCGGGTTGTAACTCTTAGATCCTTTTCATGTTCTATTTTTTGCTGAGATACTGCTGCAGATTTCTTTGATTTCTTTTTGATAGTAGTATTCCCTGGAGACTGCTCATGAATTTTCCCAAAAGTATGCTGAAACCTTCTCTCAATCATTTCCAGATCGGTCGTCAAAGATGATTTAGCTTCTGATAGAGACAAAAAATTCCTCTTCTGATTAATATCGTCCAAGGTAAGAGCTTGAATTAAATTGTTCTCCGCATCATCATAAGATTGTTTCTTCTCAAAAATAAGAGCTGTGAATTCCGCATCTTTAGAATATTTTGAAGAAACAGCCATGTTATTAGAAACAAAACCTTCCGAAAATCCCTAAGTTTCTGTGGGCATTTCTGAAATAGAAACAATTTTATTTGTTTCTAAACCTTTATGTATAACTTCTGGACTTGAACCAATAATATTTTCTTGAACGGCAACCTCTGTATGAACTTCTAAATCTACATTGTCGTGAATAGGAATTACCTCAAAAGTGTTTTCCATGGAAGGATATTCTGTAAATGTGCCTTTGATCTTATATTTTATGTGAGGAACCGAAACTTTTGGATCCTCCAATCTCTGATTTGCTTTCACCTTCCTGGATTTACATGTTGAAGAATGATGCCCACGAGTAAAGCATTCTTTGCAGTATTGAGGAACATTTTCATAAATGACTTGTTGCCATCTTCCATAATCTGTTCCCATGCCTAACCAAACTTTGCTTGGACGTTCTTTTAACAAGTCTAAAAGAACACAAACTCTAGCAAGATTCGGTCTTGTGAAGTTTTTGGTTGGATTATCCATAGTAAGAGGCTTGCCAATCGCTCCAGCAATGGAGAACAAAAAAGATTGAGGGAAAAGGTTGAAAGGTAGGTGAGGGAAAGAAACCCAAACAGGAGCAAGGGATGATTCCTTAGAAGGATCAAATTTAAAAGACCATTGAAATAGTCTAAACGATTGCCCTTTAATAATAAAAGATTCTCTAGTCCATACCTTGATAAAATCAGTTTCCTCTTTGAGTCGAAGAAGAAGATGCCTGGAGTCCAATACTCCTACGTGAAAATCACCAGATATGCTCCAAAACCGTCTAATATGATCCTTAACAGTGTCAACTGAAGGGCGTCCAGAAGTAAACTTTGCAACCAACGTGAAGGCCAGAGGATGAATGGATTTATTAATCTCTACATCTGAGAAATATATTGCTGGAGATCCTTGAAGAACATCAATTTTTTTCCGAGTAATACCTGCATCCTCAACCCTAAGGGAGGGAGAAATGGAGGAAAGAACATGTGCATAAGATCTGGATTTATCCGGTGGGATAGAGGTGGATCCTCCTTGGATCAGATTTGAGGCCATGAGGGAAAAAGCAAGCAATCGCCCAGGCAAAACCCTAATCGCCCAAGCAAAACTCACTCTCCTAGAGCCCTACCCAGGTTACACCACGTCTCGAACGTCCCTAATTTTCGTGCATTTCTACTTGGGCCTCCTGGGATACTTTTTTTGAATCTTCCTATAAACATGAAAAGAAGATGAGACTAGAGGACAAGGATGGTTTAATATTTTCAAAAAATAAGCTTATTCCTAGTATTCCAAACCACCCAGCATGCATTTGTCCATGCTGCAGAGATCAACTGATTTTTCGGATGAAGGCTTTTTTCCAACTGCATAATGACATTAAACAACCAATCTTTACAGGTGTAAGGTTGGGACTGGTTTCCCAATAGTCCTCCCATGGTACCAAACCAAATCGCCCGGCTGAAACTGCACTTAAGAAATAGATGAGAATTTTACTCTTGGTCTTGGTTACAAAGGGAGCACATTTCTACAGGCACACCAATTCTACTGTGAAGTAATCATTTGTAGCAGTACCTTCATGGATAATCTTCCAAAGAAAAAACTTGATTTTTTGGCAGCAGGGAAGGTGCCAAAGTTCAAGCCATTTACTTACCTCCTGATGGTTCTCCTCTGCTCTTGAAAGAATTCGACATGTGGAGGCCACTGAGTACTTACCCTTTGCTGTCCCACTCCAAATGATTTTATCATTGTTTGCAACCTTGCTTTTTGATTTATTTGGTTCAATGAGAATGCGATCGATTCTCTGTAGACCTTAGCTCTGTTTTTTCTTCTTCTTCTTCCATATTCATTCAGAAGCATTTTTTTTATTTACTTTTGAAAGCCAATCATGAACAGAGTACTAGTATATATAGTTGAAGCCAATGAATGGCTAGGCAAGTCATAATGCAGATGGCTGATCACATGAATTTTTTTAGCTTTGAAGTAATAGTAAATCCATAAACATAAAAAAAACTAAATTTATAATTTGCAAGTTCCTGTACATGAGGTCCTTCGAGTAGAATTTTACATGAATCTTGTGTTAATGAAAGCAAAGATGCTGAAGCACAAACCAAGCTGCGTGAACTAAGTAAATAAAATCTCTCTACGTCTACGTTTGAGTTTTGAGGCACAAATTTGAAACCTGAATTTGTAAAACTAAAACCCAAGGTTTATGATTTTTAGATATTTAGCCCTTTTATGTGAATTGTTACATGCAGAGATCATTATAACATATGAATGTTTTCAAACCCATTTCTTTAAGGGAAAATTTCAAATACAACTATCTTTTACAAAATTAATACAAAATGGAACGTTGAAAAGTCTTTCCTACCGAAGCATGCAACTTTTGAAAACAATTTAAAAAGTGGTCCATTTTCACTGTAGCATTTTGTGAACACCCCATTTTGCCCTTCCCCCTTCGTTCAAAAACACCCTATCGTTATCAAAGAATGATTAAGCGCTAAACCAAACGACGAACGATGAAGGCTTCCCTGAGCAACGGCGATCCATCATCCTGGTGTGAGTTTCGACCATTGGCACTTGCGATTGAGAAGGTTTGAAAGGCATTGTAATCCCTCTCATCTCTACCATCTCACGGATTCTCGAGTGATCGTTTGGCCCTTGCTTCTATCGAGCGAAAAAGAAAACGGCCGTGGAGGATTTCAATCTGGAGGTTAGTTGCAGGACATTTATTTCGTGGAGGTTGTGGAGGAATCACTTGAAGGTATGAACTGATTTTCCCTAATCATAATCCTTTTTTAAACATTTTTCTCCTAATCCGTGAGTGATGGATGTATTTGGGTTTCCTACACCATGTGAAAGTGACGAAGAACACTTGGCTTACATTCATTTTAGTCTCTGAATCGATGCCTTTGAAATGGGGGTTGCTCAATAGTTCGATTAATCGAAATATGAGCAATCATTTCAATTTTCAATATGCTGTTTGTATTGCTCTTGTAATTTCAAAATTTTGAGTCCCTTGAATGGTTGAGTCAACACGCTTATTTTATCTGTATTGTTATAAGAGAGGTGTTTTATTTTGCTGCATTTGCCATTATATTTATTACTCTGAAAATAACATTTTTCCAAAAAAGAGAAACACCCAAGGAAATTATGTTCTCGCATAAGAATTTGAACGCAATTTGATCAATGGAAAATATCTCTAGGTGTAAAATTCCAATGCAAGTTATGCATTAAGAATTAAAAAAATGTAGTAAAAAAATTGTAGAGCTTAGAGTTTTTGTGAGACATGGAAAAATCAATTTAATGACTTCCTAATCATCACGCGGAATTCATTAAAAACAAAGAGTCGCCACCATTTTGTTTAGGTGTGAATGGACACCAAAATCTTAAAGAAGCACAGAAAGGCAAATTTAGGGTAAAAATAACCCTATTAAAAAAACAACCAGAGATGGGTAAGGGGATTAGGTTATGAACAAGGGAAGGTGTTAGGCACCCCTATTCATCCACACAAGGTGGTTGCCAGGTATTGTTCATGTTTTTCAAAGGAAAAAGGGCTTGCTAATCAAAACAAAAATAAAAATAAAAGAATGTATGGCTTTTTTCCATCTAAATGATCCAATTGATTCTGGATACTCCTTATGAAATCAAGAGCCATTTACTTGGGTTTCATGATTGACTGAAATCAAAATAAAGAAAACAAATCTAAAGTGAAAACTTAAAAAATCTGGCTTCAAGTTAAATTCTGGAAATCTAGAAAAAATATGATTTTTATAAAATATTGTAGAATTGAACTTGAACAGTCTAGGACATAGATATAGCGCATATTTCACATTAGATCCAGAAATCAAAACCAAAAATACCCACGTTGATGAAGAACATCAAAAGGGGAGAACTTAGACCGTAGGGTTTTCTCTCAAAAGTGAAAAAGAACTCAAAAACCACCTCATAAAACCCTAGAAATTACTTTCAAGCTTCTGAATCCAGATCTATCATATAGATCATGATAGATCCAGGATCTTAGCCTAATATCACAAAAATCACGAAAACAGTGCTGTAGGTGCAAAAGTGGTGAAAATCACAATTTTAGGAGAAAAAAAGGATTTCATGCTATAAACACCACGAACTCATAGGATTAATCCAAATTCAAAATAAAATCATTAAAACATGATCAGGATATCAAAAGCAGTCATATCTCACAGATTAGAGCACATGGGGGCCTATCCTACGGATCCACCTGTTCTCTTTTCCCCTACGGCTAGAGAGGATTCTTGAGGTACTTGGAGATAGGTTTGGATACACAAACACAATCAAAGGCCTTATTCTAAAAGAAAAAAAAACAGATTATGGGGTTCTATTCTAGGGATCTACCTGTTCCCCTTTTCCCCTAGCTCTCTCTTCGCGTTTTACGGCTAGAGAGACTCTTGAGGTACTTAGAGACAAGTTTAGGAATACAAAATAAAAGAAGGCCTTATTCTACAGCAATGGAGAATAATAGATTAATTCTAGAATTGAAGACAGAAAATAAAAGTAAATAAAAGGGAAAAGGGACTTACCTGGATTGAGCAAGCAGAGCAGCAGGGATTCCTCTCTTCACTTGGAGCTCCTTAGACTTCAAATTTTCGTGGCCCCTTGCTTAAGGATCTCACCTCTATTTATAGGCAAACCCAGGGGTAAGGCTGGTCCAAAAGGATATGCCATGATCCTCAAGATAGAATTGAAAATAGGGATAATGCCAATCCATTTAACCACAAGATAAACAAGAGGATTCGAATGGATAAACAAGAGAATTCGAATCTCCCAGAGAGATATATGGGTGCAGATAAGGCTCGGAAATCAAAAAGGATAAATTCGCCCAAAAAACCCCTTGCCCGTATATATATTACGGTCGCGCCCTGCTCGTAATATTAATACGGGCACGCTGTGCCCGTATATCAACTGCGGGCATGACCAAACCGTAAACAAAATACGGGCATAACCAGTTTGACCAAATTTTACACTTTATTGGCCTGTTTCAAATCCCAATTAATATTTTCAATTATTTTCTCATTTTATAGTGCAATTTGGGGTGTCTACAACTGCCCCCTCTTTGCTGATAATTGGAACCAATTACCAGAAAAGGGCAATAAGACCCACAAACTGCAATTTTTGGGATCTGTCCAACTAATTATAATTTGCAAGGATTAAAAGGATGATTTTGGAAAAAGAATTTGTGTGGAGGATTTGCTGAAAAGTCCCTAACCTTAAGGGGCAAATCCTCCTCTCTAGTCTCACTGAGCACTCATGGCTATGAAGTGAGATTTGAGACAAAATTTTTAAACAAAGGTGGGTAAGGTGGCAATCCTTGCAACTTACAACTAATATAAACATTAACCTCCTAAAAAATATGGAGAAAATCATGAAAAAACAATTTTCTGCTTTGCCCGTATTTGCATTGCGGGCAAATGATGCCCGCAGTTTCATCGCGGTCACAACTCAAAATGGCACATTTGAAAGACATCTCATTAATTGAACTTGCTTTGGTCAAACAAAGGAGTGATAAAAAACATGGAATTGAAGATAGCCAATGAAACCCTTGCTTAAAGTCTGATGGGGTGGCGTCTCTTCCTTATCTCAGATTTCTTGAAGCTCTCGTGGCTATGAAAAGAAATTTAAGACAAACAAATTTTGGAAAGAAGGTGGATTTAAAATTTACCTCTGCAAACTCAATTGCTTTTGATGTTTTTCACTTTTCAACTCAACAATAAGGAAGGAAATATTTTATTGAATTTCCTGATTGATTTTCTTATTTGATATACCTGGGTGCCATTTGATGCCCAAACCTGTGCTTAAATATTTTGCAACTTGCTTTTGCTTCTTCATCTTCTTGCTCTCTCCATAATGATGTATGTGCCCTTGCTGCCCATAACCTGCTGCCCAAGTGAATGCCTTCTTCTTGATTGATGAATTTGAGAATCATGATCTGTTGATCTAACCTCATACCTTCACTACCCATGATCTCTTCTTCATGCTTTTTTGCTGCCCCAGTAAAATCCTTCTACATGATTGAAGAATTGGGAACCCTTGTTTAACAGAGAAAACATGCAATTGCTTCAAAGCCTCCTTTTTTTTTTTTTTTTTCAAATCCAAGGACTAAGGCTTGACTGCTTCTTCTAGATGTTGTAATGATCATGTCAATGAAAACCTAGAGGGAAGACACAGAGCATGCCCCAATTTTGATTGCTTGAAGAAGTATTTGCCCCTCAGCAGAAATGATCCTTTTTTTTTCCTTTTTCTCTTTCTTTTTTCTTTTTCTCCTTTTTTCTCTCTCTTTTTTTTAACCTTTGCCAAAAGAAACCCTAATAAAAGAATGCAACTGCAAAAATTAGAAAATATGTTTTATACTAGTGGCCTCAGAATTCTCTAATACTTGCAAAACCAATGTTTTATGAAAAGATATAGACGCTCATCATAGGCCAAAGTATAGTTTTTTTTTATCCAAAATACTTAATCACATATAATTAAAGGAATTAAAATCTAGTTGAATAATAAAAAGGGTAATCCAAGCAATAGGGAGAGACCAAATCTGTCTATCCTGCGACCTTTAGAATCATCCCCAAATGACTTTTCCTCCATGATTGACCATACTATTCTGCTCAGTTTCTAGTGCTCATGCTGATTTCAAAATTTGGATAACATGATCAACTCAACTCCCTTTTTTTTTGTTAACAATATTGCCCCTAGCGCCAATTACGGTTTTCACTAAGGCCGGCTTCTGAATTCCGTCATCACCAATCTTACTCTGAAAGTTGAATGAATATACTAAAATCACCAAGGGCTTAAGCATAGGACGAAACAAAGGTTAAGCTCGGTTTATGAAAGAAACGGTATTAAAGGCTCAACATTTTCTAAGTGTGAAAATAGGCCAACCGGACTTACAGTCATGATGAATTTGATCCCATTCCCTGACTTTATGCTTTTCCTTTTCTTTTTGTACCTGGCTTTCATTTGCCACTATTCCTTGCTTTTTTCTTCTTCTTTTTTTTTCTTTCTTTTGCCCCAATTTATTTTGCCCCAGTATAAGACTGTAAGTCCAGTTTAGGTTAATCAAAAAGACGAACTGGCTCAAATTGGCTAGACTAGGGATTAAAATTTTGTGAAATAAGGACAAATGGCCTCGGATCATTTCCTAGTGATATTCAATCAAAGAAAATACCTCTTTACTACATCAGAATTAATTGGCTCAGGAAAATCTTTCCCATCCATTTCTGTTAAGATGAGAGCACCCCCTGATAGGACCTTTTTGACAATATAAGGCCCTTCCCAATTTGGTTTGAATTTTCCACGAGGGTTTTCCAAAAAGGGTAAGATCTTCTTTAATACCAAATTTCCTTCTTGGAAAGTTCTGGGCTTCACCTTCTTATTGTAAGCCCTGGCCATTCTCTTCTGATACAATTGGCCATGACAAAGTGCCTTCAAACGCTTTTCTTCTATTAAATTGAGTTGGTCATGTCTTGACTGTATCCATTCAGCTTCTTCTAATTCAGCTTCCATTAGCACTCTTAGTGAAGGGATTTCTACTTCTACTGGTAAAACGGCTTCCATCCCATAGACTAAGGAATACAGGGTTGCCCCAGTAGAAGTCCGGATTGAGGTTCTGTAGGCATGTAGAGCAAGCGGCAGCATTTCATGCCAATCTTTAAAACTCACTACTATCTTTTGAATGATCTTCTTTATGTTTTTATTTGTTGCTTCCACTGCCCCATTCATCTTTGGTCTGTAAGGAGCTGGCTTGTGATGGGTAATCTGAAACTGCTCACACATCTTCCTCATATCCTTGTTCTTAAGGTTTGAAGCATTGTCTGTTACTATGGCACTTGGCAAACCATAACGACAAATGATGTTGTGCTTTAAAAACTTAAGAGCATGACTACTTGTGATGTTTGCATACGAAGCTGCTTCTACCCACTTGGTAAAATAATCGATTGCTACAAGTATAAACCTGTGTCCATTCGATGCCTTTGGAGAGATCATTCCAATGACGTCGATGCCCCACATAGAGAAGGGCCATGGTGATGTCATATTGTGTAACTCATTTGGAGGTGCATTCTTGTTATTAGCATACACTTGGCATAGATGACACCTTTCGACATGTATATAGCAATCGTGCTCCATAGTCGACCAATAGTATCCCAATCACGGAATCTTCTTGGCAAGCATGTGCCCGTTCATATGGGGTCTACAAACACTTCTATGTACTATATCAATTAACCTTTCTGATTCAGTCTTGGCAACACATCTGAGTAGGATATCGTTGTGTGATCTCTTGTACAACTGCCCACCACTTAGTAAGAACTGACCTGCCAACCTCTGTATTGTCCTTTTCTCTGTAGAAGTGACATTTTCAGGCAAACTCCGATCATTTAGGAAGTTTTTAATGTTTTGGAACCATGGTACTTCTACCTCTGGTGCCCCTTCTAGAACAAGGCAATAAGCAGGTTCATCTCTAACTTCAATTTCTAGTGGTTTAATATCAACACCTTCTGGCATACTAACCATTGAAGCCAATGTTGCTAGAGCATCTGCGAACTGGTTCTTGGCCTTTGGCATATAATTGAAGGAAATTTGAGTGAATTTGGTGCTTGTTTCTTCCAAGTACAGGTGATAGGGGATCAATTTGTGATCCTTGGTTTTCCATTCACCAGTTGTTTGGAAGATGATAAGAATCGAATCTCCATATACGTCAAGTTCCTCTACTTCATGGTCTAAGGCTACTTGTAACCCAAGTATGCATGCTTCATACTCTGCTATATTGTTTGTGCACTGGAATCTCAACTTTACTGCGATTGGGATATGTGACCCATCGGGCTTGACCAGAACTGCCCCTATTCCATTTCCATTCATGTTGGCGGCCCCATCGAAGAACATTTGCCATGAGCTTTCACTTTACTCTTCTTCTGTGAACAGAATTTCCTCATTAGGAAAATTAGTCTTCAAAGGTTGGTATTCTGATAAAGGATGTGCAGCTAAGTGATCAGCAATGGCTTGACCTTTAATCGCCTTCTGAGTGATGTATGTGAGGTCAAATTCAGAGAGTAACAACTGCCACTTCGCCGTTCTACCTGTTAGTGCTGGTTTCTCAAATAGATACTTCATAGGGTCCATTCGGGATATCAATAAGGTGGAATGACTAAGGAAATAGTGCCTCAGTCTCTGAGTTGCCTGCATCAAAGCACAACAGGTCTTTTCTAAAGGGGAATACTTTGCTTCATATTCTGTAAACTTCTTGCTTAGGTAGTAAATCGCCATTTCCTTTCTGCCTGTTCGTCATGCTGCCCTAAGACACATCCCATTGACGTCTCCAAAACTGACAAGTATAGAATTAGTGGTCTTCCTGGGGTTGGTGGCACTAGCACAGGTGGGTTCAATAGATATTCCTTTATTGTGTCAAAGGCTTCTTGGCAATCGTCATTCCAGACCGTCGGGTTATTCTTTCTCAGAAGCTTGAAAATCGGTTCACAGATAGCAGTGAGTTGTGCTATGAACCGGCTTATGTATTGAATCCTTCCAAGAAAACCCCGAACCTCCCTTTCCATTCTAGGTGAAGGCATTTCAATTATTGCCTTAGCTTTAGTTGGGTCAATCTCAATTCCCTTTCTGCTTACAATAAATCCCAACAATTTTCCTAATGTAGCTCCAAAGACACATTTTGCTAGGTTAAACACCTTCTTCAAGTTGATCAAGTGGTCTTCTTCTTCACATGATTTGGCTATCATATCATCCATGTAGACCTCCATCTCCTTATGGATCATATCGTGGAATAATGCTGTCATGGCCCTCTAGTAGGTTGCCCCGGCGTTCTTAAGCCCAAATGGCATGACAGTGTAGTGGAAGGTACCCCAAGGTGTTATGAATGTTGTTTTCTTTTGATCTTCCTTAGCCATCTTGATCTGATTGTACCTAGAGAAGCCGTCCATGAATGAGAACAGGCTATGTACAGCAGTGTTGTCCACTATGATGTCGATGTGTGGAAGTGGAAAATCATCCTTTGGGCTTGCCTTATTCAAGTCTCTATAATCCACGCACATTCTAACCTTTCCATCCTTCTTTGGCACTGGCACTATATTTGCAAGTCATTCAGGGTACGTGGAGATTGCCAAGAATTCTGCTTGGAACTGTTTGACTACTTCATCTTTGACCTTCAATGTCCACTCAGGTTTCAACCTCCTCAACTTCTGCTTAACTGGCTTAACATCTGGTAGAATTGGTAGCCTGTGTACAACCATGTCTGTGTCTAATCCAGGCATGTTTCGATAAGACCAAGCAAACACATCTTTGTAGTCAGCCAAAAACTGTGTCATTTCATCACGTTGTACCTCAGATAGGCATACCCCAATCTTCACTATTTTTGGGTCATCTTCAGTTCCTAGGTTTATAGATATGGTCTCCTTAATATTGGGTTGGACCTCCTTTTCATGACACTCCAATTGATATGTGATTTCTTTTGGAGGGTCGTCTTCTTCGACTTCAGTCTCTTCCTCAACCCCCATTAGGTCAAAGTCGAGCTCAAGGTCGAAGTCATATTCAACCTGATTCAATTCAGTTTGTTTATAGGGTTCATAAATGGTTTGGACCTTTTTGAAAACTTTAATTTTTCTAGAAAAAATAGGAAAATCTTTTTTTGTTTTTTGAGAGCCTTCTAAAAAATCTTTTCCTGAAAACAAAAGCTCATTAAAACCTTCAAGAAAAGGGCATTCCACTAATGGAGTTTTTTTTTAAGCCATGTCTGTTTGCCAAACAAACGCGGCTTCAAAAGTAAGGGGAGTTTCCTCCCAATTGTTCAAGATAAAAGAATCTGGGGTAGGGGTAATAATACAAGCCTACTCCCCAAGCTCAGGGTCCGCATTCGAAATCACCAGTACTGGGTGAGTTGCATCGCCTGCTTCTGCTGTAGGGCTTGTCCCAGATGGAACTTCTACTGCAGCCCAGTCAATGAAGGGTAGCTCATTTGCTCCTTCTTCTTGGTTGCCTTCTGTCATGGCAAAAAAGGCTCCAACGTTCTCAGAAAAATCCTGCTCCTGCTCTGCCCGTGGCTCAGGCTCAACCAATGTTTAGGTAGGTGAAGGTGGAACATATGGTTGCAAGGTAGGGATATAAGGTTTTTGGAACGGATTGATATTATAGTATGGAGGTTTTGACTGATCCTAGGGTGGAGACAGTTGAATCATATGAAAAAGTTTAGGAAAAGTTTCCCTGATATGAGGGAATTTCATGTCTTCCAACTGTTTCTGTCCTCTCCAAACTCTTGACTTGGACCCCAATCCTGCTCTATGGACTAGTTTCTTGGCTTTTACCGGTTCTATCCTTCCTTGCAGGTTAACCCCCAGACCTTTTCCAGGGTGGAAATTGTATTTTCCTAGCACATTCTTGACCATCTTCTCAGCACAAGTCATCTTCTCTAGTTTTTCCTGGTACCCCTCAGGTATAAAATTGACAGTTTCAAATTGGAAAGAGTGAAATGCCAATTTGTCTGCAGTCATTTCCATGTTTATGTAGGTTACATCAGGGGACCACATGAGAGGAACTAAATTTTCAGCTAGGACCGTAATCACCTTTTGCCCTCTAATATATTTAACTCTTTGGTGGAGGGTAGATGGTATGGCCCTAGCCGTATGAATCCACGGCCTTCCTAGGAGTAGGTTGAAGGCTGTAGGTATATCTATCACTTCAAATGTGATATTAAAAATATACGGTTCAATAGTGACCGGTAGTTCAACCTCCCCTAAGGATTGTGTTTTTGAGCTATCAAAAGCTCTTATGATTCTTCCATTTTGCTTGATTTTATTCTGCTCCAGATCGAGCTTTACAAAGGTAATTAATGGGCAGACATTCAGAGCCGACCCATTATCAATTAAAACCCGGGCTATCATGCAACCCTTACTGTGCGCGCGTCGGAAACGCGGCACGGGAAAGTTCGGAGTTGCCACCGCCAGATGGGGTGCAGGTGGACACCTGGGTGCCTAACTTTGTCTATTAGGGCTTTTGGTCTGTGGCTTTAAGATTCTAAGTAGGGTCTCGGTTGTGGTCTGGGGAAGTCCGTAGACACCCCGGTCCACCCCGTCGGGTGACGGGTCCCTTAGGTTTATCCTGGTTTGAGTCAGTTTATTTTGGTCTCACCCGATTCCTAATCCGATATGCAGCTTGGTTAAGTCTGGTGGGACCACCTGAGTGGTGTGGGTCCCTTTAATTGCTTTTATATTGATTAATTAGGTAATCTGAGTCCGGTTGGGTGGGCCCCGTTGGAAGGCCCATGGTGTCCTTGGTGGGCTTAGTCAAGCCCGTGTGCCCTTGTGGACCTCGGTCTATCCTAGGAGGCCCTTTGGGCTTTGGTTAAGTGCATTGATTTTACTTTAGGTTCGGGTTTGAAGATTAAGTGTCTTCCATGCAAAGGTGGGTCGGATTGGTTTGTGGGCCCCTTAGGTGGGCCCACATGGTAGTCAAGTAATTTAGTGGTATTATCTTTTTAAATTTCCAAAAAATGGGTTGGGCACTGGGCTTGGGGCCTGTAGCCCTGATTAGGGCTTGGAAGCCCAAGTTACGGGGAGTTAGGGTTTGCACCCTTCCTTGGTTCGGTTGGTGGGCTTTGGCAGGCCCGGTAGGCCCTTGCCCTTGGTCTCGGCCAAATCATATATTTCATGCATCAATTTCACAAGTCCGGTTCGGGTGGACCGCCTTAGGTTTGGCCCGCCCGGTTTAATCGGTTGATTTTGCTTATCTAGATTAAGTTGCATGCATACATGTTTATTGGGCCGGGTGGGCACCGTTGGAAAGGCCCACTGGAAATCAAGTTGGACCGGAGTCCAAGTCCCATGTTGGGTTTCCGGGTGACCCGGAAACCCTGTTGGTTTATCTGGTTCGGTTCAGAAATGGCACTCACTGTAACGCCCCGAACCCGGGTCAGTGCAAATCGGCACCCGACCCGAACCCGGTTCGCTACTGTAACAACCCGAATTTAGTTCAACAACCAAATCCGAGGTGTTACTGGCCCATATCAATTACAACATCAATAACATACCAGACTAAAGAAAGCAAATCCAATCCATATATTAAACTATCAGAGTTGCGGAAACAAGTATGTGCGGAAGTGTAGATCAAAATCCTCAAACAAGCATAAAGCTTGACCATCAGTCAGTAATATCAAAGTCTGGTAAAATGAACGGGTCACTATCTCTCTCTCTCTCATCTCTCTCATACATCAATCCATATAAATGATAATAAACCAATCAAAATGCTAAATCTATAACATCAGTCCACCTCAGATGAGATCTGGATAATAATAATCCTCCGGCGAATACTCGGCTATCTCTCCCTGGAAGTCTAAGAGATCCCCCTCTCGCGTATCAGCTGAAAAAAATGGAATAGAAGTAGGGTGAGATACGAATATCTCAGTAGGCAACACATGCATGATTAAACAGTTAATATAAGCAAAGTAACATTTCATGCACGATTAAGCAACATCGATAAATCAGGCTCGCATAATCATTTATACCATTCATGAACACAAAACAGTTGGATAAACAGTTCTAGAAATGATTTTCAGCAAGTTTTAATATAAGAACTCAATAGCCAAATCAATAGCATAATCCATGCATTGCCAGGATGTACTAAGCAGTCACATCCAACCAATATCCCAATCACATGCATCCCGCACGTGCACAATAATAATAATAATCATATCCAGTGTTGTGTTTTCAGTGTCATTGTAGGACTCACAAAGTTAGATAAACCTTTTGAGATGATTCTCAACCAATTGCTATACCACCGTGCAACTTAGGAGCGATGCTACTAATGATACTCAAGCCCCATGCAGCGCAGCTTAGACAAGAGCCGTAGTCACCGACTTATTGCACACGTACCCATCAGAGTTGGCATGAACCACCAGCATGCAGCACCAGAATCAATACATGGAGATGGTCGCTTATCCACATGTACAGGGAATCACCAGCGGCTCACCGGGGTGTCCCTCCAGACATAGGACCTTCCCAGACAAACTAACTTGCAAAGGAAGCGCGTCGCATATAGGAGTAACTCAACCCAAATGACATATCCCTCAGCTATCTAGCTACGACTATGGATCCATAACCAGCTATGCCCACTAGATTCCAAAATTCCCTAAAGTATCATATTTCTAGAAGGGTTGGTGCCTAGCGGCATATAATGGTTATATCTGTACATTCACTTCATTATTCAGTCATTCGGATTCTGAATTCTCTTTATAATGTCTTATGATTTATAATGCCATTTAGAAGTGTTTAGATAATCAAATGGTAGTTAGGCTTTTCCAAAATCACATTTCTCATTTACCTTCAAAACTTGGCAACTAATGTCCTAAATAACTCCCTAATTTGTTTTTCTGTAAAACGGGGAATTAGATAGTTTATTTTGGTCTTAAAAGACCTTAGTTAATCATTAAAATTGTCTAAAAATAGTTTAGAGTTGAATTAGGTTTGAAAATATGAAAAATTGGAAATTCTGCTGAGAGCGCCTGGGATCGCTCAGGATCGCTCCGGGCGGTCATCAGTCGGCGGTAGTGCAAATTCGAGTGCCCACGGTCCGTCGTCCCGCGGTCCACGGCGTCCTCAAACTTATAACCAGCGCCTAGGATCGCCGATGAGCGCCTAGCACAGTCGAGGTCGGCGGTCTCACCAAATCGAGCAGAAACAGTTCTAAATCGTGATTTTTCTCGTCTAAACTCATTCTAATGTATTTCTAACATGCTTAGCTAACTAAATACAACATTATATATCATAGAAACATGCATTTGCGATTAAACAAGGGAAAATCCAATTTTAAACCAAAACGATGTCACCTACCTCTATACGCTGATTTCTCCTCTCTATTCTGAACAATGGCTAAACTCTTGCACTGAGGAACTCCCTGGACGATGAACGCACGCCCAGCCCTTCCTTCCTCTTCTTCTTCTTCTTCTCTTGGTCGCTCGAACAGTTCGTCGCTTGCGGCTTCAATACGAGCGAGAATACACGTATAAGAATTAGGTTAATTCTTTATACCTATATATACCCCCTGATCCTATGTATCACCCATGCAACTCTTCTATACACCTCGCCCAATTAGAATACATACCTCGATATCTCACGATCGGACGGTCAGATCTGCGTCTAATTCTGGATCTCCGCTAAGTTGATCACCCCCTACAATATTAAAATGTTTCTATCAAGCATAACTCTCGGTAATATTATTTGCTAATTTAATTTATTATTTAAGGAAAATTCGGGGTTTTACACTCACATCCAGCAATAATCACAAAAAAATATACAAGGTTGACACTTATTAAGGAAAGACTGGCTCATTATGCTGGGTCCAAGGAGTTGGACGTGCAGCGAACAAAGGGGGTGGGGGTGCGAGGGGCGAAGCCCCCGCGGTACTGTAAAGGGCATTTTCGGGAATTTTCAAAAATATGGCAATTCGGCCTTTTTTAGGGGTATGCGCCGACCTCAGGCACTAGGCGCAAGGTCAGCAAGGTGGGTGGACCGAAAAACCGAAAAAAACGATCCGCGGGCGAAGTGGGCGCGAGCTGAGCGCACCCAAAAATCGAGTAGGCGCAAACTGAGCGCACACAAAAATCAAGTCGGCGCGAGCTGAGCGCACCCAAAATTAAGTGAGCGCAAACTGAGCGCGAGCTGAGCACACCCAAAAATAAGTGAGTGCGAGCTGAGCGCACCCAAAAAAGGGAAGTAGGCGCAAGCTCAGCGCACCCAAAAAGGAAGTGGGCGCGAGCTCGGCGCATACCCTGATTCCCTGTTTTTTTTTAAACTCCATTTTTAACTGGTTTTTAAGCTCTGTAAGCCCTCCCAGGTGTTCCCCAGACTCCCAAGAGACACTTACACATGCATTCAACTTAATCTAAACCACTCCATCACACAACTCCAAATCTCTTTAACAAGAAACAAACTCGGCCATTATAAAAAACATCACAGGCTACAGGGGGTAATGGGGGAATGGGAACATGCTTGGTAAT
Organism: Buxus sempervirens; assembly: GCA_947561395.2. Lineage (NCBI taxonomy): Eukaryota > Viridiplantae > Streptophyta > Magnoliopsida > Buxales > Buxaceae > Buxus > Buxus sempervirens. The sequence goes on from OX387183.1 coordinate 12,651,208, forward strand.
GGGGGAATGGGAGCATGCTTGCAGGCACACAGGCAGGGTGTTGGGGGAGCATGTTAGCAAAAAAATGTTTTGGGGAGCATGTTAGCAAGTTTAGCAAGATGAGAAGAAAAACACCATAATCAACAGAGCTTACATGCACAGAAAACAAGTCTACACCCACGCATGGACTGGACCTCGAGCATGCACACTAATATCCGAAGAAGGGAAGGAGGAGGGGGTTTACAGGGATACAAAAGACTTGCTTGAAGCGAGGGAACAGACTCCCTTTACTTTATTGAATGGTCCACCAAAAAAAGAATTCTCCGAACAGTGGCCTTGGTGGTCTAATGTGGGATGACCAAGCTTCCTACCTCCTCATGGGGTCTACCTTACCCTCGGAGACTTCCATGTTATCAAAATAGAAGGACATGCATGGTACATCCAGGAGAACAAAACAAACTCGGTAATCTGCTCATACAACTTCTACTTTCATATATGTAAAGTGAAACTGGGGTAGGAACAATACCTGATAGATCTTATCCATTTTGTGGAAGCGTGTGACCTCCTTGAGGCGAACACACCAGTGATGAGCTTCTTCTCCAACAACTTCGGCAAGCGGCTCCTCCGGCTTCCTTCGGCTTTTGGTGGAAGAATGAAGAAGAAGAAGAAGAGAGGGAGTGTTGGATCAAGGTGGGGGCTTGGGGAGGCCGAAGACACTGAGACAAGTAGGGTTCGGATGGGGAAGAAGCTCGGGCACTACACCTTAAAAATTTTCAACCAAAATTTTCGAACCCTCGGTAATGAAGCCTCGCGCGGTTTAAATGGGCGAGGAAAAGGGGATCCGCTCACCTAAAAAGGGGATCCGCTCAGCTTGCGCTGAGCGCATACCCGCTTGCCACGTTCGCGCGAGCCGCAAAATGATGAAAAATCATTTAATGCCGCTGCTCGCCGGTTGGGAAAATCCGACTTTTTTAGATTTAGTCCCTGGTTATTTTTGGTTTAATTCGATATTCTCGGATTTTTACAGATTTAGTCCCTGGGATATTTCGTACATTTGGATATTTATGGATTTGATCCCTGAGATATTTTCCTGCGCAACTCGCAACGTGTGCAGCTTTTTTTCACGTGCGCAGTTTGCCGGTTTTGCTGCTCGGAAACTTTGTCAGCTCATATTTTCTCCATCCGAACTCCGATCTGGGCAAACTCAGTTGCGTTAGAATTGTATCGGAGCCCTCTATCCCATGACCTAGGGGTAGGTCTCTGGATCGGATTTTAGCAGAAAGTCAACTTTCGGCTCTGCTCAAGTTTGACCGCCCGCAGAACCTTCATCCGGACCCCGATTCCTGCAAAAATCAGTTGCGTTGGAACCATGTCGAGATCCTCTATCCAATGACCTAGGGGTAGGCATCTGGATCGGATTTTAGCAGAAAGTCAACTTTTGGCTTTGCTCAAGTTTGACCGCCCGCAGAACCTTCATCCGGACCCCGATTCCTGCAAACTTAGTTGCGTTGGAACCATGTCGAGATTCTCTATCCAATGACCTAGGGGTAGGCATCTGGATCGGATTTGAATAGAAAGTCAACTTTTGGCTCTGCTCAAGTTTGACCGCCCGCAGAACCCTTATCCGGACTCCGATTCCTGCAAACTCAGTTGCATTGGAACTGTGTCGAGATTCTCTATCCAATGGCATAAAGCGAGGTGGCCTATTTTCACTTGATCAAAAAGTCAACTTTTGACCCTTCAAGGTTTGAATTTTTGTCCAGGGTTTGCATTTCTTGTTTTTCTGGGAGCGCAAAAATGAGGTGCTTATACTTACTAAGCATAGCTATGTGCAAAGGATCAACATGATGGTACCCTGTTGGGCTAATTTCAGTCTCAGAAAAGTTATGACATTATGGGATAGAATCTGCCCAACCATCTTGCCTAGTTGGTCTGGTTCAATATTTTTAGGCACATGTGCCCCCTGAAGTATCGTTAACAAGGATTCCCTATGTTTTTCAGAATTCAACAATAATCCCAGTATTGAGATCTTGGCAGGGACTTTGTTCAACTGTTCGACAACATTGAACTCACTCTTTTTAATTAGCTTAATGAGGTCAGCAGCCTCACTGTCAATTACCTGAGGGGCATCATCCCCTGCCTTAGCCTTTCCCTTGTTTTTCTCTTTCTCAGCTTCTTCCTTCCCATTTTCTTTCTGTTTCTCTCCCTCACCTGTGCATTTTCCCGACCTCATCATGAGGTTTACTTCTTTCTTGCTTTCTCCCTTAACTGCAGGAAATTTGGTGGTGTAGCCTTCATTGTAGTTCCATGATACAGCTGATTCAGAGTAAGAAGGCTTTGGGACATTTATCACAAGAGGAGGAAGCTTGGTCCTGGATGCGGAAGTCTGAGTAGGAGGAACATCTACAACCAATGGTGGAAGTTGTTTAGGTTGAGGGGTTGCAGAAGTGACTGATGCATTGAGATGGTCACAGTTTATGACCAGTGGTGGTTTGGACTGAATGGGTGAAACAAAGGTGGATGGATTGCAATTGATTACCAGAGGTGGCTTTGCAATATTTAATTGGGCCATAAGGGAGGAGGCCCGGTCCAAAGCAGAGCTAATGCTCTCAGCAGCACGATCATTCCCTTTTGAAATCATGTTTATTTCTCTTTCCTTATTTCTTCTGTCAAAATAAACTTTGACCGTTGTCCCTATAGGAGCAATTAACTGAGACGGGTCAAAGGTTATTTTATCAGAGGAAATGACCCTTATGACATTAGAGGGGCCTACCCCATGATGATGAGGCAACGGGTTTTGTCCAATATCTGTTCTGGGAGGATTGGGAGCCCCTGTATTGAAAGTCAGGGTATTCTGGTCAAGCAAGTCCTGAATGGCATGTTTCAAAAGCCAACACTTGTCAGTAGGGTGCCCAGGTGCACCCATGTGGAAATCATAAGTGGTGGAGGGGTCAAAATTTCTCCCCTTAGATGCATTTGGATTGGGTTCTCTTAAGGTAATATACCCTGCTTGCAATAAAGTAGGTAGCAATTGAGACGGAGACATTGGAATAGGGGTGAAAACCCTATTTCTCCTTGCTGCAAAATAGGCATCCCTTTCTTCCTTAGTAAAAACCCTTTTTTGCTCTGAGGGTGCTGCTGGAACATTAACCCTCATAGGGGCCTGGGTAGATGGAGCAGATGGAGTAGGAAAAGGAGTGGGTATATTGATTTATATAGGCTTGTTAGGGCCTGATGGTTGCTGTACCATGTTTACCTCCCCATCCTTCCTATTCCCATTCTTCTTCATGCCATTCCCCTTCTTCAGATTGGAGTCCTGTTGACTGACCATAGCAGAATGATCAATTATTTTACTTGACCTGATCCCATCTTCAATTCGGTCGGCCACTTGTACCAAGGCCGCAAAATTAGTGGTGGTCTGACCCACCAAATGGCTATAGAATGGTTGGCCCAATGTACTGATCAAGGTAGAAATCATCTCTTGCGCCAGCATAGGTGGCCTAACCTAAGAGGCTGTCTCCCTCCATCTCTTGGCATACTGCCTTACAGATTCGTCCTTGCTTTTGCTCATCCTCATTACATCGTACCTGTTTGGCACGATCTCTGAATTAAACCGGTACTGAGCTAAGAAGGCATCTGCTAGGTCCTTCCATCTTCTGATCTTTCCATGGTCTAAGGTGGCTAACCACTTCAAAGCCATTCCAGTCAAGCTCCTTTGAAAGAGCTAAATCAGTATGCCTTCATCCCGCCCGAACTGGCATAGGGCACTACAGTACAACTTCAGATGCTCATGGGGCAGCCAGTGCCATCATATTTGTCTAAGTCTGGGCACTTGAACTTGGCTGGTAGGTTAACATTAGGGTATAGGCACAAGTCTTCAAAATTGTTGCCCCCAAAATTGTTCACCCCTTTAACCTCCCTTAGTTCCTCTTGGATCATCTCCAGTCTGTGCATGAATTTCTTTTCCATTTCTTCCCTCATTTTTTCCTTTTCCTTTGCTTTTTCTAATTCCATTGTCTCATCCCTGATCAGTATAGGTTCAGGGGTGGGTTCATAAATGGATTCAGGAATAGGTTGAATCGGAGGTGGAATATTGATTGGGGGTGGAGGTGCTGGGTTGGAAGTGGATGCTTGGTTCTGGGCCTGCATGGACAGTATGTTCTCTAGCATTCGGGCTAGTCCTGACACTTGCTCATGGAGCAGGGCAACATCTGGGTTAGGGACATCAGCTTCATTCTCAATGGGATTCATGGTGCGAGCTCTTGATCTGGTTACAGGAGCTATGGTTGCAAGTGTATTGGTATCCGGCGAGAAATTTGTTGGAATATTCTAGGGCTTTCAATAGGTCCCACAAAAAGAGAAAAAGATCTGAAATTCAAAGGCTTTCGGAGACCCAAAGATCTAAAATTCAAAGGCTTTCAGAGGCCCAAAGGATAAAGTCTGAAATTCAAAGGCTTTCAGAGGCCCAAAGGTTTTTGAGAAAAATTCTGAAATTCAAAGGCTTTCAAAGGCCCAAGGAAAAAGATCTGAAATTCAAAGGCTTTCAGAGGCCCAGGGATATATGTTTTTGCAAAAGGTCTGAAATTCAAAGGCTTTCAGAGGCCCAGGGGTATTTTTGAAAAAGGTCTGAAATTCAAAGGCTTTCAGAGGCCCGAGGAAAAAGATCTGAAATTCAAAGGCTTTTAGAGGCCAAAAGATAAAGTCGGAAATTCAAAGGCTTTCAAAGGCCCAAGGAAAAAGATCTGAAATTCAAAGGCTTTCAGAGGCCCAAAGAAAAAGATCTGAAATTCAAAGGCTTTCAGAGGCCCAAAAAATTTTGGAAAAAGGTCTGAAATTCAAAGGCTTTCAGAGGCCCAAAGGAAAAAAGATATGAAATTCAAAGGCTTTTAGAGGTCAAAAGGAAAAATATCTGAAATTCAAAGGCTTTCAGAGGCCCAAAGGAAAAAAGATCTGAAATTCAAAGGCTTTTAGAGGCCCGAAGAAAAAGACCTGAAAGTCAAAGGCTTTCAGAGGCCCAAAAAAAATTTTGGAAAAAGGTCTGAAATTCAAAGGCTTTCAGAGGCCCAAGGATTTTTTTTCTTTTTTTTTTGAAACATTTTATTCAAACTCATTTTCCTTTATTACTTAAAGGTTAAAGGAACAAAATTCGGTGGAAAAACTGTTTAAAATTAAATTTTCCATAAAAACCGTATATAGTATACGGTCTAACTTTGCCCGCATTTAAATTATGGGCGAGCCTTGCCCGTACAACCAATACGGGTAAGCCCAGCCCGTATCCTATTTACGGTTTTACGGGGCCTTTTCCTTCTTTTTTTTCAGTTTTTACATGATTTGATCACTTTGATTGCTTATACAAACATACGGTTCACCCATGCAAGGCTTCTAAACTGTCCCAAAGTGGACTTTGACCCTACTTGCAAAAATGCATGCTTAGGAGGGCACATGTTCCCTCCAAATTAGCCACCATACTTAAAAATTTGGTACCTTTTTGTTGCCTCTCGTATGAACATTGGGTAGGATTAATTCTAAACAGAGTTAAAAACTATTCCTATGGGCTACACCAATTTTAAGATACATACCTCATTGGGAACAATTTCATCCCAAACCAACGGACACCATGACATCCACTTGACGTGAAAATAATGCAAAAGTTAAGGTTACCTTGTTACCGTGTTTACCTTCAATATGGAATCCACATTATGCCCTAGTTTGTGAGCCATGCAAACGGCCTTCCCTTAATTACAAACCCATATCCTTACGTAATTGTGTGCTTTAGCCAAAAACGTAAATCTCCACCTTCAAGCATAGGGGTATTGGGTTTTGGCTTAATGGCAACTTAGAACTCAAGCCTGGTGATGACCAGAATCGAATCACAGATCCACGTTATCATCACATCATTGGCCCAAAGTTCTAAGGTGAATGTTTTCACTTTTGCTTTCCGAAGTAACGACCTCGTTGCGCCAAGCTACACACATTCAGGTTCAACTTCCTATAGGTTATAGGTAGGCTGTGTAAAAAATGAAAAATGTGCACAGTGCATTTGTAAAGAGTAGGTACATTCACAACGTCCTAGCCCCTTGCCACTCTTTTCGTGGCCATGCATATACAAACCAAGGCATATAGGGAGCATATTAAAGCAAGTAAATTTAAGTAAACAAGCAACCCTATAGCATCTAAACATGCTCACAAAAATCACCCAAATCATGCCAACATGTGCTCATATTATACAACCAAAAATACATCATAGAAAACATGCTGGAAATTAAAACATGCATATTAAAATACAGCAAGAAATAAGCATGGTTTATTAAAACAAACCTCCCATACGCATGTTTCTAGAAACAATCCTATAAATCAGAATTAAGCATGTTTCTACCCCCATGAACTTTTAAGTAATAATTCAGATTTAAAACATCCCAAGCATGCCTAATAACACAAAATAGCAAGCAAAACATATCAAACATGCTAAAAGTAGCAAACAAAACAAAAACACCAAAACATGAATAAAAACCAAAATGCTGAAATCCACAAGTCCCCAGCAGAGTCGACAATTGTGAGACATGGAAAAATCAATTTAATGACTTCCTAATCATCACACGGGATTCATTAAAAACAAAGAGTCGCCACCATTCTGTTTAGGTGTGAATGGACACCAAAATCTTAAATAAGCACAAAAAGGCAAATTTAGGGTAAAAATAACCTTATTAAAAAAAACAACCAGATATAGGTAAGGGGATTAGGTTATGAACAGGGGAAGGTGTTAGGCACCCCTATTCATCCACACAAGGTGGTTGTCAGGTATTGTTCATGTTTTTCAAAGGAAAAAGGGCTTGCTAATCAAAACAAAAATAAAAATAAAAGAATGTATGGCTTTTTTCCATCTGAATGATCCAATTGATTTTGGATACTCCTTATGAAAACAAGAGCCATTTACTTGGGTTACATGATTGACTGAAATCAAAATAAAGAAAACAAATCTAAAGTGAAAACTTAAAAAATCTGGCTTCAAGTTAAATTCTGGAAATCTAGAAAAAATATGATTTTTATAAAATATTGTAGAATTGAACTTGAACAGTCCAGGACATAGATATAGCCCATATTTCACATTAGATCCAGAAATCAAAACCAAAAGTACCCACGTTGATGAAGAACATCAAAAGGGGAGAACTTAGACCGTAGGGTTTTCTCTCAAAAGTGAAAAAGAACTCAAAAACCACCTCATGAAACCCTAGAAATTACTTTCAAGCTTCTGAATCCAGATCTATCATATAGATCATGATAGATCCAGGATCTTAGCCTAATATCACAAAAATCACGAAAACAATGCTGTAGGTGCAAAAGTGGTGAAAATCTCAATTTTAGGAGAAAAAAAGGATTTCATGCTATAAACACCATGAACTCATAGGATTAATCCAGATTCAAAATAAAATCATTAAAACATGATCAGGATGTCAAAAGCAGCTATATCTCACAGATTAGAGCGCAAGGGGGCCTATCCTACGGATCCAGTTGTTCTCTTTTCCCCTACGGCTAGAGAGGATTCTTGAGGTACTTGGAGATAGGTTTGGATACACAAACACAATCAAAGGCCTTATTCTAAAAGAAAAGAAAAAAAAAACAGATTATGGGGTTCTATTCTAGGGATCCACCTGTTCCCCTTTTCCCCTAGCTCTCTCTTCACGTTTTACAGATAGAGAGACTCTTGAGGTACTTAGAGACAAGTTTAGGAATACAGAATAAAAGAAGGCCTTATTCTAAAAGAAAAGAAAAAAAATAGATTGTGGGGTTCTATTCTAGGGATCCACCTGTTCCCCTTTTCCCCTAGCTCTCTCTTCACGTTTTACGGTTAAAGAGACTCTTGAGGTACTTAGAGACAAGTTTAGGAATACAGAATAAAAGAAGGCCTTATTCTACAGCAATGGAGAAGAATAGATTAATTCTAGAATTGAAGACAGAAAATAAAAGTAAATAAAAGGGAAAAGGGACTTACCTGGATTGAGGAAGCAGAGCAGCAGGGATTCCTCTCTTCACTTGGAGCTCCTTAGACTTCAAATTTTCGTGGCCTCTTGCTTAAGGATCTCACCTCTATTTATAGGCAAACCCAGGGGTAAGGCTGGTCCAAAAGGATATACCATGATCCTCAAGATAGAATTGAAAACAGTGATAATGCCAATCCATTTAACCACAAGATAAACAAGAGGATTTGAATGGATAAACAAGAGAATTCGAATCCCCTAAAGAGATATATGGGTGCAGATAAGGCTTAGAAATCAAAAAGGATAAATTCGCCCAAAAAACCCTTTGCCCGCATATATATTACGGTCGCGCCCTGCCCGTAATATTAATATGGGCACACCATGCCCGTATATCAACTGCGGGCATGACTAGACCGTAAACAAAATACGGGCATGACCAGTTTGACCAAATTTTACACTTTATTGGCCTGTTTCAAATCCCAATTAATATTTTCAATTATTTTCTCATTTTGTAGTGCAATTTGGGGTGTCTATAATTGTACGACATTTCCAAAGATCTTGGGCACAGGGAAGATCATGAAATTGTGGTGAAATTTCCTAAATTCATGGATATTGATAAGCTACTACCTATGCATTAATGAATTTTTGAGAATGTTCTGTGTTTTGGCAATACACATCATTGTCAAATATGAAGGACTAGAGTTCTTCTTGAATCATTACTTAGAAAAAAATTAGAAAAATTATTGTTTCTTCTCACTTTGTCAAACTCTTGCTTTCCTCTTTTTCCTCATTGTCACCCTAGCAAAATAAGGTGTTTTATTTTTTTGCATTTGCCATTATATTTATTACTCTGGAAATAACACATTTCCAGAGCTTCATGAAATTGGGTTTACATGTTCACCGCCTTATCGAAGTTGATTAAGGTGCGCATGATATAGGTTTATATGGGTAGATAATTGATAGCCTAAGTTGTTATTTTGAGTAGTTTATATTAATCATGCATTTGTTCACCTTGTTAACATGTTGTGTGGACTGTAGTATGGCTCAACCACCCTCGGAGAAGTTGTTGTTTTGCTACTTGCATATAGGTGGAGAGATAGTTATAGAGCAAGATAAGTCTGTATCATATCAGGGGGTCGTTTAGATGGTTTGAATATAAATGGTAATACACAGTACGATGAATTTGTACGTGATGTCTGTAGTAAATTTGGGATATCTTCAGTGGGTTTGTCTATAAAGTACTCTCTTACTTACGATAAGAGTGCTTTACTTCCACTTACTGATCAAGCAGGGTTACTTAACATTATCACCCACAATGAACGTTCTGCGAATGTGTACTTATTTGACGGTGAAGGGCAATTGCAAAGCGTTTAGTCTTCCAGAAGGTGATTATCACATATTTGACTTACAAAGTCGTAGTGTTTGTTATCATACTAGTGTTTTAATACTTAAACTATTTTATTTTCTATGATGACTAATTTAATAAGTAGTGAATTGTTGGTTGAACCAATTGTGGTCACATTTGTTGATCGGAAGCCTACAGTTGTTGGGAGTTGTATTGAACACAATAGGGCGCCACTTGTGTCTAGCATGTGGCAATCACAAATTATTGGTGATGGTTAGGTATTTAGGAGTGATGATGAATTCAGGCAAGCTGTCTACAAGTATGCCATTGGCAAAAGATTCCGTTATATGTTCAAGAAAAATAGTCGAGAATATATCTCTGCCAGATGTTCTGTTAAAGATTGTCCTTGGAAAGTTAACGTAGGTCATGTGAAACATACGGACTGCATGATGTGCACAAGTTTGTGAATACACACAAATACTCGGCACAAGATGAAGTCTCAATAAAGCCTATTGTGCGATCGAAGTGGATAGCTGGTGTTATTGAGAAAACAGTAAGAGAGACACCGAATTACTTGCCACGACAAATTTCCAAGGACTTTCATAATGATCATGCGATGAATTTAACATACCAGCAATGTTGGAGGAGCAAGGAGAAAGTGAATAGGAAGATGGATGGAAATGTGGAGGACTCGTACAAACTTATTCCATGGATGTGTCATCGCTTGATGGAGTCCAATCCAGGGATAGTGGCTTGGTGTACATCGAGTGATGAGGGGAAGTTTAAGCAGTTGTTCATTGTATACTCTTGTTCATTGAGAGGGTTTGCAGTGGGATGTAGACCTTTACTTTTCATTGACGGGACCCACCTTAGTGGACCATATCAAGGAACGTTATTATCTGCTACAGCTTTCAATGCTGATGGTGGTATGTACCTGATAGCTTATGCAATTGTGACTGCTGAGAATAACAAGGATTGGCTACGGTTCCTCGAACAGGTCAAGTATGCGATTTGAGGTAGAGCCGATGTTGTGATTGTGAGTGATAGGCATCAGAGTATTATCAATGCTGTGGGTAGCACATTTGGATTTCAAAATCATGCTCATTGCTATCGACATGTGAAAGAAAATTTCAACAAATTCATTAATATGAATATGAAGTCAAGCCATGTGATAGAAACATTACTGTGGATATCTTGAGACATGAGTGTACATGCAAGCGATGGCAAATTTCCGGCATACCTTGTGAGCATGCATGTGCTATTTTGCAGAAGAAATCACTAATTATATGAGTATGTGGAGCAATGTTATCACAAGGGTACTCAAGAGCTAATATATGCAGAGTTGATGCATAGTGTACCAACACATGACATACCTAATGTTGCGGATATTGATGCGAAATCTCTTGCTGACTCATCTGAAACACCAACAAGCATGCTGCCCCCTAAAACAAAGCGACGACTTGGGCGGCCTCGGCAGAAGCGCATAGAGTCTCAATTCCAAAACAAGTGGCCGGTCCACTGTTCCTGTTGCAATGAGGCAGGACACAAACGAGCAACATGCAGGGCCTCAATCTAGAGGTTGGTCTTGGATGCAATTATCATAGAGGTAGCCACTGTTATTTTGTACGATGTGAATCTAATTCCGTTTATCCAAGTTACTTGTAATAAGTAAGCTTTGTTATTAATAACAATTCTTATAGGTTCAAGTTGTGTATGGATGCGTTCCAACCCTTGAAAGTAAACAAAGCAGAAGGCAAACAAATGTTGTATCGTTGATAACTGCAGATCAATGAATGTTGGTTTGGAGACAGCAGGGAGGATTTGTTGTAGTTAATTGATATTTGGTTGGAGGACAATGTTAATTTTTATTTATTATTACTTCCTTATCATTGTTTTATTTGACGATGTGTTGTTGTAATATTAGAACCTTCCAATGAAATGCGGTTAATTGATTACTATGTGTGTTCTTGCACATGCTTTAGCATAAACAAATGTTGTATCTTTGTTAGTCATGGACGAAAATGCACCTACTCATGATCTTGGAGCAGCTTCTACCTCGGTACCGAAGGCAAAAAGACCTCCAAATCCTTGGGTTATATTCAAGTAAGGAAACGTGATATTTGTTGCATGTGTTTGATAGATTTATCATAAATCGTTAGTGTAATAATGATTGTATTTGATAGATTTATTTTCTTGTATCCCATGTAGGTCTGAGTACATTAAAAATTGCAAAAGGAGTGGCTAACAGATAATCCTAAAGAAGGTATTTTTCCCGATTAGTTGCAAACAGATTTGACATGCGGTTCATGCCATTGTATAATTTGTTTGTAGGTTAATGACAGTGCCGCAGCAGTGTGGCGGAATATGGATGCAGAAACGAGGTGGCCATATTACGAGCGAGTTGCCCAACGCGTAGCTGAATGGAAAACATCTCGGTCTGAAGCACCGAAAAAGAAAGCTAATCCGGTATGTTGTGCCACTTTACCATGCTTCCAATTACGATTGATCGTACAACAAAGCATTTATAGGTTATTGTTTTTTTTTTGCACGTAATTAGTACACGTGATATTGCAGTCATGTATGATCACTCGATGCTCTCCACTGCGATTTGTGGAGTGTTGCAATGGGTTTACACCAGAACAGTGTTCAGTGGTAGAAGCCATTGGTTTTGGGTCCCTCCTTCATCTTCATAGTAGGTCCCTTAAGAGAGATTTATGTATTTGGCTTATTAATCAAGTCGATGTACACAATTGTTGCCTACAAATCAGAGAGTACTCCATTCCTATTTCTAGTGTAGATGTCAGTGCCATATTGGGGATTAGTCATGTAGGAGGCCAGTCAGCACTTTTGGACTAGATGATAGAGTAGAGGAGGTCCATAGTTTGTTTAAGATTGAGAAGCATGGTATTCCCCTTACAGAGTTGCAGTCTAGGTTAGCTATCCCTGAATCTGGCCCTGATTTTATAAAAGCGTTTGTTTTATTTGCACTGGGTTGTCTTTTGTGCACAAATGTGAACCTTTGTGCTAGTAGGAGTTTCTTACACATGGTGGTAGATGTACATAGCTTGCCTTCCCTAAATTGGGCAGAGTTTGTTCTTCACAGCCTTATCCAAGAAATCAAAGTAGTTCAGTTGAAGAAGAAGCAATGCATAGGTGGTTGCATTTTGTTCTTGCAGGTGAGAACTGTTAATTCGAAGTATTCACGTTACTTTTGCATTTTAAATATTTTCTGAATATACAAACACATATCCATGACGATGGTTCCATTACTTGTCTTCATCTTTTCCAGTTGTTATATTATGAGCGTGTTCTTCATGGCCCGCCGAACCCCGATAGACAATTGCCACGTTTGTTGGTTTGGACAAAAGAGCGTTTGAAGGCACGGGAAACCACAGAGAAGAAAGCCGGTGGATTTGGCCTCGGACGAGTTTACTTTACTTTACATTGTATATGCTAGCTTAGGTTGATGCATTATACAACAAGGTGAATTAATTGTGAGTGTAAAACCTGAATTTTTTGGAAATTTTAATTAATAGTGAATATTTTAATTAAGGGTAAATTAGATTAATTAAATTGATTTAAGAAGTGGAAGGTTCAATTGATTATTTGAGTTAATGGGTTGGGTTAGATGGTTTAGTGGTTTGGTTTGGTTCATTTGAAGTGGTTTAAGTGGGTTAATTAAAACAAAATTATATAGATTGATTGAGAACCGAGGGTTCTATTGCATGTGGGTTCATGATTCCAGGTAGGTAGCACACCGATTTTCGTTTTGTTTTGGGTTCTTGAGGTTAATCAATTATGTTGCATGATTTTGGGATGCATTTACATGTATTTAGCATAGTAGAGATGTTATATGTATGTTAGAATTGATTAGAACACGAGAAATTGAGTTTTGGTTCACGATATGGCCGATTTTCGGGGGACCGCTGACCTTTCTGTGCTCGGCGATCCTCGGCACTAGTACAAAAGGTTTAGACCGCTACCGAGCACTTACTGACAGGCAGTTGGTGCTCTATTTTACACTACCGCCGACCCTAGACTGCCTAGGTTGTCCTGAGCAATCCTGGGCGCTCTAGCAAAAAAATGCAATTTTGACAGTTTTTCATCTCCTTTCTTTTCCAACCCTTTTCCAAACAACCCAGGCCCCAGCACAGCACCCTTATTTACCTGAAAGACCTTTACTTAAGTGTTTACATGTAAATAAGGTTTTACCCCCCATTTGGAACCAATAAAAATACTCTCAAGGCCCAATTCCTAACCAATAAAAAGTCAACTTTCCAGTTCATGCCTAAATTCCCAGTTTTCTCGATTTTTATCAGAAATCCCGTTTTGGGTTTGATACCCAGATGAAGGATTTAGAAGCCCATAAAATTCCAGAAGTTTTGTTTACCCTTCATTAGACTATAACCAGAAGTTGAGCCCGAAACTCCTCGTGGATTTGTCTAGAAAAATTATATACCCAAAAGTCAACGTTTTTAACTAGACTTAGAATATTTTTGAGGTCCAAAACTTTTTGCCTCGAAATTGATGGATTTTTGGTAGAGTGACCTTATTAGGGATCCTAAGATTATTCCACTCATCCAAAAGGTGTTTTGAGAATTTTATGACATGATTTTGGAAAGAATTGCATCGAGGTGGTTTTATGTAAATTCTCCAGAAAAGGATTTTTAAAATGATTTCGAATGATTGGATTCTTGTTTTCAATTTGGTTATCCTCCATGTACTTGGAGAGACGATTTGTGATGCCCATGTACTTGGGTAAATGTTATGCCCCATGTACTCGGGATGATATGTTTGAGATTGTGATGATGAGTTGTATGTGCTAGATTTCATGGATTGGTTTTGGTTTTAGAATCTAGTAGGCATAGCACTATATGGATCCATTTAGGAGCCAGGTAGTGGAAGGGATTGTTCTTTGCTAGTAGTAATTCCCTGTCCACGCACGCGTGTTCCACTGTATAGTAAGTGAGGCCTGATCGTGTACTCGACTGACTGCGGCTATTCACTCATTTTATCGTGTACTCGGACCATGTTTGGGTAGTTCTTGCCAACCTATCATTGTACTGGGTGGGTTCTCCCGCAATAAGACGATGATCGTGTACTCGGTTTCACACCTAAGTCAGGAGGTGGCATAGTGGACATTGTTATTACCCTAGTTAAAGGCAGTCTTATTGCATGAGTCCTACTGTGACTTTTCGACTGTTGTTTGATGTCGCAAATTTGTTTGTTGTGCTGGATTTTGCCTGTTATTTTCGTGTTGATGGATGGATTATTGTTGAAGTACTCGAATTATTCGAAACTGATGTATATTCGCTACTGTGGCATGGTTTACAACTGTATCATATTTTAGAATTGATAAACTGTATTTGAGAATGCATGCGCTGCCTACTGGGATATTCGTATCTCAGTCTGTTTTGTTTTGTTTTGCTTTTCAGATTCTTGGAAAGGCCGATATCAGAGGGTAAAAGCGGTAATCGGGTGAGTTCAGATTAGTGCTTTAGTGCTTTTAGTTCGTGTTGGGTTTTAGTTGCCTCTGTTTATATATTTAATTGTTTAGTCATGTTTCCTTTACTCTGATATTCTGATTCTGGGTGGATAAGTAACCCTTTGGTGACGAGTTACGGTTTAGTTCTCATAACCCGGATTCGGGGCGTTACAGTGAGCATGTGTTTTGCAGGTAAATTTAGAGGCATTGATGTTTGACACCGGTTTTGGAAGTTCCGCATGCATAAGCGAATTTCCATCAAAAGCACAAGTATGGATCCGCTCCCCTCTTCACAATTTTTGACTTATAACGACATTGGAATGTTGCGTTTATTTATTTTCTATAGTGTAGTCCACACCAGAACGGTTAAAGAAGGATGTTCCAGTTACCCCTGAAGATCTGAACTATGAATTTCCTATTATTGACCCTGTAAGATATTTTTCATACCTCATCTAACCGTTCATCGGCAATTTCCATTCATTACAGTCCTATTATTGACCCTTTAACGTAACCAACTCTATCATTCTCCTATTTTCAGGTTGTGGCTGGTCGGCTGGTGCACATGCGGAAAGAGTTACAGATAATGAATGATGCATATCGGACAGCCATCACTGCTGTAAGAGATGCATATGGAAGCTGCAATAGTAGAGCTGATAAAGATATAGGTGACTGAGATGTTATTACATTGGTGAGAGTTTGTAATTGATAATTGGAGAGGCTAACATGCAAAAATAAGTGATGTATGCATGGTTAACAATGTTTTTTGCTAGGTTGCACATTCAAAACAATTAAGAAATTGATATTATTTTTTCTCATTCTAACACTCAAATACCTAAATCAATCCGACGATGCCTCAGCAAAATAATTGGGGTCAGCAACATGAACTCAAAATTCATAGACCTCAGACAAAGGGACTAAACATTTGTGATCATTAATTAATACATTACTCATTAAAATAGTGGTTAATCTAACATTTTGTTATGATTAACCTAAAGTCATCTTATGCAATGCACGATGTGGTGCACTACAGCAAAAAAACCAACCATCCATCTAATCGACAAAATCTAGATGCATCATCAAATCAATGATTAATCATGAGTAATAAACAATTAATCGGTTATCATCGATAACGTGCGCCCAGTTGTGCACCGCCAATTCTCGATTAATCGGGTGTTAATCCTGAAATTTGTCTCAGGAAAACAACACATTGGAATTTGAATCGGAACGTCTGCGATTAATCAAAACTTCATGATTAGTCGGTCATTCATTACGATTAATTGGTTATCATCGGTTGCTATGCGCCCAGTTGTGCATCGGCAAGTATCGATTAATCGAGCCTTAATGCTGAAATTTATCTTAGAAAAACAACACTTTGTAATTTGAATCGGCTCTTTGTCGATTAATCAAGAATTCATGGTTAGTTGGTGATTCGTTATGATTAATCGGTTATCATCGGTTGCTATTCGCCCTGTCTTTCGTTGGCAATTATTGATTTATCGATCTTTAATCCTGCAAATTATCTTAGAAAATGGACACTCTGTAACTTGAGTCGGCACTTTGCCGATGCATCAAATATTAATGGTTAGTCGTTCATTCATTACGATTAATCGGTTATCATGGATTATTATTCGCCCAGTCTTTCATCGGCAAGTTTCGATTAATCGACTCTTAATCCTGCAATTTGCCTCAGATAACGACAGTCTGTAATTTGAATCGCCAATTATCGATGAATCTAAATATAATGGTTTGTCGGATATGACTTACGATTAATCAGTTATCATCGATTGGTACCCAGTGGTTAATCGGATCAATTCGATTAATCGATAGTTAATCCTGCATAAACCCCAGAAAAAAGGTCACTCTGTATTTCGTATCGGCAATTTCGCGATTCATCTGCTTGACTTTGATTCATCGTTAATCATTTCGATTAATCATGAATATGTACATGCAGTGGCCAAATTGGATCATCGTTATTAATCGATTAGTCGAAGGTTAATCCTGCATGGTGAAGCGACTGAAGGACAGGCTCTGTTTCTTAAAAGAATAATTTACCGATTAATCGCTCTTTCAACGATCAATCGAGATCATTTTCCGATGAATCGAATTTGTACTTTTTGACTTGCGATCCTTAATCATTCAAATTCTGATTCATGTACCGATAAATCGATGTATATTCCGATCCATCAATGTCTTAATCGTAAACATTTCAAATGGACAAATCTCCAAATATAAATAAAGACACCAACATAAACAAAAGATCCATTTGATAGTGCAAAAATATTCCCATTTAAACATACCACATATTGCTTACGTGCGGAAACATACAAAAAATTCATAAAGTTAACAAAGTTAAACAAGTCAAGTTCATAAAGTTAAAAAAGTCAAGTTCTGAATTAAACAAGTCAAGTTAACCAAAAAAACATCTCCCACATCTTCACTGACATGAACTACATAGCCTCCTTTGCTGCTGCACCTGCACCTCCGCCCCCATCTGCACTTGCACCAGCACCTGCATCATCATCTGCATCGGACTCTGGCAAAGGTGGTAGCGATGGCTCCTATTTACTCTGGCAGGTATAAATGTGGCTCACCACCCGCAACACCCACTTCACTAGTCGCTTCAACCCTCCAAGCTCCTGTCTGACCTCCTCCTTGAAAACTACAAATTCGTTAGCTTGTGGTTTTGAAGTCGACGCTTCTCCATGCAGATGACTGGGGCCTCGACGCCTGCCGCGGTGTGCACGTTGTGGATTTGGTATGGATGATGTAGAAGGCATGGATGATGTTGATGGTAGCTGGGCCCCTTCTGGTGCTACACTTGCCTCATGCTCTTGCTGAGAGCTTGATGATCTCCCAAGGTCCGTACGCTGATGAGGCAACGGATCTAGATACATGAGTTGGATGTTGGTCTTGGAGAGAGGGATTGAACGGACAGTAGATTCAACCGAACCTTGGAGACCATGTTGTTTGGCAAGTTGGGTCATTAGATAAGTGAAAGGAAGAGATCTAGGATTGGATGTTGCTTTACTTTTACTGGCAGAGAGGATAAAATGACAAATGTGCTTGCAAATCAACGTTGGCAAACATATCCTAATGCCCTGAACAACCCGATATAGAAGCATCACCATGGCAGGAGTCATGTCATACTTATTACCATGCCTCGGGAACACATTAAATGTGAAGATGTGGTGGAGAATCCTATACTTTGGCATCGTACTACTAGCAGTAAGGGCAGCTCTGTGCCACTTGGCGTCATTCCCACAGAGGCAACGCGTTGCCTCCACAAGGTCCGACTAGATGGGGGGATCAAATGTGCACACTTCATTATGCGGAATGTGCATCAATTCACTGATACGGTTAAGGGTGACAAAGACAGCTTTACCATTTATATCAACTGCAAATGCAGGATCTGGTTCATGGGGAGGAGTTGTAACACGTGCACTCTCATAAAGACGACACACAACGAACCTGTTTGCATCACCACCCCAATCCAAAAGACCCTCCCATCCAATTTTCTTAAGAAGTGGTTCCAAACCATATTTCGAAATTTGGTCTTTGAACACAGCTTTCTCAATGACCAATGACCTTTGGATGCGTTCCCCAAGCCCCCCAAAGGCAGCGGATGGTGCAAGTTCTGGAGACAACGAAGGCGAACTCGAAGCCCCTCCAGGCTGCTTAGTATCGTTTGGGTCATAGTCTGACCTAGACGGAGGGAGATCAGGAGGGGGAGGAGATGGGGTAGGCGTCCTTGCCTTCTTAGCCTTACGACCTAAGGTTTTTCGTTTGGGCATGGTGGCTTTAAGCAAAGACGTCAGGGATGGATGAAAGGCACAGACGAGAACAATAAACGGCAATGATACAACCCCATTACATTGGCAATCATTCAAGCATTCAAGGAAAGAAACACAAATGAGAGAGGCGCACGAAAGAAGATCAAAACCCCAAAAAACAAACCAAAGAAACCAACAAACAATGTACACAAATCGTTAGTTCATTGCAAATGAAATGTAGCAAAGCAAAGAAGGTGTAAAATCTTAACACCTCTTACCAGAAGAAGACCTTCCACGATCAATGCTATCTCCCAAGATGAAGTGGACGCAATAAACCCTATGGTCGTGGGGGAGAGGATGACAAATGAGGGATGATAAATGAGGACGATGGTGAGCCTGTTACGCGCATCGAAATATGAGAGAGTTAATTGAAGCGTCACGTCAGTTGGAAGATGGGATCCTTGGAAGATATGCGCGCGCAAAAACGTCGCTTCGTTTCGCCACTTTCGATTGATCGACAAAATTCCTTGATTAATCGGTTGTTTAAGTGTCAAATCGATAATTGTACGGTTAATGGACTATCTTATGATCAACCGCGAAATTTACGATTAATCGATAAGTTGCCTATCATTGAATTTCAAACTGCCCTATGTAGTTAATCGTCATCGTTACGATTAATCAATATATGATCGATCAAGTTCATAGGTCATTCTCTCTTCCTCCGATTTATCGCAAATGTTGGCGATCAATCGTATCTGAAATGTATCCCATGATGATGTAATTATATCCTTCTTTGATTAATCGTAGGATACCATCCCTTTCTTTAGGTTGTTCCCACGAACCTCTATAAGTATCATTCGATCGCTTAAAGAGTATCCTACAAATAAATATTTGTATCCTCGATGCTAATAAGATATCCCCAATTACGGCCCGGATATAAGTGTAGTAATCGTGGGATACCATCTTACGCTTCGTGAATTGCCAACGATAAATAATATGTATCCCCTGAAATATGTAATTATATTCCACGAAGAAAAAATGTATCCACAGAATAATGAAATTGTATCCCCTAAAAGGCATTAATCAAAATTTATTCCATCGATGAATCGAAATTGTCTCCCCAAGTACACGCTGGATATAAGTGTAGTAATCGTGGGATACCATCTTACGCTTCGTGAATTGCCAACGATAACTAATAAGTATCCCCAGAAATATGTAATTGTATCCCACTGTAGACACCCCAAATTGCACTAAAAATGAGAAAATAATTGAAAATATTAATTGGGATTTGAAACAGGTCAAAAAAGTGTAAAATCGGGCCAAACTGGTTATGACCGTATTTTGTTTACGGTCTGATCATACCTGCAGTTGATATACGGTCACGGCGTGCCCGTATTAATAATACGGGCAGGGCGCGACCGTAATATATATACGGGCACGGGGGTCTTTGTGCGAATTTTACCTTTCTGATTTTTGAGCCTTATCTGCACCCAAATATCTCTCTTGGATAAGCGAATTTTCTTATTTATCTGTTAGAATTATCTCATATATCTTTGTGGATAAAGGATGGGCATTATCTTGTGTTTAACTCAAACTGAAACTCTATCTTGCCAAACCTTGGACCAACCATACCCCTGGGTTTGCCTATAAATAGAGGGCCTTTCCTCAAGCAAAAGGCCACGAAAATTTGAATTCTAAGGAGCTCCAAGAGAAGAAGAGGAACCCCTGCTGCTTTGCTTGCTCAATCCAGGTAAGTCCCTTTTCCCTTTTATTTTCTGTCTTCAATTCTAGAAGTAATAGGATCTTCTCCATTGCTGTAGAATAAGGCCATCTTTTGTATCTAGTATTCCTAAACCTGCCTCTAAGTACCTCAAGAGTTTCTCTAGCCGTAAAACGTGAAGAGAGAGCTAGGGGAAAAGAGAACATGTGGATCCCTAGAATAGAACCCCATATATGTTTTTCTCCTTTTTTCTAGAATAAAGCCTTTGATTGTGTTTGTATAACCAAACCTATCTCTAAGTACCTAAAAAATCCTCTCTAACCGTAAAACGTGAAGAGAGAGCTAAGGGAAAAGAGAACAGGTGGATCCGTAGGGTAGACCCCCATGTGCTCTAATTTGTGAGACGTGGCTGCTTTGAATATCCTGATCATGTTTTAATGATTTTTATGATGAATCTAAATGAATCCATGAATCTATGATGTTTATAGCATGAGATTCCCACTTTTTTATTAAATTTGGATTTTCACCACTTTTGCACCTACAGCACTGTTTTCGTGATTTTCGTGATTTTAGGTTAAGATCTCGGATTTATCATGATCAATTTGGTAGATCTGGATCCAGAAGCCTGAAAGTAAGTTCTAGGGTTTCATGATGTGGTTTTTGAGTCCTTTTTCATTATTGAGAGAAGACCCTACGGTCTAAGTTCTCCCCTTTTGATGTTCTTCATCAACGTGGGTATTTTTGGTTTTGATTTTCAGATTTAATGTGAAATTTGGGCTTTATCTATGTCCTGGACTATTCAAGTTCAATTTGAAATATTTTATAAAAATCATATTTTTCTAGATTTCTAGAATTTGACTTGAAGCCAGATTTTTTGGATTTTTCACTTTAAATTGATTTTATTTGATTTTATCTCAATATTATTTTGATCATGAAATTCTAGGAATGGTATGATCATATTTGAAAATTCTGGGTCAATCAGACTATTCGTATGAAAAAACCATACAATTTTTGTCTTTTTTGTGATTTTTCCTGATTTTTATAGCAAGCTTTTTCCTTTATTTTAGCATGAACAATGCCTGGCAACCACCTTGTGTGGATGAATAGGGGTGCCTAACACCTTCCCCTGTTCATAACCTAATCCCCTTACCCATCTCTGGTTGTTTTTTTTATGAGGGTTATTTTTACCCTAAATTTGCCTTTTGTGCTTATTTAATATTTTGGTGTCCATTCACACCTAAATTGAATGGTGGTGACTCTTTGTTTTATTTAATCCCGTGTGATGATAGAGGAAGTCATTGGAGATGATGATTTTTTCCATGTCTCACAACTGGCGACTCTGCTGGGGACTTGAGGATTTGAGCCTTTTGGTGTTTTAGTTCATGTTTTTGCTATTTTTTGATTTGCTTGCTATTTTGTGTTCTTAAGCATGTTGGGTATGTTTTAAATCTGAATTATTGCTTAAGAATTCATGGGGGTAGAAACATGCTTAATTCTTATATATAGGATTGTTTCTAGAAACATGCGTAGGGGAGGTTCGTTTTGATGAACTATGCTTATTTCTTGCTGAATTTTTATAACAGCATGTTTTAATTTTTAGCATGATCTCCATGATGATTTTTTGGTGTATAACATGATCAGATGCTTGCATGATTGGACGATTTTTTTATGCATGTTTTAGGTGCTATAGGATTGTTTTGTGTATTTGTTTACTTTAAATATGCTTTCATATTATGCCTTGGTTTGTTTATGCATGGCTACGAAAAGAGTGGCAAGGGTTTGGGACGTTGTGAATGCGCCCTATTTTTACAATGCACTGTGCACATTTTATTTTTTTACACAGCCTACCCTTAACCTATAGGAAGTTGAACCCGAATGTGTGTAGCTTGGCGCAACGAGGTCGATACTTCGGAAAGCGAAAGTGAAAACATTCACCTTAGAACTTTGAGCTAATGATGTGATAATAACGTGGATCTGTGATTCTGGTCATCACTAGGCTTGAGTGATAAGTTGCCATTAAGCCAAAACCCAAAACCCCTACGCTTGAAGGTGGAGTTACAAGTTTTTGGCTAAAGTACACAATTACGTGGGGATATGGGCTTGTAATTGTGGGAAGGCTGTTTGCATGGCTTACAAACCAGGGCATAATGCGGATTCCATATTGAAGGTAAACAAGGTAATCCTACTTTTTTGCATTATTTTCATGTCATAGGGGTGTCATGGTGCCCATTGGTTCGGGATAAAATTGGTCCCAAAATATGCATGTTTTCTAAAAGTGGTGCAGCCCATAGGAAGAGTTTCTAACTCTGTTTAGGATCATTCCTACCCAATGTTCATACAAGAAACAACAAAATGGGTACCAAATTCTTGAGTATGGTGTCAATTTGAAGGGTACATGTGCCTTCCTAAACATGTGTTTTAGCAAAAAGGTCAAAGTCCACTTTGGGACAGTTTAGAAGCCCTGCACTGGGTGAACCGTATGTTTGGATGAGCAATTAAAGTGATCAAACCGTGAAAAACCTATGAAAACATAAAAGAGCTCCGTAAAACCGCATTTGATACATGGGCTGGGCTCGTCCGTATTAGTTATACGGGCGGGGTTCGCCCGTGGATTTCATACGGTCGCGGCTCGTTCTTAATTTGAATACGGGCAGAGCTAGACCGTACTGTGTATACGGTTTTCGCGGAAAATTCAATTTTAATCAGTTTTTCCCACTAAATCTTATTCCTTTAACCTTTAAATAATGATAAAGGGAAATGAGTTTGAATAAAATGCTTCAAAAAATAAATAAATAAATAAAAAATGTGAAGAGAAAATCCTTTGGGCCTCTGAAAGCCTTTGAATTTCAGACTTTTTCTCAAAAACTACTTGGGCTTCTGAAAGCCTTTGAATTTCAGACTTTTTCTCAAAAATCCCCGGGCCTCTGAAAGCCTTTGAATTTCAGACCTTTTTTCAAAAAAATGTCCTTGGGCCTCTGAAAGCCTTTGAATTTCAGATATTTTGGGCCTCTTAAAGCCTTTGAATTTCAGACCTTTTTCTTTTGGGCCTCTAAAAGCCTTTGAATTTCAGATCTTTTAGGCCTCTGAAAGCCTTTGAATTTCAGACCTTTTTCTTTTGGGCCTCTGAAAGCCTTTGAATTTCAGATCTTTTTCCTTTGGGCCTCTGAAAGCCTTTGAATTTCAGATCTTTTTCCTTTGGGCCATCTAAAAGCCTCTGAATTTTAGACAAATCATTTCTTTGGGCCGTCTATAAGCCTCTGAATTATAGACACATATCCTTTGGGCCGTCTAAAAGCCTCTGAATTTTAGACAATCATTTCTTTGGGCCATCTAAAAGCCTCTGAATTTTAGACAATCATTTCTTTGGGCCGTCTATAAGCCTCTGAATTATAGACACATATCCTTTGGGCCGTCTAAAAGCCTCTAAATTTTAGACACAACCTTTGCTTGGGCCGTCTAAAAGCCTCTGAATTTTAGACAAATCATTTCTTTGGGCCGTCTATAAGCCTCTGAATTATAGACACATATCCTTCTTGGGTCGTCTAAAAGCCTCTGAATTTTAGACAAATCATTTCCTTTGGGCCGTCTATAAGCCTCTGAATTATAGACACATATCCTTAGGACCTCTGAAAGCCTTTGAATTTCAGATCTTTTTTCTCAGGCCTCTGAAAGCCTTTGAATTTCAAACATTTTTCAAAAATACTCCTGGGCCTCTGAAAGCCTTTGAATTTCAGATCTTTTTCTCTTTTTGTGGGACCTGTTGGAAGCCCTAGAATATTCCAACAATTCTAAAAAAAAGAAGAAGCAAATACAGAAAAAAAAATCCAAACTCGTGTTCACCCAGCTTGCACATAGGCATTCATAGGCATGCGAATGAGATTAAATGGGCAATGATATTTTCCTTTTATTTTTGCCAGGTACCAAGTACACTTGCAACCATAGCTCCTGTAACCAGATCAAGTGCTCGCGCCATGAATCCCATTGAGACTGAAGCTGATGCTCCTCACCCAGATTTAGCCCTGCTTCAGGAGCAGGTGGCAGGACTAACCCGAATGCTAGAGAACATACTATCAGTGCAGGCCGAACAAGTCCAAGCCCAGAACCAAGCCTCCACTTCCAACCAAGCACCTCCACCTCAAATCAATATTCCACCTCCGGTTCAACCTATTCCTGAACCCACCCCAGAACCTATACTGATCAGGGGGGACACGGTTGAGTTTGAGAAAGAGAAGGAAAAAGAGAGAATAAGGGATGAGATGGAAAAGAAGTTCATGCATAGGCTGGATATTATTCAGGACGAGCTAAGGGAAGTGAAGGGAGTTAAATCATTTGGAGGCACCAATTTTGAAGATCTGTGCCTATACCCCGATGTATGTCTACCGGCCAAGTTTAAATGCCCAGATTTCGATAAATATGATGGCACTGGCTGCCCAATGAGCCATTTGAAGTTATACTGCGGGGCTTTATGCCAGTTTGGCCGGGATGACGGCATACTAATTCAGCTCTTCCAGAGGAGTTTAACTGGAACTGCTTTGAGGTGGTTTGCCACATTAGACCATGGAAAGATCAGAAGGTGGAAGGATTTAGCAGATTCCTTTTTGGCACAATACAGGTTCAACTCTGAGATTATACCAGATAGGTATGACATGATGAGGATGGCGAAGAGAAATGATGAGACCATAAGGCAATATGCTAAAAGGTGGATGGAGTTTTGCCTGCACAAGTCAAGCCACCCGTGGGAGAACCAAAAATGATTTCAACTTTCATCATGACATTGGGGCAACCATTTTACAGTCACTTGGTGGGTCAAACTACCACCAACTTTGCTGCCCTAGTGCAAGTGACAGACAGAATTGAAGATGGGATCAAGTCTGGGAAAATAGCTGATTACTCTGCAGTGTTGAACCAAGAAGCTTCCACCACTTTCTCTACACAGAAAGAGGAAAATGGTAATGGAAAGAAAAAATCTGAGGAAAGGAGAGAAGCAAAAGTGAATATGGTACAACTTCCCAGGGTACCCTTTCAAATCAATGCCCATCCACCTCCTATCAAGCCAACCCATCAAGTTCCTTTTCTGCCTATCCAAATTAATGTCCCTTCTACACAACCTATGAAGGGGGAAACAGAAGTAAGGAAGAGAAGGGAATTTTCTAAACTGCCTATGAGACCATCTGAGCTTTTGCCTACTTTACTTCAAAAGGGTTATGTGACTTTGAGGTTGCCAAATCCTCATGCAAGCAAAGGGAAGGGTTATGATTCATCTGCAATCTGTGATTATCATATGAGCACTCCAGGGCATACCACAGATCGTTGCGTGGCCCTAAAGCATGCAATCCAGGATTTGTTGGATAATAACTCCTTATCATTCAATTCAGTCACTCCCATCCCACCTACCGATAACAATGGGGCAGGCAGCTCAAATGCAATAGGGGCAATTTTCTCTAGAGAAAGAAGATTTGACCCTTCTCAGCTTATCGCTCCTATTGGTCCAACAGTCGGGGTTTATCTTGAAAGAAATGCTCCTGGTTATGAGCAGGAAGGCTTGCCTTACTCAGCAGGAGAAAGAAAGTATCTGAAAAAGGCAGAAAAGTCAATTTTTGCCTTTGAGAACAGGGGCAGTTTTCGAACTCCCATGTTCTCTGAAAAGAAACCTGTATAAAAAGAATGCACATTTCCTGAGGACTCTAAGGAGCCTTGTTCTCAGGAAGTGATTTCAATAAAGGCTCTTTCAAAAAAAAAAAGAAGAGTTTTCCTTTAAGATTTTCGTAGAAAAAAAAAAGATTTTCCTCTTTAACATTTTTCTTAAAAAAAAAAAAGTTTTCAACAAGGTCTTGTTTTACTTATGAGTTATATCTCCCATTGAATTTCATCAAGTTGAATATGAATTCGACATTGGGCTCAATCTTGAGACCAAAATCAAAGAAAAAGACATTTTATATGAAAATTCAAATCCTTTTAAGTATCATGAGAAGAATATTCTGCAAAATTATGAAGTGACCAATTCTATGGCCTTTGGAACCAAAGATGACCCACAGTCTTCAACAGAAAAGATAGAAGAAGATTTGAAGTTTCTTCATTAGAATACAGAAAGGATCGCATCATTTGCTGATTCGTTCAAAGGAAAGTTGATAATATTGTTTGAAGAAATTTTGGGGCTTTGCACTTGAAAATATGGGAGAAGATTTGACCTTTTCGTTGGAAATAGAATTGGGCATCATCTGATGGAAAGAATCCAAATTCATAAGATTGATCACAAGGTGAAGAACTTGTTCATAACAGAGGTTCTATTTGAAGAGGCTTTTATCTTGACAGAAGTTGATTAAAAAAAAAGGAAAAAAAGAAAAAAAAAAGGAAAGAAGGAAAAATCCTGAGCTGGTCATGTAGTGCAACTTTACCAAGTCTGAAAATTCAAACTTTTCTTAAAAGGATAAGAGGCCTTTCTTTCTTATATCCCCAAAATTTTTGAAATCCTTAGTTAAATCCTTTGAGCTTGATACATTTTTCCAAGTAACCTAAACTGAGAATTGTAACCCCACACTGGGGCAAAAAAAAAAAGGAACGAAGGGACAATTATTGAAGTTCAAAAGGGATTTTGAATATGTTTTCAAAAAATGGGACAAAGAAAAAAAAAGTAAAAGAAAGAAAAAAAAAAGATAATCAAATGCTATTTGGAGAATGTCTTCAAAATTGTGAAGAAAAGAATGGAAAAAAAAGAAGTTCAATACTGGAGAATAAGTTTCAAATGAAGAAATCAAATTGAGGGAAGAACTTCATTACTGGGAGCAATTTTGTATTCATTCCAAGAGAAGAAATGCCTTAAAAATTACAATTTCAGTTAACCCATTTGATCATAGGGTATTTGAGCCTTTTATTCCTTTTCTTTCTAAACAAACACCAAGCCTTCGTTTCGTCCCATTCATAAGTCCTCTTTGATTAAGAAATTTTGAATTAAGGTAGCTTGGACTACATAGTTGCTGGTGATGAAGAAAAAAAATAAAAAAGAAGAAAAAAAAAGAAAAAGAAAAAAATGGAGAAAATGTAGTGAAAGCTCGGAAGGGCACTGCATGGCAAATAATCAGCTATCTGCTTGTAATTGGTTCATCTTACCAGCAAAGTGGGGGCAGCTGTAGACACCCCAAATTGCACTAAAAATGAGAAAATAATTGAAAATATTAATTGGGATTTGAAACAGGTCAAAAAAGTGTAAAATCTGGCCAAACTGGTTATGACCGTATTTTGTTTACGGTCTGATCATACCTACAGTTGATATACGGTCACGGCGTGCCCGTATTAATAATACGGGCAGGGCGTGACCATAATATATATACGGGCACGGGGGTCTTTGTGCGAATTTTACCTTTCTGATTTTTGAGCCTTATCTGCACCCAAATATCTCTCTTGGATAAGCGAATTCTCTTATTTATCTGTTAGAATTATCTCATATATCTTTGTGGATAAAGGATGGGCATTATCTTGTGTTTAACTCAAACTGAAACTCTATCTTGCCAAACCTTGGACCAACCATACCCCTGGGTTTGCCTATAAATAGAGGGCCTTTCCTCAAGCAAAAGGCCACGAAAATTTGAATTCTAAGGAGCTCCAAGAGAAGAAGAGGAACCCCTGCTGCTTTGCTTGCTCAATCCAGGTAAGTCCCTTTTCCCTTTTATTTTCTGTCTTCAATTCTAGAAGTAATAGGATCTTCTCCATTGCTGTAGAATAAGGCCATCTTTTGTATCTAGTATTCCTAAACCTGCCTCTAAGTACCTCAAGAGTTTCTCTAGCCGTAAAACGTGAAGAGAGAGCTAGGGGAAAAGAGAACAGGTGGATCCCTAGAATAGAACCCCATATATGTTTTTCTCCTTTTTTCTAGAATAAAGCCTTTGATTGTGTTTGTATAACCAAACCTATCTCTAAGTACCTCAAGAATCCTCTCTAGCCGTAAAACGTGAAGAGAGAGCTAAGGGAAAAGAGAACAGGTGGATCCGTAGGGTAGACCCCCATGTGCTCTAATTTGTGAGACGTGGCTACTTTGAATATCCTGATCATTGTTTAATGCTTTTTATGATGAATCTGAATGAATCCATGAATCTATGATGTTTATAGCATGAGATCCCCACTTTTTTATAAAATTTCGATTTTCACCACTTTTGCACCTACAGCACTGTTTTCGTGATTTTCGTGATTTTAGGCTAAGATCTTGGATTTATCATGATCAATATGGTAGATCTGGATCCAGAAGCCTGAAAGTAAGTTCTAGGGTTTCATGACGTGGTTTTTGAGTCCTTTTTCATTATTGAGAGAAGACCCTACGGTCTAAGTTCTCCCCTTTTGATGTTCTTCATCAACGTGGGTATTTTTGGTTTTGATTTTCAGATTTAATGTGAAATTTGGGCTTTATCTATGTCCTGGACTATTCAAGTTCAATTTTGAAATATTTTATAAAAATCATATTTTTCTAGATTTCTAGAATTTGACTTGAAGCCAGATTTTTGGATTTTTCACTTTAAATTGATTTTATTTGATTTTATCTCCATATTATTTTGATCATGAAACCCTAGGAATGGTATGATCATATTTGAAAGTTCTGGATCAATCAGACTATTCGTATGAAAAAACCATACAATTTTTGTCTTTTTTTTTATTTTTCCTGATTTTTATAGCAAGCTTTTTCCTTTATTTTAACATGAACAATGCCTGACAACCACCTTGTGTGGATGAATAGGGGTGCCTAACACCTTCCCCTGTTCATAACCTAATCCCCTTACCCATCTCTGGTTGTTTTTTTTAGGAGGGTTATTTTTACCCTAAATTTGCCTTTTGTGCTTATTTAATATTTTGGTATCCATTCACACCTAAATTGAATGGTGGCGACTCTTTCTTTTATTTAATCCCATGTGATGATAGAGGAAGTCGTTGGAGATGATGATTTTTTCCATGTCTCACACCCACGAATAAAAAATGTGTCCACCGAATACTGAAATTGTATCCCCTAAAAGGAATTAATCGAAATTTATTCCATCAATGAATTGAAATTGTCTCCCCAAGTACGCACCGGATATAAATATAGTAATCGTGGGATACCATCTTACGCTTCATGAATTGCCAACGATAACTAATAAGTATCCCCTCAAATACGTAATTTTATCTCACGAATGAACAATGTATCCACCAAATAATGAAATTGTATCCCCTAAAAGGCATTAATCGAGACTTAATCCATCGATGAATCGAAATTGTCTCCCCAAGTATGGGCCGGATATAAGTGTAGTAATCGTGGGATACCATCTTACGCTTCGTGAATTGCCAACGATAAATAATAAGTATCCCCTGAAATATGTAATTGTATCCCACGAATAAAAAATGTATCAACCGATTAATGAAATTGTATCCCAGGAAAGGCATTAATTGAAATTTCTTCCATCGATGAATCGAAATTGTTTCCCCAAGTACGCGTCGGATATAAGTGTAGTAATCGTGGGATACCATCTTACTCTTCGTGAATTGCCAACGATTAATGTTCACCAAAAAAAAAAAATGTCCAACGATTAATAATCAGTATCCCCTGAAATATTTAATTGTATCCCACGAATATAAAACGTATCCTTTGATTTATGAAATTGTATCCGCCGAACGATTAATCGTTTTTTAACTCTTCGATGAAGAATTTGATTCGAATAAAATTCGTCAATTAATCGGAATTGTCTATCACAAACGCTAATGCTTAATCGAAAATTGTGGCACCATGTGAGGAATTGGATGCAATTGTGATTAGTCGGAAAACATGTGATTAATGGGGACTTATGCGATTAATCGAAAGCTGTTCAGATCGGTACCCCAGGGATAGGGAATCTGAATTCTGATTAACCAATTTACAAACGATTGATCGCGATAATATGCGATTAGTGGAAGGTTGATGTGCGGAGATACTGAGGATGGCGATGATGAGTGACCGATTAATCGATTTAATTACGATAGATCGTAATATTATTTGATTAATCGGACATTTGTGATATCCGTCTAATAGTCATCTGGAGCATTTCGATCGATGAATCGATGATCCTACAGTTAATCGGATTTGTTATCGATTGATTTACATTTGTCCTGCGCTTAATCAAAACAATAACAGGTTAATCTTTTTTCAGCAATTAATACAATGCCTTCATTACTTGCTACAGCATACTTTGAACTATAAATGCACTTTCAACAAGACATATATAAACACCAAAACTTTCTAAGTACATGAAGTTCACATCACTCCCAAAAATGAAAAAACCAAAACATTAAAAGTAGTTGATATTCCTATGAATAAAAAAACCTATACAACCCCAAACATCGCATCACTCCAAAAAAGGAAAACACCAAAACATTATAAAGTAGTTTATGTTCCTATGAATACAAAACACTATACAACCCTAAACATGGAAGTGTCTTTTCCAAGCATCAACCAATCTAATGATGCAACACCTTATTCTTTAACCTGTTAGTTGGATCCAACACCAAATCTGCCATCATCTTCTTCCTAAAGTATGGGATATTATCCTGCTTCATAACAAGTAATGACATTAACTTAGCATCAAACAATCATCTATAAGATAATAAATGCATATGATTTAATTAAGTTCTGGAAAAAAAAAGCATGCCTGTCCAAATTGAGGGTTTAGCACATGCCCATCTCAAAACTCCATAAACTTCAACACAAAAACACCACAATCAAACCTACATCACAAGTTCGGGGTAAACAAAACATAAACATATTAGAACAGTGTAGAACACCAATCATCTACAAAGACATTATTTTACCCGTTCTTTTGATGAGGCACTGATGCATACTCCCTATCCCATGATGGAATCCCAAGCAGTTTTCCGTGGACAAATGTCTCAAATAAGTCCTCAAAAAAGTTTTCCTACCAAATTAAAATCTCTTACACTATCATCTAAGTCAAACACTGCCACAACAACATAGAAGGATGCTTAACAAATTTAAATTACAAATTAACAATGGAAATGCAAACCTACAAGTTTATTGACCGCCTCCCCTTGCAAACCTTGTCTAGAACCACTATCCAAGTCCAACAATTCAAATCTTTTTCCTTTCACATTCAGAACTACAAAGAACCAATGGTTCCTTTGGTATACTGGTAGAAAAATCTACATAAAACATTAATTATTAATTAGGAGGAGAAGCCTATTCTAAATATGTGATTGGAAGAACTTGCAAAAATTACTGAGAGAAGAACATTATAAGACAACATGTTTTTTATTTCCATAAAAAAATACTTAATTTACCATTTCACATTCGCCGAGGAGAAAACCAATTTTTTTCAAAGAGAAGTATTTCTTATACATCGTATCAATCTCAATCTCCTCTTTGCCATTTATGATTATATCCTATGATTTACAATAGAATTACAAACGCATATGCATACCTTATTACAAAAATTTAATGTAAGCTAGAATAGTCAAATATGCTTACAGTGACAACGGGAGAACAATAATGCTTTGTGACTCTTGATGAATATAAACCTTGTCGGTTGATAAGACAAATACCATATGCTGCTATTACCTATATTACAGGATACATAATAGATATAACCGTTAATATGATTGTGGAATTAACTAGCTATACAACGAGATAAAATTAATATACCATGCTGCCGACCCAACATCCATCTGCCAAGCAATGTATCTCTTCTACTGTAATATACATTCCAATATAATCCACAACAACCAAGCTACACAATGAGAAATTCATGTCACAATTGAAACACTACATCGAGGGAAAACTAATTGTGTTTTCCGTCAATCTGGCACACAAATATAAGCATCTCCACACATTAACTTCATGTTCTCTCAGAAACAATATATATAAAGAATTACTTACTTTGTTGCACGCAATTCATATATATATTTGACAACCCGCTTTTCATCAGGCTTTAACGGAGGGAATTTGTGTTGGACAACGAACGGAGAACACAAATTTTTGGGTTTCTTAATCATTCGCTTGAATTTATTTGGAGAAACAACCTTCGGTTCTGGTGACGCATGTAAAAACCCGAATTTTCCCTAAATAATATAATAAATTAATAAATAATATCTTTGAGAATTTTAATTGATGGAAATATTTTATTAATGTAGGGGATGATATAAATAGTGGAGATCCAGCGTTGGATGCAGATCCGACTGTCCAATCATGAGATATCAAAGGTATGATTAACACTTTAATTTTTAAAAGATATGATTGGTTGTGTGTATGGAGTCTAATGCATGTAAGCTACGTGGGATTAGAGAGTATATATAATAGTTTAATAACCTAATTCTATACGTTTAGAATACTTGCGCGTATTCTACAGCCGCAAGAGACAAAACTGAGAGAGAGAGCGACTGTGCGACTGAGGAAGAAGAAGAAGGAAGGACGTTGGCTTGTGTTCTTCATCGTCCAGAGCATTGCTTGGTGTTAGAGTATTGCTGTTTAGTGAAGAAGAGAAGAAACAATCGTAAACAGAGGTAGGTGACACCGATTTTCATTTGTTTTTGTATTTACGTTCGTTTAATCTCTAAAGAATGTTTTGTATGCTATATTCATGTATTTAGTTTGATAACAATATTATATGTATGTTAGAATTATGTTAGACGTGAAAAATCACATTTTTACACAGTTTTTGTACGTTTTTGAGGGACCGCCGACCTCAACTGTACTCGGCGATCCTCGGCGCTAGTTAAAAATTTGAGACCGCCCAAGATCGCGAGACGACTTATCGTCAGTGATCTAAATTCAACTACCGTCGACCTTAGACCACCGGGGCGATCCTAGGCACTCTATGCAGAAATTTTAGAATTTCGTAATTTCAAACCCTGATTCAATTCCAAACTATTTTTAGTAAATTTTAATGATTAATTACAATGTTTTAAGACCAAAATAAATTATCTAATTCCCTGTTTTACAGGAAAATAAATTAGGAAGATATTTAGGATATTAGTTGCCAAACTTTGAACGTAATTGAGAAATCTAGTTGTTGGAAAAACTTGACTATTATTTAATTACCAGAACATCTCTAAATTACACTATAAACCAGATAATTATATAAAGAGAATTCAGAACTCAGATAACCCGAATATTGAAGTAATTGACAGATTTAACCTTTATATGCCGCTAGGCACCAACCCTTATAGAAATATTATACTTTAGGGAATTTTTGGAGTCTAGTGGGCATAGCTGGTTATGGATCCATAGTTGTGGCTAGATAGCTAAGAGATAATTCAGTTGGGTTGAGTTTCTCCGTTGTGCGAGCGCGCTTCCTTTGCGAGTTGGTTTGTTTAGAAAGGTCCTATGTCTGGAGGGACACCCCGGTGAGCCGCTGGTGATTCCCTGTACATGTGGATAAGCGACCATCTCCATGCATTGATTCTAATGCTGCATGCTGATGGTACATGCCAACTCTGATGGGTACGTGTTCAATAAGTCAGTGACTACGGCTCTTGTCTAAGCTGTGCTGCATGGGACTTGAGTATCATTAGTAGCATTGCTCCTAAGACACACGTTGGTATAGCGATTGGTCGAGAGTTATCTCA
This sequence comes from Buxus sempervirens, assembly GCA_947561395.2. NCBI lineage: Eukaryota > Viridiplantae > Streptophyta > Magnoliopsida > Buxales > Buxaceae > Buxus > Buxus sempervirens. The sequence goes on from OX387183.1 coordinate 12,685,052, forward strand.
AAAGGTTTATCTATCTTTGTGAGTCCCACAATGACACTAAAATCACAAACACTTGTTATTACTATTGTATACATGCTGGAGGCATGTGATTGAGATATTGGTCGGATGTGACTGTTTAATGTATCCTAGAAAAGTATAGATTATGTTATTGATTCTGATATTGGATTCTTATAACAGAACTTGCTGAAAATCATATTTAGAACTATTTAACTATACTCTTTTGTATTCATGATCGATATGAATGATTATATGAGCCTGCTTAGTCGATATTGCTTAATCGTACATGAACTGTTATTTTTCTTATATGAACTATTTAAACATGCATGTGTTACCTACTGGGATATTTGTATCTCACCCTACTTTTATTTTATTTTTCAGCTGATACGCGAGAGGGGGATCATAGTATTGATTTCCAGGGAGAGGTAGCTGATTATTCACCGGAGGATTACTTTTACCCGGATTTTGTCTGAGGTTGTGGATTATCATGGATTTAGTTATTTTATCAGATCATTATATTCATTTGGGTTTGATGTATTAGAGAGATGAGAGATTAGTGACCTTTTATTTTACCAGACTTAATGATTGATTTTGATGGTTAACTATATTAGTTGTTTGAGGATTTTTAGACTATACTTCCGCACATATATGTTCCGCACTCTGATAGTTACTTAATTGAATGTATTACTTATTTCTTTAGTCTGGTATATTCTTGATGATTATTTGATATGGGCCAGTAACACCTCGGATTTGGTTGTTGAACTGAATTCGGGTTATTACAGTAGCGAATTGCGTTCGGGTTGGGTGTCGGTTTGCACCGACCCGGGTTCGGGGCGTTACAACGCGATGTCATGAGCAACTTGCACTGGTGATCCTTCCTCATCAGCAACGGTTTCAACCGGTGATGGTGATCGTCTCAACTCATGGGATGAACACCAATCATGGGTTGAATCTGGTTGTTCACCATGGGTTGGTGTGTCTCCACGTCTCTGGAGGTACAACTTCAATTCCGTGCAATGACGTTGCATCTCCTGAGCAGCAGCCGCCATTTGGTCCATTTGCTCTTGTAATATCTATATCAATAATCAAGTGTTAAAATTAGATTCAAGTGTGAATATAGAATACTAGTTAACCGCCTCACAACTTTGTGCTTTCTCCCACCTGAGATAGATTGCCAGGCAATCCATTCGTGCTTCTGTCATTTCCTTCAATTGCCATGTGTGTTAGACAGGTTCGTCTTCCTTGAGGCTTACCTACACTTCATTCACCAATTTCAAAAATTTGCTTTCCTCAATTTTCGAAATAGAGCACCATCACATTAATAATAGATAAAATAGCCGTGTCGAGTAAACCATTCAAAGCACTGAAACGTTTTATAAATATTTCAGAATTATGAAAAACACACCAAATAACATTGAACAATAGGTTAATTGACCCATTAATGGAACTATTACAATCTTATTTTACAATGACCAACTTGATCATTTCATTGTTAGATAAAGCATAAATTACCTAGCCATGATATTGGTTAAATAACCCTACAATTATATTTCTCTAAAATTTCACTTTTAATGACTTATGCTATAGACTCTTCAATGACATATAGTTTAATATTTCAAATTTCTAGGCTTTTGTCAGCTAAAGTGGCCTTGTTATGCCTTCTAACTCATAAATTTTAAACAAATGTATTTAATTTTTTTTAAAACTTCGACATCGTCTCTCTTACCCAATAAGAGTCTTAAGAGTCAACATGCTACCCACAAACATCTTTATACTAAACACAGCATTACGAAAAACACACCAAATAACATTGAACAATAAGTTCATTAACCGATTAATCGACTTCTACTCGATTTATTGGATGAACAATGTGTTCATTATTTGATTAATCGGCTTCTAGTCGAACAAATCGATTAATAAAGCGATGAGCTTCAGGCGATTCCAATGAATGGTTTTGAGGAAAAGCGATTAGGGAAAATCGTTGATAAACATACCCAAAAACGATTAGCCGCAATAGGTTCATACCTTGAGGAGATTTGTCCAAAACCCCTACCAATGCAAGCGTTCTGCTGCTAAGTTTTGTCAAAACCCTCTACGGCCCTTTCCTTCCCCAAAAAAAGCAAGCTAAACCAGGGGTTTCGAGATTTGACTATATATTGCTTCCTTCAACCAAAGATGCTTCGCGGTTTTGAGGTTCCACTCGGGATGGGGTTTCGAGATGGGCTTCATTCAGCTGAAGAAAACTTCGCCATCGAGATGGGGTTTCCACCTTCACTACTCGCTCGACGATTTAGAGGAACCTTGGGTTTCAATCGAACAAAGAGGGAAGGGCAAAATGGGGTGTTCACACAATGCTACAGTGAAAATGGACCACTTTGTAAATTTTTTCAAAAGTTGCATGCTTCGGTAGGAAAGACTTTTCAACGTTCCATTTTGTATTAATTTTGTAAAAGGAGGTTGTATTTGAAATTTTCCCTTTCTTTAATTTCGTTTTGTTCTCTTAATCGTTTTCAAGTTATCTCAATTAGGGGTTGCAGAAATTTGCATATTGAAGCTCTACTAGTATTTCTACATCTAGTATACAAATAAAATCAACATTTAGATGCCCATCAGTCGCACATTTGCGGCTGGTTTAACCATTAATTTTGCTCATTTTTTCCTTTGTTTATTGTGACCCCTCTTAGTAGTGGGGTAAAGGCTTTTGAGTTGACAGAGAGGGTGAGCAAAGCTCATTTAAGGGAGAAAAGGGTGTGATGGATAGATTCAGAGCAAGTGTTAAAGGGAGATAGAGGTATGTATGTCATGATCTTATGGAGGCTCTAACATATATTCTTGTCAATAACTCATTCCGTTCAATTTAATTGAATGATTACAAGTGTTTGATGACCTTATTTCTTGTGGAAAGGCTTGTGTGGCAAAGAGTATTAGATGGGTTTTTTCCTTGCTCCAAAAAGGGTGCCAAACGTCAGGATATAATGGCTGGAATAGAGAAGCTGTTGTGCTATGAATAGGAAACTCATGCTTATACATTTACCCACACATAGGTGCATGTTTATGTGTTTATGTGTATCTATGACTGCTTATGAAAATGGAAAAATTTTCAAATATATTTGTTAATTATTTCATGAACAATGACTTTTTACTTTTTTTTGAACAGTGAATAATAGTATGCATGTGTATTTAAGTATAATATTTGTGAATCCTTTCATTTATGCATGAATATGTGAGAATTCACGAGTAAAAAAGGTTCACCTCTTCTTTCAAGGAGTGGGACCGTTTTTATTGTATTTAGTTAGTTGTCCTCATTCTTGTTTTCTTCCTATGCACTAATTATGCCCTTTCTTAAGAGGGACAATTTTGTCCTTGTTAATAGAGAGCGTCTCGAATACAATTTCACGGTGCATACAATTTGTGGATTTATTGACCTTTATGGTCTCTTTTATTGTATAATTTAATTTGAATGTGCTTTTTGTTTTATTTTGGGAAGTGTTATCAACAATGAATATATTACTTGGTTGATTGCAATAAGATCTTAATAACGAGTGGGTGAAAAAGAATTGCTTAGCTTTTATTGATGATTCAATAAGCAGATGAATTCTTGTGTGGTTGTTAGTTAGGTGATAGCATATATAAGAAGGGGTATATGTTATGGTGAGATAACAAAACGTAATTGGTTTAGAAGGGGTGATTTTTGCTGTGGTTATGTGATTGTGATGTGAGATTCAACTACATTATGGAAGAGAGAGTTTATGGAACTGCATCAACAATAAACACATTAGATTAACCTATTAAGTCGGAATGATTCCTACAATAAGCATTAAAAAGATATCCCAACAATTGAAACAGTTCCTGTTTTATGAAATTCTGCAAAAGAATTGTAGATTGGAGGATTGGCATGCTTATTTCGTTATCCAAACTAGTTGGAGCCAGCAGTGGAAAGTTTCAGCATCCTGATATGCCAAAAACCATATGTTCAACTTGATTATGTTTGTCTAAATTCCCTCGGATTTGACTCCATATATTATATTCTTGGTTTTTCTCATAATTTTGGGTCCATCAATATCTGCCTTGTTGCATCTACTCACGGTTGTACCTATGGATCCTTGCTTTTTATGCTCCTACCATGTTAACTTTCCTTTACATGTCTCATATTTAGGAAACAGATAAGCATGCCTTGATTTTTCATTTCTTACCTTAACATTCCTTGTTTTCCAATATGTCCATCTCAACTTTATCACGTAACAGTCACTACAAAAATTCAGGCCTTTAGCGGCGGGCATTGACCGCCAGTAAAGCCTTCAAAACCGCCACTAAAGAGTTAAAGGTCCGCCACTTGACCATCTAGGAAGATGCTGTCGCTAAATCTTTTAGCAGCGGTTCTTTTTGTTTTTAGCGGCGGTTAAAAAAACCGCCGCTAAAGTTGTCTTTTTTACCACAAAAAAAAAAAATTTACTTTTTCCAGCACATTCATTTCCATGTTTCAGGGTTTCCTACTCCTTGCCCCGCCCCCTACCCTTTGCCCGACCCCTGCCTCTGCCCATGAAATAACCCAAGCCCAAATATAACTCTCGTAGGTGTTTGCATATAAATGAAGAGGACAATCATGGAATTTAGGAAAAACTAAAAAGGTTAAACAAAAATAACACTTGTCCATTACAAGAAAAGCTTAAGTGGTTCAATATTTTCTTGGCTTCCCACTACATCAGCTTCATTATGAACTTTAATTATGTTTTCATTTGCCTATAGGCATCAGCTATCTCCAGCAAAATTTTTTGTCCTACGAAGAAAGGCCTTGGAGCATAGAGAATTTGTATAAGTACTTAAACATTCATAATATTTGGGGAAATTCTAGAAACAAAACACATTCTCCATCATTTGCAGGTGACTAGATTCTGTGTCTAACAAAAATACATGAAATAGAGCAAATTAATCACTGTCTTGGTTGCATTGCAGTTAATAGGTAAGATAAAAATATACGGAATAGATAGAATGGCATTAAAAAAGTAGTTGGTGAAATTCATTGTCCCTGTTTTTCAGGATACAAGTTAGCCTTTTTGGTGCTGGTGAGGGGACCATGTAGAACCCCAGTTTTGTGTAGAAAAAAATAATAATAAATAATAAAATAATAAAATGAAATAATAATAATAGAATAAAAATAAACAAATGATAACAGTAGATAAAATAAAAGTATATGCACATATGGATGTATGTATAGGTTAAATCAACTTTATTATTGCTAGAAATTTGTGGTCATTAGGGTTAAAGAAAATGAGGTGGAAATATTTATACGTAGGTCATATTCGGATCGGAAATAAATAAAAAAATGGGTCAATGGTTAAAATCCGGGAAAACCCTACACTAAGGAGGGGTAGAAAGGGGATTCCCAGGGTAAATGGTGAATTAGGTTAAACCCTCGCGGTGTATAAATAGGTAACTGATATAAATTTTCGGGGTTTTGGGGGAATGTTGTTGCTCTGAAATTAGGGCGGCTACTGTGGCGATTAGGGTTTCGCTGGGAAGAGATGAGAACCGCAAGAGTTGCTAGGAGTTTATTGGAGTCGGATTTCTGCGGGTTATCTCTCTCGCGAGCAGAGGAGTTGTTCGGCTACCATTTCATCTTCGCGCGCACCCGGAAGTCGCGATCGGCCGAATGGGGAAGAAGCTGTTGTTCTGGGATTAAGCGCATACGGTGAGTAGCACTGATTTACAACTGGGATTTGTGTTTTATGTTTCTATCGAGATTATCCTGATGCATGGTTTATATGTTAAGTGATAGTAGGAGTTTTCTGGTTTTTCTGGTTTTCGGGAAATTGCATGAACAGAGTCTCCGGATTTAATTTATATTGAAAATGAAAGTGTTTAGATTAATTCCAAATATGGTTGCAAAGTTTTCTGGGAGTATTAGGAGTGTATTGGAGCAATTACAGACCTAAACCAACCGGCCAGACTTGTAGATCTTGGAATAACAGAGAAACAAAAATCACAGGGGGTATCCGCCCACCTCGCGCTCACCGGCGCTCACCTAAGAGGTAGGCGCCCCGTTAAACATGACCCACCGCCCACCTCACGCCCGGCTGCCGCTCAGCTCGCGCTCAGCAGAAAACCTTGCGCTCATCTTGCGCCCACCTCACGCCCATCTCGCGCTCAGCTCACGCTCACCTAGCGTCGAGTGAGCGGTAGGTCCATTTTTACCTGTTTCCTTACCGCCGACCGGCGCTCACCTCGCGCCCACCTCAGGAGGTGAGCGCATAGTCCAATACACTTGCCGAATTACAGAATTTGTTGAAAATAGCCCCTTAATTACATGAAAGACATTTAAGTAAATGTCCTGTGTATTTATTGCTCCATTTACTTAAGTATTTACATGTAAATAAGGTTTTACCCCCCATTTGGAACCAATAAAAATACTTCCAAGGTCTAATTCCCAGCCAATAAAAAGTCAACTTTCCAGTTCATGCCTAAATCCCGGTTTTAATCAAAATGCCCGGTTTGGGTTTAATACCCAGATGAGTGATTCAGGAGCCCAGAAAATTCTAGGAGATGTGTTTACCCACCAATAGACTACAACCAAAATTTGAGCCCGAAACTCCTTGTAGATTTGTCTAGAAAAATTATATACCAAAAGTCAACGTTTTTAACCAGACTTAGAATATTTTGAGGTCCGGAACTTTTTGTCTCAGAATTGATTGCTTTTTGGTATGGTGACCTTATAGGGGATCCTAAGACTATTCCACTCATCCAAAATGTGTTTCCAGGGTTTTATAACATTCAATTGATTGATTTGGATTATGAAAACGAAATTTAGAATCTAGGAGCTGTTTTGCTGGATTATGTTTAATCGAAGTTTGGATGCTGAAATCACTTCTATATAATGTGCTTTATTCTGAAAGTCAGTTTTGAAACCATATTGTTCTGCTGAAATAACTCTACACTATCATGCTAGTTCACCTTTGAATGCACGGTGCACTTCAGGAATGATTTACTTGAATATTGCTTTATATCGGTGGACGGTTTAGAATCATATCTTATTCTGTTCTGGTTTCATTTGTTTGAAAAATTCTGAATGTATTGTCTTGTTATAAATAACTGTGTTTTGTATTCAAATGGCATGGTTTGTGGAAATGAGAAATACTGAAAGTATTGAGATACTATTTGGTCCAGAGGGACAGGTGATGAATTGTGATGAGTTTTACATGATATGAAATTAATGGTTTTTCTTTGATATTGGAGTTGAGATTATACGATGTTTTACTGTTTTGGTCTAGCTTGTCCTGGATCCAGAGTCTAAGCTTAGTAATGTGATGTTATTGTTGGTTGTTGAAATTGCATGGCCTTGTGTGTTGCCACGACCGGTGTAGAGCAGCCAGAAACCCTGAGTAGGCCTGGTTGTCAATGCAGAAACCCGGGGAGTAGGCCTGCATTGGATGACGAAACCCTGAGTAGGCCGTCATTTCAGAGTATCCGAAACCCTGAGTAGGCCGGAACTGTGTACATGGAGGTGTGGAGTGTCTACTTGGCATGTTTAATTTATCAACTAAACGATAGTCATGACATTGACCAATGTTGGTACTTGATTTGTTTTGACGTGATATGTTTTATTCGCTGGTTTGTTGATATTTATGGTTCATGGAATATTGTTTACCGATTATTGGGTATTGTACCTCCCGCCGGTGTAGAGCAGCCAGGAACCCTGAGTTGGTCTGGTTGTCAATGCAGAAACCCGGGGAGTAGGCCTGCATTGGATGACGCAGTCATTTCAATATCCGAAACCCTGAGTAGGCCGGATATACATTTGGAGGCGTGGGCATGGTTATGAGAAGACTTGGTGTTATGTGACATTGGTATATCTGGAATTATATCTTGAGATACAAAATTATGCTTATTTGCTATGTTGTTGCCAATTAATCATTATTTTATCGATATCTTCGGGATTAGAAACGGATTGTTATTGCTTGATTTACCTGATGGTTTTCCACACTGATATGAATTGGATTATTGAAGTTTAGTCGGATTATTCGGAATATGCGTATTATCATCATTGTACATGGTTATAATCGTGGCATGTTTTAGAACTGAAATAAATGTATTTGTGCATGCATGTGCTGCTCACTGGGATATTCGTATCTCATTCCGTATTGTTTTGTTTTGTTTTCAGCTGCTCCTGGAGAGGACGATACTTGCGGGTAGTTACTTGGTCATGTGAGTTTATTTTCGTTTGGGATTATTTTAGCGCACTCTGTTATATAGTTTTTGTTGTATTCATGTTTTTCCTTCACTCTGATATTGCGATCCTGTGTTTTATAATAACCTCTGGAGACGAGTTACGGGTTTTTCATGTGACTCGGATCCGGGGCGTTACAGACCATCCCATTTATTTCTGATGTCTGGAAAGGTCTCACCAGGTAACTCATATTCCTGCAATTGTACAGTAAATGTGAAGCTCTGACTGATGAACCTCCAAATTATGACTAACCTGATATTATTTTTAGAACAAAAAAGGATGAAATCATTGTATTAACTAATGGAAAATAATACAGGTTAAAGGTATAGCAATAGTTTAATCGAAGCCCTTCAAAACCAACCAAAAAGTCCACAAAAACAACCCAAGCAGCACAACTACATAAGCATGTTGTCTGATGGCATACCCACAAAAAGCTCAATCAACCCACAATCCTATTCGCAAATCTAGGCACCCTCGCGAACCAAGTTTTCATGACATGAGCCAAAGCTCATGCCTTAAAGGATGATATGCCATAAATGAAATGCGTGTTCTCTATCTATCATCCAAAGAATAATAACGAAACAATCTCTCCACTACTGATCTAATACCTCATAAAGAGCTCTTCCTGTACTGATTGAATCATTTTCATTTAAAATTAGAATAATTTTAGAGCTAACAGTGACTGCATAGATTCGGAAAGTTGAATTCTAAAATCTGGATCCCTAAAATCATTATCAATAACAAGAAGTTGAGAAGTTGAAGCATCAGATTAAAGTTCAAAATAAAGCCAGTGAAAAAGATAGGACGCAAAAGCAAAAGTACACTCTGAAACTGGCATCTTGTTTCTGTGAACTAGGCAAAAATGAAATAAATAGGCAGAGTGAAAAATAGATTCAAGTTTCTAATGCAATTACCAAAATAGTAGATGACAGTTTCACTTGATTAAACGATACATCATAGAGAGCCATGAGACCACTCTGTTCCACAGCTGCACATGCCTTCCCATCAAGTTCAACTTGCTGCTTCTGGATATCAGAAAAGTTTCAACAAAAATAGAATCGATCTGAAGAAATGTCTGAAGAAACAAACCTAGAAGTGCGAAAGCAAATAAAAGTGAGTGAGATTTCGTTAAGTGGAGGTAACTTCATAATAAGTGTAGACACCCCAAATTGCACAGTAAAAATGATGAATAATTGTCAAAAATCATTATCTCCTTTGAAACCAGCACAAAATTTAAGAAAGATGCATTTCTTTTTGTATCCAACAACTCAGGTCGGATACAAGCGTATCCCTTTATATCCGACATAAGTTGTCGGATACAAGCAGGCCTTAATGTATCCGACATCATGTGTCGGATACATATAGATGCTTGTGTATCCGACATGATATGTCGGATACATGATTGTTGCTCAAAATTAGGGTTTTCTGAGAATTTTTACTTTTTACCATCATATCCTTCATTAAATGAGTGGAAATCTCAAAAATAGCCTTAGGGTTAAGGTTGGTGGGCTCTAGACATTATGTTGTGTCTACTATCATGCAAAACCCTTACCCTAGCCTTTGCCTATAAATAGGAGGCTCCTCCTTAAGCAAATGGCCATTAACTCTTGCCAAGAACTTTTGCCAAGAAGTTGGAGATCAAAGAGCTCCGAGTGAAGAGGGGAACCGCTGCAGTCTTGCTTCCAGAAGCCCAGGTAAGCCTCAAACCTCTCTTTATTTTTTTGTTCTTACATTCTAGATCTAGATCTCTTCTTCTACCTTTCTGTAGAATAAGGCCTCTTCTATGTGTGTGAAAACCCTTCCTCTACTCAAAGTACCTCGAGACTCCCCCTAGCCGTAAAACGTGAAGGTGGGATCTAGGGGAAATGAGACTGAGGATTGATCCTAGTATTAGAACCTTGTTGGAATAAGCCTTGTGTTTCTATGAAAACCGTTTCATATTCAAAGTACCCCAAGATTATCTTGAAGAACCGTTAAACGGAGAGAGAGAACTAAGGGAAACGATAATGGAACGGAACCCTAGGTTGTTTTAGAACCCCATTTGATTGATATGAATGCATGCTATATGTTGTATTATTGAAAAATGGATTATTACATAGCACTTGTTTTGTTGGATTTGGCTCGTATTTTGGATCTATTGCCGTATTTGTGGTAGATCTGGAATAAATAGCCCCAAACAATTCTGGGATGTTTCTTATTAATTTTTAACATGATTTCAAGCAAGTATTGAAGACCTCTAGGTCTAACCTCTCGGTTTTGGGCACTTTTGCTCAATTTTGGGGTTTTTGGCATATTCTTTCCAATCGGAGAGAATGGTGAGCCAAACCTGTGCCCCATTTCTTCGTAGAGGTTCTTCAATATCTTTTCAAAATGGTTTTGATTTGTCTTGCACGGATCACACACCTCTTATCACTGCTTTGAGTTGATTTTCTTTAAAAAAGGCTTAACTTGACAGCAACTGTACCCCAACTTCGGACACTCGTAACTTCATCGTCCAGATGAATTTTGGAGTGATTCAAGAGCCATGGGAAAGGTGAGGCTGTCTAGTTTATGCCTGTAAAACTTCATGAATTTCTATCAAGCGGATTTTGGACACCTCTCTGTCGAAGTTGATAGGTCATTTCAAGTCTGATTATAAAACCTGTTACTTCGACTGAGCGCGATGTGTTCGTTTTAAGTCCGATTTGAGTGATTCTTGTTTCTGAATTTTTCTTTGGAAGTGTAGTTTCAAATCCCGTTAGTTTCATAATTTTTTGACTCCATTTGTGTCTTGAGTAACAGATTTACTCAGAACTGCTCAACAGCACTTTTCTGGGTAAATCTGTGATCTTTGGGGCCTGTTCGGGAGGTCACCCAAGGCGTATCTGAATGAATTTTTGTATGAAGCTAGGTTCATCTGAAATATGGCCATACATACTTCATTCACACCAAATTTCATGGATTTATATGGAGCCGACTTTTCTAAATGATTTTCCAAACTTGCCCACTTGTCACTTTTAATTATCTCCAGCAGCAGATTTCAAAGGAGAATAACTCCTAGGATTTTAACCGGAATAGATTGAAAATTTGCATGAGTCTTCTATCTATCATAATATTTCAAATGAATTTGGTTTGATTCAATTTAAATTAGATTTGAATGATTTCAAGACAAATGGTTCTTGCTTTTACCGAATTTTCTGGATTTGACTCAACTTGGTTTTATGCAATGTTTGCTTTGATCTCCATCTATTGGTGATATTCCAGAAGTGATATTGACATAAAAGAGGATCTGGAATTCATTTAGATTTCTCATGTGAAAATATCACATATTTGTTTAATCCTTTTTTAAGGTTTTTAATGATTTTAGCAAGCTTTCTTATTTTTTAGCATGAACAACACTTGGCAACCACCTTGTGTGGGTGAATGGGGGTTCCTACCACCTTCCCCCGTTCATAATCTAATCCCCTTACCCATCTCTGGATTTGATTTTCAAGTAAAGTAATTTTTACTCTAGTATTTGCCTTTTAGCTCTTTTTGCTTATTTTTGAATCTTTTGGTGTCCATTCACACCTTAAAAAACTGAATGGTGGCGACTCTCCCATATTTACGTTGAGCCCGTGTGTTGACGGAGGGGGAATCATCCCTGGTGATTTTTCCATGTCTCACAATTGGCGACTCTGCTGGGGACTTGTGGATTTAAGCCATGATTGGTGTATTTTTTTCATGCTTGTTCTTGATTTTTGAATACTTGCTATTTTGCTTACTTTATTTGTGCATATTGTTGTATTTCAAATCTGGTTGGAATACTTTGAAATTTACATAGATAAAAGCATGTATGTGTTGCTTGATGTTATCTAGGAATGTGTCTAGAAGAAGCCTATCTTGAAACATGATTTGGATATATTTTGTGATAACATGCTCTAATTTGAGTTTTTATGCCATGAGTTGAAGCTAAAATTTAAAAGCATGAAGTCTAGGAGTTTAAAGGGTGTTCTTGGTGCCTTCAAGCATGTTTTCCCTAAATTAAAACTTTTTTATACCATGGGATTAGTTGCTGTATTTTTGGACTTTAATTTGGGTTTCAATACCATGTGGATCATGAAAAGTGTGAGCATGAAATCTGGAAAATTAGTAGCTATGTTGGGGGGTTTCCGGGCATGTTTTCCCCAATTCAAACCTTTCTTGTGCCATATTTTTAGCTATTGAATTTCTAGGCTTTGATTTGGGTATGAAGAGGGCATGTTGAGCACAAAAATGAAGAATACAAAATCTGGAAATTTAATGTAGTCTTGGGAATGGTCAAGCATGTTTTATCCCCAACAAAACTCTTCTTATACCATGTCAAGTAGGTGCTGTATTTTTAGGCCTTTAGTTTGGGGTATTAATGATACACTTTGAGCATGAAAGCAAGAAAAAAAATCTGGAAATTCAGTAGCCATTTTGAGGGGTTTTTCAAGCATTTTTTCCCAACAAAACACCACTTTGTACCAAATGCCTAGTTGGGTAGAAATAATGCACTTTTGAGCATGAAGAAAGAGCATAAAATCTGGAAATTTAAGTGATGTTTTGAGGTTCAATCATGCTTCCATGGTTTAATTGTCGTTTGCACAATATGATAACATGTGGGTATGCTACTTTTTGGGTATGTAACAATTGTGTACATATTTAGATTGCTTGGGTTAGCTTGCTTGCTTGTGGTTTGCTTTCATTATAATGTCATATATGCCTTGCCTTCGAATTCTATGCATGGCTACGAAAAAGAGTGGCAAGGGGCTGGGACGTTGTGAATGTACCTCAATTTTAAATGCACTTGAGCACTTTAAACACTTTGCACAGCCTACCCATTACCTATAGGGAGTTGAACCCGAATGTGTGTAGCTTGGCGCACCGAGGTCGATACTTCGGAAAGCGAAAGTGAAAACATTTACCTTAGAATTTGAGTCAATGATGTGATGACAATGGGATCTGTGATTCAATTCCAGGCATCACTAGACTTAAGTTCTAAGTTGCCAATTAAGCCAAAACCCAAAAACCATACGCTTGAAGGTGGAGAAATACGTGTTCAGCTAAAAGTACACTATTGCGTTTAGGGAATTGGGTGTAAATGTGGGAAGGCTGTTTGCATGTTCACAGGCCAAGGTATAATATGAATACCATATTGAAGGTGACACAAGGTGGCAAGGTAAAGCCATGTGTTTTTTTTATTATCTTCATGTAAATTAAAAACCATGGTGTCCATATGGTTGGGAGGAAATTTTTCCCAAAAATGTCTATAGCCTAAGGTTGGTGTAACCCGTAGGATGAGTTTCCAATTCAAGTTAAATGTCATCCTACCCAAAGTCCATGTAGGAGGCAACCAAGTGTCCAAGATCCATGAATTGGTGTCTAACTGTCAAAGGGGCAAGTACCCTCATGAATGTGCACATTGTGTAAGTATAGTGTCAAAGTCCAATTGGAGACTATTTTTGAAGGCCAAGTCAAGGTGAACATTAAGTGGGAATGAAAATAACATGATCTGGTGAAAAAATGAGTCAAAAAGGGCCATGTCGGCAGTAACCGACAACTCAAGTCGATTAAACATAGTTTTATTCGTATCCGACATATTCCATCGGTTACAAAGGCCTATGCATGTATCCGATCATTTATATCGGATACAATAAGACATAGCCTTAGCCGACATTTCATGTCGGATACATGCAGAAAATGTGCAAATTGGTTTTTCAGTCCAAATGTGTAGAATAAAATGCCTAAAACACTGTGGATAATCCTTGGGCACCCCAAAGAGAATATAAAAATGTTTCAAAAAAAATAACCAAAAAAAAAACAAAAACAAAAAAATATTCTTTTAGGATTTAACCTAATTTTGAAACTCAAAGAGGGAACCAAGGTGTCATATTTTTTGATACTAAATCAATTCAAACATGTTTTTATCAAGCTTTTGAACTTGAAAACTGAGAAAATTCAGAAGAAGAAAAAAACCTTTGAATCATTCAAAATCAAAAAATTTATGGGACATTTGGAAGCCCCAGAATATTCCAAAAACCTTTGTTTGGTCACGAGAATCATTCAAAATCAAAAAAATTTGTGGGACATTTGGAAGCCCCAGAATATTCCAAAAACCTTTGTTTGGTCCCGAGAATCATTCAAAATCAAAAAATTTATGGGACATTTGGAAGCCCCAGAATATTACAAAAACCTTTGTTTGGTCACGAGAATCATTCAAAATCAAAAAATTTGTGGGACATTTGGAAGTCCAAGAATATTCCAAAAACCTTTGTTTGGTCACGAGAATCATTCAAAATCAAAAATTTGTGGGACATTTGGAAGCCCCAGAATATTCCAAAAAACCTTTGTTTGGTCACGAGAATCATTCAAAATCAAAAAATTTATGGGACATTTGGAAGCCCCAGAATATTCCAAAAACCTTTGTTTGGTCACAAGAATCAATCAAAATCAAAAAATTTATAGGACATTTGGAAGCCCCAGAATATTCCAAAAAAAAAAAAAAACCTTTGTTTGGTCACGAGAACCATTCAAAAATCAAAATTTTGTGGGACATTTGGAAGCCCCAGAATATTCCAAAAACCTTTGTTTGGTCACGAGAACCATTCAAAATAAAAAAATTTATGGGACATTTGGAAGCCCCAGAATACCAAAAAACCTTTGTTTGGTCACGAGAACCATTCAAAAATCAAAAATTCGTAGGACATTTGGAAGCCCCAGAATATTCCAAAAACCTTTGTTTGGTCACGAGAACCAATCAAATCCAAAATTTGTGGGACGCTTGGAAGACCTAGAATATTCCAAGCAAAATAATGAAAAAAAATAAAGACAAATAAATCCGGACTTGTGTTCGCCTAACCTACTTGTCTACATTTATAGGGGTGTGCCTCAAGTTAAATGGAAGCTGACATGTTTCTTTGCTTTTCCTTCCCCAGGTACACTTACTTGCCATCATTGCTCCCGTGACCAGATCCAAAGGCCGAGCAATGAATACTGAAGAGAACAAAGCCCAAGCTACTGTCCCTGCTCAGGACTTTGCTCAGTTGTAAGAGCAAGTGGCCGGTCTGGCCAAAATGCTGGGGGACTTACTGGCGGCTCAGGCCCAACAGGCCCAGGCCCAAAACCAAGCCTCTACTTCCCATCAAGCACCGCCACCTCAAGCCTACATTCCACCTCCAGCTCAACCCATGCCTGAACCCATTTCTGAGCTAGTCCCTGAACCTATCTTGATCAGGGAAAACACCGTGGAATCTGAGAAAGAAATGGAAAAAGAAAAAGCTAGGGAGGAAATGGAAAGAAAAATGCTACACAAGATAGAGAGGATCCAGGAAGAACTTAAGGAGGTAAAGGGGGAAAACAGCTACGGAGGCACCACCTTCGACAACCTGTGTATGTACCTAGATGTATGCTTACCGGCCAAGTTTAAGTGCCCGGACTTTGATAAATATGATGGCACGGGTTGCCCAATGAGCCACTTGAAACTGTATTGTGGGGCTTTGTGCCAGTTTGGACGGGATGACGGCATACTAATCCAACTCTTTCAGAGGAGTTTGACAGGGTCAGCCTTGAGGTGGTTTGCCACGGTGGACCACGGAAGGATCAGAAGGTGGAAGGACCTAGCCGACGCCTGTAGACACCCCAAATTGCACAGTAAAAATGAAGAATAATTGGAAAAAATCATTATTTCCTTGGAAGCCAGCACAAAATTTGAGAAATGTGCATTTTTCCTTGTATCCGACAACTTAGGTCGGATACAAGTGTACCTCTTCATATCTGGCATAAGTTGTCGGATATAGGCAGTCCTTAATGTATCCGACATCATATGCCGGATACATTAAGGCACTCGTGTATCCGACCTGATATGTCGGATACATGATTTTTGCTCAAAATTAGGGTTTTCCGAGAGATTTCACTTTTTACCATCATGTCTTTCATTAAAGGAGTGGAAATCTCGGAAATAGCCTTAGGATTAAGGTTGGTGGGTTCTAGACATTATCTTGTGTCTACCATCATGCAAACCCTAACCCTAGCCTTTGCCTATAAATAGGAGGCTCCTCCTTAAGCAAATGGCCATAAATTGGAGATTGAAGAGCTCCAAGTGAAGAAGGGAACCGCTGCCGGACTGTTTCCAGAACCCAGGTAAGCCTCCAACCTCCCCTTTATTTTTCTGTTTTTACATTCTAGATCTAGATCTCTTCTTCTACCTTTCTGTAGAATAAGGCCTATGATGTCTGTATGAAAACCCTTCCCCTGCTCAAAGTATCTCAAGACTCCCCCTAGCCGTAAAACGTGAAGGCGGGATCTAGGAGAAACGAGATTGGGGATTGATCCTAGTGCTAGAACCTTGATTTGAATAAGCCTTTTGAATCTATGAAAACCGTTTCATATTCAAAGTACCCCAAGATTATCTTGAAGAACCGTGTTTAACGGGGAGAGAGAACTAAGGGAAACGATAATGGAACGGAACCCTAGGTTGCTTTTAGAACCCTATTTTGATTGAGATAAATGCATGCTATCTTTACTATGTTGTTGGAATGGTTTTTACACTTACACATACATAGCACATGATTTTGGCGGGATAGGCTCATATTTAGGATTTATTGCATTCGTTGTGATAAATCTGAAATAAATAGCCTCAAGCAATTCTGGAATGTGTTTAAATGGTTTTTAAAGGATTTTGATTCATCTTGCACGGATTACACACACTTTATCACTGTTTTGGTTTGGTTTTATTCAAGAAAGGCTTAACTTGACAGCAACTGTACCCCAACTTCGGACACTCATAACTTCATCGTCCGGATGAATTTTGGAGTGATTCTAAACCATGGGAAAGGTGAGGCTGTCTAGTTTATGCCTACCAAATTTAATCAATTTTTATGATGCAGATTTTTGACACCATTCTGTCGAAGTTGAGAGGTCATTTCAGGTCAAACTGTTGAACCTATCACTTCGAATGGGCGCCATCTACTTGTTTTAAATCCGATTCGAGTGATTTTTGTTTCTGGGGACTCCTTTATGAGTCTATTTTCAAATCCAGTTAGCTTCATAGTTTTTGGATTTAATTTGTGTCGTGGGCAACAGATTTACTCAGAACTGCTCAACTGCACTTTTCTGGGTTAATTTGTGATCCTCGTGGCCTATTCGGGAAGTCACCCAAGGCACATCCGAATGAATTTTTGTATGAGGCTAGTTTCCTTTGAAAGATGGCCATACATACTTCATTTACACCAAATTTCATGTATTTATATGGAGCAAATTTGTCTAGATGATTTTCCAAACTTGCCTACTTGTCACTTTTGATTATCTCCAGCAGCAACTTTAAAAGAGGCATAACTCCTAGGATTTCAACCGGATTTAATTGAAATTTTGCATGAGACTATTATTTACCATAATCTTTCAAATGGATTTGGTTTGGTTCAATTTAAAATTGGATTTGAATGATTTTAAGACAAATGGCATTATCTTTTACCGAATTTTCGGGATTTGATTCAACTTGGCTTTGTGCAATCTTTGTTTTGATTTCTATTTATTGTTGATATTCCAGAAGTGATATTGACATAAAAGAGGATCTGGAATCCATTTGTATTTCTCATGTGAAGATATCACACATTCGTTTAATTCTTTTTTAATGTTTTTATTGATTTTAGCAAGCTTTCTTACTCTTTTTGCATGAACAACACTTGGCAACCACCTTGTGTGGGTGAATGGGGGTGCCTAACACCATCCCCCATTCATAATCTAATCCCCTTACCCATCTCTGGATTTGATTTTCAAGTAGAGTTATTTTTACTCTAGTATTTGCATTTTAGCTATTTTTGCTTACTTTTAATCTTTCGGTGTCCATTCACACCCCTAATCTTGAATGGTGGTGACACCCACGTTTTATGTTGAGCCCGTGTGTTGACGGAGGGGAAATCATCCCGGTGATTTTTTCCATGTCTCACAACGCCTTCTTAGACCAGTACAAATTTAACCCGGAGATCGTGCCAGACCGGTACGACATGATGAGAATGAGCAAAGGAAAAGAGGAGTCTGTAAGGCAGTATGCTAAGAGGTGGGGAGAGGCCGCCTCCCAGGTCAGGCCGCCTATGCTGGAACTTGAGATGATCTCAACGTTTGTGGGCACACTGGGGCAGCCCTTCTACAACCATCTGGTGGGGCAGATCACCACCAATTTTGCAGCCTGGTACAGGTGGCGGACCAGATCGAGGAAGGGGTCAGGTCAAGAAGGCTCATTGACTATTCTACTTCGACTAGGCAATCTGATTCCTCCGCTTCCCTGGCACAGAAGAAGGGAACTGGGTTCAAGAAGAACGGAGCCAGAAAAGAAGGGGAAGTGATCCTGGTACAAGCTCCTCCATCCAAGAAACCACTCCATGTCAACATATCGGCACCTCAACAAGCCCAACAGGCCCAGCAGGGCCAGCAGTTGTACCAGACCCCACTTAATGTCAATTTCTCCCCCTCCGTACCTGCAAATCAGAGGAGGGCCTTTACCAAGGAAGAGAAGGATGCCTGGATGGCAGCAAGGAGGAGCAGAGTTTTTACTCCGCTTCCCGTGTCTCTTTCCCAACTATTGCCGACCCTGCTGAAAGGGGAGTATGTGACCCTGAAGGAGCCCAACCCAAATTCCTCAAAGGGGAGGAATTTTGATCCAGCATTACATGGGTGCACCGGGGCACTCTACTGACACTTGTTGGATGCTGAAGCATGTAGTCCAAGATTTGCTGGATCAGAAGGCCCTGGTTTTTAACACAGCTGCGCCCGCCCCGTCAAAAAATGATATCGGGCAGAACCCTCTGCCTTACCACAATGGGGCAGGCCCGTCCAACTCTATCACTGCCATATCTGCCAGGAGAAGGGCCTTTGACCCATCTCAACTAATAGCTCCCGTGGGGACCTCGGTCAAGGTCTATTTCTTCCAAGAGAAAGAAGAAGAGGAGTTCAATGTGGTCTCCTAGAAAAATGATCATGCTACAGAGGACATTAGCATCTCTTTGAACCGGGTCTCCTTTCTTATGGCCCAAATAAACATTGCAAGGCCTCCTTTGGTCTTCAATTGCAGTCCACCTACCTATTCTCCAGCTAAGCCATCAAAGGCTCCATTGGTCGTCAACCTGGACCCCACCACTGCATCCATCACCTCTTCAGTTCCATCAGCCACATTTGGGTCCAAACTCCAACCCATGGTTGTAAACATTCCAGCTTCCTACAGTGTCCCTAGACCGGCACATACATCCTGGTCCAAACTCTAGCAGTTGGTGGTCAATGTCCCTAGACTAGCCTATTCTGAGGCAGCTGTACCAAGGAATTACAACGAGGGGGTCACGGCTACGGTTCCGGTGGTCAAGAACCAGAACCAGGAGGAGGTGAACCTCATGATGAGGTCGGGAAAATGTGTGGAAGGAGTAGAGAAAGAAAAAGAGACAGAGGTGGAGAGAGAGAGAGAGAAAAGAAATTGAAGAAAAGAGAAGAATGAAAGGAAAAACAAAAGTAGGAGAAGACACCCCCCATGGTGCAGAAAATGAGGCATCAGACCTCATAAAAATAATAAAAAAGAGTGAATTCAATCATGTTGATCAGCTGAACAAAGTCCCGGCCCAGATTTCAATTCTGGGCCTTTTGCTGAATTCTGAAAAGCTCAGGGACGCATTGTTAAGGGTGCTACAGAGTGCACATGTATCCCAGACTATCGATTCGTACCAACTAGGAAAAATGGTTGGTCAAATCTTGTCACATAATGTGATAAGTTTCTCCGAAGGTGAGATTAGCCCAGGTGGGTGTTATTATGTTGATCCTTTGCACATCACAGTGCTTTGTAAGGGCAGCATAGTGGCACGGATCTTAATTGACAACGGGTCGGTGTTAAACGTCTACCCGTTAATCACTTTTGCCAAGCTTGGTCTGGATCAGTCAAAGATCAAGCAAAATGGGAGGATAGTGAGGGCTTTTGACAGCTCTAAGACACACTCCCTAGGGGAGATTGAACTGCCGG
Organism: Buxus sempervirens; assembly: GCA_947561395.2. NCBI lineage: Eukaryota > Viridiplantae > Streptophyta > Magnoliopsida > Buxales > Buxaceae > Buxus > Buxus sempervirens. The sequence goes on from OX387183.1 coordinate 12,705,247, forward strand.
TCACAATTGGACCGAATATTTTCAACATCACGTTTGAAGTGATGGATATTCCAACAGAATTCGACCTGCTCCTAGGGAGGCCGTGGATACACTCGGCTAGAGCAATACCATCAACGCTCCACCAAAGGGTGAAATACATAAAAGGGCAAAGGGTGATAACAGTCCTAGCTAAGAATTTGGTGCCTCCCATTGTGTCACCTGATGTATCCTTGATAAATGTGGACTTAACTGTCGACAAGATTGCGTTTCACTCATTTCAGTTTGAGACGGTCAATTTCATACCTAGGGGGTGTGAGAAAGGAGAAAGAAAAGGGACTACTGCAGAGAAAATGGTAAGGAAAGTGATGGAGAAATACCACTTTCACCCGGGAAAAGGCCTGGGAATTAATTTGCAGGGGATGTTATAGCCAATCAAGGCGAAGAAGCTGGTCCCTCAAGTAGGGTTGGGTTTTAAACCCAGAGGCTGGATAAGGCAGAAGCATGAAGAAGGAGAGAAAAGAAGCAGAGGAAAAATCCCTCATCTAAGGGAAAATTTTCCAAAACCCTCTTGCATTATCCAATTGTCTCCTCCTATAGACCAATCCAAACCTCCATACTGCAACATCAACCCATACCAAAAGCCATCTATTCCGACCCTGCAACCCTATAACCCATCTCTTACGGTTGAAACAATGGGTTGACCTGGGCCACAGCCCGAGCAGCAGGAGGACTTCTCCGAAGAGGTTGGGGATTTCTTCGCCATGACTGAGGGCGATAAGATAGAATCAGATTAGGAGCTGTCGTTCATTGATTGGGCAGTGGTAAAAATTCCAGATGATGTCATATTTGGACTGGGCCCCGTAGTAGAAAAGGGCAGTACCCACCCGGTAATGATGGCATCGGATTCTGGGTTTGAGGAGCAGGCTTGCACAATTTCCCCTGCTCCTGAAAATTTTTTATTGAACAATTGGGAGGAAACTCCCCTTACCTTTGAAGCAGCGTTTGTTTGGAAAACTGACGCGGCTTCCAAAAAAAACTCCAATAGTGGAATGCCATTTCCCTGAAAGTCTTAATGAGCCTTCGTCTTCAGGGGAATTATGTTTAGAAGGCTCACAAAAAACCCAAAAAGATTTTTCTATTTTTTCTAGGAAATTTAATTTTTTCAACAAGGTCCAAACCACTTATGAACCATATAATCAAACTGAATCGGACCAGGTTGAATATGACTTCGACCTTGAGCTCGACTTTGACCTCATGGGGATCGAAGAAGAGACCGAGGTCGAAGAAGAAGATGTTCCAAAAGAAATTGAATATCAATTAGAACGTCATGAAAAGGGGGTCCAACCTAATATCAACTATGGTGAAATGACACAGTTTTTGACTGACTATAAGGATGTGTTCGCTTGGTCGTATCGGGACATGCCGGGGTTGGACACTGACATGGTGGTGCACAAGTTGCCAATTTTGCCAGGGGTTAAGCCAATCAAGCAGAAGCTGAGAAGATTGAAGCCTGAATGGACCTTGAAGGTCAAGGACGAAGTGGTCAAGCAATTCCAAGCAGGATTTCTGGCAGTCTCCACGTACCCCGAGTGGCTCGCAAACATAGTACCAATACCAAAGAAGGACGGGAAAGTCAGAATGTGCGTGGACTACAGAGATCTAAACAAGGCAAGCCCAAAGGATGATTTTCCACTCCCACACATCGACATTCTGGTCGATAATACTGTAGTATATAGCCTGTTCTCGTTCATGGATGGTTTCTCTGGATACAATCAGATCAAAATGGCTAAGGAAGATCAAGAGAAAACAGCGTTTATCACACCTTGGGGCACCTTCCACTATACAGTCATGCCGTTTGGGCTTAAGAACGCTGGGGCAACATACCAGCAAGCCATGACAGCACTATTCCATGACATGATCCACAAGGAGATGGAGGTCTATGTAGATGATATGATTGCCAAATCGTGCAAAGAAGAGGACCACTTGATCAATCTGAAGAAGGTGTTTGATCGACTTAGGAAATACAGTCTACGGCTTAATCCAGCTAAATGCGTCTTTGGGGCTACATTAGGGAAGTTGGTGGGATTTGTAGTAAGCAGTGAGGAATTGAAATTGACCCCGCTAAAGCCAAGGCCATAATTGAAATGACATCACCCAAAACAGAGAAGGAGGTTAGAGGCTTTCTTGGAAGAATCCAATATATAAGCCGGTTCATAGCACAGTTCACAGCTATCTGTGAACCTATTTTCAAGCTTCTAAGGAAAGCTAACCCGACGGTCTGAAATGAGGATTGCCAGTAGGTATTTGATACAATCAAGGAGTATTTACTGAACCCGCCTGTGCTAGTGCCACCAACTCCAGGAAGACCACTGATCCTGTACTTGTCAGTGTTGGAAACGTCGATGGGATGTGTCTTGGGGCAGCATGATGAGACTGGTAGAAAAGAAAGGGCAATTTACTATCTGAGTAAAAAATTCACAGAATATGAAGCCAAGTACTCGCCGCTGGAAAAGACTTGTTGTGCTCTAGTGTGGGCAACTCAAAGGCTAAGGCATTACTTCCTTAGTCACTCCACATTATTGATATCCCGGATTGACCCATTTGTAAGACCCTGATTTTTGGTAAGGTTTTTTTTTATTATTATTAAAATATAGTTGTGTGCTTGTTAACTTAAGTGGATGCGGGAATATGTAGGGTTTCCAATGGGCGAGCATGCATAGGATCAAGGACTTTAAAGAGGTTGTCGAGCGGCAATACGTATGGGCGCGTACAAGGTAAATATACAAAAAGGGAAAGTTAGGTCTTGGTTTATAGAATACTCGTATGAATACTTTTGGCAATACTTTCGTTAGCTGAAGAAGTTGGGTGACTTGGCGATTCACGGCTCTGGTGTGGCGATTAGGGTTTTGCTGAGAAGAACGAGAGCTGCAAATAGCTGCGATCGGATAGTTGGAGTCGGAGATAGAGATTCAGTGGGTTATTTACTCTCGCGAACAGGGGATAGTTCGGCTACCTTGGCATCCTCGCGCGCAGCCGGAAATCGTGATCGGCCGTGGTTGTGGAATAAGCTTTTATTCTGGGATAAGTGTATAAGTGTGAGTAGCATTGATTTACAACTGAGGTTTTGTGTTTATTCGTGAGTTTATTCTGATGCATGAGTGATTTCTGAGTTTTCTGGGTTTTCTGGAATATCAAGAGTCCGAGCATGAGATTGAATTACAACTTGAAATTAAATATGTTTAGATTAAATCCAAAACTGGTTGGGAAGTATTCTGGGAACATTGGGAGTGTATTGGAACAATTACAGACCGAAACAAATCGGCCAGAGATAGAGATCTCGAAATAACAGAGAATCAAAAATCGCAGCAGGTATCTGCCGAGCTGGCGCCCACTCGCGCTCACTTAGGAAGTAGGCGCCCTGTTGGAATTCTATTATCCGCCGAGCTGGCGCCCACTTGGCGCTCAGCTCGCGCTCACTAAAATGTATGCGCGAATCTCGCGCGAAGCCGGCGCCCATCTCGCGCCCTTTTCCCGCTCAGCTCGCGCTCACTTAGCGTCGAGTGAGCGCATAGTCCCATTTCGGCCTGTTTCCTATCCGCCGACTGGCGCTCACTTGCATACCCAATTTAACTTGCCGAAATTGATTCTTGACTGAACCAAGGGGGATTTTGATGTCTTGAAGTTTATACCACTTAACCAATCACTTGTTTGGGAACCTTGGAACCTGCATTACCTATTAAATTCCTAAAGGAAATTCTAGTGGCAAATTCTTAAAGGCTTCTAAGGTTGAGTTTAGGTTATTTGTATGTGTTGTGCTGGATACCAAAACAATGGGAGTTCCTAGTTAGTTTTCCCTTGAATTTAGACACTGTTTTGATTGAGAAATTATTAACTTCTGGTTTCACTTGTTTGGAAAATTCTGAATGTATTGTAAGGTTTTTCTTGGTATAAATAACTGTGTTTTGTATTCAAATGGCATGTGTTGCGGAAATGAGAAAATACTGAAAGTATTTGAGATACTGCTTGGTCCAGAGGGACAGGTGATGAACTGTGATGAGTTATACATGATGTGGAATGAATGGTTTTACTTTGATATTGGAATTGAGATTATACGATGATTTACTGTTTTGGTTTAGCTTGTCCTGGATCCAGATGCTTAAGTTTAGTAATGTAATGTTATTGTTGGTTGTTGAAATTGCATGGCCTTGTGTGTTGCCACGACCGGTGTAGAGCAGCCAGAAACCCTGAGTAGGCCTGGTTGTCAATGCAGAAACCCGGGGAGTAGGCCTGCATTGGATGACGAAACCCTAAGTACACTACAAAAAAAATGTCTTCTTGTGGCACTTACTTGTGGCGTCCAAGAAAAAGAATGCCGCTAAATGCCTCTTAAAAACACGCTCCCGTAAATTGCATTTTGTTTAACAGCGTTTTGATATAAACGCAGCTGAAACCCTATAAGAACCAAAAAAGAGGCGTTTTTGGTCCCACCTCCTTCTCTTTCGCGCCCAAATCCTCTGTAAATCGCACTTCATTTAATAGCGCTTTGGTATAAACGCTGCTGAAAAAATATAGGAAAGAAATCAGAGGCATTTTTTGTCCCACCTCCTTCTCTCTCGCGCCCAAATCCCATCTAATTCGCGCAATCACAATCTCCACTCAAACCGTTCCCCTCTCACTCAATCTCGATCGATAATGTTGGTAAAAAAAACCCTTCAACAAAATCTATGTGATTTTCGAATATCTCCTTTCCAAATCCCATATTGTTCCATATCTTTTGCTGAACCCGCTTCTCTCTTGCTCAAATCCTTCCTTGCGAAGTATATTTTGCCAATCGACTGAAACGCCTTTGATTTATGAAGCTGCTCTTGTTCGTTCAATGGATTTTGGAAACCAGCCGCCATAGTGTATCGTGAGCAACCCACAGGTAAACTCCTCTCTCTCTCTCTCTCTCTCTCTCTCTCTCTCTCTCTCTCTCTCTCTCTCTCTCTCTCTCTCTCTCTCTCTCTCTCTCTCTGCTTGAACTACAAACAATGTAGATGCATAAAGGTTATTTTGGAAGGGATTCTGTTTGATTATTTGCCCCAGTGAACGAACGAACCAAGATTCATTAACCTGATTACTAATTCGTTGATTTTATACAATTTTCTGGCTGTGCTTCCTCCTTACATTTGCTAAACTTGATATAAACTTGTAAATTCCAAGTTTAGTATCAAGTACGGTGGAGTAAATCTTTTTCTATTTGTAAAATGGTAGAATCTAGTTGTCATACTAGGAATAGTTTACATTTCTTGGTTTATCAAAGGTTGTTATTAGTTAGACTACGATTGGTTTTGCCTTTGAGCCTTAGAAGCTGAAATTTCTAGATATTTAATCAAGTAAATATTATGTTACTGTATGCATTTCCAGCTAAAATTGTTTCAGAACTTTGATTGATACAGAAATAAATTCCAATTGAGAAACCTAAAGCAAGTCCTAAATCAACTAAGAAAAACATATTTGAAGCAAATACAACTTAGAACCCACATAGGAATTCAAGATGACAGAAATCCAGCAACTGTATTTTCAAACATCAAACGAAGAGAATTATTATGTTAGATTTCAGCCATGTATTTAACTTGGATGTAAAAAAGATGCAATCTGAAAATACTGGTTAAATTAAGAAGCATTAAAAAGATGAAGAAAAGGAATATAACTTCATGGACAGTTGGAAAGAATTTACTTCTATTATGTTTTCTTTTATGTTCATCAGATGTTATCAAGGAAGAAAACTGGTAGTAAATTGTTTTTGCAACCTACATTGTGATAAGGCATTCAATATCTTCTCACAGACTTATAATAACTTCCAAGATACATTGAAGCTTGTTTGTTCTTGAACAAAACAAGATTGCTAACTTGCAATACTTGTATTTCAAGGAGTATCTATTTGTTGTACCTTTGTGAACAAAATTCTGCAGCCCAATACCACTGGCTTGATTTGACAAGAACCCAAAAACAATAAGTATATAATGTAATTGAAGTCTGACAATTAGTAGCATGCATATGAAAAAAAAAATCTATTTAATACCCAGAAAATTATTAATTGGCTGATAATGTTCACAACCTCTATTACGAGGCAACAAGCATGATCTCGAGTCTGGCATGATTAATGAGTCACACCCGTCAATGGCTCAGTAATAACATGGTGAACAAGAATAAATGAAACTTGGATAGCTTTTATCTTTAATTGATGGCACAATTGTTGACTTGACAAAATATAGAAGTACAGGAAAAAAATTTAAAACAAGTCTAAGTAAAAAATTTAAAGCAATAAAGCTCAATTTAAATTAGTATCTATCTTTGGTTTCCAGCAAAAATTTGTTAATGAATACTTTTGTTTAAAAATATCCACTTCTGAATAAAACAGAGGAAATCTGAAGTAATTATCTAATAAATAATGGTATTATCATTGGTACATTGTCATGCCTATAGGATTGGCATGACAATGTACCAATAAATAATGCCTATAGGATTGGCATGATCTAATAAATAATGGTATTATCATTGGTACATTCTCCTTCTATATAGGATTGGCCATAAGATGCTAGTGGACTTTTTTATTGGTCATTAAATTTTCCAATAATTTCATAGTTATGTACCTCATGGAGAAACACTCAAAAACTATTGTCTACCTACAGCCACTTAGGTGAGGTAACGATGTCAATCACCCATTATCAATTAACATCTACAATTTTGATTGTTAATAATGATCTATTGTTCATGGTTATGACCTAGAGGTAAAATTGGTTATCTCACCCCATATGATCATGTTGAATGAATTTTTGAGTGCATGAATTTGTTTCTAACAATGGGTGTCCTTTTCACTTACCGAATCTGATATAAAACTTGTTTCCATTGATATTCCATCCCCAATCTAAATGCTGGAGATGAACCTCTTGAATTCCTATTCTAAAAATGAAACTGGAAAGATAATTCATCGAAGAGATGGTCTCTTCATTGTATGGTCTATTTTCATCTTTAGGACATGCAATTTCTTTTCATTTCTTTATTTTCATTCAGCACCTGGCACCAAGGTTCTAGTATATTAAGTATGGCTGCAACATAAGTGGCCATTATGGAATTCCAACAGTAGTTAGTTCTCATTTGCTTCTGAATGATGAAAAAATACATGAATGTGAAATCCAATAACAAAAATAAAGCAAAACAAAAAGATAAGAGAACAGGGGAACTCTATTGATACCCTGTGGAAAATCTATATTAGCAAACCTGAGCGTTTGGTCCCAACATGTTTGTTAAGATATATTGTTTCACCATCTTGTGGAACTCATTAGAATCACTCATAGCAACCATACACTGATCACAAGTGAGTATTTGCAATGCTTTTGAAAGCTTTCTTATTGAGATGGATGAGTATCTAGTCACCATTGCCTGCAACAAGGAAGCTTAGGAGCTTTAAGCATTTTGTTGCACAATCCATGTGGTGAAAAGAAATTATTCTGATAATAATAACTAAGCTTCTAGTTTAAACTCTAAAAAATACAAGCCATGACACAGTTGGATACTCAATAGCCAACTCATTATATGCCAATTTAGTACACATAATTGCAGAAATTCTAGAGACAGTACCAACAATTTTCAGCAAAGGCATGAGTCAAAATGACTCAAGGCCAAAATCCTCACGAAGAAACTGATTTGTTATGTATTGATCATAAAGGGGATACAAGATATTAGTCAACAACCAGCATGAAAAACAGAGGTTGGTATGCTGTACTATACAATGAACTGTTTATTGGACACTCCAAATCATTTTAGTCAGAAATCAATATGTAATTTGAGAATCATTGCTACAAACAGTAGCATTTATAAAATTCTTTTATTTTCTTCAGCAATTCCATTCACAAGCAAATCACTGGAGATTTTTGGTTTTCATGGTTTCCTTTGTGATAATCTGTCCTCAATTGATTACCAAGTGGAAAAAAAAACATATTAAAGTACTTACTGCAATAATAGGACAAAAAGCTTATAATAGCACTTTTGAGTGATTTGCTTTAATTTATGTATTCAAGTACACTCTATTTGGCAAGAGAAATGGTAAAGGAAAATATTTGAAACAAGGCTGAACTTTTGAACTGTTGTCCTGAGAACATGACATTGACTAGCATCTATGAGACAGGAAAAAAATATTTCTTAGGAAGACTAATAGTGTCTTAAACCATTAACATAGGCTGTAGTAACAATGTGAGCAACATCAATTCTGCAACCACTTTGGGGATCGTAGAGGGGGAGTTGATTCTACATACATTAGTAGTCATAAACTACTTGCTATATTAGTATTCAATCTAGACATGCTCTATTATAGAGCATATGAGTAATTTAGATAATAACATATTTTATTTGTTGTTTTAGACCTTTTTCAGAAGAATAAAAAAAGGTGTACATCCAATTTGGTCAATTGATTGAACAATAGTAAACACCTCCAGTTTAGCTCATCTTTTTTCCAAAAGGTAATGTATGAGCATCCAATAAGTTCTGTAAAATTAAGAAAGGAATATCTGCACTTAAGTTGACCATTATGTAAGTTTTTTCACCATCCCATGCGTTTGGCTTCCAAGCCAAAGAAGTAAACATGTCTAACCACAAGTGTTTGGCTTCCATCTCAAGATCTTCATATCACAAAACTTCATAAATACCATGTCTAACCACATGTACATTTTAACTGTACCTGCACTCTGATAAGGTTTTAAAATTTTTTCCCAACACCATTGAATCAATGAATGCTGATTATGTATATAGTTTAACTGCAGCATGAGAATGATCTTCGCTTATTTATACTGGTGATTATATATTGCTATTTATTTGTTAACATACACTTATGTTGATTTTATATAACAATATGCAGGTTATAGAGAAAGATGGTTCTGACTTACGTGCTTCTCAAACTCAACCTTCGGATAAATAAGCGAAGATGGAAGTAGTTGATGGACTTTGTCTTGGATGTTTTTTGATCTTTTTCCTTTAAATTTGTAGTGGGAACATGTAATTAATACATTTATGTGTATGTTTTTTTACTTGTTTATTTTATGAGGATGACTTTTTTGTGGTTAAATTAAAGTTAAAATATATGAAATTGATGATTTCTTTGTTGAAATGTGTATGGATGTAAATTTATTATTTTATTATATATTACAGGACTCGACAAGTGTCAAAAAATTGCTACAAAGCATAGATGGAATTTTTAGTAGCGTTTTTTTGAAATGTTTCTATTTATTTATTACAATCAACGGCGTTTGGATAAAAGCCCCTAAAAACATGATGTTAAATTTAGCGGCATTTTGAAACCGCCTCAAAATTTGGCTTATTCATCTTTTGCGGCGTTTTCAAAATGCCGTAAATGGAACAAATTGACGTTTTTTCCTGCAAAAATCCCTTTTTAGTGGTGTTTATAAACTGCCGCAAAATAACTATATTAACCGGCATTTTGTAAAAAACGCCGATGATTAAACAATCCTTATACCGACATTTTACACGAAACGCCACTACAAGTGCCGCTATATGAATCAGCGACACCTGAATTACCAACATTTGTGCAAACGCTGGTAATGTTATTAGCAGCGTTTTTTTCACTTTTAGCGGCATTTTACAAACGCCGCTAAAAGGTTGATTGTTTGTAGTGGTAGGCCGTCATTTCAGAGTTTCCGAAACCCTGAGTAGGCCGGAACTGTGTACATGGAGGTGTGGAGTGTCTACTTGGCATGTTTAATTTATCAACTAAACGATAGTCATGACATTGACCAATCGATGTGTTGCCGTGCTTAACTGAGATGTGATTTGACTGATGAAATGGGTTTTGGTTTGAACTTGAAATTGATGTTAGTTGTTTAACCGTATGGAATGTTTGTCGATGCATAGTTTTGAATTGTGATTAACTATTTCTGCATGCATGTGCTACTCGCTGAGATATTCGTATCTCACTCTGTTGTTTTGTTTTGCTTTCAGATACTCGTGGTGAGGCGACTACTGGGGTAGATCCGTCTGAGGCTTATAGGGAGGAAGATTACTATTACCTTCCTTAGACTTGTAGGTTGTCTTGTTCCGAATTTGAGTAATTTGAATATTTGAGGTGTATTAAAGTCTATTTGGGGTTGAAACATATGATTCTAGTTAAGTTCTAAATGTTACATTCTTGGATAAATCAAATTGTGCACTCTGACAGGTTATAGTTAGATGATTATCCAGCGATCATAATTGATTAACAATCCTTGCCTAACCTCCGTGAGATGTGTTATATCTTTATTGAACAACACGGATCCGGGGCGTTACACCATTGAAGTATCTATTTGAGAAACCGGCATTAACTGGCAGAACGGCAAAGTGGCAACTACTACTATCTGAGTTTGACCTCACGTACATCACTCAGAAGGCGATAAAGGGTTAAGCCATTGCTGATCACCTGGCTGCACATCCTTTGCCAGAATACCAACATTTGAAGACCAACTTTCCGGATGAGGCAATTCTGTTTACTGAAGAAGAGGACATTGAGAGTTCTTGGTAGATGTTCTTCGATAGGGCCGCCAACATGAATGGAAATGGAATAGGGGCAGTCTTGGTCAAACCAGATGATTCACACATCCTAATCGCAGTGAAGCTAAGATTCCAGTGCACCAATAATATTACAGAGTATGAAGCATGTATAATTGGGTTGCAAGCTGCCATAGATCATGAAGTGGAGGAACTTGACGTATACGAAGATTCGAGTCTTATCATCTTCCAAACAACTGGTGAATAGAAAACCAAGGATCACAAACTGATCCCCTATCACCAGTATTTGGAAGAAATAAGCACAAACTTTACTCTAATTTCCTTCAACTATATACCAAGGGCCAAGAATCAGTTTGCGGATGCTCTAGCAACATTGGCTTCAATGGTCAGCATGCCAAAAGGGGTAGACATCAAACCACTGGAAATTGAAGTCAGAGATGAGCCTGCTTATTGTCTTGTTCTAGAGGGAACACCAGAAGAAGAAGCACCATGGTTTCAAGACATAAAATGTTTCTTAAACAATCAGAGTTTGCCGAAAATTCCACTTCTACCGAGAAAAGGATGATACAGAGATTAGCCGGTCAATTCCTACTAAGTGGTGGACATTTGTACAAGAGATCACATAATGACATTCTGCTCAGGTGTGTATCTAAGGCTGAGTCAGAAAGGTTGATTGAGACTATACATGGAGGAGTTTGTGGACCCCATATGAACGGGCACATGCTTGCAAAGAAGATCCTGCGGTTGGGATACTACTGGTTGACCATGGAGCATGATTACTGTATACATGTCAGGAGGTGTCACCAATGTCAGATATATGCAGACAACAAGCATGCACCCCCAAGTGCGTTGTACAACATGACATCCCCATGGCTCTTTTCCATGTGCGGCATAGATGTCATCGGCATGATTTCCCCTAAGGCATCGAACGAACACAGATTCATCTTGGTAGCGATCGATTATTTCGCTAAGTGGGTTGAAGCGGCTTCGTATGCAAATATCATGAGCTACCATGTTATTAAATTTTTTAAGCACAATATAATTTGTTGCTATGGACTACCAAGTGCCATAGTATCATACAACGCTTCAAATATTAAGAACAATGACATGAAGAAGATGTGTGAGCAATTCCAGATCACCCACCACAAGTCGGCTCCATACAGGCCAAAGATGAATGGGGTAGTAGAAGCAGCAAACAAGAACATAAAGAAAATCATTCAGAAAATGGTAGTGAGTTACAAGGATTGGCATGAAATGCTACCACTTGCTCTACATGCCTACAGAACCTCAATCCGTAGTTCAACTGGGGCAACCCCGTATTCCCTAGTCTATGGGATGGAAGCAGTTTTGCCAGTGGAAGTAAAAATCCCATCACTTAGAGTGCTCATGGAAGCTGAATTGGAAGAAGCCGAATGGATACAATCAAGATATGATCAACTCAACCTGATAGAAGAGAAGCGTTTAAAGGCGCTTTGTCATGGCCAATTGTACCAGAGGAGAATGGCCCGGGCCTACAATAAGAAGGTGAAGCCCAGAACTTTCCAAGAAAGAAACTTGGTGCTAAAGAAAATCTTACCATTTTTGGAAGATCCTTGTGGTAAGTTCAAGCCGAATTGGGAAGGGCCTTATGTTGTCAAGAAGGTCCTGTCAGGGGGTGCGCTCATCTTGACAGAAATAGATGGGATAGATTTTCCTGAGCCAATTAACTCTGATGCAGTAAAAAGGTATTATCCTTGAGTGAACATTACTAGGAAATGATCCGAGGCCATTTTTCTTTATTTCCCTCAAATTCCAATCCCTAGTCTAGCCAAGTTGAGCCGGTTCATTTCCTTGATAAACCTAAACCGGACTTACAGTCTTATATTGGGGCAAAACAAATTGGGGCAAGGCCAATTGGGGCAAAAATAAGGAAAAAAGAAAAAAAGAGAGAAAAAGCAAAGAAAAATGGCAAATGAAAGCCAAGTGTGAAAAGAGATGCAAAGAATGCAAATTGGGAAAAAAGGGTTAGATTCATCATGACTGTAAGTCCCATTAACCTATTTCCACATTTGAAAAGTTTTGAGCCTTTAATACCGTTTCTTTCATAAACCGAGCCTAGCCTTTGTTTCGTCCTATTTCTAAGCCCTCGGTGATCTTAGTATGTTCATTCAAATTTCAGAGTAAAATTGGTGATGACGGAATGCAGAAGCCGGCCCTAGTGAAAACCGTAACTGGCACTAGGGGCAATATTGGCAAAGAAAAAAAAAGAATAAAAAGGAAAATCAGTGGTTGAGTTGATCATAGCTTGAAGTAAAATCAGCATAAATATTGAGACTGAGCAGATCGAGAATAACAGGGATCGAACATGAAGGAAAAGCCATTTGGGGATGACTCTAAAGGTCCTGAGATGGATGGCTTTGATCCCTCATTATTATTTGGATTACCCTTTTCATTATCTAACCTGGTTTTAATTCCTTTAATTATGGGTGATTAAGTGCATGGACCAAATTTCAAAAAAAAAGAAAAAAAAGAAAAACTATACTTTGGCCAATGATGAGAAATCAAATACTTTTCATAAAACCTTTGTTTTTACAAGCATCTGAAAATTCTGAGGCCAATAATATAAAAACTTATTTTTGAATAAAATCCTTTGTCTTTCCACTATTGGAGTTTGCTTTGATACAAAGGTATGAAAAAAAAATAAAAAAATGTGCAGGAAAGAAGGCTAGTCTCTGTCTCCTAGCCGCTCCTCAAGCTCCCGAATCCGAACTGCCTAAGCTGCAATCACTCCAGAAGCCCCCTCTGCAGCGGGATCACTCAAGAAGGAAATGACCTCATCTGAAAGGGTATGCCTGATCCTCATGCACCTAAGGTTGGCTAAAGCATCCTAGTGCTTCTGCCGCAGTTCTCGGACTACAAAGCGGCAAGCCTGCCTCTGCTCCTCAAGTTGCTTTTCCACAGCAAGATGGCGGGATACCTGCTCTGCAAGTTGCCTCTCCATGTCAAGGCCCCATATCCTAAGCTCCTAGGCCTCTCGTACCCATATCTGCTGAAGTCGCTTGTGAGAAGCTCTCTCAGACTCCAGGATGTCTGCATAAGTAGGAGCCAAAACTGCAGGAGGATCTTCAGGTACTGGAGCCTGACTCTGTGTCTACTCCCTAATCCAGAAGAGATAGTCCTTCACATGGGACTCTGAGAAGACCGGGCTCCGCATGAAACGAACATAGGACCACTCCCTCATCAACCAAGCGTTCAGCTTCATGGTAGTCGGTGAAAGTGGCCCAAGATGGTCCTCATATCCACTTGGGATTATAATCCCCTGAGTCACCCTGAACTAACGAAGAACCCACAAAGGGAGGTAAAGCACAGCATGCCCCAAAAGCTTCTCAGTCAGAAAAGACTTAGACAAAGTCAAAAGGGTGTTAGAATCCCCTAAATCCTTCTTCCCTATACCCAAGAAAGTAGAAGCCTCTTTCTTGTAACTAGGCTTAAGGGGTGGGTTCACTACCTTCTCTGCAAACCTCAAGCCCAGGATGGTCTCAACCTCTTCAGCGGTGGGGGTCATCTCGTGGTTTCCAAAACAAAAAAAGGTTTAGGTCAGGTACCCAGTGGCCAATCATGGCTTCAATAATTTCCCACTTGAATGGAATGGAAGGGATGAGCAAAGTGTGGCCTAAATGAACAGAATCCCATCTGATCTCTTCATCAAGGGTCATGGAGTTGACCCACCTAGTGTAGAATGAATCTGCAAGGCTATATCTAGTGAGATTAGGGGGTTTTGCTCTAAAAGGTTGTTTTGCAGGGGAGGCTGCATGGACAGACAATGGTAGGGCAGAAGATGATCTGGAATCCATTGGAGGTGATGGAAGCAAGCTAAGAATCAATGGGAGGAAGAAAAAGGCGAAAAAGAGGGTTTCTAAACTCAAAAACTCGTAAAAAAATACGCAAATCCCGAGGCTGGTTGCATTTATATCATTTTTTTAATGTATCCGATATATCAGATCGGATACAAAAGAGTCTCTTCATATCTGATGAAATATGTCAGATACAAGGGGATGTTAATGTATCCGACATATTATATCAGATACAAAGAAGTTATAATGTATCCGATCTTATATGTCGGATACAAAGAAAAAGGCAAAAAAAAGAGAAAATGGAGAAAAATCGGAATTTTTTACCTGTTTCACCTGTGTACAAGTTATAATTGTATGAAATTGAAAAGAAAATAGAGCCAGACAAAAGAGAATAAATAAAAAAAGTTTTTTCATATATAAACAAGTCTTTTTGTACAATGATAATGAAAAAAATGAAAATCCTAATCTACTACTGCTGTGCAGGATCACCTCGCGTCCTCTACCACGCGCTCTGCTGCCTCTACCCCGAGATGGTTGATGACTAAAGACGTGGGAAATGATACGCGCGACGGCATGGCGAGGCATCCAACCCACAATGGACTAAATTTGATACTCCAAGCAGTAGTCCAAGAGGTCTGAAGGTGGATCAGGAGCAGAATCTAGGGAGGAAGCCCTGGGCTCAGCAGGAAGAGGCTCAACTGGACCCTCAGCCATAGCAGTCTCCGCTTCCGTAGCTCCAGAAGGCCCGTCAGTATCAGAAGAAGGGCCAGGAACAGAAATATCTAGGTCAATGGGAATAAAATCAGAAATGGAAGCGTCAAAATAAACCAAGGAGAGGAAACTAAAGAAAACTTACCAGGGACCTCAGGAGCAGGATCAGGAGCCGCTACAGGAGACGAGGTGCTAGCAGGATCTGCAGGAGCCCCGGGATCCACAGGAGTGGCAAATACAGGAGATGCGACTGGATCAGGGTCAGCAGCAGGGATGTCCTCTGGCTCAGGAACCGCCACTGGAGAGGAGGGGCCCACGGGATCAGCTACAGCAGCAGCTACAACCGGGTCAGCAGCTGGGGCGTCCTCAGGATCAGCAGCCTGAACCGAAGATGGATCAGGAACAAGAAAATCGGGCTCAAAGGCATCGTCCTGATCTAGGACTAGGCCCTGCAAAAGCCAAAACAGTTTATATCAGAATAACAAAAACATGGAAATGAAAGAGATAAAATTGTAAAGAATCAGATACCTGTCTAGCCTGAAGCTCGGCAACCAGAGCCTCCAGCTCTCTGATCCGAGCATCCCTCTGGGCCACGACCGCGTCATGCTCTACGATCATATCATCGATCGCGGCCCCCTGGCTCTGGAACCAGTCCTGCAAAGCATTCAGCTCATGTACCTGCCAATAAGAACAGAATTAGGGTCATAAATACAGAGTTGAAGGAAATCAAATGAAAAGATGAAGATCACAAATCTCACAGTATCATCATGGACCCGGATATAGATCCCGCCGATCTCTGTCACTCCAGTACGGGTGGGTCGATCCATCAAGCATCCAATGGATACTCTCTGGATCCACTCGTCATAATCCCTAGCTACTGTGAGCCCCTCTGCCTCCTGATAATGATCAAACTGATCAACATCAAAACCAGGCAGGAGTGTGTTAGGACCCATAGGAGGAGGGGGAACTGGGATACGAAGTGTGCCTGTATGCTGATAGTACAGGCGCTCTCCTAAATACATCACCCTACCAAGCCTCCCAAGGAAGCACTGGTAGGGCTGACGTCGGAGATCTCTATCAAAAGCATCCTGTACTATCATCTCACGAGCCACCCCAATATCCACGTCATCAAAGCGTGCCAAGATGAGCTGCAAAGAAGAAAAAAATGGTCAGATACAGTCAAGGTACAGGAAAAGAAATAAAAGGGAAAGGGACAAAGAATTTACATCGGATCGTCAGGCATGGTCCAAGTGAACCAGAACAGTGCGGGGCTGACTCCTATCTGCGTCTCGGACCTGGGCTGACCACCGCAAGGCAACGAGGAACTCCGCGACACCAGGCACTGGGGATGGTCGGAAGAAAGTCATGTAGGTGTACATAAACACCTGGCAAAAGAAAAATCAGTCAGGGATAAAGAAGATATAGCCTAAGGAATAAGACAAGATAGATGAATTTAGTACCTACAGAATCTGCCAGAAGAACCGGCAGCTAACTCCATCACCTCTCGGAGTGGCCAGGCCCCGAACTACTCGGCACAGCCCGGCCAAGATAGTCCCATATATGAGCCGACCCCATGCTAACTGGCGGGTCTGATGGAGATCTCTCAGAGCATCCAAAAAGAGGGGACTAACACTAGTCGTGTCCTCTTGAAAGAAGCATCTCCCGAGAATCAGCAGAAACACATGTCGGAAGATGGGTACAAAGGCTGCATCCTCCACAGTAATGGTCGCATGTCTCCCCGCATAATGCCGAGTAAGGCTCTCCCATAGCCAGCTAATGGAGATATGACCACTCCGCCCGTCCCAAGTAGCATGAGGCAGGTCCTGATAGCCCAAGAGAAGGCCAATGTCCGCCACTAAAGGCCGATCCAAAACAATAGTCCGCCCCATCAGAGGAATGCCGGTGATCATCACAAAATCAGAAGGACGGATCCCCAGCTCCACATCTTACAGATGGAATGACTGCGTCTCTGGAAAATATCGCTCCATCATAGCAAAGATGAGGGGACGATCGGCTCAGAATGAAGGGATGCTGAGAAAATAATCTAGGTGGATACAGAAGAGGCACATCGGCCTGGATGCACATGGAGGGGTGGCTATCCAAACCACTAAGGAGCTCTGTATCATGAACAGATGCTTTCAGCTCCGCAGAGATCCCTAGGCGTAAGGCTACAACAGCACCCTCCTGGCCTGAAGCTCCGGCCTGACCTCAGCCCCTCTCTCCTACTCGGCCTCGGCCCCTCTCACCAACTCGGCCTCCGCCTCTCTCTCGGCCTCTACCGCGACCTCGAGCAGGAGCCACAACAAGCTAAAAATAGAAATGAATAAGCGAAGTCGATTTCAAGGGAAGCAAGAAAAGAAAGAAAGAATTGGGAAGCCTACCTCAGCAAAGCCCTCGGTAGAGCTCTCTCTGAAATCATCTAACGGCTCTGATAGGGTGGCGCTAGAACTTGCCTCTGTCCGAGCCCACGAAGTGGAGGCTGATCAGCAGGGTCAGCCTCCTCTCGAACATGGGAACGACTCCTAGCCATCTACAAGCAACAGGGAAGTGTTTTATGAATTTCAGTTCAAATTTATCAGAAATTTTACCTTGCTTTTGGCCTAGGTTTCAGCTCTAGTTCATCAGGGATCTTAGCGGACTTTTTCAAAATTATCATGAATTGTGTCTCGAGGGAATTTTATCTCATTTGGGAAAGGACGGATATTTCTGTTTTCTAATTCTAAAACATTTTTTCCTAACCGTAAAAGATTCCTACAAAGCTTAATATTTCCTAATATTTTGTGATTTCAGGATATGGGAAAATTGAGGGCCAAAGGATCAAAAACAGGAAGTGCAGACAGAGCGGCAGAAATTCAAATTGGCAAGCCATTGAAAAATTTTTTACAACAGTGTATCAAAAGTGGGCAGTCCACCACCAATAATTCATCAAAAGCTTTGGTAGAATTGGAAAATCATGCCATCACCAGCGATGCAAAAGCAAAGTAAAAAAGGGCATGCAATCAGCAATTCAATAAATACCACCATCAGTCAGTGTGAAAGAACCACACCTCAGGAAAGGGCAAGATCAATTGGAAAGTCAAAGCAAATTTCAGGAAAATAGACATGGCATCAAGTCTGAAAAATTCTATCATCGGCAATATTGGAAATGCAAAATCATGCAGTGGATAATTAAGTTGGGAATTAGCACAAGAACAGTGAGGAAATATCACTAGCAGGCCAATCTTAAAGAATTGCAGCAAATTGGAGATCAAAGCTTGTTCTAGCATGTAATCAGAAAAGTCTAACATGCAATCAGAAAATAAAGCATGCGATCAGAAAATCAACAATCAAGAGAACCAAAGCCTGAGAAGTATACACAACATGCAATCAATAAATCGAGTTCAGCACGGCAGCACCAAGCTACAAGAGAGAATTGACATATTTAAGGCATCTAAAATTTTGCAGGTGTTCTCAAGTAAATGCTAACAGTATTTGGCTAAAATTCTAACAGAAGACATGGTAAGCATCAATTATCGAAAGGAAAAAAAACTTACTTGAAATCAGGTGGAATTTGGTATTACCGAAGGATTGCTTACTGCCACTGTTAGAGTGGAAACCGAAGCTTGATGGTAGAGGATGGTGAGTAGAGCTCGGGCAATTGCCGAAGGTTGGCACTCCAATGCCGAGTGGTGAAATCGCCGGAAATCATAAAAAAAAGAAAGGAAACCGAGCTAGGGCTCGACCACTGCTGTGAATGGGTGATCGCCGGAGTGTTTCCAGAGTCAATAGCTATCAACGGCAACAACAGAAGTCGATGGAGCCAGTAAAAGTCGCCGGAGGAAAAGAAGGTCAACAATCGGCACAAGAGAGGATGTCTGTGGCCGGGGTTTGCGATCGGAGAAGAAAGAAAGGAAGAGGAAAAGTCGCGGTCGCGCGCGACTTATATAACATAGTGTATCCGACATACCATGTCGGATACAAGAGAGACTCTTCTTATCTGACGAGCTACGTCGGATACAAAAGAAAAACAGAAAAAAAAAAGAAAAAAAAAAAGAAAAAGAAAGGAAAAAAGGAAAAAAGAAAAAAAAAGAGAAAAAGAAGGAAAAGAAAAAAAAAAGAAGAAGAAAAAAAAGGAGAAAAAAAGAAAGAAAAGAAAATAAAAAAATAAAAAAATGTGCTACAAAGTCTGCTATTTTCACAAAAAACCCTATTTTTGCCTTAAAATCCACGTCATAGCCACGAGAGCTCAGTGGAATTTGGGACAACTTGGGGAAATGTGGTGGTCAAGAGGGAAGTATTCATTCAATTTTTAACTTGGTCTGATAAAAAAAGCAGTTTTCAAAAAATCTTATTTTTGGCTTAAAATCCACTTCATAGCCACGAGAGCTCAGTGGAATTTAAGACCTCTTAGAGAGATGCCCCCTTAAAGTTAGGGCTTTTTGGCAAATCTTCACCCAAAATTTATTTTGCAAAATTGTATTGAACCAAGCAAATCTTGGTTAAGGGAGTGCAATTTGGGCTTGTTTAATCTTTGCAGCTCATTACTTCACAACTCCCGCAAAGAGGGGCAATTATAGACACCCCAAATTGCACAGTAAAAATGATGAATAATTGGAAAAAATCATTATCTCCTTTGAAACCAACACAAAATTTAAGAAATATGTATTTCTTCTTGTATCCGACAACTCAGGTCGGATACAAGCGTATCCCTTTATATCGGACATAAGTTGTCGGATACAAGCAGGCCTTAATGTATCCGACATCATATGTCGGATACATATAGATGCTTGTGTATCCGACCTGATATGTCTGATACATGATTTTTGCTCAAAATTAGGGATTTTCGAGAATTTTCACTTTTTACCATCATATCCTTTATTAAATGAGTGGAAATCTCGGAAATAGCCTTAGGGTTAAGGTTGGTGGGCTCTAGACATATGTGTCTACCATCATGCAAAACCCTTACCCTAGCCTTTGCCTATAAATAGGAGGCTCCTCCTTAAGCAAATGGACATTAACTCTTGCCAAGAACTTTTGCCAAGAAGTTGGAGATCAAAGAGCTCCAAGTGAAGAGGAAAACCGCTGCAGTCTTACTTCTAGAAGCCCAGGTAAGCCTCAACCCTCTCTTTATTTTTCTATTCTTACTTTCTAGATCTAGATCTCTTCTTCTACCTTTCTGTAGAATAAGGCCTCTTCTATGTGTGTGAAAAACCTTCCTCTACTCAAAGTACCTCGAGACTCCCCCTAGCCGTAAAACGTGAAGGCAGGATCAAGGGGAAACGAGACTGAGGATTGATCCTAATATTAGAACCTTGTTGGAATAAGCCTTGTGATTCTATGAAAACCTTTTCATATTCAAAGTACCTCAAGAATATCTTGAAGAACCGTTAAACAGGGAGAGAGAACTAAGGGAAACGATAATGGAACGGAACCCTAGGTTGTTTTAGAACCCCATTTGATTGATATGAATGCATGCTATATGTTGTTGTATTATTGAAAAATGGATTATTACATAGCACTTGTTTTGTTGGATTTGGCTCGTATTTTGGATCTATTGCCGTCATTGTGGTAGATCTGGAATAAATAGCCCCAAACAATTCTGGGATGTTTCTTATTGATTTTCAACATGATTTCAAGCAAGTATTGAAGACCTCTAGGTCTAACCTCTCGGTTTTGGGCACTTTTGCTCAATTTTGGGGTTTTTGGCATATTCTTTCCAATCGAAGAGAATGGTGAGCCAAACCTGTGTCCCATTTCTTCCTAGAGGTTCTTCAATATCTTTTCAAAATGGTTTTGATTTGTCTTGCACGGATCACACACCTCTTATCACTGCTTTGAGTTGATTTTCTTTAAAAAAGGCTTAACTTGACAGCAACTGTACCCCAACTTCGGACACTCGTAACTTCATCGTCCGGATGAATTTGGAGTGATTCAAGAGCCATGGGAAAGGTGAGGCTGTCTAGTTTATGCCTGCAAATTTTCATGAATTTCTATAAAGCAGATTTTGGACACCTCTCTGTCGAAGTTGATAGGTCATTTCAAGTCTGATTACAAAACTTATTACTTCGACTGAGCGCCATGTGTTCGTTTTAAGTCCGATTTGAGTGATTCTTGTTTATGAATTTTCCTTTAGAAGTCTAGTTTCAAATCCGGTTAGTTTCATAATTTTTTGACTCCATTTGTGTCTTGAGTAACAGATTTACTCAGAACTGCTCAACAGCACTTTTTTGGGTAAATCTGTGATCTTCGGGGCCTGTTCGGGAGGTCACCCAAGGCGTATCCGAATGAATTTTTGTATGAGGATAGTTTCATCTGAAATATGACCATACATACTTCATTCACACCAAATTTCATGGATTTATACGAAGCCGACTTTTCTAAATGATTTTCCATACTTGCCCACTTGTTACTTTTAATTATCTCCAGCAGCAGATTTCAAAGGAGAATAACTCCTAGGATTTTAACCGGAATAGATTGAAATTTTGCATGAGTCTTCTATCTATCATAATCTTTCAAATGAATTTGGTTTTATTCAATTTAAATTAGATTTGAATGATTTCAAGACAAATGGTTCTTGCTTTTACCGAATTTTCCAGATTTGACTCAACTTGGTTTTATGCAATGTTTGCTTTGATCTCCATCTATTGGTGATATTCCAGAAGTGATATTGACATAAAAGAGGATCTGGAATTCATTTAGATTTCTCATGTGAAAATATCACATATTTGTTTAATCCTTTTTTCAAGGTTTTTAATGATTTTAGCAAGCTTTCTTATTTTTTAGCATGAACAACACTTGGCAACCACCTTGTGTGGGTGAATGGGGGTGCCTAACACCTTCCCCCATTCATAATCTAATCCCCTTACCCATCTCTGGATTTTATTTTCAAGTAGAGTTATTTTTACTCTAGTATTTGCCTTTTAGCTCTTTTTGCTTATTTTTGAATCTTTTGGTGTCCATTCACAACTTAAAAAACTGAATGGTAGTGACTCTCCCATATTTATGTTGAGCCCATGTGTTGACGGAGGGGGAATCATCCCAGGTGATTTTTCCATGTCTCACAATAAAACAGCTGAAATTAAGTCAAACGATTACAGTGGTTTCACGGCAGGAACCCTAGAAGAAGGAATCCAAAATTAAATTCCAAAAGAAAAAAAAAAAAGGTAGATAGAGTTTTGCATTGCGAGTTTTGAGCCCTTACAATCCAGAGGATAATTGGTGATTTGCCCTGGAAGATCATGTGCCTTTGTCCGAACATAGTGTTCCATGTGAATCTGAACTTTTCTAGATCTGAAACACGTAGCCATTTCTATCTCAGATTAATTGGTGAACACAGTAAATAAAATGGAACTCATTTTCAAATGCAACAAAAAAACTATTGATCTCAGCACATTTAGCGCCACAGAGCCATACCATCAAGTGAATTTTGGTAATCCGAGTTTTCAAAATCACTAGAAGCAGAACTTTATTTGAATCTAAAAGCAAGAATCACAGAGAAATTCTAGAGAGACAGCACCCTCCAGGATCCGAAGAAATGCTTCCATCAAGCTGCAATGCTCGATCTGCTTCCTCTTCAAACGCTCTCTAAGATATTCGCTCTTCAGATTTGCAATGCCTCTCAACATCTCTCTTTCCTGAGAAGGAAAAGGAAGCAGAGAAGATAGATGAGGATTAACAGAAAAGCGTAATCGAGAAACGAGATGTTAAACCTACTGAATATCTAAAATTTGACCTCATCTTCATTACCTGTTGGCTTCAGGAAACGATTTTGGAGCGATTTCAATGATGAAAGCATCAATGCCGCGTTGGCAAAGTGAAGAGCAGTTTGCAATTTCATCGTTGAATTTGAGAGAGAGAGAGAGAGAGAGAGAGAGAGAGAGAGAGAGAGAGAGAGAGAGAGAGAGAGAGAGAGAGAGAGAGAGAGAGAGAGAGAGGGAGAGGAGTTCAATTTAAAAAGACAAAATGGGGAAAAATGAGAAAGACAATAGAACTTTTAGCAGCGGTCTTTAAAAGACCGTTGCTAAAAGTGCTTTAAGCCCCGCCACTAATGCTAAAAGTGCTTTAAGCCTCGCTACTAATCCCTAATTTTTTTGTAGTGAGTGTTCATCTTACACATACATTGCTCTTCTTTGTAGCCTAAAATTCTGATCCATGACACTTTCAAAGCACCTCTCGACTTAAGCTCTCAAAACTCTAATCTTCTTTATAACATGTTCATCTATATTCCCCTATTTGTTTGCTTTTAGGATTTATTTGATGTTCATTTCTTTCTTACCATTACCTCACTTGTACAATTATTTCTGATAATTTTACTTAACATATAATTCATCTTGACTTATTTTAAAACCTTTTTATTTCAAAGTATCCATTTATAGCTCTAGATTCTAGTTTTGAATCTATACCCCCTCTAATTTGGTCTATCAAAAGCATATTATTTGCAAGTAGCATTCTCTTGAGTACCTTCTCTTAAATATGAGGGTTCATCAATAATTGAAGCAAAAAGATGAGGACTCATTGTTTACCCTTGACCTAGATGTAACTTTACTCGAAACGCAATTATCTCAGTATCTTCGTTTTTCAATCTAATATATATGATCTTATTCAGGTATTTAATGACTTCAATGTATCTGATTGTATTTTCTTTCAATAGCTAAAATCATCTAGATCAAAGCTTTAGGGACTCATATGCCATATCTAGAGCAATAATAGCTATGTTAAGGTCCCTCTTCTCTTTTAAATTGTCAAATAATCTATCTTGGGTGAAAACAAACTTACTTTCAAGCACTTGGGTTATTGTTCTGAATGTTTATGGATTACAATCTTCTAATTATTAATTTGCAATGTTTCCAATCACTGGAGAGATTAGTTACATCCATTAGACTGAAGGCCATAATTGACTATAATTTATTTAACATTCTCATAGATGCATTGTTTG
Source organism: Buxus sempervirens (assembly GCA_947561395.2). Lineage (NCBI taxonomy): Eukaryota > Viridiplantae > Streptophyta > Magnoliopsida > Buxales > Buxaceae > Buxus > Buxus sempervirens. Next base: position 12,729,220 of record OX387183.1, read on the forward strand.
TTTTGTTAATGTATTCATTTGTAGCATTCATCTCAAGATTATATATATATAGGGAGTTTTAACTAAAATAAGAGAATAATTTGGATATTTTATGTAGATTCATCACCTAGCCATTGAAAATAGGAGGGAACACCAAGCAGGAAAGAAAAGATACAGTTATAGTGATTTTAGAAATATACGAAAAATACAGATTATGAAAAATATTCTGGAAAAAATATTAATATGTACAACTGTTGTTTAAAAAATTGTTTTATCAAGCCAATCATTGATGTAGATGTACATACCAGAATGTTAGGCAATAAAATGCAGCATATGCATATGATGAGTGTTGCCAAGGTGCAGATAGTGAAATGGATGTGTGGGAAGACTAGAGAAAATAGGATGAGGAATGAACATATTCGAAGGTGGATGCTTGTTGTTCCGACATGTGATAAAATAGTGGCAAGTAGTTTAAGGATGGTTTGAGTGTATAAAGCAAGCCCTAGGGAGGAAATTGTGAGCAGTTGTTGGAGGATAGTTACTAAAAGATGCAAGAATGCAAGTAGCTTAAAGATGGTTTTCGTATTAGATATACGTTATTTTATAAAAAGATACTTTTCATGGCTTGATCTCTACAAATAGAAAACAACACTAAGAAGGAAGGTATTGAATCAGAATGCTTTGGGAAACACAGGAGATCAAGTTACTAGAATAAAAAGGTATGAGAGAAGAGATTTTGTTAAGAATAATTGTAGGGACGTAGGCTATTTATCCTATATAAGTTATTTTCTGCCTGAGAAATTAAGAAAATAACATTCATTAAAAGTCTATGTGAAAGAGAGAAAATGGTGTTGCTTGCTTTTGCTTTAATATATATTGTTACACAGTTAACTTCTTGTTCGGTTCTGGGTTAAAACATTTTGTTCTACCACATTTTTTTTCTTGAAATTGGCTATGCACATCTCTAAAAGCATTTGTTCGTTGGTCACTTCTTGCAAATCACCACGCGGGCACTGTTCAAGGAGTCCTAGGAGGCGGTACTAAGGCTATAAGACTATGTTTGTAAGGCCATTTAGGTTTCAGATTTGGAATTTCAAACTTGTACTTTGATGGAAGTGTTGATTTAATGCTAGTAAGAACTTTGGAAAAGCTTTTCATCTTTTTCCTTGCCTTGCAGTTCCGAAATTCAGCTATGGCGTTATTTCTCCAAATTATGTAAAGCTGTTTCTCCAAATTGTGAGAGTGAATGAGATCTTCATTGTACAATTTATTTAAATTTGTTTTTCTTGATCTTTCGTCTTAGAGATTTGAGGCATAACATACTGGTACCATATGATTATTCAAATATAACTTGCTCGGATTTGTTGCCTAGCTACTTTTAACATTGCTTGTCATGGTTATATTCAGGAAAATTGAAAATCTTCTTCCCTCATGATGCCTGATTTTTTGCATCACTGTTAGATGTAATGCTTCAGCTCCGATTGAATTATCGGAGCACATGACTCTAGCTAATTAAATTCCTAAACAGGTGATGATAATATTGTTATATATTATGCTAATCGTGTTGAAAGAAATGCTATGCTTTTATGTTTCTCAAATAGTCAGTATACAAGGACGTGTATATTAAAAACTTTAAATTATATTCTTTTAAATATTTTAAAATATTATTTTACTAAAACCAACCTTTCAAAAATTGAAAAACAATAAAAATTTATAATTTATTATTATTATTAGTTAAGAAGGTCAAGTACTTTAACAAGCAAAGGTAAATAACGAAAGGAAATATATATTATTAGAAAATATAATGTATATTTAAAAGAAACATCTTAAAATGTACTATACATATACATATATATATATATATATTAACAATATATATTCTTTCAATTCTCAATTTACACAACTTTTTATGTAAAAGAAAATATTTTTATTTTATATTGCGAATTAAGTATATATATATATATATATCTATACTATTAATAAAGAGAAGAGGGAAATATTCCCTTCAGCTTCTGGCCCCTTTTCTTTTTCTAAATATTGTCCTTCCCAAACAAACCAATCCTCTACTATTTCAAACATATTTTAACTACTTTGGAATGTTTATCTAAGTGGGCCCACTTTTTTTACGTGCGTGCAGCCCCCTAGTGTATATATATATATATACCAAAATTCCTTAATTTTGAAGTTTATTGTAATTTTTTTGTTTTATTTTTTTCATGTTAAATTTAGAGTTTAGTATCCATCTTCGGGATTACTTATCACATAGGCTAATGGCTATATGAAACTCTTCACACCCTCATTGTGAAGGTGGGTCAGATCATCCTCATTCAAACCCTTTTAAGATGGTGATTTGCAACCTAAATTACAAGGCACCTACAAATTTATAACTGTTGTTGACAATCAATTGAAGGCACCTACAGATTTTTCATGTAAATCAACAAATGATGAGTTTAAATGAAGCTTGCGGCTTTTATATGAAATTGGAAGTTTCACACAAGTGTATAAACTCCTAATTAGGAAACGAGACTACACTACACGGTGCCTCTCATCTTCAATCCACAAGGGTTGGCGTTAAAATCCTTCAACCCACAAGTGAGAAACATATACGCATCCACTACGTATATAGATGTGTACGGTGCCTCTCATCTTCAACCCACAAGGGTTGGTGTTAAAAGCCTTCAACCCACAAGTGAGAAACATGTACGCATCCACTACGTATACAGATGTGTACGCATGACGTGTACATTTTCAATCCAAACGAATAACAGTACAAAGGGACATAATAAGGTGACAAGGTGGCCATTACATTCCAATGATCACTAACAATATTGATTATGGTTTACATGTACAAGGTAAACCATGCATTTTTGGTCCAAGCATTCATGAAATTTTCTTCAATTTCCTCGGGGATGTATAGTATAGTGGGTTTGTATAGCACCCACAATGGTTTGTATAATTGTCAGAAGAAGAAGAATAACAGCAGCACATAAAGCCATTAAAGCCCAGGCTACGGAAGTAGGTATGCCACAATTCACCAAACCAAACATTACGCTCATTCTCGTACCACGTTTGAATGCTCCGTTTTATAGTCCAGTATGCATTACGAGAGGGAATCAGGTTATCAGCAATGTGATTGAAGAGATCAGCTGCTTGTTCATCACTGCCCAGGCCATTATATAGAATTCCGCTTGATCTGAGTAGTTTGGCATCGTCAGCATGATCAATGAGTGAATCCATGAAGCAAACAAAGTCGGTCACACCGTAGTCCGCAGGATCATCCTCCTTGCACATCTCATAGGCTATCATGTTAAGCAAAATGCCCTTAGTTGATCCGTCAACAATGATCCGAGGCAGTGTTAGATGTGCAAATATTAGGTGAGATTGGAAATGAATGTCAGCCGGAAAAAAATCAGGGTCTACCTTCAATCAAATCTCAATTGATCGAAGCTCTTTGACTGAACGAAATGACGCTGCTTCCAACTGACCATACCCATCAAACTCACCATCTTGTTTTGTGTTTTCTCTGGGGCCAAGAAACATCTCCCTGAATAGGTCGAGGAGATGAAAGTGATGACGTTTGATTTCTTCAGCAAGCACATGTTGTGGTTCTCGCTTAAACTTACGATTCAATCGATTTCCATGCATTTTCAGAATGAAATTGTAAACACGCAAAGATTTTTCTGCAGGATCACGCGTCTCATAATCTAGTAAGGCATCGATAATAGTTGAAGGAAGCTGGTTCTCCACCATGAGCAAGTCTTGAGCTACAAGAGCTATAGAATGAGAGCTCATCATGTGTAACTTTTCAGCATGTTCAGATATAATGTAGTGCATGTACTGGAGAAGGAAGCAACCATCCAAAAACATAATCATCGCGAATTTGTTGTCATCAAACCTACTCGTAGCAGGGCACTTAACGTAGTACGCCCTTGCTTCCTTAGAGACCTGTAGTACTCTTTTGTAGAGTTCATCGACACTTCCTATTCTTTTGAAAAATTGACTGGCCATCTCAATCTTGAGCTGCTCTCCTTCCTCGAGACCAGGCTTTTGATGGTGATATGGACCAATTGAAACCACCTGGGGATCATAACATGCTTTGTCTGATTCAACCTTCCGCAACATAGGTGGAACCAGTGGTATTTTAGCCCTTTGAGGACAACCAGCGCTGCGATCCCGATGCTTTATGTACGTTAACAGGTCATGTAATTCGATACTTTGGTATGAGGATTCACTTGTCTCACCTACTTCTTCTTTCCTAAAATTTTCCATTTGGATTTCTTTAGCTTCAAACAACATCCCAGAACCCTGTTTTGTGCAAATTTTGTTTGAAATTTATACAAGCGGAAGTTGCATTGAACTTTAGGAAATTGGAAAAAAAAAGTTAATAATGGTAGATTTGATTTACAAATCCTTCCAGTTATTTTTTCTTTTTGTTAGATTTATTTAGACCCCAAAAAAAAGTTTTTTTTTTTTTTTTTGATATCAGAAATATCTATTTAGCAAATGAATCAACATTAGATTGCATGTTTTTAAAGTGCACTTGACTACAAAACAGAAATATTAGCTTTAAAAAAAATGGAGAAGAGGAAGAAGAATCCAAATTAAGTCTTTTAAAATATTAAATTTGATTAAATAGTTTCAATTGAAGCAATAATAGCCTCACTATTAGTAGAAAATATAATATTGGGTATTGATTCAAAAGACTTACAAGAGATGTGGGCTTTCTGAATTCATGAAATTAATTTGAGAAGAATAGCTAATAGAGTTGCAGAGAAAGTGAAGACTCTAATGTAAGGAGAAGGTTGGGAAATGAGGATGAGGGGAAGCTTACCTTTGAAATCCTGCCAAACCTGCTGATGAAGAGTGGGAAGAAAGAGTGGATCACAGCACTCGCTTTACGGTTTAGGCTTCAATTGATTGGAGAAGTGTAAGAATTAGAAAGAGAGGGAAGGCACTTGTTCTCGGGTTTTGTTGAATGGGAAAAGCTGAGTAAAGTTGTAAAAGCCTTCTAGATTCTCCAGACACCTGGCATGCAAAGCAGGAACAATAACCCTTGGCTATTCACTCACCGAACCCCTTCCTTCTCCCATTCGTGTTGCCAGCCCCTCTGATGTACTTATCCTAATCCAACCTAACCCGGGCGCACATCCTCTACAGCGGGGGCTGTAAACAGCCCCTCACATTCCGTGTGGGCCCCACCATTCATTTGGGGGGCCCCACACCATACATGTGAGGGGCTGTCTACAGCCTCCGCTGTAGACGATGCCCACTCACCTAACCCTGCTTTGCCCTTTCCCTTGCCCTTGTCAAAGAGATTAGGAGTAGGAAACATGTGTGACATGAGATTATACCACGCGGTTTGTAATCGTCTTTTCAATTCTCACCGACATGTGACATGCGAGCCTTCCATTAACTTTCCTCCCTTTTTTTTTTTGTTTGTTTAAAATTCTTACTTTACTTCCCACGTGGTCCTCCGGGCTCGACAATCTTGTAATTTTCACTTTTCCTTGCATTAGCTGTGATTCTGTATTATTAGTGGAAGACTCAAAAGTCAGTCTTGGTAAAATATTAAAAAAAATGAAGATTACTAAAAAAAGTAATTATAGAATAGTGTTTAAAATAATTTAGGGGATAAATGTAAAATGTTTCCCAAAAATATTTGTTTGGTTAAGTTTTGAAATCAAGGGTATCAATTCAACAATTATAATAATAGAGGAATATAAATATAACCTATAAATCTGAGAGGTATAATCGGAAATATATTATATTTGAAATCAAGGGCATGGATGAAAAAGCCAAAAAGAAAATGATGAAAAAGGTTATTACTACTTTATCCATGGAAGTCTAGTTATTATGACGATCAAGCTCCTTCAACATTGGACTGTGAGGACACACAATCCATTAATCATGGTACTAAGAATGTAAAATATATCTCTTTTGATGGTTCCGTATCCTTGGGAAAAAATGATGTAAAAAAAAAACATTATCAAATTTGAAGAGGGGTTTCACAAAGAATTCAAATTCTCCAAAATTAGGGTCGCCCTATATTAGATAACGTAAAATGAAATTCGGTTAGAAATTTAGGCCAAGAATTGGAATAAAAATTTTTAAGTTTTTTGTTTGGTTCAAGGAATTGGAATTAAGAATATCTATACAATGCCTTAGAATTGAGTTTTAGGCTTACTATAAGCAATTGGAGTCTGTAATAGCTTCCAATGAGATTAAGCAACCCACTCTCTACCATCATCGCTAGTAGCACCATCACCATCACCATCATTATTGCTACCATTTTCACTGTTATCACCATCACCACCACCTCCACAACCACAACTTTACCATCATCATTATAATCATAACCACCACGACATTACTAACATAACCAAAACCACCACCACCACCACTATTATCACTATGACTACTACCATTACAACTACTGCCACTACTATCATTGTGTCACATTATTACTACCCCCGTTAACCATTACCTGCCACTTCTACTTCCACCATCACATCACCACTACAACCACCACTATATTAATATATCATAACTATCACAATCCCTACCAATATTGCCACCACCACTATCACTGCAATCACCACCAGCACCACCGCACCATTACCACCATTGTTGTCTTCACCAATACCACCACCATCCACTACAAAAATGAAGCGAATTAGCGGCACCTTTTAGCGGCGGTAACCTAATTCCCGCCTCTAAAAGCACCATTACCGGCGGTAAAAGCATTTTCCGCCCCTAAAAATTAATTAACCATTTTTTTCGCGCGAAAATTTTATGGCGCGCATTTTTTCAGTGCGAAATAGCCTTTAGCGGCGGTACCTACCGCCGCTATAGTCAGTTTTACCGGCGGTAACATATCTCCCGCCGGCAACAAGTTGGCGGGAAGGTCCCGCCAAAAAAGCTTTATTTCTGGCGGTATCAATCCGCCGATAATAACACTTTTAGCGGCGGTAGGCCTATTACCGCCGCTAAAAGATTCTTTTCAGGGGCGGTGAGATCCTTCCCGCCCCTAAAAGAAAGGTTTCAGCGGCCGTATATGTATTGCCGCCCCTAAATGTCGCTTTTAGCGGCGGTAAGCTAATTACCGCCCCTAAAAGCACGTTTTCAGAGGCGGTAGACTCTTTACCGCCCCATAAGAGATCCTTTTAGCGGCGGTAGTATGTTTACCGCCCCTAAAAGTCCATCTTAGAGGCTGTAAGTCGTTTACCGTCGTAAAAAAATTTGCCTTAGGGAAATAATGTGCAACTTTTACCGGCGGTTTCCAAAACCGCCGGTAATAACCCGATAACACGTCTTTTACCGGCGGTTTAACCGCCGGTAAAGGACTTTTTTCATTTTTAGAAAAAAGTGCCTGCGACTACATTGGGGCTTTTAGCGGCGGTATATACCGCCTCTAAAACGCTCCTTTTAGAGGCGGTAAAGCTATTACCGCCCCTAAATGTCTCCGTTTAAGGGCGGTAACCATATTACCGCCCCTAAACGTCAATTTTAGGGGCGGTACCCGTATTACCGCCCTCAAAACGTCAATTTTAGGGGCGGTACCCGTATTACCGCCCCCAAAACGTCAATTTTAGGGGCGGTACCCGTGTTACCGCCCCTAAAAGTCAATTTTAAGGGCTCTCGACTTGCCCTGGCGAAATTTTTGTGCAACATTTACCGGCGGTTTTTAAAACCGCCGGTAATAACTAAATAACACGTCTTTTACCGGCGGTTAAACCGCCGGTAAAGACATGTTTCATTTTTGTAAGGTTAATCGACTGCTACTATGTTGGACCTTTAGAGGCGGTATATACCGCCCCTAAAAGGCTCGTTTTAGGGGCGGTAACCATATTACCGCCCCTAAAAGCCTCCTTGTAGGGGCGGTAACCTTATTACCGCCCCTAAAAGTCCATTTTTAGGGGCCGTAACCAAATTACCGCCCCTAAAAGCCATTTATTAAAAACCAGAAATTACTTTTAGCGGCGGTACGCCAGTTACCGCCGCTAAAAGACCATTTCGAGTGGTTCAAGCGGGACTTTTCCCCGCGTTTCAATTTTGACTGTACTTTTAGGGGCGGTAATTACCGCCGCTAAAAGTTTGAGCGCGATTTTCAAATTGAATTTAACTCGCGGGCGCGGAAAATATAAGGTTTAGCGGCGGTAATCTATATGCCGCCGCTAAAAGTCAACTCTATAAATACCCGCCGAACCTCTTCTTTTCTTCAAGGTATGTCTCTATTTTATTTTCTCTCTCTCTCTCTATCTCTCCCTCTCTACTTCTCTCTCTCTATCTCTCCCTCTCTACTTCTCTCTCTCTATCTCTCCCTCTCTACTTGTCTCTCTCTATTCCTCCCTCTCTACTTCTCTCTCTCCCTCTCTACTTCTCTCTCTCTATCTCTCCCTCTCTACTTCTCTCTCTCTCTCTTTCTCTACTTCTCTCTCTCTTTCTCTCCCTCTCTACATCTCTCTCTCTCCATCTCTACTTCTCTCCCTCTCTACTTCTCTCACTCTCTTTCTCTCCCTCTCTACATCTCTCTCTCTCCATCTCTACTTCTCTCTCTCTCTCTCTCTCTCTCTCTCTCTCTCTCTCTCTCTCTCCCTCTCTCCCTCTCTACTTCTCTCTCTCTCTCTCTCTTTCTGCCTCTCCATCTCTCGGCATGTATGCTGCTTGACAGCAGCAAATTTTTTTTTATTTTTTAATATAATTTTTAGCGGCGGTATTTCCCGCCGCTAAAAAACAGGATGTCATTTTTTTAATTTTTTAAAATGAGTTTTAGCGGCGGGAACTACCGCCGCTAAAAGCCAAAAATACCGCCGGTAATGAGTGATACCAATAGAGGCGGGAATGTACCGCCGGTAATGAATGAGCAATAGCGGCGGTAACGTTACCGCCGGTAATGAGTGATACCAATAGAGGCGGGAAGGTACCGCCGGTAATGAATGAGCAATAGCGGCGGTAACGTTACCGCCGCTAATGAGTGAGCAATAGTGGCGGTAAGTTTTTTACCGCCGCTAAAAGCTTTAGTGACGGCATCTTTTACGGCAAGACCAGTTACCGCCGGAAATGTTTTTAGCGGCGGTAATTGTAGTGGTGGTATATCAGCTGATATACCACCACTACCATGACAACCATTATAGTCGCTGTTGTTGCCAGCACGGTCTCCACCACCATCATTCCCATCACTGTGCCCACCACGATCACCATTGTTTGTTGCCATCCCACCGCCACCATCGCTGCTGTGACCCCCCACCACTATTACCACCGCCACCAATACAACCTCTACTACCACCACCACCACCTCCAATACCACCATTGCTACTAGCACTATCATTATAAAAATGACCACCATTGCCACTACTGTTACAAAATCGCATTTTATTTTATTTGGTATCAGATTTATGAATTTTTTTTGTAACAAACAAATATTAGAGTTATAATAAAATCAAAGTTTTAGAATATTAATTCTCAATTATAATCAAACAAACGAATTTCGATCAAAAAATCACAATTATAACTTTGTAGATTTTTATTTATTTATTTATTTTTAATGGGAATAGATTTGTAATTCTATGTAATTTTAAATCTATGAAGAGATAATTAATATGAAAATGTCAGAGGGCAGAAGTGTAAAAGCATTTGTAATGTAGCGGACAATTATTGCCTAGAGAACTCAAAAGTAAACCTCATTGACTCCAAGGCACATTGGTACCATCCAAAACCTGCAACTCGTCCATTCAACAGACTCAGGCTGCGTTTGGTAACGCTTTTGCGCTTTTGCTTTTTTGCTTCTAAAAGCAAGAAAGCAAAAAAGCAATTTTATGCTTTTTGAAAGATCTTTTCTTGAAGCAAATGCGTTTGGTAAACTTTTGCTTTGCTTCTAAGAAGCAAAAAAGCATGTTTGGTAATTGCAATAACATAGAAATTGCTTTTTGCTTCCATAAAAGTATTGTACATAATTTATGTATTGTACTTAGAAATATACTCAAAAATATAAGTTCAATATTATAAAAGATTCATAAAATAGTCATTTAATTACATTCAAATAACTAAACAAGTATCTAATATCACCATTGTGCTAATCCATATGCACTAGCTAGTCTACGTGCAATTGAGTCTCTTAATTCTGACATCTTTCGTCGAGATCTAGCCATCACATCAATCTCTATGGGTTGTTCTGAACTTGAACCTGCTAGCTCATCTCGAGTCTGGTCATAATTGGGTTGGGGTTAATCGGGTCATAATCGGGTTGGACTAAATTAAGGCGGGTTGGAAAACCCCCAACCCAAACCCAAACCCAACCCGCCAATAAATGGGTTCAACCCGCCAACCCGTTTATTATTATTTTTATTTTTCAAAAAATATTATTAAAATAGGGTTGGGGGTTAATTGGATCGGGTTGTACCGGATTCGGGTCGGGTTTTGGGGTTAATCAGGTTGAAACATGATACTTTTGCCATCTTTTTTTTCCTTAAATCGGGTTACCCGTCGGGTTGGCGGGTCATAATCGAGTTGACACGATTACTGGCGGGTTGGGGAAACCCCAACCCAATTAATAAACGGGTCAACCCAACCCATTTATAATCGGGTTGACCCGTCGGGTCGGGTGGCATTTTGCCGGCTCTAGCAATAACAATACGTTATTGCTTCTTAAGTGAGTATGGAGGCATCATCTTTAATATAAGAATAAAGCAATAGGGTATCGAGGGGTTTTGAAAGCAATAAAGTAATTTTGTAAAAAAATTGAGAAGCAACGTTTTGTTGCTTCCGGTGAGAAAAGCAATAAAATTTCTTCTTTGCTTTTAGTAAATTGCTTCTCGTATGCGTTACCAAACGGTACTTTTGCTTTTAAAAGCAATTTTTTGCTTTCAAAAGCAAAAAAGTACTTTCAAGCGTTACCAAACGCAGCAAAAAAAAGTTAAAAACAAATACAATGAAAAGCTAAAAAAATTGCAAGCGTAATGATAACGCTGTGCCTCACCAAAAAAAAAAAAAAAAAAAAAAGTAATGATAACGCTGTGCAGTCCCTCGTTGGCCGTTTCTGCACGGTTTTTTGACAGGGGAGACGGTGCCACGTTATCCTCACATGGCAGACTTTTGAACACGGTTTTTTGGGAATCAGTTCCCGAGAAAATGCTTATTCAAATGAAACAGCCTCTGGTCCGTTTTCGGATTTTATACCCCGTACCACATGCAAGTCCTGCCGACCACGTTGAGGCCCAAATAAACTATTATAGCTATATTATTTAATATATTATTTTTTCTTGGCCATCTGAAAGCTGTTTATCTTCTAATTTACTGGCGTCGTTCCGTGGACTGCTTCAAAACAGGAGATGATACAACGCAGAGGGCTGTAATCGTAATTTTAGGTGTCACCAGCATGTAACATGCTAGTCTTCCACTAACTTTATTCAACTTCCTTCCGGAACTTGTACAAGCAATAAATTGACTTGTACAAGTTATTTTAGACTTGTACAAGTAATAAAATGACTTGTACAAGTCAATAAATTAGCTTGTACAAGTCAATAAAATGACTTGTACAAGTCATTTGAACAAGTGATGTAAGGGCATTCTTGGAATATCGGATTTGTAATAGTAAAATGACATTAAAAATTAATTATTTTGATAAAAGTGCATTAAAGGTTAAAATTCAAAACTTTACTGACTAAATCTTAAATTATTTGATAAAACATCATTAAAAATTAATTTTATGAAACATTTGTAAATTGTAATGTAACAGACAATTATTGCCTTGAGAACACAAAAGCAAAGATCATTGGTGCACTAAGTCATAATGAATATTTATTAATTAGCATGTTTATATATAATTTCAAATCATACACAAGAGTCGTTAGATCTAAAATATGGAGTCTTTCTGGGTGACGCCCGAAATGGAGCCAATGACAAAGCCTAATATGATAAACAAACTGGGCTTTGTCAAAACGTGACCTGGAGCCAACTAATAGGCATAAAAAAAACTAAAATGGGCACTGTTAACCGAGCTTTGACTTCTAAAACCATGAGCTGGAGCGAACTTAAGAATACCAATAAAGAATGTGGGCTTTGTAAAGTCTGACGCACCATGTTTGATGTTTATCTATAATCTCGAATGATACTCAAGAGTCATTAGGTCAAAAATATGGAATCTTTCTGGGTGACGCCTGAAATAAGCAAATCTACCATGTAAATTCGTGGAGAGGAGCTACAGTATCTATGCACATATTTTTCAATAAATTCTTAGGGTTTGCTCTTAGATATACTCTATAGAGGGTTACATGATCTATAGTTGTTGTAACCTAGCCTAATTTGTTTTGTTTTTTTCTTCTTTTTATTGTGTGCTACCCTCAAGAGTTGAGTCCATACCACAAATGATTTAGGTAATTAATGTGCTATGTCTTGAACAATGCATTAATATATATATATATATATATATATATATATATATTTGTTCCTCTTGTTTCCGTTTTTGCCTTCTTTGTATTACTAGTAGGAAGCAGGAGAACTTTTTATATATGTTGTACTTGAACGTAAGCGTACATACTTATACATGTAAAAGATTGGTGTTTAGGAAAGAATTTCAATGAAAATAAGATTGAATTGTGTTCTAACTTCTTATATCCGTACCCATTTTTTCTTCTTTTGTAACATAATTAACTTTTTCTCTATACTCATTTTCAAGTATCGATCTCTGTCCTTAGCGCAACGAGCTTCAATTTTTAACTCTCTCAAAATAAAGAAATTTAAATTTACAATGCACATGTGGTAAGAGCAATGACACACATATATAATTACATACATATATATACATATAGGCAACGATATATACCTATAGGATTCTTTTCTTCATATTGTATAAGCGTTTCTCTTGAAAAACTGATGCGTAAGATATTCTTTTTTTTTTTTTTAAATGAATTAAAATCATTTTTAAGTGTTAAATATAAATAAGAAAAAAGTGCATAAATAAATAAGTACAATCATGTTTCTCATTACCAAAAAAAAAATGTTACTCTGATTTCAATCATGACTATCTAATAGGTGGTTTGATATTTTGCAATGAACTTGTAATATAGATGTCTTATATTTTATCCATATCCTATATACCTACAGGCCATAGTTTATAAAATCTAACACAAACTTTGACTGACAGTCCTAGTACTAAAAATTCTTCAAATTTGCACTATGACAACTATTTAGAATTCTGAATATCTTCTTTTTGAACAGCCAAAAAAAAACTTACTTAGCAACCCTAGAAACTCCCACGAACAATCTCTTCAACCCATAACTTCAAAGTAAGAGAAGAAATAATAAGAAGAGAAGAAATAATGGCTCAAGTGAAGAAAAATGTGAAAGAGATTTTTCTTCCACACAATAAATGATCTAGGGTTTAAAAACCAATGTAAAAAGTGATTAGAAAACAGATCCTAGAGGTTTATATAGGTTAGCAAGAGGTTTAGTTCAAATTCGAATTAAATTAGGAATTTTCAGAAATTTTAAAACTAATTTTCTGTATTGAACACTCAAGCAACACGTCTAATGTGGGTCTCATATTCAAAAGCTAAACTCACTTTTTCTTCACATGAGCCATCATTTCTTCACTTGAACGCTCGAACATGGGTCTCACATTGCGGGTTAATACATGATTGCTCGAACAACAGCTTAAACCTTCTCAAACGCCACTATCGGGTTTTGCAGAAATCAACACTCAAACTACTCCATTCGACATGTGAGATGCTTCGCTTGAATGTCAAATCATATTGCCTCCAACACTGGGCTTGGGTTTGTTTGCAATTCTTTAAATAAATGTGTGCTCAAACATTAATCCCTCCAATCTTCTCTCACATTGGACATAAAATCTTCAATTTTGGCCCGATTTTAATGCTGTTTGAACCATAACCTCTTGGACTATACATAAACATTCTAAACACTCTTAAATACATTTTTAGATATGGAATCAAGCCAAATTAATCTACTAGACCTAACACCTTCGATAGCAAAGTGGTGATTGTGTATATATATATATATATATATATATATATTCAGTGAATTCAATTATAATAGTGCGTGGGCTAAAACCTAAACACGTAAAAGTGGAGTTTCCTCTATATCGATATGAGGCATCTATGGTCCCCAAACGTTATTTGTCATGCACCTCTCATACTGGGAATTTTAATTCCTTCAAAAATCATGAGAAAATCAGCTTTGTTTGTAGGATTCATTCGTGATAGGTATTGCTTCCAACATGATGTGAGTTGGTTCCGGTTATAACATTTCAGTTGTTCACAACTTATTTCGTAAGGCAATTGACTTACTTTTTTAGAGAAAATTAATTTTTAGTGGTGCTTTATCAAAATATTTAAGATTTAGTTGACAAAGTGTTAGCACCTGATTTTTGCACCCCAAAAAATGCAAAAAAAATGAAATTTTAATTAAAAAGTCAAACTCTGAGGGGACCGAAATTTGACTTTTTGATCCAAAGAAAATTGGCCATCAAACTTCCTTTCATTGAAAAGAGCATTTCGACACGATTCTAACGCAACTGAGTTTGCCAGAATCGGGGTCCGGATGAGGAAGTTGTGAGCTGGTCAAACTTTTGGGGAAGCGAAAGTTGACTTTTTGCTCGACCCCAATTCAACTGCTCAATTTGATCCCAATGGATAGTATGTTCCGAGCTGATTCCAACAACACCAAATTTGCTAAAATCGGACATCAGACGGAGAAGTTATGGGCAGTTGAAGTTTCAAAGAAAGCTGCCCATGTGGCAAGACAGCAGTAAAAAGCAGAATAGATGAATTAAATAAATAAAAATAATCTTTTAATATTATTTTAATAAGGGAATCTCGTTTTTATAATAAAATAATCAAAAAATCGGATAAAAATCTTTAAATAAACCAAATTGAATAAAGGTTTGAAATCCAAACATTTTAAAAACGTGCGGGACCGTATTTGAATTACGGGCGAGGCATGCCCGTACTTTAACTACGGGCAAGCTTCTAGAAGAGGACGCGTGGCGGGACACGCGTCCTGTACGGAAGAATCTGCGATAATTGCAAATATTCGTTTTTCGCCCGTACTTGAAGTACGGGCAAGGCACGCCCGTACTTGAAGTACGGGCAAGGCATGCCCGTAGTTCAAATACGGGCACAAAAATTTTGCCTATAAATAGAGAGGCCACCCCCCTCATTTGAAGAAGCCTTCCTCCTTGCTGGCTCCCCTCTTCTTCTTGGTGCTTTCCACGGCCAACCTCTGCCCAACTCCCATCTCCCAATACCCAAACCTATTTAATACCCAAAATACCCCTGTCATCCCTAAACCATGCCTAAACCCCCAAATACCTTCTTTTAAACCCAACCTCCTACCAAACCCCTTTTAAGTTCATTTTGGAAATTCAAGGAGACGCGGAAGCACTGCCGAAATTCTCGGAGCACCTCAACATCACCAAATCAAAGATTTACTAGTGGGTAACACTTCTAATGTCTTTTCTTTTCAATATAAAAGTATGATTTTGCAATTCAAGCAACTTTGAATTTCCTTTATTTTATTTACTTAACTACTAATCTATTTGATTTATTGTTGTTGGTGTTCTCCCCTACCAATGAGCATCCCCTTGAGAAAAAAAAAAAGAAAGTAGGATTATAAAATGAAGTTCTTTGGTTCACTTTGCAAATACAAGAGAGGAATGCCCTCTTGAACAATCCCCTGTAATCTTCCCCTTTCTTTCCCTTAAGATTAATTATGAATCACTAAAAGAAGATGTAGTTTTTCAATAAAAAGAAGAGAACCAAAGAGAAGGAAGAGGCTTTCCAAGCCAAAATGGAGAAAATGGAGAATAGAGAAGGAGCTGGAACCATCCCGGAAGGTTGCTGAAGACCTCAAAGAGTCCACGGGACCGATCCCGAAAAGAATCGGCAGCAAACATGCAAAAATGGAGATGCCCGTAAACTCAGGCCGGTCCACTCTGGACCGTGTTTGATTCACGGACAAGAGAGACCGTAATTCATTCACGGGCTCGGCGGACCGTAGAGAAAACACGGGCAAATGTAAAATAACCTAAAAAGTGTGATTTCTTGGTCCGGTTGGACTTGATCCGGCCTAAGCCGGCTTGAACCGCCCCCTTTTACCATTTGGGCTATCTTAAGCCCATTTTTGGACCATGGGCCCATATGGGCCCATCGAGACCCCTTTGGCCCACTTGTGGGGCCCACTTTTAACTGGCCCATACCAGGCCTGTTTTCAATAAACAAGCCCAGGCCCTTTGTCTCTTGGCTAATGGGCCCATTCCAAGCTCATTAAGCCCAAATTAGAATTGTAAATAAATAAAACTTAATAAAATAACCAAATGGGTTACCCAATAACCCAACTGGGCCCAAGGCCCAACCATGGCAGCCCACGGGTCTTCCAACGGGACCCGGGTCCGACCCACCTCACTTAGATAAATAAAAAAAGATAAAATTAAAATAAAAGGGACCCACACCTTCAGAGGGTCCCACCAGACCAAATAAGTGTGCATGCTGGCTTAGGAATTGGGTGAAAACTAAGTTGACTCAGACCAAGGAGACCCACGGGACCTGTCAATCGACGGGGCGGGCTAGGGTGTCTTCGGGCTTCCCTAGACGTAACCGAGAACTTACTCAGAACTCTAATAAAGCCGCAGACCAGAAAATTAGGCCCGGATAGGTGCCCCTTTGTGTCTGCCTGCACATCTCAGGCAGTGGCGACTCCAAACTCCAAACCAGTCCCGAGGCGAGCATCACTCTTTGCATGCACCTCGTCGTGCGGCCCAGAAACCCGAAAAAGGGGGTGCGCACAGCTTGGCGACTCCACTGGGGATCTCTCAGCCCAATTGGACCTTGGTCAGAAAATGAGTCAACATAGGGGGATATGAGCAGATTTAGGAAATACTTTTTGTCCAACCTTAGTGAGGTATGGAACTCTTGCAATTACGTGATATTGGGGGATCCTGTCACAAGGACGAGATAATTGCCTAAGGAAAGTGGAATTTAAGCGGTCCCCTGTGACCCTCCACTTACCTGGGGATCCACCCAGACGTCGTATTGCATGTTGTTCTGCACTCTCACTACAAAGTGACATTAAGGAACCCTTTATCAACTCATTATCCGAGAATCACCCAAATAGACACAGCACCTTGCCCCAATGCACACACAAGCACTTCACTACACCGTGAATGATCTTTTAACTGCATGGGGTGACATGCACGAGGGGGTCTGCATGAATGATCCGCTTTGAATGACTTGATGAAATGCTGCTCTTCTTCACCAAAACATAGATCTCTCTAGCAGCCACCCTTCTCAAACGATGAACTTACTTTTGGGATGGTATTAGCCCTACGCTCCCGTGGCTTGCCGGGGAAAGCGGGGTAAACCCATCTCCCCAGGTTTCTGGATTCCTTAGCGCCACTGGCTTCATGCTGTGGTACGCGAGGGTCTAGTACTTGGCTCAGACCCTTGTAGACGAATGTCTCGGGCTGGGTACCCTTTCCCCACCTATTGTTTCTGATAAACCACAGCTTTGTGAATGCAGCATGGATATGGATGTAGATGTGAATATTGGAAAATAAAATCAATTTAAAATCCAAGAGTCCATCAGGGGCAGTCCCCCGCTCTTTTGCATTAAATTGAGTGAGCCCTAGATCTTGGGCTGCCTCAGCCCTAATTTAGGAAGCCAACCAAATTTCGATCAGGGGAGCCACCCCAGATCCATGCATTGAGTCCCGTGAACCATGGGCCTTGACCCATTGAGTCCGCAGGAAGCACTCTGAGTCCAGGTCGACCTTTTGAGCAGATGAAAGCCGACAAGATCAGAAAATCCGACAGAAACAGGCCAGATCAGAGCAGGGGCAAAACCCTAGATCCAGGATTCCAGCCTACCTGACTTGAAGCAAATTTGTATCCTTCTTTTGGGTTCTCAAAAGCCCTTAAGATGAAATTTTTCAGATTTTGAATATCATGTAATTTTAGCCCTTGCTGGCAAATTATTAATTCTTTTGGTCTGACACCTGAAAGAGAAGATGGAAGAAAGAATAGATGAAAGAAGACTGATCTGGACTCAAATGTGCTTCCATACACAAGTATGTCTAGAAGTCGTGCCTTGAGGGGCACCAACCTTTTTAGGACTATGCACACACTTTTTAATTATGCAGAATGGTAATGTTGGTTCTAATTTTGTGTACGCATCTTCATGCATCAAGTGCACACACTTCAAGATCATCTGCATAAGCATGCCTGATTAACTCATCTCAAAAACTCAAAAAAAAAAAAACAAACAAACAAAAAAAAAAACAAAAAAAACAAAACAAAAAAAAACAAAAAAACAAAAACAAAAAAAAAAATTTCAAAAATTTGAATTGCCTCTGAGTGTACATTAAATTTGCCTTAGGGCAAAGAATGGTTTCAATCCCCTGTGCTTAAACTAAGTTTCAATTGGCTGTGAAACAGCCAAAAATAAAAAATTAAAAAAAAAATCAAGGAAAAAGTCTGATTTTTGCTGATGCCCATCGGGCAAAGAAAAAAAATCTTAAGAAAATCAATCAAATTGGGAAATCAACTCTTGCAGTTTCCCAGATCCTGATGGAAATCAATACTTTGTGTTCCTACCATCCTAAATCCCTTATCATTCCTTGGAATTCTCCAAACTGATCCTTTGGAAATCAACGCTTCGCATTTCCAAAATCAAAATCAGCTCCTATGGTTTTCAATCCCAAGGATTATTTCCTTACCTCCGAAGTGGCGGTCAACCTCCGAAGTGGCGGTTGAGGGAAATAATTCTCAGAAATCTTCTTTCCTTACCTCCGAAGTGGCGGTCAACCTCCGAAGTGGCGGTTGAAGGAAATCATTTTCAGAAATCTTCTTTCCTTACCTCCGAAGTGGCAGTCAACCTCCGAAGTGGCGGTTGAAGGAAATCATTTTCAGAAATCTTCTTTCCTTACCTCCGAAGTGGCGGTCAACCTCCCAAGTGGCGGTTGAAGGAAACCTTGTCCAAGGATTATTTCCTTACCTCCGAAGTGGCGGTCAACCTCCGAAGTGGAGGTTGAAGGAAATCATTTTCAGAAATCTTCTTTCCTTACCTCCAAAGTGGCGGTCAACCTCCGAAGTGGCGGTTGAGGGAAATCATTCTCAGAAATCTTCTTTCCTTACCTCCGAAGTGGCGGTTGAGGGAAATCCTTCTCAGAAATCCCCTTTCCTTACCTCCGAAGTGGCGGTCAACCTCCGAAGTGGCAGTTGAGGGAAATCATTTTCAGAAATCTTCTTTCCTTGAAGTGGCGGTGAAATGAAAATTATTTTCAGGGACTCTCCCCTTGTCTCCGAATGGTGGCAAAAAAGAGATCAAATTATCCTCCCTAATTGTTGAATAAAAGTTTCAAAGTAAAGGAAAAATCAATTAAGTGGAAATCAAATCAAATCAAAAAGTCATTGGCATGCATCAACATGCATTATATTTTGATGAAATATGAATTCTTTATACTAATTTTTGTCTTTTTGTTTAATAGGTACCAAGATTGCGTATCGCAGCCCGTACCTCCTACGTTCAAGAAGAAAACTCCAAATGGATCCTGCTAAAGGACTTGAACAAGCACTCCCTCCACCTCCTCAGGAGCAAGAAAAGCTGGAAGATCATCCAGTGATCACAGGAATTAACCAGCAAATGGCTCACATGACGGCCATGATGGCAAACATGATGCAGAGAATGGAAAGGCTGCAAGTACCTCCCCAGTTTGCACAACCACAGCAGCAGTTGCCTATACCTCCACGACAGCCGGTACCTCCCCAGGAGCCGCCAGTACTACCACCACAGCACTTGGCTCCTCAGCCTTTACCAGTCATGCCAGAGCAGCCACCGCCTGCTATTCCACAGATGAATTTGCAACCACCAGAACAGCCAGTTCCTCAACCACTACCTGTCCAAGCTGAGCAACAGCTGAGAATTCCAGTAGCCCCTGCCATGCCACAGGAAATGGGGCATGAAATAGAAGATTGGTATCGGGCACAAGAATCGATGCAAGCTGATGTGCAGGCCTTAAAAGAACATGTACGGAATGCGAACCGGAGATCTGTGCCAAAGGAAGCCTCACTGGATAGGCTAGGGTTTTTCCCTGATTTACAGCTTCCACCAAAGTTTAAATGTCCAGATCTCGTAAAATTTGATGGAAGTGGTGATCCACTGTTACATCTCAGAGCGTACTATGGAGACATGTGCCAGTATGCGCATGATGAGAGGATCATGATCCAATTCTTCCAACGCTCACTGACGGGATCAGCACAGAAATGGTTCGCTAGTCTAGACAGGAGCCGAATCAGGACATGGGATGACTTGGCAAGTACTTTCCTTGAGCATTTCAAGTTTAATACTGAGGTCTTGCCCACTCGAATGGAGCTACAAAAAATGACCAAGAAGAGTACTGAGTCCATCCGTGAGTATGCTAAGAGATGGCGAGAGATGGCTGCGATGGTTCAGCCACCCATGCTGGAAAAAGAGATGGTAACCCTGTTCATCTCAACATTGGGACAACCATACTATACACTGCTGCTGGGACAGTTTGCTGCAAGTTTCGCAGACCTGGTGGTTGTGGCAGACAGGATAGAAGATGGAGTTAAGTCTGGTAGAGTTACAGGATTCCTTGAGCAGAGAAGAGGCCCTATTAGTGGGAGAGGTCCGGAAAAGAAGAAAGAGGACGAGAGTGTTAACTACGTCCAGCAAAACAGACCTTACCACTTTTCAGCACCTAATAACCAGAACCCTGGACAGGAGACACAGGCTGCAAGAAGGCCTAGGTTGACCAGAGAGGAACACCAAGCAAGAATGACTACAGTGTTCACTCCCCTCCCTTACTCAGTTGCAGAATTGCTGCCAACCTTGTTGAAAAAGGGATATTTGCAGAAAAAGGATCCAACCCACCAGCCGACTAATAGTCGCAATTACAATCCTAATGTGCGCTGCGAATATCACATGGGAGCTCCTGGTCATCATACTAACTATTGCTGGGATTTGAGGCATGATATACAAGATTTGATCGACAATAAGCAAATTTCTGTCGATCCCCCAGCAACAACTCCTCCAGTAGGGGTCCAGACTAATCCTCTTCCAGACCATCAGGCATCTTCTAGCGGGACAAAGTAAGAGGTTAGGCAGGGCTGCAAGATGCGACATCCACTATAACCAGGATAAGTTTGAAACTTACCTTTTTGTTAATCTCTCCTGGTAATTAGTAATTCTGTAAATACTTTTTACTTCCATGCAAACTTTTTGAAAAAATATACATAAAAATGAGAAAAGGAAAAAAGAAAAAAAATGCAAGTGTTTGGTCGGTGATGACATTGTTTTGAGACCATACCCTTTTGGCAGGACCATGATCATGGAAAAATGCCAAGTAGCTCAAGGGTACTTTCAGCTGGGTGCAGGATACTGTCCCATGAAAACCTTGACTGAGCCAAAGGCAGTCATTTCCTGATCTATGCTTTGATTTTTCTCCCAAACCCATCCTTGCATTGGGGCAGAATAACCCTGGAGAGGAAAGAAAGAAAATTTCTAAACCAACTAAGGGCCGAGGCCGACTTGAGCAATTATGTCTTTGAGAAAGGATGAGAGGCCATCCTTCATCCATCCTGAATTTTAAGAATCGCTAGTCAAACACTTTGAGCCTGATCGTATTATTCAAATACCTGTGTTGTGTCTAGCCACCCCACACTGGGGCAAAGCTAAAAAGGAAATAAAAAGGAGGAATTAATTCCTGAATGAATTTGCATGAAACAATCCAATCAAGTTGTCACAACTTCTGTAAAAGGATGAAAGGCCATTGTAGACACCTGATTTTTGCACCCCTAAAATGGCAAAAAAGGAAAAGTCAAACTTTTAGTCAAACCCTGAGGGGGTCAAAAATTGACTTTTTGATTCAAGATAATTTGGCCATCAAACTTTACATCATTGAAAAGAGCATTTCGACACGGTTCTAACGCAACTGAGTTTGCTGGAATCGGAGTCCAGATGAGAAAAATATGGCCCGGTCAAACTTCCAGAGAGCAAAAAGTTGACTTTTTGCTCGGCCCCAATCCAACTGCCAAAAGTGATCCCAATGGATAGGTGGTTCCGAGCTGATTCCAACGACACTAAGTTTGCTCAAATCAGACACCAGATAAAGGAGTTATGAGCAGTTGAAGTTTCAGAAAAACTGCCCATGTGGCAAAAACGCAGCAAAAATGGACTAAACCAATAAAATAAATAAGATAAAAGTATTTAATAATATTTTAAATAAAGAGAATCTCGTTTTCTAATAAAATAATCGGGAAAATCGGATAAAAATCCTGCAATAAACCAAATTGAATAAAGGTTTGAAATCCACACATTTTTAAAACGTGCGGGACCATATTTGCATTACGGGCAAGGCATGCCCGTATTTAAAGTACGGGCACGCTTCTAGAAAGAAACACGTGTCGCTGTACGGCGGAACACGCGTCCCGTACGGCCGAATCTGCGATAATTGCAAATATTCGTTTTTCGCCCGTAATTGAATTACGGGCAAGGCACGCCCGTACTTCAAATACGGGCACGGGATTTTTGCCTATAAATAGAGAGGCCACCCCCCTTCATTTGGGGAAGCCCTCTCCTCTGGCCATAACCTCTGCTCTCCTGAAGTTAGCCACGGCTAAGCCATGCCCAATCACCATCACCCAACACCTAACCCTATTTAATGTCCAAAATACCCCTGTCCCACTAGAATCATGCCTAAACTCTTCTTTTTCCCTCCTTTGAATATAGCCATCTAACATACCCCTTTCAAAACCAATTTGGAAAATCCCTGGAGGCGCGGAAGCGCTGCCAAAATTCTCGGAGCACCATCACATATCATCAAGAACAAGGTAATAGCGAAAAGGTGTTTCTGGTAATGTATTATTCATCTTACATTGAATTCAATGCTATTTAAATATGTTTTTATCTTGTTATTTATGTCTCACCTGTTTTCTTTTGTTTTGTATGGTGATGGACTCTCCATAACATGGAGAAAACTCCTCTTAAGGAAAAAAAATGCTTAAAGTTAAGAAGGGACATTTAAACTAACATTTAAAATGCTTTATTAATCATTTGTGCTTATTAACAAGGAGAGGTGTGACTTCATTCCAAAGATCCCATATACTCCTGTAATTTCTCCTTTCTTCTTTCTTGAATTTGGGCTACATGGGAGTACAAGCAAAGTGAGCTTTTGGGAAGCATGAAAAGATAAAGAAAAGTGGTTTTTTAAGCCAATTGAAACAAATGAAGAATCTGGAAGCCCAGTTGAAGCTGCAGAAACACTTAAGAAGGCCACGAAACAAATCCCGAAAAGAATCGGCGGCCGAAATGCAAAACTGAAGGCGCCCGTAAACTCAGAACGGTCCAGTCTGGACCGTGTTTGCTTCACGGACGAACTTGACCGTATTTTGTTCACGGGCAGGGGTGGACCGTATAGCAAATACGGACAAATGTAAAAGTAGCTTAAAAAATACAATTTCCTAGCCCGGTTGGACTTAACCCAACCCAAAACGGCCTGAACCGGCCTTTTAGACAATTCGGGCTATTGTGAGCCCAATAAAAGACTGTGGGCCTAGACGGGCCCACCAAGATTATCATAGGCCCATTTGTGGGCCCACCTTTGACTGGCCTATACCAGGCCTGTTTTCAATAAACAGGCCCAGGCCCTTTGACTCTTGGCTAATGGGCCAAATCCAAGCCCACTAAACCCATGGAATGTGTAAATAAATAAAATAACCAAATGGGTTACCCAATAACCCTACTGGGCCTAAAGCCCAACCATGGCAACCCATGGGTCTTCCAACGGGACCCGGGTCCGACCCACATCACTTAAATAAATAAAAAGATAAAATCAAATAAAAAGGGACCCACACCTCCAGCGGGCCCCGCCAGACCTTACAAGTTAGCATGCTGGTTTAGGAAAAGGGTGAAATTGACTCATAAACCAGGGAGACCCGAGGGACCCGTCAAACCGACGGGGCGGGCCGGGGTGTCTTAGGACTTCCCCGGACGTAACCGAGGACTTAACTAGATCTCTAACAAGCCGCAGACCAGACTTAGACCCGAATAGGGCAAATCCGTGTCTGCCTGCACTCTCAGGCAGTGGCGACTCCGAATGTCCCGCGGCACGCACCAAAGGTGCGCCCGGTGTGCGATCTAGGCCAGGTTTAGGTGCGCACAGCTTGGCGACTCCACTGGGGACCCCTCAACCCAGTCGGACCCTGGTTATCAAATGAGTCAACTAGGTGGATATAAGCAAATTTAGGAAGTACTTTTTGTCCAACTTTAGTAAAGTATGGAACTCATGTAATTACATGATATTGGGGGATCCTGTCAAACGGACATGATAATCGCCTAAGGCAAGTGGTTTTTAACAGGGACCAATGTGACCCGCCCACTTACCTGGGGATCCACCCAGATCTTGTATTACATGCTGTTCTGCACTTTTACTATAAATGTGGCATTAAGGAACCCTTTGTTGGCCCCTATCCAAGAATCACCTGAGCAGACACAGCACTCGACCACACTGCACATACAAACACCTCACTACACTGTGAATGAATTTTTTTTTAACTGCGTGGGGTGACATGCACGAGGGGGTCTGCATGAATGATCCGCTTTGAATGATTTGATGAAATACTGCTCTTCTTCACCAAAACCTAGATCTCTCTAGCAGCCACCCTTCTTCAATCGAGAAACTTATTTTTGGGATGGTATTAGCCCTACGCTCCCGTGGCTTGCCGGGGAAAGCAGGGTAAACCCATCTCCCCAGGTTTCTAGATTCTTCAAGCGCCATTGGTTTTTTGCCATGGTACACGAGGGGTCTAGTACTTGGCTCAGACCCTTGAAGGCAGGTGCCTCGGGCTAGGTATCCTTCCCCACCTATTGATTCTGAAAAACCTTGATACTCTTAATGTGAATGGATCTGAATCTGA
This sequence comes from Buxus sempervirens, assembly GCA_947561395.2. Taxonomy (NCBI): domain Eukaryota; kingdom Viridiplantae; phylum Streptophyta; class Magnoliopsida; order Buxales; family Buxaceae; genus Buxus; species Buxus sempervirens. The sequence goes on from OX387183.1 coordinate 12,754,146, forward strand.
ATGTGAACGCGAATGCTGGAACAAAATAAGGGAAAAATCAATTTAAAACCCAAGAGTCCATCAGGGGTAGCAACCCCCGCCGTTTTTTGCATCAAACTGAGTGAGACCTAGACCATGGGCTGCCTTAGCCCTAATTTAGGAAACCAGCCCAATTTGATCAGGGGTCTAACCCAAGATCCATGCATTTGAGTCCCGTGAGCCGTGGGCCTTGACCCATAGAGTCCGGTGGAAGCACCTTAAGTCCTAGTCGGCCTTTTGAGCAGATGAGAGCCGGCCAGATCAGACAATCAGACAGAAATGGATCAGAACAGACCTAGGGGCAGAAAAACCCTAGATTTAGGATTTCAGCTCACCTACCAAGAAGCAAACTTGTACCCTCTTTTTGGGTTCTCAACAACCCTAAAGGTGATTTTCTTTACAGAATTATTTTTGTAAATTTCGCCCTTGATGGCAAGCTGTAAACGTTTTTGTTGAGGTTTGACACCCAAAAGCAGATGAAAGAACAGATGAAAGATAAAAGGCTGATCAGGACTTAGGAGTGCTTCCTTACACAAGTATGCCTAGGAGTCGTGCCTTGACAGGCACCAACCCTTCTAGGACTATGCGCACACTTGTGGATGTTTTTAATATTTATTTAACATTTAACTTTCACTTTACTTGTGTATACATTTGTTCTTGCCTTAAATACATACACTTCGAGATCATTTACACCAACATGTTTAACCGAACCATTTTCAAAATGCACAAAAATAAAAATTTTCGGGCATGCATTGAGCCGCCTTCCGAGGCGCACATCAAAACTGCTTTGTCAAAGCACACAAGGAAGTGGCCTTAGGGCCTACATTGAATCGTCTTTCATGACAAACATTAACTTTGTCTCGTGCTACGCACAATAAAACCGTCATCTGTGGTTATATTGAGCTAGCTGTTTAGACATAAATCAAGTTGCCCACCTTGCGGCGTAAATTCTCCCTGCCATCCATGGCATGATTTGTTTAACATTTCATGATTTTACAGTCACTACCCATCAAGGCACAGATGTTGAGGTATAATCTCCGCAACATGATTTCCTAAGGTTTGCACTCATAAAGCATGTGTTGCACGGTTTTGAAAACCATCAGACATGATATGATCTTCAGAGTCTCAATCTCTGAAAGACCAAATCACAAGCTTTTTAACTGCACAATTCTCCAAAGGAATTGATGATTGATTGGGGCATTATCTCACAATGATGTTTTTCATGCATGAGCCGTTTTGTATTTGTTTTGTCAACCACGACACCAGAGCACCAGTCACGGTGAAAATGATCTCGTCACACACAACACCTTGTTCATAAGTTGAAAAGAAACTGATCGAGATCTTTAATCAGCAGGTACGATTCAGGTACTTCACATTAAAAGCACTACCCAGAAAGCTGAGTTTGCAATAAGAAAGGACTGTAATGGATTCTTCGGAGGCCTCAATTCCATCATCATCACAGCAAAGGGCTGAAGAACAGCCGATCACAATGGACTTAAGTCAACAAATGGCCATGACACATGCCATGGGGATTCAAAGGCCAGAAATCCAGCAAGGACAACCATCTCAGCCAGCATTGATGACAGCATATCTGCCACCGCAAGACATTCCACTCCCACACCCGATAACAGTACCAATCCACCCACCACCACAAGAATGGCCCGTGCCTGTCAAAATGAGACAAGACAAAGTAGACTGGTACAAGACCCAGCAAATCCAGTTTGAAGAAAAGATGGCAGTGGTACAGGAAGAAAGCAAAGCAGAGCTAGCGGCCATGAGAGAGGAATTGAAACAGCTGCGACCTAGTACGCTCCCAAGTGGGGCTACTCTGGAGAGCCTCTGCTTTTTCTCAGATATTCAGCTCCCACCCAAGTTTAAGTGTCCGGAGCTACACCAATTTGATGGCACTAGTTGCCCATTGAACCACCTCAGATCTTACTCGTCCGACATGTGCCAATACGTGAAAAATGAGAAGATCATGGTGCAGTTCTTCCAGAAATCTCTAACTGGGGCAGCATACTCATGGTTCCTTAGCCTGGATAAGCAGAAGGTTAAAACATGGAATGACCTTGCCGCTGTGTTCATCCAGCAGTATCACTTAAATAGCCAAATGGTTCAGACCAGGGCCAAATTGCAGAAACTGTCAAAAAGGAATAGTGAGTCTGTAAGAGACTACGCTAAAAGGTGGATGGAATTGGCAAGCGTGGTACAACCCCCTCTCCTTGAACAAGAGCGGACTTCCTTGTTCATATCATCACTGGGGCAACCATACTTCACAATGCTATTGGGACAGTGCACTGTGAATTTTGCCGACCTAATTATGGCGGCGGACAGAATTGAAGATGCGATTAAAATGGAAAAGCTCGGAGGTCCCGTGGTAAGCTTGTTGCGTGGAAATACCTCGAGACAAGAGGGTGATGACAACACAAGCACAGTTCACCTTGTGCAACCTCCTACGCCATTTCACATCTCTTCTTCAAGAAGTATAAGCCTTCCCTCTGCTAATAATACAGCGGCCCACCTCAGGAGGCGTCTCACCAAAGAGGAGAGAAAGAACCAGGAGTTCACCCCGCTCCCATATACGCTGGCTGAGTTGTTACCAACTCTCTTGAGGGAGGGACACCTACAACTGGCAACGCCAAATCCCAAGGTCTCAAAGATGAAGGACTATGATCCGAGCAAGAGCTGCGAATACCACATGGGCGCACAAGGCCATGATACTGATGGATGTTGGGGCCTTCGGCATGCAGTCCAAGACCTTCTTGAAGCAGGGGAACTCAAAATTGATCCCCTACCACAATGAAAAAAATGAAAAAAAAAAAAAGAGAAAAAAAAAATTTTCATCTCTATGCAGCCTAGTATTTCATGGATTCTGCTTTCTGATGCTTGTTTCTCTTGGCAGGAACCCCGTCAGTAGCCAACATGGATTGTTCCTTAAAAACAAATCATGATGCAGCTCAACAAATGACAATCAGGAATCAATGTTGGGAAGCATTGGAGAAGGAAAATGTTGAGCTGAAATCTCGAGTAAAGGATCTGGAAAAGGAGGTTGAAAGCTTGAAGGCAGAGATACCCCAGAGTAACCCGGAAGTGAGCCTTCCACCCCCCTTAGCAGATGGCCAAGAGCAAAGAGGAAAAGGGAAAGCTGTGATGGCAGATAGTCCACGACTCGTGAAGAAGCTGGGTGTTCGCCATGACAAAGGGAAACTTGACAAACTGGTGAATTGTTCCCTCTCAAAGAAAATCCCAGAAGAAAGGCATGCCAGACTTAATAGACAGTTCACCCCTCTGAATACCCAACCAGCTCAGATTCTAAATGGTTTGCTAAAGAAGGGCCTATTGCAGCCTAAGCGGCCTAACCCACGAGCATCTTCTAGTCGCAAGTACAATCCAAATGTATTTTGCGCTTATCATATGGGATCTCCAGGACATAGCACAGAGCAATGTTGGGGTCTGCAGCATGGAATCCAAGACTTGATTGATCAAGGGTTCCTAAAGGAATTTGTCAAACAACCAAGATCTGTTGAAAGACAAGATGCCTCCAACATGTTAGTCCAGGCTCGCAGAAGAGAGGAGATGATGAGAGCACCTGAAATCTTCCTGCCACGACAGGCAACTGAATTCCAAGAATGCTGATTCGTATCAGCCACCTTTTGCATGAATTACTACTTTACTTTTGTTTATGCTTTCTTTTAATTTCCGAACTTGATAACATGCTTCTTTTTGCAAGCGTATGAAATCTTTTGGGAAATCACCAGAGTGTTTAACTACACCAAAGCAAGATTGTGATCCCGAGACAAACCTGAACAATCAAAAATGGAATGTGCCAGACAGCACAAGCTGTGCGGGTTTCAACATAGCCAAAGGATCCCCCACCAGCACCACATTTGAACCCTACCCTGCCAAGCAGTGGGGCAAGCTGAGAAGGAAAAGAAATGAGAGAAAAAGGGCAAGGTGCCCATACCAGTTAAGGGTCACTGACATGATCCAGGATCAATGATTCCAATGACATGATGAGAGGCCATTTTTGGCTGAAATACTTCAAACAAATTCCGCTAGTCAGACGTGATTGAGCTTGATCGTCTCATTTCTAACCCATGTTATGTCTAGCCACCCCAAACTGGGGCAAAGTCAAAAAGAAAAATGAATAAAGATGAAAGTGGTTCTTGAGCCAGTTAATTGTACAAAAACAAGTAAGTGTTACATTCTCTGTAAAAGGATGAAAGGCCATCCTTGATTTTCTCCCAAAAATCATCTGACACAAGATGAAACCCTAGCAAAACACTTTGAGCCTAACAATCTTTTCATTAACCCTACCATGTCCTGTCTTCCAAACTGGGGTACATAAGCTTCATGAAATTGGAGACACGAGAAAGATAAAGGGGAAGATAGGGCAAAGCGAAAAGCACCCTAGAAAGGAGAAACGGGATAAAACCCAGAAAACAAGAATATGAAGAAAAGAAAGAACTGGGGCAATTCCCTTTGAGAAAAGAAAAGAAGAAAAAGAAAGAAAAAACAAAAGGAAAAAACAAAAGCAGGGGTAAACCCCAAAAAAGTCAAGAATTGGGGCAAAGAACCCAAGAAAGGAAAAAAAAAAAAAAAAAAAGGAGAAGCAGCTACAAATCAAAGGTGCACACAAGGAACAAGAGATGAAGCAAGCCCTAACCAAGAAAAGTGGACAGGATATGGCTCTTACCCTGCTCACAAATTTTGAGCCTTCATATCATTTCTTCTGGACCCATAAACCCAGCCTACGTTTCGTCCTGTTATGAAGTCCTTTCTGATTACAGAGAATGTGACACTAACTCCCAGACAAACTGACAATGACAGAATCAAAGGAACAAAAGAACTTTGCTAGACATAATGATTACCTATAGAATGGAGTTATATAGTATTTGAGCCCATTTATCCTCCATTTCTAAACACTGGAACCAAAGCCTACATTTCGTCCTACTAATAAGTCCTCGCTGATCGTTGGATCATGATCCATGAAAATTGACAGGACCCTCAGACTGGGGCGATGCACCGAACCTGAATAAGGGAACCAAGTGAGAGAAAAACCATTTCAAAACCCCAACCAAGGGTGGGAAAAAGGAAAAAACAAGAGAGTGAAAATCAAAAGAACTGGGGAAGGGCAGTGCCAAAGAAACCCCACTGAACCAAAACAACTCCCCCCATTTCAATCTGGGGCATGCCATTGAAGGCAGAAATGTTGATACCCTTGCAGGGAGTGCCAGGAGGCACAATTTCATAAGTCTAAATGAGAGTGTCAGGTGACTGACCCAAAGATTACTGGTCTTGTTATGGACCCACTTTGAAAGGAGGAAATTCCAAACATTTTGGTGGATTTTCAAAAGATTTTAATGGCATGGATTTTTCACATAATTTTGATGGTAAACAAATTCTGATTAACTAAATTTCATTTGAACTTTTGCAGGTACCAACAAAATTGGAAACAGAAAGACAAAGATATCCCAGCACATTCCACGTGTTGGAAAGAAACTGAATGACACAAAAGAGTGTCCCTTAAGGAGCAAGGCATCTCCCTACCTAGATAGAGCAAGATGTCTCCGAAAAATTGAAAACAGAAAGGAGCAAGGTGCCTCCAAAATTAAATACTAAAAGGAGCAAGGCGACTCCGAAATTAAAAGGGCAAGGCGTCCCTGGAGCAAGGCGACTCCGAAATTAAAAGGGCAAGGCGTCCCTGGAGTAAGGCGACTCCGAAATTAAAAGGGCAAGGCGTCCCTGGAGCAAGGCGACTCCGAAATTAAAAGGGCAAGGCGTCCCTGGAGCAAGGCAACTCCGAAATTAAAAGGGCAAGGCGTCCCTGGAGCAAGGCAACTCCGAAATTAAAAGGGCAAGGCGTCCCTGGAGCAAGGCGACTCCGAAATTAAAAGGGCAAGGCGTCCCTGGAGCAAGGCGACTCCGAAATTAAAAGGGCAAGGCGTCCCTGGAGCAAGGCGACTCCGAAATTAAAAGGGCAAGGCGTCCCTGGAGCAAAGCGACTCCAAAACCAAAAAGGGCAACCCCAAATTAATGGAGCCAGTATATCCCAAATTTGAAATCTCTAAGGAGCAAGGCGACTCCCAAATTTGAAATCTCTAAGGAGCAAGGCGACTCCCACATTTGAAAATCTCTAAGGAGCAAGGTGACTCCCAAATTTGAAAATCCGTAAGGAGCAAGGCGACTCCCACATTTGAAAATCTCTAAGGAGCAAGGCGACTCCCACATTTGAAATCTCTAAGGAGCAAGGTGACTCCCACATTTGAAACCTCTAAGGAGAAGCCGAGTGTCTCCCAAGATTGAAGAACAAGATTGAACAAAATAACAAAAGAATCAGTGGTGAAGGACAGGGTGTACGTAGGGAGCAAAGCGTCTCCGTAAAGTGGAACAAGATCTCCCCATTCCTAAAAAGACAGAGAATCAAGACTGAAGGACAAGGTGTCCATAAGAAGCAAGGTGCCTCCACGAAGAAAGAGGCTGGCAAAGAAGAAACAACAGAAAAAGGAGAAAAGCAATAATGGGCAAATTCGCCCCCTTTTGTAAATTTTGATTTCCACTTTTGTAATAGCATAGGCTAGAATAAGTGTGTGTGGTCTCCGAGACAATGGACAGCAGCGCAGAAGCTTCCTCCCGTCCTCCCACCTGCACTCCCAAACCCATACCCTGGCCTACTTAAAAAAAAAAAAAAAACTGAAGTCACTAAAAGCTTTAAAGGAACAAACAAAAAGAAAAGAACATTGTTAAGTACCTTGCATCAACGTTGAAACAGGCTGATGAGCTCAAAATTTAATCCTATCTTTCTCAAAAAACTAAGGAACAACCCTATTCAAACCCGAAAGAGGGTATAGGGATTCCCAAAATCAGGAAGTGATACCAGACATCTGACGCTTCCCTTTTAAACAATTCAGTGATTGAGCTCGTCGACCATGTCGACAGAAATGCAAGGTGCAAAAATAAGGTTCTTTTTCTTCTTTGCCGTTCATCCCCTAAGGTGACTCCAGCAAAGAGGGGCAGCTGTAGACACCTGATTTTTGCACCCCTAAAATGGCAAAAAATGAAAAGTCAAACTTTTAGTCAAACCCTGAGGGGGTCAAAAATTGACTTTTTGATTCAAGATAATTTGGCCATCAAACTTTACATCATTGAAAAGAGCATTTCGACACGGTTCTAACGCAACTGAGTTTGCTGGAATCGGAGTCCAGATGAGAAAAATATGGCCCGGTCAAACTTCCAGAGAGCAAAAAGTTGACTTTTTGCTCGACCCCAATCCAACTGCCAAAAGTGATCCCAATGGATAGGTGGTTCCGAGCTGATTCCAACGACACTAAGTTTGCTCAAATCAGACACCAGATAAAGGAGTTATGAGCAGTTGAAGTTTCAGAAAAACTGCCCATGTGGCAAAAACGCAGCAAAAATGGACTAAACCAATAAAATAAATAAGATAAAAGTATTTAATAATATTTTAAATAAAGAGAATCTCGTTTTCTAATAAAATAATCGGGAAAATCGGATAAAAATCCTGCAATAAACCAAATTGAATAAAGGTTTGAAATCCACACATTTTTAAAACGTGCGGGACCGTATTTGCATTACGGGCAAGGCATGCCCGTATTTAAAGTACGGGCACGCTTCTAGAAAGAAACACGTGTCGCTGTACGGCGGAACACGCGTCCCGTACGGCCGAATCTGCGATAATTGCAAATATTCGTTTTTCGCCCGTAATTGAATTACGGGCAAGGCACGCCCGTACTTGAAGTACGGGCAAGGCACGCCCGTACTTCAAATACGGGCACGGGATTTTTGCCTATAAATAGAGAGGCCACCCCCCTTCATTTGGGGAAGCCCTCTCCTCTGGCCATAACCTCTGCTCTCCTGAAGTTAGCCACGGCTAAGCCATGCCCAATCACCATCACCCAACACCTAACCCTATTTAATGTCCAAAATACCCCTGTCCCACTAGAATCATGCCTAAACTCTTCTTTTTCCCTCCTTTGAATATAGCCATCTAACATACCCCTTTCAAAACCAATCTGGAAAATCCCTGGAGGCGCGGAAGCGCTGCCAAAATTCTCGGAGCACCATCACATATCATCAAGAACAAGGTAATAGCGAAAAGGTGTTTCTGGTAATGTATTATTCATCTTACATTGAATTCAATGCTATTTAAATATGTTTTTATCTTGTTATTTATGTCTCACCTGTTTTCTTTTGTTTTGTATGGTGATGGACTCTCCATAACATGGAGAAAACTCCTCTTAAGGAAAAAAAAATGCTTAAAGTTAAGAAGGGACATTTAAACTAACATTTAAAATGCTTTATTAATCATTTGTGCTTATTAACAAGGAGAGGTGTGACTTCATTCCAAAGATCCCATATACTCCTGTAATTTCTCCTTTCTTCTTTCTTGAATTTGGGCTACATGGGAGTACAAGCAAAGTGAGCTTTTGGGAAGCATGAAAAGATAAAGAAAAGTGGTTTTTTAAGCCAATTGAAACAAATGAAGAATCTGGAAGCCCAGTTGAAGCTGCAGAAACACTTAAGAAGGCCACGAAACAAATCCCGAAAAGAATCGGCGGCCGAAATGCAAAACTGAAGGCGCCCGTAAACTCAGAACGGTCCAGTCTGGACCGTGTTTGCTTCACGGACGAACTTGACCGTATTTTGTTCACGGGCAGGGGTGGACCGTATAGCAAATACGGACAAATGTAAAAGTAGCTTAAAAAATACAATTTCCTAGCCCGGTTGGACTTAACCCAACCCAAAACGGCCTGAACCGGCCTTTTAGACAATTCGGGCTATTGTGAGCCCAATAAAAGACTGTGGGCCTAGACGGGCCCACCAAGATTATCATAGGCCCATTTGTGGGCCCACCTTTGACTGGCCTATACCAGGCCTGTTTTCAATAAACAGGCCCAGGCCCTTTGACTCTTGGCTAATGGGCCAAATCCAAGCCCACTAAACCCATGGAATGTGTAAATAAATAAAATAACCAAATGGGTTACCCAATAACCCTACTGGGCCTAAAGCCCAACCATGGCAACCCATGGGTCTTCCAACGGGACCCGGGTCCGACCCACATCACTTAAATAAATAAAAAGATAAAATCAAATAAAAAGGGACCCACACCTCCAGCGGGCCCCGCCAGACCTTACAAGTCAGCATGCTGGTTTAGGAAAAGGGTGAAATTGACTCATAAACCAGGGAGACCCGAGGGACCCGTCAAACCGACGGGGCGGGCCGGGGTGTCTTAGGACTTCCCCGGACGTAACCGAGGACTTAACTAGATCTATAACAAGCCGCAGACCAGACTTAGACCCGAATAGGGCAAATCCGTGTCTGCCTGCACTCTCAGGTAGTGGCGACTCCGAATGTCTCGCGGCACGCACCAAAGGTGCGCCCGGTGTGCGATCTAGGCCAGGTTTAGGTGCGCACAGCCATCTTTGCTTTGTATCCCAAAATTTCCAAAATCATAGCCTTAGTCAAACCCCTTGAGACTAACATTTTTCTTTCTTAACCCACTGAGTCAGATACCCCAATATGGTGCTTGACAAGGAAGAAGGAAAGAAGAAATGAGGCAAGTATGCAAAAGCAAAGAAAAGAAAAAAAAAAATCAGAATGCACACTGGGGCAGGCCAAGCTAATCAAAAAGCAAGAATCGGCCCCCAGGCAAAAGAAAAATAAAGGAAAAAGCAAAAGGCCTCAAAAAGAAAAGAAAAGAAAGTGAAGCAGACATTGTCAAAGTCCAAGGGTAGAATATGACTCAACCCATTCAAAAAACAAAAGACTTCGAGCCGTATTCCTTTTCTTTCATAAACCAAAACCTCGGCCTTCATTTTGTCCCAACAGAAAGTCCTTTCTGATTACAGAAGAAGTGACAATCAGATTTATGCAGATTTGTGATGAAGGAATCCAGAAGAGGAAGAACGAGCTTCGGCCAGACACAAAGTAAAACCTGAGAATGAAAAGATTTTGAGCCTTGCCACCTTTCATTTCTCAGACTTAAAACCAAGCTACGTTTCGTCTTAATTTCAAGACCTCTCTAATCTATAAGACATGATGTGCAAGAAGTTGGCCAAGAACCCTCAAACTGGAACAGACACTAACCCAGGAAAGAACCCTCAGTTGCCAAATCTTTAAATTGCCCCAAAAAGGAGAGAAACCAAAACCTGGGAAAGGGGGGACATTCCTTGAAATACTTCTCAGCTTTTAAACCCTTGCTGGCCTAAGTCAAGAATTTCATGGGAATACGTGTCGAGCACACTATCCCAAAACACTTCGAGCTAACAAGGCAAATCCCCGTGATCATTGGTCTTGTCTTGCCTTTTCTTTTGAGATCACTTGCAAAAAAAAAAAAAAAAAAAGAGGACCTATTCTGCTTATCTTCTTGATGCCTCACTGCTTTGTGAGATCTTTGCAGGCCATCAAGAAACACCTTGAAAGAACAAGCCAGAAAAAAGCCAAGCGGAGTCAAGGGGAATTGCAAAAAGATCTCTTGTCCCCAGCAGATTCTATTCCCCAACAAAGCTCCTTTAATCCCCACAGAGTGCCCATACTCAGCAGAAGCTCCTAACCAAGTGAAAGAAGCAAAAGGTGTAAAGAGAAAAGACGATAAAGGTTCCCACCAATCCCCAGTAAAGTCATTCCAAACCAGGGAACCTCTACCTTGTCACGAGAGAAGCTGATGGAGGAACTCTTCCCCAAGCTGAGAAGGCTATGCCGTGAAAAAGGAGCTGTAAAGTTCTCAAGACTTGAAGAAGAGAACAGAATGAAGAAGTCCTTTTGTAATTTTTGATTTACCACTTTTGTAAATAGAATAGGTCAGGTGTACAAGGTTCTCCGGATGACGAACAGCAGCAAGGCAGCCTCCTCCCGCCTCCTTCATTCCTGAACCACCATCATCAATCCTCATCCAGCCTCTAAGCTAAGTCAAAAAAAAAAAAAAAACTCAGATAAAAGAAAGCCACAAACTGGAAATCACCTAAAAGCTTTAATGGAACAAACAAGAAGAAAAGAACATTGTTGAGCATCTTGTATAGATGCCGAAACAGGTTGGTGAGCTTAAGTCCAATCCCATCCCTTTTAATCTAAATCAAAATCAAGAAATTGCTCCAAGAAACCCGCGAAGTGTGGGTGAGCAAGCTTCGAGATCCAAGTGGAAATCAATCAGGGGTTGCTCCAGGAAGCCCGCGAAGTGTGGGTGAGGAAGCTCCAAAAAACTTAGTGGAAACCATTTCGTGTTTCCGCTGCTTTGAAAATCAAGAGGACTTAGGCTCGTTGATCATGTCGACCAAAAATGCAAGGTGCGAAAATAAGGATCTTTTTCTTCTTTGCCGTTCATCCCCAAGGTGACTCCGGCAAAGAGGGGCAGCTGTTAGCACCTGATTTTTGCACCCCAAAAAATGCAAAAAAAATGAAATTTTAATTAAAAAGTCAAACCCTGAGGGGACCGAAATTTGACTTTTTGATCCAAAGAAAATTGGCCATCAAACTTCCTTTCATTGAAAGAGCATTTCGACACGATTCTAACGCAACTGAGTTTGCCAGAATCGGGGTCCGGATGAGGAAGTTGTGAGCTGGTCAAACTTTTGGGGAAGCGAAAGTTGACTTTTTGCTCGACCCCAATTCAACTGCCCAATTTGATCCCAATGGATAGTATGTTCCGAGCTGATTCCAACAACACCAAATTTGCTAAAATCGGACATCAGACGGAGAAGTTATGGGCAGTTGAAGTTTCAAAGAAAGCTGCCCATGTGGCAAGACAGCAGTAAAAAGCAGAATAGATGAATTAAATAAATAAAAATAATCTTTTAATATTATTTTAATAAGGGAATCTCGTTTTTATAATAAAATAATCAAAAAATCGGATAAAAATCTTTAAATAAACCAAATTGAATAAAGGTTTGAAATCCAAACATTTTAAAAACGTGCGGGACCGTATTTGAATTACGGGCGAGGCATGCCCGTACTTTAACTACGGGCAAGCTTCTAGAAGAGGACGCGTGGCGGGACACGCGTCCTGTACGGAAGAATCTGCGATAATTGCAAATATTCGTTTTTCGCCCGTACTTGAAGTACGGGCAAGGCACGCCCGTACTTGAAGTACGGGCAAGGCATGCCCGTAGTTCAAATACGGGCACAAAAATTTTGCCTATAAATAGAGAGGCCACCCCCCTCATTTGAAGAAGCCTTCCTCCTTGCTGGCTCCCCTCTTCTTCTTGGTGCTTTCCACGGCCAACCTCTGCCCAACTCCCATCTCCCAATACCCAAACCTATTTAATACCCAAAATACCCCTGTCATCCCTAAACCATGCCTAAACCCCCAAATACCTTCTTTTAAACCCAACCTCCTACCAAACCCCTTTTAAGTTCATTTTGGAAATTCAAGGAGACGCGGAAGCACTGCTGAAATTCTCGGAGCACCTCAACATCACCAAATCAAAGATTTACTAGTGGGTAACACTTCTAATGTCTTTTCTTTTCAATATAAAAGTATGATTTTGCAATTCAAGCAACTTTGAATTTCCTTTATTTTATTTACTTAACTACTAATCTATTTGATTTATTGTTGTTGGTGTTCTCCCCTACCAATGAGCATCCCCTTGAGAAAAAAAAGAAGAAAGTAGGATTATAAAATGAAGTTCTTTGGTTCACTTTGCAAATACAAGAGAGGAATGCCCTCTTGAACAATCCCCTGTAATCTTCCCCTTTCTTTCCCTTAAGATTAATTATGAATCACTAAAATAAGATGTAGTTTTTCAATAAAAAGAAGAGAACCAAAGAGAAGGAAGAGGCTTTCCAAGCCAAAATGGAGAAAATGGAGAATAGAGAAGGAGCTGGAACCATCCCGGAAGGTTGCTGAAGACCTCAAAGAGTCCACGGGACCGATCCCGAAAAGAATCGGCAGCAAACATGCAAAAATGGAGATGCCCGTAAACTCAGGCCGGTCCACTCTGGACCGTGTTTGATTCACGGACAAGAGAGACCGTAATTCATTCACGGGCTCGGCGGACCGTAGAGAAAACACGGGCAAATGTAAAATAACCTAAAAAGTGTGATTTCTTGGTCCGGTTGGACTTGATCCGGCCTAAGCCGGCTTGAACCGCCCCCTTTTACCATTTGGGCTATCTTAAGCCCATTTTTGGACCATGGGCCCATCGAGACCCCTTTGGCCCACTTGTGGGGCCCACTTTTGACTGGCCCATACCAGGCCTGTTTTCAATAAACAAGCCCAGGCCCTTTGTCTCTTGGCTAATGGGCCCATTCCAAGCTCATTAAGCCCAAATTAGAATTGTAAATAAATAAAACTTAATAAAATAACCAAATGGGTTACCCAATAACCCAACTGGGCCCAAGGCCTAACCATGGCAGCCCACGGGTCTTCCAACGGGACCCGGGTCCGACCCACCTCACTTAGATAAATAAAAAAAGATAAAATTAAAATAAAAGGGACCCACACCTTCAGAGGGTCCCACCAGACCAAATAAGTATGCATGCTGGCTTAGGAATTGGGTGAAAACTAAGTTGACTCAGACCAAGGAGACCCACGGGACCTGTCAATCGACGGGGCGGGCTAGGGTGTCTTCGGGCTTCCCTAGACGTAACCGAGAACTTACTCAGAACTCTAATAAAGCCGCAGACCAGAAAATTAGGCCCGGATAGGTGCCCCTTTGTGTCTGCCTGAACATCTCAGGCAGTGGCGACTCCAAACTCCAAACCAGTCCCGAGGCGAGCATCACTCTTTGCATGCACCTCGTCGTGCGGCCCGGAAACCCGAAAAAGGGGGTGCGCACACAAAGTTTTGAATTTTAACTTTTAATACACCTTTATCAAAATAATTAATTTTTAATGTCATTTCACTATTACAAATCACTTATTCAAAGAATGCCCTTATATCATTCATCCAAATGACTTGTACAAGTCATTTTCTTGACTTGTACAAGTTAATTTATTGACTTATACAAGTCATTTTATTGTTTACACAAGTCTAAAATGGTTTGTACAAGTCAATTTATTGCTTGTACAAGTCTTGGAAGTAAGTTGTATAAGGGTATTTTAGGAAGAATTTATTTTAAACAGTGAAACAGCACTAAAATTAAATATTTTGATAAAGGTATATTAAAGGTTAAAATTTAAAATTTTACCGACTAAATATTAAATATTTTGATAAAGCACCACTAAAAATTAATTTTCCTTTTTCTTTTTTATGTTAAACAACCTGACACGCACGTGTAATAACTCCAAAGGCAAGTGGCTTTTGGCTTGAGAGGATATTAACACTTTCATCAGTCCAAGGCACATTGGTAACATCGAAACCTGCAACTCTTCCATTCAACAGACCCAAGAACCAAAAAAGTTAAAAAAAATTACAAGCATAATAATAACGCTGTGCAGTCCCTCGTTGCCGTTTTTGCACGGTTTTTGACAGGAGAGACAGTGCCTGCAGATTATCCTCACATGTAGAGCTGTAAGTTTGGCCCGGATCGCCCAAAGCCCGCCCAACCCAACTCAAATAATAGTCCGATTTAAGAAATAAGTTTGGATTTGGGTTTGGACCGGGCTTAATATTGAGCTCGAAGTTGAGTTCGGGCTGGGCTTGGGTTCACAAGGTACAACCCAAAAAAACCCGAATAACCCAAAATATATATACCACTAAAACTCCCTCCTGCAAACCTCTATATGATTGTCTCCTGCAAACCTAAAAGTTTCTTGTCTTCTCCCATATCTCTACCACGGAAGTTGGAATTGCTCGCCCCTCTCACTTACTCACTGTCCCTCTCTTCTATTATCAATACCTCACATTCGCGTTTCACCGTGTGAGATCGGTGAGGCTTTCTTGTGGGATAGAGAGCTGCGGCAACCCGTTCCGCCGTGTGGGATCGGTGAGGTCTTCGTGTGTATGTGTGCGTGCGTAGTTGACTAGGTTGTTTCTTGCCAGCCTATGTGTGGGTGCTCCCCTCAGGGTGATGACCGTGATCAGGCTTCTACCCGTGCATCGTGAGCTGGCATTTTGGCTGAGGGTGGTTATCTCGATTTATAGAATCACTAATTCACGAGTCCTGCACAGACACTTTATACTGAGTTTTTATTTGTTACAATGAATTGCTTCTTCGTATGATTTGGGAATGGATGGGAAACTCCTCTTGACCTTGATTCATCAGGCAGTGTAGAGAGGCACTCCAGTTAGCCTTGATTCGTCAGGTAGTGTAGAGGGGCACTCCACTTGACCTTGATCCTTGGTTAGAAGGTAGAGGGTGATTATCTCGATTTACATACACTTTATGCTGATATCGTAGTTTAGATTAGTCTAATTTTTGTCTGCTTATTATTTATGACCCTGAATAGTGCAATTATTGTTTAAATGAGAATGAATTGCTTCTTAACATGATTTTGATAGATTTTGATCGTATCATATGTGAGCATGTTATTTTATTATCTGAAAGTTGTATAAATTGTTTCTTATCATGCATTATGCTATTTACTGGGATGTTAGTCTTACACGTTTTCTTTTATCGATTTTTTTTCTTCAGAAAACTATGCAGAGCGAGTACGAATCGGGGTAGAGAGAGATAATGATCCGGATGTGTGTGTGTGTGTGTATGTGTGTGTGTGTGTGGCGACGGATTGGATTGTCACCCACGGATTTGGATATTGCATTGTCTGTGCACACACCTTTGGGAGAGTCTATTAGAGTGGAGTATATGTATAGAGACTGCATGATTAAATTGGGTAGACTGGAGTTGTCTGGCGATTTGATTGCCTTAGACATTGGAGGTTTTGATGTGATATTGGGGATGGACTGGCTATATAGACACCATGTGATGTTGGATTGCTATGCGGGGATAGTGATAGTTAGAGGGCTAGATCAAACCACTCATTGTTTCAAATGTAAGGGGTTGAAGTCGCAGATTGGTCTGGTAGCATATGTGATAGCAAAGGAACTTAGGAGTGATACTCTTGTCATCTCCGATGTACCTGTAGTGCAGGAGTTTGCGGATGTGTTTCCAGAGGATTTACTTGGATTACCACCTGCTAGAGGAGTAGAGTTCAGGATCCAGTTGATGCTTGGTACGGCTCCAGTTTCCAAGCCACCCTATCGGCTTGCGAAACTAGAACAAGAAAAACTGAAGAAGCAGCGAAATGAGCTTCAGGAGAAGGGATTTATCAGACCGAGTGTGTTGCCATGGGGCGCACCAATTCTATTTGTGTAGAAGATGGATGGTAATGTGAGGATGTGTATCGATTATAAGGAACTGAATCAGGTTACTGTGAAGAACAAGTATCTGTTGCCTAGGATTGATGACCTGTTTGACCAGTTAGGAGGAGCATCTTGGTTCTCCAATATAAACTTGAGGTTAGGATACAATCGGTTGAGAGTGGCAAAGGAGGACATAGAGAAGACAACTTTCCGTTTACACTATGGGCATTATGAGTTCTTGGTTATACCTTTTGGGCTGACTAATGCCCCAGTTGTATTCATGGACCTCATGAACAGGATTTTTCATGCATACTTGGACAGTTTCGTAGTAGTGTTCATTAATGACATCCTGGTATATTCTAAGACCCGAGAGGCACATGTTGGGCATTTGAAGGCAGTATTGCACAATTTGAGAGACCACGGGCTGTATGGGAAATTCAGTAAGTGTCAGTTTTGGCTGAGTCAGATTTCATTCTTAGGTCATGTTATCTCAGGTGAGGTATATCTGTGCACCCTGAGAAGGTTAAGGCAGTGGCAAGATGGCCTAGACTCACTACAGTGACAGAGGTTAGGAGTTTCCTTGGTATGACAGGGTATTATAGGAGATTTATCGCAGGATTTTCTCGTATAGCTGCACCTTTGTCTAATCTAACCAAGAAGGCAGTGAAATTCCAGTGGGATGAGAAATGTGAGCAGAGTTTCCAGGAATTGAAGTAGAGATTGACTACTGCCCCAGTTTTTGTTGTGCCATCCATGGATGAAGCGTTTGCAGTGTATTGTGATGCTTCTAGGATCGGCTTGGGATGTGTTTTGATGCAGCAGGGCAGGGTTATAGCGTATGCTTTGTAACGCCCCGGATCCGTGTTGTTCAATAAAGATATAACACGTCTCACGGAGGTTAGGCAAGGATCGTTAATCAATTTATGATCGCTGGATAATCATATAGCTATAACCTGACAGAGTGCACATTTCCATTTATGCAAAATTGTAACATTTAAACTGAACTAGAATCGTATGGTTCAACCCCAATTAAACTTTAATACATCTCAATTTATTCAAAGTTCTCAAATTCAGAACAGATAACCTACTAGTCTAAGGAAGGTAATAGTAATCCTCCTCCCTATAAGCCTCAGCAGGATCTACCTCAGTAACCGCCTCACCACGAGTATCTGAAAAACAACAAGACAAACAACGGAGTGAGATACGAATATCTCAGCGAGTAGCACATGCATGCAGAAATAGTTGATCACAATTTAAACTATGCATCGACAAACGCTGAATACGGTTAAACAATCAACATCAATTCTCAAATCGAAATTCAAGACTGGTTCTAATCAAACAAATCACATCTCAGTTAAGTACGGTAACACATCGATTGGTCAATGTCAAGACTATCGTTTAGTTGATAAATTAAACATGCCAAGTAGACACTCCACACCTCCATGTACACAGTTCCGGCCTACTCAGGGTTTCGGAACTCTGAAATGACGGCCTACTCAGGGTTTCTGGCTGCTCTACACCGGTCGTGGCAACACACAAGGCCATGCAATTCCAACAACCAACAATAACATCACATTACTAAGCTTAAACATCTGGATCCAGGACAAGCTAGACCAAAACAGTAAAACATCGTATAATATCAATTCCAATATCAAAATAAAACCATTCATTCCACATCATGTAAAACTCATCACAATT
This sequence comes from Buxus sempervirens, assembly GCA_947561395.2. NCBI lineage: Eukaryota > Viridiplantae > Streptophyta > Magnoliopsida > Buxales > Buxaceae > Buxus > Buxus sempervirens. The sequence goes on from OX387183.1 coordinate 12,772,060, forward strand.
CATCACCTGTCCCTCTGGACCAAGCAGTACCTCAAGTACTTTCAGTATTTTCTCATTTCCGTAACACATGTCATTTGAAAGTAAAACTCAATTCATTCATACCAAGGAAATCTTTACAATACATTTAAAGTTTCCAAACCAGTGAAACTAGAATAGAATAACTCTTCAATCAAAACAGTGTATAAAACAGAGGAAATGTACTAGTAACTCTTAGTGGTTTGGTATCCGGCATAACATTCATGAATAACCTAAACTCAACTTGAAAGCTTTTAAGAAGTTCACTAAATTTTCCTCTAATAGTTTCCTAGGCAAAATAGATTCCCAGGTTCCCAAACAAGTGAATAGTGAAGTGGTTTAATCCTCAAGTAACCCAAATACTCTTAGTTAAATCAAATCTCCAATTCAGTAAGCAAAATAGGGTCTGCTGCTCACTTCCTGAGGTGGGCGCGAGGTGAGCGCCGGTCGGCGGTGAAGAAATGGGGTAAAATCGACCTACCGCTCACTCGACGCTAGGTGAGCGTGAGCTGAGCGCGAGATGGGCGTGAGGTGGGCGCGAGATGAGCGCGAGATGAGCGCAGGGTTTTCTGCTGAGCGCGAGCTGAGCGCCAGCCGGGCGTGAGCTCGGCGGTGCGTCGTGTTTAACGGGGCGCCTACCTCTTAGGTGAGCGCCGGTGAGCGCGAGGTGAGCGGATACCCCTTGTGATTTTCATTTCTCTGTTATTCCCAGATCTACATGACTGGCCGGTTTATTTATGTCTGTAATTGTTCCACTACACTCCTAATACTCCCAGAAGACTTCCCAACCATATTTGGATTTAATCTAAATACATTTAATCTCAAGATAAATTTCGGTCTCCGACTCTGTTTCATGCCATTCCAGAAAACTAAAAGAAAACTCAAGAGATCATTTAAACTACAACCATGCATCAGAATAATCTCGAGAAAACATAAAACACAAAACCCCAGTTGTAAATCAGTGCTACTCACCTGAATGCGCTTATTCCAAAGTATAGCAAAACCTCGGCCGATCACCACTCCGGCCACGCACGCGAACACAGAAACTACCCAACCAATTCGTCTCGAACAGGGAGAAATAACCCACTCAATTTCAACTTCGAAGCCCTCCTCTTACCCCTCGCGATACTTGTTCTTCATGAGCACAGAACCCTAGTCGCCACTCTCTCCAGCCGATTCTCCTGAGCTCCTGAGTATTAGACTAACAACAATATTTCCGTAAGTACATACACGTATTCTCTTAAACCTAAAACCCTACTTTCCTTATTTGTACATTACCTTGCGAGATACATATGCCGCTCGATCAACCCTTTTAACCCCTTGATCCTATGCATGCTCGCCCACCGGAAACACTACATGTTCCGCATCCATTTACGTTAATAAGCACATAACTATACTTTAATAATAATAATGATAATAATATGATTTTTCAGAAAAATGGCTATATAACGCCTGTATATACGAGTATGGGCTAAGCCCTCAAACCACAAAATAACCTGATAAACACAGTTTATACATCAAAATAAATAACTAAATAAATAAATAAATAACTCACAAAAAAATCAGGGTCTTACATGCTTCGAGATTGTTGAGGTCACATGAGAAGAACTACCCTACTCACGATCTAGAGTTAGCAGCCATAGTCTTCGCACTGAAGCTATGGAGGCATTATCTTTATGGGGTAGAGTTTGAGATATTTTCTGATCATAAGAGCTTGAGATATCTGTTTTCACAAAGAGACTTGAATATGAGGCAGCGAAGATGGATGGATTTGCTTAAGGATTTCAAGTTCACGTTGCAATACCACCCTGGTAAAGCAAACGTAGTGGCTAATGCTTTGAGCAGAAAAAGTGCAGTGGAGGATCAGGTAGCCACTTTAGCAGCTTTTATGATGAGCCAGTGTAGATTGGTTGATTCAGTTAGGGATTGGCAGGGAGAGTTTAGCATGCCATAGGATGGAGTGATCAGAGTGGCTTGTGTTCAGATTGAGCCAGATTTGGTTCAGTTGATTTGGGAGAGACAGTTGTCTGACCCACAGTTGATACAGACCAGGGAGATGATGAGTAGAGGATCTGAGGTAGTTATAGACTTTTTAAATAGAGATGGGCTATTGAGATATAGAGGCCGTCTTTGTGTTCCAGCTGATGAGGAGATTAAGGAGAAGATATTGTTAGAGGGACATAGATCGAAGTATGCAGTTCACCCAGGAAGTACAAAGATGTACAAGAATTTGAAGGAAATCTATTGGTGGTCAGGAATGAAGAGAGAGATTGCAGAGTATATGGCAAAGTGCTTGATATGCCAGAAAGTGAAGGCTGAACATCGGAAACCACCTGGTTTACTTCAGTCACTTCCTATTCCGGAATGGAAATGGGAGCATGTGATTATGGATTTTGTATCTGGGTTACCATTGACAGCAAAGAAGGAAGATGCTATTTGGGTTGTTGTGGATAGACTGACTAAGTCAACGCATTTTTTGCCTATTAGCACTACACAGCCGTTGAAGTCTTTAGCTGAGCTATACGTTAAGGAGATAGTGAGACTTCATGGAGTTCCAATTTCCATAGTGTCTGACAAAGATGCACGATATACGTCGCGCTTTTGGCTTGCATTTCAGGTAGCCTTGGGCACTAAGCTTAGTTTCAGCACTAGCTATCATCCTCAGATAGATGGACAGTCTGAGCGTACCATTCAGACGTTGGAAGATATGTTGAGATGTTGTGTTATGGATTGGGGAGGCAGTTGGAATCAGCCCCTACCATTGGTGGAGTTTGCCTATAATAATAGCTATCAGGCGAGTATTCAGATGGCACCATTTGAGGCACTTTATGGCACTCATGTAGATCCCCAGTGTGCTGGGTGGAAGTTGGAGAAAGACAACTTATTGGGCTGCAGATTGTGCAAGATAGCATTGAGAAGGTGAATCAGATTAGGCAGAACATACTTACAGCCCAGAGTTGTCAGAAGAGCTATGCAGATACCAGAAGAAGGGACTTGCATTTTGAAGTTGGTGATTTAGTATTTCTGAAGATATCACCATCTCATGGAATTAAGAGATTTGGAAAGAAAGGCAAATTGGCTCCAAGATATATAGGTCCATTTGAGATTAAGGGTACAGTGGGACCAGTAGCATACAGATTGGCTTTACCTACACAGTTGGAAGGAGTTCATGATGTATTCCATGTTTCTATGTTGAGGAAGTACATGTATGACCCTACTCATATTATACAACATGAACCGATAGTAATGCGAGGGGACTTGACTTATGAGGAACATCCAGTTGAGATTTTGAACAGGAAGGAGCAAGTTCTTCGTACTAAAGTAATTCCACTTGTGAAAGTACTTTGGCAGAATCACACAACTGAGGAAGCTACTTGGAAATTGGAATCGGAAATGCAGAGAAAGTATCCTAACCTATTTCCAAAATCACAAGGTAAATTTCGAGGACAAAAATTTTCTTTTAAGAGGGGAGGATGTAAAACCTTGAATTTTCCTTAAATAATAAAATAAATTAATAAATAATATTCTTGAGAGTTATAATTGATGGAAATAATTTATTATTGTAAGGGATGATATAATTAGTGGAGATCCAGAGTTGGACGCAGATCTGATCGTCCGATCTTGAGATATCGAGGTATGTGTTCTGATTGGGCAGTGTGTATAGGAAAGTTTATATGTGAGATACATAGGATCAAGAAGTATATATATTAGTTTATTAACCTAAAACACATACGTTTTGTATTTCGCTCATATACAACAGCCGCAAGCGACAAACACGATCGAGCAACTGAGGAAGAAGAAGGAGGAAGAAAGGACTGGGTTTTGGTGTTCTTCATCGTCCAGGGATTATCTCACGTCTGTGAGTATAGTTGGTTGGAGAAGAGGAAGAGAAACCACGCATGTTCAAGAGGTAGGTGACACGGTTTTGTTTGTTTGATTTGTATTTACATTCGTTTAATTGAAAGAGCATGTTTTTATATGATCTATTGATGTATTTAGTTTGGTATCAATGTTATACGTATGATAGAATGAGGTTAGACGAGAAAAATCACGATTTAAAACTATTTCTGTTCGTTTTCGGGAGACCGTCGACCTTGACTGTACTCGGCGATCATCGGCGATCCTTGGCACTAGTTAAAAACTTTAGACTGCTGGACGACTTATCGTCGGCATCCTATTTTACACTACCGCTGACCATAGACCGTCGAGGCGATCCTAGGTGCTTTGTGTAGAATTTGCAGATTTTTGTAATTTCGAACCTGATTTAATTCTAAACTATTTTTAGACAATTTTAATGATTAATTAAGATGTTTTAAGACTAAAATAAATTATCTAATTCCCTGTTTTACAGAAAAATAAATTAGAGAGATATTTAGGACATTAGTTGCCAAACTTTGAAAGTAATTGAGAAATCTAGTTTTTGGAAAACCTAACTATTATTTAATTAATAGAACATCTTTTAAACTACACTATAAACCAGAAAATTACATAAAGAGAATTCAGAACTCAGATGACCCTAATATTGAAGTAATTGACGGATTTAACCTTTATATGCCGCTAGGCACCAACCCTTATAGAAATATTATATTTTAGGGAATTTTGGAGTCTAGTAGGCATAGCTGGTTATGGATCCATAGTTGTTGCTAGATAGCTGAGGGATATGTCATTTGGGTTGAGTTACTCCTATATGCGACGCGTTTCCTTTGCAAGTTAGTTTATCTGGGAAGGTCCTATGTCTGGAGGGACACCCAGGTGAGCCACTGGTGATTCCCTGTACATGTGGATAAGCGACCATCTCCATGTATTGATTCTGGTGCTGCATGCTGGTGGTACATGCCAACTCTGATGGGTACGTGTGCAATAAGTCAGTGACTACGGCTCTTGTCTAAGCTGCGCTGCATGGGACTTGAGTATCATTAGTAGCATTGCTCCTAAGTCGCACGGTGGTATAGCAATTGGTTGAGAATCATCTCAAAAGGTTTATCTATCTTTGTGAGTCCTACAATGACACTGAAATTACAAACACTTGTTATTATTATGGTATACATGCTGGAGGCATGTGATTGAGATATTGATCGGATGTGACTGTTTAGTGCATCCTAGCAAAGCATGAATTATGTTATGGATTTAGATATTGGATTCTTATAATAGAACTTGCTGAAATACATCTCTAGAACTGTTTATCATATTGTTTTGTATTCATGAATGACACGAATGATTAGACGAGCCTAATTAGTCGATATTGCTTAATCGTGCATGAACTGTTATTTTATTTATATTAAATGTTTAATCATGCATGTGTTACCTACGGGGATATTCGTATCTCGCCCTACTTTTATTTCATTTTTCAGCTGATACGCGAGAGGGGGATCTTAGTGATTTCCAGGGAGAGGTAGCAGAGTATTCACCAGAGGATTACTTTTACCCGGATATTGTCTGAGATGGAGGATTGTTATAGACTTAGTTACATTTGATAGACTATTATTCATTTGGATTTGATATACTAGAGGGATGAGAGAGATAGTAATCATTTTATTTTACCAGACTTTGATATTAATGATTGATGATTAACTTTAATGTTTATTTGAGGATTTTAGACTACACTTCCGTACATACTTGTTTCCGCACTCTGATAGTATAATAAAGTGAATGGATTATTTAATTCTATTGTCTGGTATGTTATTGATGATGTATATGATATGGGCCAGTAACACCTCAGATTTGGTTGTTGAACTGTATTTGGGTTGTTACAGTAGCGAACCGGGTTCGGGTCGGGTGCCGGTTTGCACTAACTTGGGTTCGGGGCAATACGGTATGTTTGATCGATTGCTGTTGGTCGATTGCGAAATCTGGTAAGGGTTTGAGCATGAGTTATGTTTGAGCATGAGTTGATCGATTGCTGTTGGTTTCTGTTTTGGATGATTTCTGTTGAATACTATTTTGATTTCTCAATGTTAGTCTTTGTTGCAAATGAAAGTTCTCCAATCGGAGGTTAGGTTATTCTAATTGGTGATAGTAGTTAATCAGATTCTACACAGAAGGAAATCTGGTAACATGCTGAAATTGCTCATTTTGTTGTTTTAAATAAATTTGATTTTCTTCTGATAAATTAATTGTTAGGATATATTATTAGATGGCTTTTGAGTAGGATTTAAATAACTGTTGAGGATGGTTTCTTGGATATGCAGATGGGTCGTTTAGTTAGGGATGTGGGTTGTGTTATGAAATTGACTTGTATTTGAGAGAAAGGGACAAAAGAGTTTATTAGAAATCTCGTGTCTGACTTGAACAGTGAGGATATGGAGGCTGAAGTTGGTGAGCTAATAATTATTGATTTTTAGTTTGTTAGTTTTGTAATTTCAATTGTATAAAGGTTCATCTATCCCTTATTCAGATTTATAGTCTTTAGTCAGATTTGAGGAATCATGGAAATTGAGAATGCTCATTCATGTTTTAATCTTAGGCTCTTAACCATTCATTGTAGGCAGTCTTTCATGTTACTTGGGAGCTAAAATGTTGGAGAAATTGCATGGTCTATCTTGTTGATATAACCGAGGTTGAAAACTGTTGTTTATCTAAACGGGTTGTGGGAAGAGACTCTAGCCTAAACTAAGGAATTTAGTGTTCGCTTATAAATTAATTAGTTTATATGGGACGCAGAATTTTGAAGAACTTGCATTGCCTAGCTCTTTGATGTTATTTGTGATGAGAGTTCACTTTAGGTTTTGATGTTAAATTCTGATTTGGCATGAGAGTTTAGGTTCAGAGTTTGATTTGAGGTTCTCTCAATTTGATTTAGGTTCATTTGGGTTTTGATGGCATGGTGTATGATTATTCTATTTTAGTTTAGTTTTGGATTTAAGTTCTGATTTTAGGTTCTAGGTGGGCATGAGATTTTAACTTAGGTTCTGCTTTTAGGTCTGACTTGACATGTGAAAAATACTGATTTAGGTTCTGAAATGGGGCTGAGAAAATGAGACTTGTCTAGGCTGCCTTCTGTTAGAGAAACTTAAGATGGGGTTAGTAATCCAAAATTTCGATGGCTTGCGAAGGCTAGGAATCTTCGTGTAAGAATTCATATTAGTAGTTTAAAATTTAGTTTAGGGTGTTTGTAGTTGAATAGAGATGGTTTAAGACCGATTGGAACTTGAGGTATTGCAAGAAAATTCAATAAACATTGATGGTTTCCATCCATTAGGTTTCGCGGTTATTTCAAACCACCTGTAGTGAAATGGCTATAAGTTCCTGTAGGAAACTCCGAATTGCGCACCGTTTATTGCGTTGGAAACTAGACTCGTAGAGCTTTCCCACAATATATAGTACACATACAAATTCCTTATAGATTAGATCAGGTGTAACATTCAATTAACTAGTTAAAATCAGTTCTAAAGAGTAAACAGCGATTGCAAACCAATCGTGGATTTGTTGCATTGGTCTTCTCTAAACCTGAAATTGATTTACTTCTAACTTGTGTTCAAGAAGTGGTTTATAGAACTACTCTTTACCTTTATTCATTAATGATCTCGGTTGATAAAATGTTTGGAGTTGTGTGGTCGGAAATCGAAGCTGAGGCTTCTTGATAGTTGAGAAAGGCAATGAGCCTATGGCATCCCGAAAGGCAGAATGGCCTAGGGATTTAATGGTAAGTGGACAGCGAGGTTCACTTGGACTGAGTTACACTAGGGCAGTTAATTTCTTGCAGGTTGTGTTAGTAAAATAATTGAATGATTAATTCTTATACTAGTCTAAGCAGTATAGAGTTGGTTGTGGATCCACAATCCGTCTAGATCGTGCGTTAGTGTTAGCTTGTCGAGTTAATATCCGGGGCCACATTCGCATTTCCACCGTGTGGGATCGGTGAGGCTTTCTTGTGGGATAGAGGGCTGCGACAACCCTTTTCCACCATGTGGGATCGGCGAGGTCTTCGTGTGTGTGAGTACGCATGTGTTGCGTGCGTGCGTATGGTTTGATGGATGTTGACTGGGTTGTTTCGTGCCAGCCCATGCGTGGGTGCTCCACTCGGGTGAAGACCGTGTGCGGCTCCGACCTTCGAGTCGTGAGGTGGCAAACCAGCTAAGGGTGTTTAACTCAATTTACAAACACGCTAATCCACGAGTCTGGCATAGACAATTTATTTTTGAAATTGTATTGTTATTGATGAAATGCTTTCTTCATATGCTTTGATTCGTATAAATGTACCATGTTAATTCATTATCTAAAATTGCATAAAGTTGAATATTTCATGCATTGTGCTACTTACTGGGACATTAGTCTCACGTAAGTTTTGTTTTATCGGCTTTGTTTTAGATCCAGCAGGTGATACGCATAGCGGGGCCGAAGTTGAGGATTATCCCGAATATAGGCCAAAGGACTACTTCTATCCTGGCTAGTGATAGAAAAGGCAACCTTTTGATAATTGTATATTCATTTTTTTGGAAACTGTGTATATTGTATATAGTGAGAGAGAGTTGAGAGATAGATAATCTTTGATAGCGTACTCTTGTAGAAAGGTTAGTGTGTGATGTGCATGAGATATATAAACTGTGTTTATCAGGTGATTATTTGTGATTGGGGGCTTAGCCCATTCTCGTATGTTCAGGCGTTATATAGCCGTTTTTTGAAAATTCTAGGACTATATTAATTTAGGTTTATAATTGTCTTGGTTTGAGAGTTGTGTTAATGTAATGTAATTTTTGTATTTTAGTTTAGTGATGTAGTTGTCTTTGGTGTAGTCGAATGTTGTTCATTTCATGTTCTCTTTCATTCTGATTTATCGATCTTGGATGAAAATGGATAACCCTTGGAGATGAGTTACGAATATGCTACATAATTCAGATCCGGGGCGTTACACAAGTGGAGGCATTGACCTAAATATCGAATTACGTGACTTGTTAATTTACATAGAGCACGAGGATAGCACCATCCGTCGTCCTCTAAGGGCTAAAATACCACTGGTTCCACCTATGTTGCGGAACGTTGAATCTGACAGAACATGTTATGAACCCCAAGTCGTTTCAATTGGTCCGTATCACCATGGAAAGCCTAGTCTCGAGGAAGGAGAGAAGCTCAAGATTGAGATGACCAACCAATTTTTTGGAGGAAGAGAGTAGGCCAATGTACTCTACAATAGTGTACAGCAGGTCTTCAAAGAAGTAAGGAATTACTATGTTAAGTGCCCTAATACAAGTAGGTTCATTGACAATGGATTCGCATGAATTTTGTTTTTGGATGGTTGCTTCCTTCTCCAGTACATGCGCTACATTCAATCTGGATATATTGAAAGGTTAGAATTTATGTGCACTCATTCTATAGGTCTTGTAGCTCGAGACTTGCTCCTGGTGGAGAACCAACTTCCTGCAATTGTTATCGATGCCTTATTAGATCCTAAAACACATGATCCTACACAAAAAACTTTAGATGTTTACAATTTCTTTTGGGAAAAGTATGGAAATAGATTGCATCCTAATTTTAAGCAATGCACAAGCGTGCTTCCCAAAAAAATGAACCAAAATGACGTTCATCTCCTCGACATATTTCGGAAGATGTATCTCGGCCCCAGAAACAATGCAATACAATATGGTTATTTTGATGAGCATGGTCAGTTAGAAGCAGCGTCATTTCGTTCAACCAAAGAGCTTCAATCAATTGGGGTCAAATACAAGGTAAACCCTGGTTTTTTTCAGTTGACATATGTTTTTTGCTATCACCTTATCTCTACACATCTATTACTCCCTCGAATCATTGTTGATGAATCGACCAAGGCCATTTTTCTGAACATGATAGCCTATGAGATGTGCAAGGAGGATGATCATGGGGACTATGGTGTAGTTACAGACTTCATTTGCTTCATGGATTCACTTATTGATCATGCTGATGATGTCAAACTACTGAGATCAGGTGGGGTTCTATATAATGGCTTGGGCAGCGATGAACAATTGGCCAATCTCTTCAATCACATTGCTAAGAACTTGATTCCTTCTCCTGTTGCATACAAGACCGTAAAACATAGCATTCAAAGGCGGTACAAGACCAAAAGTAGTGTGGTGTTTGCTGAAATGTACCATACCTACTTCCATAGCCCCCGGACTATTATTACTTTATTGGCTGCACTTTTTCTGTTTTTTCTAAGTGGTACGCAAACTGATTTTACTGTATTCCCTCGAGGAGGATAGTGAATAAAATTTCATAAATGCTTCAAGCAAAACTGGAAGGTTTACCTTCGTGTATGTAAACCATAATCAATACTCTTCGTTATCATCATTGGAATTTAATAGCCACCTATGTGCGTTAATTACTAATAGATGAGTTTGATACTCAATAGTTTCATCAGCCTAATTAGTTCAGATTTGAGGTTCGCTAAAGCTTTCGCAGAATACTGCTTCCTAAAAGCCGTTTCGAATCTGCCTTCCATTAGTTACAATAGAATGATCCTACTTTTTAATTTTTTTTTTCAAAAGTGACCTTTAGTGTCGATTATTTTTTAAAAATGACCCATGAGATTTTTATGCACTGTTTTTATAAATATAGATAAAAAGTGACCATTTTCATAATTTTCTCTATATCCTAATCCATCCCAACCCAACCCCACTTTGCCCTTAATTTTTTTTTGTTGGAACACTTTGCCCTTAACCTTATGAAAGAGATCAGGAGCAGCATTAAATATCTGTTGATTCTCCCAAGACCAAAAACAACTTTCAAATGCTCAGCAAAAGACAAGAGTTGGGAGAATCTTATTCTATGTGAATACCTTGTAATGCCTTCCAAAGCTGGCATGGTAGAGCTTGGAAAGGGTTTGAGCCATCTACTGTTAGCCATGTAGTGAAAAAGAGAAGCATTCTGGGTTTTAAAAATGGAAGAATGGAAGAAAGAGTTCTAAACACACAACCGTGGGTGTATAATGAGCACATAATCAATACGTAAAGCATTCAGCAAAAGCAAGAAGCAGATAATAAAGGAACTCTTTATCAGGATGCATATCTTGAACAAGCCCAAGTTCAAGATTGTTTGATAACGTTTTCAAACACAATTTCCTTGTTTTTAAAAACGAAAAAAAACCCAAAATCATATTTGGTAAGCATCATTTTCAAATTGTGTTTGAGAAAAACGATCAGAAAAGAGGGCCGATTTTAAAGACGTAAATTTCTAGTTTTTAAAATGACTAATCGTTTTTCTATCGCATTTTTTATGATAATTTTTGTTTATCTCTTTGACATCTATCTCTCATCCTTGCAAAGCTCTTGTTTATCTCCTCACAAGCTTGACAACGAAAAGGTAGAATCCAATATGAAGTTGCAGAAATCATGGTAGCTCCGGTGAACTGCAAGAAGATGGCGTGATATTGTGCCATCAGGATATGGTCTTAAACATTATCAAGTAAGTTTCTACTAAATTATTTTCAAAAACACAAACACAATTTGAGAAGTTTTTGGCTATCAAATTGTTTACAAAAAAAATAGTGTTACCAAACGGCCTCTTATATTGCTCTTTTCAAGAAAGAACAGGGCATCTTATTACATATATAAGATGGAAACATCCAACGACAAAGGCTAATAAACTTCACTGATAGTTTTTGGTGCATCATGGATGAGAGATATGGAAATGGAAATGGAAACATCCAACGACAAAGGCTAATAAACAAATTGGGCTTTGACTGCTAAAACCATGAGCTGGAGCGAACATAAGATTAATGAGAATACTAATAAAGAATCTGGGCTTTATTAAACCAGCTTTAATTTCGGTTGTGAATTCTGACGCACCATGTTTATAAGCAAAGCTTTGCCCAGCGTCGACCGGGGGATAAATCTTAAGGAATGCTTTAACTGTGTTCACACTCATTAAGTTTGGGTTGGTGTTAAGTTTGTTAATATCCTTTGGGTTTTTCGCATTCATATCCCTACATGATAATATACACTACAAAAAAGGACACTTTTACCGACGGTAGTTTACCGCCGGTAAAACAACAATTACCGCCGCTAAAACCATTTCCGGCGGTGACTCCTCTTGTTGTAAAAGATGTCGTCACTAACGCTTCTAGCGGCGGTAAAAAACTTACCACCGCTATTGCCCATTCATTACCGGCGGTAGATTACCGCCACTATTGTTATCACTCATTACCGATGGTAAGTTACCGCCGCTATTGCCCATTCATTACCGGTGGTAAATTACCGCCGCTATTGTTATCACTCATTAGCGGCGGTAATCACCGCCTCTAAAAATGGTATTTTAAAAAATAAAAAAATGCCATCATGACTTTTAGCGGCGGTATTTCCCGCCGCTAAAAATCATATTGAAAAATAAAAAAAAATTTTGTTGCTGTCCTTCAGCAGCATACATACCGAGAGAGAGAGAGAGAGAGAGAGGAGAGAGAGGGAAAGAGAGAGAGAGATGGAGAGAAAGAGAGATAGAGAGAGAGATAGAGAGAGAAATAGAGATGGAGAGAAAGAAAGAGAGAGAGAGAGAGAAGGAGATAGGGATAGAGAGAGTTTGAGAAAGAGAGATAGAGATAGAGAGAGAGAAAGAGAGAGAGTGAAACCTTTGAAGAAATCTGTAGAGAGAGAAATACTAAGATGTTAGTGAGAGAATAAATTTACAAAAAAGAAAAGAAAATATAAATAATAAATAAAAAGAAATGCATACCTGTAGAGAGAGAGACAAGAAGAAAAAGATAAGAAGAAAAAGTTAAGGTGAAGAAGAAGAGGCTCGGTTCGTATATATAGAAGAGACTTTTAGGGGCGGTAACAAAATTACCGCCGCTAAAAGTCGAATAAAATTTCAAATTTGGCGCTTTAACCTTTAGCGGCGGTAGCTACCGCCCCTAAAAGTCAAACGAAATTCATTTGATTTAGAATGCGGGAAAAATTCCCGCTTTTGCTTTTACCGGCGGTAAGTTCCCGCCCCTAAAAGTCACTCAGTACCTCTAGCTGCATTTTTTCAAAAAAACGACTAACTTATTTACCGGCGGTTAACCGCCGGTAAAACCTGTTTTATTACGTTTTTACCGGCGGTTGTAAAAACAGCCGGTAAAAAGTTTACATATTTTCACCGCAAACGCATTTTTTTACAGCGGGACTGACTTTACGGCCCCCTAAAAGTCCTCTTTTAGCGGCGGGAATTCGATTACCAACGCTAAAAGTAATTTTTGTTTTTTAATAAATGGCTTTTAGGGGCGGTAACTTGTTTACGGCCCCTAAAAGTCCTCTTTTAGCGGCGGGACTTCGATTACCGCCGCTAAAAGTATTTTTTGTTTTTTTAAGAAATGGCTTTTAGGGGCGGTAACTTGTCTACCGCCCCAAAAAGGCCTCTTTTATCGGCGGGACTTCGATTACCGCCGCTAAAAGTCTTCGCGGGTACTTCCCGCCAACTTGTTGCCGGCGGTAGGAAGCTTACGGCCCCTAAAAAGAGACTTTTAGCGGCGGTACTTTCAGTATCGCCGCTAAAAGTAATTTTTGTTTTTTAATATATGGTTTTTAGGGGCGATAATGGGTTTACGGCCCCTAAAAGAGACTTTTAGGGGCGGTAATGAACCTACCGCTGCTAATAGTTAGCTTTTAGGGGCGGGAAGGATCTCACCGCCTCTGAAACCCATCTTTTAGGGGCGGTAATAGGCGTACCGCCGCTAAAAATGTTATTACCGACGGATTGATACCGCCGGGAATAAGGCTTTTTTTGGCGGGACCTTCCCGCCAACTTGTTGCCGGTGGTAGATATGTTACTGCTGGTAAAACTTACTATAGCGGCGGTACTTGCCGCCGCTAAAGGCTATTTCGCGCTGAAAAAATGCGCGCCATAGAATTTTCGCGCGAAAAAAATGGTAGATTAATTTTTAGGGGCGGGAAGTGCTTTTACCACCCGTAATAGTGCTTTTAGCGGCGGGAATTAGGTTACCGCCACTAAAAGGCGCCGCTAATTCTGCTCGTTTTTGTAGTGATATATTTGAATTCATATCCACCTGTTTTTATTATTTATAATTATGTTCCTTTATTTACAAAAAAATTACAATTGCACCCTTTCAGGTCAAAGTCCGATGGTTTTTACTACTTACTTTTATTAAAAGATTAAAATAACCTTTTATAATACAAGAAATATTTTATATTTATCCCCCTATGTTATCATATGTTTTGACAAGGGAAATATAAACTCATTTTTTAAAATAACTAAGCCATAATGAATATTTATTAATTAGCATCTTTATATATAATTTCAAATCATACACAAGAGTCATTAGATCTAAAATATGGAATCTTTCTGGGTGACGCTCGAAATGGAGCCAATGACAAAGCCTAATATGATAAACAAACTGGGCTTTGTCAAAACGTGACCTGGAGCCAACTAATAGGCATTAAAAAAACTAAAATGGGCACTGTTAACCGAGCTTTGACTTCTAAAACCATGAGCTGGAGCGAACTTAAGAATACCAATAAAGAATGTGGGCTTTGTAAAGTCTGACGCACCATGTTTGATGTTTATATATGGGAAATTTAATTTTTAGTGGTACTTTATCAAACTATTTAAGATTTAGTCGGTAAAATTTTGAGTTTTAACGTTTAATACATTTTATCAAAATAATTAATTTTTAATGTCATTTCACTATTACAAATAAATTCTTCTAAAAATACCCTTATACAATTTACTTCCGAGACTTGTACAAACAATAAATTGACTTGTACAAGTCATTTTAGATTTGTACAAGTAATAAAATGACTTGTACAAGTCAAAAATTAACTTGTACAAGTCATTTGGATAAGTGACATAAGGGCATTTTTGGAATAGTTGATTTGTAATAGTGAAATGACACTAAAAATTAATTATTTTGATAAAAGTGTACTAAAAATTAAAACTCAAAACTTTGCCGACTAAATCTTAAATAATTTGATAAAATACCACTAAAAATTAAATTTCCCATTATATATAATCTCGAATGATACTCAAGAGTCATTAGGTCTAAAATATGGAATCTTTCTGGGTGACGCCTGAAATAAGCAAATCTACCATGTAAATTCGTGGAGAGGAGCTACAGTATCTATGCACATATTTTTCAATAAATTCTTAGGGTTTGCTCTTAGATATACTCTATAGAGGGTTACATGATCTATAGTTGTTGTAACCTAGCCTAATTTGTTTTGTTTTTTTCTTCTTTTTACTGTGTGCTACCCTCAAGAGTTGGGTCCATACCACAAATGATTTAGGTAATTAATGTGCTATGTCTTGAACAATGCATGGCATTAATATATATATATTTGTTCCTATGGTTTCCGTTTCTGCCTTCTTTGTATTACTAGTAGGAAGCAGGAGAACTTTTTATATATGTTGTACTTGAAAG
Organism: Buxus sempervirens; assembly: GCA_947561395.2. Classification (NCBI taxonomy): domain Eukaryota; kingdom Viridiplantae; phylum Streptophyta; class Magnoliopsida; order Buxales; family Buxaceae; genus Buxus; species Buxus sempervirens. The sequence goes on from OX387183.1 coordinate 12,787,394, forward strand.
TAAGCGTACATACTTATGCATGTAAAAGATTGGTGTTTAGGAAAGAAGTTCAATGAAAATAAGATTGCATTGTGTTCTAACTTCCTATATCCGTACCCATTTTTTCTTCTTTTGTAACATAATTAACTTTTTCTCTATACTCATTTTCAAGTATCGATCTCTGTCCTTAGCGCAACGAGCTTCAATTTTTAGATATGGAATCAAGCCAACTTAGGCTGCGTTTGGTAACGCTTTTCGGAAGTACTTTTTTGCTTTTGAAAGCAAAAAATTGCTTTTAAAAGCAAAAGTACCGTTTGGTAACGTACACGAGAAGCAATTTACTAAAAGCAAAGAAGCAATTTTATTGCTTTTCACTGGAAGCAACAAAACGTTGCTTCTCAATTTTTTTACAAAATTGCTTTATTGCTTTCAAAACCCATTGATACCCTATTGCTTTATTCCTATATTAAAGATGCATCCATACTCACTTAAGAAGCAACAACGTATTGTTATTGCTAGAGCGGGCAAAACGCCACCCAACCCAACGGGTCAACATGATTATAAATGGGTTGGGTTGACCCGACCCCAACCCGCTAGTAATCGGGTCAACCCGATTATGACCCGCCAACCCGACAAGTAACCCGATTAAAAAAAAAGATGGCAAAATTATCATGTTTCGACCCGATTAACCCCAAAACCCGACCCGAACCCAGTACAACCGGATCCAATTAACCCCCCAACCCTATTTTAATAATATTTTTTGAAAAATAACAGTAATTGGGTTAACCCGATTATGACCCGCCCGATAGGTAACCCGATTAAAAAAAAAAGATGGCAAAAGTATCATGTTTCGACCCCGATTAACCCCAAAAACCCAACCCGAATCCGGTACAACTGGATCCAATTAACCCCCAACCCTATTTTAATAATATTTTTTGGAAAATAAAAAATAATAATAATAATAAATGGGTTGGCGGGTTGAACCCGTTTATTGGCTAGTTGGGTTTGGGTTGGGGGTTTTCCAACCCGCCTTAATTTAGTCCAACCCGATTAACCCCAACCCGATTATTTGAATGTAATTAAATGACTATTTTATGAATCTTTTATAATATTGGACTTATATTTTTGAGTATATTTCTAAGTACAATACATAAATTGTGTACAATACTTTTATGAAAGCAAAAAGCAATTTCTATGTTACTGCAATTACCAAACATGCTTTTTTGCTTCTTAGAAGCAAAGCAAAAGTTTACCAAACGCATTTGCTTCAAGAAAAGATCTTTCGAAAAGCATAAAATTGCTTTTTTGCTTTCTTGCTTTTAAAAGCAAAAAAGTAAAAGCGTTACCAAACGCAGCCTTAATCTACTAGACCTAACACCTTCAGAGTAAGTGGTGATTGTGTATATATATATTCAGTGAATTCAATTATAATAGTGCGTGGGTTGAAACCTAAAAACGTAAAAGTGGAGTTTCCTCTATATCGATATGAGGCATCTATGGTCCCCAAACGTTATTTGTCATGCACCTCTCATACTGGGAATTTTAATTCCTTCAAAAATCATGAGAAAATCAGCTTTGTTCGTAGGATTCATCCTTGCCATGGGAATGTCATTCTTAACGGGGATGGTGCTTAAGTAATAACTCCAAGGTCAAGTGGCTTTTGGCTTGAGAGGATATTAACACTTTCATCAGTCCAAGGCACATTGGTAACATCGAAACCTGCAACTCTTCCATTCAACAGACCCAAGAACAAAAAAAGTTAGAAAAAAAAATTACAAGCGTAATAATAACGCTGTGCAGTCCCTCGTTGCCGTTTCTGCACGGTTTTTGACAGGAGAGACGGTGCCTGCAGGTTGTCCTCACATGGCGACTTTTGAACACATTTTTTTGGAAATCGATCAGTTTCCGAGAAAATGCTTATTCCAATGACACATCATCTGGTCCGTTTTCGGATTTTATACCCCGTACCACATGCAAGTCTTGCCGACCACGTTGAGGCCCAAATAAACTATTATAGTTATATTATTTAATATATTATTTTTTGCCATCTGAAAGCTGTTTATCTTCTAATTTACTGGCGTCGTTCCGTGGACTGCTTCAAAACAGGAGATGATACAACGCAGAGGGTTGTAATCGTAATTTTAGGTCTCACCAGCATGTAACATGCTAGTCTTCCACTAACTTTTATTTTGTATTTTCTATTCTCTTTTTCGTTTAAAATTCTTACTTTACGTCGCGTTCCACCGCCAGTGTCACCCGGAGCGTCTAATATAATTTTGGGAAATTTAACTTTTAGTGGTATTTTATCAAATTATTTAAGATTTAATCGAAAAAGTTTTGAGTTTTAATTTTTTATACACATTTATCAAAATAATTAATTTTTAATGCCATTTCACTATTAGAGTTCAAATTTCCTTACGTCACTTATCCAAATGACTTGTAAAGTCACTGCACCTCAAATCACAAGCCAATATCTCCGGTGTCTTGGTTATTTGGATTCTCTGATTACGTGTTCTCACATCCTCTTTGCAAAGCGGCCAAGGAAACATGCCTGTGTGTGAGGGTCTTGTGAGCACATCCCTTCAGGCGCTGTCCGATATTCTGGACTCTCCTGAACTTGTGAATTTTGCATGCCAACAATGTGGAGTTGAAGCTGACCTGATTCAAGGGATGGAGGATAAGGTCTTAGAAATTCTGCCCGTGATCAGCGATGCAGAAGCAAAGGAATTCAAATCCAAACCAGTGAAGAAGTGGTTAGCACAGCTTAAAGATGTCATCTACGACGCCGAAGACGTCTTCGATCTAATTAAAACCGAGTCACTGCGTTTTAAGCTGAAGCAATCAGACTATCCATCCCATACTAATTGTGCTCCTCCTCTTCAGGTATGGGATCATTTAATCATTAAAATTGAAGATTGTCTTCCATTATTGAGATGAAATTCAGGACTGACAACACTTCTTTTCAGGTATTGGATCCTTCAATACCCTATGTGACTTCAACCGAACATTGTTTTGAATTAAATGATAAGATAAAGGAGATCACCAAGAGGTTAGAGGGCATTGCCCGTCGCAAGGAAGGTCTTGGATTGACAAAAAGGACACCCGGAACTTGGGCCGGAGAAAGTTCTACTGTGACCATCGAACCAAGATTGCCAACGAGCTCCTTGAAACAAGAACCCTGCATCTATGGTAGGGATACAGATGTTGAGGAGCTGATTAAACTGTTGCTATCAGCGGAACCCTGTAATGGTAATGTTGGTGTGATTCCCATAGTCGGCCAAGGTGGGATTGGCAAAACCACATTTTCTCAACAATTGTACAACCACATAGCAGTGAAGAAGCATTTTAATCTGAGAGTGTGGGTCTGTGTTTCGGATGTATTCGATTTGATTCGGGTAACAAAAGGCATCATCGAGTCGGCATCTGGCGGTTCTTGCGGTCTAACCGAGTTACCTGCTCTTCATGAGGAATTGACGAAAGTGTTGGCGGGGAAGAAATTTTTGATCATTTTGGACGATGTCTGGACGGAGAAGTATGAGGATTGGATTGCTCTGAGCTCTCCATTTGGAGCTGGGGCAAAAGGGAGTAAGGTCATAATAACCACAAGAAGTGAGAAAGTTTGTTCAATTACCGGAACAGTTCCTTCTCACCATCTAAAGTTGTTATCAGACGAAGACTGTTTCAAATTGTTGAAGCGACATGCCTTTTCAATTCAAAATTCAGACGCACAGCCAGCGTTGGAAATAATTGGTAAGAAAATTGCAGGAAAATGCAGGGGCTTGCCCTTGGCTGCAAAGGCACTGGGAGGAGTGTTGCGTTCTAAGCGAGGGGAGGTTGAGTGGAAGGAGATATTGGACAGCGATATATGGGCTTTAGAAACAGAACTTAATCCGGCTTTATGGTTGAGTTACCATTATTTGCCTGCACATTTAAAGAGATGCTTTGTTTACAGTGGGATAATCCCCAAGGACTTTGAGTTTGATAAGGAAAAATTAATCTGTTTATGGATGGCACAAGGTTTTTTGGAGCAAAAGGCAGAAAATCACAAGGAAAGGATGGAGGATATAGGGAAGGGGTATTTTTGTGAGCTAGTGGCAAGGTCATTCTTCCAACAATCTAGTGAGTATTATTCAATTAAATTTGTAATGCATGATCTGATAAATGATTTGGCTCGAGCTGTTTCAGGAGAAACGTGTTTAACGATGGATAAGGAGCAGAAATGGAAGAAACTGATTTGTGAAAAAACTCGCCACTTTTCACATCGGATGGAGATACCAAAATCTGAAGCATTTTATAGAGCAAATAAATTACGGACCTACGCATCTCTCGGAACCTACAAATTGTACGAAAAATATCTTTGGCACGGTCTATTCAAATTTATGATGGAACCTAAATCGTTATTAAGGCTAGTATGTTTACGTGTATTATGTTTGAATGCTTGTCGTATGAGGGAGTTGCCAGAATCGATCAGTAATTTGGTACATCTGCGGTACCTAGACCTTTCTGATACCTCAATTGAAACATTACCAGAATCGATAAATGCTCTTTGCAATTTACAGACATTGCTTCTACAAAGATGTTCGTTCTTGGAAGAGTTGCATATCAACATGGAAAAACTAATCAATCTTCGGTGTCTGGACTTGGAGGGATGTATTAGATTAAAAAAGATGCCACGAGGAATTGGTAGATTGAAGGAGCTTCAAATGTTGACATATTTCATTGTAGATGATAATAATGATATTGGAATAGAGGAGTTGACAAACTTGGAGCATCTCCGAGGGACGCTTGAGATTTCAGGGTTGGAGGCTATCAGAGATCCCATTCACACCTTCAAGATTAACTTGAGGAATAAACAGCACCTTCATAAGCTCGAGCTCGTATGGTGTTACAGTGCCCGTTACCAAAAAAGAAAATGGTATTACCGTTCCAAATTAGTCTTTGATTCAGAGGACAAAAGTGTTGCAGAAGACCTTGATTCAGAGGACATAAGTGCTGCAGAACTTGTACTGGACCGACTGCAACCTCACGCCAATCTAGAAAGTCTCACAGTTCGCGGCTATTACGGAACATGTTTGCCAAGTTGGTTGGTGGACCCTTCTTACTACTTGAATTTGGCAGAACGGGAGGAACATACCTCCTCATTGTTCTACAACAAGGTCGTAGAGGGAAGATTACAATACCACCACCACCTGACTCATCTGCAAGTATTTCCCATGCTCAAACATATTTTAATAAGTTCTTGCAGGAATCTAGAGTCTTTACCTGAGGGGTTATTTTTGCTCCCATCTCTAGAGCACTTGGAGATAGAGGGTTGTTATTCGCTGAATTCATTTTCAAGAGGAGATTCAAGGTGTTCAAGTTCAACCTCTGCCATCAAAATTACCAAGCTTAGAAGGATTGTCATCCGAAAGTGTGAAAATCTTGAGTCTCTACCTAAGAGTCTACACAAACTCACCTCTCTGAAGTCATTGGAGATCTCAGGATGCAATAGGCTTCGGTCCTTGCCTGATCAGATGCATCGCCTCTGTTGCCTCGAAGAACTGCAAATCAGCAAATGCCCACGTCTCTTGTCCTTTCCAGAAGGGGGCTTACGCTCCACCAAGCTCAAATGCCTTACAATCGAGGATTGCGAGGATCTCAAGTCCCTGCCCAATCAGATGATCCTCCTCACATCCCTTGAAAAATTAAGAATTGCTGATTGTCCAAATCTCTTGTCCATTCCCGAAGGAGGTTTGCCCTCTATCAACCTCAGAGATCTTCAAATTGATGGTTGCAGGGGTCTCAAGTACCTAGGAAATCAGCAGCATAGCCTCACATCTCTCCAAAGTTTACGCATCACAAATTGCCCTGCTCTCATCTCCTTTCCAGAAGGCATTTTTCCGTCTAACCTAGAATCACTCACTGTCTCCATTGATTGCAACACTGACAGGCCCTTATTAGAATGGAAATCTCATTTTCACAGATTCACTTCTCTTAGGAGGCTTGGTATTTCTGGATGTGAGGGTATAGAGTCCCTTTCTGATTTGTCGCTCCCCAGCACTCTTACCGGTCTTGAAATTATGAGATTTCCCCATCTTATAGCTCTACCAAATGGGCTACATCATCTCACCTCCCTGGAATCCTTAAAGATCGAGGAGTGTCCTAAAGTAGCCTCATTGCCAGACCAAGGACTGCCCACCAAGCTCCGTGAGTTGAGTATCAAGGATTGTCCTCTACTTAAACAATGGTGCGAGAGTATTAAAGAAGAAGACTGGCCCCATTTTGCAGAGATTCCTCACTTGAAGATTTATGTCGAGGTAGCATAATTTATTGTGTTTACTAAAATACCCATGCACTTTTATATGTTTATTAGTATTTGTAATGCACAATCCATAATTAACTTTATCTATCTAACTTACTGATGGATTCTTGTCAGCCCTTCTATTGAACTGTAGCCTCCTCTCTTCATGCAACTACAGCTTGCTCAATCAGGTCTCTCTCTCTCTCCTTTTTTATTTCCTCTGTTTTGTTGAGCTCATAATTGGTGAAGTTTACAATTTGAAGGGAACTAAGTTTATTTGAAAATTTGAATGCCTACATAACTACAAGCTAGCATCTCTCCTTGACAAATATCACGCATATTTGCAAAACCTTGTGTTGTCTTCAGTTTATGCAAAGATTATTGTTTACTTCCATTAATTCATAGCATGATTTTTTTTTTTTTATTTTATATCCTTGTTTAATATTATCAATCTGAGATTAGATGGTGGTGCTATTTTGTTCCTCTTAGTTCCTTCACACACAAAAAAAAAACATTTGAATACATGCAAATACCAAAAAGAAGGAAATACTTTTGACTTCTAAAGTGAGAACTTTCGGTTTCTTTAACTCTGATGACTGGCCTATCTATACATATTTGCAATAGGTTAGGATCATGCAGAATGTTAATGAAATATTGTTGAAAGATGCATTGCAGGTGCAAAGTCCAACACCAGTTATATATACAGAACACGTCTTGGAGGTTCTAAGCCCTAATTACTGTTTCAATGATGGCTATAACTGAATCTTCTTGCATTTTTTGGGACGAATGTTTGCTTCAAGTTCCTACAACTTGTGGAAACCCTTTGCTTTCTTTAATTTGATGTTTGATTGTACTCTGCAGTAGAGACACCGAATATACTATTTAAAGATTATTTTTGGACTCTAATGCTTTCAGTTTTACTTATTAAAGATTTGGACTCTAATTGGTGCTTTTTGGTGAATGGTTCATGTTCTTAACATTTTTAGTTCGTAATTAAATGTCTGTATCATGGCTATACTAAAATGGCTCTTGTTGGACTTTACTCAAAGCATGGCCACTTTCCAAAGGACCTAATTTCTAGAACTAAAAATCAATATGCATCGTTATAGAAGGATCTAAGCAATGCTTATGTGTCAAATTCTACTGATTTTTTTTTTGGGACAGCCATTCATGAGTAGAGAATATTGTTTTTTGGTTTCAGCTAAGTGAATGTCTAGGCAAGTCACAATGCAGATGGATGTTCAGAGGAAAATTTTTTGCGTTGAAGTAATTGGAAATCTATAAACATAGAAATCCTAAATTAAGCTGCGTGAACTAAGTAAATAAAATCATCTTTCCATGTCGACTTTTGAGTCTTGAGGCACAAATTTGAAGCTCGTATTTTTAATACTAAAACAAAAGGTTTACCATTTGTAGATACTTAGACCTTTAATGTGAAATGTTACATGCATAGATCATTACAAAACATGGCTGTTTTCAAACCCATTTCTTTAATTTACTTTTATTCTCTTAATGGGTTTCAAGACTTCTCAATTTAGATTGCAGAAAATTTGCATATTCAAGCTTTACTAGCCTTTCTATATCTAGTGCACAAACAAAAGCAACCTTTAGATGCCCATCAGTTGCACATTTGCGTCTGGTTTAACTATTAATTTTACTCCTTTCTTTTTTTTGTGGGGTGGGGGTGGGTGGGTGGTGTGTGGTGGTGGTGAGGGGGAGAGGATTGGGGGTTTCATTGTGACCCCTCTTATAAATATAGGGATTGTCTCCACTCCCAACCATGAAATTAATTCTGACATTACCCTTGTTCCTTCTATAAAAGAATGAAATGTGGAAGATTCAACTTGTCTATTCATGTCAGTATGTACCCAATTTATGCACAGGAATGAGTGCTTGGAATGGAAAAGACAAAAACAGAAATATACAGTATATGAGATTCTAGCCTATCAACATATATTTGATTTTACAGGAGATTCTATTCGAAGAAGACAAGAGATCCCACAGCTACCCCTTGTTGCCAAAATGGTTCGCTAGTCAATGGTCATTGATAATGTCAAAAAGTGGAGGGGGAAGTTCTAAAATTGGTTTCCAAGTTTCCAGGATGTTCTTATAGTAGAATATTTGTGTTTCTTTTTTTTTTTTTGTTGAATGTCTGAAGACTTGTATGCACTCAAACTTTAATAACCATAAAGAAGGACCCAATTTCATCCAGAGGCTTAGAAAAATTAAAGTCTTTGTTGTATCCATCTTCAGCAAAATGTTACAGCAGGAAAGGGGATGCCATCAACCCAAAATGAATCACTTTCTTTGTTTTGAGGATTATTGTCCTTTCTTGGGTGCTGTAGCTGGACGCTAAACATACTATAACCTTCCAAATCAGACGGATGCTTAAACCAACCAGCAAAAGAAATTACTCACGGATGGGATCAAAGCCAATCTTTCATCCTCATCATCACTTCCATATCATCAGATCTAACTCCATTGCCTATAACATGATGCGTTGCAGCACCTTCATATATCCTGATAATGCACTTATTCTTCTCCTGTCAATAATGCTATCAGCTAATAATGAGGTTGTAATCACATTCCCAAATCTACTTACATCCAATGAGCCAAGCATCTCAACAAAAACATGTATTTTTTTGTAGGAGAACTTGAATGATCAGAAAATTCTTATTGTTTTGTACGACAGAGACTGAGCAATAATGCATTAATTAGAATGTCTTGTGGACCCTTTTTAAAGCATAGAAGACAGATAGCAAAATCTTGATCATCACAAGAATAAACCTAGAAATCGGCACTCACATGTTCATCATGTGAGGCATTTTCCATGATTTTACCCCAAAAGAAAGGCCTACAGCATCCATGGTTCGACGTACAGGCCTTCTTGGAAAGACCTCCCAAAAAGGAGGCTTTTCCCATAATTTTATCTCTTTTTTTTTCTTAAGAAAAATTATTAATGGTTAGTGGAGTTGAAGAGTATATTATTAGCTGGATTGACAGTGTTGGTGTTATTTCTATGGAATTCACTCTATCTTAATGATAAAAGTCTGATCATCTAACGTCGACTGCTTAAATGCAAAAGATGATCACCTAGCCCATCTACGAAGTAATGTCGCACGAAGAGGGTTCTAATTCATCTTTTAGTTCTCACCCACCCGCATATGAGTCTTTTATTCATTTACTCACTCCCTTTTCTTTGATTTTATCCATTTTTTCTTGTGTTTTTTCCGTTTAATTGAAGTTCATATTTGTGCGTCCCACCACATATTGGGATGACACTTAACCGCGTTTGTAATTGCTCTAACGGCGTGGTCCCAAAACACAGCCTAACCGCGTGGGTCACGACAGCGTTGTAACTTTCAATTTTCTTTTATGAACCTTTCTTGCAAATCAGGCACAATGGCCTAGGATCACTGAGGGCTGCCTTTTTCTTCTTTTGTTATTTGGGTTTGCTTTAAAGCTTCCATAGATCAATACTCAGTATTATGTTTTGTACATTGCTTTAAATGAAACTAATCAATTACATTTAGTATTTTAAAAGCCTTAATTTGGATTCTTCTTCTTCATCTTTTTTCATTTCAAAGCTAATACTAATGTGTTTGCAGACAAATGTTTTGATTATTTTGGTTGCTTAATTTGATTCCTAACTTTTTCTTTCTAATTTATTTCAAGACACGTTATTAATTTTGATTCCTGACTTTTCTTGTTTTCTAATTTAATTTAAGACACCTTATGTGTGTATAAATTTCAAACAAAAGATGCATAAAACAGGATTGGGGATGATGTCTAAAGCTACAGAAATCCAAATGGCAAATTCCAGAGAAGGAAAAGCAAGTGGGACAAATGGAGGCATGGACCTAATTATCGAATTACATGACTTGTTAATTTACATAGAGCACGAGGATAGCACAATCTGTCATTCTCAAAGGGTTAAAATACCACTGGTTCCACCTATGTTGCGGAATTTTGAATCTGATAAAATATGTTATGATCCCCAGGTGATTTCTATTGGTCCGTATCACCATGGGAAGCTTGTCCTTGAGGAAGGGGAGAAGCTCAAGATTGAGATGGCCTGTCAATTTTCAGGAAGAAGAGAGAGGGCCAATGTCCTCAACAATAGTGTACTACGGGTGTGAGACACGGGAAAAAATCACCGGAATGATCATCCCTCCGTCAACACACGGGGCTCATCTTAAAAGTTTGGGAGAGTCGCCACCATTCAGATTTTGGGTGTGAATAGACACCAAAAGATTAAAAATAAGCAAAAAGAGATAAAAAACAAATTCTAGAGTAAAAATAACCCTACTTGAAAATCAAATCCAGAGATGGGTAAGGGGATTAGATTATGAACGGGGAAGGTGTTAGGCACCCCCATTCATCCACACAAAGTGGTTGCCAAGTGTATGTTCATGCAAAAAAAAAAAAAAAGAAATAAGAAAACTTGCTAAAAATCATGAAAAACCTTGAAAAAGGTCAAATATATGATATCTTCACGTGAAGATCCGAATGGATTCCGGATCCTCTCTCATGTCAATATCATTTCTGGAATATCAACAAAGATGGAAATCCAAAGTAAAGGTTGCACAAAACCAAGTTGAGGCAAATCCAGGAAATTTGGTAAAAAAGTATGCCACTTGCCTTGAAATCAATCAAATCCAATTTTAAATTAAATCAAACCAAATCCATTTGAAAGATTAGGGTAAACAATAGTCTCATGCAAAATTTCAATTAATTCCGGTTAAAATACTAAGAATTATGGCTCTTTTAAGGTTGCTGCCGGAGAAAATCAATAGTGGCAAGTGGGCAACTTTGGAAAATTATTTAGAAAACTCCACTCCATAAAAATCCACGAAATTTGGTGTGATTGAAGTCTGTATGGCCATCTTTCAAAAGAAACTAGCCTCATACAAAAATTCCTTTGGATGTGTCTTGGGTAGTCTCCCGAACAGGCCTTGAAGATCACAAATTTACCCAGAAAAGTACTGATGAACAGTTCTGAGTAAATCTGTTACCAATAATTCAAATGGAGTCAAAAAATTATGAAATCAACTGGATTTGAAAATAGACTCATAAAGGAGTGCCCAGAAACAAAAATCATTCGAATCGGACTTAAAACGAACACATGGCGCTCCGTCGAAGTGACAAGTTCCGTATTTAAACCTGAACTGTCCAATCAACTTCGACAGAGAGGTGTCAAAAATCTGCTTGATATAAATTAATGAAATTTGGTGGACATAAACTAGACAGCCTCACCTTTCCCATGGTTCTGAAATCGCTCCAAAATTCATCCGGACGATGAAGTTATGAGCGTCCGAAGTAGGGGTACAGTTCCTGTCAAGTTAAGCCCTTTTTGAAGAAAACCAAATCCAAAGAGTGATAAAAGTGTGTGATCCGTGCAAGATGAACACAAAACCTTTAAAAATCATTTAAAAACACTCTAGAATTGATTGAGGCCATTTATTTGAGATTTATCACAATGAATGTAATAAATCCCCAAATGTGAGCCTATCCCGCCAAAATAGTGCCATGTATGTGCAAGTGTGAAAAATCATACAAGATCAATATAACAATATAGCATGCATACATATTCATCAAAATAAGGTTCTAAAACAACCTAGGGTTCCATTCCATTATCGTTTTCCCTTTGTTCTCTTTCCCCGTTAAACACGGTTCTTCAAGATAATTAAGGGGTACTTTGAATATGGAAGGGTTTTCAAAGAATCACAAGGCTCATAGCATGCATTCAGATTAATAGAAAAGAAGGGATCTAGAACACCCTAGGGTTCCGTTCCATTATCGTTTTCCCTTTGTTCTCTCTCCCCGTTAAACACGGTTCTTCAAGATAATCAAGGGGTACTTTGAATATGGAACGGTTTACAAAGATTCAAAAGGCTTATAGCAAAGAGGTTCTAGCACTAGGATCAATCCCCAGTCTCATTTCTCCTAGATCCCGCCTTCACGTTTTACGGCTAGGGGGAGTCTCGAGATACTTTGAGCTGGGGAAGGGTTTCCACACACATAGAATGGCCTTATTCTACAGAAAGGTAGAAGAAGAGATCTAGATCTAGGAATGTAAATACAAAATTTAAAAAGAGGTTTGAGGCTTACCTGGATTCTGGGAGCACTTCTGCAGCGGTTTCCCTCTTCTCTTGGAGTTCTTCTTGGCAAGAATTATTGGCAAGAGAGTTAACGGCCCTTTGCTTAAGGAGGAGCCTCCTGTAAACACAAATTTCGTGTATTTCCTTTAACACAAAATAAAGTGACTACAGATAATATGAATTTGATAAAAAGAGGGATTTTACTCTCTTTGGTGCTCGATCACGTGAGCGTCCTCTGATTGACGAGTGATTTGATGTAGATGAATACCAGGTGGTGTTCTTCAATTTCGGAGTGGTTGTATGTGTTCTTCACTCCGGGATTTGCGCTTGCTTCTGCTAGTTTGTTGACTTGAGAGAGGATTTTCTCTTTATAGAGAAGTGCCTCTTTCTTCTTTGGGAGGAGATTTTCTCTTCAAGAGAAGTGCTCCTTTCTTCTTTTGGTGGAGGATCTACTCCTGCCTTTGAGTTGTTTATGCTTTTGGTAGAGGGTTTTTTCTTCCAGAGAATTCCTCCAGGACTTCTTTGATCTGCTTCTCTTCAGTTGACGGGTTTTCTCTTTAAAGGAATTTCTCCAGAGCTTCAGCTTTTCTACCCCTTTTTGATTTGATCTGTGTCCTCTATTTATAGAGTTAAAATTACAGGGAATTGACACATTTACCTCTTAAGGGATAAATAACAGAATTTTAAATTAAAATATCCTATATTTATCTTAAGGGATATGGACTCACAATTTGGGTTTAATGAGCTATTCTTTGACAAGCCCATTTACAAACATGGGTTATGGGCCTTGTAAATTTTGATGCCTACAAATGCCCCCTTGAGGTTTGTTTATTTAAAAATTTCATAATAAACAAGCCTCAACTCATTCTACATGGAATTTGTAAAACCATTTCTTCTTTTTTTTTTTTTTTTCTCAAACCTATGGACGTATGAATAGTCCACTTTTTCTTTTCCTTTTTCAGATTTTTTTTTTTGAAATGTTGACTTTTGTGATCAACCTTTTTCTTCTTTTTTTTTCTTTTAAGGGGAAGATGACGTGAGTTATCAACCCCTTTTATTTTTCTCCCTTTTTTTTTTTTAATTTGAAAATAATCCAAAACAACCGTTTCCTCCTTGTTGCTGAGTTTGAGATGTTCTCGAACTCGATCCGACTTGATCGACTTGAAGATGAGTTTCACTTGGAGAAGGAGACTCCTGCCTGTTGCATTAGAGTTCCTGTCAAATTGAAACACCTCATCTTTATAATCCCAAGCTTGCTCATCTGTGGACATAACTCCCGTTCTCCTATTGATATTTCTTGATCTCTTTTGAAGATATCCAAACCTTGCTTTTGTTGGAGAACGATTGATTCCGTCGAAGGACTTCTACACTTGTAGGTACATTCTTCTTCTTGTTTAATCTGATATATATATTTTATTATACCAACTGCAGATTTTCAGCTGTTTGATCTCAATGTAACTGAAGGCACAATCGGATGAGTGGTCTTTGTGGCCAAAACCGTGATGGTTTTATGGGGCATTCGATGTGTTCTTAGCAGTTGAGATCAACAGATGAGTCTCCATCTCTGATGTTAGTTTTCATCTCCTGTTTATTGAAAATCCAAACTCATACGAGAGAAATTTGATCTAACAATGACGTGAGACAGAATGCTTTTGATTGCATCTGGACAACAGTCTAACGGTGAATAGTAGAATTCCATTAAAGGAATAATGTTGACACTATTCAAACCACTCCTCTTCTGAATCCTCCTTTGTCCCAGCAACAATTACATTTCAGGCCTCAACTTCTGCTCCTTGAACAGCAAGTCCCTGTAACAGAGGCCTCTTGGAAGTATGATAATCTTCCGGAGAGATGCATTTGGCGTAAAGCAACTCCTTCCGACACGATTCCCTCTTTTTGAAGACCGATCAACTTGAAAGATATTGTGAAAAGAGTCTTGTTGCCATTTGAGATTCTCGGATTGTCTCTTGGAAAGCTTTTGCTTGGAAGAGAGACCTGTCAAGTGCCTTTTCTTGAAGGAGAAGGGGAGGATGGTTTTGCAGATAGAAGTGATGCTATCGTGGAGAGAAGAGATGGGGGGAGAGAATAAGTAAGTGAAGGGGAAGAACATGTGGGAGAGGGAGAAGAGAAAAAAAAGATGGAGAGAGAGAACGTTGGAGCATAAAAAAATTTAAAAAAATTTGCAAAAGAGGATGGATGGTGGAAAGAGGAAAGTATGAGCCATTAATGAAGAAAGAGAGAAAAAAAAAATAGAAGTGAAAAAGAAAGTGAAGACAAAGAGCCTTCACGTCATCACCTTTTTTGGTTTTTTTTTTTTTTTGGTTTTGTTTTTTTGTTGAAACAACTCGTCTCATTCTTCTTCTTCTTTTTTTTCCTTTTTTTTAACAGTAATGACTTCATCATCAATGACAAAGTTGCCTCGGGATAGGTAGATAGCTGAACACAATGATCCTACTTTGAAAGGAAAGTATTTGTGCTTTCCTCAGGTCAAAGTGAGATACCATTCAGATTTGAAGGAAGTTCCAATCAAGGAACTAAGACTTGTTACTCACGATCCCATGATTGGCTCTTTTAGCCATGTAAGTATGAACCGTGACAAAGCACTTGATGTTAGACCGATTAGTGAGTATCCTCCCCAAGAAGAAGTGTCCAGAGAAGACTTGATGAGAATGGAACGCCAGCCATCTTTATGTTCTCCTCCTCATCACAAATTTTGTGAAAATCCCCTTGTCCCCAAGCCAATGGTTGCATTGAAGATTGGAGATGGCCTAGTCAAATGGGACACGACACTTGGCTCTCGTGGAGAAATTCAATATCTTAGCGGATTTTGGGATTGGACAACTGAAGTTTATAATAAACTTCTTAGTGTTGATCGTACCAAGGAGCTTGCACTTGCAGTCTATCCAGCATCTTTTGATTATGCTCGTCCTGCCAACATGTACCGTGCTCTCTGCGAAGTATGGTGTCCAGCGACAAATACGTTTGTCACGAGCCGTGGCGAGATAAGTATCTCTTTGTGGGATATCCATCAAATCACCGGTCTTTCTATTAGCGGCGAATACTATGAAGAGGTTGTCCCCTGCCTGGATGAATTAAATTCATTACCAAAGTCTTGCTCTTATTTATTCAAGGCATTTGCTTTGATCGCCCTTGAGAAGAATTTTGATCGAGTCAGACATTCAGATTGGCTTGAATTTTGGTATCCAAAGGCTAAGCGCATTCCTAATCCTCGTGTTTCTTTAGACTACAAGAATGCATCTCACGCTTTCTATTTTGACAAGAAAACAGGAGAGAGTCATCAATCCAAGAAGATATATCGGACTTCTATTCATATGGATGCCATAGAAGGCAAACGGAAGGACGGTGTGAACCCGATCTTCCGCTTGAATTTTCCTGTGGATTCTTCTACTAACGGAGAAGCAAGGATTGCTGCATACTTAGCTTTATGGCTTTGCCGGTATGCTCTACCAATTGGAGAGGATTTCATTCGTCCCGGAACTTTTAGAATTGCTTCTCAGATGGCTCAAGGAGTCACTTACAGTTTGGTTCCTCCAATTTTGGCCAGCATATACAGAGGACTTTCGAATACTTACATTAGTATTTGAAAAGATGGTAATCTAGGAACGGCATCTTCTCCTTTCCCTGGTCATTTTCTTTATGCATGGATGGGTTTGTATTTTGCACGTGGAGTATTTGCTAATATTGATGAGGATTGCTGCTGCTCCCTTATCAAACGATTCCGAGGTCCTTTGAATGCATATTTCTTCTTTGAGAGTGAAGCAAAGCAAGCCAGGGACATCATTCGTGGGACCATGACTAAGAAGGACTTCTTCTGGTATCCTGCTCCATTACACCATCCAAGGTCGGGTTTAAGAAATGACATTGGCAATCGATCGAAGGAGACTATTGAATTCATGTTCAGCATTCGTCTTGGATTTATCATGCATCGCCGTGGATTAACCCTCACTCTTGAGATGTACAACCCGCATTGCTTTGCTAGACAACATGGATTTCGCCAAAAACTTTCAGGAAGTCCTCTCCCTTTCTCTTTAAAAGTTGATGCTGCTTCTTTATTTAGTTTTTTGGTTATCTCTAACCAGGGTTGATAGTAATGCAGAGTTCCATATCCCTTATCCTTGTGACAACCTTGTTGGTCAGTGTGATCCTGATTATTTGGATTGGTGGGAGAAAATTTTTAACCCCTTTCTGGATGAGGTTAGTGTGAGGACTTTAAGTGACAGTGAAAAGTCAAGCTTCCACATTGATTTGCATAGAAGCAAAGTAGATCGAGATGCCATGAGAAAGGCCATGAATAAGCCATTGTCTTCTTTGAGCCAGAAACGAAGTTCTTCAACTACTTTTGAAGATCAAAGATATCCTTCCTATAAATCACTAAAGATCATTTTGCCGAAAGCAGCTTCAACACATGCAGAAGTCAAAGAGTTGTCATCTCCTGATGATTTTGATAATATTCCACTCAGGACTCGCATGAGACCTCAAGAAGCATTGGTAATGGATCACCTAATCTTTTTGAAGGTAATCCTTTACTTCCAGTCTTTCCTATTTCTCTCCTTTTTTTTTTTTCTAACTCTTTTCCTTTTTCTTTTTTTTTTTTTTCTTCTTCTTCTTCTTCTTTTTTTTTTTCAGATTTCCCATAGGTACCAAATGATGCATTTTTGGAGCATCTTTTAGGTCTGAATTTTATTGATGGAGACAAGGCAGCTGTAGATCTTACTGATGCATTGGATGATGCAAGTCTTGACATTCCCATATGTGATGGTATCAGAGATGTCAGTACTCTTGGAGGTGGTGTCTTAGCTCCTGAGAAAGAGGATAATGGTGAGAATGTCAACTCAGGGTGTGACTTGGATACTTCAAGAAAGCCGAGACCTGCTACATCTATTTCTCAAGGAGTAATTGGGAAGTCTAATCCCAATCCATTGTCCTTAGCCAAAGCTCTTAGCCTTGATGCATTGCGAGCTTTTCTTAGATCACAATTTGATTGTGCGCTTGGTGATGGTCTTTCTAATATGAAGTCTTGGTATGACACCCATTTTCCTGCAATTGAAGAAGCTCTTCGCACTGTCTTTCATGTAGATAGTACCTTTCTCATCCAGGAAATAAAGTCTATTTTGATTCAGACAGATGAATACTTCTCTCGTCGTGAGACAAGCCTTGCAGCCCTAACCCCAGAGGAGAAGGAAAAGAAGTTGGTATTATTTGATGGCTTAATAAAGGAATATGGAAACAAGAAGGCATCCTTAGCCCAAGAATTTTCAGGGATTACATTGAAATTGGCTGCTTTGAAGAAAAGAGAATTCGTGCTTAAAGCTGAATTACAACATCTTCTTTCAGAAAGTGATGAGTTAGTCTCAAAGCAGAACCTCTTAATCAATGAAGAACAAAAGCTTGAAGAGGCTATCTCTTCTGCAATAGAGAGCCGCACTGGGATAGAACAAGCTCCTATCAGAGATGAAACAGAAGTAGCAGCCATTGACCAGATGCAAGCAGATTTGACATGTGCTGTCATGGACTTGGCCAAAGCAAGATGGCTCAAGGAGGATCCCTAGCTTGTAATTTTAGGAATTTTTTTTTTCTTCTCTTTTTTTTTTTTTATGAGAATTTGAATGCCAAGAAACACATCTTTTTTTTTTTATATATGACTGAACCTCTTGCAGGCTGCCTACGTACCCAAACAGGGATCAAGTCAAACGTAGTTCCATTTTTCTTTTTTCTTTTTTTTTTTTGGGTGCCTTTCACAGTTTAAACTCTTGTGGGCCAGGAGTATCTTACAATGTAGATGTTAGGAATAACTTTAGATAGTTTAAGCTCGTGTCCGGGAGCTTTGCAGACAATTGAGGCTCTTATCAAGGAGCATTGTAGACAGTTTAAGCTCGTACCCAGGAGCATTTTTCTTTCTTTCATGAATAGTATCGCTTCAGAAACTTGCCATTTATCGGGCCAACTCTCAAGCCATCTTGACTAAGCAACTTGTAGGCGCCGTTTGTGTAAACTTCCTGAACAGTGTACGGACCTTCCCACTTTGATGTAAACTTCCCACCAGTTTTATGAGTGATGACTATGGGTCTTCTTACGGCAAGTACCAAATCCCCTTTTTGAAAAGACCGAGGCCGAACCTTTTTGTTGAAAGCTTTAGATAGACGGGCTTGGTAGCACTCCAAAAGCTGTTGTGCTTCCAATCTTTTCTCATCTAATGCATCTAATTCTTCAAGCCGCAGTCGAGCATTTTCTTCATTTGTGAGACCTTCTTGAATGGCAATTCTCAGAGAAGGAATTTGGCATTCCAAAGGAAGAACGGCTTCTACACCATAAACGAGAGAATAAGGCGTTGCTTGAGTTGGAGTACGGTGTGTTGTACGGTAAGCCCATAATGCTTCTCCTACTCTTTCATGCCAGTCTCTCTTTGTCTTTGAGACAACTTTTTTCAGCAAGTTGCAAAGAGTCTTGTTGAATGCTTCAGCTTGACCATTTGCAGCAGCATAATACATGGAAGAATTTCGTTGCTTTATCCCAAACTTTTCACAAAATCGATCCATGGCATTGTTGTAGAAAGGCTTCCCATTATCAGTGACAATATACCGAGGTATCCCGTACCGGTAAATTATATGATACTTGATAAAGCTGATCACAGTCTCCTTGTTAACTTCTTTGAGTGGAATCGCCTCCGACCACTTGGAAAAGTAATCAGTTGCGGCTAGAATGTATTGATGGCCAGCAAAAGATTTTGGTGAGATAGACTCGATCACATCAAGACCCCATGCTTCGAATGGCCAGGATGCTACGGTCGGATGCAATGGCTCTGGTGGTTGATGTATGAAGTTGGCGTGGATTTGGCATGCCTGGCATTTCTTGGCATACTCCATACAGTCTTGAACCATGGTAAGCCAATAATACCCCATTCTCTTTATACGAAAATGAAGCTTAGGGCCTGCTTGATGAGCACCACAAGTCCCAGAATGTGCTTCTTCCAGAGCTTGGACCGCTTCCTCTTCTCCTAAACATCTCAAAAGCATGCCGTCAAAAGACCGACGATAAAGTGTATTCTTGTAATACAAAAATCGAGGTGCTCTCCGACGGACTTCTGTTCTTCACCTTGGATCATTTGGAAATTTTCCGTTTTGCAAATAGTCAATGAAAGGTTGTCGCCAATCCTCCACATCAATTTCAAACATAGCTGTGTAATTAGCTTCTTCATCATCTGTTGGTGATAAGGGAGGCAAGACCCATCTACGGCAAACCGGCACAGGCATGCTTTCATAATCAACTTCAGTGAGTACTACAACAAGATTGGCTAATTCGTCAGCCAATTTGTTCTCTCTTCGGGGTATGTGTCCGATGACAATATCCTCAAAGCGTCCCATAAGTTGAATTGCATTTTGGTAATACAGGACTAAATCAGGGTTCCGGACTTCGTACTCATTTAAGAGTTGATTAATAATCAATTTTGAATCCCCTTGGATGTCCAATTGACTAAGCTGCATTTCAAGAGCCATCTCCAAGCTAATGATTAAAGCTTGATATTCCGCAACATTATTTGAGCATGGTTCCATCAAGGTAAAAGAGAATGGTAAAACTTCATTTTGGGGTGTAACAAATACAACCCCTACTCCCGCACAGTCTTTGCGAGCCGCACCATCAAAGAACAACTTCCAAGATGGCATGATATCAGTATAGAAAACTTCTTCATCCGGTAAATCTTCTGGAAGCTCCCATTCAGCAGGGAGTGGATGGTCAGCAAGGAAGTCTGCCAAAGCTTGTCCCTTAACAGCTTTTTGTGAGACGTAAATTATCTCAAATTCTGAAAGAAGAAGAGCCCATTTAGCCAACCTTCCCGAAAGAACTGGCCTTGTCATAATGTACTTTAGTGGATCAGCACGTGAAGTGAGATGGATTGTATGTGCCAACATATAGTGCCGTAGCTTTTTCACAGCGAAGATGAGGGCAAGACATAACTTTTCAATTGGCGAGTAATTCAATTCTGCACCAACCAAAGTCCGACTCAGGTAGTATAGGGAATTCTCCTTTCCTTCTTCATTTGTTTGAGCGAGAAGAGCTCCCAATGATTGTTCCTGTGCAGCAATGTAAAGGATGAGCGGCTTTCCTGGAATTGGTGCCATCAACACTGGAGGCTTCAGGAGATATTCTTTTATGCTTTTGAAAGCATTTTTGCATGTATTGTCCCATTCAAAAGGGACGTCCTTCTTCATTATCCTGCTAAAGGGCTGACATCTTCCGGCGAGGTTGGAAATAAATCGTCGGATATAGGCCAAACGACCTTGGAAGCTTTTCAACTCATGAATGTTGCTTGGTTCCGGCATATTCTGGATGGCATCTATCTTTGACTGATCAATCTCAATGCCACGATAATGGACAATAAACCCGAGGAATTTGACGGAGGCGACCCCAAATGCACACTTTAGAGGATTCATCTTTAATTGATACTTCTGCAATCTGTTGAATATTTCATGAAGATCGCCAAGATGATCATGTCTTTGCTTCGATTTCACGACCAAATCATCTACATAGCATTCAACCTTTTGGTGCAGCATATCGTCAAAGATTTTTTGCATTGCACGCTGATAAGTGGCACCAGCATTCTTGAGTCCGAAAGGCATGACTTTGTAGCAATAAATTCCTTTTGGAGTCCGGAAAGCAGTGAGTTCTTCATCCCTCGGTGCCATTCGGATTTGATTATACCCGGATGAACCATCCATGAAAGACAAAGCTTCATAGCCAGTGGTTGCATCGACCATAAGCTCTGTAATGGGTAATGGGAAATCGTCTTTAGAGCATGCTTTATTCAAATCACGAAAATCAACACAGACTCGGATTTGACCATTTTTCTTCTTCACCGGAACAATATTTGAGATCCATGTTGGGTATTTGACTTCCTGAATGAAACCAGCTTCAATGAGTTTGTTGACTTCAGCCTCAATTTGTGGAACGAGCTCGGGTCGATGACGACGTTGAGCCTGTTTTATAGGACGGACATCGTGCTTGACTGCAAGGTGATGGATTGCAATCTTAGGATCCAACCCTGGCATTTCCTTGTATGTCCACGCAAAAACATCTTTGTATTCCTTAAGCAGCTCGAAGTATTTAGCTTCTTCATCCATACTTAAGAGAGTACTCACATAGACGGGCTTCGGTTCTTCTTCTGTCCCAAGATTCAATTCTTTAAGATCATCAACAGTGGCTTGCCCCCCTTCTTCAAAAGTAGCTGGAGCAGGCTCAAGTTCTTCTTCAGAGGAAGGTCCTTCATCCAATGATTCTTCCGCTGTAATGTGATTGGCTTCAGCAAATTCGTCTTGCACCTTAGCGGCATCGTCATCAGAAGAGCATCTTCTAACAACCAAGGCATCTCCTATCGACACGTCCAAATCTTCCAGATTCTCTAAATAAGATGAGGTACGTTTTTGCTTATTGCTTTTCTTTTTCAATGTAGCAAAACGCTTGTATTGCCGTCGTCGCTTTTGACTTGACTTCTGATGATCAAGACTATTGTTAATATGTACGGGATGGGGACAACGATTCATGGAAGCTTGTGGTGGTGAAGCATGCATGGTTGGAACTTCAGCTTTCTGCACCAATCGTTGAAACACCGGAGTGTTTGTACTAGGCTTGCCAATTCTGTCGAAAACAGAAGTACGAGGCTTCACTGGCTCTTCCACAGTTTCAACAACTACCTGCACCATGACGGGATTTGAAGAAGCCTTTCTGATGGTGACTTTATGAGGAACATCTGGTTTGTAGCCCAAGCCAGAGGCTTTGCGTGGGATAGAGAATCCCTGTTCTCGTAAGAACTTCTGTGTTTTTGTCAACCCTTGAACTTGGCTGGTATTGGTCAGGACTTCATCTAAATCTCCCAAATGTTCAGACTCATTTCTTTTTCCTCCAGCATTCTTGAGAAGCTTGGAAGCTTGTGGGTTAAACCACCCTTTCGGAGATTTTTGAATTTTTTGAAGAACTGGCTTGGAGATTGATGCCTTGAGTAATGTTGGAGCTGGCAACGTCATTTCATTTTTCAGAATTTCAAGATCTTCTGTGGAAAATGAAGATTCGGGATTTTCTTGCAACACCCGCTCTTGAGACTGTTCTTCCTGTTTTTTCGCTTTCACGACATATTTGAGTTCAGGGCGAACTTGTGATGATGCTGTAGATATGAAGGTGGACGATGGCCCAGGAATTTGACTATCTTCCTTTTCAACTTTAGTGTCAGGATCTTGACAGGGTTTCTCCTTTGAAACAAGCTTAATCTTGCATTCTTTTGGAATTTCTGCAGGAAGAACTTCTGAGATGACTTCTGCCTCAGCATAGAATTTGGCATCAGCAAAGTGTGATTCTTCTTTTGTGAAAGGTTCAGTTTCAGCAACCACTCGTTTCTGTTCACCGCTACGAATGTATTTCAAACATTGATGCCAGGTAGATGGTACTACTCCTGTCTCATGTAACCACGGTCGTCCCAACAACAGCTCATAGGACGTCTTGGAATCAATAACATGGAATAGGGCAGACGATGTTAGTTCTTCCATTTCCATATTTATCCGCATCATGCCAATAGCACGTTGCCCCCTTTGATTGAAGCCTTGGATTGTTAGCCGACTTTTGGATAGTTCATCTCTAGAAATCCCCAGCTGCTTCATTGTATGAATTGGCATGATGTTAACAGCCGATCCACAATCAATAAGGATGCGTGAAACTTTATGTTCCCGAATGTATCCGGCAACATAGAGCGGTCTGTTATGTGGATGTGAACCCAACTGCAAGTCTTCATCTGAGAATGAGATGGCGGTTAGACAATTTGCATATGCATTTTCTTCAAACAAGGCTGCAATCTTTCCTTCGTACTTGTTCGGATCAACTAAAGCATGTGCTAATGCATAGCAATCCGCCAATGGCAAAGAAAGAGCATCAGACCAACCTAAGCTAGGTGGTATTGCTTTAAGGCATTTCGTGATGCAGTCTTTTTCTAGCATTTCTTCTGATGTTTTATGATCCATTTGAGATGAATCATCTTCACAACTGATGGCATAAGTTGTGGCATAGTCTTCTGGAAAGAGTTCCTTTGGCATAAACTCCCATAATGTGACAGGCTTGGGGCGGCGTTGCTGGTAAGATTCTTTCTTATTGTGCCTCCTTAGCTTTGGAGCAACTGGACGCCATCTTTTTATTGTAGCTTGTCTTGCATTAGTGGTCGGAACTGATGGGCGAGGATTACGGCGCTTGCGACGAGAAACAAGCTTCCATCCTGAGTCATCATCCTTGAACTCATCTATAATCGTCGGCATTTGTGGCCGGATCATCTGGATAGAATTCATTGCTTGTACACATGATTTCTTGTATTTCTCTTTCTTGCTGATGAATGTTGAATATCCATCCTCGATTTCATCTTCAGACACAGAGGATTCTTCCCAGATATCTAAATCATCAGTGAACAACTCATAAAGAGTTGGTATATTTGGATTTCCCATTCTCGGCATATCTGGGTATGCATAAACGGTTGAAACCTCCTGATCAACCCGGAATTGGATGGGGATAGCTCCTGGTGGAAGAAGCGCAGTTGGTACAGCCTCCTTTGATGCAGGTGCCTCCTGGGTGAGAGGCAAAGCTTTCTTAAATTTCATAGGAGTTTGAATTAGTACAGGGTCAAGCGAACCAAATGTTATTGTTGTAACATTGGTTGTGGCCACATCATCTCCTACGTCCAACTCGATTTTCCCTTCTCTGGCTAGGCGGAGGATCAACTCTTTTAGAACGAAGCATTTTTCAAGTGTATGACTGATAATCCGGTGATATCGGCAATAATTTGGGTCATCTACCCGTCCTGACTCCTCGGGCCTCTTCGGGGTCGGGAGATCAATGATTTTGAGTTTTAGGAGTTCATCCAGTATGCATGGAATTTCGGAATCCGGAAACGGGTATTTCTTCGCTTCAAGTTCTTTCAGTGTTGGGCGATTTCTTTCACGGGATTGACCTTGAGCAAGTTTAGAGTCAACTTCTACTATTTTCTTTCGACTTGAAATGCGGGCAGGAGGAGCTGGGGTTGAAGAGGTAGTGGTTGCCATAACCTCCTTTTCTTTAGACGACCTTGCATCCTTCTTCACATCCTTCCTTGAATCTTTCTTGTCTCGTGGATCACTTGGAATGTAACTTCCATGCCTAGTAATTTGGATTTCCAAATCATGGGCTCGAGTTGCAAGTTCCTCGAAGGTGCGGGGCATGTTTCCTTGCAGGCTATACAGCAATCCCCAATGCATTCCTTGGACACACATGTCAATGGAAGATGCTTCGCTGATTCGTTCCTTGCAGTTGAGAACCAAGTTTCTCCATCTTTCAATGAACTCAGCAACAGGTTCTTCCTTTCTTTGTTTGGTTGCAGCAAGTTCCGGAAGACTCACGGTCTGTCGGGTGCTGTAAAAACGAGTAAGGAACTCCCGCTCAAGCTGATCCCAGCTATCGATTGAGCCAGATTTGAGATCAGTATACCAGTCAAAGGCAGAACCCTTGAGAGACCGGACGAATTGTTTCACCATGAGGTTACCGTATGTGCCGGCATTATTGCATGTTTCAATGAAATGAGCAACGTGCTGCTTAGGATTGCCCTTCCCATCGAACTGTTGGAATTTTGGAGGCTGGTAACCCATTGGCATGAGCATCTCATCGATGCGTTGAGAATATGGTTTAGCATAAACCAATGAAGACTGTGGCGAACCTCCGTACTGGGCTCGTATGGTGTCTATGATCATGTGTTGGAGTTGTTGCACTGAAAGTGATGAAACTGACATCTGTGTAGTATCATGCATCATATTTTGTGACACCGCTCGTTCACGATGCTCCTGTTGTTGCTGCTGCTCCTGAGTATCAGGAATTGGCTGGGGAGTGAATCCTGGAGGATTCGGAGTATTGTGACTAACTTCAGCCGGTTGGTTCTGTAACTCAAGCTTGCTTACCAGAGTTGCAATTTGCATGTATTTTTCCGCCAGGGATTGTTGTAATTTTTCAATGGCCTCAGCCATTTGTTGAAAGCGATCATCTGATGTCGAAGCTTCCACCATCATTACCGGTGCAACGGTATTAGTAGTAGAGAAGGAGTATCCGGATCCTTCCTTCCCGTAGGAGGGTGACGATGGATGAGCAACTACAATTTTCGGTGCAGCCACTTTCTTCATGTTTCTCCTAGAATGATGTTCCAGGGGTGACATAAGACGAGATTCTCCGGACTTTGTCTTGGACCGGGTTGTTGGCACGGCTTTAGCAGCAACACCAGAAGTCTTACTGGAGGCAGCAACCATAGTTTGCTTGGATGCCATTTCTGCAGTGATAACTTCTTCTTTTGAACTCGAAAGATGAGAGGAAGAGAGGGTCCCACCGGGCGTGCCACAAATTTGTAAACACAAATTTCGTGTATTTCCTTTAACACAAAATAAAGTGACTACAGATAATATGAATTTGATAAAAAGAGGGATTTTACTCTCTTTGGTGCTCGATCACGTGAGCGTCCTCTGATTGACGAGTGATTTGATGTAGATGAATACCAGGTGGTGTTCTTCAATTTCGGAGTGGTTGTATGTGTTCTTCACTCCGGGATTTGCGCTTGCTTCTGCTAGTTTGTTGACTTGAGAGAGGATTTTCTCTTTATAGAGAAGTGCCTCTTTCTTCTTTGGGAGGAGATTTTCTCTTCAAGAGAAGTGCTCCTTTCTTCTTTTGGTGGAGGATCTACTCCTGCCTTTGAGTTGTTTATGCTTTTGGTAGAGGGTTTTTTCTTCCAGAGAATTCCTCCAGGACTTCTTTGATCTGCTTCTCTTCAGTTGACGGGTTTTCTCTTTAAAGGAATTTCTCCAGAGCTTCAGCTTTTCTACCCCTTTTTGATTTGATCTGTGTCCTCTATTTATAGAGTTAAAATTACAGGGAATTGACACATTTACCTCTTAAGGGATAAATAACAGAATTTTAAATTAAAATATCCCATATTTATCTTAAGGGATATGGACTCACAATTTGGGTTTAATGAGCTATTCTTTGACAAGCCATTTACAAACATGGGTTATGGGCCTTGTAAATTTTGATGCCTACACCTCCTATTTATAGGCAAAGGCTAGGGCTAGGGTTGGTGAGAATGGTAGACACAACATAATGTCTATAGCCCACCAACCTTAACCCTAAGGCTATTTCTGAGATTTCCCTTCATTTAATGAAAGACATGATGGTAAAAGTGAAAATCTCTCGGAAAACCCTAATTTTGAGCAAAAACTAATGTATTTGGCATATCAGGCCGGATACACAAGTACCTTAATGTATCTGGCCTAGGATGCCGGATACACTGAGGTCAGCTTGTATCCGGTATGTTCCACCGGATACAATGAAAAATACTTGTATCCGGCCTGAGTTGCCGGATACAAGAAAAAGACTCATTTTCTTCAAATTCTGTGCTGACTTTCAAGGAGATGATGATTTTTTATGATTATTGATCATTTTGACAGTGCAATTTGGGGTGTCTACAACGGGTCTCCGAAGAAGCAAGGAAGTACAATGTTGAGTGCCCTGATACAAGTAGGTTCAATGATAATGAATTCATGCAGATTATGTTTTTGGATGGTTTTTTCTTTTCTTTTTTATAGTGATTTTTTTGGATGGTTGCTTCCTTCTCCAGTACATGCAGTACATTAAATCTAGATATCTTGAAAGGTTACAATGATGAGCACTCATTCTATAGCTCTTGTAGCTTGAGACTTGCTCCTGGTAGAAAACCAGCTTCCAACAATTGTTATCGATGCCTTATTAGATAATGAAACATGTGATCTTGCAAACAAAAAAAAAAAACAAAAACTTTATATGTTTACAACTTCATTCTGGAAATGTATGGAAATAGAGCGAATCCTAATTTTAAGTGTGACATACACCTGTTCAATTCCAGCATCTTATGGGTTAAACCACAAAATTACTAGAATTGGTATGCCGGGCGATAAGTAAATCTAGACATTAATTAGGAAACGAGATTTATATGGTCCGAAATCACTCATCTGAGACATATCCTGTCACCTAATAATTCAGATAATCCATGTCTATAACATATATCAAAGTGCGCTGTAAAAATTTACACTATCAATTGACAACTAGAGAAAACAAACACATAAAATATCGTCTCAACGAAGATACAACTCCAAATATATATATACAGGGGAAAACAAATATATAGAACACTAAACTGAAAGATAACTAGAAAGGAGAATTCCCACAACTCGGGAATCTCAGAACATACAAACTCTGACTGAAATGGAACAAACCAAAAGGATAACAGTAAGAAGTAGACTACATGTCCACCTCTTCCCAATCTGACTCATACCACTCGTTAGATTCAAGGATCGACTTAGGAACACTCTCAGGAATCACCTCATCATTAGGGTCCTTCTCTGATACATCTGCACAGTTTATAAACATAAACTAAATGAGATCGGAGATCCTAGCAAGCCATCATTTATATAACTTAAATAAACAATGTATCATATAATCCAAACCGCGATACATCATAATCAATATGTGTAAGTGAGAGAAATAGATATCTCACTAAATAACAAGAATTCACACTAAAATTTAGAAGAATTACAACAATCATCAACTGGAATATAACAAATCATTTTATAACTTAAAACTGAATTAATCCGATAAACCATATCATATTATATCACAAGACTAATCAAAGTAATGTACTACCGGAACTATAGACATCGGCCAGGACTACAACTATAGTAGTTAGACTGAGATGCACGGCCTTTGGATCACAAGATCACCACACACAACACATTTCGGATAAGTCCCCTTCTATCGGGAAATACCAAACCCATCGCTCACATTGCTAAGAGTAATCACAAATCTTGACTGGCTCATCACAAAAAAAATTAAAACATGCCGGGAGGAATCCTCAACTCAACTAGCTTTGTTGCTACAATCAGTATATTTCCTATATTGAAGAGCCCACAAATACTCAAGTTTTAATTATCTTTTTAACATCGACACAATAATTCCATATTCAAAACATAATAAGGATCTCATTGAGATCAACTAGTGAAATTCATTTTTCTACCCTACATATCGGTAAAGTGCTAACCCATATTGAAATTCAAATTATCGCAGGGCATAAATACATTTAATTGGGGTGCAACATACATAATCCAAACTTAGCAATACTCAAGAGTGTATTAACCTACTCAAATTTGCATATTTTTCCAAATATAAGATATCATAAATATAAATGCAATTTATGAATCATGCTTGTAGAATTCACATGAAATATTTAATAACAAGGATAAACATCAATATTTTAAACTTACTATAGAATAGATATATAATCGATAAAACGTGATTTATGATTCTCTAATGCAATTAAATGAATTAATAAATCATCTTATGCATTTATATAAAAAGTTTCTTATTTTGAACCAATTTCCCAAAATTGTTTTCATGCAATATGTTAAATTGCACCTACATTACAATTTTTCTCTTTACTTTTATTAAAATGACCTTATCCTATTTTTAAACTAATCTATAAATCCTAAAAATCACTTTTAAACATTTTTCCATTGAATTTTGATTTTTCTTTCAAATTTTGACTAAAATATAATTATTTATTAGGAATTGAACTTATTTATTGAATTTAATTTAAATATGAACTAAAACTTAATTACTTAAGTACTTTAGGCTAATTTAGAAATAAGTAATCCATTAATACTAAACTTAAATATTTACTAAAATATAAATTGTTTTCAAATTAACATACGAATTTTGTAGTGAAAATTAATTATTTTACAAATGTCGTGCATTTGGCCTACTTTGTGGATTTTCTAGATTAATCTAGGACTCTTATCACGTAAAATCAATCCCTATGCAATCTATACACATCAAACTTAATTTTAAACTATTAAATTATAATTTACAATGATATTTGCATAGTTTTGCAAATATCCCAAAACTTCTCAAAACCATTTAAAACAAAGAAAACAAAAAAATAGAGCATCCGTGTGATCGATCCGAAACCAATTCAAAGTTTAGATAAAGCCAAGCCACACCAAATCATTGAAATTCCAAGCAATATATAAGCATAATTCATACATTAAGCAAACTTGAACCAAAGTAGGGGATGACTTACTTGAATTGCAGATATCAAATTTTACTAAAACGGAACAGGCTTTTTCCTGATAGAGTTCAATCACCTAAAACCCACTCAACTCACATCCCTATGAACACCAACACAGGCGTACAGAAAGCTTCATGGCTAACAACAATTCCACACTAGAAAACTTCAAGAATCCTCTTTAGATTCTATGAACTCGAAAGGAATTAAAAGGGTGAAGACAAACCGAAATCATGGAGAAACAGTGAGAAGATAGTCGTGTTTTGTAGACTGTTCGGAAGAGTTTAAGTCTAAAAAGAATGATTCAATGGGTCGTCACTTCACCATACTCTTACCTAGTCAAAACCTTTAAAAGAGATGAAGAGAGAGAGAGAGACCGACCGTAATAATATAAATGAACCGCTAAGGTCCAAATCGGTAATACCTTACAAGCATACTACACCAATCCTTAAGCAGACCCTCTTTAGATTCTATGAACTCGAAAGGAATTAAAAGGGTGAAGACAAACCGAAATCATGGAGAAACAGTGAGAAGATAGTCGTGTTTTGTAGACTGTTCGGAAGAGTTTAAGTCTAAAAAGAATGATTCAATGGGTCGTCACTTCACCATACTCTTACCTAGTCAAAACCTTTTAAAAGAGATGAAGAGAGAGAGAGACCGACCGTAATAATATAAATGAACCGCTAAGGTCCAAATCGGTAATACCTTACAAGCATACTACACCAATCCTTAAGCAGACCCCAATTTTGCACTTAAATATAAAACCAATAATTATAATTTTTATACTAATAATTAGCATATTAATAGCACAAAATAATTTACTACTTTTCATCTAATAAAATACCAAATTAGTCCTTAAATAAGCAACCATACGTATAATTGCATAAATTAAGAAAGAAAACCATTAAATTGAAATTAACTCCAACAAATTCTCAAATAAATACATGATAATTATTACAAATTAGCACAACCAAAACATCAATAATCCCATTTCTAAAACATGCGAGATAAATTACAAATACTCCAATTAATCTAATTAATAAATATAATTAATTACAATTAATTCAATAAATCCCTCAATAATTAACAAAAAAATACCAAATTAATTTCAAGCAATTTCAAACACAACAAAACACAAGAATGTCGGAAACTCGGACGTTACATTAATTAATGTCGAGGCGTGCTTCCTGAAAAATGAACCAAAGTCGCGTTCATCTCCTTGACATATTTCAGGAGATGTATTTGGCCCCAGAAACAATGCAAGACAAGATGGTAAGTCTAATGGGTATGGTCAGTTAGAAGTAGCACCATTTCATTCAGCCAAAGAGCTTCAATCAATTGGGGTCAGATTCAAGGTAAACCCTGGTTTTTTTCTAGCTGACATATGTTTTCGTTCTCACCTAATCTTTGCACATCTATTACTCCCTTGAATCATTGTTGATGAATCAACAATGCCATTTTGCTGAACATGATAGCCTATGAGATTGCAAGGAGGATGATCATGGGGACTATGGTGTTACAGATTTCATTTGCTTCATGGATTCACTTATTGATCATGCTGATGATATCAAACTACATAAGATCAAGTGGTTCTACATAATGGCTTGGGTAGCGATGAATAATTGGCCGATCTCTTCAATTACATTGCTAAGAATTTGATTCCTTCAATTATTGCATATTGGACTATAAAACAAAGCATTCAAAAGTGGTACAAGACCAAAAGTAGTTTGTGGTTTGTTGAAATGTGCCATACCTACTTCCATAGCCCCTGCACTATTATTACTTTATTCGCTGCACTTCTTCTGTTTTTTCTAAGTGGTACGCAAACCTACTTTACCGTATTCCCTCGAGGAGGAAAGTGAATAAAATTTCATAAATGCGTCAAGTGAAACTAGAGGGTTTACGCTTTGGTGTGACATACACCATTTCAATCCTAGTACCTTATGGTCTAAACCACAAAATTACTAGAATTAGTATGTTAGATGACAAGTAAATTGGGATCTTAATTAAAAATTAAGATAATAAGTCCGAATTCACTCATCTGAACACTACCAATTATCTGATATCAATAGAGTGCATTAAATTAAATAATTATAAAGCAAAAGACATAATAGAATATCTATCTCGAAACCATAATCTCAAAATGTAATATCACTGAAATGAAATACAATTAAGTACAATGAATAAAAATGATAATTGCTATACCTCTAAATCTGGATCTACCGGAAATCAACTGCCAACACTCTGGAATTTGCACAATTTATATATAATAAACTAAATGAGGTTGGCGATCCCAGTAAGTTATCATATGGTAAATTAAATACACATGCAGATATATCTCAAATCATAATACATTACAAATAATCAAGTGCAAGTGAGACAACCCCATATCCCACTAAATAATATGAATTCATAACAAGGTTCAGAAGAATTACAATAATCATCAACTATAATATATAAATCAATTTATAACTTAGAACCAAGCCAATTCGATTAATCCAATAAACCATTCATATTATATCACAAGGCTGATCAATGTAATGTCCAGCCAGAACTATAGATATTTCCCAGACTACAATTATAATATTCAAATTGGGATACACAGTCCTTGGATCACAAGATCACCACATACAACAAATTTCGGGTAAATCCCCTTTTACCGAGAAATACCAATCACATCGCTCACAATGCCAGGAGGAATCACATATCTCTACTGACTCTCCTCACAAAATAAATGAGAACATGTCGAGAGGAATCTTTAACTCAACTAGCTTCGTCGCTACAATCAGTATGGCTCTCTTTACTCCCATACTGAAGAGCCCTCACATACTAAAGTTTTAATTATCTTTTTAAGCATCCACACAAACTACTAGATATCCAAAACATAATAAGGATCTCTTCTGAGATCAAATAGTGAAATTCCTTTTCCCCTTACTAACTAGTAAATTGCTAACCCAATATTGATAAGTCAAACTTATCACAGGGTAAAACTAATTTAATTAATAAGGGTACAATATACACAATTCAAAATTAAAAATACTCATGTGTGTGTCATCTTATTCAAATATGCATATTTTCTCAAATATAAGATATAATAGATACAAATACAATTTAGAAACCATGCTAGTGGAATTCATATGAAATATTTAATAACAAAGATAAACATCATTGTTTGAAAACTTACTATAGATATATAATCTTTAAAACCCAATTTATGATTCTCTGATGTAATTAAATAAATTACTAAATCATTGTACGCATTTATATAAAAAGTTTCCTATTTTTGGCTAATTTCCCAAAATTGTTTTCATACAATACGCCAAATTGCATCTCAACTATTACTTTTCTATTTACTATTATGAAAGTGACATTATATTATTTTTAAATTAATTTATAAACCCTAAAAAGCACTTTTAGTCACTTTTTTTATTGAATTTTGATTTTTCTTTCAAATTTCGATTAAAATGTAATTATTTACTAGGATTTGAAATCATTAAAATGTATTTAATTGAAATCTAAACTAAAACTTAATTATTTAAGTGCTAACAATAATTTACAAATAAGTATTTTATTATATACTAAACTTAAATAATTACTAAAATATAAGCCATTTTCTAATTACTCTATAAGTTTTTGATCATAAAAACTAAACAATTTACCCTTAACATTAATTATTTTCCAAATATGGACCAGCACTTTTCCTGCATTTTTTGTGATTAAGTAGCCTATTTTGCCAAATTTTTTAGATTAATTTTGAACTCCTACCAACCTGAAATTAGTTCTTATGCAATCTACACCTAAGCTATTACACTAAAATTTACATTAATGTTTGCATATTTTTACAAACATCCCAAAACTTCCCGAAATCATTTCAAACAAAGAAAACAAAAAATAGAACATCCATATGATCAATCCAAAGGCACCCTTGTTGCTTGGCTAGGACTCTGCGTGGGCCTCTTTTCCACCTGGTGGACGGTTTAAATGACTGCGAGGCACCCTCGTTCCGTTTTGAAATTTCACGTGCTGTGCACGTGCTCATGTTAGCGAATTAGCTTGAATGTGGTTGGGAACAGCTGGTACTATATTTGAAACAAACTGGTTTAAGAGGTGCCTTTTTTCTTTTCTTGATATGTTGCCTTATTCGGTAATTATTATATAAAAGTAACTCAAAATTTGTTATTTAAGCTTGGGTTTTGGGGCTTAAAAATCCAAATTATAGTTCTCAAAAAAAAAAAAAAAATGGTAGATATACGACAATTACAACAAGTCTTATCAAATAGTAATGGACTTTGATGCTTTCACAAAATAGTGAGGACGCCAAGCATGTCAAAGTAGAGGTAATTTCTTTTGGCATCATATGTTATTTAAAATTATTCAGTTTGCATCTTTTATATTTTTAGGACTAGTGGATTCACATACAAACCACATACATATAGAAATTAGTTTTGGATAGTTATTCAGGGTATACAATAATTTTTTAGAATTTTAAAGAGGCTTTCTGAGAATATGTATAGATGATGTTATTAGCAAACTATTGGGGAATCACAATTTCTTAGAATATTAATTTTTTCAAAATTTTTTAGTTGTGCCCTTGAAAAACCAAATGTTGGACCCAAATCTCAGAAAAATTTTTACAAAAAAGATAAAATCTGAAAATGCCTATTTGAAAAGTTCTTTCAAGCCAATGATGGAATAAGCGAAAAGGTGGTTATCATAAATTTTCAACAAAAAAATATTATTTAAGTGACCAATGTAACAAGGCAATTAATTAAGTGAAGTAATTAGCAGCACTTCTTTTTTTTTTTTGGTAATAAACACTTGACATTAAATTAAGGAACTTTTACGGTGACCGTTCTAATAGAAGAACCTCCAATAAAATCAAAATCGGGGGGGGGGGGGGGGGGGGGGGGGGGGGGGTCGCTCGGTCATGAGAACCCAGTAACAAGGTTAATCATCTGACGCAAATTTAGTAGCACAACTTCAGTCGAGTCATGTTTTGGTTAAACAGTTCACTTGAAATTGCTTCTTAATTATCAATGTGTTTACACCCTATATAACCGACGAATAAGAGAAGGACACGTGGTGCCTAGGTGGCTTGGTTAGGCCACGGCCCGTAGACTTTGAAGGGTTGAGCCGGCCGCGTCAGCACGCATACAGAAGAATGCGGTTCGAGCCACGCAAGCCAATAAGACAAAACCATAAATATCAGAAGATCGTGCCATCGGCCGTTCAAGAATAGAATTATTAGATCATGGCCGGGCGGTTGTCACTTTGAAACAGAGAACTGAAGATAAACAACCGCCATGAAGATCGTGCGAGAGTAGGAAGTTGAGCAACCGTCAAGGAGCGGCTATAAAAGGCCTCAATTCGAAGAGATCGAGGACACAATCCACACAACCGCAACCGGTTATTATATTATTTTGATCATCCGTGATCTTTTATCCCCTCTAACACAGACGGATAAACTAGCACTTCTCTCACTGCTTCCAGTCGCAGTGACATCTTCGACCCCTCTTTACTCCGATTAACACCAGAATCCTGCCACCGGAGAGTAAGTTGAGGCCGCCCCTGACTCGCAGTTCTGTCTTTACAGAATCCCGAGCAGCCGGTCCCGAGACTCGCTCTGTTCACGCCAGGTGACTTGTGTATTTTCGGGTAAGCAGCAATCCAAGGTGAACCCCCTGAATCGACTTTGTAAGCAGCCGCCCCCTTCCTCCTGCGCTTATACCCGATTACGGCTATAAGATCAGGACAGGCCGGTCCTGCTAGCCCTGTCGGTTTTCTTTTGTACTTTTGTTTCCATTTTGAGGATTATCTGTTGTCGCTTTCGGCTATTCGGCCGATTTTATAATAAAAGGATTTGTGTGCCGTTAGTTGCTTTTGCTTTCAAACACTTACAAGAACCCGAAACGAAGACCGAACCCCTAGTCTTCATACCATCGCCTGACCGATTTTATTACAGGTGACTTGCAGTACGACTGAACCGATCCCGGTTCAGATTCGGAACAGGTGCCCGGGGTCAGGAATCGACTCGAAAATCATTGTATCAAACGATACTAGCACGCCCGCGTAGAGACACATCATCACCACAGACACGTGTCCACACCGGCCCATTTTTGGAGCAACACAATGTTTTCCAGATGCCCCACAGTCCATGCGTGCTTAAAGATCTTATAGGCATAGGTATTGCTTTAGAATTATCCTTATTTATCTATAATTGCAATTTTTTTTTTCTTTTCCATCCAAATTCAGTTTTACAAAACACAGCCTACATAAAAATGACAACGCGAGAGAGACTGAAGCCTAGAGCATGTGTAATGTAAAAGACAATTATTAGCTCTAAGTATTGCATAGGGAAGTGAAAAGTTCATTCTACACATGTATATTCATCCGTGCACTTCATGCTAGGACTGGCAATGGGTCGAATATAATATGGATCTACCATGATCCGAATCCAAACCGAAAATAAAAATCCGATATCCGAATTCAATCCGAAATCCGACGAATTTTTTATATGTGAATCGGAATTCGAAACCGAATTTATATACTGTATCCGAATTCGAAATTCGACCGAATAAATAACCGAAATCCGAATTCGATCCGAATTACATTCGATTTGAACTTAAAACTCAAAAGTCAAATTTAATTATTAATGCAAATTTTAACTATCAAAACTAATGAGCCATATAAATATTAAAGCAAGACATGAGTAAGGATGGTTCATCCATGGTTTATAAAAAGTTTTCTAATGGTTTAATGTAAAGTATATGTTGATTTCAGTTTGAATACTATTCGAATAAGATACAGACAGATTTGAATTCGAATCCAAATTCGGATAGATTTGAATTTGGATCCGAATTCAGTCAGATCCGAATTCCAATATCCGTATTTGAACCACAGATCTATATCTTATATCCGAATTCAAGATTTTCAAATCGGATTTGGGTCGAATTCGGATATATATCCGATTCATTGCTAGCCCTATTTCATGCTGGTTCCACTAAGTGGCGGCCTACAAAACGCTATCCAGTCAATCACTTGGTCGTGATTAAAACGCCACGTTGGATCCACATTCTCTCCCTTCCTTTACAAAGGTTAGGTTTTAGTAATACTTTTTTAAAATAAATTAGATTCAGTAGGTTAAATCTTGATAATTAGTTTTTAATAATATTTTTTAAAATAATTAGAAATCAGTGTTATTTTATGGTTTATTAAAAATTTCTTTCCAGCCTCAAAAACCTTATTTATAACAAAATGAATGAAAGGGCTTTCAAATATTTTGGGGGTATTTTTAAAGAAATTTACCTATTATCAAGATTTGGTCAACTGAATGTGAATTTTCTTTTTTGGTAATACTACTGAATGTGAATTATTACGCCGCGTTGGACCCACGTACTCGCATTCACTTTACAAAAGTCGCGCAAACTTTTCTCTTCTTATTATTATTTTCTTTTTCATCAAAAGCGAAGATGATTGGACTAAAACTATTGGCGTCCTCTGTATGGTGTACAATCTATCTATCCTACCAGCCAAAGGCCACTAGATAATGGACTTGTCAAGAAAGTATTGATCATCTACCGTGGAGATTCTACAACGCAGAGGGTTGTAAATTGTAATCGTAGCTTTACTTCTCAGCAGCATTTAACATGTGAGTCTTCCATTAACTTTCTTCCTAATTTTATATATTTTCTATTTTCTATTCTCTTTTCGTTTAAAATTCTTACTTTACGTCACGTTCCACCGATTTTCGTTTAAAATTCTTGGGTTATTTGGATTCTCTGGTTACATGTTCTCACACCCGAAACATGCCTGTGTGTGAGGGTGTTGTAGGCGCATCCCTTCAGGTGTTGTTCGATAACTTGGGCTCTCCTAAACTTGTGGATTTCGCAAGCCAATGTGGGGTCAAAGCCGACTTGATCAAAGGGATGGAGAAGCAGGTGTCAAAACTTCTGCCCGTGATTAGCGATGCAGAAGCAAACCAATTCAAAAGCGATCTGGTGAGGAAGTGGTTAGAAGAGCTTAAAGACATCGTCTACGATGCCGAGGACGTCTTGGACCTGTTTCAAACTGAGTCACTGCGTTGCAAACTGAAGCAATCAGACTCTCCAAGTCCATCCCATACTGATTGCGCTTCTCCTCTTCACGTATGGGATCGTGTAAACTCCTCTTATCACTTCAATTAAATATTCATTTTGACAACGCTAGCTTCTCCTCTTCAGGTATTTTTGGATCCTTCAACCTCCTCTGTTACTTCATTAAACGAAAAGATAAAGCAGATCAAGAAGAGGTTAGAGGCCATTGTCCGACGCAAGAAAGCTCTTGGATTGAAGAAGGGGATACCAGGAACTTGGGCCGGAGAGAGTTCCGAACTAAGATTGGAGACGAGTCCCTTAGTAAATGAACCTTGCATCTATGGTAGGGACAGAGATGTTGACAAGCTGATTAAACTGCTGCTATCAGCGGAACCCTGCAATGCAAATGTTGCTGTGATTCCCATAGTCGGCCAAGGTGGGATTGGCAAAACCACCTTTGCTCAACGGTTGTACAACCACATAGCAGTGGAGAGCCATTTTCAGCTGAGAGCGTGGGTCTGTGTTTCAGATTTACATGCATTCGATGTGATTCGGGTAACAAAAGGCATCATCGAGTCGGCAACTCGCAAGTCTTCTGATCTATCCCATTTACCTGCTATTCATGAGGAATTGAAGAAAATGTTGGAGGGAAAGAAATTTTTGCTCGTTTTGGACGATGTCTGGACCGAGGAATACGAGGATTGGATTGCTTTGAGCACTCCGTTTGAAGCTGGGGCAAAAGGGAGTAAGGTCCTAATAACCACAAGAAGTGAGAAAGTTTGTTCAATTACCGGAACAATCTCGCCTTACCATCTGGATTTATTATCAGAGGATGATTCTTTTTCGTTGTTCAAGCGACATGCCTTCCAGAATCAAAACACGCAAGCACAGCCAGCTTTGGAAAGAATTGGCATGGGAATTGTAAGAAAATGCAATGGTTTGCCCTTGGCTATAAAGGCACTGGGAGGTGTCTTGCGTTCCAAGCATGGGGAAGGTGATTGGAAGGACATACTGTATAGCGAGATATGGGATTTACTTGATCAGGAAACTGAACTTGGCCCGGCTTTATGGTTGAGTTTCTATCATCTTCCTGCACACCTAAAGACGTGCTTTGCTTACTGGGGGACATTCTTCAAGGGCTATCAGTTTGATAAGGAAAAATTAATCCGTTTATGGATGGCCGAAGGTTTCCTGCAGCAAAAGGAAAATCGAAAGATAAAGAAAAGGATGGAGGATGTAGGGGAGGGATATTTTTGTGAGCTAGTGTCAAGGTCATTCTTCCAACAATCCAGTGAAGATAATTCATCAATTTTCATAATGCATGATTTGATAAATGATTTGGCTGGAGCTGCTTCAGGAGAAACGTGTTTTACGTTTTCCGATGGCGATGAGGAGGCATTGGCAGGGAAACAGATTTCTGAAAATACTCGTCACTTGTCATGTGAGAAATCATCATTTTGGAAATACGGACTTTTGAACATATCTAAAGCACTTTATGGAGCAACAAAATTACGGACCTTCGTATACCTCTTACCCGTTCAAGTTCCATGTGATTTGCTATCAAGACTAGTATACTTACGTGTATTAGATTTGGGGGCTGTTTACACCCTATATAACCGACGAATAAGAGAAAGACACGTGGAGCCTAGGTGGCTTAGTTAGGCCACGACATCAAGTCCCGTAGGCTTTGAATGGTTGAGCAGGCCACGTCAGCACGCATACAGAAGAATGCGGTTCGAGCCACGCAAGCCAATACGACAAAACCACAAATATCAGAAGATCGTGCCATCGGCCGTTCAAGAATAAAACTATTTTTAGATCATAGCCGGGCGGTTATCATTTTGAAACAGAGAACTGAAGATGACCAACCGCCATGAAGATCGTGCAAGAGTAGGACGTTGAGCAACCGTCAAGGAGCGGCTATAAAAGACACCAATTCGAAGAGCTCAAGGACACAATCCACACAACCGCAACCGGTTATTATATTATTTTGATCATCCGTGATCCTTTATCCCCTCTAATACAGACGGATAAACTAAGACTTCTCTCACTGCTTCCAGTCGCAGTGACATCTTCGACCCCTCTTTACTCCGATTAACACCAGAATCCTGCCACCGGAGAGTAAGTTGAGGCCGCCCCTGACTCGCAGTTCTGTCCTTACAGAATCCCGAGCAGCCGGTCCCGAGACTCGCTCTGTTCACGCCAGGTGACTCGTGTATTTTCGGGTAAGCAGCAATCCAAGGTGAACCCCCTGAATTGGCTTTGCTAGCAGCCGCCCCCTTCCTCCTGCGCTTATACCCGATTACGGCTATAAGACCAGGACAGGCCGGTCCTGCGAGCCCTGTCGGTTTTCTTTTGTACTTTTTGTTTCCATTTTGAGGATTATCTGTTGTCGCTTTCGGCTATTCGGCCAATTTAATAATAAAGGATTTGTGTACCGTTAGTTGCTTTCGCTTTCATACACTTACAAGAACCCAAAACGAAGACCGAACCCTTAGTCTTCATACCATCGCCTGACCGATTTATTACAGGTGACTTGCAGTACGACTGAACCGATCCCGGTTCAGATTCGGAACAGATGCCCGGGGTCAGGAATCGACTCGAAAATCATTGTATCAAACGATACTGGCACGCCCGCGTAGAGACACATCATCAACACAGACACGTGTCCACACCGGCCCATTTTTGGAGCAACATCCCTTTTTGGCACGCCCGGTGGGACCATTAGTTTTTGGAAGAGCACTAATGGCGGCAAGAAGAAGTACTCGGCATGCTGAAAATACAGCGCCAGAGGAACCTGCCGAATCTCAGATAAAACATCTCTATGTTTCAGAAATTCCTGAAGAAGGACCTTCAAGTTCTCAGCCGGATCTAAATGAACGGCTGATCCAGGCCATACAAGGTCTTAGCCACCATTCGGGGCTAAGACCCTATATTGGCAAAATATTTCATATTATCTTGTTTGCCATAACATTCGGGGGGCAATACAAGGTAAACTGTGGCCATTCGGCCAGTTTACAAGTCACGTAACGTCTAGATGTTACGTAAATCGGTTGTAAACAAACGACCGATTTACGTAATGCAAGTGGCCATGATTACTTAAAAAATTAAAAAATAGTCGTTGGCTGCATGTATGATTAAAGAAAAAGGTATTTTCGACCGATTTTACGGGTCGTTAAAGTTACTTCATTTGATAAAAGGAATTCCAACGGAGTTTTATTTAAGAAAAAATACTTTTGGCCGTAATGATTACGGCCCATTAAAGCTATTTTATTTGTTAAGAGGTGTGTCTGGTACCTTTTATTTAAGAAAAAGGCCATTTGATGAAAGGTATTTCAACGGCCTTTTATTTAAGAAAAAAATACCTTTGGCCGCAATGATTACGGGCCATTAAAGTTATTTTATTTGTTAAGAGGTGTGTCTGATGCCTTTTATTTGAAAAAAAGGTAC
This sequence comes from Buxus sempervirens, assembly GCA_947561395.2. Lineage (NCBI taxonomy): Eukaryota > Viridiplantae > Streptophyta > Magnoliopsida > Buxales > Buxaceae > Buxus > Buxus sempervirens. Next base: position 12,828,425 of record OX387183.1, read on the forward strand.
TTTCGACCGAGTACGGGTCGTTAATGCCCCTTCATTTAATAAAAGGTATTTTAATTACCTTTTATTTAAGAAAAAATACTTTTGGCCGTAATGATTACGGGCCATTAAAGTTATTTTATTTGACAAAAGGTGTTTCAGTTGCCTTTTATTTAAGAAAAGGGGATTTTTGGGCCGATTTCTAAGTTGTTAAAGAAACTTACGGCCAATTCCATGGGTATTGTGCGTTGGCCACCCTTTAAAATTTTGACCGATTCTCATCTTATCACCTATGGCTACGGGTCAAGTGAGACCCATTATAGGGCTGTTCCCATGACAAATATACACTTTCTCATCACATCTCACTGCAGCAACGTAATACACCCGCCGTAACCCGGTGATTGAATTGAGACGTTATGTAACTACAGGTGTTCCTCAATTTTGGGAAGTGGGGTTTGTTAAGAAACCCACCACTACGTGGGAGGTTAGCCATAAGGAAGAACTCACTAAAAGAACATGGGAAATGGGGTCTCCCACTTTCTAAAAACATGGGTGGTTTATGTAAGGTGGGGTTTAACTTCCTAAGAGCGGATCGTCAATTTCTACAGATTCTACATCAAATAGCCACCACCAAAGTGGCAGTCATCCATATCGACATAGAATTGGGGGAAGGACCTCGGAGGACAAGCCCCAATCCTCTTAGCAATCACCGAATCAGAAGTCTTCACATCCACAAGTGGCCGACTCATATCTGAACCGCAACCCGTCTGGTTTTGCATACGAACGGCGCCGAGGTCAAAAGTTTTCGCTTTCTTTGCATCGGCACCGATGTTAGCACGCCCGCGCACTCACACATCCCGGTGCCGAGCCGGAAATTATGGCAACAGACCCATAGCATTGAAGAGGATAAGGTGTATAAGGATGATCAGACCGATTTCAAAAAAGTCAAAAGACCACAGCATGCATTAATTGCTGTGTCGGCATTTAATTTTTTCATTTGCGTCATGAATTCATGGCCGTGAATTCGTTGTTCTCATGATTACATCTCTTGATGCCACGTAGCCGTCACTTTATATCAAGTGGCCATGATTTGGTAAGATCAAGATAAAGCATGCCCTTTTTGCCGTAATACTGAAGTAATTAAAAAATGGTCATTTGGCCATTTATTACTTAGAAAAGAAGGAACTGAAAAGGTCCTTAAACTACCATTGGATCGGTCAACACCTGATTGACCGGGACTTTATTACTGGTATAAGCTTTGCTACTTGGATTATGATCTTCATTTGCTCAATCATGATATCACTAGACGAAGTGCCGATTATTACGGCCAATTGTGTGCTCTTACAAGTCCCATGATGAAAATTTCCATCCGTTGACCAAAGGCAGAATTCCATGATGGCAGCAGCTTCAACCGGCATACTGATTGAAATAATCACTTGGAGTAAAACCAGAAGGACGCTTGGTGACACATGAGCATTTGAACCTACGTATCCCGATTGCCTCCATAATCTTGAGTACTCCAGGCTTATTCACGAATCGATTTTGCAGGACAGGAAGATCGTAGGTCCTATTTGGAGTGCCGAACCACTCGGAGTCCCAATTTTGCGGGGCAAGAACCTTCCTAGTCCTACTGGGAAGCGACACAGTATTTGGTGTTGAGATGTTCTTGGTAATCTTCATGCAATGATTTCCAAGATTCGGGAATTCAGGCAAAGGGTTGCATCATGGTCAAATGACCATCAAAAGGATTCATGGCCTCTCACGGCCATGATTTGTTACGAAAGTTTCATGGCCGAGTGGCCATGATCCATCAAAACAATTCATGATTGGGGGGCAAAACAGTCATCTTGTTTGCAAATCGGCTGCATATTTTGTTTAAAAACGCGCCTTTTCGGCCGTAATCACTCAAACAATAAAATCGGCCGCATGATTTCTTTAAAAAAAGGATACGCTTTTTCGGCCGTCATTATATAAATAATGAAAGAATGGTCATGGACGCGTGTTTATGGTAAAAGTAGTCATTTTCAGCTTAAAAAGCACCATGATTATGCAAATAATTACAAAATGGTCATTTGACCATAATTGTTTAGCAAAAAGTAAAACCGGCCGACTTCACATACAATACAAAAAAGCCAACCGGCCACATGTTCTTAAAAAAGAGGAAACCGGTAATATCTTTTTTACAGTCATATGACCATAATTGTTTAACAAAAAGTGAAACCGGGAACGTTGTTTCACAAAGTGGTCATGTGACTTCAATTTTTAACAGAATTTGGCCAAAAAGGCCATGAAATTTTTGGTCGATTCACATGGCCACGTTATTTTTCAATCAAAATAAACTTTTGGCCGAATCTTGTCTTATCTACGGGCCAAATGAGACCCATCATAGGGCTGGTCTCATGACAACTGTATTTTTACTTCCTCATCACGTCTTACTGCAGCGACGTAATGAGAAAGTAGGGGGGCAATGTTTACACCCTATATAACCGACAAATAAGAGAAGGACACGTGGAGCCTAGGTGGCTTAGTTAGGCCACGACATCAAGGCCCGTAGGCTTTGAATGGTTGAGCAGGCCACGTCAGCACGCATACAGAAGAATGCGGTTCGAGCCACGCAAACCAATACGACAAAACCACAAATATCAGAAGATCGTGCCATCGGCTGTTCAAGAATAAAACTATTTTTAGATCATGGCCAGGCGGTTATCATTTTGAAACAGAGAACTGAAGATGACCAACTGCCATGAAGATCGTGCAAGAGTAGAACGTTGAGCAACCGTCAAGGAGCGGCTATAAAAGGCACCAATTCGAAGAGCTCAAGGACACAATCCACACAACCGCAACCGGTTATTATATTATTTTGATCATCCGTGATCCTTTTATCCCCTCTAATACAGACGGATAAACTAAGACTTCTCTCACTGCTTCCAATCGCAGTGACATCTTCGACCCCTCTTTACTCCGATTAACACCAGAATCCTGTCACCGGAGAGTAAGTTGAGGCCGCCCCTGACTCGCAGTTCTGTCCTTACAGAATCCCGAGCAGCCGGTCCCGAGACTCGCTCTGTTCACGCCAGGTGACTCGTGTATTTTCGGGTAAGCAGCAATCCAAGGTGAACCCCCTGAATTGGCTTTGCTAGCAGCCGCCCCCTTCCTCCTGCGCTTATACCCGATTACGGCTATAAGACCAGGACAGGCCGGTCCTGCGAGCCCTGTCGGTTTTCTTTTGTACTTTTTGTTTCCATTTTGAGGATTATCTGTTGTCGCTTTCGGCTATTCGGCCAATTTAATAATAAAGGATTTGTGTGCCGTTAGTTGCTTTCGCTTTCATACACTTACAAGAACCCAAAACGAAGACCGAACCCTTAGTCTTCATACCATCGCCTGACCGATTTATTACAGGTGACTTGCAGTACGACTGAACCGATCCCGGTTCAGATTCGGAACAGGTGCCCGGGGTCAGGAATCGACTCGAAAATCATTGTATCAAACGATACTGGCACGCCCGCGTAGAGACACATCATCAACACAGACACGTGTCCACACCGGCCCATTTTTGGAGCAACAGGGGCTTGTTCAGCTAAGGTTGAGTTATCGGAGTCCATCGGTAATTTGGTACAGCTCCGGTATTTAGACCTCTCTTTTACCTCAATTGAAACATTACCAGAATCAATAAATGCTCTTTGCAATTTACAGACGTTGCTTCTACGTGGATGCAAACAACTAAGAGAGTTGCCTAGCAACATGGGAAGCCTAATTAATCTTCGGTATCTTGACATCAATGAATGTGGTATAGAAAAAATGTCACGACAAATGGGTAGATTGAAGGAGCTGCAAATGTTGCCTTTTTTATTGTGGATGAAAATAATGGAGCTGGAATAGAGGAGTTGGCAGACTTGGAGCAACTCCGAGGGGAGCTTCGTATTTTAGGGTTGGAGAATGTCAGAGATCCCATTCAAAAGAAGATTAACTTGAGGAATAAACCAAACCTTGAGACGCTCGAGCTCATATGGAATGATCACCACCTAGAAATCAATGATTCACAGGCCAAAAGTGTTGCAAAGCTTTTACTGGATCGACTACAACCTTGCACTGATCTTAAAGGGCTAACTATTGCAAACTATTATGGAACAAGCTTCCCAAGTTGGCTGGTGGATCCTTTGTGCTACTCGAATTTGGTGAAACTAACACTTCAGAACTGTAAAAGCTGCAAGTCTCTCCCTCCCTTTGATCAGCTACCCTCACTTGAAGAACTCTCTATATCTGGAATGTCAGAATGGCAGGAATGGATTGGAGCTGGGCAAGAAGGTGAACAGGGATTCACTCGCCTACGAGATCTCACATTATACTCATGTCCGAAGCTTAAAATAGTCCCCCATAGCTTCCCTGCACTGGTTAAGTTATACGTATATGATTGCGAAGAGCTGACTTCATTTTCAAGGTATCAATCATTGGGCTGCAATGAGGTCGTAGAGGAAGGATTACAACATCCAAAGGAGACAAAATTGCCCACCATGCTTGAACGTATTTCAATCCAAAGATGCAATAATCTAAAGCTATTACCTGAGGAGTTCTCTAGGCACACATCTCTTAAAAAATTGGTGATACAGGGGTGTTCTTTCCTAAATTCATTTTCAAGAAGAGATTCAGGTTGTTCAAGTTCGACTGCCACCATCAACATTTCACAGCTTAAGAGTATCAACATCGGTGATAGCGACAAACTGGAGTCTCTACCTGAGAGCCTACTCAAACTCACCTCTCTGAAGTCATTGTATATCACTTAATCACTGGATGCTATAGACTTAGGTCCTTACCTGATGAAATGCATCGCCTCTCTTGCCTTGAGAAATTGCAAATCTACAATTGCCCACGTCTCTTGTCCTTTCCACAAGGAGGCTTGCCCTCTACCAAGCTCAGACGCCTTATAATAGACAACTGTGAGGATCTCAAGTCCCTGCCTAGTCAAATGATCCTCCTCACATCTCTTGAAAAATTAAGAATTGGTGATTGTCCAAATCTCTTGTCCATTCCTGAAGGAGGTTTGCGCTCTCTTAACCTTAGAGATCTTGGAATCATCAATTGCAAAGGTCTCAAGTCCCTAGGAGATCAGCTACATAGCCTCACATCTCTCCGCTTGTTATATATCTATAATTGCCCTAGTCTTATGTTTGAAGGCAAGTTTCCACCTAACCTAGAATCACTCCTTGTCTCCATTGATTGCAACATTTTCTTGCCCTCATCAGCATGGGAATTTCACTTTTGCAGACTCACATCCCTTGCAAAGCTTATGATTTGTGGATATGAGGGTATAGAGTCCATTCCTGAATGGTTGCTACCCAGCACTCTTACTTGTCTTGTGATTTCGAGCTTTCCCGATCTGAAAAATCTACCGGGGTTGCAGTGGCTCACCTCTCTTCAATTCTTAAGTATCATTGATTGTCCTAAACTATCCTCATTAACAATGAACCAAGGACTGTTCGGCACGCATTGTAGGTTGAGCATCCATGAATGTCCTCTACTAGAACAATGGTATGAGAAGAAAAAGGGAGAACTCCCGTTCATGAACGTATTTATCAAGAAGTGGATGTCTTCCATGGTTTTATCTATGTGAATAGATTATCTTCCAATCCACTCAAGTTTTGTGGTTTTCTACTCTAGAGACCTCAAGAATCAAGGTAGCACAATTTATACTTGATAGTTTTTACTAAATAACCTAATGCACTTTCATATGCTTATTTTTTTACGGACAATTCATTACCACCATCATCTATCTAACTTATCAATTAATGAATTCTTGGCAGCCTCTCCATCTCGGTTTGACTACAATTTGCTGCCTTCATGCAATTGCAGCCAACTCCATAAGGTCTTTTCTTTCGTTTTTATTTTTTTCTTTCATCTACAAAGTCTCGTAATTGGTGAAGTTTACAATCTGGTGAATGAGACTTAAATTTATTTGCATACCTACATAATTCTTAGCTAGCATATCTCTTCTTGAAAAATATCATTCACATATTTGAAAAACCTTTATGTTGTCCTGCACATTTTTAATTTATTTGAATTATCTATACTACATATAAAGGGAATTGGACCCTTTGGAAAGTGTGCCAACAGATATACCCTCTTTTCCACAAAAGCCCTCTACATCCTTGCCCACCTTGGCTAATAAAGTGTTCATTTAGAGGACAAAAACGTCAATGCACGTCCGCTCTTCATGAACCCACAGTCCGTTTTGCTAACTGTTCCTCCCACGTCGCCTCTTCCCTCCGTCTACCTCGCGATATGGATTCCTTCCCTTCGAATCGCCTTCGCCTTCCCTACGCAGCATCGCTCATATTCAGCATTCCCTCCTTTCACAATAACCTTGAAATTGCTTTGGATTATGCGGCACCTCCTCCCATCGCTCAAATCGAAACTCCTCCCCTTCCTTTATTCACCAAGTGCAAGGTAACAGTCATGGTTACCTTTTAATTTCAATTCTTCCCTCAAACACACCCTAATCGATCTCATTTCTTACAATTCGTTTGCTGTCTGTTGCAGTAGCAGTTACTGGAGACGCCTTTCCCATTGGCGAAGCAATCGACTGCCATCGTCAACCACCGTCTGCAGGCCTTCGATTTTCTGGTTTTTTCTCCCACGTCCATCACTCTCAGGTAAGCACAGCTACTAACACTTATACTCTGACCTGATTTGCGCCTAGAGTATGACATAGCAACACTGCTAATACTTATTAACGCAACTGTTTTCTGAAGATTCCCAACTCGTTCAAGGTCCCCTATCAAAATATAGCCCTAAAACCTTTATATTTTCGGTTTCTTGCATTTTTTAATCGTATTTCATTTCTTTAAGCTCCGTTTTCTTCTTCCTTTTTAATGAGCAATGCATATGACGCTTTAGATCTTGATTGTCTAGGGTAGATGGAATCGGTCGAGGACAGTTGTGTTGCTTCTCGATTAGATTGCTTCTCGTGAAAGAATAAGAATTAAGAATCAGTTATACTAAATTTTTTATTCGGATTGAGAGGGAGGGGATGATGAGACGTACAGATAAAATTTCAAAATCACAATAAAGCAAAAACAAAATGTCTTCACAATACTTCTCTATTTTTGCAGGCCTTTGATTTTATGGTTTTCTTCTCGCACGGCCAACACTCTCAGGTAAGCACAGCTATTTGCTTCTATGGAAAATGTTTGACGCCTATAATCTGTTTGACAAATTTTCTGTTTCGTGTCTTTGTTTTCCTTCGCACCCATTTCTTATGCAGAAATAGTAACCCACCAAATCATCATTGTGTCGAGGATTACGGTATGGAGTCTCTCTGAAGGGTGCAATTTTAAGGAACATTTTTCGATTTTTCTCGGTTTTTCGTATTTCCGATGTTTAAAATTCCTCTGAATATCAGTGCATTTTGGAAATTACTTCTGGTTTTTGCATGTAAGAGAAGCGATTAAAGATCCATAACAGTAGGTCGTTGAATCTCATTTCTTACATTTTTAGATTTTTCTCGGTTTTTCGTATTTCCGATGTTTAAAATTCCTCTGAATATCAGTGCATTTTGGAAATTACTTCTGGTTTTTGCATGTAAGAGAAGCGATTCAAGATCCATAACAGTAGGTCGTTGAATCTCATTTCTTCTTATTTTTGGGGTGAATGTAAATTTGTAATTGTTATTGTCTTATTGAGATTACTTCTGGTTTTTGCGTGTAAGAGAAGCAACGAAAGGTCCATAACATTAGGTCGTTGAATCCCATTTCTTCTTAGATTTCTATTACATTACTACTAAATATGCGCGTCATTGCACTTGGGAGGTTTTTCTTACAAATGGAAAACATAGGTACATAACAGCTGCTGGATCTGTTCCTCTGTTAACAATTTATGACCATAGAACAACCTAAGAGCTATGCTTTGGGTCTCAATAAAATAAAAGATACCTGACTGATGGTGAATATGCCCTTAAACTTCGGAATAGAGTGTAGAGGGGGGATGTATTTAGCAATAAAGAAGAGTGCAATGTATTTAGCAATGGAGAAGAGTGCAGATATACAAGTGGTTGGCTTTTATAAATTTCAATTAATTTTTATTGACGCTGTTCCATTTTCCTCAAAGCATTCCAGTTACCAGAAATTTATTATCTCTTGGGAACATGATAAAAAAATAATTTGTAGAATGGTTGTTGTGTCCAGAATTCCTGGGTTTGTATTTTCTTTTTTTAATTTGTTCTTATTGCTTTCACTTAGGCCTAGATAGTTCTGTTTTCATGCATAGTTAAACCTTTTTTCCTTATGAATTCATTGATTGAAGTTCTCATGTTTCTATAATTTGAAAGGTATTGTATAGTTTGACTGGTATTGTAGGCAAGTACTTTACATTGTATGTTTGTTTTATGTTTGTTGCAGTACCTTGATGAAAATAAGAAGTTGATTTTGGCAATATTGGATAATCAAAACCTTGGAAAACTTGCTGAGTTTGCCCAGTAAGTGACTCAGTAACAGTAATTTCAATACTTTCTTATGGTGAAATGAGCACTCCTGGCACCATCTTTCATTTCCTCATATGCTTTATTATGTGAGTAATTTTTAATCAGACTGTGTCTTAGGAATCAGATTTGATTTTATGCATGTTCTCTCATATGCTGTTGAGTGGTCCCTTGATACATGCTTAGTTATCTTTTCATTTACCAATTTTAGTGTATCTCAGTGTTTTTTTATTTTTGATGAATAGTCCTCGACAGGAAATGTTTGTTGCGTATGTCGTTGTCATGAACCTGAGGATCTTCTTATTAGTTGTCATCTCTGCCATTTTCGATGTGTCCATTCTTAAGATAAAAAAAATTTTTAAGGGCACATTATCCCCTGTTTTAGTGTAAGATATGTCATTCACCCATAACGTTTTTCGTTATGATTTGTTGTGGTGAATTAAGATAGTAATTTTATTAATTTATTGTAACAAATGCACCTATAAACATGAACAATAGCTTATTAGACCAGCACTCGAAATAACTTATTCTACCAAAAATATTTATAGATTTTAACTTGAGATATAGTTTCCAAGAATAAGGTTTCCTACATTTATTACAGATGCATAAAAATTCATTCTCGAAAATTTTAATCACTAATGTTGTACAGGTCAATCCCCAACCACATCATCTAAAGGTTATAAATTGCGGTCGCCCATCTTCGTTGCCAAGCTTTGTGATCTTCAATTAACCATCATCTAATGGTTATGCATACTGTTCGTGATTGTGGTCTTCTCCTTTTTTATTTGATAATTACATCTTTGTCCAATTTTGGGTCAAGTAGCTTACATGTATATTGCTGTTTCATTTTATTCAACGCTCAGTTCATTTTTTTATTGTAAATGTTTTGTACGTCTTATATTTCATTGTCTTTTAGATAATTTATGACTTGGGTATTTGAAATGCAAGTAATTTTATGTTTTGTTTGGGCTCACAAGCATATACAAAAGTATGTCCTAATATAGCCTTTTGCATATGCAAACCCATTAAAATTCTATCTTTTGCGTCACCAACTTGAATTTGTTAAGTATAATTCCCATTGTTCTATTTTGCATTAACTTTACCCTCCATTTATCATCCTCATTGATAATTGGAATCACCAATCCAAATTTCTGGTAAGTCTGAACAATGTGATCTGAACTGCAGTCCTAAAATAACAATGATATGCCACAAGCAAAACTCATATTTCTGATCCACATATAATTTTTCAGCCACTGCTGCTGCTGTTCTTGATTTTTCCTTTTATCCACTTTGTTTTGGAGACTACTAAGTCCAGGAAGGGGACTTAACCCATGCTTATAATCAATTTGAGCAATCTCTTATAAAATACGTTAGACTTTTTTCCTCTTTTCTAGACTTCCAATAACTTAAACACAGCAGTTTCTCACCTTCTTGCACTCTGATTTGAGCAACATTGCCCCTTTGTGGAAGGATAATTATTGTTATATTTAAGAAGTTGCAGCGCTTGCAATGTTGCCTTTGCAACGAGGTGAACATGAATAATATTGAATGTTTATGCTTTGTTTTAGAATGCCTAAATTTATGACCATATAACAACCTAAGAGCTATGCTTTGTGTCTCAATAACATAAATGATACCTGACTGAAGCCTAGAAAGTCATTGGGAATGATTCAAAAAGGTTACGAAGATGGTGCCATGGAGCTTCTTCCAGTTTTTTACTCTTCTCTGTTTTTCATGGTCAGAACAATCTCAACTGAATTTCTCTTATTTTATTTCTTATTGGGATGTCATACTCTATAATTTTCATTTATAGGATTCTCACTTTAGGACGAGATAGGGTTCTCATTGTTAGCTTAAATTTCAACTAGACGGGTTATACAAGGACTTCAATTTAAACAGAGATGTTTGTTCTTTTTTTATCAAATATCAAATATATAAATATAAGGCTTTTTCTTTCCTGAAATTAAAGAAGGGAAGGAAATTAATATTTTTGTAACATTTTCGCAGGCCTTAATTCAGTTTAGTGATACAGAGACAGGTTTTGGAGGGCTTTTCTTGGTGTAAGGTGAGGTACTGCAATATTAGTCTTTCATTGGCTTTATATTGAAAGAAAGATTGTGAAAAGAAGGAAAAATTGTTAGAGTTGATGAATTTTATGGATTCATACTTTGAACCTATGAAGATTATGTTTCTCAACAAATGGATATTCTTATTTGACTGTTTTAATCTGCATTATTGGTTATTTTAGAAGGGTCTTTGCTTTATAGGTTTTAGGGTTTCTTGATTTTAACACAGATTCTTACTCAGAGGAATTAACTGGTTCTATGTTTTGTTTTATGGAAATCTTGAGAGTGGAAAGCCACTGGAATATTTTATTCTTTTTGTGTCTTCACTTCTTAATTTAGTTTGATCAATTGAACTGGATTTCTATGTTTTTTCGTTGATGGGGTCGGGGTTACTTGAATGCTATTACGAGATTGACATATTTATTTTACAATTTGGTTTGTTAAGGAGAGTACCATTTCATCAAGTGGGTATGGGTTTAAGAACTTAATAGGTAGATCTCCTATAAACGCTTGAGTCTAGGGTATCTGCTGCTATAACGGGGTGTCCATTTTAGATGCTATAATGAGGTGTTTCTGGTTTGATTCGAGACAGGTCTAATGTGGTACACATGGATCAGTTTTAGGTTTTGTTGTCTTAGTATTTCAAATGTTTGTTTTTTTTTAATCTTTATCTCCTGTTCTTATTTTCTTGATCATTTCTCATGGGCCTTATAACTTCCCATTTTGATTTTAATGAAGTTCCATTAACCATCAGAAAAAAAAAAAGTAATAATAACGAGGTGTTCATTTGTTTTGATGCGAAGAAAGCATATATTATGTTTTGTTTTGTCCTGTATATTTTTATGAAAGCCATATATTGTTTTAAATGGTTTGTTTTGTTGTGGTCTGGACGAATATAACAAGGTTTAAATCCGTGGTACCAGCCACCGTTCCAGCTGTGTTGGTACAGAGTTGTACTCGCCGTGGCCGGTGTATGACTCGCTACTGGCCTATTCTCAAATCCATGGCATATAACGTCATTATGTTTATGTAATCCTTGAGGAACCTTGTGAATCTATAAAACCCAATTTCAGAAGTTGGTGGTTGGATTAACAACTCATGCTATTTTAGTTTTGATATCAAATCATTCTTTTTCATACAGTAATATTTGAGAATTATATCACACATTTTTTACCTTCTTGGTTTGGGTTGATGAAGAATAGCTCCATGTGTTATTTTCTATTTGGTTCCACTCATATTATTATGTATCTAATGCATAAATGCTGTTGAATGATGGGACGTTGTCTTGCAAAAATTTGCCTAAAAAAACCATAACAGACTTTGCGATTTACCTTACCATTCACTGACTCGCATTGTTTTTTTTTTTTTTTTTAGTTATTTATTTTAACGTTCTTTGACATTCCACCCACTCGGGTCCCACTTCCAAACAACACACGTGCAGTACTGCACGTGCACTCCGCTAGTCTAGTTTATGCAAATATAATTCTTTAATTTATGGTACAGGTTTAGTATATATTTTGGTTAGATGAAACATTTAGCTTCCTTAATTTTTTTTTTCCTATTTCACACACAAAAAAAAGCATCCCCACATGCTAATAAAATAAAAAAAGGAAAGACATTTAACTTGTAGAATGAGAATTTTGAATTTCTATTTACTCTGTTTAATGGCCGGTCTCTACATAATTGCAACAGGTTACATTATCATATGTAGTGGTAATGACATTTTGTTGAAAAATGCCTTGCAGGTGCTTCTGGGTCCAACACCAATTATATAGAGTGCGTTCTGGAGGTTCTAAGCTCCAACTTCTAGTTCAATGATGGCTATATTGGGATCTTGTTGCATATATTTTTGAGACCACTGTTTTCTTCAAGCTCCTTCATCTTAATTCTTTGGTTTGATGTTTGATTATACTTAATTTGCTGTGGCTGCATCAAAACTAGACACCTAATTCACTATTGATTTGATTGTTGGTTATCTTTGGAGTGTAATGCTTTCAGTTTGAATAATTGAAGGTTTGGACTTAGTAAATAGTAACTGAGCGGTGATATCACGGCTTATACTCATTTTTATACTCATTTGTAAGACTGCAGCAAGCAAAGCAATACACATTACTTAGCAAGAGATGATGATACCAAAATAAAGACTACATCACACAGACATTCCTGTACCTCAAAACGCTTTGACAAATCCTTCATTTGCTCAGCAAGCTCTTGCCTTTTCTTCACAACTGGAGGAAGAAATAATCACCAATATGTCATAAGTCACAATAGTTCTACAACCAGTAAGGTGAACAAAGGAAGACAAATATGTAACCAAGCCACATGCCCATAGTTTCAAAAATGGCATCACTGGATAAAGTATGGCTTCCTTGTGAGCTATAAAGGAAGGCAACTAATTTTACTCAGGAGGTAGACTTTCCTTTACAACATTACAGCCAAAGAAATCTATATTTGGATCTTGTTGCATTTTTTTTTGGGACCACTGTTTTCTTCAAGTTCCTACCACTTATGGAAAACCTTCATCTTAATTCCTTTATTTGATGTTTGATTATTCTTAATTTGCTGTGGCTGCATCAAAACTAGACATCTAATTTACTATTAATTTAGATGTTGGTTATCTTTGGGGTGTAATGCTTTCAGTTTGAGTAATTAAAGGTTTGGACCGGTATTGGTGCTTGTTTATATATAAAGTGTCTCATGTTCAAAACATTCTTATTTAGTAAATAGTAGCTGAATGGTAATCAAACATTTCCAAGAGCCCTGTACAGATCAGAACAGCAATTAGACTGCTCTAATTACTAATTCTAGGAACATTACTACAGACCATGTTCCAAAACAAACAGAAAACTGGTCCTCTTCAATCTCGTACCAAACTATACCACTAAGGCTAATCTCGTACCAAGCAGAAACAGGGTACTGCATCTTCAATGGACAGTTAGATTTCGAGGAATTCTATTTAAATTGACAAAATAACTGCATAATTCTGACACTTCCTCTACTGCGCACAATGGGAGGCGTTATCTTGTTAGTAAGGCAATTCACCAAGATTTGTTAGTCACTACCAACCAGAGAATTCTTGTACCCAATATGGTGAGCTAAGGCTCTAATCACTTGACCTGCTTCATCCCTAATAATAGCACTATTATCTTCCTCTCCGAGGTTGCTAGAGCTGCCATATCTATATAGAGAGTTGCCCAAACTCCAATGGTTCTCCTCATCCTTTGCAAATTTCCCTCTTGGTCGTATTATGTTCCTTTTACCTTTTTATATTCTAATTAGTTTTATAAGTCTTCTTGGAAGTGGATGAAAGAAGAAATAATGTAATGGATTGTTTCTCATTTCAAAATTACCTTGTGAGGGGCTGGGGAGATAGTTTAGCAAAGATTCAACCATGAGTTTTCTAGGTTGATGCTTGTGTTTGCTCCTGATTCATCACTTTCCAAAACCTTTAATAGCCATTATTTAGAGTTATTTGGTGGGTCCTCATTCTTTATTGGAGGTTAAGTAGGTAAGATATCTTTTTGATAAGTCTCTCATACTCTTGGGTCATTTAATATCTGCCTTGTTGCATCTTCTCATGTATTCTTTTTTTTTTTGGTTGAAAATAAGTAATTATTGTATAAATCAAACATTTCCAAGATCCCTGTACAGATCAGAACAGCAATTACACTGTTCTAATTACTAATTCTAGGAACATTACTACAGACCATGTGCAAAAACAAACAGAAAACAGGGTAGTCTTCAATCTCTTACCAAACTATGGCTGCGTTTGGTAACGCTTTTCGGAAGTACTTTTTTGCTTTTGAAAGCAAAAAATTGCTTTTAAAAGCAAAAGTACTGTTTGGTAACGCACACGAGAAGCAATTTACTAAAAGCAAAGAAACAATTTTATTGCTTTTCACCGGAAGCAACAAAACGTTGCTTCTCAATTTTTTTACAAAATTGCTTTATTGCTTTCAAAACCCCTTGATACCCTATCGCTTTATTCCTATATTAAAGATGATGCCTCCATATTCACTTAAGAAGCAACAACGTATTGTTATTGCTAGAGCCGGCAAAATGCCACCCGACCCGATAGGTCAACCCGATTATAAATGGGTTGGGTTGACCCGTTTTTAATCGAGTCAACCTGATTATGACCCGCCAACCCGACAGGTAAACCGATTAAAAAAAAAAGATGGTAAAAGTATCATGTTTCGACCCGATTAACCCCAAAACCCGACCCGAACCCGGTACAATCGGATCCAATTAACCCCCAACCCTATTTTAATAATATTTTTTGAAAAATAACAGTAATCGGGTCAACCCGATTATGACTTGCCCGATAGGTAACCTGATTAAAAAAAAAAGATGGCAAAAGTATCATGTTTCGACCCCGATTAACCCCAAAAACCCGACCCGAACCCGGTACAACCGGATCCAATTAACCCCCCAACCCTATTTTAATAATATTTTTTGAAAAATAAAAAATAAAAATAATAATAAACGGGTTGGCAGGTTGAATCCGTTTATTGGCGGGTTGGGGGTTTTCTAACCCGCCTTAATTTAGTCCAACTCGATTATGACCCGATTAACCCCAACTAGATTATTTGAATGTAATTTATGAATCTTTTATAATATTAGGCTTATATTTTTGAGTATATTTCTAAGTACAATACATAAATTGTGTACAATACTTTTATGAAAGCAAAAAGCAATTTCTATGTTACTGCAATTACCAAACATGTTTTTTTGCTTCTTAGAAGCAAAGCAAAAATTTACCAAACGCATTTGCTTCAAGAAAAGATCTTTCGAAAAGCATAAAATTGCTTTTTTGCTTTCTTGCTTTTAGAAGCAAAAAAGTAAAAGCGTTACCAAACGCAGCTTATACCACTAAGGCTAACCTCGTACCAAGAAGAAACAGGGTACTGCATCTTCTCAGGTTAGTATCAAAGGACAGTTAGATTTTGACGAATTCTATTTAATTTGACAAAATAACTGCATAATTCTAACACTTCCTCTACTGCGCACAAAGGGAGGTGCTATCTTGTTAGTCACTACCAACCATAGAATTCGTGTAGCCAATATGGTGGGCTAAAGCTCTAATCACTTCCTAGGTTCCTTTTACCTTTTTATATTCTTACTTTTATATGTCTTCTTGGAAGTTAAAGGAAGAATAAATAGTGTAATGGATAGTTTTTCATTTTCAAAATTACCTTGTTAGGGGCTGTGGAGATAGTTTAGCAAAGATTCAACCATGAGTTTTCTAGGTTGATGCTTGGGTTTGGTCCTGATTCGTCACTTTCCAAAACCTTTAACAGCCATTATTTAGATTTATTTGGTGGGTCCTCATTTAGTTTTCCTCACATGAAACCAAACCAAATAGCACAAGTGAACAACGTGTTTAAAAACTCTGAAAGGCCTTGTAACTCGTGTGTGTACCTATCCTAGTAAATTAGTATCTTGAACTAGTTAGTAGCTTGTCATTACAAAATTAATTTTAGTATATAAAAGAGAAAATTAACTAAAAATAACAAAATTATTTAAGAATTATGAACACTTCAGAAAAAGTGCCAAAAAAAATTTATTTTTTTGACAGTTAATTTTATCAATTTATGAGCAAATAATATAGCTTATAAAACCTTTCCATATCAGCCAGCTGCAAAATAATATCAAAGAGTTCTGTTATGAGCAAAATTGATATTTAGTCTTACTTCTTGAAAATTGTTTGGAATTTTGGTCTGACAAACTCTGATTAAGGGGACGGAGAATCTTAGTTTAAACTTGTTATCTCAAGATCAACAATTGCTTGCTTTGATATCGATTATTGAGCGTTGGGAAGCTATATATTTCAAGCTTTTGGAGTAACAAGCTATTTTTGTTTGGAAAGCCCCTAGGCCTCTGTGAAGAGGAGTTTAATGTTGTGTTTTGTATTAGTGAAGAAAGCAATTCTTGAGTCTGCCATATTAGAGCGCCTAGGCCCTTAAGTATTTAGATGCTCTCTAACATTTTCCTTTTGGAGGAATCTTGAATGATAAGAAAAATCTTATTGTTTTCGATGACAGAGACCGGTCAATAATGCATTAAAAAGTGTTAGTGTTGGTGTTCTTTTTCTATGGAATTCACTCTATCTATCCTCTAAAGCTAAAGACCACTAGATATTAGCCTATCATCTAACGTGGACTGCTAATTAATAAAGGCAGAAGATGCATGATCTCACCTTCCTATGAGTCTTTCATTCATTTAGTCATTCCCTTTTATCTTAACCTTATCCTTTTTTCTTGTCTTTTTTCCATTTCATTACGTCTTCGTTGCGCGTCCCAAAACACATCTTAACCGCGTGGTCCCAAAACACAGACTAAGCGCGTGGGTCCAGACAGCGATGTAATTTTCTTTTTTGTTTTATGCTTTAATTTTCTGGTCACTCTATTTAACCAAATTGGCTCTCCAAAAGTGGTGAATTTATGCTTTAAATCGAAGCTCTGATCTGCTCCATTCATGGCGTCGTCCTCGTCTTCCAACAATCGAGTGACTTGGCGAGCTTCAGTTCTCTCCAAGCACCTTCACCAACCTTCGTATTTAGGGTGCATCACTTCTGATATCCTGTGAGTGAGGCCTCTTTCTGGGTGCATCACTTCTGGTGGCTTTCGACAAAGTATTAAGGGGTTCTTCTCCTTTTTCTTTTTCAGGAACTAAAGAGGAGACCACAAGTTTGCTTTACTTTGAAGCGCTTAGCATTTGGTCGCTCACTTAGACGATTCATCAGCAGCCTCGGCACCATTTCAAAGGTAAACTTCTTTTCATCCTTATTTTCCATCCCTTTTTATTTTCCTTACATTACTTCTACTTGATTATGCCTTTGACTTTTGCTGCAACCTTGTTTGCTAGCCTTCTCAAATTAATTTCATGAATTCAGAATGCCCAGATCTCTTATATGGCCTTTGGATCAATACCCAGTATTATGCTTTGTACATTGCTTTAATTGAAACTAATCAATTACATTTAATATTTTAAAAGCCTTCACTTGGATTCTTCTTCGTCTGTTTTTTCATTTCAAAGCTAATACTGATGTTTGATTATTTTGGTTACTTAATTTGATTCTTGGCTTTTTCTTTCTGATTTATTTCAAGATACCTTATAAATTTTTATTCCGGACTTTTCTTCTTTTCTAATTTAATTCAAGACACCTTATGTGTGTATAAATTTCAAACAAAAGATGCATATAACAGGGTTCGGGGATGATGTCTGAAGCTACAGGAATCCAAATGGAAAATTTCAGACAAGCAGAAGCAGTTGGGACAAATGGAGGCATGGACCTTAATATCGAATTACGTGACTTGTTAATTTACATAGAGCACGAAGATAGCACCATCCGTCGTCCTCAAAGGGCTAAAATACCACTGGTTCCACCTATGTTGCGGAATGTTGAACCTGATAAAATATGTTATGATCCCCAGGTGATTTCTATTGGTCCATATCACCATGGGAAGCCTGGTCTCGAGGAAGGGGAGAAGCTCAAGATCGAGATGGCCAGTCAATTTTTCAGAAGAAGAGAGAGGGCCAATGTCCTCTACAATAGTGTACTGCAGGTCTCCGAAGAAGCAAGGAAGTACTATGTTGAGTGCCGTGATACAAGTAAGTTCAATGACAATGAATTCACACGGATTATGTTTTTGGATGGTTGCTTCCTTCTCCAGTACATGCAGTACATTAAATCTGGATACCTTGAAAGGCTAAAATTGATGAGCACTCATTCTATAGCTCTTGTAGCTCGAGACTTGCTCCTAGTGGAGAACCAGCTTCCTACAATTGTTATTGATGCCTTATTAGATCATGAAACGTGTGATCCTGCACAAAAAACTTTATATGTTTACAACTTCATTATAGAAATGTATGGAAATAGATTGAATCCTAATTTTAAGCGACGCACAAGCGTGCTTCCTGAAGAAATGAACCAAAGTCACGTTCATCTCCTTGACATATTTCGGAAGATGTATCTTGGCCCCAGAAATAATGCAAGACAAGATGGTGATTTTGATGAGTATGGTCAGTTAGAAGCAGCATCATTTCGTTCAGCCAAAGAGCTTCAATCAATTGGGGTTAGATTCAAGGTAAACCCTGATTTTTTTCCAGTTGACATATGTTTTCGTTCTCACCTAATCTTTGCACATCTATCACTCCCTCCAATCATTGTTGACGAATCAACCAAGGCAATTTTGCTGAATATGATAGCCTATGAGATGTGCAAGGAAGATGATCATGGGGACTATGGTGTTACAGACTTCGTTTGCTTCATGGATTCACTTATTGATCATCCTGACGATGTCAAACTACTAAGATCAAGTGGGGTTCTATATAATGGCTTGGGAAGTGATGAACAATTGGCTGATCTCTTCAATCACATTGCTAAGAACTTGATTCCTTCTCCTGTTGCATACAAGACTATAAAACAAAGCATTCAAAGGCGGTACAAGACCAAAAGTAGTGTGTGGTTTGCTGAAATGTGCCATACCTACTTCCATAGTCCCTGGACTATTATTACTTTATTGGCTGCACTTCTTCTGTTTTTTGTGAGTGGTACGCAAACCTACTTTACTGTATTCCCTCGAGGAGGAAAGTAAATAAAATTTCATAAATGCTTCAAGCCAAAGTGGGAGGTTTTCTTTTGTGTATATAAACCATAATCAATGCTGTTAGTTATTATCATGGGAATTTAATAGCCACCTGTGTGCGTTAATTACTAATAGATGAGTTTGATATTAGATAGTTTCATCAGCTTAATTAGTTCAGATTTGAGGTTTGCTAAAGCTTTCACAGAGTATTGCTTCTTTGTTCCTTCTAAACTGAACTTGGGGGTAGAATGATGACTGGTTAAAAACATTTGACATAAAAGGTGCAAAATCCAATGCAGAGCTCACTTTTAACTCTGGTTCTCTTTGTTATACTATGGGAGTTAGCTTAATCAAGTCCAAGTTCCATTAATCATTTTAACCAAGGAACGCATTTCTTCCGATGCAAAAATCCGGTGATTCAGTGAAACCACTGGCTAGGATGTATTTCTATTTTGCGGTGCAGGCCCCTTGTTGAAATGGGGCATCTGTCGTTGAACCAGAGAAAACAGTCACCTACTAATGGCGAGAGGAACATTCCCAGCCAATGGTACAAAGGTGCCCCTAACTGTAGGTTACCAAAGGAAACATGACGACGTGGAGGAAATATTGATGCCCTTTCATTGTAGAAAGTACCCTTTCACATTGAAAAATCAAGGCCGTGAGATGCTCCATGTGAAATGATCCCACGCCCGCTGCATAATATGTTGCAGGCTCGTGGAGGCAGATGATTTCATTATGGGAGTAAGCCATGCATTATCTTCATGATATGCATGGATTAAAGTAACTCTATGTTTCACCAATTGTAGAACACATTAAAACACTAGGGAAGGTACGTTTATTACTAGACATATACATAGTCACCTACCTAACATGGAAATATTTGAGTGATAATCAATTTTCATATTAAAAGGATAAGATTAATTTGAACTCATAATCAATACTATATTTATTTATTAAATAATTATTTTTAATTAATGGTGTATATTAAAATAATATTTTAAATATTTGGAAAGCAAAAACCATTTTCCTTTTTTAAAGCCCTAAAACAACAAAAGAGTTGCAAACCACCCTTGTCGGGCTTTTTTGTTTTTAAATTTTTGTGCACTCTCAGTGCTCAATGGAGTGTAAACGTGGAGGGCTAATGCGTTGGACTGACGCCAAAGGGATGAAATTGTCTGTCGCGTTAAACTGTCGCAGACGTTGCAGCATCCCACGGATGCTGTGCATTCACATTCGCCACACATTTCACATCGGGAATGTGAATGCACAGCATCCGTGGGATGCTCCTCGTGGCAGAACGCGGCAAACGATTTCAACTCGACGCGAAAAGCCCGCCAGATATTGAGTCCTTATCATGTATAGATCACCTATTGTGGACTGCGTCAACACAGAAGATCTCATACTCTCTCTACCATCAAGTCCTGTTTATGATCTCATGAAGAGCGTTGTAATCGTAATTTTAATCCTCATCGTGTGACATGCGAGTCTTCTATTTAACATTCTTCCCCTCTTTTTTCTTGTCCTTTTCGTTTAAAATTCTTACTTTACGTCCCACGGCGTGGGTGCATCACCACCTTGTAAATTTCCTTTTTGATACTTTTGCAAAGCAGGCACAATGACTTGAGACCACTGAGGCATTGAGGTTGCCGTGTTCCTTACTATTTTCCAAGTTTATATCGTCTACCGCAAACCCTACCGCTCGTATTAAATGTCACTGCGTGGAGGACATGGCCACGTCATAAAATATGGCATTAACTTCTCCATTGACGCCCTTAGTGTTAAGATCAAATGGGCGGGAACTTAATTTCGCAGTCCCTCCATCTCTTGGTTCCCAAACCTCCCTCAAATTTGTTGACGCTATTTCAATCTCAAGTTCTCTCCCACTGGAATCTACATTAACTTCATTCGATGCCAAGTTCTCTCTCGTTTGATGCCAAGTTATCTCTCGTTTGAATCTGTGTTAATTCCACTTTGGACCTCTTTCGTTCATATCTGTGTTAACCCCTTAACGGAGCAACAGGCAATGTAACGCCCCGGATCCGTGTTGTTCATTAAAGATATAACACATCTCACGGAGTGTTATGTATGGGCCCATTACTCATATAATTGCTGGATTAATCATATGGGTCTTATTTATCAAAGTGCAGAAAGTTAACTACTAAAGAAGCGTGGGAAATTTATTTGATCACAATTGTCACCAATTCAATAGAATCTGATACCATTCAATGTTCCACGCAAGTTTACAAGTTTAACATCTCAAAACCAACAATTAAAACCTACTAGTCTGGGGGATGTAGTAGTACGTAGTCTTCCTCCCTATGTGGATCTATAGGATCTATCCTAGCAGTCGACACCTTACCACGAGTATCTGAAAACAAAACAAAACAGATGAGATACGAATATCCCAGCTAGTAGCGCATGCATGCTGAAATTAGTTTACATCAGTTCTAAACCATGTCACGATAAAGAACGATCAAGAGTAAACAGTAGAAATACATCTGAAATCTGAAATCAACACAATCTCGGTTGTAACATAAATCAAGTTCCCAAAACAGCAACATTAGACAAGTATTATCATGGTCAATGTCATGTACTTTGCTTAGATTGGGTAATCGACATGCCAAGGTGACATCCACACCTCCATGTACACAGTTCCAATCTATTTAGGGTTTCGGAACTCTAAAATGACGGTGTAGACACCTGATTTTTGCACCCCAAAATAAAGAAAAATCAAAAGTTAAACTTTCGGTCAAACCCTGACGGGGTCAAAAATTGACTTTTTGATTCAAGACAATTTGGCCATCAAACTTCATATCACTGGAAAGATCATTTCAACACGATTCCAACGCAACTGAATTTGCTGGAATCGGAGTCCAGATGGAAAAGATATGAGCTGGTTAAACTTTTGGGAAGCAAAAAGTTGACTTTTTGCTCGATCCCGATTCAGCTACCAAACTTGATCCCAATGGATAGGTGGTTCCGAGCTGATTCCAACGACACTAAGTTTGTGGAAATCGGACACCGGATGAATAAGTTACGGGCAATTGAAGTTTCAAGAAAACTGCCCATGTGGCAAAAAAAAGCAGCAAAAGTGGACTAAACCAATAAAATAAATAAGATAAGAGTGTCTAATAATATTTTAATAAAGGAATCTCGTTTATATAATAAAATAATCATAAAATCGAATAAAAATCCTGCAATAAACCAAATTGAATAAAGGTTTGAAATCCACACATTTTTAAAACGTGTGGGACCGTATTTACATTACGGGCAGGGCATGCCCGTATTTAAAATACGGGCAAGATTCTCTAAGCAGACACGCGTCGCTGTACGGCGGAACACGCATCCCGTACGGCCGAATCTGCGATAATTGCAAATATTCGTTTTTCGCCCGTACTTGAATTACGGGCAAGGCACGCCCGTATTTGAAGTACGGGCAAGGCACGCCCGTACTTCAAATACGGGCACGGGATTTTTGCCTATAAATAGAGAGGCCACCCCCCTTCATTTGGACAAGCCTTCCCCCTTGCTGGCTCCCCTCTCCCTCCTGGTGAAACTCCACGACCAAATGCTGCCCAACCACCACCCTTTCAAAACCTAAATCTCTTTTTATACCCAAACTACCCCTATGCTCTAAGATTACCCAAAACCATGCCCAAATCCACTTAAATTTGGCCTTAAACTCATTCACCTCAATCAAACTCTTCCCCTTCCATCCCAGCAAATCTTGGAGGACACGGGAGCGCTGCCCAAATCTTTGGAGAACCACAAATCCTACAAAACAAAATAGCTACATTGTAAGTACACTATTATCTCTAATTTGAATAAACTTTGCTTATTTCATTGTCTTCTTTACTCATTTTTTTTTTATCACTATACCACTAACTTGTTTGCTGTTTTGGATGCCATGAGAAGAGCCATGAGAACTTAGAATTAAACTACTAACCTTTGTTGGAAATGAGGAAAAGAAAGTGTTTTCCTTGATTAAACAAATGGTCATCTCCAACCATTCAACGAGGGAGGATTAAGCCTTGCTTAAGAACACATGATATTCCCTGTAAAACTCCCCTTTTCCATACTAAAAACGAATTGGAGATTATTCATGCAAGGTAGTGTTTCTTCAAGAAACACCAAAAGAAAAGGAAGATGGTCATTTAGGCCAAATGAAGCTAATGAAGCATCCGGAGGGATCTGGAAGCCCATTTTAAGCTGCAGAAACACTGAAGAAAGCCGCCGGAATGATCATGAAAAGAATTAGTTGCAAAAGAGCAAAACAGGTTGCGCCCGTAAACTCAGGCCGGTCCAGGCGGGACCGTGTTCGATTCACGGACGAGGGGGACCGGAATCCATTCACGGGCAGGGGAGACCGTAAGGAAAATACGAGCACTTGTAAAATAATGTAAAAATTGTAATTTCTCGGCCTGGTTGGACCAATTCCGGCCTGAACCGACCTCTGTAGCATTTTGGGCTTTCTTAAGCCCATTTTTGGACTTTGGGCCTGGATAGGCCCATCAAGACCCTCCTTTGGCCCACTAGTGGGGCCCATCTTAGACTGGCCCATACCAGGCCTGTTTTCAATAAACAGGCCCGGGCCACTGGACTCTTGGCTAATGGGCCAAATCCAAGCCCATTAAGCCCATGAAATATGTAAATAAAGAAAATAACCAAATGGGTTACCCAATAACCCAACTGGGCCCAAGGCCCAACCATGGCAACCCACGGGTCTTCCAATGGGACCCGGATCCAACCCACTTCACTTAAATAAATAAAAAAAAAGATAAAATCAAATAAAAAGGGACCCACACCTTCAGAGGGCCCCGCCAGACTCAATAAACAGCATGCTGGTCTAGGAAAAGGGTGAATTTGACTCAAGAACCAGGGAGACCCGAGGGACCCGTCAAATCGACGGGGCGGACCGGGATGTCTTTAGGATTTCCCCGGATCGTAACCGAGGACTTAGCTAGAACTCTAATAAGCCGCAGACCAGACTTAGACCCGATTAGGGCAAAACCGTGTCTGCCTGCACTCTCAGGCAGTGGCGACTCTGAATATCCCGAGGCACGCGCCAAAGGTGCGCCCGGTGTGCGATCTAGGCCAGGTTTAGGTGCGCACAGCTTGGCGACTCTGCTGGGGACACCCTCAACCCAGTCGGACCCTGGTTATCAAATGAGTCAACTTAGGTGGATATAAGCAGATTTAGGAAGTACTTCTTGTCCAACCTTAGTGGTTTATGGAACTTATGCAATTACATGGTATTGGGGGATCCTGTCATAAGGACGAGATAATTGCCTAAGGAAAGTGGAATTTAAGCGGTTCCCTGTGACCCTCCACTTACCTGGGGATCCACCCAAACATTATATTGCATACTGTTCTGTATTCTCACTATAAAAGTGACATTAAGGAACCCTTAATCAGCCCATTATCCGAGAATCACCCGAGTAGACACAGCACTTGACCCCATTGCACATACAAGCACTTCACTACACCGTGAATGATTTTTTAACTGCGTGGGGTGACATGCACGAGGGAGTCTGCATGAATGATCCAAACTGAATGCTGTCTGAATATCTGAATACTCTTCTTAACCAAAACCTAGATCTCTCTAGCAGCCACCTTTCTTCAATCGAGAAACTTACTTTTGGGATGGTATTAGCTCTACGCTCCCGTGGCTTGCCGGGAAAAGCAGGGTAAACCCATCTCCCCAGGTTTCTGGATTCTTCAAGCGCCATTGGTTTCTTGCCATGGTACGCGAAGGGTCTAGTACTTGGCTCAGACCCTTGAAGGCAGGTGCCTTGGGCTGGGTATCCTTCCCCACCTATTACTTCTGATAAACCCTGATGTGAACATGAACATGAATGGACAAATAGGGGTAAAATTAATCTGGGGCATTAACCCCCACCTGTGTTGGTTTTAACCCTAATTTAAGGAAATTAACCCGATTTAATCCGTGCATTCAAGTCGGTATTGGTTCAGTCGAAAGCCGGCCAGATCAGATAGAAATGAGTCAGAACAGAGGCAGAAAAACCCTAGAGATAGGATTTCAGCCCACCTGCCGAATGGCAAATTTGTACCCTCCTTTTGGGTTCTCAACAACCCTAAAGGTGATTCTCTTTTCAGATTTATTTTTGTAAATTTCGCCCTCGAAGGCAAGTTGTAAATATTGTTTTCAGTCCGACACTAGGGGCAGATGAAAGAACAGGTGAAAGAGCAGATGAAAGAACAGATGAAAGAACAGATGAAAGAAAATGCCGGTTAAGACCTGAATGCGTTTTCCAAACATTTAAAGGACATAACCCTTAAAACCCATAACTTGAGTGCTTGGATTTGATTTTGTGATTGATAATTACATGAACTGCTTAGGCATTGATTTAAATTTTTGCACATCTTGTTACATGCCTTAGACTAATTTAGAGTTTTTGGTGGAAAACCCTAAATTGACTTGGAATTTCAATCGGATAGTCGGCATGGCATCTTCATCCTCGACTGAGAGAATTCGCTTCCCCAGGATAGAGAAGTGTGCCTTTGATACCCCTTGGATCCGTTCTTGGACAAGGCAATTGCAAGGAGATGAGCAAATTCAATGGGAACAGAAATACCATATGGGACAGACTCTGTCCCTGTTAAATGTGCCCATTAATTGGGACATGATTCAGGCAGCCCTACCTTTCTGGGATCCCCAATTTTCACTCTTTAGGTTTGGAACTAATGAGTTGACTCCCACAGTTGAAGAATTCGAACTATTCCTCCGATTTCGTGACCATGGAGAACCAGCTAGGCCAAGTCTCAAAGATAGCTACAAGAATGAAGCTTGTACTTTCTTTGGCCTAGCAAGAGGAGAATTCCAGACTTTAGGAGGTGACCAAGCATTCACGTGGGTCTCTAAAACCTTCCTTGCTGAAAAGATAAGGGACAAGAAGCAGGAAAGACCCCGTGTTTGGTGGGACACCTTCACCCTCGTGGTTCTGTTACAGCTCTTCTTTCCTACTGGGGGAGACACCATTAATTTGGCCCTCATGGAAATTGTAGACCAACTCCAAGTGAAATTCCGAATTGCACCACTAATCCTTGCTCAACTATATCATGCCTTGACCATGACCAAGAACGGAACTAGGAGGTTTCAGGGATGCGCTCCTCTCCTACACATTTGGCTCCAAGATCACTTGATGATTGCTGAACCTATCAGCCCACGTTATGGGTATGTCCGTGACAATGTCACATTGATGGCCCGAACAGAGATTAGACCAGACTTACCCTCCAGAGAGGACTGGTTTGACCACTTTCTCCAACTGAAAGGAGAAACGGATATAAGATGGGGAGGCACCTTTGACCAGACATATACCCCTGTCATAGCTTTCAGGAAAAGACATTGCCTAGACTTGATAGGCTTGACCCATGCCATGCCATACTATCCGGTTCGAATTCTGAGACAGTTTGGGAAGTCTCAGGGAATACCGATCAAGGATGAGGCGGAAGGATTAACTGGCCTACTTACATGGGAATTGAAGAAAAAATTGGTGAAGGAATGGCAACATGTGCACATACTCCAAGAGGACATTTTCACTGCATCCGATGTTCGTAATTACGAACAATGGATTGCTCGAGAAACTGGCCTAGACAGCCCACCTCCTCTCCATATCGTCACCTTTGACGATATCCCAGTTCTGCCCCCTGACACATACAGGGATAGGGTGGCCGAACTGCGGGAATCTCATTCTCGGATCCACCGTGCATACGTGGATTCCGAGCGTAAAAACAAGCAGGCCAATGAGGCCCTTCAGCAACAGCTTGACACCATGCGCGGACGCGCAAAAGAGGACCAACGTCTGCGGAATAAACTTCTGCGTGCCTTGAAAAGGCGAGACGTGTCCTCTCATTTTGATGATGACCAACCTAGCTAGACTCTGGGTTTGTTTTGTTTAATCATGTAATTGCTTGTTCTGAATTTTGGCATTGTACTTCTTTTTCCATGAAGAATTTGGTGATAAATTCAATAAAGTCGATTAAGACATCCCCCCCAATTCCTTTTCCAAGCAATCTGGCCCCAATCCATTTAGGCGATCTAAATAAGGAACTCGCCAAAATTTTTTCTTTAAACCCAAGGGTCCTAAATAAAGAACACCCAATCCTTACCAACTTCCCCATATTCAGAAATTATCAATTCCAAATTTAAGTCTTAAATCTTTAAGGGTTCTGAATAAAGAACACCCAATTCAAAATTTTCAGGCGATCTAAGTAAAGAACTCGCCAAATTGTTTAAATCTTTAAAAACAAAGGGTTCTAAATAAGGAACACCCCATTTTCTTTACCAACTTTGAAACTTTCAGGCAATCTGAATAAAGAACTTGCAAAGGGAATTTTTAAACCCATAAGGGTTCTGAGTAAAGAACACCCCATCCTTATCAACTCTCAAGCTTTCAAGTTTCAAGTTTAAGTCTCAAAACCCCAGGGTTCTGAATAAAGAACACCCTATCCCTTGAGCTCAGATCACCCCCGTCTGATTTAAAAAAGATCACACGGTCAGCCTATGGGGCACTGAAGCCACTGGTAATTAAACCAGAAATTTGGTGGAGGATCGTCCTGGCATAGCATACCCCGTTGTGTGGCACCAAGGTCAAGCAATTAAGCTAACGACTAAGGTACGCTCGGGTATCCCTAGCCGAACTCTTAGGGCACTGAAGCCACTGGTAATTAAACCAGAAATTTGGCAGAGGATCGTCCTGGCATAGCATACCCCGTTGTGTGGCACCAAGGTCAAGCAACTAAGCTAACGACTAAGGTACGCTCGGGTATCCCTAGCCGAACTCTTAGGGCACTGAAGCCACTGGTAATGAAACCAGAAATTGGCTGAGGACCGTCCTGGCATAGCCTTCCCCGTTGTGAGGCGTCAAAGTCAATGGTGATTAAACCAAAGACTAGCAAAGATACGCCCGGGAACTACTAGCCAAAGTCAGGTGCTGAAACCATCAGAGATTAAACTGAAAATTGGTTAAGGTACACCTGGATGTTGCTGTTTAGCTCATCCCCTGCGGAGACTTAACATAGTCCAACCTCGTGATACTGAGCTCAAACCAACCTTTTAAACAGGGTTCCCTTTCCCAGCCGTTTGGCTAAAACAGACCAATCTAAATCGGGCTCTCTTCCCCAACCATTTGGTTAAAACAGACCAGTCTAAACCGGGTTCCCTTTCCCAGCCGTTTGGCTAAAACAGACCAATCTAAATCGGGTTCTCTTTCCCAGCCGTTTGGCTAAAACAGACCAGTCTAAATCGGGTTCTCTCTCCCAACCGTTTGGTTAAAACAGATCAATTTAGGGTTCCCTCTCCCAACCGTTTGGTTAAAACAGACCAGCCTAAACTAGGGTTCTCTCCCCCAGCCGTTTGGCTAAAACAGATCAGCCTAAACCCGGGTTCTCTTCCCCAGCCGTTGGTTAAAATAGATCAGGTTCTAGATTCCCAATCATTCTCAAAATAACTCAAATAAATCAATCCTTAAATTCATTTGGGTTCTCTTTCCCAACTATCTTAGGATAGTTAAAATAGATCTGTAATCATTTAAATTGATAATTTGACTACATAAACCATGTAAAAATTGCACTAATTAATTGCTGTTTCAAGCAGGTACCAAGATTGCTTTCCGAAGCCCGTACCTCTTAAGATCCAGGAAAAGGCTTGAAATGGAGCAATCAAGGGAACAGACCTCGCCAGGACAGGACCAGGCAGAGTCCAGCCAGGCACAGACAGTGACTGATCTGCAACAGAGGATTGACAGTATGGGGACAATTATTCAAGAGTTAATGGCAGAACTAAGAGAACTCAGAATGGCTCCCCCAGCAGCACCAGTGACCTTGCAGCAACCGATTGCTCCACCGCAGATGGATGCTCCACCACCATACCCTACGTACCCAGCTCCGTTGGTACCACCTCCACCTCCGCAAGCTGTGCCTCTTCCACAGATTATTGCGCCTGCCCAACTGGGACAAGAAGAGGAGGATTGGTATAGAACACAGCAGGCCCAGTTTGATGAAAAGATGGCAGCCACTAAGTCAGAGGTAGATGCTTTGCGTGAAGAATTGAAAAGCCTACGACCCAGTGCGGTCCCCATGGAGGCTACTTTAGACAGCCTCTGCTTCTTCTCTGATGTCCAACTTCCACAAAAATTCAAGTGCCCTGACTTGCATCAGTTTGATGGCACCGGGTGCCCATTAAACCACCTCAGGTCATACTCTGGAGATATGTGTCAATATGCCAAAGATGAAAAAATTATTGTCAGCACCTCATTTTTGCACCCCCAAAAATGAAAGAATAAAACCCTAATTAAAAAAGTCAAACCTGAAGGGCTCAAAAAGTTGACTTTTTGATCAGGTGCAAATTGACCACCAAACTTCATACCATTGGAAAGAGGATTCCGATACGATTCTAACGCCACTGAGTTTGCTCAAATCGGAGTCCGGATGAAGAAGTTATGGGCTGGTCAAATCTGGAAATAGCAGAAATCGGCTTTCTGCAGAGCTCCGAATTAGCTGCTCAATTGGATATCAGCAGAAAGGGCGCATCGACACGACTCCAACGCAACTGAGTTTGCTGGAATCGGAGTCCCGGATAAGGAGATTTGAGCAAAACTGGCTCCGGGACGCGAGTCTGCACTTCTGCTAAAAAGCTCGAGTTTGCTGCCAACCTTTAGCTTAGCGGATAGGGAATCTCGAGCTGATTCCAACGCCACTGAGTTTGCTGAAATCGGATACCAGATAAAAGAAATATGAGCAGTCAAAGTTTCAGAAAATCTGCACATGTGGCAAAAACAGCAAAAAGAAAAGAATCTTCAATTAAAATAATAATATTTTCATACAACACCTAATTAAGAGGTTTAAAATAAAGGAAAAAGAAAATAAAAAATCAAAGCATGCATGTGCTCAAAAACCAAAACAAAGATCTAAATAAAATAATAAGAAAATCTAAAAATATCTAGTAATTTAGATAATTAGAAAATAAAAGATATTAAGAAATAATAAAATACTAAACATTTTGCACATGGGGGATACGTGTCCCCCATGAGGTGTCCAAGATAAGAATAAAACTTATTTAAGTTTTAGTTACATTACATATAAAATTAAAATTTGGTCAACAAATGTAATTAGAATTTACTTTTGGTTCATTTTTTTCATTATAAAAGGGGGGCTACCCCCATTCTTTGGAAGATCATCAAACCTTTCTCCTCTCTCCCTTTTGCTCTCTTCCTCACTCACCCCCTCCCTTCTCTCTCCCTCCTTGATTTCCAATCAAGAGAGGCTGGCCTCCCTTTAGCTCTGTCCTTTTCTTTCTCTACGTCCAACCCCTGCCCAAACTCTGCCCCACTCAAAACCAAAACCCAAAATACCCTTGGATTGCACCATCCCCCTTTCCATTTCATTCCTTTCAACCCAGAAGTGGGGAATCCCTTTTCAAATCCATTCTTGGAATTCTACGAGGGTGCGGAAGCGCTGCCGAAATCATCGGAGAACCATCACCTGTCAAAAACAAGAAGGTAACAGTAAACAGTAGGTTGTTTCATTCAATACATATCAAGTTTCTTTTCTTTTCTTTTTAAGCTTGATTTATTACTTGTTTTATTACTTATTTCTCACCTCCATTTGCTTCTAATGTGTACGATACTGAGCATCTCATGTTGAAAACAAGATCCAATTAAAGGGTGAAAGGAGAGAATTTTGTCAAGGATATAATGAGCAAAAGTCATCTAAGATAAGATGTCATTAGTCCTTGCAAAATAAAAAGAGACAAATCATCCTCTTGCCAACTTTCTATCTTCGCGAGCAAAGGTGAATACGTGGTTATGATCATAGCAAGATGGTAAAAGAATCACTGGTGCCTCTCTTGATTCCCATGCAAAGAATGACTACATGAAGAGTAAAGGAAAAAGGAAGAAGAAAAGAAGAAAAATATGACTAAGAAAGGAGCTTGTGTGTTGCTGTGAAGATGCTAAAAATCCCGACGGACGTCGCCAGACCTCCCTGAAAAGCAAACGAAGCGATCCCGGCCAAAATAGGAGCAAAACAGCAAATTCGGGCAAAAACCGCATACTCAGGGCGGTCTGGACTTGACCGCACTTGGTATGCGGTCTGGTCTAAACCGCACTGCATCTACGGTTCAGACCAGACCGCATAGTAAATGCGGTAAATTCGATAAACAACCAAAAATTATTCTTTTTGACCCGGTTGGATCCAAATCCGACCCGAATTGGTTTTGACCCGACCCTATGAGTAATTTGGAATGTTTTAAGTCCACTTTTGGACCATGGGCCTAGATGGGCCCACCAAGGCATCCCCTGGGCCCACCTATAGGGCCCACCTTTGACCAGCCCAAACCAGGCCCGTTTTTAACAAATGGGCCCAAGGCATCTGACCCTTGGTTAATGGGCCAAATCCAAGCCCACTAAGCCCTTAGCATGTTTAATTTAATTAGATAAATAACCAAAATGGGTTACCCAATAACCCTGCTGGGCTCAAGCCCAACCTTGGCAATCCATGGGTCTTCCAACGGGACCCGCCTCCGACCCACTTCGCCTAAATAAGAAGATAAAATAAAATAGAAAGGGATCCACACCTCCAGAGGGTCCCGCCAGACCAAACCAAGTGGCATGCTGGCCTAGGAAGGGTGAAACTGACTCAAAACTAGGGAGACCCGAGGGACCCGTCATTTGACGGGGCGGACCGGGGTGTTTTCGAACTTCCCCGGACCGTAACCGAGAACTTGCCCGAATCTCTAAGAAAGCCGCAGACCAGCAAATCTTAGACCTGTATAGGTACCCAAGTGTCTGCCTGCACCCCATCAGGCAGTGGCGACTCCAATACTTCCCATTTTTAGTGCGGCGCCTTGCGAGACGTGTGCACAATTATGATACAGTTCTTTCAGAGGTCGCTGACAGGAGCAGCATACAACTGGTTTTTGAGTCTGGACAAAACCAAGATCAAGACTTGGAATGATTTGGCCGCAGCATTCATTCAGCAGTACCGTTTGAACAGTCAGATTGTACAAACCAGGGCAGAGCTGCAAAGGCTGACAAAGAAGAATCAGGAATCAGTTAGGGAATATGCCAAGCGTTGGAAAGAATTGGCAACTCTAGTCCAACCCCCACTACTTGAACAGGAGATGACCTCCTTGTTCATTGCATCACTTGGACAGCCATTCTTTTCCCTGCTACTGGGGCAAAGTACTTCCAATTTCAATGACTTGATTCTGACGGCAGACAGAATTGAGGATGCGGTCAGGGCTGGAAAGATAGATGGCAGTGGCCAAAGCCCTACACAGAGAAGGGCTGCGACAGGACAAAGTGGCAGAAGTCAGGGGCAAGAGCCTAGGAGGCAGGAAACTCAGGCTGTTAATTATGTACAGCCAACGCAGCCTTACCACATTTCTCAGAGGCCTGAAGGCCAGGGGCAACCCATGAGAAGAACTAGAGAAGAAGCTGAGGCAAGAATGAAGAGGGTTTTTACCCCGCTACCTTATGCACCTGCAGAACTATTGGCTACACTGCTGAAGAAGGGGTACTTACAAATCAAGCCTCCAAATCCTCGAATGGTAAATTCACGAAGTTATAATACGGCAGAAAGATGTGAATACCATTCTGGAGCTCCCGGGCATTCAACTAATCGATGCTGGGACTTGAAGCATGATATACAGGATCTAATAGATAGCAAGAAGATCTCTGTAGATCCCCCAGCACCAGCAGCACCTACTCCTCCTACTGGTACAGCCACTAACCCCCTCCCCGACCATAATAAGGCTTCTAGCAGCGGAACAGTGAATCAAATCATCAGTGATCAAGACAGTGAACTACAGGTTGACCCTTCCCTGCTAATTGGGCGACCGGGGCAAATCGTCAGGATATACCTCCAAGTAGAGACAGTAAAACAGCAAGTATGCGTCATCAACAGAGATGATGACGAAGAAACCTTCTTGGGGCTCCCTCTGGTGCATTTCAACATTTCCGAACCAGAGCCTTTCTATCCTCCACCTGTCCCAAACTCACCCCCATTAAACATCTTCGACATGATGAACCCATTCAATGAACCCGTGGACTTCATGCTAGAACCACCCACCCTTAACTTACACCAACTCCATCTTGACCCACTACTCTGCTGTGCCTCCACCTTACCAATTCCTACCCATGTACCATGATTCTACCATCACTTCCACAGAAAGGGAAGTCGATCGAATCACCCGTTCTGGTCGATATATCAACCCTAACCCTCCACCTGCACCAGAGGGAGAGACTAGTGAAGAAAGAATAAGGAAAGAAAAAGGGAAGGATGTGACTACTGAATTGCCACAGACCCATAAGAAGAAAGGGAAGGCCCCAGAAGAAGAGATTGAAAAACTCCACTATAGTGCCTTCATTCCGGAATATGATCTAGTGCAGCAGTTGAATAAGACACCGGCCCAGATATCCATTATGCGTCTCTTATTGGATTCAGACAAACATAAAGACGTACTTATGAAAATACTGGGTGATACTCATGTGCCTGACGACATCAGTCCTGAGCAGCTAGAGACAGTAATGTCTATAATTGCTACGCCAGAAGCAATCTCTTTTTCCTCAGCAGACTTGCCCCCTGAAGGACGTAATCACACAGAGCCTTTGTTTATCACTGTGAGGTGCTCCGACCTAATAGTGAGATAGGTCATGATCGATAACGGGTCAGCTTTGAATATCTGCCCAGTCAGGACCTTCCACAGTCTGCAGCTGAATACTGATTTAATCAAACCTAGCTCCAACAATGTCCGCGGGTTTGACAATGCCAAGAAGGATTCCCTTGGGGAAGTTACTCTACAAATTATTATTGCTGAGAGGGCATTCTTCATCACCTTTGAGTTGATGGACATCAATGCCTCCTTTAATTTGCTGATTGGAAGACCTTGGCTACATCAAGCGGGGGCAGTCCCGTCCACCTTACATCGAATGATCCGATTTATTTCGGGGAATCAATTGATCACGGTGCATGCGGAAAATCACAGAGAATTTGAACAAGGAGGGGTACCCGTGATTGATTATGAGCTGCCTACTTCCCTGAACTTCCAAGCCATAGAAATGGTGCAAGTAAACAGCATTCCTACTCCTCTGCAATCAGACTTGTCCCGCAGAAGGAAAAGGAAGAGCATGTTTGGTACTGCTGAATGCGCCGACTGGGGCCTCCGAGTAGGAGAAGGGTTAGGCAAATACAAGCAAGGTATCAAGTCTGCAATCCAGCCCTGTGACAAGTCTGTGGGCTTTGGACTGGGGTTTGTTCCTGAACCTGAAGACTATGCCAGGCTATTTGGCAGAAAAGCTAAACGAAAGAGGGCACGAGCAGAAGGAAGAGACCCACACTGGCCCATCTGTGTGCAGGGCCAGTTATACCATCACTTTGCCAATATGGAGAAGGAAGCTGCACAAGCCATTCAGAACATAGTCCCCCAGGGATGGGGCGATGAGTTCAATGATCCAGTTGAGCAAGCGGAAGCTGACTATCTGCAAAGGTTATGGGATGAACCTCCCTTGCCCCAGGAGACAGTTACAGAAGAGAACTCAGAGGCTCTCAGTGGAATGATGGAAGAACTGTCTGCTTTATTCTCTTGGCAGTCAGTTGACACTGAAAAACCGGCTATCCCGGAAGAAGCATTTGCTTACCCATCAGATGATGTCGAGACACCGCCAGCTGAGGCTGAAGAAGAAGAGCCGGCTCAGTACATCTACATGATGGAAAGCCAAGATAGTTCAGGAGAACCCACTCCAAGGCAAAGGTCTCCCCCACCTCCTATCTGCATTATACACCCAAGTACCAAGGATGGTTTGGGTCAGATGTTCCAGAATATGCCCCAGGTGCTGGGACTGCCCACTGAGCTGGCTTATCATGAAACTTATGGTAACTGGGCCCCTGACGAACATTCTTCCAGTAGGAGGGATGACTCATCAGGAAAATCTGTAACCAAGACACTGCCTAAGGTGGAACCACCCCACGAAGTCACTATTCTGGTACCAGGGACTGTCATCCGCCGCGGGGTATGGATCAGTGTATCATCAGAGGATTCGAGTCAGAATCAGCCAAAGAAGGGCACAGCTAATGACCCCATCTGCATCTCTTCTGACAGCAGCATTAGCATGATACAAACCGGGAAGGTGAATGTGGTGACCGCTGTAACCAAGGGTAAGCACGCATTGCAGAACTGGAGTTCGACGCCACTTGCCACTCGCAAAGCCGAACTACCACAGGGAGTTTCTTCCACTTCTGAAATTCCCCCTGTAGATATTGCTGCACTTTTTAATAAATGCGTGAAGTCTTTTGATTATTTTTCTGCTTCTGTGAATAATTCTGCAAATAAGCAAACCCAAAATAGCAACCTTAATATCAATCTCGACGCACACCCGAAAAATTCGGAGCACGAGATAGATAATCAGGCTGCCAAAATCAAACAAAAACAAAAAGAACAAAAAGAAATCCAAAGTGTCGAGCAGGAATCAGATAACGACACTTGCTCATCACAACCCGATGATTCAGAAATTATCCCCAGTGATTCTTTTGAACTTGAGGATAATGATGAATCATGGGAGACCCCACTTGAAATCCAATTTGCCTTGGACAGACATGAAAAGGGTCTCCAGGCTAACATTGAGGAAACTGAACCTATCAACATAGGTGACACAGCACAACCAAGGATTCTTCAAGTTGGTAAAAAGCTGACATTATTACAGAAAACACAGATAACTGATTTTCTAAAATCCTACATTGATGTGTTTGCATGGTCATACGAGGATATGCCTGGGTTAGACACGGATTTAGTTGTGCACCGGTTACCTATAAAATCTGAGGCCACACCAGTAAAGCAAAAACTCAGACGCATGAAACCAGAATGGGCCCTAAAGATCAAGGAAGAAGTTGCCAAGCAGTTAAAAGCGGGGTTCTTGAAAGTTACAGATTACCCAGAATGGTTAGCAAACATTGTGCCAGTCCCCAAGAAGGATGGAAGGGTCAGGATGTGTGTCGATTACAGGGATCTGAACAAAGCAAGCCCGAAAGATGACTTCCCGCTGCCTCATATTGATATACTGGTTGATAATACTGCAACTCACTCCATGTTCTCCTTCATGGATGGATTCTCTGGGTATAATCAGATACGGATGGCACCTGAAGACATGGAGAAGACTTCCTTTATCACGCACTGGGGCACATACTGCTACAAAGTGATGCCATTCGGGTTGAAGAATGCAGGTGCTACATACCAAAGGGCGATGACTTTGCTCTTCCATGATCTGATGCACAAAGAAATGGAAGTATATGTGGATGATATGATTGCAAAGTCAAAATGAGAGGAAAGTCATTTGGTGAACCTTGGAAAGGTGTTTGACAGGCTCAGGGAATGCAAGCTCAGGCTGAACCCGAATAAGTGTGTATTCGGAGTTACTTCAGGGAAGCTACTTGGATTCATCGTTGGGAAACGAGGAATTGAGGTTGATCCTATCAAAGTGAAGGCAATTCTGGAGATGCCTCCCCCATCCACAGGAAAAGAAGTGAGAGGTTTCCTTGGCAGATTACAGTACATCAGTCGGTTCATAGCACAGATGACTCCTGTGTGCGAACCAATATTCAAGTTGCTAAAGAAGGATAACCCAGTGGTTTGGAATAAGGATTGCCAAGAAGCATTTGACAAAATCAAGGCCTATTTGATGAGTCCGCCAACTTTGGTTCCCCCTGTACCAGGACGACCGCTAATCATGTACTTGTCAGTCACGGAAACAGCGGCCGGATGTGTTTTAGGACAGCATGATAATACAGGAAGAAAGGAGCAAGCAATTTATTATCTAAGCAAGAAATTTACCAATTATGAAGTAAGAAACACATTGCTTGAGAAGACCTGTAGCGCATTGGTATGGGCAGCTCAGAAACTCCGGCACTATCTCCTCAGTCATACTGTCTTTTTGATTTCAGATACAGATCCCCTGAAGTACATTTTTGAAAAGCCAATCTCCACTGGAAGGATAGCCAAGTGGCAGGTTATCTTATCTCAGTATGACATTGTCTACACCACGAGAAAGGCAATAAAGGGACAGGCAGTGGCAGATCACCTGGCAGAACACCCTGTGCCCGACTATCAACCACTTCTCACCGGATTGCCGGATGATGAAATAATGTGTGCCGAGTTAGCAGAAGAGGAAACAGGATGACAAATGTTCTTTGATGGGGCCGTCAACATCAATGGGAAAGGGATTGGAGCAGTAGTCATTTCCCCAGAAGGAGTCCATCATCCAATAGCAGCAAAACTCTTATTCGATTGCACTAACAACATGACAGAATATGAAGCGTGTGTGTTAGGCTTGCGAGCCGCAATTGAAATGAATATCCAAGAGTTAAAAGTTTATGGTGATTCCTATCTAATCATCTACCAAGTAATGGGGGACTGGCGGACTAAGGATCCAAAATTGGTGCCATATCAGGAACTGATTAAGGAATTGGAAGGACAGTTCAAAAACGTGACATTTGATTATATGCCACGAGACAGGAATCAGTTTGCAGATGCCCTGGCAACACTGGCATCTATGGCAACTATCACTAGGGACACTTGGATACAACCATTGGAGATAGAGGTGCGGCATTCTCCTGTTTACTGTTTTAATGTTGAGAAGAGCACACCAAAAGGGGAACCCTGGTATGCAGACATAATGAGGTACCTGAGAGACAGTACTTTGCCAGAGAATGCCACAGCATCTGAGAGGCGCACGATTCAGAAACTGGCAGGACAGTTCTTCCTCAGTGGAGATAAGCTATACAAGAAGTCTTACAATGATTCATTGCTGCTATGTGTAACAGAAGAAGAGGCACAACAGCTGATTGATGAAGTCCATGGGGGACAATGTGGCGCGCATATGAGCGGACACATGCTAGCCAGAAAAATTTTGAGAATGGGTTATTACTGATTGACTATGGAATATGATTGCCACATCCACGTAAGGAAGTGCCGGTTATGCCAAGTTTATGCTGATAACATTCATGCACCGCCCAACACTTTGTACTCAATGACTTCTCCTTGGCCCTTTGCCATCTGGGGAATTGATATGATTGGAGAGATCCATCCGAAGGCATCAAATGGGCACCGATTCATCTTGGTTGCAATAGATTATTTCACCAAGTGGGTAGAGGCTGTGTCCTTTGCAGATGTCAAGGGGTCACATGTACTGAAATTCATCAGGAATAACATTGTCTGTCGCTATGGTGTACCTGAAGCACTGATCACAGACAATG
Organism: Buxus sempervirens; assembly: GCA_947561395.2. Taxonomy (NCBI): domain Eukaryota; kingdom Viridiplantae; phylum Streptophyta; class Magnoliopsida; order Buxales; family Buxaceae; genus Buxus; species Buxus sempervirens. The sequence goes on from OX387183.1 coordinate 12,866,797, forward strand.
CCAAGAATTTGAATAATAAGGACATGGACAAGATGTGTGAAGATTTGAAGATCAGGCATTTAAATTCCACAGCATATCGGCCCAAGATGAATGGAGCAGTAGAGGCTGCCAACAAAAATCTGAAGAAGATATTGGAAAAGATGGTAGTCACCTACAGAGACTGGCATGAGAAACTACCATATGCTTTGCATGCATACCGAACCTCAATCAGGGTCTCAACTGGAGCAACTCCTTTCTCTCTTGTATATGGAATGGAGGCAGTCCTTCCCGTAGAAGTGCAGATCCCTTCGCTCAGAATCCTGAAGGAAGCAGAAGTTGATGACATTGAATGGGAAGAATCAAGGTTTGACCAGTTACAGTTCCTTGATGAGAAAAGAATCAAAGCTCTGTGCCATGGACAACTCTATCAGCAAAGAATAGCACGAGCTTACAACAAGAAAATGATACCACGACACTTCAAGGTGGGAAACATTGTTATGAAAAAGATATTCCCCCACCAAGAAGACAATAGAGGGAAATTCAAGCCAAACTATGAAGGACCTTTCATAGTACACAAAGTTCTGTCCAGAGGAGCACTAATCCTACAAGAGACGGACGGAACTATTCTTCCTGAGCCAATAAATGCAGATGCAGTCAAACTATATTATCCTTGAGATCGTTCCAATTGGGAAATGAAGAGAGGCCATCTTTGATTCTCCCCCAAACCTGTAAATCCTTTCAAGCATCCTAAAAAAAGTTCTCCCCTAGTTAAACACTTTTGAGCCTCAAATTTTCTTTTTTAAACCTAGTACAGGTATTCCTCACATCAAAATGGGCATTCCTGGCCCTAACCAAAGAAAAAAAAAAAAAAAAAAAAAAAAGAGAGCAATTGCGAAGAAAATCAAGAAAAAGAAGGAAAGACAAGAGTTGTGAAAAACAAGTACAAAGTAAGATGGGGAAAATATGAACCCCACACCAAAGAAATAAGCCAGGATGTAAGCCCCAACAATAAAGGGAGCACTGTACAGACCTATAAAATCACAACCTTCTTGGGCCACTTATCTTTCATTCAAAACCCCGGCCTAGCCTACATTTCGTCCTATTTTGAAGACCTCTCGGATCCCAAAGTGAATGATCTTGAGCAAAATAGTCAAATCTGCGTTTTCTGGCAATGACGGAATTGGATTCTCCTTGCAAGGACCAGACATGGTGAAAACCCAAAAAGGGCGCTATGTGCAAAAAAAAAGGGGTCAGTCGTGTTCAAAAAAAAAAAAAAAAAAAACTGGTCATACCTTGATTAGAAGCAAAGGGGGCTACTGAAAAAACAGAGACAGAATGGACAGTGCACTAAATAGGAAAAACCAAATGATCTAAAGGGCCCAGACTGGCAGACTGTGTTTAGGTTAACGCTTCACAAAAGGCCTATGATGACAAGGCTAAAAATACCAAGCACTCTAAATCTATGTTCAACCTAAGGATTGAATTTTGTGATAATTGCAGGCACAAACACACACTACCACATCTGTGTTTTTCCGTAATTATTCTGCTTAACTACTCTTGAGATTTCCCCAACTGTGCTGCTAACCTGTGAAGAAAGGTTTATTACCTTGATCAACAGCCGTTTTTTGTGATAAGTGAAAGGCTTAAAAAGAAACAAACCCTGCATATCCCCAGCAGATCGAGCACTGACATTTTGCTCTTTGTATAGGTTCAAAGAAGGAAGAAGAAAGATGCAAGACGAACATGAGAAGGATACTTTGATCCTTCATTCCCCAACAGAGGCTTCTTCCCTTTCATCCCCAGCAGAGCTCAAAAGAAAGAAAATCGTCGAGATCCTCAGAGCTAAAAAGAGACATCACGATAATCCCCAGAGAGTCATCTAGACAAACCATGCTCCCACCAGATCCCTAGTGGATGCTCATAAGTGGAAGGAGAAACTTTAAATGCCTCGACAAGAGAAAGAACCTGGCAAGGAGAAGCAACAAGGAAGAGCAATAAGGGGCCAATTCGCCCCATCTTGTAAATTTTGATTTCCCACTTTTGTAAATAGTATAGGCTAGAGTAGGTGTGTGGTCTCCGAGATGATGGACAGCAGCGCGAAAGCTTCCTCCCGTCCTCCCACCAGCACTCCCAAACCCATACCCTGGCCTCTCTTTAAAAAAAAAAAAACTAAAGTCACTAAAAGCTTTAATGGAACAAACAAAAAGAAAAGAACATTGTAAAGTGCCTTGCATCAACGCCGAAACAGGCTGATGAGCTCAGATTTAATCCTATCTTTCTTTTTCAAAAACAAAGAACTAAGGAACAACCCTATTCAAACCCGAGAGAGGGTATAGGGATTCCAAAGTCAGGAAGTGATACCAGACATCTGACACTTCCCTTTCATTAAAAACAATTCAGTGAGTGAGCTCGTCGACCATGACGACAGAAATGCAAGGTGCAAAAATAAGGTTCTTTTTCTTCTTTTCCGTTCATCCCCCAAGGTGACTCCAGCAAAGAGGGGCAGCTGTAGACACCTGATTTTTGCACCCTAAAATAAAGAAAAATCAAAAGTTAAACTTTCGGTCAAACCCTGACGGGGTCAAAAATTGACTTTTTGATTCAAGACAATTTGGCCATCAAACTTCATATCATTGGAAAGAGCATTTCAATACGATTCCAACGCAACTGAATTTGCTGGAATCGGAGTCCAGATGGAAAAGATATGAGCTGGTTAAACTTTTGGGAAGCAAAAAGTTGACTTTTTGCTCGATCCCGATTCAGCTGCCAAACTTGATCCCAATGGATAGGTGGTTCCGAGCTGATTCCAACGACACTAAGTTTGTGGAAATCGGACACCGGATGAATAAGTTACGGGCAATTGAAGTTTCAAGAAAACTGCCCATGTGGCAAAAAAAAGCAGCAAAAGTGGACTAAACCAATAAAATAAATAAGATAAGAGTGTTTAATAATATTTTAATAAAGGAATCTCGTTTATATAATAAAATAATCATAAAATCGAATAAAAATCCTGCAATAAACCAAATTGAATAAAGGTTTGAAATCCACACATTTTTAAAACGTGTGGGACCGTATTTACATTACGGGCAGGGCATGCCCGTATTTAAAATACGGGCAAGATTCTCTAAGCAGACACGCGTCGCTGTACGGCGGAACACGCGTCCCGTACGGCCGAATCTGCGATAATTGCAAATATTCGTTTTTCGCCCGTACTTGAATTACGGGCAAGGCACGCCCGTATTTGAAGTACGGGCAAGGCACGCCCGTACTTCAAATACGGGCACGGGATTTTTGCCTATAAATAGAGAGGCCACCCCCCTTCATTTGGACAAGCCTTCCCCCTTGCCGGCTCCCCTCTCCCTCCTGGTGAAACTACACGACCAAATGCTGCCCAACCACCACCCTTTCAAAACCTAAATCTCTTTTTATACCCAAACTACCCCTATGCTCTAAGATTACCCAAAACCATGCCCAAATCCACTTAAATTTGGCCTTAAACTCATTCACCTCAATCAAACTCTTCCCCTTCCATCCCAGCAAATCTTGGAGGACGTGGGAGCGCTGCCCAAATCTTTGGAGAACCACAAATCCTACAAAACAAAATAGCTACATTGTAAGTACACTATTATCTCTAATTTGAATAAACTTTGCTTATTTCATTGTCTTCTTTACTCATTTTTTTTTATCACTATACCACTAACTTGTTTGCTGTTTTGGATGCCATGAGAACTTAGAATTAAACTACTAACCTTTGTTGGAAATGAGGAAAAGAAAGTGTTTTCCTTGATTAAACAAATGGTCATCTCCAACCATTCAACGAGGGAGGATTAAGCCTTGCTTAAGAACACATGATATTCCCTGTAAAACTCCCCTTTTCCATACTAAAAACGAATTGGAGATTATTCATGCAAGGTAGTGTTTCTTCAAGAAACACCAAAAGAAAAGGAAGATGGTCATTTAGGCCAAATGAAGCTAATGAAGCATCCGGAGGGATCTGGAAGCCCATTTTAAGCTGCAGAAACACTGAAGAAAGCCGCCGGAATGATCATGAAAAGAATTAGTTGCAAAAGAGCAAAACAGGTTGCGCCCGTAAACTCAGGCCGGTCCAGGCGGGACCGTGTTCGATTCACGGACGAGGGGGACCGGAATCCATTCACGGGCAGGGGAGACCGTAAGGAAAATACGGGCACTTGTAAAATAATGTAAAAATTGTAATTTCTCGGCCTGGTTGGACCAATTCCGGCCTGAACCGACCTCTGTAGCATTTTGGGCTTTCTTAAGCCCATTTTTGGACTTTGGGCCTGGATAGGCCCATCAAGACCCTCCTTTGGCCCACTAGTGGGGCCCATCTTAGACTGGCCCATACCAGGCCTGTTTTCAATAAACAGGCCCGGGCCACTGGACTCTTGGCTAATGGGCCAAATCCAAGCCCATTAAGCCCATGAAATATGTAAATAAAGAAAATAACCAAATGGGTTACCCAATAACCCAACTGGGCCCAAGGCCCAACCATGGCAACCCACGGGTCTTCCAATGGGACCCGGATCCGACCCACTTCACTTAAATAAATAAAAAAAAAGATAAAATCAAATAAAAAGGGACCCACACCTTCAGAGGGCCCCTCCAGACTCAATAAACAGCATGCTGGTCTAGGAAAAGGGTGAATTTGACTCAAGAACCAGGGAGACCCGAGGGACCCGTCAAATCGACGGGGCGGACCGGGATGTCTTTAGGATTTCCCCGGATCGTAACCGAGGACTTAGCTAGAACTCTAATAAGCCGCAGACCAGACTTAGACCCGATTAGGGCAAAACCGTGTCTGCCTGCACTCTCAGGCAGTGGCGACTCTGAATATCCCGAGGCACGCGCCAAAGGTGCGCCCGGTGTGCGATCTAGGCCAGGTTTAGGTGCGCACAGACGGCCTACTCAAGGTTTCGTCATCCAATGCTGGCCTACTCCGGGTTTCGGCATTGACAACCCGGCCTATTCAAGATTTTGGGCTGCTTTACACCGATTGTGGCAATATTCAAGGCCATGCCATTACATCAATGAAGCAAAAACATCACATTACTAAGCTTAGACATGGATCCAGAACAAGCTAAACCAGCAATTAAACTTAAATCCATCACCTTTAAACAAATTGTAAATCAGCATGTAAATCCAACATATAATGCGACAAAGAACCAAATGAAATCACTCATATCATGGGTCACTCAGGACCAGCTCACTCCATCTTGGAGTTCTCCATCATACATTCACAAGATAAACTTCCAATAACAAAAAATAAGCATATCAACTCACACTTGAAATCACTATTAATCAAATCTGATCCAATTTTCTAAAATATGCAAACTAAGACCCAAATGAAATGTTATTCAAATCAGCAATTTCAGAAGTTAAGACCCAACATACAGAAGCCAAAATCAATAGAGAAGAATTCGGTAAAACATAAATCAGAAAGACAACCCCTAGATTTCACAGTTCATCAATCGACATTCATCCCATAATCACTTAGATTTTTCCCCAATTATAATTGTATGACATCTACGGCTAGATTTCACATTTTAGAAAGACAACCCCTAGATTTCACATTTCATCAATCGACATTCATCCCATAATCACTTAGATTTTTCCCCAATTATAATTGTATGACATCTGCGGCTAGAAACTACTATAGAATATTTTGACCCTTAATTAAGTCACATGGAAGGTCCTTTAGGGATTAAAAATTCGAGAATTACACTTAGTGACATTAGCTGCACAAGGCAACTACAGAGAAGCTGGTCGCCTACTGGTCACCACTAGGCATCGCCAGTGGCAGAACCAAGACTTCAAATCTGGGGGGGGGGGCAAAAAAAATTTTTAATTAACACTTGTCATGAAATATAGAAATTTCAATAAGTTGGAGGTGGGCAAACCAGAAATTTTAGAGGGGATTCTCATGAAATATAGAAATTTCAATGAGTTGGGGGGGCCAAATCAAAAATTTTAGAGGGGATTCTCATAAAATATAAAAATTTCAATGGGTTGGGGGGGCAAACCAAAAATTTTAGGGGGGGCAAAACATAAATTTTAATTAATAAATATATAAAATATACATAGTTTTTATTAAAAAACTAAAAGTTAGGGGGGGGGGGGGGGGGGGGCAATTGCCCCCCCTAAGCTTCACGTGGTTCCGCCAATGGGCATCGCCTGGGTGACCTTCACGATTTTGGCTGGTTGCCGAGGCATCGCCTGGGCGACCTTGGGGATTTTCCACAGTCACCTACACAACTACAGTAGGCGCTCGGTAAGCGCCCATGTACTACAAGTTTCAGAACGAGTCCGACTCTCTTCAACTTCGGATTTCGACATGACTGAACTACAATTCAATCCTAACATCACAATAAATCTATTCTTCCATCTTCTAGAGACATGATCAATAGTAATTGAATTTAAATTAAACATAAATCAGGCCAAAAATTCAGAGAATCATTCATATAAGCACACGGTCGTTAAAAATCAATCTCAACAGACTAAACAACAATTTATTACCAAAATTCGTTTGCAAATTCGAGAGAAATGAGTGCTACTTACAGATTATACACAGATCCAATCTCCACTACAACCGAATTCAATTCGGTTCTGAATTATCACAATCGAGTTGTCTTCCACCTCCTGAAATTCACCTAATCTAATTTTTAAATAACAGATCCAGATTCCTGCGTTCCTTCCTAACCATTCTTAATTGAAATTATAATGAATCTCATGGATTTAATCCTCCTACCGAATCTGAGATTGATCTGAACAGCTACTCAAATTCTCCTCAGTCGAATAATCTTCCAACAGTAGAGATATGCTTCCGATCACAACTCCAGCCAACCTCCAATCCAGAATCACTGCTTCTGATCAGAAATTGATCTACTTCTCTGCTGCTTCGCTATTCTTCTTCAAGTTCAATCGACCAAACTCTGCTTCAAACCAACAGCAACCTGTTTATAGGTTGATTGTTGGCGCTCAAATCAAACACTAACTCATGATCTACTACCTGCTCGCCCACCTCAACTCCTACATAATCAGCATCTGAACCACGTGATCATGTGCTTGCCACTATACTGAGCTGCCTATACTAGCACCAAACCAAATTTAATTAATTTTAACCATATTATTATTAAATATTCAGATTAATATTATAGCAACCACTTACCTTAAATTAGATCCCTCTTCACTTAAACTTGTGAAATTCCAAAAATACCCTTGCTCCTCAATTACCTGAAATATCCACCAATAATAATTAAATAAAATTTAAATAATTCATCAAATTTCACTAATTAAAATCTGGGGTTTTACAGGCGATGTCAACCTATTTCTAACCTCTCTCTCGTCCGATGCCAGGTTGCTGAGGAATTTCAATCCCTTGAACAGTACATCAAGCAAGTTTTTCTTTTCTTGCTAACTCAAATCATTTCAAGCCAAAATGAAAAGAGTCTCAGAAAAATCAAGCATGTGACCTGGTAAAACTTACTGATCACACTTGCCTTACCAATTTCTTTTTCTTTGTTCCCTTTGGCCTCTTGTATTGGTGTTCGAGTTTTGGGTTGGGTATAGTTCTAGCTTTATTGGGACATGGGAGAATCGCAAGAGATGAATAGGGCAAGGATAAAAACCAACAATATACCCACATGGAATGTTGGAATCGGGTAAATGCGATGATCATAAAAAATCAGCATTTTCATATCTCTATGATTTAAAATTTCCAGCAATGACCAATAGCCTATTCCCTGAACAATTTTGTTTCCTCTGGTTAGTATAACAGAGGAATGATTAAAACCATCGTTTCTTTCTTACTTCTCGTTCGATGATTTCCAAATGATTGCGCAGAGGCCATGTCTCCAGACCCAGACACTGCGGTTAATAGAGAGAAAGATCTTGTCGTCGTATGGAGGTCTCCCAAAACAGAACTCTAAAATAGTGATAAGCTATCCTCTTCCTTTTTCCTCCAAAACGAAAGATTTTTCTCCTCAAAATAATGGGAAACGAATGCATTTTGCTTGTTTTGATATGGGCAAACGGATGCATTTAGTTTTCATTGGATTTATTTTTATTGTTTTGATATGTTGCAACTTACATTAGTTAGGTGTCTTCATTACCCTTTGCATTTGGATGCTTCTACCCAATCTTTGTTTGTACTCAATTTAGGGATTCCGTTTTAGTTTGTGTAAAACCCCGATTTTTGTTAAGAAATTTTTCATTTAAAATTAATTACGTGTACATATTAACTTAATTAGCTATGGGTATATGTAGGGATTTCGGTGGGCGAGCACACACGGAATCAAGGAATTTCAAAGGTTGTCGAGCGGCAATCTGCATATGGAAGGTATAAATGGTTAAGGGAAATTAGGTTTAGTTTTTGGAATACTCGTATACATTCGTAACCGACGAAGATTGGCGATTGCGGCTACCAACTGGCGATCTAGGTTTTTTGTTGGGAAGAGAAGGGAACTGTGAGAGATCCAACTGGATTGTTGTGTTCGTGATCAAGGATTCAGAGGGTTTTTCCTCTTGCGACCAGAGGATCATCTAGGCGGCGTTAGCAAGCACGTGGACGACTGTGGGTGATCGGCCGTGGTTTGAGAAATATTGTTGCTGGGATATAAGCATGCGAGAGGTGACTAGCATTGTTTTAAAACCTGGGTTTTCGTCTTATTCGTAGGTTAAATTTCGATGCATATGTTTTCTGTTTTCTGGAAGGAGCTATTCATGTGTTTTTCTGGATGAAGATAGTCCGAGGGTTGTTTATTTAGAACTGGATGATGATAAATAAAAATTGTGTTAGAATAATTCCAAAACTAGTTTGAATGTGTTCTGGGGATATTAGGAAACTAAAGAAATGGTTACAGACTGAAAAGTTCGGCTAGAGTTGTAGATCTAGAAATAACAGAGAGTTGAAAACACAGTTACTATCCGCCCACTTGGCTCTGACTGGCGCCGACTTCTGGTAGTAGGCGCAAGGTCAAATTTTACTTACCACTGAGCTTGCACCTAGTTCGCGCTTAGTTCGCGCGAACTTAAACTCGATACGCGCATCTCACGCGAACATCACGCTCACTTCGCGCCTTGCTCGTGCTCACTCGACTTTAAGTAGGCGCATACTCGAATTTTAACAAGCGACCGATCCGCCGACCTCGCGCCTAATGCAGGAGGTCAGCCCATGGTCCAATATCTTGCCTAAGAGCAATTTTGACTAAACCAAGTTGGGTTTTGATGATCTGAGAGTTCAAACACTTAACAAATCACTTGTGTAGGACTTTGGAATCAATATTACCTATTCAATTACTATGAGAAAATTTAGTGGAAATTCTGGAAATTCTTACAAGCTTCCAAGGCAAATTTTAGGCTATTTGTAGGTGATGTATTGGGTACTTAACACTAGGAGTTCCTATTTTAGTTGTTCTCTTTGTTTTAAACACTGTATTTGGTTGAGAATTTATTAAATCTTGGTTTTACTTGTTGGCAAATTCTGAATGTATTGTAAAGATTTTCTTGGTGTGAGTAACTGAGTTTTATTTCCGATGGGCATGTGCTATGAATTTGGGGAAACTACTGAAAGTACTTGAGGTACCGTTCTGGTCCAGAGGGACATGTGTTGAACTGTGTGAGTTATACATGTGGTGGCATGTATTGTTTTATTTTGATGTCGGAATTGAGATTATACGATGATTTACTGTTTTGGTTTAGCTTGTCCTGGATCCATGCTTAAGCTTAGTAATGTAATGTTATTGTTGGTTGTTGAAATTGCATGGCCTTGTGTGTTGCCACGACCAGTGTAGAGCAGCCAGAAACCCTGAGTAGGCCTGGTTGTCAATGCCGAAACCCGGGGAGTAGGCCGGCATTGGATGACGAAACCCTGAGTAGGCCGTCATTTCAGAGTTTCCGAAACCCTGAGTAGGCCGGAACTATGTACATGGAGGTGTGGAGTGTCTACTTGGCATGTTTAATTTATCAACTTAACAATAGTCATGACATTGACCAATAGATGTGTTGCCGTGTTGAATGGAAATGTGATTACAAATGATTAATTTGTTTTGGCTTTAAAACTTGGAAATTGTATTAATTGCTTAATCGTATAAGATGTTAATCGATGCATAATTTGAACTCTGGTTAACTATTTCTGCATGCATATGCTACTCGCTGAGATATTCGTATCTCACTCTGTTGTTTTGTTTTGTTTTGTTTTTTAGATACTCGAGGTGAGGCGACTATTAGGGTAGATCCGACTTAGACTTATAGGGAGGAAGACTACTATTACCTTCCTTAGACTTGTAGGTTATTTTGATTTGAACTTTGAATAAATTGAATGATTGAGGTGTAATAAAGTCTATTGAGGTTGTACCATTTGAATCCTAGTTAAGTTTTGAATATTAAATTCTTAGACAACATATGTTTGTGCACTCTGATATGTTTAAGTTAGATGATTATCCAACGATCATAAATGATTAAAGATCCTTACCTAACACTCCGTGAGACGTGTTATATCTTTATTGAACAACATGGATCCGGGGCGTTACAGAGATGGTATCAGAGACCAAAAGCTGGAAATTAGTGGTTCCTAGGTAGTATGACCTTAGGAAAACCTTGGGGGAATATTGTGTGTACGTTAGATAGAACCATGAGGATTAGAAGAAAGTTCCTAACTAATGTGGTGTTTTGTGCTTACAGGTATACATGGCTGGTAGAGGCAGACGCACGAGGGCTGTGGAATATCCAGAGGAGGATATGCCGTAGGAGCAGCCACCTGCACCACCACGAGGGGCCCTACCGCCAGTGGAGGACATTTGGGCTACTGTTGGCTCACTTACCCACCTCCTTGCAATGGAAAGGGAGGAAAGGATGAGTCAAACTGGGAATGGGAATGGCCAGCGGAATGGTCATGGAGCTGCAGTGGATCAGCAGCGGGTGAGAGAGGAGTTGTCCTTGAGGGACATCGATCAGTTCAGGAAGCTGACTGCCCCGCCGTTTCATGGAGTTCCAGATCCGCTGGAGGCGGAAAGCTGGGTGGCCAGAGTGGAGCGCATGTTTGACACTATGGACTGTCCGGAGGACCGGAAGGTGTGATTGGCTACCTTCACCTTAGAGGGCGAGGCTCAACATTGGTGGCAGTCATTGCGGAGACAAGTGGTAGATGGGATACAGATGACTTGGGACCAGTTCAGGCAGGTCTTCTATGAGCAGTATTTCTCGGCAGAGGTGAGGTTGTAGAAGGAGAGAGAGTTCATGGATATCTCTCAGGGGTCATTGACCGTGGCACAGTATGAGACTCGGTTCTTTCTCGATTTGCTCACCATATAGTGCATGATGAGCAGAGGCGCACCCAGCATTTCGAGAGAGGATTGAGGGCAGACATTAGGCGCATGGTCTCGGTGCTGATGTGCACCAAATACTCTGATTTAGTGGGGAGAGCTCTGCGGGTTGAGAGGGAGATTCGAGACTCAGGGACTGAGTAGAGCAGAGTCAGAGCGTAGCTGAGTGTTACAGAGACACGGAGAGTCCTGGATAGGGACAAGAGACCGAGGATCGATTATGGACAAAGGGATAGGAGAGGTTCTTGAGGTTGCCTTAGTTGCGGCCGATTTCACATCCCAGGTCCATGTGTGTCACCGCCAGGTGCATGCTTCAGATGTGGCCAGCATGGGCATCGGGTTGCTGATTGTCCACACCCGAATACTTACCAGTTACTCAAGCCAGCCCTTACTGCACCCACGGATACCCGGTCGGCCGAGGATTCTAGATTTCAGTATCCTAGACCAGTGCAAGTGCTACCAGCACCACCAAGATTTCAGGGTCAGGGCAGTGGTGGATATTAGGGTAGGCAGGCCCCACAGAGGCAGCAGGCACCTCAGAGGCAGTAGTCACCACCCCCACGCCTCAGCAGACCAGGGTGTATGCAGTAGCAGCTCAGGAGGATGAGCCTGAGGAGGGGCATATTGGGGAGGCTCGTGAGGAGGAGCCGGAGGCGCCACAGCTGGTTGGAGGTATTCTTTTCAATCATGGTAGATCAGCTATATGCTTGTTTGATTTGGGTGCTTCTAGGTCTTTTATTACTCCTCATTGTGCATGCCGTATTGGTTTGATTCCTTCCACACTCGAGTCTGAGTTACTTGTACACACACCATTGGGGGAAGCCACTAGAGTACAGACCGTATTTAGGGATTGCATGATCAGGTTGGGTTCTTTGGAGTTGCCAGGGGACTTGGACTTGGTAGAGCTGAAATTTGGGGAGTTTGATGTGATCTTAGGCATTGATTGGCTTTTTCGACACCATGTGAGCATAGACTGCTATAGGGGTACCATTATGGTGTGTCAGCCAGATCAACCTGTGCACTGTTTCCGCTGTGAGGGCTTGAGAACGCGGATCAGTTTGGTAGCATCCATTGAGGTTTAGGAGACAGAGTCTATGGCACTTAGTCTTTCTAGTGTGCCTGTAGCATCAGAGTTTGAGGACATATTTCCTGAGGATTTGCCGGGATTACCACCACCTAGAGAGGTTGAGTTTAGCATACGACTCTTACCTGGTACGGCACCTGTGTCCAAACCACCATACAGAATGTCACAACCTGAAAATCAAGAGATGAAAAAGCAGTTGGATGAACTGGAAGCGAAGGGCTTTATTAGACCCAGTGTGTCACCATGGGGTGCACCGGTCCTGTTTGTCCAGAAGAAGGACGGGTCGATGCGGATGTGTATAGATTACCGCCAATTGAATCAGGTCACTATTAAAAATAAGTATCCGTTGCCTCAGATTGACGACTTGTTCGACCAGTTAAGGGGAGCGTCTTGGTTTTCTAAGATCGACTTGAGATCTGGATATCACCAGTTGAGAGTAGCCCCTGATGATATAGAGAAGACGGCTTTCCGCACTCGATATGGGCACTATGAGTTTCTGGTTATGCCTTTTGGGTTGACTAATGCCCCAGCTGTCTTCATGAACCTGATGAATCGGGTATTCCACACGCACTTGGACAGCTTTGTGGTTGTGTTCATTGATGATATTCTGGCGTATTCTCGGAGTAGAGAGGATCATGTACAGCACCTCAGAACTGTAATGCAGACATTAAGAGAGCACAGATTGTATGCCAAGTTCAGCAAGTGCCAGTTTTGGTTAAGAGAAGTGAGTTTCTTGGGATATGTGATTTCGGGAGATGGGATAGCAGTGGATCCAACTAAGGTTTAGGCTGTGGCGGATTGGCCTAAACCTTCATCGGTGACTGAGATACGGAGTTTCTTGGGAATGGCGGGTTATTATAGAAGGTTCATCAAGAACTTTTCCAGAGTGGCAGCACCTTTATCTAACCTCACTAAGAAGGCTGTGAAGTTTGAGTGGGATGACAAGTGTGAGGCTAGTTTCCAAGAATTGAAGGGCAAACTGTCTTCAGCTCCAGTACTGATTGTACCATCAGTGAGTGAGGGATTTTTGATCTATTGTGATGCTTCTCAAGTAGGGTTGGGCTGTGTTTTATGCAGCAGAGGCGTGTTGTAGCCTATGCTTCAAGGTTGCTACGTACTCATGAGAAGAATTATCCTACACACGATCTAGAGTTGGCAGCGATTGTATTTGCACTTAAGTTATGGAGGCACTATTTGATGGGAGCCCAATTTGAGATATTCTCATATCACAAGAGCTTGAGGTATATATTTTCCCAGAGAGAGCTGAATATGAGGCAAAGGAGATGGATGGATCTTCTAAAGGATTATGATTTCACGCTTCATTACCATCCGGGCAAGGCAAACGTGGTGGCAGATGCATTGAGCCGTAGGGGTGTTTCCCAAGATGAGGTGGCCACACTAGCTACTTTCATGGCTAGTCAGTGCACTCTTGTTGATACAGTTGTAGATTGGCCTGGGGAGTTCAGCACTCATGGGCATGGATTGATCATGGCACGGGTTCAGGCAGAGCCAGAGTTGATTCAGCGTATACGGGAAGGTCAGTTGGCAGATTCCGATTTGTTACGCATCAAGGGGTTAGTAGAGAAGGGTGATGAGGCCGCGAAAGATTTTGAGATTCGGGATGGATTGGTGAGATTCCGAGGGTGGACTTGTGTTCCAGATAATGCTGAAGTCAAAGGATTGATACTAGACGAGAGTCACAGGTCCAAATATGTAGTTCACCCTGGTAGTACCAAGATGTACAAGAATCTGAAGGCAGTATATTGGTGGTCGGGCATGAAGAAGGACATTGCGGAATATGTAGCCAAATGCCTTACATGTCAACAAGTGAAGGCAGAGCATAGGAGACCTCCAAGTTTGATGCGACCTTTGCCGGTTCCCGAGTGGAAATGGGAACATATATCGATGGATTTTGTGAATGGGTTACCGCCTATAGTTAAGAACCACAATGGCGTATGGGTGATTGTGGATAGACTGACCAAATCAGCTCACTTTTTGCCTTACCAGACCACTCAGAATTTAGCATCATTGGTTGATCTATATACTCGGGAGATAGTCAGGTTGCATGGGGTTCCAGTGTCTATTGTATCGGATAGGGATTCTCGGTTCACCTCGCATTTTTGGCAGTGTTTCCAGGAGGCCATGGGAACTAATTTGAGCTTTAGCACTAGTTTCCACCCACAGACCGATGGTCAGTCAGAGAGAACTATTCAGACTTTGGAGGACATGTTGAGGTGTTGTGTCATAGATTAGGGTGGCAGTTGGAGTAAGTATTTACACTTAGCCGAATTTGCCTACAACAATAGCTATCAGGCTAGTATACAGATGGCACCCTATGAGGCACTTTATGGCAGTGTAAGCACCTCATTTTTGCGCTCCTGAAAAGCCAGAAATGCAAAACCCGGCTAAAAAGTCAAACCCTGAGGAGTGGAAAGTTGACCTTTTAATCAGATAAAATTTGGCCATCGTGCTTTATCTCAATGGATAGAGAATCCCGACACGAGTCCAACGCAACTGGGTTTGCTGGAATCGGAGTCCGGATGAGGGTTCTGCGGGCGGTCAAACTTGAGGAAGAGCCGAGAGTTGACTTTTCCTCGAATTCCGTCCCAAGTACCTTACTCTATACCATTGGATAGAGGATCTAGACACGGTTCCAACGCAACTGGGTTTGCAGAAATCGAAGTCCGGATAAAGGTTCTGCGGGCGGTCAAACTTAAGGGAAGGCCAAAAGTTGACTTTTCCTCGAACCCCGTGCCAAGTGCTTAACCCTATGTCATTGAATAGAGGGCTCCGATACGAGTTCAACGCAATTGAGTTTGCTCAAATCGGAGATCAGATGAAAGAGATATGAGCTGTCGAAGTTTCCGGGCAGCAAAAGCCAGAAACTGCACACGTGGCGCAGGAACTGCACATGTGGAAGCCAACGCAGAAAAATATCACGGGGGCTAAATCTTAAATATCCAAAAATCTCAAGGACTAAACAAAAATTCGTGCGGGGCAATCCGTAGATATCCAAAAGTGTCAAATCGGTCAAATCGGTCGAATCGGTCAAGTCAAAGGGCAAATCCGTAATTTTTTGATTTGTATCCGGTCAAATATACCAGATACACATACCCTTGTGTATATCCGGACTCCAAGGCCGGATATGAAGATTTGCTCGGCGAGATTCACGCCGATTCCCCGACAAATTCGCGGCGGAATTAATTTTTGCCAATTATTATGTTTTGTATCCGGACTCCAAGACCGGATACAAAGGCAGCTTAGTGTATCCGGCCTTGGAGGCGGGATACACATGGTATATAGTGTATCCGGACTCCAAGTCCGGATACATTAAGTTTTTTTATAAAAGGGGGCAGCAGCCCCCTTTCCAAGGGTTGGCTCATTCCATTGTTCTTAGACCTCCTTGCCCGACTTCTGCTCATCTGAACCTTCCCTCTCCAACACCCATTGGCCTCCACCACCTTCCTACCACCATCCCAAGGCACCTCCACCCCTTCTCCTCCTTCTTCCTCTTCAAGGTCACCCCAAGAAGAGGAGGCCTTTTGATGTAGTTGCTGGAGAGGAAGTCTCCAGCCCTTGTTCCACCTCCAAGAGGTGCTTCCAGCTTGCTCAAGGATTGGAGAGCCACCAGCTTCTCTTACCTCCATCCAACCCCACCCCACCTCAAGAGCACAAAAAACCCTCTTGCATTCTCTTCCTTCTCCATCTTTCCACCAAAGGCCAAGGTAACCAAGTGCTGTTGGTGCTGCAAAAGGAGTGTTCCAGCTCCATCCCAACCCAAGGGAGGCTAAACACATCTCCAAAAATCACTTGTAAGAAAAGGTGAGTTTCCTAATGGTGTCATCTTTAATATATATAAATATTAGTTTGATTGAAGCATGCAAGTTTTGCTACTGCTATGGTGTTATACTTTGCACAAAGCATGTTTTTTTCTCTTGTTCCTTGTCTCTCCATGCATTCTATGGGTGGTGGTCTTCCCAAAGCATTGACGGTAAGCTCCAAGTGTGGTTTTGGGGTGAGGAAGAAATGGTTTCTAGTCAACAAAAATGGGTCAAAACTCCATGGTAAGCTGGTGTTTTCTTTTGGGTTTCTTGCAATGGTTCTCTCCATTAAAGAAAGGAACATGTTCCTTCTTGATTTTCATCCAATGTACCCCATATGAACCCCCCTTTCCTTTCCCCCCTTTAGAGTTTTGTTTTGAGTATAGAACCCAAAGTTCAGACCTGGTTGAAGCACACAGTTGAAGCCTGGTAACATTCTTCCATTTACTTTCCCAACATGTGCATCAATGCATGGGTCTTGCCTTCTTTGCATATGGACGAGGGAAAACTCTCATATAATCGCTGTTTCAGCATAGGCTTTATGGTTGGTTCCTAGAGAATGTATGGATGCAAATCTGGTTCATTCATATGCATGCAAGTCTCTGTTTCTTTAAATGTCTTCCCTTACTCATGCCATTGCTATGAGTGCCAAGCATGACTTCGTTCTTTAGTTTGCTGTTTCGAAGCACAAAAGCATGTTCCCTCCTCCACTTAGCTTGCAATTTCTGACATGATTAATATGTTTTCCTTTTTTTTTAACCTACTGTTTGTGGTTAAGAGAAAGCATGTTTACCCTTACCTTGTGATCCTCCATGGGTGCTCGTATGAGCTGCTGCTGGGCACAGCAGCAGCACTACCACCCACTCCATGCCCCCTTTTATTTGCTGTTTTGGTATCTCCAAGTGCACCATGACCCACGTTGAGGTCTGCCCCGCTCGTATGCTCCCTTTTACCCCACAGCCCCCTTTAACCATGACCCAAGTAAGCTGCTGTCCCAGCAGGTTGGAAATTTCAGAATCATCCCCATATTAACCCACAACCATGCTTCATGGTACACTAATGTTCTGTACCTTTCTTTTTATATAAGAATGCATGTTTCTTTGCTTCCGTTATTTGTTGTTTAGGTAACCCAAAGCATGTGTTTCCTTCACCCACCCCCCCCCCCCCCCAACCCCTTGGAAGTAGTACGTACAGGTTGCTATTGGGAACAACAGCAAGCTCTTGAGCCACTGCTGTTCCCAGCAGACTTGAGCTAGCATGCATGCTCCCCCACCCCACTGTCCATTATCTCCAATCCCATACAAGCATGCTGATCTCCTCCAAATGGTTGTTGTCCCAGAAGATTCCCATATGAGTGCATTCTTAAACCAGTCCCCAAAATGCCATGTGTGAGTGTTATTAATCCCCATGTATCCTCCACCCGCTTAGCATGTTTAAATCGGTTCATCTTGGTTGCTTTTTACTGTTATTTGCCATCCCATGGTCTCATGTCTTGGTGTTTATGTTAGAATAGCGAAGTAAAAGTGTGCTTAGGCGCTGGGTTCTCGGCTTGTCATTGATGGATGAGGGTGAAATGCCCAGGTAGGGGTGTTAAGACCCCTACCTTGCTATTGTTGTGCCAATGGAAAGAAAGGGAAGGCAGTAAGCCCCATTGCCTTCCAATGCCAACTTACCCTTGCTGGAAAATCCCCAAAGTAGGTCAAATGGGAGGCCACCCCATGACCTGAACCAATGTGGGCCCTCATAGAGGCCCACATGACTTGTAGAAACCTCCAGGAAGCCCACAAGAGTTACCCCAATCGCAAAGGCCTGAAAGAAGGCAATTTTGAGGTGATCCGGCAACTCAGGCCGGATCACCTAGGGCCCATGTGTATCCGGCCACTAAGGCCGGATACACCCAGAAATGTGTTTTTTTGTATGTTTTGATGTCTTGCCGAATTTTGGAGCGATTTGAACCAAAACCACTGAACCAACAGGGTTTCCGGGTCACCCGGAAACCCAACTTGGGACCTGGACCACCGGTCCAATTTGGTACACTAGCGGGCCTTCCAACGGGGTCCACCAAGCCCAATAAACTTCTTATGCATGCAATTAAGCAACTTAAAGTAATTAACTTAACCAAGTGGGCCAAGCCTAATGTGGCCCACCCCGAACTTGATGTGTGGAATGATATGTTTGAATTTGCATGGTTTGGCCGAGACCTAGGGCTAGGGCCTATCGGGCCCGCCAAAGCCCATTAACCTAACCAAGGAAGGGTGCAAACCCTAAGCCTCAAGGAACTGGGCTTTTTAAGCCCAAATTTGGACTATGGGCCCCAAGCCCAACATCCAACCCACCTGGGTGAATTTAAATAAGATAAATTAAAGACATTTTGGCAACCAACATGGGGGCCCACCCAGGGGCCCGCAAATCAATGCCGGCTCGCTTCTTGCATGGAAATCACTTAAGTATCCAACTTGAACAAACTAAATAAAACCAACACACTTAACCAAAGCCCACAGGGCCTCCTAGGCTTAGACAGAGGCCCACATGGGCACATGGGCTTACCCAAGCCCACCAAGGGCACCATGGGCCTTCCAACGGGGCCCGCTCAATCAGACTCAAATAATTTAAATAAAACCAAGATAAAATCAACTAAAGGGACCCACACCACTCAGGTGGTCCCGCCAAGACTTAACCAAGTTACATACTGGATTAGGAATCGGGTGAGAACCAAATAGGAAGAGCTGACTCAAATCAGGGAACTCACGGGACCCGTCATCTGACGGGGTGGACTGGGGTGTCTACGGACTTCCCCAGACCGCAACCGAGAACCGACTTAGAATCTCAAGCCGCAGACCAAAAGCCCTAAATAGACAAGATCAGGCACCCAGGTGTCTGCCTGCACCCCATCAGGCGATGGCGACTCCAAATTACCCCGTGCCGCGTTTCCCACGCGTGCACAGGCAGGATTTGTAGATCTCCAGTATGTTGGGGGGAGGTAGGTGAGAAACAGTACTTTGGGCCTGAGATTATACAAGACAGCATGGAAAAGATGAAGTTGATTAGACAACGGTTGTTGACTGCACAGAGTCGTCAGAAAAGTTATTCAGATACCCGACGACATGAGCTGAAATTTGAAGTGGGAGACCAAGTGTTCTTGAAGATATCACCTTCCAAAGGTATCTTGAGATTTGGGAAGAAAGGGAAGTTGTCTCCACGCTTTATTGGGCCATTCGAGATTGTGAAGGAGATTAACCCTGTAGCTTATAAACTAGCCTTGCCAGATCATTTGGCAGGAGTCCATGATGTATTTCATATATCCATGTTGCGGCAGTACATAGCGGATGTAACGCCCCGGATCCGTGTTGTTCATTAAAGATATAACACGTCTCACAGAGGGTTAGGTAAGGATCTCAATAACGGTGATCGCTGGATAATCACACACAATTTATATCACATCAGAGTGCACAATTAAAATTCTCATCCAAGCAATCTATAGAATCTTCAAATAACATCAAATGGTTCCAATTTACTACCTTATTACAATTCCCACAAATTTAATTGAACAGAGTTTAAGACTAAATAACCTACTAGTATAAGGATTGTAGTAATAATCCTCCTCCCTATAGGTGTCAGTCGGATCTACCCCAGTAGGCGCCTCACCACGAAGATCTGAAAAACAAAACAACAACGAGGGATGAGATACGAATATCTCAGCGAGTGACACATGCATGCAGAAATAGTTAACACAGTTATAAGACATGCTTCGATAAATAACCAACAATTTAAATAACAGATTTCCGATAACAACACAAAAATGTCAATGTCATGCATATTGTTGCATTGATTAATTTACATGCCAAGTAGACACTCCACACCTCCATGTACACAGTTCCGGCCTACTCAGGGTATCGGACACTCTGAAATGACGGCCTACTCAGGGTATCGTCATCCAATGCCGGCCTACTCCGGGTATCGGCACTGACAACCAGGCCTACTCAGGGTATCTGGCTGCTCTACACTGGTCATGGCAACACACAAGACCATGCAATTACACCAATAAACAAATACCATCACATTACTAAGCTTAACAAGGATCCAAGGGAAGCTGAACCCAAAATCGATAAATAACCAAATAAATTCCGCATTCAGTAAACCCACATTTATTTCAAAACTGTGTATCCCAATAAACTCATCACAAGTGTTCCAACCAGAACAGTAACTCTTCACAAGTGTTCCAACCAGAACAGTAACTCCTCACAAGTCAAAGGTTTCCAACCTCACAACAACATTTCCATGCAATAAAAGTATCTTACTCACACCAAGAAAATAGTCTTTACAATACATTTTAGAACTTGCCAAAAGTAGAACCAGGATTTAATAAATTCCAACCAAGTACAGTGTTTAACCGAAGAGAAACTACAATAGAAACTCCTAGTGTTAGGTACCAAACATCACCTACCAATAGCCCAAAAATTTCCTTGGAAGCTTCTAAGAATTCCCAGAATTTACACTTAATATTCTTATAGTGATTGAATAGGAAATATTGTTTCTAAAGTTCTAAACAAATGATTGGTTAAGTGCTTGAACCTTCAGATCATCAAAACCCAGCTTGGTTTAGCCAAACATGCCCTTTGGCAAAATATCGGACCATGCACTGACCTCCTGCGCTAGGCGCGAGGTCGGCGGATAGGTCGCTGGTCAAATTTGGGGTATGCGCCCACTTAAAGTCGAGTGAGCGCGAAGTGGGCGGATAGTCGACTGAGTTTTCGAGTCTCTGTTATTTCCAGATCTACCACTCTGGCCGAACTTTTTCGGTCTGTAACTACTTCTTCAGTCTCCTAATATCCCCAGAACACATTCAAACTAGTTTTGGAATTAATCTAACACAATTTTTTTATTTATCCTCATCCAGTTCTAAAGAAACAATCCCTCGGACTATCTCCGTCCAGAAAACAAATGAATATCTCATTCCACAAACATATGCATTCAGATTAAAACTACAAATAATATGAAACCCAGGTTTTAAAACAGTGCCACTCACCTTATACGCTTCCAAGTCTTGGCAACAGCAACCCCTCGAAGAGCAATCCCCAACCAACAGTTCGTTCGTCTGGTTGCTATAGTCGCCCAGATGTTCTTTTGAAGGAAAAGACCTTCTGAACTTCTTGATCACAAACACCAACCGGCAGGAACTTCCCCAACTCTTCTCTCCCAAAGAACTTCCCCAACTCTTCTCTCCCAAAGAAACCTAAGAAAATCGCCGCAGCCGCAATCGCCAATCCTCTCAGTACGAGTACACGCGTATTAAGAGCAAAACCCAAAACCTAATTTTCTTAAAGTATATATACCTTCCATAAATAAATTTGCCGCTCGACGAACTTTAAAATCTCTGATCTGGTGTGTGCTTGTCCACCGAAATTCCTACATCCACACACCTTATTAGTTTTATTTATTATTATTATTATAAGTTTTTCCCATAAAATCATGAAAAATTATCGGGGTTTTACAGTGGATCCTAGTCATGTGATAGATCCCGAGCCTTTAGTGATTCGAGAGGATCTGACATATGAGGAGAGACCAGTCCAGATTTTAGACCGTCGGGAGCAGATTCTTCGCACCAAAGTTGTTCCCTTAGTGAAAGTGCTATGGCAGAATCGTACTATGGAAGAATGCACTTGGGAAGGTGAGGAAGAGATGAAGAAGAAGTATCCGGAATTATTCGTTTCTTCTTGAGGTAAATTTCGAGGACGAAATTTTTGTAGGAGGGGAGAATGTAAAACCCCGATTTTTGTTAAGAAAATTTTCATTTAAAATTAATTACGTGTACATATTAACTTAATTAGCTATGGGTATATGTAGGGATTTCGGTGGGCGAGCACACACGGAATCAAGGAATTTCAAAGGTTGTCGAGCGGCAATCTGCATATGGAAGGTATAAATGGTTAAGGGAAATTAGGTTTAGTTTTTGGAATACTCGTATACATTCGTAACCGACGAAGATTGGCGATTGCGGCTACCAACTGGCGATCTAGGTTTTCGTTGGGAAGAGAAGGGAACTGTGAGAGATCCAACTGGATTGTTGTGTTCGTGATCAAGGATTCAGAGGGTTTTTCCTCTTGCGACCAGAGGATCATCTGGGCGGCGTTAGCAAGCACGTGGACGACTGTGGGTGATCGGCCGTGGTTCGAGAAATATTGTTGCTGGGATATAAGCATGCGAGAGGTGACTAGCATTGTTTTAAAACCTGGGTTTTCATATTATTCGTAAGTTAAATCTCGATGCATATGTTTTCTGTTTTCTGGAAGGAGCTATTCATGTGTTTTTTTGGATGAAGATAGTCCGAGGGTTGTTTATTTAGAACTGGATGATGATAAATAAAAATTGTGTTAGAATAATTCCAAAACTAGTTTGAATGTGTTCTGGAGATATTAGGAGACTAAAGAAAATCGTTACAGACCGAAAAAGTTCGGCCAGAGTTGTAGATCTAGAAATAACAGAGAGTCGAAAAACACAGTTACTATCCGCCCACTTGGCGCTGACTGGCGCCGACTTCGGGTAGTAGGCGCAAGGTCAAATTTTACTTACCGCCGAGCTTGCGCCTAGTTCGCGCTCAGTTCGCCCGAACTTAAACTCGATACGCGCATCTCACACGAACCTCACGCTCACTTCGCGCCTAGCTCGCGCTCACTCAACTTTAAGTAGGCGCATACTCGAAT
The DNA here is from genome assembly GCA_947561395.2 of Buxus sempervirens. Taxonomy (NCBI): domain Eukaryota; kingdom Viridiplantae; phylum Streptophyta; class Magnoliopsida; order Buxales; family Buxaceae; genus Buxus; species Buxus sempervirens. The sequence goes on from OX387183.1 coordinate 12,889,721, forward strand.
TTTAACAAGCGACCGATCCGCCGACCTCGCGCCTAATGCAGGAGGTCAGCGCATGGTCCAATATCTTGCCTAAGAGCAATTTTGACTAAACCAAGTTGGGTTTTGATGATTTGAGAGTTCAAGCACTTAACAAATCACTTGTTTAGGACTTTGGAATCAATATTACCTATTCAATTACTATGAGAAAATTTAGTGGAAATTCTGGAAATTCTTACAAGCTTCCAAGGCAAATTTTAGGCTATTTGTAGGTGATGTATTGGGTACTTAACACTAGGAGTTCCTATTTTAGTTTTTCTCTTTGTTTTAAACACTGTACTTGGTTGAGAATTTATTAAATCCTGGTTTTACTTATTGGCAAATTCTGAATGTATTGTAAAGATTTTCTTGGTGTGAGTAACTGAGTTTTATTTCCGATGGGCATGTGCTATGAATTTGGAAAAACTACTGAAAGTACTTGAGGTACCGTTCTGGTCCAGAGGGACATGTGGTGGCATGTATTGTTTTATTTTGATGCCGGAATTGAGATTATACGATGATTTACTATTTTGGTTTAGCTTGTCCTGGATCCATGCTTAAGCTTAGTAATGTAATGTTATTGTTGGTTGTTGAAATTGCATGGCCTTATGTGTTGCCACGACCAGTGTAGAGCAGCCAGAAACCCTGAGTAGGCCTGGTTGTCAATGCCGAAACCTGGGGAGTAGGCCGGCATTGGATGACGAAACCCTAAGTAGGCCGTCATTTCAGAGTTTCCGAAACCCAGAGTAAGCCGGAACTATGTACATGAAGGTGTGGAGTGTCTACTTGGCATGTTTAATTTATCAACTTAACAATATTCATGACATTGACCAATCGATGTGTTGCCGTGTTGAATTGAAATGTGATTAGAAATGATTAATTGGTTTTGGCTTTAAAACTTGGAAATTGTATTAATTGCTTAATCGTACAGGATGTTAATCGATGCATAATTTGAACTGTGGTTAACTATTTCTGCATGCATATGCTACTCGCTGAGATATTCGTATCTCACTCTGTTGTTTTGTTTTGTTTTGTTTTTCAGATACTTGAGGTGAGGCGACTATTGGGGTAGATCCGACTAAGACTTATAGGGAGGAAGACTACTATTACCTTCCTTAGACTTGTAGGTTATTTTGATTTGAACTTTGAATAAATTGAATGATTGAGGTGTAATAAAGTCTATTGAGGTTGTACCATTTGAATCCTAGTTAAGTTTTAAATATTAAATTCTTAGACAACATATGTTTGTGCACTCTGATATGTTTAAGTTAGATGATTATCCAGCGATCATAAATGATTAAAGATCCTTACCTAACACTCCGTGAGACGTGTTATATCTGATATGTTTCACCTTGTTGCTGTTGTTTTGATTCTTATTCTGACTCTCTTCTTCCCATCAACCCCTATTCTTCACCAATTTCATTTGAAAAACTCCTCTTTTTTTATCATAGCTTTCAAATTCATCAACACCTCACCTCTTATTCTGACCTCCTCAACAGAAAAACAGCTTGTTTTCTCCGATGGATCAGAACCGAGAAAGAGAAGCTGAGAAACAGAGTTCCTGCCCATTTGATTTTAACGGCAAAGGTGTCAACGGAGAGGTTAACACCATTCAGATCACGTGATCGTATGCTCTGCAGATTCTGGCAAGGGAGAATGGAGTTAATGCCACTTCAAACTTCAAAGGAGAGAGTTGACGCAGATTTCTGCAAGAGAAATGACCTGAGAGAGAGAGAGAGAGAGAGAGAGAGAGAGAGAGAGAGAGAGAGAGAGAGAGAGAGAGAGAGAGAGAGAGAGAGAGAGAGAGAGAGAGAGAGAGAGAGAGAGAGAGAGAGAGAGAGAGAGAAATTTCTGAAAAGACTCGCCACTTGACATATTGGAAACACAAATGTGAAGCCATGAAAAGATTTGAAGCATTCTGTGGAGCACATAAATTACGAACCCTCCTTTCCCTTGAAAACGCTGAGTGTAAGTACTTGCCCTTTCAAGTTGCACATGATTTGCTATCAAGACTAGCATGCTTACGAGTACTAAGTTTCCAGAATCATATTAGCATCGTTGAGTTGCCAGAATTGATCTGTAGTTTGGTACACCTGCGGTACTTAGACCTTACTTGTACCTCAATTGAAAGATTACCGGAATCGATAAATGCTCTTTTCAATTTACAGACATTGCTTTTATGGAGTTGTCGGTATCTAAAGGAGTTGCCATCCAACATGGGAAGCCTAATCAATCTTTGGTATCTTGACATCGATAATTGTAACAGATTACAAAAAATGTCAAGAGGAATTCGTAGGTTGAAGGAGCTACAAATGTTGCCACGTTTCATTATGGATGGAACTAATGGAGCTGGAATAGAGGAATTAACAGACCTGGAGCATCTCCGAGGGACACTTAGAATTCAGGGTTGCAGAATATCAAAGATCCCACTCACAAGAAGATTAACTTGAGAAATAAACGACACCTAAAGAAGCTCATACTCATGTGGGATCCCACTCACAAGAAGATTAACTTGAGATATAAAGGACACCTTCAGAGGCTCATAAACAATGACGTAGAAGACAATGATGCATATCAAAATTGATGCAGAGCTTGTAATGGACAGACTACAACCTCAGGCCAATCTAAAATGGCTCATTGTTAATGGTTATTATGGCACAAGTTTCCCAAGTTGGTTAAAGGATCCTTCATGTTGCTCGAATTTGGTGCACCTATATCTCCGCAACTGTAAAAGCTGCAAGTCCCTCCCTCGCCTTGGGCAGTTACCCTCCCTCAAAGAACTTTATATATTTCGAATGCTGGAATGGGAGGAATGAACCGGAGATGTACGAGAAGGTGAATTGGAATTCCCTGGCCTTCAATATCTCTCAATACACAGCTGTCCTAAGCTTCAAAATGTCTCCCATTGCTTCCCTGCAGTTGAAACATTAGACATCAGTGAGTGTCATGCCTTGACCTCCTTATGGATCAACAACAAGGCCATAGAGGGAGGATTACAACACCAATTCTCTTGTACTCAAGTATTTCCCATGGTCAAACGAATTTCAGTCACACAATGTGGGAATCTAAAGTCTTTACCCAAGGAGTTATTTTTGCTCCCATCTCTTGAGCAATTGGAGATAGAGGCATGTTCTGCCTTGAATTCATTTTCAAGAAGCAATGCAGGGTGTTCAAGTTCGACCAACACCATCAACATTTCCAAGCTTACAAGGATTGCCATAGGTGGTTGCTTCAATCTGGAGTCTTTACCTGAGAGCCTACACAAACTCACCTCTTTGGAATCATTGGAGATCTATGGATGCTATAGTCTTAGGTCCTTGCCTGATCACATGCATCGCCTCTGTTGCCTTCAAACATTGGAAATCATCAAGTGCCCACGTCTCTTGTCCTTTCCAAAAGGGGGTTTGCCCTCCACCAAGCTCAGATGCCTTGAAATCAAGGGTTGCGAGGATCTCAAGTCCCTATCTAATCAGATGATCTTCCTCACATCTCTTGAAGAATTAATAATTCATGATTGTCCAAATCTCTCGTCCATTCCTGAAGGAGATTTGCTCTCTATCAACCTCAAAAATCTTCAATTCAAGAAATGCAAGGGTTTTGAGTCCCTAGCAAATCAGCCGCATAGCCTCACATCTCTCCGCAAATTACGCGTCACAAATTGCCTTGCTCTCATCTCCTTTCCAGAAGGCATTTTTCCGTCTAACCTAGAATCACTCATTGTCTCCATTGATTGCAACACTTCTTCACCTTCGCTGACATGGAAATCTCATTTTCACATATTCACTTCTCTTAGAGAGCTTGAAATTTATGGATATGAGGGTATAGAATCCCTTCCTGAATGGTTGCTCCCCAACACTCTTACCTCTCTTAAAATTAGGGAATTTCCCAATCTTAAAACTCTACCCAACGGGCTGCAACACCTCACCTCCCTTGAATGCTTAAGCATCAAAGGATGTCCTCTGCTGCCACAATGGAACAAAAAGAGAAAAAGAGAAGACTAGCCCCTTTTTTGCCGAGATTCCTTCTTTGTGGATTGATTAGACGGTGCCAAAATTTATAATATTTATTAAATAACCTATGCACTTTCATATGTTTATTTGTTATGCAAAATTCATTATTACCATTATCTATCTCACTTGTTAATGAATTCTTGGCAGCCTCTCTGTTTCAGTTGCACTGTAACCTCCTCTCTCCATGCAGCTCAAGCTTGCTCAATCAGGTCTCTTTTTTTCAGTTTTTGTTTTTCTGTTTCTGTTGACCTCTGCCTTCTAAATCTTTTAATTGGTGAATTTTACGATTTGAAGCAGACTATATTTATTTGAATGCATATTTAATTGTACTCTAGCTAGCATCTCTTTCAAAAATATCACATATATCTTTATTTTCAAATATTCATGGCATGCGTTTTTGGTATCCTTGTTAGATGAAACACTCAAGATTGCACTTGGCTTTAAATATGGGATTTTACTATGGTCCTGTTTTGCTCCTCTTAGTTCTTTCACATACACCAAGACACTTGCATACATGCAAATACAACATAAAGAAGGAAATAATTTTGATTTCTAAAGTTAGGACTTTTCAGTTTCTTTTACTCTGCTGATTGGCCTACCTCTACATATTTGCAATAGCTTAAGATCATCCAGAATATTAATGACACTCTGTTGAATGATGTATTACAGGTGCTAAGTCCAATGCAATTATACGAAATGCATCTTGCAGGTTCTAAGCTCAAATCACCGGTCCAATGATGGCTATAGTGGATTCTTCTTGCATTTTTTAGGACCAGTGTTTGCTTCAAGCTCCTACAACTTGTGGAAACCCTTAACTTTATTTGGTTTGAAGTTTGATTATACTCTGCCGTAGCAGAGACATCAAAAGTACTACCTAATATAGTATTTAAAGGTTAGATATCTTTGAAGTCTAATGCTTTCAGTTTGATTCAGGGTTTGGACTATAATTGATGCTTGCTTATGAAATGATTCTAGTTCATAACATATTTAGTTAGTAACTGAATGTTTATATCATGGCTATACCTATTTATCTCTTGTTGGATTTTACTCAAAGCATGGCCACTTTCTGAAGGACCTAATTTCTAGAAGTGAATATCAATATATACATCATTGTAGAAGGATCTAAGCAATGCTTATGTGTGAAATTCTAATGGTTTTTTGTTTTGTCCTTTTTTGTTTTTTTGGTTGTATAGAAAGCCATTCATGAGCATACTGTTTTTTGGTTGCAGCCAAGTAAATGCGTAGGCAAGTCACAATGCAGATGGCTGTTTACCAGATATATATATTTATTTGAAATAACTGTAAATCCATAAACATGGAAAACCTAAGTTTTTATGGTTTGCAAGTGCCTAAGACCTTCAGTTAGAATTTTACATGAATCTTGTGTTAACGAAAACAAAGGTGCTGTAACATAAACCATGCTTCATAAATTAAATGAACTCATATTTCCATGTCTACTTTTTAGCCTTGTGCAACAAATTTGGAACCTATATTTGCGAAACTAAAACCAACGCTTTACCATTTTAGATATTTATTATTATACCTTTTTATGTGAACTGTTACATGAATAGATCATTACAAAATATGGCTGATTTCAAACCCATTCTTTAATTTTCTTTTATCCTCTTAATGGGTTTCAAGTAATCTCAATTAAGGGTTGCAGAATTTGCATACTGAAGCTTTACTAGTACATCCAGTGCACAAATAAAAGCATACTTTAGATGCCCATCATTTGCACGTTTGAGGCCCTAATTATTTGTTTCATGATTTGTACGAGACAAAAGTGATGTCAATCATGTACAACTTTTGGGATGCTTCTAAAAATCTAAAAAAGTCGTATCCAAGCTACATGCCTATAGGTTCAAATCCATTCCTTCTCATATCCTCACATATTTGCCACAAATTCACATCACTGCATCAACTCTATGTACTATAGACCACGGCTTTGGATGAGAGTATGGCTCCTAATTTTTCTCTGAGTAGAATTTCATTGACAACAATACAGCCAAAAGACGTCCCCAGTCCATTGGTCTATGATGCAAAATTTCTCTGCACCAGCCAATGGCACTGTGATTACCGCTTGAAGTATCCCAGCCCAAAAGAAATACAAAATTGGCAACATTGTCTGCCAATCCAACAGCCCCTCTGTTGGAAGAGGATTCTTATTAAAAGACAATGAAAAGTATGAGGAAGACAAAAAAACTTTTGGCAAACCTCAAAGAGAAGTGTACGTCCACTTCTACTCTTCAATTCTTTTTGTTTCTTACTTCATATAATACCACAATGACACATGCTACATAAAGACAAAGTAATTGAACAGTCAACATGACTCCTTTTCAAAACAAACGAACTCTACTTTCCAATACAACTAACTTTGGGTTCCAATACACAAATAAACTCTAATGCATATTCAAAATATAATAACATTTCCAATGCTAGATAATTTACAACACACAATAAATTAAGCTCACATTTTCAACATCCTCCTTTAAATTTAACTTCTTCCTACTCTAAGTGAAGTCCTTAGTGTAGACACCTGATTTTTGCACCCCTAAAAAGAAGAAAATAAAAACTCAAACTAAAAAAGTCAAACACTGAGGAGGTCAAAATTTGACTTTTTTTATCCAAGTAGATTTGGTCATCAAACTTCATCTCATTGAAAAGAGCACTTCGACACGATTCTAACCCAATTGAGTTTGCTGGAATCGGAGTCCGGATGAGGAAGTTATGAGTCGGTCAAACTTTTGGGGAGCGAAAAGTTGACTTATTGCTCGACCCCAATCCAGCTGCCTAATTTGATCCTAGTGAAAAGGTGGTTCCGAGCTGATTCCAACGACATTAAGTTTACTGAAACCGGACATCGGACAAAAAAGTTATGGGCAGTTGAAGTTTTAAGAAAACCGCCCGTTTAGCAAAATAGCAGCAAAAAAGCAGAATAAATCAATAAAATAAATAAAATAATCATTTAATAAAAAATATCTTAATATTTTAATAATATTTTCATAAAAAAATCTAAGATTTTTATAATATAATAATAATAATAAAATCGGATAAGAATCTTTGATTAAATCAAATTTAATAAAAAATTTCAAATCCGACATTTAAAAAACGTACCTAACCACATTTTAAGTGCGGTCAAGACATGACCACACTTAAAATGCGGTCAAACCTTCTAGAAACGGGACACGCATCCCGTACGGATGATACCTGGCAAATTCAACGCGATTTCGCACACATGGGCGACCGGCCACATTTCAAATGTGGTCACGGAAAAAAGGCCTATAAATAGGCCTCCACCCCCCATTCTTTGCAAGGCTGGTCCTCCCATCCCTTTCTTTGGTCCCCCCTCTCCTTCTTGGCTCCCTCCACGTCCCCACTCTGCCGGAATCCCACTAGCCTAGAAAAAATACCAAAACTACCCCTAGACTCTACCTTTCCTTACCTTCATCCCTTCCAACCCAAAAGAAAGGAGACCCCTTTTCAAGCCCATTTTTGGAAATCAACGGGAGTATGGAAGCACTGCCAAAATTTCTCGGAGAACTACAACATACCAAAACAAGAAGGTAGTGGTACAATAAGCATTCCTACAACTTTGTATTCAACATAAGTAGAAATCAATTGTTTTCGATATCTTTTCAAGTTTCTTTTCTTTACTTTGTTCTTATTATCTCATTTCTAACCACATTTGTTTTTCTTTTGCACGTTACGAGAGAGACCTCACGAAAATGAGGATCTCCATACAAAAGGGGAGAAGAGTAACTTTTAGAAGTCAAAGAGTTTAAGTTAACACCGTTCCCTTTTATAAGTTTACTTTGATTGGTGATTAAGGAGGGGTTTTTGTCCTCCTAAAACATCTATTGTACCCTGTAACTCCCCCTATTTCCCTTCCTAAATTCCTATGCATGCAGATTTTCAAGTGACGAAACATCAAGGATGAAAAATGGAGATTTGAAGACAAATGAAGACGTTTGCACAACCGAAAATGTGCTAGAGCCCTCAACAGAAGCTACCGAGCACCTCAAGAAGACAACCAGACTAATCCTGACCGAAATTGGCGCAAAACTGTAAAATTGGACGAAAAACCGCACTTCCAATGCGGTTCATGCAAAACCGCACTTAATATGCGGTCTGGCCTGAACCGTATTCCATCTACGATTTAGACCAAACCGCATGGTAAATGCGGTCAATTCATTAAAAAACTTAAAAATTAACTTTTTGGACCCGGCTGGACCCAAATCTAACCCAAACCAGTGTGACCCGACCTAGTGAAGCTATTTGGGCTGTTCCAAGTCCATTAGTAGACCGTGGGCCTAAATGGGCCCACAAAGACCTCCTGGGCCCACCTATGGGGCCCACATTTTGACTGGCCCAAACCAAGCCCGTTTTCAACAAACGGGCCCAAGGCCATTTGCTTAAGTGCTATTAGGTCATACCCAAGCTCATTAAGCATTTAAAAGATTTAATTGATTCAATAAACAAACCAAACCAGGAAAGGTTACCTACTAGGCCCCTAGCCAGCCAAGCCCAATCTTGGCACCCTATAGGCCTTCCAACGGGGCCCATATCCGACCCACACAACCAAAATAAAAAAAAAAGATAAAAAATGGAATAAAAAAGGCCCACATCTCCGGAGGACCCCACCAGACCAAAAGATGCATGCTGGTCTAGGAAAAGGGTGAAACTTGACTCAAAAATCAAGGAGGCCCGAGGGACCCGTTAGACCGACGGGGCGGGATAGAGTCTCTTCGGACTTCCCCGGACGTAACCGAGGACATAGCTAGATCTCTAATAAGCCGCAGACTAGACTTAAACCCGGATAGGCAACCCCTGTGTCTGCCTGCACCACTCAGGGAGTGGCGACTCCGAAAGTCCCAAGGCACGCACGATCCCATATGCGCCTCGTTTGAGATCTAGATTTAGGTGCGCACACTTAGCTTGGTAAAAGTGTCATACTTGAGGGGCTTTGTGAAAATGTCTGTAACTTGGTCATGTGTCTTCACATACTTCACTTGCACTTCATCCTTTGCAATTCATTCTCTAAGAAAATGATACCTTGTATCTATGTGCTTGCTTCTGTTATGAAAGACTGGATTTTTAGCCAATGCAAGAGTAGACTTGTTATCAACAAAAATCTCTGTAGCTTCCTTTTGTGGCATATATATCTCTTTCAACAACTTCCTTAACCAAATAGCATGGCAAACACAAGAAGTAGCTGCAACATACTCTATTTTACATGTGGAGAGTGTAACAATTGGTTGCTTTTTTGAACTCCATGTAAAAGCCGTATTCCCCAAGTAGAAAACAAAGCCACTATTACTCTTCCATTCATCCAAATCTCCAGGCCAATTACTATAACTGTATCCTACAAGCTTAAATTCAGTAGAAAATGAATAAAGCAAACCAAAATTGGTTGTACCTTTGATCTAATGAAGAATTTTTTTTGCCGCCTTGAAATATGTTATGGTTGGTGCCTCCATATATCTACTAACAAACCCTACTCCATATAATATATTTGGCCGTGTGTAGATTAAGTACCTTAAGCTTCCAACAAGACTCTTGAACGTCATAGAGTCCACCTTCTCTGATCCTCATTCATTGACAACTTCACTCCACATTCTACTGGAGTATTCACTACTTGAAAATCTTCCATGTTGAACTTTGTAAGGATCTCTTTTGCAAAAACTTCTTGAGAAACAAAAATCCCTTCCTCGGTTTGTTTGGTCTCAATGCCAAGATAATAAGACATGAGACCAATATCGGTCATTTCATTCTCCTACGCCATTGCTTGCTGGAACTCTCCAAACATACCTAGGTCATTACCCGTAAAGATCAAATCATCAACATAAATGCATACAATCAAAGTTCTTTCATTACGCACCTTAGCATAGAGAGCATGCTCATGTGGACACTTTGTAAACCCATTCTCTTGGAAATAGTTGTCAATTCTACTATTCCATGCTCTTGGTGCTTGCTTCAAACCATACAAGGCTTTCTTTAACCTTAACACCTTGTCTTCATGGCCTTTCATCACATAACCCAAAAGGTTGCTCCACATAGACTTCTTTTTCAAGTACTCCATTCAAAAAGGCCGATTTGAAGTCCTTCTGAAATATCTTCCACTTGTTTTGAGCCACAAGTGAGATGATCATACTAATGGTTTCTATCGTGCACCACGTACAAAGACTCCATTATAGTCAATGATAGGATGTTGACTATATCCCTTGGCTACCAACCTTGCTTTATTTTTTTCAACTTCACTGTCAGCACCCCATTTTTGCACTATAAAATTACCCAAAAAGCATATCTTAAACCGGCATATATGTGGGCACGTAAATCGAGGTTTTTATAGTGGGCCCGTCTTTTTGAAATAACAAGCCCATAATAAAGAGAATTCTGAGCCGATTCCGATGCACCAAACCATGCTCAAATCGGATGTCAAACGGCTAAGTTATGAATAAAATAAATAAAGGGTAGTTTGGGGATTTTTACAAAACCGAAATTGGATGCCACATGGCAGCCACGTGTACACCATGGTGGCTGCCATGTAACCAATGGCAAATTAAAATTTTGTGGGGTGGTTTTAGTAAATAAGTAAGTTTCCTAATGAGGTTTCTTATGCAAATAAATAACAAAGTTAATAAAAGTTTTAAGATTAAAAAAAATAATAATAATAAAAATAAACAAAGAGAAATGAGTTGGACGAATTGGTCCAACTCATATTCTCTTGAGATATTGAAACAAAGCTTAAAAAATACATAAGCCTAATAAAAATGTGGGACAAAATGGACTTTGACCAAACCTAATTGAATGAGGGTGTTTAAGAGAGGAAGAGGAAGGGTTAGTTGTTTAAGAGAGGAAGAAGAAGGGTTAGTTGTTTAAGAGAGGAAGAGGAAGAGTTAAGGGTTTAAGAGAGGAAGAGGAAAGGTTTGGGGTTAATAATTTGAAGGGGTGGGAATCCTCTATAAAAGGGCTTGAAGTTGATAGCAAAAGGGTGGAAAAAAAAGGAGAGTTTTTTAAAGCAAAGAAGGAAGAGAAAAAAAAGGTGGAAGAAGTTTGTGCAAGAAAAAGGGGGGAAACATCCGAAGTTGTGCTCACCAGTTTCCAGGAAATCGACTCCATACCAGGTAGTGGCGACTCCATAAAACATGAAACCCGCTTTTTCAGCGCGCCCGAGGTGCACACAGCTTGGCGACTCTGCTGGGGACCGACCTCATCCGGTTTGATTAGTTGGATTATAATGGATTTATTCTTTGCACATGTGCACACACTTGCACATGCACGCACACTCTTTTTGTGCATATGCACACACTTGCACAAATGGGTCAAGGAAGATTTGCCGCCTTATTTAGTAAGTATTGAATATACACAAGAACATATTCTGGGGAGTTCTGTCATAAAGGACGAGATAATTGCCTAAGGAAATTGGTTTTTAAGTGGGACCACTGTGACCCCTCCAATTACCTGGGAACTCTCCCGGAACATTGTTTTTTGTACCAATTCATCACTTTACTATATGAGATAGTGAAAATTCCTTCCCATGCACACATGAGCACTCACGCACACTGTGGTTTCTTTACATGCTTTGATATAAATTGTGTGGGGTGACACGCGCGAGGGAGCCCGCGTGGGTGATCCGATTGAATGATTACCAAAACCTAGATCTCTCTAGCAGCCACCCTTCTTTATCGTATAAACAAAATTTGGGATGGTATTAGCCTCACGCGCCCTTGGCTTGCCAGGGAAAGCGAGGTAAAACATCCCCCCAGGTATCTGGATTCCTATAGCGCCACTGGTTTCTTGCCGTGGTATGCGAGGGTCTAGTACTTGGCTCAGACACTGGTTTCTTTTCCCACCTCATGTTCTGATAAACCCTACTATGTGAAAGTGAATATGAATGATGAATGAAGTCTAAAACCCAAGAGTCCATCAGGGGTAACAACCCTTGCCTTCTTTTGTATCAAATTGAGTAGACCCTAGATTCTGGGCTACCTCAGCCCTAAATTAGGGAGCTTACCTAAACTTTGATCAGGGGAACCACCCCAAATCCATGCATTGAGTCCTGAGAGCCGTGAGCCTCGACCCATTGAGTCTGTAGGAAGTATCTTGAGTCCGGATCAATCTTTAAGCAAATGAAAGCAGGCCAGATCAGAATAGAGAAATTTGAACCTTAGATTTAGGCCTTTTTAACCTACCCTTTTTGAATCAAATGTATCCTTTCTTAGAGTTCTCAAAAACCCTAAGACTGCATTCTCTTTCAGTTTTTTGAAAATCATGTAATTTTCGCCCTAGCTGGCAAGTTGTAAGTTTTACATCAACAGATGAAAGAGCAGATAAAAGAATAAGGCTGGTCAGGACTTGGGTGTGCTTCCTTACACAAGTATGTCTAGAAGTCGTGCCTTGAGAGGCACCAACCCTTAGGATCACACACTTTTTATTTCAGTTTAATGCTTTAATTCTAATTTTGAATGGACAGAACAAAAGCATAAAAAAAAGAACAGTAAATCAATTTGCAGATGCTTGTTGGAAAAACCCCAATTTTCGGTTATGCAAAACCGCGATATCTGGTCACATTAGACCTCTTCCTTCTAATCCTACTCTTTAATTATTCTAATATTAATACCTATAGGCGTTTCTTAAAGCGCTCATGGATTGAACTCAGATCACACCCGAATGCATCTTATTCACAAGATCACTCGGTTTTTGCCCTGGATCCAATGATCCAAATTGGTGGCGTTTGAAGATGGCCCCGTCAAGACCAACCCTTCAGATGAGCCCGGAGGCGGCTATTTTTAGCCCTTCCCCTGCGGAGACATAAGTCCATAAATTGTGGTGCTTGGTGACCGATTCTTAAATCGGAGACCAACTGGGTGAACCCGGGTATTTGCTTTTTAGCTTACCCCTTGCGGAGACATAAGTCCAAAAATTGTGGTGCCTGGTGACCGATTCTTAAATCAGAGACCCACTGGATGAACCCGGAGGTGGCTATTTTTAGCCCTTCCCCTACGGAGACTCGACTTGAGTCCAAAAATTGTGGCACCTAGCGACCGATTCTTAAATCGGAGACCAGCTAGGTGAGCCCGGGTATTGTTTTTTAGCTCACCCCCTACGAAGACATAAGTCCAATCCCGTGATATTAAGTTCAATTCATTATAAACAAGCTCCGGTTCATTAGGGCATGAACCAAGAGGTTCTCTTTCCTTGTCACAAGCGACTAAAATAGATCAAATTCTGTAGGTTCTCTTTCCTTGCTGACTTGACGCGGCTAAAACAAATCAATCCCTTGGGTTCTCTTTCCTAGTCGTTCACAAAATGACTAAAATAGACCTCTAGACTTTGGGTTCTCTCTCCCAGTTGCCTTTATGTAACTAAAATAGATCACTACCTTGGGTTCTCTCTCCCAGTTGTCCATAGACGACTAAAATAGACCAATAGACATAGGGTTCTCTCTCCCAGTTGTCTTTGTACACCTAAAACAGATCATTCCTTCAAGTTTTCTCTCCCAATTGCCATTGTGTAACTAAAAAGATACATTTTCAAAGATTCCCCCTAAGTTGCTTCCACAAAGCTAAATCAAATCACAAATTTGATCTAGATTGAACATGGCAAAGAAAAAAATTAAGAATATGCAAATAGATTCCAAAAGCAAAAAAAAAAAAAAACAAACATAAAAAATGTAAAAATGATTAATTGCCAAATAAATGCACTAACTTTTGTAAAATGATCAACAGGTATCCAAAATTGCTCCCAAAAGCCCATACAATCTTCGATCTCGCAAAAGATTGGATATGGATCACAAGGAAATCAGACTCCGCCAGCTCAGTACCAAGCGGAATCTAGTGAAACCCATGTGGTTAATGACCTAACCCAAAAGGTCGAAAACATGACTATGGTTATTCAGTCCCTCATGGCAGAGATCAGGGATCTGAAACAAGTTCAACCAATAGTTCCAATCACTCAACAGCACCAACCACCACTCCCACCACGGGCAGAAGTGCCAGCAGTACCGCTTCCGCCACAACCAGCACAACCTCTACCTATGGCACCGCCACATCTGCCACCGCAAGCTGTTCCATTCCCACCTCCTGTGGTAGATCTTGTCCACCTGATACAGCAGCAAGAACAATTTGCGCCTGTCCAACTAGGGCAGGATGAAGAAGATTGGTATAGAACGCAAGAAGCTCAATTCGAGGCCCGTCTGGCAGCCATGAAGGAAGATCTTTTAAAGCAGCTACAACCAAACACTGTTTACAGTGAGGCTACTCTGGAAAACCTCTATTTTTTCTCGGACATACAACTCCCTGCCAAGTTCAAATGTCCTGAGTTGTACCAGTTTAATGGCACTGGTTGTCCACTAAACCACTTAAGGTCGTATTCTGGCGACATGTGCCAATACGCAAAAAATGAGAAAATCATGGTACAGTTCTTTCAGCGGTTTTTAACTGGGGCTGCTTATTCTTGGTTTTTGAGCTTAGACAAAGCCAAGATAAAGACTTGGAATGATCTCGCTGCGGTGTTCATTCAGCAATATCGTTTGAATAGCCAGATGGTTCAAACAAGGGCAGAGCTGCAAAGGTTAGCAAAGAAGAGTCATGAATCAGTTCGAGACTATGCTAAGAGATGGAAAGAGTTGGCCACACTGGTCCAACCACCACTGCTAGAACAAGAGATGGCATCTTTGTTTATAGCATCACTTGGTCAACCTTTCTTCACTCTATTACTGGGGCAAAGTTCTGCAAGTTTCAATGACTTGATTCTAACAGCTGACAGAATTGAAGATGCAGTAAGGTCAGGAAAGATAGATAGCAGTGGGCAGAATGCCACTCAGAGGAGGCCAATGACGAATTAGGGCAATAGAAGCCAGGGACGAGCAACCATGGAGAACTGAAGGGCAGGCAGTGAACTATGTTCAACCTACTCAACCTTATCACATCTCCCAGAGGTCCTTGACAACAGCTCCACAGGATCAGGGACAAATGGCCGTACCATATCAGGGTCCCCCAAGAAGGACAAGAGCAGAAATGGAGGCAAGGCTGAGAAGAGTATTCACTCCACTTCCCTACACACCAGCTGAGTTACTACCCACATTATTGAAAGGAGGGTATTTGCAAATCAAGCCGCCAAATCCTAGAACATTCATCGGCAAGAATTACAATCCTAATGAGAGATGTGGGTACCACTCAGGGGCACCGGGACATGACACCAACAGATGTTGGGATCTGAGGCATGATATCCAAGACTTGATTGATCAGAAACGCCTCACCGTGGACCCTCCTACTCCAACCAACACACCAGCCACTGCTATGACTCAAAACCCTCTTCCAGATCACAAGGGGGCATCTTCAAGAGGGACAAGTTGAAGAAATCAAGCAAGGTTGCAATGCGCAACCAACTCTCGGACATTGTTCTCCTCCAAGTCCACCATTTCGAGGCTAAGTTAAATTTTTTTTTTTTTTTTGCACCGACTATCCCGAGCAGGATCAATCATTTTGTAAGTGTTTTTGCATACCTTTACTTTCATGCAAACTTTAAAAACTTTTGAAAAAATAAATAAATAAATAAGAAAAAAAAATAAAAATTGGCAAGTGCTTGGTCGATGATGACATCGCTCTGAGACCACCACCCTTTTGGCATGACCATGATTATGAAAAGATGTCAAGTTGCTCAAAGGTGTCTTCAGCTGGGTGCAAGATATTGCTCCCATGAGAACCTTTACTGAGCCAGTGGCCATCCTTTCCTGATCCAAACCCTGATTTTCCTTCCACACCTATCTTTACATTGGGCTAGAGCGATCCCTGAGAGCAAAGAGAGGAAAATAAAAGGAAAGAAAAAGTGCCTAAACCAGCTAAGGGTCAAGGCTGACTTTTGCAGCATGTCTTTGAGAAAGGATGAGAGGCCATCCTTCTGCATCCTGAATCAATAATCGCTAGTCAAACACTTTGGGCTTGTTCGTGTTATTCAAATACCCCGTATTGTGTCTAGCCACCCCACACTGGGGCAAAGCCAAAAAGAATAAGAACAAAAGGAAGCAAACTATTCCTAAACTAAATTTGTATCGAATACCTAAACCAAGTTGTCACAACTTCCGCAAAAAGATGAAAGGCCATCCTTGCTTTAATCTATCAAGTCTTCAAAACAAAATCCCTAGTCAAATCAGTTGAGCCTAATTTTTTTTTTTTTTTTTTTTTGCTAACCCATTGAGTCATGAGCCCTAAATATAGTGCTTGGTATGAAAGAAGAAAAAGAAAAAAAAACATGGATGTGCAAAAATGAAGCAAAAAGAAAACAGAAAGCACACTAGGGCATACGAATCAAGGCGGACACCCAAAGCAAATGAAAGAAAAGGGCAAGGAAAAGGTGAAGGTCGCAAAAGACCCAAAAAGAAAATGAAAGAAAATGAAAAGGCATTGACAAGGCCCAAGCAGTCAAGAAAAGGTTCAAAACATGACTCAACCCATTTGTGAAACTTTGAGCCATCTTCCCTTTCTTTCAAAAACCAAGACCTCAGACTTCATTTCATCCTATGAGAAAGTCCTTTTTGATTGCAGAAAATGTGACATTTGGATCTATGTAGATCAGTGATGAAGGAATTCAAAAGAAGAATCAGCTTTAGCAAGACACAAACCATTAACCTAAGAAACACAAGAACTTGAGATTTATATCCCATCATTTCTTAGACTTAAGACTCGGCCAATGTTTCGTCCTATTTTAAAGACCTCTTAGATCTAAAGGGCATGATGCATGAAAGTTAGTTTAAACCCTTAAACTGGGGCATGCACTAACCTCGGGGAGAAAAAGAAAGGGAAAGCCTTCAATTGCAAAATCTTGAAACCACTTACGACTGGATCAAAGTGAGAAAAATCAGAACTGGGGCTAGGAAAGCATTCCTTGAGATGATCCTCATTTTAAGCCTTTGTATAACCTCCGAGAGTCAATGACGGCACAAGTCAAGAAATTCATGAGAAAGCGTGTCAGGCACACTGTCTCAAAACACCTCAAGCTAATAAGGCAATTTACCATGGTCATTGGTCTTGCCTTTCCCTTTTAAGCACTTGCACAAAGTTTCTAAGAAAAAGTTTTTTTTTTGAAAAAAAAGAAAAGAAAAATTGTTTTCATTTCATTCCTATGCATTCACACACAAAAATAACCAAGTAAGCCACAAGTGCTTACATTTTGAATTTCAGATTCCTCACTATTATCTTGAGAAATTTGCAGGCCCATGCAAGGCGGAAATCAAATGGTTTTGATACTGGAGCTAAAAAAAAAAAAAAAGAGCAAACAGGCCAAGGGAAAGAGAAGCAAACAAGGGGAATCCGCCACAAAGAAGATAAGTACACTCAAAAGGACACACAAGCTTCTCATCCAAGACCCCACCAGAGAATGCCGTAAAGAAAGCAAGAGAGGTGACACCTTCCTCTACAAATGCCCAGTGGAATTTTCCTTGTCAAGAAGAAGTGATTACCCAACAGAAGAATAATACCAATTGAAGACCTCAGAAAGGCGAAAGAATGGCGCCATTCTACATAAAGACACTGGGCGAAACAGAATGACAGATGAGAAGGCTCATATAAAATTCCTAGAAAAGTTTTCCATTAAACGGGAGTCTCACCAATCCTCAGTGGAGAATCATCAAGGACAATAAATCTCAGGCAAGCTCAAGACCAAGAAGAGAAAACATGTTTTGAAGATTTAAAGGGCAAAGAAGGCCCTCATGTAATTTTCATTTTCCCACTTTTGTATCATAGGATTTGAACCAGGATTCGGATTTCCTCGGTGTGCTGGGCAACAGTGACTCTTAGCCAAATAGAGTTAGGGGGTAGTGCACCTACATGGGGGATAAAGAACTTCAAACTTAAAAAAAAAAAAGTAATAATAATAATAATAAATAAAATAAATAAATAATAAAAAAAAGAAAGAAGAAGAAGAAAAGAAAGAAAAGAGAAGAAAGAAGAAAGAAGAAGAAGAAAAGCGAGTGAATAAATCTGAAAAGATAAAAGAAGAAGTCAAAAGTCAATGGAACAAACAAGAAGAAAAGAGCATTTTTGCATCAACGCCGAAACAAGTCAGTGAGTCTAAGTCCAACCCATCATTTTTAACTTAAATTAAACAAGGGGAACAATTCCAAAACCCCAATGGCAAGGAAATTTCCCAGAACTGGGAAGTGAGCCAAAGCAACGTAGAGCTTGCACCGGCACTTCCGTATCTTTGAAAACATTAAAGGACTTGACTCATCGGTTATGTCGACAGAAATGCAAAATACAAAAATAGGGTTCTTTTTATTCTTTGTCATTCATCACCTTGGTGACTCTGACAAAGAGGAGCAGCTGTCAGCACCCCATTTTTGCACTATAAAATTACCCAAAAAGCATATCTTAAACCGGCATATATGTGGGCACGTGAATCGAGGTTTTTATAGTGGGCCCGCCTTTTTGAAATAACAAGCCCATAATAAAGAGAATTCTGAGCCGATTCTGATGCACCAAACCATGCTCAAATCGGATGTCAAACGGCTAAGTTATGAATAAAATAAATAAAGGGTAGTTTGGGGATTTTTACAAAACCGAAATTGGATGCCACATGGCAGCCACGTGTACACCATGGTGGCTGCCATGTAACCAATGACAAATTAAAATTTTGTGGGGTGGTTTTAGTAAATAAGTAAGTTTCCTAATGAGGTTTCTTATGCAAATAAATAACAAAGTTAATAAAAGTTTAAGATTAAAAAAAATAATAATAATAAAAATAAACAAAGAGAAATGAGTTGGACGAATTGGTCCAACTCATATTCTCTTGAGATATTGAAACAAAGCTTAAAAAATACATAAGCCTAATAAAAATGTGGGACAAAATGGACTTTGACCAAACCTAATTAAATGAGGGTGTTTAAGAGAGGAAGAGGAAGGGTTAGTTGTTTAAGAGAGGAAGAAGAAGGGTTAGTTGTTTAAGAGAGGAAGAGGAAGGGTTAATTGTTTAGGAAGAGGAAGAGGAAGAGTTAAGGGTTTAAGAGAGGAAGAGGAAAGGCTTGGGGTTAAGAATTTGAAGGGGTGGGAATCCTCTATAAAAGGGCTTGAAGTTGAGAGCAAAAGGGTGGAGAAAAAAAGGAGAGAGTTCTTTAAAGCAAAGAAGGAAGAGAAAAAAAAAGGTGGAAGAAGTTTGTGCAAGAAAAGGGGGGAAACATCCGGAGTTGTGCTCACCAGTTTCCAGGAAATCGACTCCATACCAGGTAGTGGCGACTCCATAAAACATGAAACCCGCTTTTTCAGCGCGCCCAAGGTGCACACATTCACCTTTAGCAATTTCCTTTTCTTTGAACACCCACTTTACTCCAATGGGTTTTTGACCTTTTGGAATGGTTGCTAATTCCCATGTATCATTTTTCTTTATCGCCTTAATTTCCTCATGCATAGCAACTCTCCACCTTTCATCCTTCACTGCTTCTTCAAAGCTTATTGCCTCACAGTCTGCAAAGAAGCAAAAGAGGTTCAAATCTTCATTTAAATTTTCTGTTACCTCTTAAAGGTCATTAAGACTCCTCATTCTTGGCTGCCTTTAACTAGAAATTCCTTCAAAAGATGATGAAAGCATAGTAGGATTTGTTGGTGATAAAGGAGGTATTGTAGTCTCTTGAACTTCATTTCCTTTCACTTCCTCTTCATGGAATGAAAAGAAAACAAATTTTTTCTTATCTTGATCGCTCCAGTCCCATGAACCTTCTTCATTGAACTCCGCCTCTCTACTAACAATCACCTTGCCATTGCTTTGGTTGTAGAGCT
The DNA here is from genome assembly GCA_947561395.2 of Buxus sempervirens. Classification (NCBI taxonomy): domain Eukaryota; kingdom Viridiplantae; phylum Streptophyta; class Magnoliopsida; order Buxales; family Buxaceae; genus Buxus; species Buxus sempervirens. The sequence continues at coordinate 12,909,516 of OX387183.1, forward strand.
TGTAGCCTTTGGAACTTCTATCATACCCAACAAAGATGTGCTTTTTGCTTTTGTCATCAAGCTTGGTCCTTTCTTGATCAGGTACATGTACATAGCCAATACTCCAAAAACTTTCAAATGAGAGACACTTGGCTTCCTTCCGCTCCATGTTTCTTGGGGTGTTGAATTCCATACACTTCTTGTAGGACTCTAGTTTGATAGGTACACGGCACAATCAACTTTCGTCCAAAACTCTTTAGGCATTCCCTTTGTCTCTAGCATGCTTCGAGCCTTGTTAAGAATGGTCCTATTCTTTCTTTCAACGACAACATTTTGCTGTAGAGATCTAGGAACCATCATAGGCCAATGAATTCCATAAGCTTTACAAAACTCTTCAAACCCATTAGAAGTAAACTCATCCGTTCTCAAAGCTTTAATACAATAGCCACTTTTATTTTCAACAAGTGCTTTGAATTTTTTAAAAGCACTAAACACTTCAGATTTTTCTTTCAAAAGATAAACCCATGTTTTTCTACTAAAGTCACCAATATAAAGAAGAGAGTACCGATTTTTACCGAACGATGAAGGCTTGGTCAATCCACAAACATCAGCATGAACAAGTCGGAGAGGTTTACTTGCTCTTGTTGTGGCTTCTTTTGGAATTGCTTACTGATGAGACATCCTTCACATACTTGACCGGGTTGATCAATATATGGTAAGCCAGTCGCCATCCTCTTCTGAGACAACAGCTTCAATCCATCAAAGTTAACATGCCCAAGCCAAGAAGTATCTTTCACACAAGCTTTAAGACATTTAGCTACATCATTTTGAATATCAAGCAAAAGCATTATATTGCTTGTCATGGGCACTCTAGCAATCACATTGCCCAAGTTGTCTTCTAGCACAATACTACGGTTTTCATGTGGATCTCATACTCTTTCTCCATAAGTTGTCCCAAGCTCAAAATGTTACTTTTCATGCTTGAAACATAGTAGACATCACTCATAAATTGATGGCCTCCATTTTTCAAATGAATAAGGATCGTACCTTTCCCTTTGATTGGAACTTTAGACAAGTCTCCAAAAGTCACGAATTCGGTCACCAATTCATCAAGCTCCACAAACTTGTATTTTTCTCCACATATGTGATTGCTTGCCGCATTATCAAGATACCACCGATCTTTCTTCCCCTTTCTTCTCCTTTGCGTGCAAGTAGCAAAGTAGGACTTGCTTCCTCATTCTCCACATGATTGGCTTTCTCATCAACATTTTTAGAACTCCAACACTCCAAGGCATAGTGGATGTATTTTTGACAATTATAACACATGATGTTGGACTTGTCATATTGTCTTCCTATTTGCTTTGAGTAATTACCTCTACCACGAACTCTTGTGGATTGAACCCTCTCTTCATTGTTGGAGTTTTGATAGCTTTTTCTACCTTGTCCTTGTCCTCTTCTTCAGCTTTGTCCACATCTGCGTCCTCTTCCTTGTTGACTTTTTTCACGCTGTTCATCCTTCTCCTTTATTGAAAGCTTGGTGACAAGACATGCTCAACTGAACCCTCCTTATATATTCTCTGCGCTTGCAGAGAACCCAAAAGTTGATCAATGGTTATATTGTCCAAATCTTTGGACTCCTCAATAGCTACCACAATATAGTCAAACTTAGAATGCAACGAGCGAAGAATTTTCTCAATCACACGGACATCCTCCAATTTTTCTTCAAACCTCTTCATTGATTTACTGTTGTTAACACCCTTGAAAAGAAATCTGTAATCAATTTAGATTCCTGCATTTGTATTGGTTCAAACTCTCATGCTTGAAAGGAGTTTCGTAGGATCACCCATGCTTGCTTGACTATGGTTGCGTTTGCCACTTTCTCAAACCTTGTTTCATCCAAAAACTTGTGGATGAGGGTGAGAGCTTGTTGATCCTTCTTTCATAACTTTTGCAGAGACTCCTTCTGTGTAGGAAGCAGACATAGCTTCATCTTGAGATTAATCATAATCTCTGTCTACAATCTACCATGCATCTTGAGATCCAAGTAATGCCTTCATACGAACACACCACCTCTTATAGTTCTCCTTTGTCAAATGTGGGAACTGAAATGGAAACATTGAGTTTGCCATTTCCAGGATCAAATACTTGATGCTCCGATATCACTTTGTTGGAGGAGGATGAAGAGAAAATTTGATTCTTATTCAAAAGAGACAATGAAAAGTAGGAAGAAGACAAAAAAAAAATATTTGGCAAACCTCAAAGAGAAGTGTACGTCCACTTCTACTCTTCAATTCTTTTTGTTTCTTACTTCATATAATACCACAATGACACATGCTACTTAAAGACAAAGTAATTGACTAGTCAACATTACTCTTTCCAAAACAAACAAACTCTACTTTCCAATACAACTAACTTTGGGTTCCAATACACAAATAAAATCTAATGCATTTCCAAAATATAATAACCTTTCCAAAGCTACTACTTCCAATGCTAGATAATTTCCAACACACAATAAATTAAGTTGACATTTTCAACACCCTCCTCCAAAGGACTTCTTACCTGTAAGCTCATTTTCTAGTGCATTTTAGGTGTGCATTTGATTCTTCCAATGCCTTCTTCTCTTGCTCTTTCTCATCACAACTGCAAGCCGAATATGAAATCATTACACAAAATGGCAACTTGTTTTTGTGAATGCAAGACATATTGCAATAAGTGGTTCACTTCATTGTGTCATTATCATAATGGGACGCCAGGCCAAGAATTCAAAAATACCTCACTACCACGAAGGAAGTGGCTAGGGTTGCTTAACGGGCCAACCTAGCATAGCACAGGCACGACTAGCCCGTGCCTAGCCGATTGCGGGGCGGTGCGGGCACGGCTCGCTTCCTTGACGGGTTGGGCCCGGCGGGCCCAAGATAATTTTCTGTAAAAAATTTTTTTTTTGAGAAAATAGCAAAAAAAAGTTACTTACCTCTTAAACCGTGCCGAGATAAGCAGTTGCAAAAGTGTTACTTGCGTCGATTACTGCTTAGCTGTCCAAGTAGTAATCGACACAAGTAACATTTTTGCAACTCTATGTAGACGTGAAGAAGCATAAATGAAGAAATAAAAAAAAGTGATAACTTCGTCAGATCATTCTTCAGTGATTTACTAACGGTCGGGCTCAAGGAGCACTGTGACTTTGCCGGCCATTAGCAAAATCACTAAACATGAGTCTAAGAAGAAAATGAAGGAAAAAAATTCATAACTTTCTTAGAGTCTTATTAAAAGATTTGCCAATGGTCAGCCTAGGGACCCCCCATGTAAGCACTCTGTCGAGTCTGCCTGCCATTGGCCAAATCTTTAAACAAGACCCTAAGAAAGTAAGAAGAGAAGAGAAGTGATAAGATGAGAAGAGGTGTGGTTTGGAGTGGGAAGGGTTAGGCTTATCTATAAAAAAAACCAAAAGTAGCTTTTTATCACCTCTACCCTCAAATATGACTGTTATTTGGCTGTTGGAAGGGTAGAAATGGTCATTTACAATCAATTACAAGTATACCCCACTAATATGGTTGTTGAGGGGGTAAAATTGTAAAAAAAATAATAATTTTTTGGCACTTTTTTGTGGGAGAAACGGCTAGCTGTTTTTCCTGCCTGCTGGGCCATGCCACATGCCTGCCTGGCATGGGCATGCTTAGAGCCTGCTAGATCATGCCATGCCCGTGCTGACTCGGCCCGATAAGCAACCCTAGAAGTGGCTAACTAGGAAGTTGTGCAAAACCAAATTGTAACATCCCAGACCCATACCCAACAAGATATTATCCGCTCTAGGCCCAATGGGCCCTCACGGATTTGTTCTCAAGGGATAACACGAGAAAACTTCCCAGCGGTCACCCATCACAGCATCGCTCTCACCCGATTACACTTAACTTGAGGGTTCCAAGGGATTTAATCCCGTGTTATGCCTTAAAAGGCCTCTTGCTAAGTAAAGGATCACAAGACTACTTATAGCATCCCCGAGCGATGTGGGATCCCAACCATATGCACATCCTTGCCTAGTAGCTCACCACTATGATAGTTCACCTAGCTCTCTCACCTCACCCACATCACAGCCGTTCACTCAGATAGTCAGGATGTCATATACTCCCCTCCATGGGACAACGGGCCCTCGCATTGGACCAAGCCCCCACACTTCTAGTCGAGGCAGGCTTTGATACCATTTGTAATGTCCCAGACCCATACCCAGCAAGATATTATCCGCTCTGGGCCCAATGGGCCCTCACGGATTTGTTCTCAAGGGATAACATGAGAAAATTTCCCAATGATCACCCATCCTAGCACTGCTCTCACCCTGGCACGCTTAACTTGAGGATTCCAAGGGGATTTAGCCCTGTGTTATGCCTTAAAAGGCCTCTTACTAAGTAAGGGATCACAATACTACTTATAGCATCCCCGAACGATGTAGGATTCCAGCCATATGCACATCCTCGCCTAGTAGCTCGCCACTGTGGTAGTTTGCCTAGGTCTCTCACCCCGCCCACGTCACAGCTGCCCACTCAGACAGTTAGGATGTCACACAAATAACTACCCAGGCTCCAATATAAAGTTGACTATGACGAAGACAACTGGGACCAACTCCAATATAACGCAACTCAATCAAATTATTATTAGTTTTTATGAGATCATCCGTGATCATACTACCTTTCATACCAATTGCTTCACAGTTGCAAGGAAGTAGCTTAAAACTTCTTTTCACTGTTTCTTGTTGCAGTGATGTATGAAGATATTAACTGCTCTGGACTTAAGTAAAGATCTTGTCATCGGCAAGTTAACTATGGCTACCCATGATTCCATTTGTCCTCCGACATCATGGTGATAGAGGAACAACCAGTACCATTATGAACATCTACCAAGCTGGTTGAGTACTTGAAGTGTCATGGCCTGATAGTACAACTAGCACGAACCCGAGAATCAACATCATTGGTGGATGCTCCCTTTAATCCTTCCTTATCCTTCAGATTCCCTGATGATAAGAAAGGAACGAGGGTACCATTGGTCTTATCGATTTATTTTTATTTATTTATTTCTATTCCATATGATTTTAAGGCTAATTTTACAAGTCAATCTTTTTGTTGTTAAGTGGCCGACATTTCATGGCTACCAATTATTGTATCAAATAGGGATGCTAAACAGGCACGGCCCGCCCGGCCCGTTTATCCAATACCCAGGCATGGCCCGACATGCAGTGGGCTATGCCGGGCTGGGCGAGCCTAGTTCTAAAATGGTTTTTTTTTTTCAAAAATAAAGGAAAATTGGAAAAAATCATAAAAAAATTCTGAAAAATATGTTTATTATTTATTCACAAAATTGTTTTACACATACTAGGATAGATTTTGCTCAAAAAATGTAAATAAATTATTTATTATAAGTACAAGTACAACTTTGCAAATAATACATAATCACTTGCACAAATAATATTGCATTACTATAGTATGAGCACATCCCAACTAGGTTGGCACCCACTCATCTATCTTTCATTTGCAATTTAAGAGAAAAAAAAGAAAAAGAAAGTAAAGTTCCTAAACTTTGATTACAAAAAATATAATAAAACTTAGACTAATCTGGAAGACTAAATTCATCAAGATTCAAATCATCGAAGTCTCTAGCAAATTGATCATCCGCATATTCCTGATCTCTCAGTTCCGCCCTTAACCATTCTATCAAACAGACACATAATTGCACCATCTTCTACGTTAATCTGCTCTTATAATCGTCTACCGTTCGTCCACCTGCGCTAAAAGCTGATTCCGATGCAACTGTGGACACCGGAATCGTTAGTAGATCATGTGTCATGGTGGAAATCACAGGATAACTAACCTGATTTTGCTTCCACCATGTCAAAATGTTAAAAGAACTATGCTCATCCATAATATGTAAAAGTAGTGGGAGCTTTCTAAATAAATCCTTAACTCAGATGATCCCCCACTACCAGATGCTGGTTGTTTTCCCCTTCTCCTCCCATTTAAAAAATTCCAGGGGGAATTATCTAGTAGTGTTTCTTGGGTCTGAGTCTAACCATGTCTGCGACTACTAGTATCATATTCAAAAAAAAGTCTTTCTAATAGGGTTCTTATTTTACTTATATCTATTTGAAAAGAAGAATTCATATTATCATTTATTCCTTCTATTAAATCTTCCACTCCTAATTTAATCCTACGGTCCATTATACTAGCTAAACAATATAAATTAGGCATATCTTGCCAATATTTTAAAATTTTAGCTTCCATTGCAGGGCAAATATCCTTAGCAATGGGCGTGTCTCTATATTGTTTAAAGCAAATACTTATTTGATATAAACAATTTAAAATATTCAGGGATGTTAGGTAATAAACCCCTGATAAGTATCTTGTTGCATCATAAAAAACTTTTAAAAAATCTCTTAAAATTTCTGCTATTTGTCAGTCAAGTTCTTCTATTTCACTTTGAGGCACTTTTGTTTTATAAAATAGTATAAGTTCTTGTTTCAATTCTAGTGCAGCTTCTAGCATTAAATGTATTGAATTCCATCTATGTTCAACATCTAGGGTAATTTTTTAGGTTGCTTTCCTAGACTTGCACAATAATTTTTAAATTATCTAGCAGTTGTACTATATTGTTTTAAATATCTTACTGCATCTCTAATAAATGTTAAATGATATTGGACAATTTTTAAGCTATCCTGCACAATTAAATTTAGGATGTGACAAGCACACCTAACATGAAATAAACATCCATCTATATTTAAGTTTAAGTATTGTTTTAATATATCTATTGCAACATTATTAGCACTTGCATTATCAAGTGCTAGAACCATTACTTTATTTTGTATTTTATATTTTCTTATATTATGTGCTATATCATTTGCTATAGCTAGTCCAAAATGTCTAGAATCTAGAGACTCAAAAGTTAGTATTCTTTTTCCATATTCCAATTCTCATCTATATAATGTGCAGTTATAGCTAAATAACTTATTTGTTGTCTACTTGTCCAGATATCTGAGGTTAAAGCCACCTTAAAGCTATTCTTTGAAAAAGTTTCTATTAATGTAGTTTTCATGTTTCAATATAATGTTATAGCATCATTTCTTAAAGTGTGGCGTAAGAAGGGTTTATATCCTGGTGCTAGATATTTGGTTATTAGAGGGTTAAATCTTTTAGATTCTATTAATCTAAAAGGTAATTCTTCTTGTATTACCCACTTTACAATTTCAAGCCTAGTTTCTTCTTTGATTAAAAACAAAATTACCCAAATTAACACTACTGATGCAAATTTGGGCTTGCCTAGAGTCTATTTGGCCATGTTTTGGAAGGCATTTATGCAAATGCCGTTGCAAGTGGCATCTACCACCTTTTCCTTTGTTACTATTTTTTTTTTTTTTGAAGTGGTTACAAATTACCCTCTCTTCACTCCCTATAGTTTCAATTGCAAAATTTTGCCAGACACAAGAGGTTCTACTCCTCTTGGTGCTCCTAGGTGGTGGGGAAGATGATCCCATCTCTTGGAAAGGCAACTCAGGATCATGTTTTTAGATGGGAGGATCACAATATGGGGATTGGATCACATCATCAAAAAAAGTTGGATCAGAATAGGCTCTAAGAAATTCCCTTTCCTCAGTGTTAAAGTACATAGACTGCCTGGGGTCCATTATCAAATTTCGGAAAAAAATTTCTTAATAAAATAATATAATAATAAATTTTTGGTGACACACTACATTTAGTAAAGTGAGGAATAATGTATGCAAAAATGCACCAGGAAAATTCCCAAGTAACTGGAGGGGTCACAAACGGTCCCGCTTAAAATCCAGTTTCCTTAGGCAATTATCTCGTCCTTTGTGACAGAACTTTCCTAAAGATGCACTTAGTTGCACAATAGTCACCCACTATACCAGGCTTTAAAATAATAAGAAAAGTAGAATGAGAGACTTACTTATATATATAATATTTATACTAATTTTAAAATTAGAAAATTAAATAGAAGAATACCTCTTTAGATTGAAGCTTGAACTTTGCAGTTGAAGCCTTCAACCTTCAGAGTCCAACTTTCCACTCTTGATGCTTGAATAATTTATAAAATGTAACTATTTCTTGATAGGCTAGATAGTAAGGGAGATTGTCGAAGAGAGTAAGAAATAATAGAAGAGGTGCGGTTTGGAGTGGGAGGGGTTAGGCCTATTTATAGAAAATCAAAAGTACCTTTTTACCACCTCTACCTTACAATATGATTGTTATTTGGCAGTTGGAAGGGTGGAAAAGGTCATTTACAGTCAATTACAAGCATACACCCCTAATATGGCTGTTGGGGGGTAAAACTGTCAAAAAACCCACTTTTTGGAGGTAAAAAGGGCTAGCCAATAGCCCTTTGGCGTGCCGGCCGTGCCTGGCGGACTGTGCCTAAACAGGCTGTTTACCCGTTTAAGGGGCCTAGCACGGCATGGCCAATGGCACGCCCCCAGCCATTGGCCATGCCATGCCAGGCCATTGGCCTAGGCACGCCTCGGGCCAGCACAGCTCAATTAGCAACCCTAGTACCAGAGCACACATACATATCAATATAAATATACCTTGGCTAGCTTGCAACAGTTGAGGCTTCAACTAAACAAGTTTTTTCAATAATTGCCATTTATTGAATTTAGTAACTAAGAATCTATATCGAAAGATGATCCCCAACATTTCTAACATCATCTAGCTCATTATTTATTATAGGTGACTTGCAGTATGATTAAGCCTTATTCAAATTAGATTGGAACAGGCACCTGAGGGTCAAAAACTCGGCCAATCTTATCGTACTCATAGAGGTACCGCCACCCACGAGCAATATCACACTATAACCGACACGTGTCAATATGTCTGGTCTAGAAGGAATTGGGTGAAACAGAGAACATTTATCAAACTACAACTAATAGCAACTCAAGTTTCATTACTAACCTCGATTTGATTGAAAATGTATCTCAAAAATAAAAGCCATTTTGACGTCAAATTCAAAGACCGGAAAAAATTCGATTAAGTCCTCAATTTTTGTCAATTTAAGCTCTTTGGGCACAAGGTCAATTCATAGGGGTATTCTAGTCATTTTATCCTGCAAAAGCAGAAATAATTTAACAAAGCATATTAATTCAAATTCATCTCAAATTTTTATATCATGTAACTAAGGCTGCGTTTGACATTGCTTTTTGTTTATTGCTTCAAAAAGCAACAAAAGCAATTAGATTGCTGTTGCTTTCATGAAGATCTTTTTGTGAAGCAAAGTTGTTTGGTTCACATTTGCTTTGCTATATAAAAGCAAAATAGCACATTTGATAATATCAAAAGTATAAAATTGTTTCTTGGTTAGTATTAAAGCGTCTTAACCCAAATTACACATGCTTAAATAAGTTTTTCAATTTTTTGCATAATACAAAACTATTTAGTGGTGGTGGTTGGGCGGTGATGGTACTGATGGTATCTTAGTGTGTGATAACGATGATGGTGGTAGGGGTGGATAGTTGTGGTTAGGCTGTGGGGTGTTAGGTGGTGGTGGTATAGGTGGATGGTGGTGGGTGGTGGTGGGAGTATTGTTGGTGGTTGTAGTGGGGGTGATGGGTGTTGGTGAGCGGTGGTGGATGGTGGTGATAGCAGTGGTGGGTGATAAGTGGTACTAGTAATGGTGAATGGAGTGTAATGGGTGGATCAGTGGTATTAGTAGTGGTGCCCATGGTGGGAAGAAAGGGTGGATGGTGGTGTTGGCGTAGTGGGTGGAGGTGATGATTGTGGTGGTGGGTGGTTTTATAGTGGTGGTTGATAATGATAGTGAGTGGCAGTGGTGGTATGAGTAGGTTGCTGGTATTAGATTAGTAACAATAAGCAAAAGAAGCAAAAAAAATAAATAATGTGAAGCAAAAAAATTTTGCTTCTCAAGAAAAGCAAGTACTAACCAAACATGCTTATTGCTTCAAAAAGCTTAATTTTGCTTAAATAAGCAAAAGCAAAAAATAATGCCAAATGCAACCTAAATCTAAAAATCAATTCTCCAAAAGACAAAGGGAGAAAGGGAGACGTGGAACTAAACTTTGGTTTCTTGATATTGCCCAAGTGAAAAAGACTTGCAAGGAGAATCTTCAATTGAAGGTGAATTATTCCCCTCAATTTGGGTTAACTAGCCCAACAAGTTAAGCCACTGCTGATATTAAGAGCATCAAAAAGTGATCAAACGAACATAAACATTTTTGTTTTTGTGCCCTCTTTTCTCTTTTATGCATTTTTTCTTTTCCCAAATTATTTTTAATCATAAACACTTTTCTTATTTACTGATTTTTGTCTTGTGAGAAAAGCTTCACCTTTATATGACTAAAATAAAAAAATATTAGTTGCTGACAATACTTTGGTTCTCTAATCAAACCCTATGACCTTTCACGGTCACCTAAGATGCGTATTTGTTGAAAGGTCTTTATTCTTTCTTTTCTTTTTCTTCTTTTGCATTTTTTTTTTCTTTTGGGGTTTTATTTTAATTCCATTTATAATACATAAAATTATGTTGGCTTGAACTTTGGAGTTTCCTTTCTAACTATATATTTAAATACTACCTCAAATCAACTTATAGGATACTTCTATGCGTATTATTGTTATCTTTGATTGATTGTGACAAATGCTCGTTTTTCCAAAGTGATTAGATCACCCATCCATGACTTATATGTTCCAAAGTCTATGCTTACAACACAAGTCCTTACAAACTTGATATTCACTCTTTTAGTTGCAAAAAAAAACAAGAAAGCAACTGGAAAGCCTACAATGTTGGTAACCCACTCCACAAGACAAATGGCACTAGTTCAACCATAGTAAGGTAACACATTTATTTTTATTTTTGAAAGGTCTATATGCGAAAGGGCTAGCCTAATGCACGAGGCTCTAGCCACTGTGTAGAGTCAAGATAGGGTTTAATGTACGCAGCCTTACTCTCGCAAGTGAAGAGGCTGTTTTTTTTTTTACTCGAATCCGTGACTTTTAGGCCACAATGGAGCAACCTTACCACTCATTCTAGTTTGTGAGTACTAATATTATGCCCCCAAGAAAATTGTAAAGACTTTGACATATCGTTGTAACTACAGATATCTTATTCATATGGAGGTTTGTAGTTTTGTGGATGTGCAATGTTATTCATATGGGTTATCTGATTGCAGCTTGATTGAAGCTTCTACTTACCTAATAGGTTTGGTTTAATTAAAATATTAAATGATTTGGGTTCTTTCATAGTAAGATCCTTTATTAATTGGCTTGAAATTAATTAAAACTTGAGTCATATGCTCAAATTTCTCGTTATTATCAGGCTTGCAAATTGATTCAGAGAGCTAACATGTAGTGTAGTGGACTCATGATTGGTCTTGAGTGATCAAAGCTTGAGGTGAAAAATAGGCTCATGAACTTAGGTGTTTTTCGGTATAACTTCTAAAAGTTACTTTCAAATTTGAAAAGTCGAAATGTTTGTAAAATTAATTTGAAATAAATTACAGGAAATTAAAAAGTCAAAATGTTGCAAAAGTAGAAAAGTTTTTAAAAAAAAAAACTTTATGACATTTCAACACTTATTTTAACTCAACATTAGGCAAACCAAAAGCACATCACCATATAAATTTATATTAAATATATATATATATATATATATATATATATATATATATATATATATATATATGTATGTATATACATATATGCATTTTAAATTTATTTAAGAAATTAAAAAGTATTTTATATTATAATTTATATAGATATTTATATTTTATATATCTATTTATATATTTGTATATATATTATATAATATTTGTATAAATATATAATATTATTTATTATACAAATATAATATGAAATAATCTATAATAGTATACATTAAATATGATCTAATTCATATAAAAAATTATATTATCATATATATATATATATATATATATATATATATATATAGAGAGAGAGAGAGAGAGAGAGACGCGCGCGCCCGCGCGCGCACACATACACAGACACAATTCTTATATATATATATTTGTGTGTATGTGCAGTGGCGGAACCAGGTATTGGCTAGGGGGGGCAATTGCCCCCCCTAACTTTTATTTTTTTTATTAAAAAGGTATATATTTTATATATTTTTTAATTAAAATATATGTTTTGCCCCCCCTAAAATTTCTGATTTGCCCCCCTAACCCATTGAAAATTTTTCTATTTCATGAGAATTCTTTCTAAAATTTCTGGTTTTCCCCTCCAATCCATTGAAAATTTTTATATTTCATGAGAATACCCTCTAAAATTTCTGGTTTGCCCACCCCCAACTCATTAAAATTTCTATATTTTATGAGAAGTGTTAATTGAAATTTTTTTTTGCCCCCCCAGATTTAGAGTCCTGGTTCCGCCACTGTGTATGTGTATAGGAACACACGCATATTGCCAAACAACTTTATTACTTATAAAAGTAGAAAAGTGAAATTAGAAATTTACTTTTTAATACATACTTTTTGACTTATCAAAAGTTACTTTTCATAGGTATACCAAATGAGGCCCAAAAAAAGCTCATTTCATTAGTAAGTGTAACTGTGGCACCTTGGAGAATCAGCAATGAAATGGAGGAGGCACGTCATCTGAGTGGGCTGGTCCTTCCATGTCAGATTTCAAAAATTTTTAGAGAAGCAATCTGGTCGCAGATGGTTTGGCGAACTTTGCTATCGATTGTTTCCCATGTTTTTGGTTAAAGAAAATCCCGGACAATTTAAACCGCATTGTAATGGATGATTTTATGGGTCGTTCGACTCGTTCCTATGTAAGATTTGTATCAAATAGTTAGTTGATTCTTAAATAAAGTGTTCTGACGTTATTATCAAAAAGAAAGAAAGACTTAATTTGTCTTATAATGAATTTAAAATTTTCAATTACCCATAAAAGTAAAAACAATATTATGAAACAAAAAACTAATAATAAAATGTTATTGTAATGATATGTATCTTATGAAACAATATTATATCTTACATCTTACACTCGTAAAATTTGCAGATTTATATCAGTCCTGATAGATTTCGCCAAAAATGAGAGGATACTAAGCCTAGATCAGTACGGAATTTAGCTGGGGCTGATGGGACTCAAGGGAAGAAAGGAAGGCCGGAGGGAGAGAACAGAATAGATATCTGCTAAATGGCTGTAAGGAATGGGGGACAACCGGACGGATGGTGGTCAAGGGATCTACTTAAAACCAGGTAAGCACGCCACAGTCTCATCCGTGGAGAAGAACTGGAGGGATGGTGACCAAGTAATTTACTAAAAACAAGGTTTGCTCGCTGTATTTTCATGTATGAAACAAGAATACTTTTTCCGACCAGACCTATGGTCCTGCTTTTCCCAGATTCTGCACCTAAAACTTTCTCTTTTCTTCTTTCATTTGGCCTATTTGAAGTTTAGATTCTCTTTAGCACTTGGTGAATTCTAAGGAAAAAAATTTTTTTTTTATGCTTCGTTTCATCTTTTTAGGTGGATTCTCCATCTGGGTATAGGTTTAATGGCAAAATAAGCCTTTCGTTTTTCTCTCATATCTTGAATTCGTATTTTGCGCGATTAAGTTCCCTTTTTCCTTTTTTAATTCTCTAGGTTTCGGTTTTAGTGTTTTGTTTTTCAAGTTCTTCTCCATATATTGATTGATTCTCTAAAAATTTCGGTGTATTACGTTCTAAAGACTTTGCTTCCCTGCATATGTTCCTGAGCTGCGTGGCGCCCTGTGAAAATGAAATTCTTATTGCGAAGTTCGAACAAGAGTTGCTGTCGTTGGGTTTCGACTGAACTTGTTTGGAAGGATTACTGTGTTGTAGTAGCAGAGCTTTCCAATTAGAAAACTGGAAATCAGATTGTAAAGATTTTCGTTATCTGGGGTTTTATGATTTGCACATCTTGAGTGGACAAGGGAATGAAAGACAACATGGATGATGGAGAGGTGGAGCTCTCAGATCAGGTCATATTATCTAATCCAGATGCTTCTTGTGAATTTCAAGGATTGACATCCATAGACACATTTCTTGATGATCTTTTGAAGAATGCACGGACATGTACTCACACTCATACTTGCAACCCCCCTGGACCGGATACAACGCACACACATACTTGCTATCACACACACACCCAAGTCCTTGCATCTGAAGAAGATGACAGGCCTAATAGTAATCACCAATCTGCTTCTACATCTAGAAGGCCTTCAGGGAATAGAGAAGCCGTTAGGAAGTATAGAGAGAAAAAGAAGGCGCATACAGCTTACTTGGAGGAAGAAGTCAAGAAATTACGCGTCCAAAACCAGCAATTGATTAGAAGATTACAGAGAGGTGCATTACTAGAAGCTGAGGTTATGAGGCTGAGAAGCCTTCTGCTAGATCTTAGAGGAAAGATAGATAATGAGTTGGGCGCTTTTCCTTTCCAGAAGCCATGTAGTTCTATCAGCAATTTCAAGGAAGGTGACTGTGGAGTCCAGTCCATTGGTAGGGGGACGGGTCTAGCGTGTGAACCTAATCTTGAATGCCTTCATCCACGAATGGAGCCATCATTGCAAGCTGGGATCGTTGGAAGCACAAAGATGGTTGTTGATTGGGAAGGAAGCTGTCAGCCCCCAATTGTAGACTGTCAAGCATGTGCAAATGGTCCTGTGGAACAAAGCATTGTAAGTGCAGAAGTACACCCTGATGGCATGGTGCCAGAAAACCTGGATGGAGTGGGTACCTAGGTATCACCTCAAGCTGAATAGCCAACCGAAGCAATTTAATTTGTAAGTCTTCATCTTCCTGGCAAGCTCGACCATTTTGGTCTTCAGGCTTTCACGTTTTCTTTAAGTTCAGTGATTTTAGTAAACTTTCTCTTTTGAGATATGTTAAACACTGTTAAGCATCCAGAAAGTTATCTTTCACTGTATAGTTTTTGTGGATGCTACGTAACTTATTTAGCCATAAGAGTGTACTTGTTGTGGGAACATTAGTTTTGATATCCCTAAACATCTTGTAATACAACAGTTTTTTGTTCTTATTGGATGTGTATATCAGTGTGGTGGATTCGCTGATTTAACTTGTTGGGAATTTTTATTTTATGTTCCATTTACAGAAGCTTATGACAAGTGACAACACAAATAAAAAATTGCCCCTTTCTAATAGTTAGTCAGCGAAGCAGACTAATTTATCATTCTAGTGGGTATTTTAAACAGGGAATTATAATAAGCTCTTCTATTGTAAGTTTGTGACGTGTTAAATGTGCTAAGTGATAGTACCCTTAAGCTTTCGTTTCATCTAAAACATTGTGAAACACTGAACCATCTATTTATTTGGGTAGCTCTGTACCTTATGAAGGAACTCATTCAAACCTGTTAGTTCCTAACCATCCAGTTGGAAAAAGGTTATGTTGGTTTTGTTTTATGAACTACCTTGTAATTTGGGATCACAAAACATCTTGTGATCTGGTATGTGTTGGTCTTTTTCATTTTTTCATGGATGTAATTCTCATCATGGTGAATTTTCTTTTGTGTTTCATTGAGATTTTGTTTCTCATAGTTTATTTATTGAAAAAATGTAATAACATTAGAGCAAAGCACTACTACAAGTACTCTTGATGGCTGGTATCCTGTGGAGCATGCTGAAATTTTAATCTTTTTTGATTGAGCCATCTTCATCATTGACACTAAAAAATGAAAAATGAAAAAAAAAAAAGAAATAATAAAATATCTTGAAGATAAATATTTCAGCCATCCCCTGACAGCATCTGGAGCAAGAACTGGGAGCTTTTATAGATGCAGAAAAATATTCTGCAGCAATCCTTGGGAAATTTTGATTTTCGTGATGCCAGGGCCACAAGTCTCTTGCTAGTGGAAGGTTTTGATTTAAAATTCCAAACACACTTCAGATGAGGAGATCCTTTTATTCAGCAAAGATAATTAGAAGCAAACTACATTTGCAAGTGTTAGGATG
Source organism: Buxus sempervirens (assembly GCA_947561395.2). Lineage (NCBI taxonomy): Eukaryota > Viridiplantae > Streptophyta > Magnoliopsida > Buxales > Buxaceae > Buxus > Buxus sempervirens. Next base: position 12,925,450 of record OX387183.1, read on the forward strand.
ATAAAGAGTATCCCTTATATCTTAAGTGTATGTTTACAGCAATTTCATGCCTAGATGCTTACAAGCTTCAATTTCAACCAGCTTGATGGAAAGCAAGATATACAGGAGTTAAAGCTGAACAGCTAAAATAGCAGCAAATTCCTTAAAATATAGAATGAGCTAGAATTTTACTTCTTATTTCTCTGGTACCAGTTATGGCCTGAATCTGACAAGATATGACCTCCTCCTTTAGATAACAGCTATATTGTATGAGGTTTTAAGATGAGATTTAAAGTTGGTTTGTTCCCCCATCATTAAATAATCACCATTACCATCAATTACTTTAGCATGGGTTACCAACATGAATCTTCCATGTTTATCCATTCATATCTTTATTTTAAGTGTTTTAAATCTTTTTCTTTTCAGTGTGCTTCTCCATGACGGTTAGTTATGTGATTTCTTCTTTCTTTGTTTTAGAATTCTTTTTTGATTACTGATTTTCTGTACCTTAACTCATTATTTTCACCTTCTCATCCTTTGAGCTTTCTCTCTGCGTAAAAGCATAAGCATTGGTTTTAATTTTTTCCATTTATTTTAATTTATGTCCTCATTGCATAGATCTCTACCATCCAGTATTCTCATTTTAATTTTGATTATCTTATAGATATGAATGCTCTCCCTTTTGTGTTTTACTGCCTTATTCTTCAACAGACATCCACAATAGGATCCTTATTTTCGTTTTTACACATTTCTATGGTTCTGCTTCTTAATTGCCTTGAATCTGTGCAGAATCTTCGTAAAAATTTAGTCTGCATTACTAAATCTATAAAGCCAAAACCTATATGGTTGGTAATAGGATCTGTTAAGCAACTTAATGACTGGTGAATAGCTAGGCTGGATGGTAGTCTAAGTTTATGCTATGACTAGAATTTGTTCCACCAGCCAACCAGCAGGGAGACAGGTTTCGTTTAACACTTTATGGTTCGCAGCCACCTGTGTACCTTGGGAGATACTTGCCATTATAAAATGCAAATACATATACAGCTAGTTTGGAAGGAAAATTAATGTATATAGATTAATTTTTGAACTTATCCACATATTTGATGTGCTTAGATAACTTGATTTGATGTTAAATCCTTCATTCATTATTTATGAAGCTTGAACCCTGAATAATCATCTTAGATATAAATGCTTAATATTTATGTGTTCACACTTTAAAATCATTAACATATATGCTTTAACATCAAGATTCTTAAGTCTACATGTGCTTAGAATTTTGATAGTTGGCTTATATATAAATCATGTACGTGAGAATGGTCAAATTGTAAGCAGATTACTGTTTTGAGGAAGTGTAGAAAAAAGACAATGGACTAGTACTTTTCTCTAGAGAAGGGAAAGTGAATCCTTTTTATTTATTTATTTCAAAATTTTAATTATCTTACTTTAAACCTAAGTAATCGTCACTTAAAGATGTTTAACTTTTATATAATATAGGTATTATAGCTGGAAACTATGAAGATTTAGTAATCCATCTCTGGAGGACTGAATTTGGATTTGAGGATGTGGAGCATCAATTTATTGATGTTTAACCTTAAGCATATGAATTTAATCTTTATGGTTCTACCCTCTAAAATTCCATGTTTCCGTTCAGATTTCACATGAGGCAGCTTTCTTGGTGAACACTTTTCCATGTGACTCCACACAAGTAGGTGAAGCCACGGACACATATTTCACATGAGCACAAAAAAAAATGAACATTATCGCCCTTCTGATCTGACCTGTAGTCTTTTCTTGTAAAATGCTGTCAAAATTAAAATCCGAACAGCTCCTTTTGCATGAAAAAATTTAAATCACAGGTATTAATTTGGATTACATAGGTGCAAGTGTTACCCACATGGTCTATCTGCAGATTTTCGTGTTTGGTGGACTGTTTGGACGGGCCATATTAACACTCAACCTGGCAGAAAAATCAATCATCAATTGTAAGATCATGTGCTTCTAGACCTTAAAAATTAAGAAAAATAAATCTACAGACTATTTGTTAAACTGAGATATAAACAAACATTAATGTTTCAGTCTTCATTTTTACATAATATCTTACAATCAAACTGTGACATCAGTGTTGTAATATATGCATTTGTTTCAAAACCGATTTGTGTTTGTTTACTCAACAAAATTGAGCTTAAGCCATGAAAGGATATTCTTTAAGAGCAAAAAAGAAGATGAATCACACCAGGATGACAGTGGAAGTTCTGTAATCCTTCATAGGCCTAAGAAGGATACTCCTCAAGTACCATCACCAGTGCTTACAGCTCAACACTTAAAAAAAATTTTGGCTGTTTTTGGTGGTGGAGGAGATGAGTGGCCATCAGATGGTTCAGGTAAAGGAGAAAGCATATTTTAAGGTTGTGTTAGAATGCAGGTTGGTTTGTGTTTGACAGGGGTTACTGTGAATCTATCAGTATTAAAAAGGCTGAACTCAGAACTTCCATTCTTCACGTAAATCTTTACATAAAATCTTTTATGGTACTGTCAAAAATTTTTATTCTTTTAAGATCCTCGTGACTTCGCCTTTGTTGATCATTTCATACACTTCCTAAAGAACTTGTAAATGCATGCCTTGGCTGATTTGTGAGTTGTGACTACATAATAGACTAAATGTTAAGGGAACTGTAGAGAAGAAACAAACCAGAAAAGAAGAAAGTTCCTTTCGGATGAATGTTTATGATCATGTACTTGGGTCTTCATTTCTGTTATCAGTAGAACTCTTACCTTATGTTTATCACTTTTTAGTGTCCACAAACCCTGCTAACATTGGGTAAGCCAGAAGCAGTTAAACAGAAAGCATGAATGGTTCTTGATCATCTGACCCTTTGTTCTAGTATTTACATGGATGTTTTCAGCTGATCAAAGAAGGTTTGCTGAGATTCCTGCCTCAAAATATTTCTACATTTTTGTACAGGCAAAATTCACAAGTAGTTATTGTGGCTAAAAGGTAATTGGTAGAAGATCATGGGGTAAGAAGCACCGACTACAAAATGTCCACCATGAAAAAGCTACCTGCTTGTGACTACTTTTCAACAGAGAACTTGCTCAATGTGATGGTAGGTTTAAGTCACAGTTGAGGTAGCCTTCCGTATTTGAAGCTCTTATATCCATGTGGAGCAGTTTATGACTGACTCCTGCAATTTTTTCAAGCAAATTATGGGTCCCGTTCCTTGACCAATTATTCCCTGTAAAATGCACAATATGAAACGGTACTTAGGATTTCATGTCCTCTAGGATCACACTATGCCCTCATGTCCCGTAATCAGAGGGAATGAAATCTTTTGCTATGTTTTAGTGAATTGCTCCCTGATTTGGCTGTGTGGAGCATCTCAAGGTCAATGTTGTTTCATGTGGGCCCACTTGAAGCATTTACAATCATGAAAAAACATTGACCGTGAGATGCTTCACATGCCAACACCTCATGATCAAAGCAAGGAGCAATTAATTAAAACATTGCAGAAGATTTCATTCCTATTAGAAGCAGGGTCGGGTGACCCATTTCTCTTGTCGCAAATCTGTTGCATGCCAAGAGGGAGGGAGTGTAGAGATACTGTGACCAGAGAAATATATCACCCAATCCATGTCCATGCCTTTGATTGAGGGAAGATTGCAATGAATTTCCTTCTTGTGATTGATGATAAGGGTGTTATCTATACAACATAGAAGGGGAAAAAATGCATTTTCTCAAGTCTTAACTAGTTTGACAATGAGAGCTGCTTTTTTATTGCAGGAAAATACGGCAGATCACGAGAAAGACAAGATTTCTTGCATTGTGCATCCACTTGTTTTGCAAGAAAATGCATGGGATTTTAGTCTATTTCGTATTGTTGAGGAAGTCCAAAATCCAAGAAATAGCATTGCAAGAAAAAGTGATTTTTGTGATGCTATTCCTTGATATCTAAATGCAGTCAATTGGTGGAAACTGAAATATGATAGATGATGATGTTTAGTTCATAGTAAAATGTAGGCCCATCAAAAATTAAGTTTCAAAAGGGGGCCCATTTTTTCTACTAAAAGGGTTTCAACTTTTTTCTTCCTTTAAAACAAATGAAAAATAAAAGAAAAGAAAGTAAAGTATTCTTTTAATTTCTTTATCAATGATTTCCACCTATGAATCATAGACTTAAGAATGTTAAGAGAAAGCCTGGCAAGAATAAAATATTTCTCATTCTACAAACAAATCTATAAAATTTAAGGGTGGGGAGTTTTTCTTGTTGTAATAAAAATACGGTATTCTTAATAAAGAAAACTCTCTCACTCTCTCTCCCCGTTAGAGGGGGCGTAGGACACCTTACATTCGTCTAGCTAGGAAAGCCCCCATCTTTGGGGGTGAAGTACTGGGATGGGATGAAGGAAGGCTTCAACTCCAATGGACATAGTCTACAACGTACATTGTAGACCCCTCTCACATTGGATGTGTGGGCCCCCCAAACAAATGGCGGGGCCCTGTCACGCCTCGATCTTCAGTCACGTAAAGTATTATGATCTCAAAGCACTGAAACATGACTTAGAGATACCAACAACACAATTCCCAAGATGACAATAATAATACTTAATAAAATCCAAGAAAATTTCTCCAACAACCCATCATAACATAAAATTTCAAATTAACAATCTCAACTGAAATAAAACAAATCCTTAACAATATGACCCCTAAATCCAATGACACTAAATAGAAATTAAACTATTGGTCACAAAACTTCAAGAAACTTTCACTCAGGCTTTTTTAGATTTCGGTCTTGCAAGACTTAAAATTGTTTATTTATAGAAAGGGGTGAGCTCACATCCTAGTAAGAATAATTACTTTAATTTATGTGAACTAATAATATAAAATCTCTAGCCAATTAAGTTTAAATATATCAAATTTTACACTATGCGTAGAACTGATATAATTAAATTTGCATAATAATTCATGATGTTTCACATTATATGTATTCAACATAAACATTACAATAATTCATTCAAGTGCACAAGTATCAGTGTCAATAAATTTTTTATTATACTATGAAATACAAATTATGGCGATTTTTATTCTAATGATTCTCATGTCAAATCTAATCGGACTTACAGTCAAGCCCACCGACTAGAGCAATCTAACTTTTGGCTATGATCAACCGCCCTTGGATCCCATTTTAATATAACAAGGATCAGACTCTCATAAATTCCACGTGTACATTATGGTTTTAGGGGATTTCAACCCATAGGATACAAGCACCCAACCTTATTTTCTTAAAATTTAGGGACTCAAACCAACTTATCACTAAGATGGTCATCCCTCATGAGCAATCACTAGAAAAAAGATATACAGTTATGCTATATACAAATATATCAATTCTTTATATGCAATTGGCTACATAGAATCATAATTAGAATTTTGTCACAATTCTCATGATCAACTATAATTTATCCAAAGCTTCATATTCAATAAGACATTTAAATACGTTTAATATCTACATTTCATATCTCATATATAAACCTAAAAGAATTTTAATACTTCTCATAATAGAGATTTTATCTATGTATTTTAATACCTCTAATAAACTTCATAAAAGAGGTTGAATCAGCCCATTTAAAAATTTTCACCATCCCAATAAAACTAATAATTGTATTCATGGTTTTTATCTTTTTAAAAGTACAACAACAATAATACTTATATATATAATATGATTGCAATGTTTATTATTATTTTTTTTATAATTTTTTTCCATTAATATTATTATTTTTATATGAAACAAGCCGGCATGAGTAGTTATAATATAGATTTTACAAAAGACAAAATAACTAGAATCATAATAAAATAAGATATAGCATAGAATCTACAATGGTAACTATGGCATGTTAAATAGCTTGAAATCAATATACATGTTAAAAGTATAACCTTAACAGAAACTCCACATCCAAAGGCCGTATGCAATTAAAAATAAATTTATGATTAATTAACAATAAAGAGGACCCATGAACTAAGCGTTTGATATTTATTGACCTTAAACATGGCTAAGAGTTGTATGAAAGTGAGTAAAGCTATGGCTATTGAAGCCATATGAGTATATAAAATTAATTAAATAAACAAGTCCAAGTCTAGTTGAAGCCATATAACGTTCTGTTTAAAATTAAATAAACTCCATGTGGAGAATGAAGTTACCTGGTGATTCTCCATGTGATTGTTAGTGAGCTATGAGATGACAAAAAGAGAAACCATGGCATCATTGGTGATGATTACCATGATTTCACAACCATGCAATGAGATTAATACCGTGTGATGTGATGATACAAGACTCATTCACATAATCAATGGTCTTACGGCCATGCTATGTTAAAATAATTGGCCCTGCATGGCCTCATTGCCATTAACATAATTATATGAAAGGTAACCAAAGCCATGTGAATCCCTTGATAACCATGTAACATTCTAAGAAAATAGTCCAGGTGCGTTTTAATAAGGCTGCGTTTGTTTCCATGTAAAATCTAATACGGAAAATGTTTTCGGGTTAAAATGGGGTTTTTCAAGTGTTTGTTTTGATGTAAAATATAATATAATGTAAATACTTCTCCTTAAAAATAGCAATTTTCTGGAAAACGACTTACCGTTCAATATCCCGTATGTCGTTTCCAGAAAACAAAATCACGCTCATATCTAATCTGTTGCCTAAAAAAACAAAAGCACGATTCTTCGCTACCGGGGCTGTTCTATCCTTGGTTCTTTGTTCTCGCTGCCCTCTGTTCTTTGCTTCACAGCCGTAAATCAACAGTTCCTTTCTTTTAATGAGGGCATTGAAATCTTTTATCAGAAAAAGTGTTCTTTGCATTCGTCTGTTTTAACGGGGGCGTTGACATCTTTTATCAGAAAAAGTGTTCGAGTTTCAGAAAAAGTGTTTAACCTTTTTCGAGTTTCGGGCTTCATGCATTCGTCTGTTGTAATATAGGCTTCAACGCTGAAACATCTTTTTTTTTTTTATTCTGGTAATGTTCAACGTTGAAAAACTTTTTTTGGTCTAAAAGACCTGCTCCTTGGTGGAGGTGGTCTGAGAGAAAAAGGGGTTTAGGAAATCAGGCAGAGATGAGCAAGTTAGTGGAGTGTGCTTGGACAGAAATAAGGTTCAACAAAAAGATTGCAAAAGGAATGTGAAACGGTAGAATAAGGAGATGCAGGTGGGAATGGCGAAGAAGAAGGTGAATCAGTAGAATAAAGGTTACAGGTGAGGATGACAACTGAAATACAAGGGAAATACGAAGAAGAAGGTAAAACAATAAACTAATCTGGAGACTAAAACCAGTAGATGGAGAAGACCCCTAGCTGAACAGATTGAGGAAGAAAAATGGAGAAAGAGTTGATCAAACGGAGTACGAGTCGGTGAGAAACTCTACCGCCATTACTGACGTGAAGAAGAAAGGACGAGCGAAATGACGGTAAACAGCTCCCCAAAACAGAGCTCGAGCCGCACAACTCTCTCAATGATTTTTTTGATCCTACAAGTCATAGCAAGTGTCAAGTCATTTTCTCTTATTTTTTCATTTGTTCCAAACAAGACGAAAATGAAAAACTCTTCTTTTCAAGTTTATTTTCCAATGCCCACCAAACACTTGAAAAACTTTGATTTTCTTGAAAACATTTTCTGATGTAAAATGTTTTCCAACGGAAAACATTCTACATCAAAACAAACAGAGCCTAAATAAAAAGAAAAACATGTCCATAGTCATTAAAGCAATGTGACGATATAGAGGTTAAGTGAACCGCGACCATAGATGGTCGTGGTACAATAAAAACGAATCACGTAATCCTTCTTAAACACGTACCCATGTGGTTTCATTCGACAAATGCAGTCGTTGATATATAATTCATGTATTAACCATTATAAAACACCGCAAGATAAAAAAAAAAAGCGACCATATTTTTAATGATTAAATAAAAAAAATCACAAGCAAAAGATTAAACCCCAAAACGATTGGACTAATATGCAGAAATTATTTAAAATTCCTAATAGTTATTTTATCAAGATTTCAAACTATTTATCATATAAAATAAAGTAAAAACCCTTACTTTAATCAAGCCCCAAATACTTTTAGGCCCCGATTGGTTTAATGAATTGGAATTGGAATTAAGAATTATAATTCCAATTCTAATTCATCAAGAATTGGAATTGGGTAGAATTGAAATTATTGTGATTGGATGGCATGAGAATTGAAATTTGGAATTATAATTCCATGAAGAATTGATTTAAAATCCAATTCCACTGATTGGATGAACTTATGAAGAATTGATTTGTATCATTCCCATGTTAATAATAACACAAATGACTGATTATCATGACATATGAATTCCAATAATCCATTCTCTGCAACTAAAACCAAAACAACACTACTGGGTTTTAATAATATTTTTGTCTTAATCAGGTCCTCCATGTAAGACCAGACGATTATGATCAACTCGATAGGTCAAAGCAAGTGAAAACAGAAGAGAGAGAAATATAGAAGAAGGAGAGAGAGGAAACAAAAGAGATAGAGAGACGAGAGATGAGAGAGAGAGAGAGGAGAGAAGATACGTACTAGTCCCTGCAACACCAGCGATGAAGAGGAGAACGAGATTTGGTAGCTTCGCAACACCAGCGAGGAAGAGGAGAATGAGATTTGGTAGTTTCTTTATCGGTAGAGCTGGCAAAGGGTCGGTTTGGGTCGGGTTATAATCGGATTGGGGGTTAATTGGGTCGGGTTTGGGTTAAACTAAATTAAGGCGGGTTGGAAAACCCCCCAACCCGCCAATAAACGGGTTCAACCTGCCAATCCGTTTATTATTATTATTTTTTTTTTCAAAAAATATAATTAAAATAGGGTTGGGGGTTAATTGGATCGGGTTGTACTGTGTTTGGATCGGGTTGGGACAGGACACTTTTGTCGATTTTTTTTTAAAAAATTAGGTTACTCGTCGGGTTGTCGGGTCATAATCGGGTTGACCCGATTACTGGCGGGTTGGGGAAACCCCAACCCAAAACAGGTCAACCCAAACCCGTTTAACTCATGTTGGATTGGGTCGCATTTTGATAGCTCTATTTGTTTGGTATATATCGTGTTTCTAATTATCTACATTGTATCCTCAATTCTTCTCGATTTAGTAGAGAATTAGGTAACTTCAAAAATAGCCTATAAGCTAATTCTATGGAATTGGGCCTTAATTCCAATTCCAAATTCCAAATATTAAACCAATCAAAAGAATTGGAATTGGGAACCCAATTCCAATTCTTACCCCAATTCCAACCCCTGATTCCGCGAACCAATCGGGCCCTTAGGGTTTCTTGGATTCCTCATTCTTTTCTTTTAGTAATCCTATAAACAAGATTGTAGAAAATAATAAATAAATAAAAAATAGAATACTGATGGAAATAGGAAAAACTTGGGAAAAGGACAAGGGCTTACCTAGGGTTTCGTGTGGTTTTTGGGGAAGAATAGAAGAAAGCAAAAAGGTCAAAAGATTTTGATCATACAATTTAGGCTTTTTGGGTTTCACTCTTTTGGGTTTATCTCTTTTAAAGTAAGAGAAACTCTAATGTGTATGTGCCACTAGAGAAGGTCATAACACCACTTAAAAGCCCCAAATAGAATGACCATTGATCAGTCAAAAGTTGACTAAGATCAATATTATATTTATTATTATTTTCTTTTTAACTGGTTTATTAGAGGCTCCTCAATAAATGTTAGGGGAGGTGTACACAACGTGCGTTGTAGAGGATGCAAATCGCTTCAACTCAGGTTATGGGGTAACATCCACCAAATTACGTGGATGGTTCTCAAGACGGGGATGAGATCATTAATTGCCTTTAATTTAAGTGAGATGTTATTATGTAAAGTATTTTATGATTAAGATTTTTTAATTAGAAATGTCTTTTTATATTTTCGAAAGCAAAATCTCTGCAACCGTTAGACGCTCCACGCGGGCAGCATCTCAATCAAAGTGCAGGTACAATTGCAGTACAAGGTAGCAGGCGATTTCAAGTTCAAGCCCTCAAATTGAACCGACCATTTATGTGAAATCCTTCTCGGGCCAATACTTGACACCGATATTTCCGAACGTGAATGTCACGCGGAAAACGAGCCGTTAGGTAGTCCCGCGCTCCAGTTAGAAAACAAGGGGCGGTTTATTGTATAATTTCCTCTCTGCTCCTTTCTTACGCTGAACGACGACTGGCGTGTTCGATTCCTCGATAGATCGTAGAAACTGCAACTGGGTTTTCTTTATTTATTTTATTAATTATTCAAAATCCAAGCGAAAAGATCAGATGCCTATCCCGGAATTTAGAGGTAAGATGTGGTTTTCATTTTTCTCTTCTTCTGAATTTTGATGTTTGCTTGGAAGGTTTGTTGCGATATCGTTTTTAGGCCTTTGATATACATGGTTACGCCATAACCTATCAACTTAAGCTTTTAGGTCTAATGGTTGGTTAACAATATTATTTCTCAACTCTTTCCTTGTTTGTTTTGATTTCACTAGTCCAGGATTCATTTTCTCTATTGGGCTTCTGTACTCTTCGAAATTCCTTCTTTCTTTTGTTCTTTCTTTCTTACCCCACACACGCCCCTCATTTTTTTTCCCTTTTTTTTGGTCTGAGTTCGTTTTGAAAACTACCCTGACAAATGTGGGAGTTTTGGCTGCCGATTATTAATTTTTCCGTAGATACTTATGGATCGGTTGTTAGATTCTTGAAATTATCCTTGCTTATTTTGTTTTTGTATATCTTTGATTTCAATTTCTCAATTGGGTCTATGAAACTACCACAATCTCTTGTTTGCACACACACACACGTGAAACGCACACACATACACGCACTCTTAAGGTGTTATCATTGTGTTATTGTTAAATCACTGTTTGGTTTGCGTTAAGCTAATTTATGAGGAAAGCCTTTCTTTTAGTCGACAGAAAATTTACTTTTGAAAAATTTAACATATTTGTCAAGAAAATTAGAAAGAAAAGATGATGTTTGCTACTAAATCCATTATGCTATCTGCTTCAATGCTTGTTTTATGTTGTATTAATTGATTTTCTAAATTCGTGTGTTTGGAATGAATTTGAATAATTAGTTTTGGTCTCTGTCATTGCAGTTATTAATCTATAAAATATCATACTTAGCTCCCTAGCTTTGAGCAGTCTCGAAGATGGTTGTCCGAAAACTTTGTTATGTCATTGTGGTTGATGAAGATGATGATACCAAGTCTAGAAGGACTGATCAGGAAGTAGCAGCATCATGCAAGAATTCCCAACTAAATTCATCATTTTGGTACACACAGGCTATCCTGCAGAGCATGTTGCAGCAAGTGGGTTGCAAAGTAAATCATTCTTTCAAGGTACTAATACATTGTCTGTATAAATTGTTGATCAGAAAGTAACATTTATAATCATGCAATGCATAATTAGATTGAAGTTTTGTGTGTGTGTATTTGGACCCACCCTAGGGAATTAAACCCAGGATACATGAATCCAACTCCACGGCTATGTATCAGATAAGTCAAAGTGCAACACCAAGAGGAGGTTTGAACCCAAATTGTCTGAGTTTACGGTTCGTCCCAGGGTCCCCTCTTTATCAACTGGGCATCCTGTTGGGAATGTGCAACACTGCAAGGCCCATTGGAAGTTGTTTGTTATTGGATGAAAATAACTTTCTATTGGAAACTTGGAATCCAGCCTTCTATTTTTCATTTTTTCCCCAAAAGTATTAGTGCAGGCTCTTATCTAGTTATATATTATTTGCAGCATTGGCAAATTTCAGACAATTTCATAATATCTGCATATGGAAATAAAAAAATTATGTATTCCAATTTAATTGATCTTAATTGATCCCTTGTTACTGCCCAGAGGAGAAGTAATAGGTAGGAATAACAGGATTTGAACCCCATGACATTATGTACCCACAGCAAACATGCTGCCAAGCTGGGCTACATCCCTTTCAATTGGTTTATAGTGTCATTGTAAAGAATCCCCCTCTTGTTTTCCACATCGTTATTTCTTCCATTGGTATACAATTTCTCTTGCCATTTCTACTTCATTGGTAATGCTCTGGGAGAAAGGGACATCTTTTTTCTATTTTAAGAAAAGAAAAGAATTATATACATAAGAAACCCACCGTATAAAAATAAAGAAGGGAATATTTATTGGTAATGCTCCGGAAGAACGGGACATCTTTTTTCTATTTTAAGAAAAAATGGAAAATATCATCTATCGAATCATTCTATATATCAGCTTCCAAAAATCCCTTGTTTGTTGCAGTTTGCCCCAACCAGGTGGGGGGAGTAACCAAATGTGAAAAGTCCAATGGGTATCTAAACAGACATTTAATTCATATAAAAATATCAATGGAAAAGGCGGGGGGGAAAGGAAAGTAGAAATCTCTGCTTGTTAGGAGAGGAAACCAAGTAACTAAGACGAGGATAGAGCATAAACCATCCTACCATTATCTAGTTGTTCTGAGAACAATTGGTGTTTGGGTAGAAATCCAGCAGTCAAGACCTTTTTTTTTTCTCTACCCAAACACAAAATTTCACTCCATCAAAACAAGTGAATTTGTGGAAGCTTTAAGATATATACTGGGAAACTGTTGATTTTCCATCACACTGCTAAATTTTCTTGGTTCAGAACCTGAACAATAAGAAATATTACATGTTAAGTAGTTAAACTTTAATTACTCACTTTTTGAGAAGCAACATGGTTAGGATATTTTGTGTACATCTCCAAAAATTTTCCTTCTGTTTTCCTGGGAATATAGCTATCTTGAAAGCCAAATCTAATTTAGTCTCTTGCATTGTATAATTATTTTTGATCAGATGTTCTTAGATGGCCAATATGATTTGTAATCTAAAACAAACTATAACATTCTTTCTTAGCTGGGTTTCAATCTTTCAGACACTTTGCCATGGTTGCAATTAAAATTATTACGTAGGTTTTCTAATTCACTTAATGAAAATGTTTTCTGGTGCTCTATAATTCTTTTCTGTTTCACTATTATGAGTTACTAGCTTTTGCAGGGTATCTGTGTCAGTCACTTTTTGTGTCCTATCCTTAAATGGCATGTGAGATGTGAACTGAATCTTTGCTAAGAGGCATTGTATAATTATTTTGATCATATTTTCCTAGAAGGCCAATATGATTTGTAATGAAATCTAAAAAAGAACTATAACATTCTTTCTTAGCTGGGTTTCAGACACTTTGCTGCGGTCATAATTAAAATTATTGGATAGGTTTTCTAATTCACTTAATAAAAATGTTTTCTGGCCTCTATAATTCATTTCTGTTTCATTATCATGTTACTAACTTTTGCATGGTAGCTGTGTCAGCCACTTTTTGTGACCTATCCTTAAATTGCATGTGGGATGTGAACTGAATCATTGCTCAGATGCCTATTTTTCTTGTGTTAGATCAGCAGACGAATTTTCGATATTTTGGAGGCTGAAAATCTAAAGCCTTTAGGGAACTTGGAGTTCAATTCAGAATCCAAATTTGGTCTTCCCGCTTACATTGGACCAAGGGATTTCAAAGATACAAAATCCTCTAGCTCTCAACTACATGAGGAGGATGCACTGAATGATCCTTGCACATCAAACAGTGATAATGCTTATGATGTTTATATGAAACAAACAACGGTGACAGTGAAGAGAGCAAGATTCTTGGATGTTATCTGTAGTTCTTTACAAGAATATCGTTATGTGGGCCCAAGTCAGCATGCCGATATTATCCTTGCTTGCAGGTATATTTATTGGCATTATAGGATAAATGTCTTGTTTTACGTACCACTACTATTGCATTTATTTCCTTTATATAATTCATGATAATAACATGTGCATTTGTTTAAGATCACATATAATGTGCCCTTTTGGAATTCTGAAACCTAAATTTTCAAACTGCATTAACAAGCAATAAAACAAAAGATTTAACCTGATCAGATAGAGTCAGAAAGAAAATACCATTTTTTATGTGTTCCTCTGTTTGTTGGGACAAAATGCAAGAGTAAATACTCTTCAAATCTCCCGCATTGAGGGGTCAAGTTTTTCTCTCCCAAAAATTATATTCTGATAAGAAGAAACTATAAGCATGTTTAGGGATGTCCACCCAATGTTGAGATCACTTGTTTATCTGTCATTTCTCTAAATGGACATTTTTACTTCTAATCTCATTTCCAAAGGAAACAGCTTGGTCTCTTTTCTGTATTATTGATTCCAATGTTTTGTACAAAAAAAAGTTATGATACAACAGACTGTACAGCAAGGCTTTGATAAACTTGATCTCAATTCTCAAGGAGATATGTTTCTTCCAAATTGCTTGTTTTAAAATTTTTTTTTTCTCACCATTGGGTCCCAAAAGCCATGGGATCTATGTTAAATTCCACAGGCATGTTTAAATATTCGAGCAGTCACTTCTCAACTAGCCAACAAGTTTGAGAAGTACATGAAAACGATTATATGAATTATACTTGTGAGATTTCTTTTTCTCAAGTCCACATTCAAACCTAATGCTATCTTGCAATAGTTTTTAAGTTCTAGATGGGTGGCAAGAAAGTAATTTATAATGACTGTAAACTATATGCACACAAGCATAATATACAAATAAAAAAATTTTGAATTCTTTTTCGCATATTGCTAGTAAATTTGGTATTTTGTTTATATTGGCTTTGAAAATATTCTGATATCTTTCATTTCTTCCAAATTTTTGATATTAAAGTAAATTATTTTAGTTGAAAGTTCTAAGGAAAACAAATATTTTTATCTTTCTCCAACCTTAATCACTTTGTCATTTCTGAGGATTTACGGTTGAAGAGTCAACCATGAAATTACAAGCTAGGCTGGTTACATTTGTTTGTATTGTTTGACATTTCTCAGGACCTAAATTTAATTGGTTAATTGAATTATTAGATATTATTATCTACTATTTAATATTATTGGGTTCAAACCAGTGATGTGGGAAATTTTAGATATTCCTAGTGTAGTCTTAGTGAAGCATAAACAAATATAAACACTGTGATTCATTGTTTCTTATCAAAGTAGTTGAATTTGGGTTTTAAATTTTTTTTTTGTAATCAGCTTTAGATTTCTAGACGTCTTTTTGTGTAGCTATTTCTCTGATTCATTTTCTTATGTTACATTAGACTTCGTGAAAGAAAAGAATCCATGACCATTTTGCTTTGTGGAACTAGCGGATGTGGAAAATCAACTCTATCATCGTTGCTGGTAATTCTTCTCTTTCCATTTCAGTTTCCTCTTCTACCTGCTTTTATATCACCCATGCAAGAATAGTTTCTTATATGCTCACCTATATCCATTTTAGTTGGATGGGAAAAGTGTTAGACAACTGTATATGTTGCTTTGCTAATACATTTGTCTGCATACATTTGCAGGCTAGCAGACTCGGCATTACTACTGTTGTTTCCACCGATTCAATTCGCCATATGATGAGGAGCTTCTTTGATGAAAATGATAACCCATTACTATGGGCATCTACATATCATGCTGGTGAGTTTCTGGATCCTGTTGCTGTAGCTGAAGCAAAAAGAAAAAGAAAAGACAGAAAGTTGTCAACCTCACATTGGCATGGCCAGGCTGGCCCTGACCAAACAGCAGCAGTTCCACAAGCAGTGGGTGACACAGGTAATCAGAGCTTATCAGAGCCAGGTCAAGCTAATAAAACGCACATAAAAAGGGATGTTTGTGACGACAGGGATGCTTTTTCAAACCGATCTTCTGGAAAAATTGGCTCCAAATCATTGGCCATTGAGGGCTACAAGGCACAAAGTGAAATGGTTATTGACAGTCTTGATAGACTAATTAAATCTTGGGAGCAGCGCAAAGAATCAGTGATAATTGAGGGTGTCCATCTGAGTCTTAACTTTGTGGTAATATTCAATTTTTTTTTCTTTTCCACTTTTTCTAAATAAGTTGATGTGCGTTTCCAAAGGTTGAGTTCACCCTGCACCTTGGGCCACACCAAATTAGTAAATTTTGAGTACCAATTCTATTTCCATGAGGACTTGGCATGTATGGTTGAAGAGACTTGCTCAGTTTTTCAAATCATTGTTTACTATGCAGATAATTTTCTGCTGTAGTTGTAACTAAGTGATGTTGATCCATTCTTATTTTTTGTGGCTGTATTTTTTTACAGTGTCCGAATACTGATTTTTGTATTTTTCATTTTTTATGTTAGATGGGTCTCATGAAGAAGCATCCTTCCATCGTTCCATTTTTAATATACATAGAAAATGAAGAGAAACACATGGAACGCTTTGCAGTTCGTGCTAAATATATGACATTGGATCCTTCCAAAAATAAGTATGTCAAATACATCAAGAATATACGTATCATACAGGACTACTTGTGCAAAAGAGCTGACAAGCACTTGGTTCCAAAGGTGAACAACACCAATGTTGACCGTAGTGTGGCATCTATACACTCAATTATATTTAGCTGTTTGAGGAGGAGGGAGACTGGGATTTCCTTATATGACGCAGATACAAATACTGTCAAAGTGCTAAATGAGGAGTACCGCAAGCAATGTGATGCAAATTCTGTTAGCTCGAAGGGAATGTTCCGAATGATTCATAAACAAGGGTCTTTACGACATTACATGGCTATTGTGAACTCAGATGGGTCTATTGCCAAAGCATGGCCATTCTCTTCAGTAGACAGAACCACAGAGCCTTCTTCTTGTAGTGCCAGTATCAGTACAGTCGGGAATCCAATTTATGGGCCTGTCAAGGTTAGTGAAGTTGAGCCTGTAAATTTACAGTTTGGTAATTTTGGTATAGGTTCATGGCCAAATGGTTATGAAGGAACAAGCTACATGAGCAGCATGTGTGTCTCTAGAGTGGATCGAGATGAATGTGCGACCAACTTTTCCACCACATCAATATTTTCACGGGAAGGCCATGAAAAGAAGGTAAAAGCTAATTGTCATCTTCTTACTTACATCAAGAAAATTAGATTGTATAACTCAAAATTTTTACTGAAAGGCTACGCAAAAAAGATAAAAACTAATCGTTATCTTCTTAAATACATGAAGGAAATTAACTTAGACCTAGTTTTCTACAGAACATACACATGGGATTTCTTTGCCTTAAGCTCCTGTATTTCTCTTTCCAGTCCCCAACAAACCACATAAGGGAAAAGGCTCTAAAGGATATTGCCATTGACACTGAAAGCACCTATGGAATGACCAAACTAACATATCTACTAGAGACATAGTGAAGGCAACTACTAGATTAAATAATTCATATGAAATGTGCAAACATTTACCACAAAAAGGCATTGAATAAGGAGAAGATGAAATCTTTTTCACCTTGTTTTCACATCACACATGTGTTTGAAATTTGATAGTATCAGGGATGAGATGGTCCACTGGAGCACTTTATTTTGAAGCCCACCCATGCGAAGAATTAAACTCTAATGGGATCTTGTCTTTTCAGGAAGCTCCTAAGATATATTCTCCACCTGTTGCTTCCTAATAGCCACCCAGAAGGACGTAGGTAAGCCATTCTTGAACCTACACTTTAATCTGCACTATTACCTTCTCTCTCTAAGGAAACCTAGGTAGACTCAAGCCCCTGAACAAGCCCTCAGCATTCTTCTCTTTTCCATGGTCCAAAGACACTTCTGAAATCAACTCGATGTGGCTCTTTTTGGTGATATAGAAATAAAAATCTCTACTTAAAACATCCTTGGAAGAGGCAATCCAATACACTGATTGGCAAAGAAGGTGAAGAGGATCTGCACTTGACCTTCCAAAATACAACACAATCTCCTCTATCACCACGAATCTATGTGGCACCTTGGTTGGTATTCTACAATCTATATTGTAAAAATTCTCCTTGAAGATTGCTAGAACCATAATTTTGATCATTGATTACTAGAACTGAGCTCAATTTGGATGAACAAGAATCCGAAATTTGATTCCATATAGACTTGTTTAAGTTGTTGGAATTTGATTTCAGATAAATCTCCTTCAAGATTGTTGGAATCATAATTTTGATCATTGATTAGTAGAACTGAGCTCAATTTGGATGAGCTAGAATCTGGATCTTGATTTCGGATTTAGCCAACTATTTCTTGAGTTATTGGATCTGTGCTTCTCTGAACCCAGCTAACAAGGGTCAGGTTAACTTTTTATTTAAATATATTGGTGATTGACGCCTTTTATTATTCTGAGCAGGGCACAATTTTCCAATGTTGCCTTCCCAGAGTATCCACTTAAGTGAATCTAGAGGTCTCTGTCTTTGACTGGATCATAATAATATACTCCTATTTGTACTAAATGATCAGCTACTTGATTGCCTTCTTGTAACATATGTATGATTTTCTTTTCCTTGAAATCTTCTCAAGATTATAGTTTCTTGACTTTTCCTCTGGTTCACCTGAGCACCACGGGATGCTCTTCTTGCCCTGTATTTGAATCTATCAAATTTTAGAGTCTCCTTCATTTGTAACAATCCTTGCTTGAATCTGTGTTGCTAGCTGGAGTCTTCCGACTTACCCATGCTTTAGCTTCTGTGATAGAGCATCTTCCAAGTTACAAGCATCACATATGAGGAAATTCTATTTGTGGTTGATAATGATGACCCGCCACTGCTGCTTCTTTTGTTTCATTTACCAAGCTTCCATCAAAGTTAAGCACTGCTCCACCCCTCATGGGCACCACTTGATTTGGAGTATCTCCCTATTTTTTGCTGGAGATTTTTTTTTTAGGTTGACCTGTGGCCTTGGCCTCACAAAAGTACTTTTATAGCTTTGAATCTGAGGAAGCAACTTACCTTTAGGATGCCTCTGGTATCTCTGAAATGGGATGTTCTTGTCAACTGATTTACTATAACAGATGGGCAGAAAGGTGTTTTTTTTTTCTTTTTTTCTGTTTGTTGATCTGAACTTGCCATATGGTTCGGTTATCATTATTCTTTTTGTTTTGGCCATATGATCATGCTTTTCTTTGTGTTTCCTTGGCAAAACCACACACTGAGAGAGAAAAGAAAAGGTCCTTTGGTTTAGACTTGACTGTGGAGGTACTTTCTGTTGTGCACTTTTAGCCTTGAAAATTTCCTACTTCCCCAAGAGAATTTACCCTTGAACTTATTTCATAGAACGTCTTCATTTCTGATATATCTTTTTTCTAAACAAGATTGCCCACAGGCTGTCCTTTTCCTCAAGGATATGCCATCTCAGTTTTTTTGTTTAAAACCTTACTGTATGTCGAAAGATGATCTGAGAACTGTCCACCACTTTTTCGGTTACAGAATTTTTTTCCAACTCACCAGGTGTATTTTATGTTTCCATATGGGTTCATTTGTCCATATAAAGTTCTTGCTCATCATTCCCGGTCAAAAATATTTTGAGAGAGTTTTAAACAGCTCGTAAAGTATTGAGATATTGCAGAGATTACATCGTTAATTGCAGGTTTCCTTGTTTTTTAATAGTTTTGCCCTCTAAGGCATTGGAGCCTATCTGAAACTTTTTCAACTATAAAATTAGAAGCGTTTTAGCTTATTCTTTCATAGAGAATCCCATAGGTATTTATATGAGTCCTTTGTTTTCCCTTGGTACGTGATTTTTCCTCACTACTGGAAATTTCATTAAAGCTCCCTAACAATGTTGAACATCCATTCCATTCTCTGGATACTCTCCATTTCCTGAAGATTCATTTTTCTGTATTTGTTTTGAATAGTAGCATAGACACCAGTGAGTAGCTCATAACTCCTGATAAGCCTAATGGAGGACTAAAAACATTTTTAAAACCTAGTTTTACTGAAAGTATATAAAATTTGACTTAGTTAATTGTGCTGTAAAAAATGATTCTAATTTTAGTCTACTCAAGCAGATTATATCCTTCATACATCTAACCAAGCTGGCTCTGCCCTCTCCTCTACCATTTCAACTGAATTTCTTTGTGCCCCCTGCCTGCACCCATGAGCACTTGTCTAGTTCATTCCTTTGCTTGTTTGGCTGGGTTCTTCTTTTCTGAACCTGAACTTCATCATTTTTGGCTTGACAGTTGCTGGTGATCTCTGGTAATGATTCTCATTCTCAACTCATCATGTTTCTTGTCAGTGTCATTGATT
The DNA here is from genome assembly GCA_947561395.2 of Buxus sempervirens. Taxonomy (NCBI): domain Eukaryota; kingdom Viridiplantae; phylum Streptophyta; class Magnoliopsida; order Buxales; family Buxaceae; genus Buxus; species Buxus sempervirens. The sequence goes on from OX387183.1 coordinate 12,945,546, forward strand.
TCTGCTGTCTGTTGCACAAGGTCCACCTTGGGTTGGACATGTCATCACCCCTATCCATGTTTTCGTAGTCAGTCAGTAAAAGTATTCTTCATATTTGTCTGAGGTGATTCTTTTATTGCTTGTGTCTCCAGGTTTAAGGTACAATTCCTGACTGACTTGATGAGCCTTTGTTATAAAACCTTTGACAGGAACTTGTGCAGCTTTGTGTAGTTTACTGCTTGACAAAAGAGTAGCATAGAATTTGCCATGCTAACCCAAACTGAATTAGGAAAAGTTTTAGGGCTGCTTGCACCTATTCTTTTTCTGTGTATGTGCCATTGTGCCATTTTCCAATTGAGGATTCCAACCAGAACTCCAAATCAATCTCCTGATGGATTGTGATTTTGGGTCTGACTATAATTTGGATTCCACATCCCAAATTTGATCAAAACATTCCTCTGCATAATATAATCCAATTTATTCGGACGTGGATTCTAGAATCTGATCAGGTGCTTCCTGGTAAGGTCCCTGAATATCTCAAGAAAATCTATAATGCCCCTTCAACCAGCAAGCCCATATGAGTGGCTTTCGGATCCCAATCGCTCTTGATCTATTCTTTCATTTAAGATTTTTTTTTTCCTGTAAATATTATCAGCCTTTGCTGAATCTGAATCTCTACAACATTTTAGTCAAGAAGGCTTTTTTTTTTTTCCATTTCTTATCCTAGCTAATCAACCTTCTTTGGTCTATAGACCAAATCCCACTTCACAATATGAGGTATTCTCTTACAAGCACTTCCGTCCTGGAAAAAAGTCAAAACCTGTGGTAAGACCTTCCTCTGAAGCTCAGAGGCTGTTGAAACCAACACTTCTGTCAATAAGAGGACTGTAGAGACCATATCCCTATCCAAGGTCTATAGAACACTTAAAGTGCCCCTCTGACGTCCCTTGATAAGCACAGAGAATGATGCTGACAAAAAACTGTTCTGTTTGAACACATTAGAAAAGTCTCAAAATTGAGACTCCTGATATTCCTTCATTTTATTCTTGTCTTTTAATGTTTATTCAAGGGTTCTTGTGTTGTTGTTTCAATAAAATTGATAAAAATTATGTTCTGTATGAGCAGGGCTTAAAATCTGGGTTTTTAGCCCTAGCACCAGCCTGGCGCTTGAGCGAGCTCGAGCGGGACTCGCCTGAGAAAAACATTGGATTCAACGTTCGAGCATTCAAGTGTTTTGCTTATCATTCGATTCAACGTTTGATTCAACATACGAGCTTTCAATGAGTTTTGCCTTGGCGCCAGTCCCACACCTTACCCATTCTCGAGCCCAAGATTCATTCGTTAGAGATTTTGCCTTGAGGCCAATCCTGAGCCAGTCCTAGGCTTGAGCTTGAAAAATAGTTTTTGACCGTTTTTCTTCATTTTGAACTGTTTTTTCGAAGGGTTGCTTCTTGAAACTATGTAATGGTTCATGAACTATTTAATGGGGTTTTTCTCACTCGAAAGGTATGATGAAAACCATCTGAAAACCTCTCTTGAACAAATCAAAGTTGGGCTTTCATTGTTCTTTCTGAATTTTCTAAAGTGATATGAGTGGCACTGCAAGGATTGGTTCGCTATCCTTCAGTATACTCGTGCAAACTACTGAAGTGGTGTAAGACTGTTGAATGCTGGAAGTCTACCTCCATCAACCTGTGCATTGAGGAAACCTTCCATTTGTTTTCAGCACTTAAATTGATTTGTTGGTTCTTTGATAGTTTCTATCCTTGGATTATTTAATTTGGGATTAGTATTGGTAGATCATGCCCGCTGTTTTATACCGTTATTTTACAATAAAAACATCCTCAAACATAAAGCCTTCATCTCCTGCCTGAAAAAGGTATTGAAGCATCTCATCAAAGAAGACCAAATCCACAAGATCATAGGCTTTATTCATATACATCTTATATGCAGTTACCTCATGTTTATTCTTGGATCAATGAATTCATTGGCTATGAAAACAGATATAGATATGATTCTTTACAAAATTAAATAAAAGTTGGGTCCCTTCCATTATATCTCATTATTGATTTTAAATTCACAATAATTTTCTTCTTTATATTATTGTTTTTGTTCTTAATTTTTTTCTTCATATAATTATTCCTTATTCTTCACCTATTTTTATTTTTTTTTAATATTTTCTTTTCTTGCTTTTAATCACAATGGAGTCATTGAAATTCTTATTTTAATATTTTTGTCTCTTTACCATAGTATGCTAATCTTATTCCTTCTTAATATCCTTCTTCACAAAAGTTTAACTTCTATACTACCAAAAATAAGCAAAAAGTAATAGTATTTCTGTATTTAAAATAACTTCCGTTTTTATATTTAAATTTTTTATGTTTGATATAAATTATACAATTATGGTGAGTAGTAACTAAATCTTTCTCACACGTCGTTGTGAGTCATCACATACTTTTAGAAGTAGAAAACAAAAGCAAAGTGAGATTGTGGGAAGTCAATTGATAGCTTATAAGCAGTTGAGAAAGGTCACTTTATTAGAAGCTATATCTAGTTAATTGCTGTATGTTGATTTTAAAATTAATATATTTCTCTGTGAGAAGTCCATTGTTTAGTATATGTGTCTTGGCCTATATTACATGGACTTTGGTACGAGTCTTGGATGCGGGTATGCGTTTGGGAGTCGGATGCACTTGATCCCTAAAACTTAGGATGTAAGGACTCGGTTGAGAAGTGTCCAACATTTGGATATGAATATTGGGATTCAGCTGACAAGTCTCCAAATAAAAATTAATAAGGTGGGTTAGAAGCCGAGATCTCTGTCTGTTTTTGCTTTTTTTTTTTTTTTTTCTTTTTTGATTCATTGTTTGCAATTTTTGAGTTTGAGAATATACATTCTCTTCAAAAAAACTCTTTATCTTTTTTATTCATTACTTTCAAGTTGATTATTTGCTATTTCTTTTCTTATTTTCTTTTGATCTTGGATTGCAATATCTTGTGACGGATCCAAAACGTAGCTTGTACCCATACCCATTTCGTGTCATGTCGACACATGTACTTTGGGGTCGTGTAAAGTGTCCATGTAACATAGATCTTGGATGAGCCACCCCACCACATTCAACCAAAAAAGAAAAAATGGAAAGTCTTGGCTGCCCTTTTTACTACTCTCAACTATTTGGGATAAGGTGTTAGCATTGATTTTTGCTCTTAATTAGTAGTATAGCCAAAATCCTCATATTGTTCATGGATACCTGTTGTTTAGGATTCTAAAACTTAAATGCTACCTTGAAGCAACTCTTTCTATGAAACTAGCTAGTTATTGGTCTACATCAGGTAAAGGTTTTTCCCTTAATGTTTAGAAAGGAAAGAAAGTTTCCTTCTTCTTTTTCCCTTATTTTGTCATTGTTTTGAAGTTGTGCATCAAACTCTACAACTTTCAGTGGCAGAATGAGGCTTTCTAATTATCCTTCCACATCCAATGCCACAACTTAATTACTTGCAGAATGCTTAAGGTGGAGACAAAGTTAGTGATCTTTGAAAAATCCTTTTTGGTTATTTGTTGGTTGTTATCACTCCCAAAGTCATACTGAAGAGAAATTTGAGATGAAGCCAGGTTTTTGTAGTCATACAAAATGTAATATGTAACTAACTGAACAATTGAAAGCAAAATCTATTCACACAATCGACAGTGAAATCTGGTATTAGTGCTGCTAAGACTTGAAGTGTTAATTGGAAATTGGCAGTTCAGGTAATCTTGAGACTAACCAATTTGTATGAGGGCTTTTCATATTATTCCCAAAAATTATGGGAACTTTAAAATTTGATGGGTGAATACGATATCCTTTAAATAACAGAAAATTTGCAGTTGGGTTTGTTAGGACAAGGCATTTGGTTATTAATTGATTGATTGAACAGAGAATTTATGCTCCAATTTGTGTATTAGGTCCATTTTATGTCCACGTAAATCAATTCCTGATGCAAAAGGTCTTTGGTTAAATGCATGTGAGAAAATTCTTCTAGTATAAAATCAAATGAATATGAGAACAGTGATATATATAACTTGGGAAGCTCTTTTTTGAATTAGCAATAATAGGTTAATAATGCTTTGTTTTCTTTTGCTTCTTTCTTTGCCTACTTTATTCTCCTGGTGCATCTGATTCAATGATCAAGCACACAAAAGGCAGTGGTATGAAATCTCCTCTTATAGGTCTAGGGCAGGGTGGGTCTGTGGTTCAACTCTGGATCCCCCCATGGGGGACTGGTTCTTGTGAAATTTGGGTGGGCTTACTTGAAAAAAATAAACTAAAATAAGTAATACCCAGTGTGGAGTCTCTAATAGTATTTCTTCTTCATTTAATTGGTATTCAATAATGCCCAACTTTTCTTCTTTCTAAAAATATAAAAAACAATTTTATTCATTGTTCAGCTAACAGAAGAAGTGGCAGCATCTGAAAGTGAGGAAGAAATTGTTCAGGATGACAGCGATTCTAGTGATGGAAATCAAGAGTTTGAGGATGAGGTATGGCACTGTGCATGTTATGTACCCTGCAATGTTACATTACTCATTATAGTTTATCGTGGGTCACCAATGCTAGAAATCTGGAATCCAAGTTGTTCTTGTTGATTATTCTTTTGACATGAGTGTTCTTTTCCTTTTAAAATTGTCTTCTCAGTTGGGAGGCTCAGTTGCAGAATCATCTACAAGATCAGATGAAGATTATGAGTCAGAAGCTCCATCCGGTTTTACCAATCTGTTTGACTCTCATAAGAGGTCACATAAGCTTTCCAAATGCTACTCCATTAATCCATCAAGAAAAGCCATTCATGAAGCTCGATCATTTGGCCGTACCCATAGCCTTCCTCTTCAAAGCAGTTCAACAGGCTTAAAAGGGCGAACTCATTAAAGATCTCTTCCCATGCCTGGAAGGATGGACTACCATGCTCTTAGAAAAGTAAACTTCTTGTGCATACTACAGCCGACCTTTTAATTACGAATTATCTTGAGAAACAGAGAACTTGTTTGATAGTTTTAGTTAGTACATCTTAAGATTTGCATCTGTACACACACACACATGTACAATTTTGTTCTAGAAATATTGTGACTCCCTTGTCAATCTTTATGAATAAGTAAAGTGCTGAATACATATTTTTTAAGATATGGGTTTCTGCATAAATGAAGTGCTATATGAATATATACACACACACACCCAGTTGCACACACCCAAAAAGGAGGGGAAAAAAAACAACTCATCTCCTTCTCAGAGAGAGAAACTTTATATTTCATCAAACCGCAGTGAAAGAATAACTTTTATTTAGCCTGCTTTTGCATTCAATTTCTTTGAAACTTTCATGAAAGAAAAATCCGATTCTTCAAAACAAAAATGCAATTAAGCCTTTACACCCCAAAACCCAATACAATTAATTACAGAAACCTCTCCATCCACAATTTCAGAAACTTTTCACTTTCATAAGATTTCTTTTCCAACAATTATTGGTTGATGGTGATGATGTTGCTGTTGCTATTATTGATTTTGGGGTGGTGCCGTGCACAATTGCTTTTTATGTGTTGTTTTAGCTTTCACTTTTCTGAGGTCAAGAAGCTAAACTGGGAAGGTTGGCTTAAAAAGATAATGGAATGGGAGAACTTAACACCTAATCATCCTTTTGGCTATTGCCATCCTGCTTTTCCTCTCTTTTTTCTTCTTCTTGATGCATCTGACGCGCTTTATATTCTGATGTAACCAAACACGAACAAAATGATTAAAAAAAAAGAATTGTGGATCCATAGATTTTCTTGTCTTTATAATCGTAGCTATGTAACTTCCTCTTATTAACTTTTAAAGGGAATCCCGAAAAATATTGCCATTGTTCTTATAATTCTATTTATCTTAGCAAATTTACATCAACCAAGCATGTTTAAACAATGAGTCTCATCATAAGTTTGGTTTAAATTACAGCTATGAACTTACTTGTATTAACTTTGCAAGGGAAATAATCAAGCTCTCTAGAGTACAATCATAAACTGTGTGCAAGTTTTTTGTCATACTTTACTTCCAGACCACGTTAAGCCTAGGTGCACATCTAGAGAACTCAGGTGTAAGCCTAGGTTGCATCTGCCTATGCATTTTACTGCTAATCCTAAAAAAACTAAATGCCTTGGCGACATGACAAGTATCATTAACTAACACAATGTCAATCATATAAAGAAGAGTCAAAGAGGATAGGGTGCAAATTATTTTTCAGTTATCTTCTTCCCTAGATTTTTCCTCCAGCTAATCTAAGATCTTGTGAAATGATATAAAATGTAACAAAACCCTAACATATGTAAAATTGTGAAAATGGAAAAACAAAATTTACACAAACCATGTCACTAATATATTAAATCTGTGCAGTTTCACAGAGTTAAAAAAAAAAAAAGAAAAGAAAAAGAAATCAGAATCATATTTCTGTAAATCAGGGAGAAAGAAAATCAATAAATCAAACAAAGAAGATTCATAAAATAAAATACTATAATATGTCACATGTTAACACTTTCAACAGCTTGCAAATATCATAAACTTTAACCAAATGTAGTAAAATCTCCACAGATGCCTAAACTATGTCCTGGTGCATAAAAGACAAGATGAACAAGGTTAATTAAATGTATGTTACCTAGATTCCAACTTTTCCTTCTACTTCTCATTACCCTTATGCATCACCAACAAAACAAGGTAAAAGGAGGCTTTCCCTAGAGGTGCAAGCACTACTAGTATATGGTTTGCAACATCTAGGAGCAGTTTCTTCAGAATTGTCTGGGTTCATACAGAGCAATCCGCTTGCCATAAAAACAGATTACAATTTCTCCATTATTCTGAATGCCTAAGGGTTGAAAACTAAAACCATTCGCTCTAGCTTGCCAACTTTAGGAGCTTGTGTTAACTCAGTACCCTCCCTGCTTCATTAAAGTACTTCAGCACTATATATGTCCAATGTCGCAATAGGTACTTAGCACAGTCTTTTTCATTTTATTTTGGCTGTTTATTAAGCCCTAAGATTGTTTTCCCTTGTAATATTTTCCATCTGCTAAACAAAACCATAACTGTAGCTCGCAATACAATTCTATTCTACCATCCCAAGTTGTCAAACTTGCATCCTCTATTAGATCATGTACAAGCTCAAGGAAAGAACTTTCTTGTTTTGATCCAAAAAATATGATGAATAGAATTTCACTTTTATCTTTGAAAATCTAAACCTTTGTATTTATGTTATTTCATTCTATAAAACAACATTTAATATATAGAATTATTCTTGAAGAATCTAGTAAAAAATCTAATATAATGTCAATTCATCCTAGATTTGAGAGGAGGGTGATGAGGAATATAACCTTTTCTTTGAGGGTGGGAGTGTATAGGCACACCCAAATATAAATATATTGATATAGATGTGAAAACAATCAGCAGCTAACTGTTCCAGGCTGAAGTAGAAGTCATCAAGAACCAATACTGCTTGCACATGTTGAAAATGGGAACACTCTTTCTTTCTATGGAACTGCTTAGATTTAGATACTAGTTTTCCTTATCCAGTGAGTTTTTAGTTGGGCCAAGAAAGTTGAGATCTTAACAAGCTTCTCATAGAATTGGATAAATCTGTAATGTAGATGTCTTGTATTTCATCCTTACCCAGTAGGTTTTTTTGTAGAATGTGTAGCATCTTGTCATTTTGAGAAAGCTTAAGGTTTTCTGAGAAGAACAGTTGCAGTACTTTTGAATATTCTATTGTATTCGCCTTGTTCTCTAGTGGAATAATTTCATCTCCTACACACGTGGATGTAGGCATTTAAAATCCGAATCTCTCGTGAATCTGTCTCTTCATCTTATTCTTTTTTTCTCTGTTTTGGGCATTTTTGCTCGGCCATTAATCTATTTCGACTGGCCGTTTTGCCATTTTTCTAATCAGCTGTTTCCTAACAGTATCCATTCTTTCTCCATTTTGCTGCAGAGTTGATTGAGTTCTCATGAATCTAATTAAGACTTGAATGTCCATCTTCAAACTTCTTCCCCTTTTGTGAGACTACTATTGTTTTTCATGCCAGAGACATGGTTGAATTAAGAGTGAGACTTTTCTTTTCCATCACAAAAAGCCCGCTTAGCCCAAACAGGCCCTCATTGTGTCCAATAAGAAAGAAACCACAAATGAAAAAGAAGGGAACATGGGTAATTGTTTGGCGCATCCAAGGCCTTAACATGGCTAAAAGGCATTACATAGAAAGTAAAGAAAATTAAAAAACTAACTTGTCCTCGTACAAGCGTATTATAACAGGGCATTATAAGATTATTTTGGGACAAAAAATTTCTGTTTTTAACACATGGTCCAAGAGGCCGTTTCTCATTTTATATACTAGCCGGGTGCAGGTGCAGTATTGCACATGGTTGGAGGGATCAGTTGCAAAATTGAGACAGTTTTGACCGTTCTACCGTTTTATTAATGAATCTTGGCGTTGCTGTGCAGGGGCTTTTGAGGAAAGCTTCCCATTTTTGTTGGCGCGTTTCCAAAGGGGGCGTCTCATGTTATATATATGTACTATAAAGATCTAGACATATGGACACTTCACAGATTGGGAGGGAAGAGGTCTCAAATTTAAAATGGTTCAATCTTTGGTTACAAAATTTTTTTGTTACACATTTGAGAGACACCCCTCTATCTCTCTCTCTCTCTCTCTCTCTATATTTATTGTTAGGCCCTCCATGAAAGTTTATGCGTCACTGTGCAACCACCAATTCAGCAGCTTTCGGTGTTCTCAATCAGTGGGTCCATGTCTACGTCATTTTCACAAAATATTCCAGAATTTTTTATTTTTTGCAATTATTTTCATAATCAAGCGGGCCCCATCTCTATTAATGATAATTGACTCTTAAACTAACCCCTTTTTGTTTTTCTGCTTTTAGGCAGAATCCAGGTGGGGACAAGCACATCTTTTCTCTTGTTTAAGCTCCCTTTTGTCTGATCTCAAATGAGATGAATCTCTCACATTATAAGTTGAGGTTAACATGAAACCAATTTCACCTAAGGACCCAACCGGATCCTATAATGTGCGCCAGAGTTTTAACCAGGTCGGATTGTCCGGTTGAACCGGTTGATCTGCAAACTGGACAACTTAATGGTTCTGTTCAAACTTAAAAACCCGGTATGAAGCGGGTCCAACCTGATGAACCGGTGAGAGAAAGGAGTATGATCGGAATCACATCCAGATCCGGATCCGGATCCGTATGTGAATTCAAATGCAACAACTGGGGATCTACTATATGGCATTAGCAAGACTCGGATTTAAGGGACTCCCACGAACTGGTTTCGCATCAAAACTCGGTGGGTTGAAAAGTAGGGCATCTTTTGGCGTTTATTGGCGTTTATTTTGGGAATTCATTCCCAAAATAAAATGAGTTCTTGTCACAAAACAGGTGTTTGGTTGTAATGAGTTCTTGTCACAAAAATGAGTTCTTGTCACAAAATGGGTTACGAAAACTCATTTTACGAAAGAGCAGTGGCATACTTGTAATATTAAAAAATTTCGAAGAATATGCTGTAAACTTGGTTTAAAAAATTCCTTATATCATAAGGTTAGACTTATTATTTATGAAAGTTCTTTTAAATTAGAATAATAATAAACTTGTAATATTTATAACCTCTACAATAATGAACCTTTCTTTACCCAACATAATAATTTCTATACGAAATGCTGACATAGATAAAAAAGGAATATGAAAACATTGTTAAAACGTATTCACTTGGCCACGTTTGGCCTAAATGAATATGATAAGAGTCAAGTGGATAGGATGTTTGTTTTTGGTGGGGCCACATCGATGGATTCGGGTAATTTGGACAAGTTTGGGGAAGCCATTTTTGACCCTTCAGTGCACAAAGACACGGATGGTGGCAACAACTGAATAGACTCGAACCTTCCAATGCTATCCATGCAACCCACTTAGCCAATCATCAAGCCACAATTTAGACCCAAATGGATATGCATTCCCGTTTGTGACAAAAAAAGGGGGTGGGTCATTCTCATTATCCATATTTCTTAAAATTGTGTTTTGACTTTGATTATGCCCATGGATAATTATTTTTAGATAAGTGATGCACTGGGAGTAGAATCAATACAGTCAAAAACAACTTTTAAAACGCAATTTAAAAAAAAGCAATTTTCAAAAATTTTTTTATAAAAAAGAGAATATGAAGTTTATTAAATTTTGTTTTTTAAGAATGGGTTTGTGATTGGCTTATTGCATTTAAAAAAATGTTTTTTAAAAAGTGAATTATTAATTTTAAAATGTTATGGTTCTTAGTGAAAAGTATTTCCGTCCCTTACCTACATAGCAAATCAATATACAGCGTCAAAATGGGGAAAAATTCAAGCTTTTCGGTATAAAATTGCAATACTTGAGCAGTTTACAAAAAAGAAAATATTATACCAAGAAAAAAAAGGAAATTCAAATTCAATCCTCTAAAAATTACTCTAATCTTTCAACCATTAAACAACTAAACATAGAAAACATGACGCAATCGAAGAAATGATTAAAAAATTTTCAGATACTATTAACTACACTAAAAGGAAAATCAATTCAAATAATAAATCAAAATTTTGACACAGAATTGGAACTGGAACAAAATAAAGACCTCAAAACCAACTAGAAGTCAACATCATTGACATGGCTGGATGCAGCTGCAATTACCAAGACTTGATCCCTAAGATGCCATCACAGACCATCATACTGGAACCAATTCAGAAAAAGAACAAATCTCCACTATAAGAATCAATTCTATAGGTGGCAACCAAAGAAGTCAAGATGCTATTTTTATCATATTGATAAAAGAAAGACTGATTTAATCCTTATCCAAGCCAAACGACATCTTAATAAGTGTTGCCATGTTTGCTTTATGTTATGTGAGATGTGAGATATATATGGAGTGATGCAAAGATTTTTCTAAGGGATGGGGAGTAGAGTGAGAGAGAAAATCTTTCTTTTTCAAAACTCTGTTTCTCTTTTCCTCGAAGTGGGTTTCAAATGAACTTGACTATCCCACAACAGGCTTTATATATGTATTATATTGTGAAAGATTGAATGGAATACTTTAAACTTTAAGTCATAGATTAGTGAGTATACAAGAGAAAGAAAAAGAGAGAGATGATTGCGGGAAATGAGGGAAGTGAGAGGATGATGTCCAGTTACAATGTACTAGACAAAGAATAGATAAAGAAAGGGATTATATTATAGAAATGAAAGGCTAAGAAAGAGAGGGAAAGGGAGCTATTTTTCTTTAATATAATGAAGAATCTGTTTCATCACTAGTATTATCATCTCCAGCACTCATTTTGTCTAATTGTATTTTGCTTACCCAAATTACTTTCAGCCCGAATCCTCTCTTTTCAATGGTCGTTCGAATGGTCGTTCGAACGACCATTGTGCGACGCGTGTCCCATTTTAAATGAATGCCCGAAACAAAAACTAACGGACTAACGTTGCCGTTTTCGTTTTCAGCCGTGAGCGAAAACTAACGTTTTCGGCCGAATGGTTTTGGACCGCCTCAACCATTAGACCAAAGAGCAAGTCGACCGTGGTTTTCTCCTTCCTATTGCGCCCGCGAAATGGCGAAACGAATTAATTTTTTCAAAACTCCCTCCTTCGTTATTTCCTTTTGCTGTTGCGCTCAGACGATTGGAAGTTGTTGATTTCCCCTCACGTTCGTTGGAGAAGAGAATGATTGATTTGTCCCACTGATTGCGTTCAAGTTGATTAACTGTGCGAGACTGTAGATTCAGGTGCTTCTTCTTTCCCATTTGGTTCCCATCGACCTGGCAATTCATCTAAATTTAATTGTGCGACACTGTGTATTGCGTTCAGATTGATTAAATTGTGTGAAGGAGTTCGTACTTGAAATCTTGAGGAATTTCCCGAATTTCAGGAGCTAACGGCTTGAAGGAGTTGCTTCGGAATCGAGTTGCGCGAACGGTGAAGGTCTAAAAATTTTTGAAAATGCATGGAATGAATTATTTGCTGTTTCACTATCAATTAATCTTCAAGTGACATGTGTTTTTTCGTTTTTTTTGTTAGTAAACCTAGATTTTATATTCCAGATTATATTTCCAAGATTTAAGAATCTAAAAATCCTATTTAGATAAGCAAGATTATGAAGTCAGATTTGTAAACTAGAATCTAAAAATCATGTTTGATTGACATTGATTATTGAGATTAAATTTGAAGTTTTGTATAAAAAATTGCATAAAAAAATAATATAATATAATATATATAGAAAAATAAATGTCTTACTTAAAGTTGTATGTATTATTATATAATATGCATCTTTTTACTTAAATATTCAAATTTATATATTAATAATATTATATATAATATCATATAATAATGTTATAGTATGTGTATTATAATAATATTATTGTAACATTATATAATACTATTATAATATTATATAATATATGTAACAATTATAATAATTGCAGACTTCTATAATATTATATTATATTATAATATAAATCATATTATAATAACATAATTTATGTTTATTATATTAGTATAAGAAATTTATTACAATATGAAATTGTAAAATAGTATATATATTATAAATATAATATAATTAAATTATTATAAATATAATATAATTAATGGCAATAAATCAATATAATATGTTTATTATATTATAATATGTAAATCAATATAATATGAATTATTAATATTACTATATTGCGTAGGATATATTAATATATTATAATATTATAATATATTACATTATAATACTTTTAACGTTATTATTTATTATAATATGTTTTATATAATTTCTTATACATAATCTCTAAAAACACAGATTTTGGAAATTTAAGCAGCAATGTCCATAATCCCTATAATCACCAAGAAAGTAGATAGTGATTATGGGCTTGATTATGCAATTGGATAGTAGAATCCGACCTTAAAATCCCAACCAAACACGGCTTTTAGATTATGTAATCAGATTCAAGTACAATCCAGATTCTATAATGCCCACCAAACACCCCCTTAGGCTTATATATTTAGTTAAGTTAGTTTCTCACTTTTAGTAATTTTCCATTTGTTATTATTATTCTTTACTAGTGGCTTGATGATGTGCTCGTGTCTGAGTAATGCTTATTTTCTTCTCCTTTAAAATAAACCTTTATTTTATTAATTGTTTTTTTTTTGGTTCAATTTGAATGTACCATGGGTTGATCATCTTGGATGTTAATTACTTCGTGAATGTTGTTTATCCATTGTATTTGTTGGTTTTAAGAATGACGGAACAAACCTGGCCTCTTATGATCTTCATTTTAAGTCTGGTTATTTTCTTATTCAATAATGAGGGTTTTATATGTAAACAGAAAACACAGCGGAAATGGATAGTGAGGAGGAGTTGTCATCTGGATCAATTGATGGCATTGAAGACACCATTGATAGGGATGTTGATGGTTTGCAAGAATCAATACAGACAGCATATTTACCAAAGATTGGTATGGTGTTTGATTCAGAAGACGACGCACATCAGTTTTATAATGAGTATGCAAGACGAACTGGTTTCGGAACGAGAAAAGACTTACAGCACAAGCATCAACGTACGGGCATCCTACTGGATAGGGTTTTTTGTTGCTCAAAGGAAGGCTATCGTCGGACAGATAAGAGGGATATGGCGGTTGTAAAACATCGTGCAGATACAAGGACTGGGTGTAAGGCAAGAATAAAAATTGTATTGGAAGCGAGTGGAAAATATATAATTACACAGTTCGAGGAGGGGCATAATCATGAGTTACTTTTGCCAAGCATGGTCCATATGTTACGATCGCATCGGAAAGTAACAGAGGCCCAGGCAGCTGAAATTGATCTTGCAGATTCGACAGGGATACAGCCCAAGAGAACTGTCGAAATGATGAGAAGGGAAGTAGGTGGCGTTGAATGCCTAGGATTCATGCGGGTAGACTGTCAGAATTATTTGCGGTCCAAATGTAGGGTAGCCATGCAACAGGGAGATGCAGGAGCCTTATTGGAATACTTTCAAAGAAAACAATCGGAAGATGCATCCTTCTTCTATGCCATTCAGTTAGATGAAGACGATCTTATTAGTAACATATTTTGGGCTGACTCTGGGATGATGGCAGATTATACTTATTTTGGTGACGTGGTTTGTTTTGACACCACATATAGAACAAACAAGTATGGTAGACCATTCGGGTTATTTGTTGGTGTTAATCATCACAGACAAACCAAGATCTTTGGCGCTGCCCTATTATATGATGAAACCGTTCAGACATTCAGTTGGTTATTTGAATGCTTTGTAAGAGCAATGTCTGGTAAGAGGCCGAAGACAATTCTCACTGATCATGACCAAGCTATGACGAGTGCAATAGCTTCGGTGCTTCCGGATACATTCCATCGCTTCTGTGTTTGGCACATGTTCCAAAACGCTGCAAAGCATCTTAGTGATGTGTTTAACAGTGAGAAATCGTTTGCAAAAGATTTTAGTAGATGTGTTTACGAGTATGAAGATGATGAGGAATTCATAGAAGCATGGAACACAATGATTAACAAATATGATTTAGCTTCCAATAGATGGTTGAAAGCAAAGTTTGAGGAAAAGGAGAAATGGTCTCTGGCATACGGAAGAAACACGTTTTGTGCAAACATGAGTACGACACAAAGGTCCGAGAGCATGAATGCTTCACTGAAAAGTCATCTACAGAGGCAAAAGGATTTATTGCGATTCTTGGGGCGCTTCGATGAATTACTGGATGATAGGCGGTATGAGGAACTGAAGGCTGATTGTAAGATGATAAATAGTACTCCTGCATTGCCGATTGAGGGAAATCAAATGTTGGAATGTGCACGAAACGTCTACACAGAAGCAATCCTTGAATTAGTTCGTAAAGAAATACTTGATGGTGTCCTTAATTGTGAGATGTATGTTTGTGGGGAAGTTGGCGGATTGGTTGAGTATAAAGTCACTAATGATGCCGAAAGGAGAGTTCGTCAACATACGGTTACATTCGATCGCGAAACTACTTCAGTCAATTGTAGCTGTAAGAAATTTGAATTCAGTGGCATATTGTGCAGTCATGCATTTTATATTCTTCGTGCTAATAGGATAAAGAAGATTCCTGATCAATATATCTTGAAAAGATGGACTAAAGATGCAAAGAGTGGTTTGGTTGCATATGAAGAAAGGAATGTTGCTGAGGAGGACTCCAAAGCAGCAATTGGGAGGAGGTTTAGAGAATTGTGTCGCAATTTTGTTCAAGCTGCAAGGAAGGCCTCACTGCATGAAGAGTCCTCTGCTTTTGCGAGTGATCTGGTTAAACAGATTGAATGTGAGGCGAATAGAATAGTAAAAGAAAAAAACAAAGCTAGAGATATGGATGATGCATCAAGAAAAGAAGGAAGTCAAAGTGAAGTTGGAAGGGTGAATGTTTCACAAGCAAATTCTCAGCCAGAGTGTACACCAACAACTAGTGTTGGGGACAATAGTGTTAGGGACAATGATTCTCCAGCTACCGGCTTTGACGATAGGGAGATCCTTTCAAGGGCAAAAGGTATTAAAAAGAAGGTAAGGGGTGGTCGGGTTGGCTCAAGTGTTCGTAGGCAAAAAGGTGCGTTGGAACAATCTATCAAGCGTACACGGAAGAAAGCAAAACAAGCGGTCAATGAGTCAGTAGAGGAAACCATGAACCAAACAGAGGTTGCAGCAACTTGTGGGGCGTTTACCTCTAGTAGCCAATCTACTCAGAATTCTTGCACTCCACTAACACCTTATACGAGGGATGCATTTATGATGCCTATTGCACCGATGACTCCACATACGCCAGCAGTGCAGGTATACTTGACTCCATTATTTTTGTTTTGCAAACAACCCCAGTCTTGGTGTTTCTTATAAGGCAACTGACAAAATATGCAGGCATATTTTGCTTCCAACCAAATGTCACAAGGTGGTGTTGTTGATCATAGGATTTTCGCCCAGGGTATTCAAGGGAATTATGGCTTCACTCAGATGCTGCAAGTAATAATTCAATTTTCTTGACTAACAATCAATAATTTACAAACCAGTTGTAATAACAAAATTATCGTTTTTGCAGCCATTTGTGATGCAGCATGGCAATCCACCGAATGCAAGCACGCAATGGGACAACCTAGGGTATTAGTTGAATACTTCAAGTTGTGAATACTCTAACTTGCTCCTGCCGTTTCATTTTATTAAGTCACTTGTTCACTTTTTCCAGGTAGCGGATTCCTTCAACTTGCCCTGCCACTAAAGCAATGCTTCTTGCCCTATAGCTTTGCAGCTTGGATTTGTTTGAACCTGCTCCTATTGTTTTCTTTTGTCCTCCTCCTCGGTCCTAATTGTTAACCCGATATGGGTTCATTATTAAACTTGAGTTAAAAAGTAAATTTAGCAATTAAATGAGCATAGACGTGTGAGTTTGTGTGGTACTTTGAGTTTTATCTTGTATAGATATTCATCTTAGTGGCTTGCTTCAATTTATTGTTAATCAGTTAGACAACTGACAATTACATGTTATTTGAGTTTGCGTGATACTTTGCATGTTTTAATCTTTAATTTCCATATTTTTCATTTTTTATAATCTAGAAAATTTAAAAGCATAAAAATACAATATGCTATTAGCATATAATCTTGATCTTATTTTCTTAAAAATGATCACAAGTTCAAATTGTTTTCCGGTTTTTGAAAATAAGTGACAAGAAACCCGTTTGGTAACAAATCAATGATAGAGGGTCACTAATCAATTTTCATGACTTAATATTAGTTGGAGCATGAGCTCTTTAATTTGCTATTAGCAATGGTGAAATATGTGGACACGAGCTCCTGCATACACATTTATCGTAGGGCGACCAGATCTTATATCGAGTAGCTCCGACTGATATGCTTTCATTTTTTCATTGATAGTAAACCCCATCATTTACGGCGCCAACCACAAAACGCCGCGTTGATAAGACACAAGACCAGCGTTCTTGTGTACGCTGCTGAACCAATACGAACCGTAAACCAATTTCCAAATACATCAAGCAAAATATTGTAGCATGACAGAGATGAACACAATTTTTCTAAGAAGCAAGCTTAGTGTGCTAAATTTGCAAGAGTGCAAGCTAGTAATAGAGTACAACCTTAAATACAAATAAATAAAAAAACCAAGCGTTTGGCCACAAAATAGAGTCCCGCACGACGCCCCCCATCCATTGAGTCAAGCACATCCACTCTCCGCTCTTTTAGGTTTAAAACTAAAAGAAACCAATGATTGCGCAGACACATGGGAACAAAAATCTACATACAAGTAAGACACCCTTATAGGTAAAGAACGTACTACAGACTGCTAAGTAAGTAAGGATACAAGCATAAAAAATCTGAAATTAATCATTTGTGAAGGTGGCACATTGCATCCCAAGGAACTTACAAGATTGCATGCAAGCACAGAATACCCTAGTCGCCCTGGATCGAAGTAAGGACGCAAGCTCTCAGTGGAACCACGATCACTTTTCATCATCCACTCCTACATAATATATGAAAGGAAATTTTTGTCATTAGTCTAGCCTTGAACAACAACATTTGTATAATCATAACGACTACTAGTGCTATCACAAAAAGTGCTTACACAAATATATGTGGGACAATAATGTCGGCTAACTTTGCGGCTAGTCGATAATTGTTGGTTCTTCATAAGACATGCTCCAAAAGCATTGATAGCCTATAAAAAAATACCATGAGCGATGACATGTACAATTGAATAAACAATATATTATTCACAAGATAAGCTTTGCATACCACACTATTAACATGTTTGTTGTCTAACAAACACGCCAATTCAGTTGCCGACGCGAAGATGGAAGCAAATTTGAATATTATTTCACTGAAAAACACAAGCAGTAATTATTCACTACGAATTATAATACATAAATAACATTTACAAGTTAGTTTAGGAATATTATCTTACTCAGAATGTTTGTTTCCGCGAACGTATTGTAGGATTGAGCTTCCTTCTGGGCCCAATCGAGGACGCAAGCGATGGCCAATAAATGGGGTGCGATAATGTTTCCCACGCGTCTTCTTGCGTGACCCTCTTCGAGGTTTGGTTACCTCGGTCCCGATGCTGCTTCGAGACGGAACTATCACCACCTCATCCTCTTGCATTTTATCTTTTTCTACCTCCACAACCACCGCCGTGTCGAGATCGGTGGTATGATCACCGCTCTCGTGGGTGCTATGATGGGAGGGTGCCATCCTTGCTTCATCAGGAACATCAGGCATGGAACAGTCGGGAGTATCCATATGAGCAGGGCTCTCACATCGCATGTGGATATCGGAGGGGTCCACGGTTTCCCTTGACCTCACATGATTTAGCATCTCGGTATACGTGTCCAACATCCTCGTGAGATGACCTTGAATAACCTGGAATACACAACACCCAATCATAAAACATGCGGAGGTGTTCGTAATAAGAAAACTAATAAAAAATAAATAAATTAAACCCAATCTTACAGGATCTGGATCTCCACGAAATTGCCGAAGATCAATGAAATTTAATTCATGGGATTCGCCTGATGCCTCATCTTCGACACAGCTGTCAACACGATGCTCAATCACCTACAATATGTAACGTGTATATTAGTCAGTACATAGAAATGTTGAATTATTTGCAAAATTGACAACAAAACCTACAATAATCAGTTCAACTCAAATATATATATATATATATGTATACCTTCCCATTTCCATATCCACCGAGCGCCATTTCATCTTTCTCCCTTTGGAAAAGCAATGCATCCGTCCACACTGCCATACGTGGAGTGGTAGGAGGTGTTGCTTGACCAACGATCATCCGATCGTAATACAAATACTAGGCAACGATCGAAATATCATTAGACGCACTATAATAATGATAAGCTAGGATAAAGAAGCTAATGCATCTTTAAAATACTATACATACCTGTAAAAATAATAAGCAGCCATTGACGGATTTCCGTTTCCCCTTTTGAAACTTGGCTACGTGATGCATCAATGTGTCTAAAAGGTACTTCCCCCAGTTGTAACCTCCTATCCTCTCTACATCGACCAACAAGGGAAGATAGGATGCACTCACATCAATCATTGAAGATGGACTTACTAAGGTCGTCAACGAATATAATACAAACGAACGGATCCACTCATGATCGTTCTCTGGGCTCTTCAAGCTCTTCTCGACATTCTCAATAGGGATGCTTCCATTGCGTACCCCGTAAAATCTATGCAACTCTGTCGTATCGGGGATTTCTGATTTAGATGTATCAACATCTATCCCCTCTATGGGTAACCCAATTATAGTCTTCACATCGTGTGTGTCAAAGAAAATATTCTGGGACCCAACTTTGATACATCTCTTCTTAGTATCTACATTCGGAAGAATCCAATGACAGAGTCGCCGATAAAGCTTCGTCGCGTGTAAATTCAGTAGACAGCGAAAGCCACTATCTCTAAGGCACTGCTCCTGAGAATCCGTGAATGAAAGACCGTGCATAAACGTAATGAAACGTCCAGGTGAACAACGTGTCTTTATCTCAGCCTACAAAAAAGAAAGGTAAAACGAAATAATATATTATCAGTCTCAACTAATTATCCACAATAATTCCAATTATAGATAAGATATTTTACGAACTTGTTGTTTCTTTCGCGGCTCTTGCTGTGGGATAGCCCTCTTGTATTCGTCCCACTCAAGCCGTGATGCTCGCTTAAATTCTTCTTTCTCAGCTTGATTCATCGACCTCCATGCTCCAGCAGCATCCGCAAATAACTGAAATGCAATAACTAAATAGATTAATTCATTTGCATAGGATTGACGAAGTGCAAAATAAATAAAATTAATGCTGTTCCTTAACCGGTACCATTGATAATGCCTACCTGCTGCTTCGTAGGGATTTGTTCACCTTCAATACGATTCTTCATTCTTTCGTTTACATAATATTCCCTGAAAGAACAAAAGGAAAATCATGGTCAATAATATATTCAGAATTACAAGGATGCAAAAGGAATTAAAATAACCGTCATCTTGACAACCATAACCAAACTTATACAAAGAGAATGATTCAAAATATTGGATTGCTTCCATGCTTACTTCTACAATAAAACAAATAAATAAGTGAAGGAAACTTTACCTAAAGTGTAGCCAACTGTTGCGCGGCTGTTTTTGTCCTGTTAATGATGATCCAACAGTTTCCATTGTAGTAGTCAAACTTTTCCTGCACATTAACAGAGGCAATTTCACAATTTATATTTCCAGCTTCAAGCAAAAAACTCTCATTAAAGCCAACAACATCACGTAACAAAGGAATTTTCAAATAAAGACAAAACTCTCATTAAAAGCCTTTGTATTTACATAGGGTTATATCAATGATAAGTGTTGATCACATGGCATTACAAGTTAATAACTAACAACAAAAGAGATGACTAACATTTCCTTCAAGTCCCTGAACAAAAACTAACCAAAAGTTTACATTAATGTCTCAACCCCTTTCAGACCTGAATTCATTACAAAATTAATGACCTTACAAAACTTTAAACAATGTGAAAACCATAATCTTTTACTCATAAGCAAAAATCATTAACACAATTCAATTCTTGTTCTTTGGCTTGCACAGGTGGCTTGGTGGAGTTGTTGTAGCATTATTGGAAAAACAAACTATCAAAAAAAAAAGACTCATGAATTCTGGTGATAAAATTGACATAAATTATATAGTAATCATAAATAGATTGATTTAAGACTTAAAAGCAAAAGTTCTTAAACATCATACTTGTTTGTAGCACAGCTCATACCATCTCAACTGAACTCATCTCCAATGGAGCTACTTGTAGCCCGATAAAATAAGTATTTTTCTTATCTGTTTTGTTCTTCTTCTATGCACATGTAACTATGTAAGAAAAAAAAATAGCAATGAAAAGTAACAAGAAGAATATGAATATGGCATGCATTCTTTAAGAAACAACATGACAAACCGAGGCGTTGGTTTATTGAGAAATCTGAGCATCTTCATCAGCAAAACATAGGAAATCAAAGAAACTATGTGTATCTCATAAGATATTAATATTCAAAATATTTTACTTAGCAAAGAACAAACATTACCACAAGAACATTAAACCAGTTGTTTTTCCTCTCTATTGGGTTGAAGATAAGTTGGTCTTGTATATCTATTTTATTTTCCCTATTCCTGTGTGGTATTATATTTAAAATTACAAAACAATTAAAAAATTATATTTTAAATACAATAAAATGTAATTAAAAATTACAAAAAATTTAAAATTATGAAGATATAAGATTGAATTGCTGTTTATAATTTTAAATTAACTAGCTTTTCGTTAATTATAATTTCTTTTGTATACCTGGAAAACTTTTGGTTTCCTCCAAAATCTCATTTTTTAAGAGAACACAATCGTTCAATAACGATAAATCCATTTCAAGACAAAAATTCATGAGTCTTTGGATTTTTATAATGCTTTATTAGAGCAAAATTTATACACTTTTTAATTTGAAAATATTTGGGCATAGGAACCTTGACAAGGTGGTTACCTAACTCTATTCCGCCAGTTTCCCTATTTTCGTTTTTTTTTTCCTGTAGTGTTTTAGGATATTTAATCAATTCAAATATAATATCATCGGCAACATCCATTTAGGGGAAAATTCCCTAGAGTTCCCCAATGAGAAGCAATGGGGGAAATATGTGGTTCTCTTTTCTTTTCCTTTTTTCTCTGACTTTAATTCATGTATAATGTATATATGGGTGTGGAAAAATTCGAAACATAGAAATGTATGTATCAGTTATTTCATGAATATTGCATACAAAAAAACAAGGGAAATGAAATGATACTAATCAAGTCAACACTTACAAATCAGTTAAAGATGCAAACGTTGGAGAGGAAGGAGGTAAACCAAGAAAGATGCAAACGTTGTTTCTCGTTCGTTGGAGAGAAAGGAGGTAAACCAAGAAGTTTGGTGCCCTTCGTTCGTTGGAGAGGAACAAGATAAACCAAGAAGCTTGCAAATGTTGATGAGGAAGGTGGTTTTGTATACGTTGAAGGATTTTTTGAAAATCCTCTGCCTCTCGCGCTCGTCGGAACAGGTATTTGGGCGTTCGTCGACTTCGTTTGAATAGGAAGAAGAATGCCTGAGCGAACCACGGTCTAATGCCTCTTTGGTCTAGTGGTTGAGACTGGTTCGGCCGAAAATAAAAAATAACGGCTCACGGCTGAAAACGTAAACTAACGGGGCTATTGCCGTTCGGCGCATTTGTTTAAATGGGAGACACGCGTCGCGTTTAGGTCGTTCGAATGACCATTCGAACGACCGTTGAAAAGAGAGGATTCGGGCTGAATTACTTTATAACTCTGCTTTTGTTGCTGGTTTCGGAAAGCAAGTACAGTTTAATAAATCCCACATAACAGAGAAACACATGCCCACCATATTGCACGTTGGTCCAACATCAGTGTTATATAACCCCCACCCCCATATGCCCCTCTCTCTCTCTCTCTCTCTCTCTATAGCATCTCATGCCTCATGTTTCTCTCTCTCTCTCTCTATATAGCATCTCATGCCTCATGTTTTTTTTTTGGTAATGATCTCATGCCTCATGTTTCAATGTATTGTGAACCTTACTAAAATTAAATGGAAGAGAAGACAAGTACAGAAGCGCATCGTCACATCCACGAAAGCCACAGATGGGGATTCAGTTTTGTCCTTATCCGGCAACTTGCACCTCTCTATCCACCTCCTACTATTATTCTCTCTCTTCTCTCTCTCTTACTCAAGGCTAAACATTCTATTTACAAGTGCGAAGAGGCATTTAATCAAATAGATGGGCACATGGAATGATTTTCTATTGATGCTTCGGTTATATGACTTTATTAATTTCTGGTGTTCCTTTATTTTCCTACTTTCCATGTCTTTTGTTTGTTTGAAGAGAAGATTCCTTGAAAGGGCATGAAGTCAATGTTATGTTGAAGAAAATGTAAAGTGTCCTACCAAAAGTACTGCCCCTTTAAGTGGCCACTCTATTTCAAACCCACCAACTCATATGGGGTTTCATATATGTTTCCATGGATCAATTATGAACTATGGGGTCTTTATGTACAACCAATTAAGTGTCTACTAGCAGGTGCACATGCAGTACTGCACATATGCAGATAAAATAAAAGAGAGTTAGACAACTAGCCGAAGAAGTGGGAACTG
Source organism: Buxus sempervirens (assembly GCA_947561395.2). Taxonomy (NCBI): domain Eukaryota; kingdom Viridiplantae; phylum Streptophyta; class Magnoliopsida; order Buxales; family Buxaceae; genus Buxus; species Buxus sempervirens. The sequence continues at coordinate 12,968,773 of OX387183.1, forward strand.
TTTTGTAATTGTCTAGATTTAAGAAAACTTCAAACATATTAGAGAGAGAAAAAGACAGCTATATCCCTATGTTAATGAATTTTAATAATGATTTATAAGGTCATTATAGAGAAAAAAGGGATATAGTTTTTGGCACGCTTCCCAAGGTGTACTTTGTAATGCCCCAGATTTAGGTTTATATAGAAACATAAACCTAAACCCGGTTTGTTAGGATAAGGCCTAGACAACACGAATCCAGACTTATACAATTTCGTTAATTATATCATAGTGCAGAAATAAAAGACATTTCTTCAAGAAGCGCAGAATTAGACCACAAAAAATAATCCATTATTAATTCATCCATAAAGTCTGGAAATGGTCAACTAAATAAAATAAGCAACATCCACCAAAATTGTATAAGTAAAATTTCCAATAATTCCTCTAATAACATCAAAATCCTCAAAATAAAATAAACTAATGTCAATCCCTCAAACATAAAACTAAATCAAATATCCATGTTCTCCTGAACCTATACAGGAATGAAATAATCCTCTTCCTGATAGTCACAGTACTCTTCCAGAGCCTTTACCCCAACAACGTCCTCTCCAGGAATATCTAAAAACAAAACCGATAAAAACATATATGTGAGAAACAACACCTCAGTAAGTTGTCATGCAAATAGTTGACAGCAATAAAATATGCAACGATTAATCAGGATAACCATAATAAATACAGAACAGTAATAACAAATAAATTCAACACAAATATTTCACCTCATGGGACTTATGAAATAGTAAACCAGAGAAAGAGAGTAGACATGCGCCAATATGCTACCTTACCGAATTACAAGTGGACCAGCCGCACCTGCAGACTGGCTATTCGATCAACACCAATAGAATAACCCAACTATGAGTTAGCATGTACGGTCCAACCTGTCTAGGAGTGGGTCGTAATGTAGCAACTGACCTACCAAGAGCGGTACCATCTTCGAGATGATGGAATGCCTATGACACAGTGTGCGCACCGGATTTCGGTCGCACGACGAGGCGCACGCAAAACGATGCGTGCCTCGGGATTTGTTTGGAGTCGCCACTGCCTGATGGGGTGCAGGCAGACACCTGGGTGCCTAAGTTCTTCTTCTAAGGCTTTTGGTCTACGGCTTTGAGATTCTAAGTAGGGGCTCGGTTGCGGTCTGGGGAAGTCCGTAGACACCCCAGTCCACCCCGTCAAGTGACGGGTCCCATAGGTTTCCCTGGTTTGAGTCAACTTTGGTCTCTCACTCACCCGATTCCTATTCCAGCATGCAATTTTGATTAAGTCTGGCGGGACCGCCAAAGTGGTGTGGGTCCCTTTACTTGATTTTACCTTTTTAATTAAGATGATCTGGGCCTGGTGGGGTGGGCCCCGTTGGAAGGCCCACGGTATCCCTTGGTGGGCCAAGCGTGGCCCGCATGTTCCTTGGTGGGCCAAGTGTGGCCCTTTGGATTTTGGCTCACTTTGAATTGATTTTATTTTAGAGTTCAAGTTGGATTAGTTAAGTGGATTTCATGCCAAAAGTGGGCCGGGATTGCTTTGTGGGCCCTTGAGTGGGCCCCACAATTGGTTGCCAAGTGATTTTGATTTTATCTTTCTTATCTGTGTCAAAATGGGCCAAGCATTGGGCTTGGGGCCCTTTACCTGGGCTTGGGCTTGAAAGCCCAAGGCTTCCTGAATTAGGGTTTGGAAACCCTAAGTTGGTCGGGTTCATGGGCTTAGTGGGCCCGATAGGGCCTACCCGTGGTCTCGGCCAAACCATATCTTACTTTAATCATGCATAGGCCAATTTGGGCTTGGGTGGGCCTCAAGTGGTCTGGCCCACTCAAATCTTTTATTATCTTATTTAAGCATGAATGGGTTGGTCGGGCTTGGTGGGCCCACCGGAAATCAATTTGGACCGGGTTGGTCCATGGCCCCGTACCAAGGTACGAGTTGGGTGCGCAACGAATAAAAGGGGTGGGGGGTGCGGGGGGCTTCGCCCCCCGCGGTACAGTAAAGGGCATTTTCGGAAATTTTCAAAAATATACCAATTTGGCATTTTTTAGGGGTATGTGCCGACCTCGGGCACTAGGCGCGAGGTCGGCGCGGGCCGGGCGGACCAAAACAGCGAAAAAAACACGTAAAATGAGGTGGGCGCGAGGTGGGCGCCAGGTGGGCGCGAGCTAGGCGCCAGGTGGGCGCGAGCTCAGCGCACCCAAAAAAGGTGGGCGTGAGCTCGGCGCGAGCTTGGCGCCAGGTGGGCGCGAGCTCAGCGCACCCAAAAAAGGTGGGCGTGAGCTCGGCGCGAGCTCGGCGCCAGGTGGGCGCGAGCTCAGCGCACCCAAAAAAGGTGGGCGTGAGGTGGGCGCGAGCTCGGCGCCAGGTGGGCGCGAGCTAGGCGCCAGGTGGGCGGACCCAAACTAGGTGAGCGTGAGCTCGGCGCGAGGTGAGCGCGAGCTCAGCGCAGACCCCGACTCCCTGTTTTTTTCTCCAAACTCCATTTCCGGCTGTTTTCGAGCTCTGTAAGCACTTTCTGGGGATCCTTAGAACCCCAGAAGACCTCTAAACACAAATGGGAATTAATCTAACCTAACATATCCTCATCACCCATCACTCCAATCTCTCTGGAAACTTACAAACCCGAAACAAAATATTAACAAAGCATGAATAAACTTCCGAAATCAAAACCCTAACTAACAGAACATGATTATGAAGAAGGGAACAGGGGTTTTTATGGGGTTACAACAAAGAGAGAGGACTCGTGGGAACAGACTCCCACCTTCGAATCAAACGAGCAAGGACAAAAATATATAACATGCTGAAGTGGGAAACATGCTCGATTCATATATGTTAAAACCACAACACAAAGAGAGCTCACCTTGGTTCCGAACCTTTGTAGAGCAGGCCGGAGGGTTCCTGGAGCTCACGAGGTGCTGCCGAGCCTCCTTCTTCTCACACCAAGAGCAGGACCTCCTTCGGATTCGTCGAGGAAGGAGAGGAAGCGAGAGGCCGAGTGTCTGGTTTTTTTTCAAAATCCCGAACTCAGAAAATGCCCAACCGGAACTCTCCCACCAAAACTTCTCCAAACCCGAAATCAGCCAACCTCACCAAAATTTTCCAACCCCTGCGCTGAACTTCGCGCGGCCTTATATAGGCCAGAAAAAAGGGGGTGCCGCTCACCTTGGCGCCCAGCTCAAGGTGAGCGCATACCCCCTGCCACGCCTGCTTGAGCGACCAAATGATTTCAAAATAATAAATGCCGCCGCTCGTTTGTTTTTAAAATCTGAAAATTAGGATATGGTCCCTGGGATATTTAGGTTTAATATTATTTTATTCAGATATTTTCAAATACTTTCAGATTGGTCCCTGGGATATTTTGAATGTTTGGATATTTATGGATTTGATCCCCGAGATATTTTTCTGCGCAACTCGCCACGTGTGCAGCTTTTTGCCACATGCGCAGTTCGCCGGTTTTGCTGCTCGGGAACTTCGCCAGCTCATATTTTCTTCATCCGGGCTCCGATCTGGGCAAACTTAGTTTCATTAGAATCGTATCGGAGCCCTCCATCCCATGACCTAGGGGTAGGCCTCCGGATCGGATTTTAACAGAAAGTCAACTTTTGGCTCCGCGCAAGTTTGACCGCACGCAGAACCTTCATCCGGACCCCGATTCCCGCAAACTCAGTTGCGTTGGAACCGTGTCGAGATTCTCTATCCGATGATATGTGGCTAAGCACTTGGCACGGAATTCGAGGAAAAGTCAACTTTCGGCTCTCCCTTAAGTTTGACTGCCCGCCGAACCTTCATCCAGACTCCGATTCCAGCAAACTCAGTTGCGTTAGACTCGTGTCGGGATTCTCTATCCATTGATATAAAGGAAGGTGGCCAAATATCACTTAATCAAAAAGTCAACTTTTTGTCCCCTCGAGGTTTGACTTTTTGCCAGGGTTTTCATTTTCAGCAATTCCAGGGGTGCAAAAATAAGGTGCTTACACACAAAATTCAAACCCCTCTAATAAACATTTCACTTACTAGCTATTCTATGGATCCATATAACTGCTAAGCCCACTCAACAGTGAAAACCAAACCAAGGAATAGACATACTTCCCAATAACACCCACAAATATAGAACCTCATCTGTACTAACAATAACGAAATCCGCCCTGCGGAAATAATAAACCAAGCACCTACTTTGTCACGCCTGTGACCCAAAAACCAACACAAGATGTATTAAGTCATATGTCCAAATTCCAGGTTTCAACGGGCAATCATGTCCCAAATGTGTATCGACTCTATCAATGCACAAAATACCTTCATATAACCCAAATATAGGTGTAGGAACTCATAAAATCAACTTTGATTAAAAAGACAATTATTTGGAACAATGGTATTAAGTAAAAGTACATCTTTGGTAAAATCTACCCAAAATTTTTATAAAAATGAATTTTAAACATCCGCCAATTCAAACTATCTCTAAATACCATAAACTTAATGGTTTAAAGGTTTAATTTGCATAAAAACATTTTTGTGGTGAAAAACTAGGCTATTTGGCAATTTTTGGAAATTTGACAAAAGGGCGCTTGAGCGGCATTCGGGTGTTCAAACGAGCTAAGCTAATAGGTTGTTTCAGAGGTTGGTCGCTTGAGAAATCGCTCGTGCGATGGTTCAAGCGACAATTCTTCTGAGTTTTATTTGCTCTTGGGTTTCTCAAAATTTAAACAAACAAACAAGGGCGCTTGAGCGACTGTTCAGGCAGCCTGTCGTGACTGCAACTTCTGAAAAGTTGCATAAATCCATAAAAATCGAAAATTCATAAACCAATGCATTAAATCCATTCTAAATCTTTCTAAAATACTTTATAAACATGCTAGAACAATTTAGAACAATTAAAACTCCATATAACATGTAAACAAGTCATCAAATCACCAAATAAACCTGAATATCGAATAAATACAAGATATATTTTATGCAAATTTTATAGGGACTACTTACCTGTTTAAGAACTTAAACCTCCTCCAAAAGCACTGAACTATCACCCCAAAGATTAGTCTAACAATCACAACAAGCCTCAATTTCCTTTGGATCCAAAAATCACACCGTTAGGAATTAAGAACACATCTACATCTCCAAAACAGAAACTTTTCTTCTTGTTTGATCTTATCTAGGTTTTTATGAACAAAAATCTCCTCCTCTCCTCTCTAAAACTGCTCCAACCAAAGCTTGAATATTAGGGTTTGATCTCTTCAAAGTTGTGAAGAATAATAGAGGAAGAAGAAAAGAGGGACGTGCTGTCACGGTCAACTATTTTCGCACGCAGCAGAACGACCGTGCGGCGCCATGGCCCTCTCATGCCATAGCCAGCCTTCCTCATTCAGGTGCTTCCGACCCATTTCCGAATGCCCACGTGATGCATCGACAGGATACGACTCACTCTAGAGTCCCGCACACAAGCCCACCTTGGTCGGCTCACAAGCTGCTTCCTAGCATCCATCCTGACGCTCACCCGGCTTATGAGGTTTCCCTTGTCATTGCGGCCCTCAAGCACACCACCGTGTCATGAGATGCCCAACCAAGTCGATCATCCAGCTTGCCCCACTCAAGGAGCTTCACCTGCATATCGGGTCATTACCGTGCACCATGAATAGCTAAGGAGCTCCCATGCGCTCCCATGATCTTGTATTGAGGGTTGCCAACCCACAAAACTGTCCTCGAGTCTCTCTCGAGTGTATTAAGGCAACTCGTGTCTCGCAGCATCGCAAGTAGCCCAACATGGCGCTCCGCGCCTAGCATAAGCCGCACAAGTATACCTGGCAAGGCGTCGCCCCTTTACCTTGCTTTCACGCTATCCCGCACTTGTGGCGCACATCCGAACCCAAGACGTGCTACCACGGAGGCCAACACTAAGCCCTCGTGGCCTAGCGATAGCCCAATCGCTTACCATGCCCACCTAAGTGCTCATAGTGCACACAAAGGCCTCCCAGCATAGTAACCCCCACTTCCGATGGCACGCGCACCAGTGGCGAGCCGCTGCCCGCATAGTGTCCTAGGGTGGACCATCGATACCCTAGGAAGCCCTAAACATGCCCTCCAGCATGCCGGACCCGCTCCCGGGTTGCGCCGGGGAGTGCTTGTACCGTGCCCAACAAAGGCACAAGGGAAGGCCAAGCACACACCACCTCCCCTCAAGGTGGATGCTAAACATTTGGTAGTCTCCCGGGAGGAAACATCACCCCTGCCGGTACAATCATACTACCCTTTTTCGGAGTTCCGGGTGGAGTTTTCTCGAGCCGTCTGAACCAGTAGCTTCGTCTCAGTCCCTAGTTTATCCTCAACCTGACTGGAGCCCAAAACCACTCTCAGATTAATCTCCACGCTTTCTCAAAGTCGTGGGGCCCACTTGCTAGAAAACCACCTTCTGGCCATTTCTCTGACTTGGGCACCCTGCCCACATTTAGGCACCTCTGTGCCATGCTCGAAGACCCTGAGGTCAATTCCCAAAAGCTCTCTACGAGCTGGCCACGCTAGGCCAAAGTATGCCCCGCCGGGCTAGGCTATGTGCCCACTGTGGCACTGCCATGGCACATCAATGTGCCTATCATGGCACCGCTTTATGCCATGTTGTGTGCCACGCCTGGCACTGTCATGGTCCGTGCCATGCCGCACTTTTGGACCGTGACAGTGCGGCTATTCTCTTGGTTTTGAACGTGAATAGCCTATGCATGCTTTAGGTTATTTTATTATTTAGTTCCTTTTACTAAAATACCCCCATTCTTATTAAACCAAACCCAAGCCAAACTGACCCAATCAAACCTCAATTAAACTTGATTTTTGGGTCAACCCACTCTCTACGTGGTCGACCAACTCCCTTTCACTCTTATATTTTATTTTTATCAATTACTTACTAATATAAATCACAGCAATAACCAAAATTATTATATTAAAATTATATTTAGCCTAAAATCATGAACTCATCTTAGATAGGCTCTCCAATTTGCTCCAATTCACTTTGGACTCCTTCGGGTTGAACCAATGTTTCATCTCCTACATATTATTAACCCAATTAGTCTATTTAATAATAATAATAATTATTATTTTATTAATAAAATCTGAGATTTTACACACTTCCATAGTATAGATACGGATTTGTAAGACAATATATCAACATCTTTTAACCCCAAACTGTTTTAAGTGTAGAGTACATTGATGAAAGATTGTAAGAGGAAGATTTAATTTGTTTGTCTTTTTATGAAATCATTTGATTATGGCTAAGAAAAGGAGAGCTATCATATACTTTCATGAGAAGATAATCCTCCAGTAAAGGCACCCATATTTTTTTTTTGGTGAGTGATGAACAAATTGGTATATGTTCGCTGATTTAATTGCTATAATTGTCTTATGTTTCAAACATGATGTCTCTAAAATGAGGCCCACATTTTTTTTTCTTGGTGTAGAAATCAGAGCAGCATATTTTATTATAAATTAACAGACCTCGGCTACTAGTGCTGTAGAGGTACCAACGGAGTATTGCTTCTGCAGCTATAAATTGGCCATCTAACCCTCTGCAAATAATCCAAATAATCCCGCAGCAGCAGCTCCGGGTACTCATCGTGCAGCCCTAGCGACATTGATTTTCACGTGTCCTTCATTTGACATAGATATTTTGTCTTTCATTTTGAACCTTCGTCAGCTTTATCTCTAAAATGCGGCCCACATGACGACTCCTACAACAACAATAGAGGTGGCATTAAGTGGGGCATAAATGATGAGACAGAGCACAATCATTGATCTGAACTTTTCAATCTCAAGCTTGGGTATTAAAAGCTTAGAGGATGCAACATGTTGAAATATTCTGCTAAGTTGGCCTAAATTGGTCCCTACCGTGACCGTGAGATGTTGTCACACATAATCAGTATCCTTTAATTGTTATAAATATTTAAGTAGAGCCAACATAAAAAAAAAAGAAAAAATACGAATTGTGAAATGCTTCACGTGATAATATCTCACAGTCACATCAATGACCAATTCAAACAAACATTGGAGAAGATTTCATTGTGTAAATATTTGAAGACGAGGATATGAGTATTTGTTTGGTGCATTTAGGGGCTTAAAATTGTTAAAGAGCATTTTTTCGGAAAATAAATAAATAAATAAATTAGCTTCCCTCTGTAGAAATACAATATAAAAAAGCGTTACAAGGTTGTTTTAGCATTATATGATTGACTTTCCTCTAATAGACCTTCTCTCAATATTTGTAGTATATGTAAGTAGATAAATCCTTAAGCCAACACAAGCCTGAACTAATTACAAAGATGCAAAGTCTATGAAAGTCTACATAAATTTGTATGCATATAACTTTTTTTTTTTTATACCAAAAATAGAATTTCACTTTTATCTTTGAAAATCTAGACCTTTGTATTTATGTTATTTCATTCTATAAAACAACATTTAATATATAGAATTATTCTTGAAGAATCCAGCAAAAATCTAATATAAATATATAATGTCAATTCATCCTAGATTTGAGAGGGAGATGATGAGGAATATAACCTTTTCTTTGAGGGTGGGAGTGTATTGGCACACCCAAATATAAATATATTGATATAGATGTGAAAACAATCAGCAGCTAACAGTTCCAGGCTGAAGTAGAAGTCATCAAGAACCAATACTGCTTGCACATGTTGCAAATGGGAACACTCTTTCTTTCTTTGGAACTGCTTAGATTTAGATACTAGTTTTCCTTATCCAGTGATTTTTGAGTTGGGCCAAGAAACTTGAGATCTTAACAAGCTTCTTATGGAATTGGATAAATCTGTAATGTAGATGTCTTGAATTTCATCCTTACCCAGTTGGTTTTTTTGTAGAATGTGTAGCATCTTGTCATTTTGAGAAAGCTTAAGGTTTTCTGAGAAGAGCAGTTGTGGTACTTCGAAGATTCTATTGTATTCGCCTTATTCTCTAGTGGAATAATTTCATCTCTTACACACCTGGATGTAGGCATTTAAAAGCCGAATCTCTAGTAAATCTGTCTCTTCATCTTATTCTTTTTTTCTCTGTTTTGGGCATTTTTGCTCGGCCATTAATCTATTTCAACTGGCCGTTTTGCCATTTTTTTAATCATTAGGTCCAACGGCCAGTTGTTTCCTAACAGTATCCATTCTTTCTCCATTTTGCTGCAGAGTTGATTGAGTTCTGATGAATCTAATTAAGACTTGAATGTCCATCTTCAAACTTCTCCCCCTTTTGTGAGACTAACATTGTTTTTCATGCCAGAGACATGGTTGAATTAAGAGTGTGACTTTTCCATCACAAAAAGCCGGCTTAGCCCAACAGGCCCTCATTGTGTCCAATAAGAAAGAAACCACAAATGAAAAAGAAGGGAACGTGGTTAATTGTTTGGCACGTCCAAGTCCTTAAAATGGCTAAAGGGCATTACATAGAAAGTAAAGAAAATTAAAAGACTAACTTGTCCTCGTACAAGCGTATTATAATAGACTACTATAAGATTGTTTTGGGATAAAAAAATTTCTGTTTTTAATACATTGTGCAAGAGGCCCTTTCTCATTTTATATATTAGCCGAGTGCAGGTGCAATATTGCACATGGTGAGAGGGAACAATTGCAAAATTGAGGCAGTTTTGACCGTTCTGCCGTTTTTTTAATGAATCTTGGCGCAATTGAAATCCTGTGGATCCTTTATCTAGACTCCTTATGTGGATCCTTCACAAGATTGTGTCATGTGCCCCTTGAAACATTTAAGAAAATTATATTTACACCATTCAAGGAGCATATGGCACAATCTTGTGGAGGATCCACATAAGGAGTCTAGATAAAGGATCCACAGGATTTCAACTCTGCTTGTGGAGGATTCACAATCTTGTAGGCGTGTTTCCAAAGGAAGCGCCTCATATTATATATATACATATTCTATAAAGATCTAGACATATGGACACTTCACGGATTGGGAGGGAAGAGGTCTCAAATTTAAAATGGTTCAATCTTCGGTTTCAAAATTTTTTTGTTACACATTTGAGAGATACCCTTCTCTCTCTCTATTTACTTATTTTTTGGTGAAACTCTCTCTATATTTATTGTTAAACCCTCCATGAAAGTTTATGCTTCACTGTGCAACCACCAATTCAGTAGCTTTCGGTGTTCTCGATCAGTTGGTCCATGTCTATGTCATTTTCACAAAACATCCCAGAATTTTTTATTTTTTGCAATTATTTTCATAATCACGCGGGCCCCATCTCCATTAATGATAATTGACCCTTAAGCTAAGCAAATGAGATCCTGTACAACCTTTATCTACAACCTTATATGCAGCTTTTTACAGGATCATGCCATGTGTATTGTGAATGGCATATCTGTAAATTTTTAAGCAATCCTGTGAAAAGCTACATATAAGGTTGTAGATAAAGGTTGTACAGGATCTCATCCGTAAACTAAGCCCTTTTTGTTTTTCTGCTTTTAGGCAGAATCCGGGTGGGGACAAACACATCTTTGCGCTTGTTTATAAGTTCCCTCCCTTTTGTCTGGTCTCAAATTAGATGAAGCTCTCACATTATAAGTTGAGGTTAACATGAAACCAATTTCACCAAAGGACCCAACCGGATCCTATAATGTGAGCCAGAGTTTTAACCAGGTCAGATTGTCCGGTTGAACCGGTTGATCTGAGAACTGGACAACTTAATGGTTCTGTTCAAACTTAACAGACCGGAATGAAGCGGGTCCAACCTGATGAACCGGTGAGAATATGCTTGAAACTTGGTTTAAAGAATTCCTTATATCACAAGGTTAGATTTATTATTTATAAAAATTCTTTTAAATTAGAATAATAGCAAACTTGTAATATTTATAATCTCTACAAGAAACATTTTTTTACCAAACATAATAACTTTTATATGAATATGATAGAGTCAAGTGGATAGGATGTTTGTTTTTGGTGGGGCCACATCGATGGTTTCGGGTAATTTGGACAAGTTTGGGGGAGCCATTTTTGACCCTTCAGTGCACAAAGACACGGATGGTGGCATCAAATGAATAGACTCGAACCGGCCAATGCTATCCATGCAACCCACTTAGCCAATGATCAAGCCACAATTTAGACCCAAATGGATATGCATTCCCATTTGTGACAAAAAAGGGGGTCATTCTCATTATCCATATTTCTTAAAATTGTGTTTTGATTTTGATTGTGCCCATAGACAATTACTTTTAGACAAGCGATGCACTGGGAGTAGAATCAAAATACAGTAAAAAACAACTTTTAAAAGCAATTTTTAAAATTTTTTTTATAAACAACTAAATATAGAAAAAAAAAATAGATGCAATTGAAGAAATGATTAAAAAATTTCCAGATACAATTAACTACATTAAAAGGAAAATCAATTCAAATAATAAATCAAAAGTCTGACACAGAATTGGAAATGGAACAAAATAAAGACCTCAAAACCAAGTAGAAGTCAACATCATTGACATGGCTGGATGCAGCTGCAATTACCAAGACTTGATCCCTAAGATCAAGGTTTTGAATTTCGGTTGACCTGGGCGTGCCGCCCAGGTCACCGAACGGCATTTCGTCGGCGTGCCGACGAAATGCCGCCGATTCGCCGGAAAACGAGTTTTTCGTCGGTTTCTGGCGAATCGGTCGAAACTTCGTCGGCACGCCGGCGCGTGCCGACGAAATTTCAAAAAAACATAAAAGTTTGCTTTTTTCCCCAAAAAAATCAAAAATTTTACAACAATTCAGCAAGCATAAGTTATATACTTCAAAACTGCACTTAAATTACCATGAAAACACAATGTGGCATGTAAATCAGTAAATGTAATGATCGGGCCTATTGGGGTGATGCCTGTGTTTGCTATGTTTAAACTTTAAACTTTAAATAAAAAATAACAAAGAGGATCCAAATTTTAAATTAAACTAAAACAACAATATATAAAGTAAAAAATATATAATCATACCGTCAAATCAGACATGAAATGAATGACGTGGTGGCTCAAACCCTGATCTCTCGCCAATAAAATGACAGTAGCGCTTCCATCCCATCCGAAATCTGTAATCTCTCTTATATGCACGGACATGTTGCTCATACTCCTCCTGTGTCATATGAGCCATGATACCAACTGGAGGGAAATCATCATAATAGTAGCACGTCTCTTGCTCTGGTGGCGACGGAGGAGACGGCGCAGGATAACCGGGATGCGCGTATGGAGGGGCTACTGGTGCAACTCCAATACCAATAGCCATAGGTACAACAGGCATAGGATAATATCCGGGCGGATATGGATTCACTGGAAAGATCCCAAATGGATCAGATGTCTGCATGTGTGCTCCAGGATATCCGTATGATGTACTATAACTACTAGTATCTGATGAATCTGCTGGCCCAAGCTGCTGAGGATAATAGGCTGGATAGTGTCCCTGGGTCAGCTGTGGTGGATAGTGAGGATACTGCTCTCCATAAGAACTCGATGATCCTCCAAGATCTAAAGATCCGAAACTCTGTGCCACGGAGGACGAGTCATCGTGCATCCCTGTATGCTGTCTCTCCTTGCCTTTCCTCCTCTGAAAGGAATATCCCCCACTCTCATCAGGATCTCTATCTCCGTGGTCAGTATCCTGTGTGGTATGATGGAAAGCCGCCTCTCCAGTAAATGGGCTCAACCCCGGGCCACTGGTGCCAACACCACCATAACCACCATAATCATCATAACCACGACTAGCACCACCATCTCCATCATCATCATCTGAAGATCCGGACTCATCCTCATCATCTGTCTCCCCCTCAATGTCCTCATCAGTCTCCTCCTCATCTGTCTCCTCCCCCTCCTCCTCCTCCTCCTCTGACAATGAAACATGCCTACGGGCTGGGACTGGGGCTGGGATTGGGGCTGGTGTCGTCGCAGTAGCGGAGGAAGGAACAACTCTGATGAGGTTATCCAATGAGTCTCCGCGAACCTCCCCCCTCTCCTCCTCCATAGCTGCGTCTACATCGATGCCCAAGTCTGCTGCAGCCTGGGATATGATTGGGCTAGGACTACGATCAGGCTGATCCATCTCAACACATCTAACCCACTCTGCAAATGGATCCTCGTCATCAACTTGATTACTGAATAACATATCCAAAGGATCATTCACAGTCCCGGCGGCGGTGCCACGCTCTATCTCTAACTGTTTCGTCCTCAGCCTCATGTTATAATGGCAGAAGACCAACTTCTGTAACCTCTGATAAGCTAGCCGGTTCCTCTGCTTCGTGTGTATGAGTGCGAACGTACTCCAATTGCGCTCACAAGCAGAAGAGGATGCTGTCTGAGCCAATATTCGACATGCTAACTTCCTCAGTGTAGGGGCACTTGTGCCATACATCGCCCACCATTCACCTGCATTTACAAATAGAAAATATTAAAAATTATTTAGAAATTAGAAATTTAAAATATTAATATTCATAATCCCTTGTCACTTACACGGCATCATCTTGTCCCTTGACGCAATCGCTGTAGTCAACCCGAATGAGCCCATCGCATCTCTAAATTGTATGATCTGGTATTGGAATAATTTGAAATGGTCAATACTTAATAATTAATATAACTATTAAGAAAAAGTGATATCCATAACATAAGTGAAGTTAAATGCTACGGCCCCTACCTCGTTTCCAAAATCCCCAACTGATTCTGAATGGGGGTCCAACTTCATGAAAACCTCGTGGACACGAGCGCAGAGATCGTGCTGTGCGCCAAGATTATCCTTATAATGATATTTAGGATTCAAATAATACGCTACATTGACGATTACCAGAAAAAACATCAGTACAATAATTAAAATATAAGTATAAACATGATTCAACATAAAATGATTTAAATAAAATTGTAATTATACCTGCTGCATGCAAAGGATGACCTAGCGACTTCATCCATCTGTCTTTAACAATCTTCAGTATCCACTTATGTGATTTGGGTGCTGCGGCCTTAATCTGAGCTTTCATCACCGCCATACACTTAAAAATGGATCCTACGGTAGGATAGGAGTCTGTGTCAAGCAGCCGCAGTATACGATATATGGGGTGCAGTATAGCAATCAACTCTCGCACATGCTCCCAAAAAGTATTGGACAAAACAATCTCTTCTACTCTCCTCCCGGTCTCTTTGCGACTCTGAGCACAACTTGTCCATTCGTCACTGGTAAATAGAGCTCTCAATCCCTGCCTGTTGCTCAGAATACTATCTAATGCAATATAGTTCGTACCGAATCTGGTAATCCCTGGCCGAACTAAGTCCCCACCACATTTCTCTCTCATCTTCGCTAGTACGAAATTATGGTTGTACACAAATGTGGTGAGTGCTCGTGCATCCTTCAATGTCGTCAGCACATGGCTTCTCTTGCCAATCTCCTCTAGTATCAAGTCAATGGCATGTGCAGCACAGGGCGCCCAATACAGGTTATACCGCTGCTGTAATGTCTTACCGGCTTTCATGAACGCACTGGCACTGTCTGTCACAATCTGAACGACGTTCTCAACGCCAACCTCCTGTATCACGCTCTCTAATAAGCCGGTAATATAGGGCGCATCCTTGATATTGTGTGATGCGTCAACAGATCTCACGAACACTGCCCTGCCTCTACAATACACCATAAAATTGATGATGGACAGTTTAGTAGGACCTGTCCATCCATCACACATGATCGTAACTCCAAACTGCTCCCAGTGGGGTCGTAGCGATGTAATAAACTCTCTCATCTCTGCCTCCTCCTGATCCAAGTACGTACCCATAATCTCCCGTGGCGTAGGAGGCAAGACTCCCTGACCCGACTCCTGGATAACATCGACCATGTTCTTGAAATGGGGGCTCGCTGCTGCATTCGCTGGAATGTGATTGAAGATAAAAAATTTTGATATAAACTTCCCCATTTTCTCCCTGACAGTGCCCTTGCTCCACACATCCTTCAATTTCTTCTGCTTGGCACCAGATGAACGCCACATACTCGGCTCCATAGGATAATCAGGCATCCTGGTGCTACGTCCAGCCCCAGCCCCATGTCTAGAACTAGGAGTAGGAGCATCAACATCTGCATCTCCTCTAGACGTACCACCCCTGTGAAATCCATGCCTCGCAGCCTCTGCTCTATCAAACTCAGACTGCAAAGATGCTTGCACTGAGGCTCTGAATGCTGCCCTCTCTCCCTCTGTCACATACTCGGGTGGGTACACCATATCATCGTCCTCATCAATATCAGGAGCCACAGAGGGTCCGATAGGCTCTGCCAATCTACGTCTAACCTCCTCCCGTGCATGCCTCTTCCCCTCCCTAGCTGCACTCCCTGATGCCAAGTGTTGTTGCATCAGCTTCTTAACCTCTGGAGGGACTTGACGACAGTTGGCCACGTTATTGTAGCCGTGTGCCAAATGCTGCTTCAATCGTGATACTCCACCACCCTTTATGACTTGGTGGCAATAGTTGCAGACCGTCTTATTTCTGTCTCCCTCGAATCTCGTGCAATGGGCCCAACCAATATCCAGCCTCCTACCAGCATCTCTGCCCTCTCCACTACCACTGCCAGATGCCATACTGTCTATCCGTCTGACTGTCTCTAACAGACTAACCAAAAAGTACTACACTGGAATCTGAATACCTGCACAAACGCACAGACGCACAATAAGTCAATAACAGAGCACAATAACAAATTATAAATATTAATCCACATTAGACAATACTAACATTACCAACTAATTAATAACTAATTAATTTTCGGATTAATTAATTCCAAAAAATAAAAAATATAAAAAAAAATTATATAAACTCCAATTATTTAACATAAATCATTCTACAATAACTAAATCAATTTAATGAATTTAATTTGCGTATTTATCTTTTTTTATTAATTTTATTAATAACTAATTAATTTTCGGATTAATTAATTCCAAAAAATAAAAAATATATAAAAAAACTATATAAACTCCAATTATTTAACATAAATCATTCTACAATAACTAAATCAATGTAATGAATTTAATTTGAGTATTTATCTTTTTTTATTAATTTTATTAATAACTAATTAATTTTCGGATTAATTAATTCAAAAAAATCAAAAATATATAAAAAAACTATATAAACTCCAATTATTTAACATAAATCATTCCACAATAACTAAATCAATGTAATGAATTTAATTTGAGTATTTATCTTTTTTTATTAATTTTATTAATAACTAATTAATTTTCGGATTAATTAATTCCAAAAAATCAAAAATATATAAAAAAACTATATAAACTCCAATTATTTAACATAAATCATTCCACAATAACTAAATCAATGTAATGAATTTAATTTGAGTATTTATCTTTTTTTATTAATTTTATTAATAACTAATTAATTTTCGGATTAATTAATTCCAAAAAATCAAAAATATATAAAAATTTATATAAACTCCAATTATTTAACATAAATCATTCTACAATAACTAAATCAATTTTATGAATTGAATTTGAGTATTTATCTTTTTTATTAATTTTATTAATAATTAATTAATTTTCGGATTAATTAATTCCAAAAAAATAAAAAATACATAAAAAATTATATAAACTCAAAATTTTTAGCATAAATAATTCTATAATAAATAAAATAATTTTATGTATTAAATTTGGCAACTTATCTATTTTTCTTCATTTTATAAATTAAATATCAATTTTCGGATTTAAAAATTAATAAAAAAATTAATTTTCTAAAAAATTAATCCGGGGGCACCCATTTGTAGATCGGGTGCCCCCATCTAACATATATAATTATCAAAGTCAACAACAATATTTATCTAATTTTAATGAATTAAAAAGAAATTATATGCATTTTCGACACAAATAATTGCAAAAAATATTTTTTTTGTGCAAAAAATAAAACGCCGACACCCATCTGTAGATCGGGTGTCGGGCTTCAACATATATTAAATTCAACACATTCCACAAGCATTTCATCAAAAAATTTTGAAAAAAACGATCTTACCCCAACGTGTGTAATGAACCAAGCTTGATCCTCCACAAAATCCACAAATTCCTCTTTCAAACCAGTGTAAACTTGCTAGATGTTGAAAAACGACCATTATAAAGCCTAATCCACGCCAAAATCGAGCCAAAATACCCCCCCCCCCCCAAAGCATACGGCTAAGGCCCCCTTCGTCCTCCCCT
This sequence comes from Buxus sempervirens, assembly GCA_947561395.2. Classification (NCBI taxonomy): domain Eukaryota; kingdom Viridiplantae; phylum Streptophyta; class Magnoliopsida; order Buxales; family Buxaceae; genus Buxus; species Buxus sempervirens. The sequence goes on from OX387183.1 coordinate 12,985,943, forward strand.
TTTTTTGATGTTCAGGTCGATTTGGGTGAAATTTCGCCCAAATCGACCGGCGCCTCGTCAGTTTCCGCGCGCACGTGTGCGAAACGCACACGTGCGCGCGATTCGTTTTTTTAAAAAAATGCCGACGCGCGCCGAGCGAAATTTCGCTCGGCACGGTCGGCATTTCGATGCGTTTCGCCAGGGGCACAACCCCACCGATTTCCCCCGGCGAAACGCATCGCCGGGGGCCTGAAATCGAAATTTCGGCGGCACGCCGCGGCGTGCCGCCGAAATTGTAAACCTTGCCTAAGATGCCAGCACAGACCATCATACTGGAACCAATTCAGAAAGTAGAAATCTCTCTACTATAAGAATCAATTCTATAGGTGGCAACCAAAGAAGTCAAGATCATTGCCATGTTTGTTTTATGCTATGTGAGATGTGAGATATATCATATATATATAGAGTGATGCAAAGATTTTTCTCTCTCTTCTGTTGTTTTTCAAAAGGGATGGGGAGTAAAGTGAGAGAGAATATCTTTCTGTTTCAAAACTCTGTTTCTCTTTTCCTCGAAGTGGGTTTCAAATGAACTTGACTATCCCACAACAGGCTTTATATATTATATTGTGAAGATTGAATGGAATACTTTAAAATTTAAGTCATATATTAGTGTATTATACACAAGAGAGAGAGAGAGAGATGATTGCGGGAAATGAGGGAAGTGAGAGGATGATGTCCAGTTACAATGTACTAGACAAAGAATAGATAAAGAAAGGGATTATGTTATAGACATGAAAGGCTAAGAAAGAGAGAAAAGGCGCACTTTTTCTTCAATATAATGAAGAATCTGTTTCACCATTAGTATTATCATCTCCAGCACTCACTGTCCCTGATTGTATGTTGCTTACCCAAATTGCTTTATAGCTCTGCTTTTGTTGCTTGTTTCGGAAAGCAAGTACAGTTTAAGAGAGAGAAACACATGCCCACCGTATTGCACGTTGGTCCAACATCAGTGTTATATAACCCCACCCCCATATGCCCCTCTCTCTCTCTCTCTCTCTCTCTCTCTCTCTCTCTCTCTCTCTCTCTCTCTCTCTCTCTCTATAGCATCTCATGCCTCATGTTTCAATGTTTTGTGAACCTTATTGTTATTAAAATGAAATGGAAGATTAGACAAGTACAGTAGCGCATCGTCACATCCACGAAAGCCACGAATGGGGAATCAGTTTTGTCCTTATCCGGCAACTTGCACCTCTTTATCCACCTCCTACTACTCTTCTCTCTCTCTTACTCAAGGCTAAACTTTTTTTTTTTTGGTAATGCAAGGCTAAACATTCTATTTATGAGTTCGAAGAGGCATTTAATCAAATAGATGGGCACATGGAATGATTTCCTATTGTCGATTCTGTTATATGACTTTATTAATTTCTGGTGTTCCTTTATTTTCCTACTCTCCATGCCTTTTGTTTGAAGAGAAGATTCCTTGAAAGGGCATGAAGTCAATGTAATGTTGAAGAAAATGTGTAGTGTCCTACCAAAAGTACTGCCCCTTTAACTGGCCACTCAATTTCAAACCCATCAACTCATATGGGGTTTCATATATGTTTTCCATAGAACTATTATGAAACTATGGAGGGTCTTTATGTACAACCAATTAAGTGTCTACTAGTAGGTGTACATGCAGTACTGTATGTATGCAGATAAAAAAAAAGGGAGTTAGACAATCAGCTGGAAAAGTGGGAACCGTTTTGTAATTGTCTAGATTGAGGAAAACTTCAAATATTTAGAGAGAGAAAAAGATAGCTATATCCCTATATTAATGAATTTTAATAATGATTTATAAGGTCATTATGGAGAAAAAATGGAATATGGTTTTTGGCACGCTTCCCAAGGTGCACTTCCATAGTATAGATATAGATTTGTAGAGTACATTGATGAAAGATTGTAAGAGGAAGGGAAGGGCAATCTTGAAATCAAAAGTGAGGAGGGACGACAGAAAGGGAAGGGCAATCTTGACCCAAAAACATGAAAAAGAGTTAAGAGCAAAGTTTGTAAGTGGTTAGCCACAGAATTTGCTTCCCTGAAATTTTAGTGCAGAGAGAAGATTTCAAAAGATTGGCTAGGTTTCTTTGCTTCACTTAAGATGTCCGAGATAGGAAAACATTTCCTTTAGAGCCAAAATCTGGTGGTTTCGTGAAACCACCGGCTAGAATGGAATTTGAATGTGTGGGACCCCTTCTTGACATAGGAAGGGGTCCCACACTGGCACCACCGTATGTTTCACGCTGGCACCACCGAATGGATCTAGGTGAAACGTTCTCCCGAGATAAACCACGCAATTGCTTCAGATTTGTCGTTCATGAAATTGCAGATGCTGAGGGAATCCTTCTCCAACTCTACCCACTTGAAACCCAAAGATTCCGCAAACTTAATGCCTTCGAAAGTAGCATGTGCCTCGGCTACTAGCGCTGTAGATGTACCGATTGAGTACGCTTCTGCAGCTATAAATTGGCCATCTGATCCTCTGCAAATAATCCCGCAGGCAGCAGCTCCGGGTACTCTTCGTGCAGCCCTATTTTTCACGTGTCCTTCCTTCGGTTTCTTCCATTTGACATAGATATCTTGTCTTTCATTTTGAACCTTTGTCAGCTTCTTCATCTCTTAAATGAGGCCCACGTGATGGCTCCTACAACAACGACAATAGAGGTGGCATTAAGTAGGGCATAAATGATGACACAGAGCACAATCATTGATCTGAACTTTTCAATCTCAAAGCTTGGGTATTAAAAGCTCACAAGATGCAACGTTTTGAAATTTGCTGCTAAGTTCGCCTAAATTGGTCCCCTAAAGTGACCCTAAGATGTTCACATGATCAGTATCTTTCATTGTTATAAATGTTTTAGGCAGGGCCTACATATAAAAAAGAAAGAAACATGAATTGTGAGATGCTTCACGTAATAATATCTCATAGTCACATCAGAGACCAATTCAGGCAAACATTGGAGAATATTTCATTGTGTAGATGTTTGAAAAAGAGGGTGTTAGTATTTTTTTTTTTTGGGGGCATTTAAGGGCTTAAAATTGTTAAAGAGCATTCTTTCGGAAAAATAAATAAATAAATAAATAAATCAGCTTCCCTCTGTAGAAATACATTATCAAAAGCATTACAAGGTTGTTTTAGCATTATACGATTGACTTTCCTCCAGTAGACCTTCTCTCAGTATTTATAGTATATGTAAGTAGATAAATTCTTAAGCCAACACAAGCCTGAACTAATTACAAAGATGCAAAGTCTATGAAACTCTACATAAATTTGTATACATATAACTTTGTTTTTTTTTTATTACCAAAAATAGGAAAATATATGTGTGTAGCATACATAAATTTGTACATATATAACTCTTTTTTTAGTCCAAAAAGGAAAAATTATTTGTAATATGCAGTTCTGAAATTCAAAGATATTGCGGCCAAATTGAATAATCATTTTTGTTGAATTAGTTTTGGTATGAAATTTTAATTGAAATATATTTTCTAAAAAAATTAAATAAACAAATTAGGTGGCACATTAACCTCAAATGGTTGATGTGGATTGGTGTTTTGTCTAATTTACACCATTATTTGTTCTTTTTCTTTTTTTTTTCTTTTCCCTCTTTTTCACAAGTTTTAGAAGTCTCTATTTTTCCAAATAAAGCTTTTAATTATTTTAGACTCCTTAAAAAAAGATTCATTGTTCTTTTAAGGAAGCAAGATAAGCTATTTGCTCACTTGTTGGGTCACAAAGAGACAAAGGAAAGTCTATCATTTGAAAAGTTGCATTGAGAACCAATCAAATCCCCTTGGATTAAACCAAACTAGTATTTTAGACCAAAGAAACTCTATCATTTGAAAATTTGAAACTTGTGGCATATTGGCAATTTGGTAGAGATTCTCTTAAACCCAAGTTCAACCTTTCTAGACTATTAGTGGTATTTTGAGCTTAATCTTTACATAGTGAGGTGTCAAGGTTTTTCCCTTTTCATATATATGTAAAAGACTTCTAAAGAGTTTATGCACTTTTAAGTTGATAAATCAAATTTTATAGTAGATTTTTCTTTAAACAACAATTTTAATTCCAACAATTTGAAGATACAGTTACTCCTGAGCTCAAATTTCTTTGTGTAAAGTGATACAAGACCCAATTAATGGTGGTATATACAAGAACTTGTTTGTGATTTTGGGTTTTAATCAAGATTTTAAGAGAATAAAATTATTTGTTTTGGATCTATAAAAATTGCATTCTAAAATTTCAAGTTCTAAGTTGTGATTATGATATTTCCATAATGAATTCTCATATGATGCCATAGTGGAATCATATTAATCTGGGGCTCTTCCAGTAACAAGGTGAATTGATAGGTTTTGGTTTCAACTCATTAAGATGATTTGACATTAGTGGATCAAAAATGATGTGCTTAATAGTCATGTTTTGATAAGGAACAATAATGGTTGTAATTGACATCACAAAAACTAATTAACATATTAGTCCAAGAAAATTGACATTCAATAGTTGAAGAAAAGAGCTATTTGTACACTTAAATCCAACAATCTTCACCTTGGATCTTGAAAGTTACTTTAGTGAACTGATTATGACCCATAAAATAAAATTCAAGGCAAGTGGAAAAATCTCCACCTCAGACTCATGCTATTAAGATGTTAAAAATTAGCTAAACTTATTCTTCTTCATTATTCCTTATAAGAGTGTCCAATCAATCATATTACATATTTATCAGGTAGAAGCCATATTGACTTTTATATTAGTGGATAAACTCTACTTTTCTTTGTTAAAACTCATCCAATTATTTTTGTATATTACCTTGACAATCATATTGAGTAATTATTAGGACGCCTGACCTAATTACTCCATTTTTAATTGTGTTTAAATCCATTTAAAAATATAGGATATGCTACCAGATATTAACTAATGTTCTGATAACCCAATCATAAATCTTGATTTTAATTGGCTACTCTTATTAAGGAATGTAATTAATTCCTTAATAGGAGTAGACAGAACATCCTTGCTTTCAAGATTATTTTCTTATCCTTCTTTGCCTAAGTGGAACTTCTTCATTATCATTGTTATCATATATAAGAGCTTTCAAGCTTATCCCAAACATTCTTTGTGAAATATTCATTAATTACATTATATGGCACTTCATCCACAAGGCAATTGATGCCATTAATCACCCTCAAGTCATATTCTTCTTGCCAAGGTTTGCTGTGTCGATTTATGTGTCGTTTCACTCAGGGCCATTTCTGTTGTTTTTTAGTGTAGCACTCATACTATTATATTTTTCCTGCTGTGATATTTGGAAATTCCAAGAATATTAACAAATAAAAAATTGAAATTCATTCACATTTTGTTTTTAATAAAATTGAACACCTTTTTATCAAGTTATAACTAAAATTTTAATTATCATTAAATAAACATTTTATTTTTATAAAGTTAATTGTCTTAGTAAATGTCATTTTTTGCCCATGAAAAAAAATTTAAATCATTAATTTGAAGAAATAGACACGAGAAATGAAAAGAAGAATAACTTGTATAACGGCAAAGTTGGAAATCTATAAAGGTTTTAATAAGGTTAATTAATGAAATTTAGTTTACATAACAATAGTAATTTAAATCCTATACAGGAGGTAAATGAAACATCCAAAGAAATAATATGAGGTTAAAGTTATTTTAGAAGTATAATTGGGGGTGGTTCTTGTAGTTTTATAAAACCTCAGCATAGTAAAATGTAATTGTTTTATATTCTGAGGCTGTTTGGTTTAACTTTTGAAAGTTACTTTTTAACTTTTCTATTATTGAAATGTTAAAAAGTAATTTTCAAAAGTTAAACCAAACAATCTCTTATACTTTCATTCCTCTTATATTCGAATGCAGTGCAAAGGGAGAAAGACTACCAGGTAAGTCGTCCCCATTCTAAATGGCACAATTGGAAATTCTGGTGTGCCATTTGGAAACTAATCAAAATTGATGGAATTATTAGATATTTTGTCTAATTTGGATGATTTTTTATTGGAATGAGTGATCTTAGGGCTCTATTTCGAAACCCAATGTAGCTCATGAAATTCTGTTGTTACGTGCGAAAATCCATAATTTTATATATTTTTAGTCCTTGTAAGTCTTCTATTTCTGTTTACAAGCCTTAATAAATTAGCAAATCTGAATTCTTGTCTTGTCATAAGCCAAAGCTATTTGCTTATCAAAATTTTAGCCTTAAGTTATATATTTGACGCTTTCATCACTATTGCAAAACTTTTAGCCAATTAAAGTGATACCAATTATTTCATAAAGATCGTATCCTGATTTATGTGCAACTGGAAATAACTAAAGAGAAATAGAAAGACATAAAAACAAATGGAATTAAACCCCAAAACCAGATCCTAGTATAGAAGTTGTAAGCACATTAGATCTTCTTGCATATTGCTCCCCATAAAGGATAACAATAGTCAAACATACCTATGTCAGTCTGGTTATATATACTATCTATAAAGTGAACTCACCTAATTCGAGCCTGATGTTCGCAGTCAAAAATGCCCCCAGCAAATATTTCTATTTACGTCTTTGATAATTGCAAGAAGTTGTTTGATAACTGCCTACATAATATCCTTCTTTCTTTTTGCAATGCACATCGCGCGTGCGTTCCCTAGTATATATAAGCTAGAAATTCATCAAATAAAATTTGAGACAAATCTAACATAGTACTACTACAAATGATTACAGAGCATTGACTCATATGATGAGAATGAAATTCGCCCTGAATTAGATAAGGATATTGTACTAAATTCATGTATTAATAACGGATTACAATAGAATTAACAACCTTGAGGAGACAAATGTTGAGGTGTTAAGGAAACAAACCAATTCCTTGAGGGGACATATTTATTTTCCTATGAAGTACACTCTCAGTTCTCTATCCTTTTCCCATCTGCAATTTAATCCTCTAAATAAATCTATGTTTATGCAGCAAAAAATAATTTCATCAAACTAGTATGTGATATGATCATAATTATCAAATGGGGCCTACCAAAAATCTCAAATGTAAGGTCCAAAATCCTTTTACAAGTAAGCCACATGTTCAAAAGGGGATACAGTATCAGTGAATGAGTGAGAAGGACATATCTTTGAGGGACTCACATGGTGAGCTTTAGAAATTGGGTTTGGAAATTTTCAATGCCCCAGCTAAAACCAGTGGTGGTGGAGGTGGCAGAGAGTACAACACTGGTGGTGGGGTTGATTGAGGAAGAAAAATTCACATCAGACATATGCATCTTTCAATCTTTAATGACTGATAAAGATTGAGTCCCCCACCAAGAATTACAGTGATATTTTGATCAATGAGACATATATCACAAGGGATCATTTAAGCACAAATTAAGTTGTCTTTCTCTCTCTTTTAAAAACCCTAGTTTGTGCTCATTTAAAGAGAATGGATGAGACTGAGAGGGAAGAAGACTTGTAGAGATTCAATCATGGAGGCAACTTGATTGAAACCAGGGTAGAAGTGGGGTCCACAGTGTCCCTTTTGAGATCTATAAAAATCTATATAGGACAGCTACAGGTTTTTCTTTTTATTTCTTTTCCACCCCCTGAAGAAGACCCTGTCTGCGCATATGACAAAAGAAAGTAAATGTTGCCATTAGATGATGACTTGATGAGGTGAGGCCTCCACTCACCAATTCCCATGTGCGCCGCAGGTCTTTCGTCCCAAACAAATCATTTAATTCTGTAGAATGAGCCAAGGTTTAATACCGAATCGTACCGGCTAATACGAATTAGTACCAAAAGGGTATGATTCCATGGTGTGAAGGATTAAGATAGCTTTAGAATGCAAAGATTTTGGGTGTCTGTAGAAAATGGACATTTAAAGCATCCAATTTTTCTTAAGTTTAAAAAAATTGTAAAAGTTCTTTTTTAGAAGAGGAATATTTATTTAGGTCTCAAACTTAGAATTAACATGATATTGGCTTATAGCACACACATGAAAACATCAGTCCCACTAAATAAGCTTCCATGTATGTGTGTGTATATATACACGCATGTACATTCAGCACATACTCAATTTAGAAAACCTATAAACCAATATGAGCAGGAACAAAATATGCTAATAAAGGAAATTATTGTTGCCAAACTTGTTTTGAGTGGTTTGCAACAACATTCTCAATGATGGCCAAATGATGTTTTAATAAAAGCTAGTGATACTTTTTCAACATAATTAAGATTCAGTCAACCAAGTTTTGAGTTTTAACATTCAGTAAACCTTTATCAAAGTAATTAATTTTTAATAACATTTCACTATTATATATCAACTATTCTAGGAATGCCCTTACATCACTCTCCCAAATGATTTGTACAAGTTACTCACTCAAGGTACAAGTTATTTTATTGCTTGTACATGTCTAAAATGGCTTGTACAAGTCAATATGCTTCGTTTACAAGTCTTATGAGTGACTGGTATAAGGGTATTCCTGGGAAAAATTGTTGGTAACATACACTAAAAATTAATTATATTAATAAAGGTTCACTAAATATTTAAACTCAAAACTTTGAATCTTAATTATTTTGAAAAAGTTGTCACTAAAAGTTAATTTTCCCTTATATATGGAATGTTGAGGTATTTTCTGCATCATCAAGTTCTATGGCCTATTGAGGCATGGCTCAATACGTTAAATCTAGGTAAGAACTTTCTGAAACTTAGCATGTGAGATAAATCACTTGAAAATGATTGGAAATATCTATAGACAATTGGTTTTCCAAATGACCCACTACTTAAAAGAGTATTCTTCAGTTTTTCTGAAGGGTGTTTCACTTGAAAAATCAGCCGTCGCCTCAAATTCGTAATAGCAACTAGAGATTTGAAATTTGCAGTTCCCTTAATAGAGTGAAAAATGGATCACAAGTTCTTTCAATAAAATGAACATGCAGTACAGATGAACTCTACAAGAAAATCCTTCAAATTTTTTGGATTGGGAGTTGCCTCCTTTGGAAGTTAGTGGTCGGTTCATCACTTGGGTCGACCGGATTTGGTTCGGTTAACAATGGCAATATTGCCTTCTTTAGGTAGAAGGAAAGGAAAAAATAAAAATAGAATAAAATCCATACATCAAGCAATGCCAAACCAAGTTGGTGTTTTACGTGAGACACAAATCAAGTTCGTATGTTATCCCTGCAATAGATGGCCTATTTCTTTGGGCACCACTTGTTTTGGTTGTCTCACATTTTATAGACAATCACTATGAAAGGTCGTAGAGAATGTGAAGTCTAGCCATTTGAAAATGAATAGAACTCTTTTGGAATGAATTGTCTCCTTTTGTTGAAGTTGGTGCTTTCACATGAAGCATCTGTTTTTCAATTTTTGTAATCGCTTTATATGGGGCCACTTAGAAAATCACCAACCGTGGATGCTCTACATTTTTTTTTGTTGATGAAAGGCCAAGGCTAAATACTTTTTAACAAAAAGCATAATTACATAGTAAACAGCCACAAGCCGGAAGATACAAAAAGACTATTTAAATAACAAGAGACTTATGAACAGAGTCACCAGATTCACAACCAGTTATACTACGACTCGGCACAAATAAGTTAGCTTTGTGGCCGAAGCCACGTAAACAGGCTGGAAACTAACGGTAGAATTTGACATGGGGTCTGCTCCTAGGCAAATTAAAAAAACTATTCTTAAAAGAAGGGGGAATAACATCAAGTCGGAACGTGATGAACCACTGGTGAGGAATCGGCGAAACGAACCTTTCTCATGTTTGAGAGACGTAGCAGACGGTGGTTGAGAATGACATCCCTGCACCAAGACTCCCCTACCACAAAAAGAACCAAAATCCGACTATGCCAACCAAGAGCAACACCAAAAAAAGACATTAAAACACCATAAGGATGTCCTATCAAAATATAAACAAAGAATAATATACAAACTGACAACAAAAGACAAAGACAAAACCAGAAAAGGGTTAATTGTAACTGGCAGTAATCCCCCACTATAATCCCTTTTGAGGTCATCAGAGTCTTCAGCTTCTGATTCAATCTGCAATAAGATCAAAATCAACAAAATCACCGAAATGAGTCCAAACATGGAAACCAGTAGACGCTACACGAGTAGGTGTACACGATCAAGGCTCCAATCTCCTTCTGACGAGAAAATGGGAACGCAAAATACACACCTCCCAAATCCTAAGTCTTGCCTCCTGAACCCCAACCTTAGCATATGCAATACCCTACACAAGGGAAGAAAGCCACAAGGAGAAGGTAAGAGGGCCGATTTAGAAAAACTTGTTAGAGATGTTCGAAGATAACAATGATAAAGTAGGACACCAACACTAGATCACAAATCCAGGGAGATAACCGCCTCAAGCTCCTCAAACGCTTGCCTCTGATGCTCTACATGAAAGCATCCACTTTAACAGCAGAAGACAATTCATTCCACCACCACAACACCACCACTCGACATCACTACTGTAACGTCTCTGACCAATACCCAGCAAGATATAGTCTGCTCTGGGCCCAATGTGCTCCCATAGATTGTTCTCAAGGGATAACACGATAAAACTTCCCAGTGGCTACTGTAACGCCCCGGATTCGTGTTGTTCAATAAAGATATAACACGTCTCACGGAGTATTAGGTAAGGATCTTTAATCATTTATGATCGCTGGATAATCATCTAACTTAAACATATCAGAGTGCACAAACATACTTTGTCTAAGAATTCAATATTCAAAACTTAACTAGGATTCAAATGGTACAACCTCAATAGACTTTATTACGCCTCAATCATTCAATTTATTCAAAGTTCAAATCAAAATAACCTACAAGTCTAAGGAAGGTAATAGTAGTCTTCCTCCCTATAAGTCTTAGTCGGATCTACCCCAATAGTCGCCTCACCTCGAGTATCTGAAAAATAAAACAAAACAACAGAGTGAGATACGAATATCTCAGCGAGTAACATATGCATGCAGAAATAGTTAACCGCAGTTCAAATTATGCATCGATTAACATCCCGTACGATTAAGCAATTAATACAATTTCCAAGTTTTAAAACCAAAACCAATTGATCATTTCTAATCACATTTCAATTCAACATGGCAACACATAGATTAGTCAATGTCATGACTATTGTTAAGTTGATAAATTAAACATGCCAAGTAGACACTCCACACCTCCATGTACACAGTTTCGGCCTACTCAGGGTTTCGGAAACTCTGAAATGACGGCTTACTCAGGGTTTCGTCATCCAATGCCGGCCTACTCCTCGGGTTTCGGCATTGACAACCAGGCCTACTCAGGGTTTCTGGCTGCTCTACACTAGTCGTGGCAACACACAAGGCCATGCAATTTCAACAACCAACAATAACATTACATTACTAAGCTTAAGCATGGATCCAGGACAAGCTAAACCAAAACAGTAAATCATTGTATAAATCTCAATTCCAACATCAAAATAAAACAATACATGCCACATTATGTATAACTCAACACAGCTCACCACATGTCCCTTTGGACCAAAACAGTACCTCAAGTACTTTCAGTATTTCCCACAATCTCATAACACATGCCCATTGGTAATAAAAACTCATTTACTTACACCAAGAAAAATAATCTTTACAATACATTTCAGAACTTGCCAACAAGTAAAACCAGGATTTAATAAATTCTCAACCAAGTACAGTGTTTAAACAAAGAGAAAACTAAAATAGGAACTCCTAGTGTTATGTACCAAAACATCACCTACAGATAGCCCTAAAATTTGCCTTGGAAGCTTCTAAGAATTTCCAGAATTTCCACTTAATATTCTCATAGTAATTGAATAGGTAATAATGTTTCTAAAGTCCTAAACAAGTGATTGGTTAAGTGCTTGAACCCTCAAATCATCAAAACCCAGCTTGGTTTAGTCAAAAATGCTCTTCAGCAAGATATTGGACCATGCGCTAACCTCCTGCGCTAGGCGTGAGGTCGGCGGATAGGTCTCTTGTTAAAAAAAAACAATATGCGCTCACTTCATATCGAGTGGGCGCGAGATGAGCGTGAGCTTCGCGTACGCTTCGTACCAAATGCGCGGATATAAAATAGGTTCGCGCGAGCTAGGCGCAAGCTCGGCGGATAGGAAAAATAGACCTTGCGCCCACTACCTGAAGTCGGCGCCAGTCAGCGCCAACTGGGCGGATAGTAACTTGTGTTTTCGACTCTCTGTTATTTCTAGATCTACAACTCTGGCCGAACTTTTTCGCTCTGTAACAATTTCTTTAGTCTCCTAATATCCCCAGAACACATTTAAACTACTTTTGAAATTATTCCAACACATTTTTATTTATCTCATTTAATCTTTGAGAAAACCCACACTCGAACTGTCTTCTTCCCGAAAACACAGAAAAACCCAGAGAACACATGCATTCAGACTAATCTCACAAATCAATACGAAAACTTAGTTTTAAAACGATGCTACTCACCTCTTGCACGCTTATATCCCAGCAACAATAATACTCGAACCCCGGCCGATCACCAACAGTCGAGTCGTCCGTCTGTTCGTTATCGCCGCCCAGATGATCCTCTGGTCGCAAGAGGAAAACCCTCTGAATCTTTGATCACGAACACAACAAACCTAGTCGGATCTCTCACAGTTCCCTTCTTTTCCCAACGAAAACCTAGAATCGCCAACTGATAGCCGCAATCACCAATCTTCTTCGGTTACGAGAGCGAGAGTAATACGAGTATTCCAAAAAAAACTAAAAACTAATCTACCTTAAGCATTTATACCTTCCATATGTAGATTGCCGCTCGACAACCTTTGAAATTCCTTGATTCCGTGTATGCTCGCCCACACAAAACCCTACATATACCCATAGCTAATTAGGTTAATATGTACACGGAATTAATTTTAAATAAAAAAATTCTTAACAAAAATCGGGGTTTTACAGCTACCCATCCTAGCACTGCTCTCACCCAGGCACGCTTAACTTGAGGGTTCCAAGGGGATTTAGCCCTGTGTTATGCCTTAAAAGGCCTCTTTCTAAGTAAGGGATCAGAAGACTACTTATAGCATCCCCAAGCGATGTGGGATCCCAACCATATACACATTCTTGCCTGGTAGCTCGCTTAGGTCTCTCACCCAGCCCACATCACAGCCACCCACTTAAACAGCCAGGATGTCACAACTACTCGCCACCACCACCATCTACTACCGCCACCCCTCACCACCACCAACCCGACTAGCCCACCAAAATCGTCCACCACTACCCACCACCACCGCCATGCCGCCGCCGCTGTTGCCACACCACTAACCCTACTAGCACCAACCACTCCCACTCACCCACCACCATTACCCCAACCCATCATCTTATTAAAATATATTTCTCTTCTTCCAATTTCTTATCTCATCCAAATACCAGAAAAGGAAATTTTCTTTCTCTTATTTTCCTTTTTAGGTTTCTTTTCTTTTCTCGCCAAATCCAAGGCTCCAAATACAGCCTTATGGTTGCAGAAATTTTTTGTTCTCTACTTAGTATTTTTGAGATGGAGAATTCAAGTAGAGGTACTTTTCCTCGCTCCAGTATTCAACAACTAAATCCTATAATTGTTACTATATCTCTCCCAGTTATTCATATGTCATCTATTACAAGTCTAACAATTGCTCCAAAAGTGTGGTAGAATGTTATGCTCCTAATTATTAAGTGCTTAATCAATCAAGTTTCCATAAATCCTGGAGCTTTTAGAGCAACGGTTAGGCACGTAACAAATAGTTTAGAGCCAACCACCACATCCCAAGTTTGAGTCATGTTAGGGGTGACCCATAGGATGGATTACAATGCCTTGGTATTTTGTATGAGCATGGTGCTAAGCCATTGAATACTGATAAGTGAGTGGAGTCACCAAAAGAGAAAATGTTACCATAAGTTTATTTTCAATAGAGTGGCCCACCATGGATGTCAACCATGAAAGCATGGTGGAATGTTACAATCCTAATTGTTGAGTGATTAATCAACAATCTTCATAAGTCCTGAAGCTTTTGGAGCAATTGTTAAGCATGTATTATCATCATCATAAGTCAATTCTCATCAAAGTGGAGTCGGTAACACAAATCTTGTCTTTCTATCCTGTTTTATAAAATATATAGTTAAAAATTAATCTTGTGAAAATAAGGAAAAATAACCTTTTTTTTTAAGTTAATCAACTAATCTTAGGCTGCGTTTGAGATTGCTTAAATAAGTGCTTATTTGGGCATCTGGCTTATTAAAGCACTTATTTAAGCCTAAAATATGTTTGGTTATCTTAGATGGGTAAGTACTTACCCATAAGAAGAAGAGGAAGATGACCCATAAGGAGAAGCACTTGAGAGTGGCTTCTCCTTCCTCTATTTCGATAAGCCCTCTCGATCGAGCTCTCTCTCGCCTTCTTGAGTCTCTGCGAAATTTTTTCCCTCATTCTATCTTCGGTTGTAGCACCTCTCTTCTATCACAACTTCAAAGCAGAGAACGTGTACAACTAGCGGGATGTCTATTCTGGTGCACGCCATCATCTACTTCGGCCTCATCACCATCTTCTGCATAGCTATCAGTGTTCACATCTATACTGGATGATAACTTATTTCTTCTTGATTTGGGATGATTGCAGTCCTTGCTCAAGCTGTTTCATTTTTTGTGGTGGTGTATTGCTGGGATTTTGAATATTTTTATGTATGTGTGAAGATAAAGAGGCTTGGTAGTCGAATCAGTTAGGGGTGCGCGGCGGGCCGGCCCGGCACGGCCCGGCACGCCTCAGGCGTGCTCGGGCGGGCCGCGGGCCAGCCGTGCCGCGGGCCTGACGTGCCGCGGGCCTGGCGGGCCGCGGCACGCCAGGCCCATTTGCCCCAAACCCAAGCCCGGCACGGCACGCCCCAGCAGGCGTGCCGTGCCGGGCCTAGCCCGCCGGGCCGGCGGGCCGCCGCCGGGCCGGCGGGCCAATTAATTTTTTTTATTTTTAAAAATCCCAAAAAATCCCAAAAAAATCCCAAAAAATCCCAAAAAAATCCCAAAAAATCCCAAAAAATTTCTGTAAAATACTTTTATTATTCACAAAATTGTTTTACACATATTGAGATAAATTTTGCTCAAAAAAATATAAATTCATTAATTAGCATAAGTACACTTACAACTTTGCAAAAATTACATAATTACTTGAACAAATAATACTGCATCACTATAGTATAAGCACATCCCAACTAGGTTGGCACCCACTCATCTATCTATCATTTGCAGTTTAAAAGAAACAAAAAAAAGAGAAAGTACAATTCCTATACTTTGATTACAAAAATTATAACAAAACTTAGACTACTCTAGTTGACTAAAATCAATATTCAAATCATCAAAGTCTCCAGCAAGTTGATCATCTTCATATTCTTGTTCTCTCAGTTCTGCCCTTAACCAATCTGTAAGACTAACACATGCTTGCACCATCTCCGGCGTTAATCTGCTCCTGTAATCATCCACGGTTCGTCCACCTGCACTAAAAGCTGATTCCGATGCAACTGTGGACACCGGAACCGTTAGTAGATCACGTGCCATGGCGGAAAGCACAGGATAATTAACCTGATTTTGCTTCCACCATGTCAAAATGTTAAAAGCATTATGCTCTTCTATAGTATTAAAACTCATTGGGGGGCTTTCTAAAAAAATCATTAATTCAGATGATCCCCCACTACTAGAAGCTGGTTGTTTTCCCTTTCTTCTCCCACTTAAAAAATTCCAAGCGGAATTATTTGGTAGTGTTTGTTGGGTTCGTGTATGACTTTGTATGCTACTACTAGTATCGTATTCACAAAAAAGTCTTTCTAATAGATTTCTTATTTTACGTATATCTATTTGAAAAGTAGAATTCATATTTTCATTTATTCCATCTATTAAGTCTTCAACTCCTAATTTAATCCTAGGGTCCATTGTAGTAGCTAAACAATATAAATTAGGCATCTCTTGCCAATATTTTAAAAATTTAATTTCCATTGCAGGGATAATTTCCTTAGCAATGGGTACATCTCTATATTGTTTAAAACAAATACTTATTTGATATAAACAAGTTATAATACTTGAAGATGTTGGGTAATAAACTACTGATAAATATCTTGTTGCATCATAAAAAACTTTTAAAAAATCTCTTAAAATTTCGGCTATTTGCCAATCAAGATCCTCTAAGTCACTTTCAGGCATTTTACTTTTATAAAATATTGTAATTTCTTGTTTTAATCCTAATGCAGCTTCTAGCATTATATATGTTGAATTCCACCTATGTTCAACATCTAGGGTAATTTTTTTATATTGTTTTCCTAAAGTTTCACAATAATATTTAAATTCTCTAGCGGTTGTGCTAGATTGTTTTATAAATCTTACTGCATCTCTAATATTTATTAAATGATGTTGAACAATTTTTAATCCATCTTGCACAACTAAATTAAGAATATGACAAGCACACCTAACATGAAATAAACTTCCATCTATATTTAAGTTTAATTGTTGTCTTAATATTCCTATTGCAACATTATTAGCACTTGCATTATCAAGTGCTAGAGCCATTATTTTATTGTGTATTTTATAATTTCTTAGATTTCTACTTATAGCATTTGATATATTTATTCCAGTATGGCTAGCATCTAGTGGTTCAAAAGTTATTATTCTTTTTTCCATATTCCAATTTTCATCAATATAATGTGCGGTTATAGCTAAATAGCTTATTTGTTGTCTACTTGTCCAAATATCTGAAGTTAAAGCTATTTTAAAAGTACTGTTTGACAAAGTTTCTATTAATGCAGTTTTCATTTTTCCATATAATTTTATGGCATCCTTTCTTAAAGTGTGGCGTGAAAAAGGTTTAAATTGTGGTGCTAAATATTTAGTTAGTAAACGGTGAAATCTTTTAGAATCTATTAATCTAAAGGGTAATTCTTCTTGAATTACCCACTTTACTATTTCAAGCCTAGTTTCTTCTTGATTAAAAATAAAATTACTTATAGCAACACTACTAGTAGAAATTTGGGTTTGCCTAGGGTCAATTTGGCCATGTTTTGGAAGGCATTTCTGCAAATGCCGGTTCAAGTGGCCTGTACCACCTTTGCCTTTACAACTAAACTGTTTTTTGCAATGGTTACACACTGCCTTCTCTTCACTCCCTACACTTTCAATTGTAAAATTAAGCCAAACACTAGAGGTTCTACTCCTCTTAGTGCTCCTAGGTGGTAGGGAAGACGATCCCATATCCTGTGAAGGGAATTCTGTTTCAAGACCTTGGATGGGAGGGTCATTATATTGGGGTTGGGTTATATCATCAGAAAATACTGGGTCAGAAAGGGGTCTAAGATATTCCCTTTCTTCAGTGTCAAAAAACATAGGATACCTAGGGTCCATTATCAAATTTTTTGAAAAAAAAAATTCTTAATAAATAATATTATAATAACTATTTGGTGATATTAATTTATAAGAAAGGTAGAAGGAGAGACTTACTTATAATAATAATATTTATACTAATTTTAAAATCAGAAAATTAAATAGAAGAATACCTCTTTA
Organism: Buxus sempervirens; assembly: GCA_947561395.2. NCBI lineage: Eukaryota > Viridiplantae > Streptophyta > Magnoliopsida > Buxales > Buxaceae > Buxus > Buxus sempervirens. The sequence continues at coordinate 13,003,491 of OX387183.1, forward strand.
GAATGAATCTTGAACTTTGCAATTGAAGCCTTCAACCTCTAGAGTCCAATTTCCCACTTTTGATGCTTGAACAATTAGAAGAGATTGAGTATCACCAATTTCCAATTACAACAATTAGAGCAAAGAACTATTTGATAATCAATTAGAAGAGAGTAGGAGATTGTAGAAGTGGTGTGGTTTGGAGTGGGAAAGGGAGTGGCTATTTATAGAAATTAAAAGTGGCTTTTTACTACCTCTACCCTTCAATATGACTGTTATTTTGCAGTTGGAAGGGTAGAAAAGGTCTTTTTATCATCAATTACAACTATATCCCCCCAATATAGTTGTTATATGGCTGTTGGGGGGGTAAAATAGGCATAAAAATGGCTAAAAGCCACTTGTATGGAGGGAAAAGAGAGCTAGCCAACGGCTAGCTCTCTGGCGGGCCAGGCGGGCCGCCGGGCGGGCCGGCCCGCGTGCCCAACGGCAGGCACGCGTGCCTGCCGTTGGGGCATGCCAAGCGGGCCGGCCCGCCTTGCCCCAACGGCAGGCACGCGTGCCTGCCGTTGGGCGCGTGCCCAGCGGGCTCGCGCGCGGGCCGGCGCGCGGGCCAGCCCGCTTGGGCCCGCGCGCGCCCGCGCCGAGCGCGGGCCCGGGCTGGCACGCGGGCCCGCGTGCCGCGGCCCGCGTGCCGCGTGCCCTGGCGGGCCGTGCCCAAACGGGCCGTGCCCCCAGGGCCCTAGGCCCGGCACGGCACGCCCCAGTGGGCGTGCCGTGCCGGGCCAGGCCCGTGGCGTGCCGGGCCGTGCCGGGCTCGGGCCGGCACGGCCCGTTGCTCATGCCTAGAATCAGTGATGGAAATTTAGTGGTCTAGGCTCTCTTGCCTCCTTTTATGTTTCGCGTTTCCATGTAGTTCGATTTCGAAGAAATTTTAACTGGAATGCCCAATTGGTTTCTAACTGCTTATAATCCGATAATCCAATAGTCCATGTTTATTGAAGATTTCCTCTTGTTCTTTTGCCTTTCTTGATGGGGGTTGGGGTCACAGGACAAAACCCTAATAAACTTGAAGTGGAATCCCCCGGTGTTTTTGATTTTTTGGGAAATTAGTGTCATGCCTTTTCAGCAAACGACCAAATTGAGTCCCGACATCGTTCCAATATAATAAACTTGAACAAAACCTTGACAAGGAAGAGTTTTACCAAGTTAAAAGAAGGGGACGAATGTGATCGAAATCGAAGTGTCGGACGATAGAGAAGAGATATAGAGATGATAGAGACGAGATATAGAGAAGGGAGAGTTGCATCACCGTCGCTAATCGGTGGAAATTTTTTTCTGAGATACAGGGAAGGGAGAGTTGCATCACCGTCACTAATTGGTGGAAATTTTTCTCTCTCTTATGTTAACTTTGAAGTGGTTGATATGTCAAGTGCTTAAAAAATGTGTTTACCAAACACCGAACTTGTTATATGAGCACTTTTTTATAACTATGGATAAGTACTTAAATAAGCTAACTTATCTTTTAAGTACTTATCCATAAGCACTAGCAATCCCAAACGTTAACTTATACTTGTAATAAGAACTAATGTAAAATTTGGTGGTATAAGATGTTCTTTTCTCTTACGTTCCCCACTTTTAAAGTAGTGACATTATAAGCACAGTTAAACAAACTTCCCAAATAAAAAGTACATCAATCCTCGAAAATTTCATTTGAGGTTGAAGCAAGGCCTAATATTGGTGCATCCCCTTACTGCACCCAGCAATTTGAAGTAACATCAATCTTGAGGGAAAGGCTGATTAAAAAAGTTGCCATTTTTGTGTTAAAATCCAATCAGTAATCATACCTGATTTGGCTAAAGCTAATAACTCAATTTCCTTCCATTAGATCCTTCCTTTTTGGATCAAAATTTTATGTTAGGATTTGAGAAGCTAAACACCACTGCCTCTCTTTGTGATTGCTACACCAACTTGATTTGTACTACATACATGGAAACTACTTATTTATGACCAGATACATGGAATGGTCAATACATTCATCTCTCTCTCTCTCTCTTTTGTCTTTCTTTCATATCACTCCAAAAGGTTTGTGTTGTGACCAGCCGTTTATTTATTTTGTCTTCTTCAAACAGGGGATGAAGGTGATGTGACCTAATTAGTGGAGCTGATCTATTATCGTCATACATGTCTCCTCCACCATTGTTAACAGTCTCTCCTCTGATTTTCGATTGGTAAGGCTTCATACATAGAGCTTGGGCTCTTGTTTCTCTCTATATCCCCAAAGTTGGTATCTTGATTGGTTAAACATGGCATGTACATTACTAACTATTATATTATTAGGAAATGTAAATCCCTGCAGTCCTTACTCTCTCTTTCTCTATTGTTTTCTTTTCTATAGCTATAATGAAGAGGTCCCATTGCTCAGCTTTCACTTTTGTTTATCATTATTTCTGTTAAGATAATTGTAAAGTGTCGTTTGATTTCTGAAGCACTGAAAGAAAGTAGCTATTAAGCCGAATGGGGTTTTGATGATTACTTCCTCCTTTTCTTTGTTTTAGTATTTAACCTTTTTCTTGTTACCCCACTCACCCACTTACCCCAATAACAAAAAAAACCACATAATAGAGGAAGAGAAAGAGAGGTGATTTAACCAGACAATGGGGGCTGTTTTGGAGGTTGTTTGATGCATCTAAGGACCCCTGATGGAACAGTGTCTTTGCTTGAGTAATGCTGTACGGTGAAATATGTGTCTTTGTTTGTTATAGATTTTGGTATAAAATGAAAATGAGAAACAAAAAAGGGGGAAAGAAAAAAAATTCAGGGATGCCCACATCCCATGTGAAAGCACTGATTTCAACTCCCTTCACCTTTATTTAAGTCCTGGGCTTGTTTGTGTCCCTCGTCCACAAGAACAGACAACTCATTGCTGCTTTCCTCTGCTTCTCTGTCTTCACAAAGTAATAAAAACAGTAAAAAAGGGGGTGAAAGAGCTAGTAATTGAGTTCTGTAAAAGTAAATTATAATGAGAGATGAGAAATGAGATGGGGAGAAGCTTGAAAACCCAACTAACACTCCTGAAAAAGATTTGGAGGAGCAGAGAGATTCATTCATTTATTCATTTATCATTTATTTGATGTGGGGCATCCCATAAACGACAACTGGGATGGGAAGAACCCAAAAACCATTGCCCCCCATTCGAATCCCCATACCTTTTGTAATTTTCTACTTCACAAGTCCTCTCTCTCTCTCTCTCTCTCTCTCTCTCTGCATTACATGATAATATATTATCATCATATAATAATAAAATTAATAATAATTGAAATTATATATGTAAGAAAACATAATAAGAACATAAGATGGTGGGGGCAAATAACCCAAATGATGTTGTTTTGAACAGAGAAATTGTTAAGAGAAATGGAGGGAATGAAGCGAGTTTTAAGTAGAAGATGAGAGAGAGAGAGAGAGAGAGAGAGAGAGAGAGAGAGAGAGAGTAATAAATCCAAAATCAAAATTCCTTCTAATTAGAAAACAAGACAAACAGAGGAAAAATTTGGACAAGAGAACGTGCACAATTTCAAGATCTAGATCTACATGCAACCCCACACCAAATTCTCCAGTCACTCACTCCCCAACCTTCACAGTTCTTCCTTTTTAACACTGAAAAAAGTTTGAAGGCAGAGTTGATCCACTTAAAAAGTCAGTTTTAGTTAAGAGAGTAGCAGCAGCAGCAGCAGAGCTGCAGCAACGTAGCAATTGATGGTCCTGTTGCTGCTGCTTCATCTGCAACCTGCCTAGAAGAAGGTGGTGATTTAGTTGTTTGTTTCTCTAAGAAAGAGAGAGAAAGAGGGGGCATAGATTCGCGATGGGGTTTAGCCACGTGTACTGAATGAATCGCTTTGGTTCTCTACTGATATTCAGACTTCAGAGTCAGTGCAGTCGATTTCACGGGTAAGTTTTTGCCTTTTACCGTAAACAAATCCACTCAGAGATGGAGCTAAACAACTGGTGTGTGAATTAAATTCAGAAAGGGAAAGATAAAGAGCTAGCACCTGCTCCTTCTTTTGCTGCTGCCTCTGCAACTTTTTCTTTCCTTTTCTTTACATACAGAGCTATAGATAACATTATAACCATCATTGCCTTTTAACAAAGTGCAGATCAGCAGACTCAACCACACTCTCCCTTTCTATTTCCCCCACGAGAGTTCGCTTTAACTCCCTTTCTCTGTTTTTGCTCTTTTTCTTTTACTTTTTTCTTTCTTTTTGATGCAAGCAGAGGAGGAGCAACTGAAACACTGAGCAGAGCATAGCAGGAAGAGAGAGACTGGTTGGTGGGTGTTGAGAAAGGAAGGATTTAAAGGGGGGTTTTTGGTGGGGGTTAGATACAGAGGGTTTGAAGGGGCTGTGGGAACAAAACCCACCAACCCCATTTCCTCGAATGGATGCTTGTGAAGCTACTCGGATTGTGTTCTCAAGGATCCAGAGCTTGGATCCTGAAAATGCGTCTAAGATCATGGGACTGCTCCTCATTCAAGACCATGGAGAGAAGGAGATGATTCGTTTAGCTTTTGGACCTGAAGCTCTTGTCCATTCCGTGGTTCTCAAAGCTCGAAATGACTTGGGGCTTTCGTCGAACACTCCATCAACGCCTTCCACACCTTCATCTCCGTCTCCCTTTTCCAACCCCATCTCCATTTCCAGACAAAATTCATCAAATTCTTCTTCGAGGTTCGTAAACGCTGGTACTCTCAATCATAATTTCCCCCATTCGCTTACTCTTCCAACCCCATCTGCTTCTTCTCCCTCTTCGTGGGCTCCTTCTGTCTTTTCCGATCTCCAGACCCAAGACGATCTGATGAGCTCCAATTCTACCTCAATCAATGGAATTGGAAGCGACCTAATCGATGATTTCCAGCTTCATGACCAGCTCTCTTTCCTCAACGACTCTTCTCCTACTCTTAATCCCAAAAACCCAGACTTGTACTACGCCCAGTTCGATTCAGCGACAAACCCTTCTGGAAATAGCGACTCTATGCTGTTCCCTTCGTACTGGGGAGCTTCCATGAACGGGAACCCTCACCGACGAAGCTTCTCCGTCACTGATGTCTGCTTGGGTTCCGACGACGCAGCCGGTTTCGGCTGGAAGCCTTGTCTCTACTTCGCGAGAGGCTACTGCAAGAACGGCACCAGTTGCAGGTTCCTCCACAGCGGTTTCCCTGACTCTGCAGCTATTTCTGCCGCCGGCGAGACTCCGGCCATTGTGGGCTCACCAAGTAATCTCGATGTTGTTGAACATTGTCAGGAGATTCTCAGATCTAAAACAAGTCAGCAACAGAGGTTAGCTGCTGCTTCCCAGCTCATGGCCTCTTCTTCTTTCCCATACAACAAATGCATGAACTTTCTTCTGCAACAGCAACAGAATGACACACAAAGGTATATAATTCAAAAGGGATACGACCCATAAGTCTACTATTGATTCTGATTTTGATTTGTTTTGGGGTTGACCTTGGATTGATGCTCATTGATGTTGGGGTGAGCGACATTCCAGAGCAGCAGCAGCGTTGATGATGGGCGAAGATGTACACAAATTCGGCCGGTCCCGACTGGAAAGAAGCGAATTTCCGTCTCCGACGGGTGGAGGGATGGTGAATCCGAGTTCTCGGCAGATTTATTTGACATTTCCGGCCGATAGTACCTTCAGAGAAGAAGATGTCTCCAACTACTTCGGGTACATTCTTTCTCTATATTCTTCAATTGCATTAGATCATCTCTGATTTTTTGGTAACACCAACTGAGATTTTTTGGGTTTCTTTTCCTTTTTTGAAGCATTTATGGGCCTGTCCAAGATGTGAGGATTCCTTATCAGCAGAAGAGGATGTTTGGGTTCGTGACTTTCGTTTATCCAGAGACAGTGAAGCTCATCTTGGCTAAAGGAAACCCCCATTTCGTCTGTGATGCTCGTGTGCTTGTTAAGCCCTACAAGGAAAAGGGGAAAGTCCCAGACAAGTACAGGCATTCACTCACTCACTCACTAACTCTCTCCCTCTCTTTCTTTCTCTCTCTTTCTGTTGTTCTGTTCATCTTTCCTCTTATATGGCTACTGTAATTTACATCTGCAGGAAGCAGCAGCAGCAACAACAGTCGGAGAGGGGAGAGTTGTCAGCATGTACTACACCTACAGGCCTGGATTCTAGAGACCCCTATGACCTCCAACTCGGTAAACAAACAAGCAATCTCTCTCTCTCTCTCTCTCTCGCTTTCTCTCCCCTCTCCCTCTGAGCTTTGGATTTCTCTCTTTCATGATTCAGGAGCGAGGATGTACTACAATACTCAGGACATGCTGTTAAGAAGGAAACTGGAGGAGCAGGCTGATCTTCAGCAAGCAATAGAGCTTCAAGGCAGGAGACTGATGAGTTTGCAGCTTCTTGATGCGAAGAAACACCAATCCCATCATCACAGGAATCTATCTGCTGGTGCTTGCATTGCCTCTCCCACTAATACTCACAGTTTAATAAATCAGACTTCCATCATTCTTCCATCAGATCGCAATAGTCCAGAAGTCCAAGGTTTCTACTCTTCCCAATCCACTGTAAATTGATTGTTTATGTTTAATGTTAAAATTTTTGTTTTTTTTAGCCGGTAATAAAGCATCTTATATTGCAGAGAACTGTGCAAGCCCATCAACTGCCTTTTCTGTATCTGCTGCTGCTTCTGATGATAAGCAGCAGCAGCAGGGAACCAAAGCATCAATTGGCAACAACAATGACAAAAATGGCAATGGCAGTGGCAATGGAAAGCAGGGGGATCTCGATCATGGAGAAAATGACGTCCAAGAGAGGTATGAGGCTTCTCTTGAACGTTACCCAGATTAGGAAACTCCTGATTTTTGGTTGGATTGTCAATGGATTCCCATTTTAATTCATTTTATTGGCTTTTGATTTATTTCAGTCTTTGGTTCTTCCTATTTTGCTTTAATTTTTTTGTATAACCTTAATTATCTTGCCTATGTAATTTTTCTGGTTCACTTGATCAAAATTTATTACTAGTGCAGCTTGGAGCACAATCTCCCTGATAGTCCTTTCGCCTCTCCTACCAAATCTGCCTGTGAACAACCTTCGATCTTCTCCACCGCTTCCGTTGAGGCTGATAGGAACTCTGCCATCTTAGCTACATCCCCTTCTGCTAACAGTAATCTGATCACTTCACCATTGTTGCCTGCCACCTCCACGCTTGATATGGCTTCCTTCAATTCATGTTTCTTCCAAATGCCAAGGTAGTCAATACTGCTATCACCACCATTGTCATTCAGTTATTAGAGAAGAATAGTTAGAAGTATTGCAGTTGCTTTAATTCCAACTGGGATTCTTTTATTCAGGTTCTCTTCTGGTCATGGAGCTGTTGGACTGTAGCAAGGGTTGGGATAGGCTCCCTTTGTGCAGGTAAGGAGATTAATTGTGTTACATTGCTTACAATTATTTTGAATTCAGAAACTCCAAAACTTATATGACTTCAACAACAACCCCACACCAATGAGATTGTCTTCTGATTTGGGCTATTTTGTTGGTTGATGCAGAATGATTGAGAACTGGGCAAAGAGGAGAATACGTGTTTCTCACAATTGTATAACAAACCAAACCACACCAAAGGAGATCTGTAGAGAAGACATCATCATGATCATCATCACCAAAATGAGATCTATAGAGAAGACATCATCATCACCATCATCATCCATAGTTTGATACCATACTAACTACAGTACAAAGGCATACGTAAAGACAAATGCACTGATTAGTAGAGGACATCAGGTCATCTCTCTCTTTACCTCACTCTCTTCCTGCTGTACTCTTTTTCATCTCTTATTGTTGTAGGTGAAGTTGGACCACACAGGCAAACAAACAAAATGAGTAGTAATTCCTGTATTGTAGTTTTCTCAATCCTCCCTTCTTTTACCATCAGCATCTTGTACTGTTGAGGTAAAAACCAGAAAAAAAAAAAAAGAACAATGTAGCCTGTGAAGAGGAATCAATGGCATGTACAGTAGGAACTAGTACTGGACCCAGAAGCAACAGAAAGAAGAACCAAGAGCAGCAGAAATCAAGTGCTGAAGGGAAGGACTCAGCTTCACACAAATGGAATTTTCTACCATTTCCTTCTTCCTTTTTTTTTTTTTATAAATCCTTTATGTGGTTATTTGTATTGTTGTTATAGAGACAGCATTATCCATTAAATCATCAAACTAAAAGGAACAAAAAAATTAGGATAAAAAAGATGAAAGGAAAAGAGAAGATATGGAAATATGGGGCAAAGGAAAAGGAGTTTTTAATCTGATTCCAGGCTTTCATTATTTTGCCTTTTTCTATAGGTGAGTGCCTTTGTCTTTTTTGCTGCAGTGTCTTTTAGGTGAATGCCAGACTGATTGTGTCTCCCTGTATTATTTTCCCCTTTCATGGAGGGGAAAGGCCACACTATCACATGGGTGCTGACACACATGTGGGCCTCACCCCACATACTTATCATCTACTGCTGCTCTGCTACTGACTTGAAAGTAAAAAAATCTATCTTAATTGAATGGATTGAGGTATCGGTATCACACAGCTTTTTTCCTTCAGTCTCTGCAATAAACTGATTAAAGAAAAAGTGCAATAAAAGTGGGCCCCTCTCTGTGTGGTCTAGGTTGGGTGCCAGTATGTGTAGGGTCCATTCCAATACCATTTCCATGGGATGTAACTGAGTCTGAGCTCTCTTTCATTCATTCAGTCATTCATTCACCACAGAGGACAGGAAAGACAGGTTTCTTTCCACAAAAAAAAAAGAAAGGAAAGACAGGTTTCTAAAAGTAGATTTAATGGCACATGTATGTGATTCAATTGCATGAGGAGGAATCTTTCAACTTTGGTGGGGTTGTGGGGAAGAGAGATTTTCTGGCTTGGAAATTTGTGACTGGCATAAACTGATGTTGATAACCTGCCCTTGTGATCCATCCCACGCACAACCTGACTTGCAAGGAGTTGTTTGTAGGTATACTCCCAAGAGATGTTTTTTTACAGCTTTCCCATGCATCATATATTACTATACTTGTTAGCTCAATTCTCAAAGTTTAGTTAATGGGGAAAGAATATAATGAAAGGGCAAAAGGAGGCGTTATTCTCTAAGTTTTAGTCAAAGCTTGCAGGGAAAAAAAATAAAAAAAAAAAGAAGTAAGAAAAAGGGAAAAATGTCTGTAAGGCAATCTTAATGCTGTGCTTGGATGCCTAAAAACTCCCAAGAAAAAGAAGGATCTCTACTACTGGGAAAAGGGGAAAAAAGGCGTTATGGGACGTTATAGAATACCAATCTTACTAAAAGTTTAAGCTGATAATAAATGTAAACTTTATGTATTTATTATAGAACATTAATCTTAACAAAGATTAAGCATATATTTATTATACAACAATAATCTTACCAAAAGCTTAAGCTGATAATAGGGGGTGAATTTTATATATTTAAATATATTCCTAAAAGATCTACATCTGAGAAAATGTCAAACGAAAAATAAGCCTTTTTGTTTTTATCTGGCTTGAGAGGTCTGAAGTTGAAACAAAATATGTTATAGAAGGTGGAAAACACTAACCGTTTCTAAAAGTTGTAGACGATTTTATCCCTTTGTGGCAAAGCACCTACGGTCCTACACCTATATGCATTAAACCATACACATGCCCTAAGGACCGTTTGCCCTTTTTGCCTTTATTTGTTTTTTTTGTTGGTTGAGGCTCATGAATAGGAATGGCAATGGGGTGGGTCGAAACGGGTAACCTGCTCCATCTAGAGGTTGGTTTGGGTTTAGCTCAACCCGTCCTAATCTTGCTCCCAACCCGACCTTAATATATTAGAATTAGAATATCATTTTTATATGTTTATAATATTCTTTTCATATATATATTACACAAAAAATATATTTTATTAATGAATATATTATTTATTTATATATTCTATTTAAAAAAAATTACTTTTTACACATTTTATACTTCAACTACGGTTGACCTTGACCCACACCATTATCAACCTGATAGGGGCAAATTAGGGTTTGGTATTGCATCGAAACCCACCTCGTTGTCATCCTACTTTAATCTGATTTATGATCGCTCGTAAAGGTAGATTAATATAAAAAATTGGATTAATGCATAACCTTAATTAATTTTCTTGTCCTTTTTGTTCTTAGGTTGTAGAGCTGAAGCGTAACCTAAGAACATTGTTTTCCTTCACATTAATTTCCAGCGAACTACCAATTTGGGCCAAACAAAATATAGAGATTTTAGAGGTCGGGCTTGCATTTTCAAACTCATAAAATAACAAGAAACAAAGGTTTCTTACATTTGAATCTAGTCTCTACCGTCTTGCTTTCCGGAGGCCGGTTGTCATTCATTGCACCTTTCGGACGTATTACCTTCTCACTTCCTCGTGTATCCCTACACAAATGAAAGTCGGGCTGTAATTAGGGCTGTCAATGGGTCGGATAAAGATCCAAATCCGATCCGAATTCGACCCGATTATCCGAATATGGATCTTAGCTTTAGATTCAATTATTCGAATTCGATTATATTCGGATTCGAATATGGATCTTAGCTTTAGATCCAATTATTCGAATCCGATTATATTTGGATTTGAATATGGTATTGCACATATTCGACCTGATAAAGATCTGACCGTTTATTTTGTATATATGTTATGTTTTTAAGCCTTTTTAAGTCTTTTTATATATTAGTATAGAAGGAATAAATGTTTCATATAATATTTATTGATTTAAGGTCATAATATAAGACAAATTTGGATTAATACATCCTTATTTGATCCACTAACTTAAGGTTTATAATATCTTAATTTTTTTTTCCATATATAATGTAATCGGATTCGGATATCGGTTGGATTCGAATTCGGATCGAATTCGATATTAGATGTGAAAGATCCGTCGGATAATCGGTTCAAATTTGGATATCGGATCGAATTCGAATCTTAGTAGATCTGTACCGTATTCGACCCGTTTACACCCCTAGTTGTACCAACCATTTTTATTTTTTAAATACGGGAAAATGTATAACTCGTAGGGAAAATTAAGGCCTAGTCACATTAATGAGCCCAAATTAAGAATTAGTGTACCAACTTTTGCAATTTCACACCAAGGCAAGGTAACTTTTCTAAATTAAGCTTAAGTAATGAAAGTTGTAAAAAGACTCAAATACCCTCCATAGCCTTCCAACAAAATCCTTCTCTTATTTCTTAACTTTACAAAAATTTCAAAGAAGCCCCAAAGCTTTTAAAGTTTTTAAAATATCAGTAATGCCATGTAAGTCTTTCAAATTTACAAAAATCCATGCCTCTATCTCACAAACAAACCAAACCCCTCACTCCCTCCCTTTTTTTCTCTCTCTATGTTGCTGGTTCTCTCTCTCTCTCTCTCTCTCTCTCTCTCTCTCTCTCTCTCTCTCTTGTAAATTGATGGTTTCCTTCAAAAATTTGATGGTTTAACATCAATTAACAAATGACACAGTCGATGGTATAGCTTGTAACATGTCGATTCTTGAACTTGTAAACTTCGATAATAAACTTGTAAACATCGATGGTAGCCTTGTAACACCATTAAAATTGCATTTTTCAATTTGTCTCATAGTAATTGGTGTATGTACAACCTATAAATTTATTTGATGTAGCTTGTAAATCGATGGTTTGTTTCAGAAATTTGATGGTTTAACATCAATTAACAAATGACACAGTCGATGGTATAGCTTGTGACATGTCAACGCTTCAATTTGTAAACTTTGATGGTATAGCTTGTAACAAATGACATAGTCAATGATATAACTTGTAACATGTCTTTTCCAATTTGGCTCACAGTAATTGTGAAGTATTCATGATTAGTCTTGGATTATTGGAAGAGAGAGAGAGAGAGAGAGAGAGAGAGAGAGAGAGAGAGAGAGAGAGAGAGAGAGGGGTTGGGATTGGGGCTTCTTTGCAAATTTTGCAAAGTTCAGAAACAAGTGAAGAGTTTTGTTGGAAGGCTATGGAGGTTATTTGAGTCTTTTTACAACTTTAACCACTTAAGCTTAATTTTGAATTTGGTGCAAAATTGCAAAAGTTGGCACACTAATCCTTAATTTGGGTTCATTAATGTGGTTGGGCCTTAATTTTCCGTAACTTGTAACGGCTTTGGACGCCTCTCGTTGCTAGGCTGGCGATCTTTTGCAACGAAGCAGATGAGCCCATTGTATAACGTCATCCGGAGAAGACCTGAGTCCTTTGGTCAGCGAAATGGGCCTTATTTGTCAAATGGGTTTTTGACACACCAACTCAATGTATTTATGGGCCGAAATCAGGCTAACATGTAATAGATTTAGGAAGGAGCCCAAATTTGGGTCCAGAAAGAAGGGAAGGGTTTTGTTGGAAGGCTATGGAGGGTATTTGGGTCTTTCTATAACTTTTATCACTTAAGCTTAATTTTGAAAAGTTACATTGCCTTGGTGTGAAATTGCAAAAGTTGGCACACTAATCCTTAATTTAGGCTCATTAATGTGAATAGGCCTTAATTTGCAATGAGTTCCATCAACTCCTTGCAAAGATATATAGGTTGGATGTCTGGTACTCCACTATTCATTCTTGTAGACGTTATAAATATTATAAGTTTATCATTTTTATAACTTAAAAAAGAACTTTTCATAAATAAAAAGTTTATCCTCATCATATAAAGAAGTCTTTATAACAAGTTCCAAGCATATCCTTTAAAGTTTTCAAATATTACAATTTCCTGTTATACTTTTGCAAAATCAGTTTTAAAAATTTAGAAACAAGTCTACATTTATTTATGGACTTCACTGCATTTTTTAAAACTCATATGAATAGAAATCATTCCCGATATAACTCATTCTAAGACCTGTAACTCATTCCAAGTCATAGAATAAGTCCCCAAAATGAATGCCAAACGAAGCTTAATTCACCTAAAATTATCATTCTTTATTGAACAAGCAAGCGAAATATTAATAAATATAACAATTATACAAAAATTTGGTATAAATGTATTTTGGAGCTTATGAATATTAAGATATATATTTTATAAGTGTCTAATTTGAGAGGGTGTCCCACCAAATGTGTTGTTTGGATTGACAAAACCATTCATTCACTTGTTACTACTATAGAGCAAAGCTAAAAAATTCTGCTTAAGATTTCTTTAGACTTGGTGGTACCACCGTGAAACGGACGGACGGATGCCCCATTTCATCCCTAGCATCCCATTTCATCCCAACTGGTACCACCAGATTCTGGGACTATAGGAAATGCATTCCTTTATTTTTTGTGTCCCTTTTGGACAAACAAAATTTTACCTACAACTTATTCCTATGCGTGTTCAGTACAAATGCATTTCGTCTAGTACTTGAAGCTCGTGGTATAGTGGTGCCACCAGTTGGGATTGTGTTTGGGATGTGGGCCCCCTTATTGTAGTGGGGTTTGCAAGTGTGAGTTTTATGGATGATACCATGGAATGCATTAGAGGAGTCCTTCTCATTGGTACACACGTTTCTACCCCCAAAAAAATTAGTAAGTACACATGTGCTACTCACTAAAGAGCTTATGATTTGTAGACGTGTAGTATTGCATATGCCCCCAATAGTATGATGAAATGACCTGATTATAAGAGAAAACTGAAACTGCACTTAACATTATAGAATACCTTTTACTACTAGTATTGCATATGCCCCCAATAGTATGATGAAATGACCTTATTATAAGAACACACACACGCACGCATGCACGCACGCACGCGCACGCAGGCACACGCACGCACGCCCACGCACGCACGCGCGCGCACGCACACACACGCACACGCACACGCGTACGCACACACATGCACACGCACGCATGCACACACGCACACGCACATGCAGGCACACGCACGCACACACGCACGCACACGCACATGCACACGCACACACACAAGCACACACACACACACGCACGCATACACACACACGCGCACGCGCGCGCACACACACACATATATATATATATATATATACACACATGATATAGGAATAGTCCTAAAGAGGAAGTGGAACTGTGATAACCTTGTGCGGATGAAAGTAAGAGTGCATTGTCTATAGCAAAATGGTTCGTTTTAGTCTCTGGTTTGCTTAACAAAGCATTTCCTCTAGAGCTAAAATTCGGTGGTTCCGTGAAACCACTGGTTGGGAGGGATTTGGATGTGTGGGGCTCCCTCATGACATCAGCATCCATTCGTGCATTTCACGCTGACACCACTGAGTGGCACCAGGTGAAACGTTGTTGCTTAACATAGGAATAGCAATAGCAGGGTAGGTTAACAGGTTGATCCACTTGTAAGCATATGATATCAAATCTATTTATAATATATAGCAAAACGGCTCTTCCTACTTTTTTTAAGAGAATTTAGAAGGTAATTATGTAAATGCTCAAGGCTCGCGTGATGCTCCCCCAAATCTCTTCGTTTCTGTGCTGTTCATGGAGCTTGTGTGGATTTTTCTCATTTGAGGAGTTTTTCTATTTACACATGGCTTTTTCTCTCTCATTTGGATACTGTTTCTCCGCTTTTGTTTACGACTCTTCGTCTTCATACGCCCTTCACCTTCCCGGCTTCTCCTCGCCTGATCCTACCCATTTGATATATTATTCCCTGGATTGCCAATTTTATAGAATTCTTTACAAAACAACCAAAGAGGAAAACAATTAATGTAAAATTAAATTTATATTATAGTTACTTAAACTGCAAACTTTACCCATTTGAGAATAGTCATGAGACTCAAAACAAAAGATTGAGCAGTGAAACCATATCTACTATACCAGGGGACAAAGCACCAAGTTTGAAAAGGTAGCCAAGGAATTCAGTTGCAGCTTAAAGGGGGAAAAAAATCTGAACTTGCTATAGAGCAAAAACAAAAGAAAATGCAATTAAATATAGAAATGCTCAAAAAATATGTTCTTCAGGGGAACTCTTCAAAATAATGTTCTAAAAAAAATGAAGCAGGCAGCTGAATGATTAGTACCATAAAATTCCCACCGGATTTGCCCGTGATAACACCTGCTTCGTCACAGGATTTAGAATAATAGTAGCAGATGAACAATAGAATATTTAGTACTTTTCATGTGGGTGGGTAATGTCATATCATTCATCGTTGTCATATCATTCATTGTTCCTCAAGAAAAACAAAGAGCATATTTTTATAAATTTGAATGTTAGCAAACATAAAAAGGCCTTCAGTCATCAGTAGCAGAAGTTTATGTATCATATTAGAACAATAAAATATTAAGAAACCTGAAATGTTACATCAGGAAAGCCAAAAGTTGCGCAGAGATCAATGGAATTTGAAGTCCTTTAAAAAAAAAAACTAGCATGTTTAGATAAAGAAACATGTAATAAACTCATTTTCGCAATATTGGATCAAATGATAACTCATCACAGCTGGACTCTCAACAATCTGTAAACAACAGTCGTCTTGATAACATCAAGTAGTTAGCACCAAAGAGATAAAGACAAATTCAATTGGTTTTTGTTATCTTGTTGATATATATTTTTTAGGCATCTTTATCTGATTGTTGTAGTGTAGTCTATAAATGTAACAATACGAAAACTCAATGAAGTGTGCAAAAACAGAGCATTGATTCTCTATCCCATCTTTACTCTTTCTATGTTTCTTTATGGTATTAGAGCCTCCCTGACCAACGTCAACTATGGCCTCAGAAAATAATTCCAACTCCTCCAATGCCTCTACAAATACTACCCAAAACCCACCAACTCCACCCACTCCACCCACTCCTAGTCCTTCCTCATTGCATCACCTTGTCACACTCATGACAATTATATTTTTTGGAAAGCTCAGATCATGCCATATTTGCGTAGCCAGCACCTATATGGTTTCATTGATGGAACTGTTCCACGACCCTCCCAACTGTTCCGAAGTCCCACATCCTCTAATTCTGACCCTTCCCAACTTGAGAATCCTTCCTTTCTTTCTTGGATTCAGACTGATCAATTAATTCTTAGTATCCTTATGTCCTCTCTCTCTCTGAAACTATACTACCTCATGTAGTGGGCTGCACCACCTCTCGTGATCTTTGGCTTACTCTTGAGAGGTTATACACATCTCACTCCCGTGCTTGCATAATGCTAGCTCATCTTAGTCTTGCTACAACCAAGAAAGGGAATAGCTCTATTACAGATTATTTTCAGAAGCAAAAAGGCTTTGCTGACGCACTTGCTGTTGCAGGTGAACCCATAAATGATTGTCAACTGACTTCCTTCATGCTTGCTAGTTTAGGATCTGAGTATGATCCTTTTGTGACCTCTGTCACTACTCGCATGGATCCACCGTCTCTTGATGAGTTATATGGTCATCTCTTGGCTCATGAAACCAGATTGGAGCAACACAAGTTGGACAATTGTTGTTTACAGATGGTTGAGAGTCCAGCTATGATGAGTTATCATTTGATCCAATACGCAAGAACATCAAGGAAGAAAGTTCGCTTGATAAGTACTAGTTGCCAAGGGCAAAAACAAGAAAGAAACCTAACCTGTCAGAGGGGCTTCTCATATGTCGTTCCATGAAGTTTCTTCCCCATATCCCATAGCCATTTGTGAAGTAAAACATAAAGAAATAGAAGGAAGTATTTCCTTCTCTACAAGGAATCATCACAACATCAATCCAGCAAATGATTCAAAAAACAAACACCAGAAGGAAAGGAAACAGGCAGATGGATCAAAGCACATATATGAACAGGAGCTCGAATGGCAAAAAAGGAATAAAATAAAATAAAGAAGATCCCACAAAGAAACAAAAGAAGTTGATAACTTGACCAAGTCCCATACCCGTTTTTCCATTGGATCTGTATAATAATCAGGCTTATCTTCTCAACCAGTTGGTCTTCTAGGGAGGACCATTGGAAACCACTCTTTCAAGCTCTATCCCCCACACCATAAAACCAGAAAATTAAATTTCTACTTAAATGCTGAAATCTATAAAATAAATTTTCAATTAAAAACATTTATCAATCATAACCACATCACATCAGGGACCAACTTCAATGCTGCTTATTAGAAATTTAAACTTGGATAATTCATAATTCATAGAAGTTTATTACAATTGCTTATAAAGCAGATACATGTATATACTGTCAAATATAAAGTAGGGATGAACATACCTTTTATTTGTAGATCTCTAGAAGAGGAAAACTGAAATAGAACTCCACAATCCAGAATCTGAGGCAACCGACACTAGCCAGCTATTTGTTAGGAATTCGACGTGATTCCTAGAGATCATGAGAAACAAAGAAAACAACAGAAAGAATCAAACAAGATGAGACAGAGATTTTACGTGGTTTACCCCAAATAGGGCTACGTCCACGACTGTTGGTTCTGTTTCACTATCTTTTAGAATGGTAGAAGCTTACAAGGACAAAACAATAATAAGGGGACTATAACCCTAATACAATGGAAATGCCCGAAATACTCTCTTGCAAAATTTTGCCTCGGGGGCTCCGCCCTTGAATCCCCACCTTACAAGCAGGGGGATGCTGCCCCCCTTGCAACCCTCCGTGTAGATACCCCAAATTGCACTACAAAATAATAAAATAATGAAAACATTAATTGGAATTTAAAACAGGCCAAAAATCAATAATTCAAGCCTTGACCGTAGTGTATTTACGGGCTAAGCGCGCCCGAATTTTATATACAGGCACGAAGCGCCCGTAATACATATACGGACAGCATTTGACCGTAAATCATTTACGGGCAAATTAGACTCGTGCGAGTTTTATCCTTCTCTCGATTTCTGAGCCTTATCTTTAGTCAAATATCCCTTTAAATGAGCGAATTATATATTTTATTCGTGCGAAATATGTTTGTCGATAAAGGATGGGCATTATCTTGTGTTTAACTCAAACTGAAACTCTATCTTGCCAAACCTTGGACCAACCATGCCCCTGTGTTTGCCTATAAATAGAGGGCCTTTCCTCAAGCAAAAGGCCACGAAAATTTGAAGTCTAAAAAGCTCCAAGAGAAGAAGAGGAACCCCTGCTGCCTTGCTTGCTCAATCCAGGTAAGTCCCTTTTCCCTTTTATTTTCTGTCTTCAATTCTAGAAGTAATAGGATCTTCTCTATTGCTGTAGAATAAGGCCATCTTTTGTACTTGTATTCCTAAACTTGTCTCTAAGTACCTCAAGAGTCTCTCTAGCCGTAAAACGTGAAGAGAGAGCTAGGGGAAAAGAGAATAGGTGGATCTCTAGAATAGGACCCCATATCTGTTTTTCCTTTTTTTTTAAAATAAGGCCTTTGATTGTGTTTGTATAACCAAACCTATCTCCAAGTACCTCAAGAATCCTCTTTAGCCATAAAACGTGAAGAGAGAGCTAGGGGAAAAGAGAACAGGTGGATCCGTAGGGTAGACCCCCATGTGCTCAAATTTGTAAGATGTGGCTGCTTTGAATATCCTGATCATGTTTTAATGGTTTTTATGATGAATCTGAATGAATAACATGAATCCATGATGTTTATAGCATGAGATCCCCACTTTTTGATAAAATTTGGATTTTTCACATATTTGCACATACAGCACTGTTTTCGTGATTTTTGTGATTTTAGGCTAGGATTTTGGATCTATCATGATCAATATGGTAGATCTGGATCCAAAAGCCTGAAAATAAACTCTAGGGTTTCATAATGTGGTTTTAAATCGTTTTTCATTATTGAGAGAAGACCTTACGGTTTAAGTTCTCCCCTTTTGATGTTTTTTATCAATGTGGGTATTTTTGGTTTTGATTTTCAGATTTAATGTGAAATTTGGGCTATACCTATGTCCTGGACTATTCAAGTTCAATTTTGAAATATTTTATAAAAATCATATTTTTCTAAATTTCTAGAATTTAACTTGAAACCAGAATTTTGGATTTTTCACTTTAAATTGATTTTATTTGATTTTATCTCAATTTTATTTTGATCATGAAACCCTAGGAATGGTATGATCATATTTGAAAATTCTGGATCAATCAGACTATTCATATGAAAAAAGCCATACAATTTTGTCTTTTTTGTGATTTTTCGTGAATTTTATAGCAAGCATTTTTCCTTTATTTTAACATGAACAATACCTGGCAACCACATTTTGTGGATGAATAGGGGTGCCTAACACCTTCCCTTGTTCATAACTTAATCCCCTTACCCA
Source organism: Buxus sempervirens (assembly GCA_947561395.2). Taxonomy (NCBI): domain Eukaryota; kingdom Viridiplantae; phylum Streptophyta; class Magnoliopsida; order Buxales; family Buxaceae; genus Buxus; species Buxus sempervirens. Next base: position 13,022,677 of record OX387183.1, read on the forward strand.
TCTCTGGTTGTTTTTTTAGGAGGGTTATTTTTACCCTAAAATTGCCTTTTGAGCTTATTTAATATTTTGGTGTCCATTCACACCTAAATTGAATGGTGGCGACTCTTTGTTCTATTTAATCCCGTGTGATGATTGAGGAAGTCATTGGATTTTGATTTTCCATGTCTCACACTCCGCGAGCTCACCGCGGAGCTCAACCCGCGACAACTATGGCTGGGTGTCCAATATGATCAGGCTCCACACAACTCAACAATCTCCCACTTGGAGACTGATCTCATTCAAGTTCTCAAGCTTCAAATCCTCAAAGAAACATAGCTAAAAACACAAAGCCAATAACAATGATCCCATTCATCAAGTGTCCAAACCAACTGAAGCTCGACATATGCCCCAACTGAAGCTTGACATATGCCCAAAACCAACTGAAGCTGTACATAGCTTTAGTTTGTCAGAAGTGACTGTTAGCACCTCATTTTTGCACCATAAAATTACCTAAGATGCATATCTTGAACCGGCACATGTGTGCATGTAAATCGAGGTTTATGGTGGACCCATCTTTTGAAATAACACGCCTATAATAAAGAGAATTCTAAGCTGATTCTGATGCACCAAACTGTGCTCAAATCGGATCTCAAACGGCTAAGTTATGGATAAAAGAAATGAAAGGTAGTCTGGGGATTTTTGATAAAGTTGAAATTGGGTGTCACGTGGCAGCCACGTGTGTGCTATGGTGGCTGCCATGTAGCTAATGTGGCATTAAAACATTGGGACTCTCTTGGAAATATACGACATGGTTAAAATTCCATACAACATGCCACATGGTTGAAAATTCAATGCAAAATAGATGAGAGTTACTAAGAGAGGAAGATGAGAGGTTAGGAAGAGGAGAGGTCTAGGAGTTTAAGAGAGGAACAGGAGAGGTTAGGGAGATGAGGAGTTTAGGAGAGGAAGATGAGAGGTTAGAGGTTAAGAAGATGAGAAGGTGGAACTCTCTTATAAAAAGGAGAGGAGTCTTAGAAGTAAGGGGGGAGAGAGCAAGTAAGAGAGCTCTTTGAAAAAGAAAAAAAAAGGCAGCAAGTAAGAGAGCTCTCTGAAAAAAAGAGAGAAGAGAAGTGGAAAGATAGAGAGGACGTCCAAGAGAGAAGGGAGCAGCAAGTAGGGGAGTCTCTTAGAAAAAGGGGAGGACATCCAGTAGCAAAGGTTGGGCACCTTAGAAGAAGGAGACTGTTGTCCAGTAACACTAAAGCTTTGATCACTTGTTCTAGCATTAGAGAAACAGGTATTTTCTTTTTGCTCAAAATATTGTTTGAAGTTATTTTTTCTTCATTAAAATCTATGAGATTATTTTGTAGTGTGATCAGTGAGGATTTTTGAGATGCTTTTAAAGTGGATTTGAACAAGGATTTACACTGTTTTCTGAGCCATGAACATTAATTGAAATGATTCAATTTTGCATGTCTTGATCACTTTCAAACCCATCTTAACCTTTCACGCTCCTTCAGTTGAATCTTTTGTTGGCTTCCTTATTGCTTTCCCTTTAAGATGAATCATGTAAAAGACTAATGCAAGGAAAAGACAAAAACTATAAAAAAAAAGAGACAAAGATGTAAAGTTCTGAGTTTTTTCTGCATTAGGTGTTCAAGGACTTCCCTAAGTTACAATCGGGTCACTTATCCAGAATCACTAGTGCAGACCAAAGATCAATAGAGTGTTTACCTGCACCATTTCAGGTAGTGGTGACCCCATTAAACATGTAACACGCTTATTCAGTGCACCCGAGGTGTGCACAGTGACTGTTTTGGTTAACATATCAGCTGGATTTTCACTTCTTGGAATCTTCTCAAGAACTAGTACTTTATCTTCTAATAGAGACCAAATGAAATGGTACCTTAACTGTATGTGCTTGGTTCTTGAATGAAATACTGGATTTTTAGCAAGATGGATGGCACTTTGACTATCACAGTACAAAACACTATTCTCCTATCCCTTTCCAAATTCAGTTAAGAAACCTTGTAACCAAATCATCTCCTTGCTAGCTTCCGTAACTGCAACATACTTCGCTTCTATAAAATCCCAAATTTTTAATAACATTAAAAATTATTAGATTTTGTTTTTAATTAGTTTAATTAAGGGAAAATCTTAGAAATAGAGAAAATGGAATTATTTAGAGCAAAATACTTAAAAGAAAAATAATATAGGAGAAATTATAAAAAAAAAAATTGACAAATCGGTTAGTTGAGTTTTCTTTGGTTGAATTCAGTGGTTTTAAAATAAAATAATTTTATCTGTGGGTGATTATGTAGAGAATAGTTTCATTAGATCAAACGGCTGAGAGACTGCGCATGTATGGGTATGTGTAGGCGAGCAGGCAGCGAATCATCAAGTGAAGTATAAATACTTTAAGGTATTTCGGTTGTAGGTTTTCGCATACTTTGAACTCGAAGGTTTTGGTGGCTGTATTGCTAGGGCTTTGAGGAGAAGAGAAACGCGTGGGTTTCCTGTTGATCGGCGAGTGCTCAGTTCAGAGATCATTCGATGAGCAGAGAAGAGCGTGGGTGGAGATCGTTCTTTGAACCTTCGGTGATAGGAGTTGCAGTGCAAGGATTTGAGCATATAAGAGGTGAGTAGCATCGTTTTAATCCGGTGTTTTGGTTTTGATCTCTAAGTTTAGTCGTAAAGCATGAATTCGGAAAACATAGCTTTCGAACGTAATTTATTGGGTGAGTTTTAGAGTCGTGATATAAAGTTTGTTTAGATTAAATTCGAATCATGTTTAAACGTGTTTTGGGGATGGTAGAAGCATAGAAAAATTGTCACAGAAGCTTAAAACTAGGTCAGTCATAGAGTTTTTCAATTAACAGAGACTCGTCAATTGAAGGGGGTATCCGCCGAGCTGCTGCCCACCTTCTGGCTCTCAGTGGCAGCTCAGCGCAAGGTTCGTTTTGTGTTCGCTGAATTGGCGCCGACCTAGCGCCAAGACCCGAAGTCAGCGCAAGGTTTGTTTTGTGTTCGCTGAATTGGCGTCGACCTAATGCCAAGAGCCGAAGTCAGTGCAAATAGTTTTTTTGGTTCTGCTGTGTTGGCGCCAACTTGGCGCCAAGCGATAGAGGTCAGCGCACCCTAAAATTTTCCAGGGGTCGTGCGACTGACCTATTTGAACCAAATTTTGGCACTTTAATGTTTACATCCTCTCTTCAGAAGTCTATCTAGGTGGCTAGATACATTCTCATCTGTTTCAAACTCTCGAAGATCATTGAGTCAGATTTTAGTGGAATTTATAAGTCTCCGGAAGTGATGTTTGAAGTTAAATTCCTATTTTAATATCATGAGTTAGTAATTGTTATCTTATACATGTTTTATAATTTTTTTTCCAGCATATGGTTTTGTTGGTCTGAGTTGATATAGTTTTCAAAGTACGGAGCATAATGTGTAAAAGAATTGTATTACTGGTGGGTTTTATCTGTTTGGTTTAAAATAGCTATTGGTGTTCCATGAGTTCTGTTCTGTTTTGGAGAGACCTTTGATGAGTAGTATTGGGTTATACATTATGATGATTAGTGTTGTGTTGGGATGAGGTAACATAGATCCCGTGTGGCTCCCTCATCGAGTGTTGTGTTGGGATGAGGTAACACAGGCCCCGTGTGGCTTCGTCATCGAGTGTTGTGTTGGGATGAGGTAACATAGGCCCGTGTGAGGTAACACAGGCCCCGTGTGGCTCTCTCATCGAGTATTGTGTTAGGATGAGGTACATAGACCCGGCGTGGTTCCCTCATCAAGTTTGACATGAGATTGGTACTAGATTCGTTTTATATTTGGGTTATACGCGACTTTACAGCTATATGCACAATTTGATACCGACGTTATTGCTTGATTTACATGATGGACTTCCGCATTTTATATCACATGGATTATTGGGATTCTATTGGATTACTCGGATTAGACGTGTTATCGTCATCGTATATGTGTTGCACCGTTGCATGTTTTTAGAACTGAACTAAATGGTTTTGTGCATGCATGTGCTGCTCACTGGGATATTTGTATCTCATTCCGTTTGTTTTTGTTTTGTTTTCAGCTGCTCTTGGAGAGGACGGTACTTGCGGGAAGTTTTTGGTCATGTGAGTTTATTCATTTCGGATTATTTTAACGCACTCTGTTTTATAGATATTGTTATATTCATGTTTTCCTTCACTCTGATATTATGATCCTGTGTTTTATATTAACCTTCGGGGATGAGCTAGGTGTTATTTCGTGTCTCGGATTTGGGACGTTACAATTTTCTGCAATTGAGAGATCCAACTAACTCCAGTACCATTCAAGGTATAAATATACCTTGTAGTACTCTTCCTGTTATCAACATCTCCAACTAGATCAGAGTCAACATAACCTTGCAATTTCAAGCCTCCTCCTTTAAAGCACAATGCTGTATCTGTGGTACCCTGTAAATACCGAAAGATCCATTTCACTGCCTCGCAATGTTACTTTCTTGGATTATTCATGTACCTACTCACTACTCCCACTGCATGTGCTATGTCTGATCTGGTACACACCATTGCATACATAAGACTGCCAACATCTGAAGCATAGGGGATTCTTTCCATGTAGGCACACTCCACCTTGGTTGTAGGTGACTGTTCTTCAGTTAATCTGAAATGACTAGCGAAAGGACTGTTTACTGGCTTTGCATTCTGCATATTGAATTTGCTTAAGACTTTTCTAACATAGTTAGCCTATGACAGCTTCAAGGTACTAGTCACTTTGTCTCTTATAATCTGCATTCCAAGAATCCAATTTGCAGCTCCCAAATCATTCATTGCAAATTGCTCTAACAACATTTTCTTCACATTATTTACCTCTTCAATGCAAGACCCTGCAATCAACATATCATCCACATACAGAAGTAAAATAATGAAACTATTGTCAGACCTTTTTGCATAACAGCAATGATCTGCTTGACATTGCAAGACGCCAATCTTGTGTATGAATCCATCAAATTTCTTATACCACTATCTTGGGGCCTGTCCCAAACATGCTAACTCCATCACAGATTAACTTTGTAATTTGCTAAAGGGTAGTACAGAATTAATCAAGCATAGAGCTTAATTTTGACTTAAAAATACTATGCTTAATTTTGACTTAAAAATAATGAAACCACTTGGACTTGAAAGTAGACTCATAAAGGTAAACTTAGAAAACAAAATCACTCAAATCGGAGTTAAATGAACAATTAGTACTCCATCAAAGTGACAAGTACAGCAAATTGTATAAATTTGACTTGTCAACTTCAATCAAATCGTGTGAGCAATCGGCTTCATATAAATTGTTCAAAATTTACAGGATTAAACTAGGCTTTCTTACCTTTCAAATGCCATTGGAATCATTCAAAAATACATCCATATGATGAAGTTATGAATGACACAAGATAGGGCACAAGTTCTGTCTAGATTTGTAAAAATTGAGTAAAATTCAAATCAAATTCTCAGATTTGAGCACTTGGCTCTTGAAATCAAATCCAAATAAAGTCAAATGAGTTGAGAGATGTGTAAAAACATCTAGGATATGGATTAAGTCCAAATCTCTCATTATTTGGAGAGTTTGAACCAAATAAAGTCCAAATTCCATAAGGAATTGCTTAGATCTAAGAAGATCCGGCCATGAGGCCTTCTCCAAGAGATCAAAGCTAACTAAAAAACATCATGATGGTCTTGAGGCATTGCTTTGAGGCCAAATTCTCAGATCTACTATATTGAGCATGGTAGATATAATAAATCATGCCTAGATTCAAATAAGAGCACAAGTGTGTGTGTGCTTTGTAAATTTGTGTGAAATCTCAATTCTATAGAGGAATTTCAGATCTAAGGCTATGAAGTAGCATAGATCTACGAAATTCCTCTCAAGTTGAGGATAAAAAACCACACAAGATATCAAACATGACATATCACATCAAAATCAAGCAAATGTGGTTCTATGCCTAAGGATCCATCCCATAGGTCTTTTCCCTTAGCCCTCTCTTTATGTTTTACGGCTAGAGAGAAACTTAAGGTACTTTAACCCATGGTTTGGGGTTATAAATACATTCAAGGCCTTATACTACAGAAAAGTAGAAGATGAGAGTGCTTGAAAAGTAAAGAGAAAATGCTAGAAATTACGTTGTGAGTCATGGAAACTTGAGAAGAAAATTGGGCAGAGCTTGCCTTCTTCTTGCAAAGCTCTTGAGCACAAATTCTCTAGCCCTTTACTTAAGGAGAGACCCTCAATTTATAAACAAGGTGAAGGGTAAAAGAGTCTCAAGGGTAGCTAAAATATGAATCTAGATCCTTCCAATTCAAGCCAAAGGCATGAATTGAAGGAATTTAGAAGTTTTCGGAGGGCAAAAAAGACAAATCAAAGCCTCTAAAGAGAGGTAGGGAGTGTAAATAGAGCACAGGTCTTGACTTCTCTCAAAAATACAGAATTTTAGAAGAATCATATATATCATGTGGTTACTTAAATAATTTTATGAACTATATGGTTCTCAAGCACTGTATGCCACATACGGGGAAATCAATGATTACCCCATGTGGCTTGACTGACGTGGCACAACGGCCGAAGCTTCTGGAGGACACTTTAGCAGCCACTTGCGCTCACGAAATAGGCATGAAGAAGTAATTGTATGGGCAATCCGGGGATCCTCGTATTGATAATACGAGGAAAACAAAAGCCACATAACTGTATGATGTATACAGTTTTCTATGATTTCTTAATTTTCTATTTTAAAACACATGTTTTTAAAGTATGTGTTCTAATTTCAAAAATGTTCATCATCTTTATATTTTGGTGCAAATTTGGGGTGTCAACAAGAGGTGGTGAAGAGACAAAGTGGGGAGTGGGAGGAGGAGCGACGAAGAGAGAGAGAGAGAGAGAGGGGAGGAAGGAAGGGAGGGTGTTAATCAAATGACTTGTAAAATCCTTAAGAGGACTTGTACTTTTTATCAATAGACTTGTACAATATCATGTACTAACTTGTAAAGATATAGGGCGATTTGTACCACTCAATCAAACGGCTTGTATCTTCTATCAATTGACTTGTACAACGCTATATACTATCTTGAATGCCTATATAGATTAATACCTCTTGTACGTAGGGTGACTTGTGCCAATTAATCAAATGACTTGTTTCTTTTATCAAATTGACTTGGTACATAGTATTGTACAAGTCATCTGATAGACAGGTATTGTGAGACATGGGAAAAAATCAATTCAATGAATTCCTCATCATCACACGGGATTGGTTAAAAACAAAGAGTCGCCACCATTCTGTTTAGGTGTGAATGGACACCAAAATATCAAATAAGCTCAAAAAGGCAAATTTAGGGTAAAAATAACCCTCTTAAAAAAACAACTAGAGATAGGTAAGGGGATTAGGTTATGAACAGGGGAAGGTGTTAGGCACCCCTATTCATCCACACATGGTGGTTGCCAGGTATTGTTCATGTTAAAATAAAGGAAAAAGGGCTTGCTATAAAAATCATGAAAAATCATAAAAAAGACAAAAGTGTATGGTTTTTTCATACGAATAGCCTGATTGATCCAGAACTTTCAAATATGATCATACCATTCCTAGGGTTTCATGATCAAAACAAAATTGAGATAAAATCAAATAAAACCAATCTAAAGTGAAATATTCAAAAATCTGGTTTCAAGTTAAATTCTAGAAATTTAGAAAAATATGATTTTTATAAAATATTTCAAAATTGAACTTGAATAGTCCAGGATATAGGTAGAGCCCAAATTTCACCTTAAATCAAAAAATCAAAACCAAAAATACCCATGTTGATGAAGAACATCAAAAGGGGAGAACTTAGACCGTAGGGTCTTCTCTCAATAATGAAAAAGGACTCAAAAACCACATCATGAAACCCTAGAGGTTACTTTCAGGCTTCTGAATCCAGATCTCTCATATTGATCATGATAGATCTAGGATCTTAGCCTAATATCACAAAAAATCATGAAAACAGTGCTGTAGGTGCAAATATGTGAAAAATCCCAATTTTATTAAAAAAGTGGGGATCTCATGTTATAAACATCATAGACATCATGGATTCATTCAGATTCATCATAAAACTATTAAAACATGATCAGGATATCCAAAGCAGTCACATCTCACAGATTAGAGCACATGGGGGTCTACCCTACGGATCCACCTGTTCTCTTTTCCCCTAGCTCTCTCTTCACGTTTTACGGCTAGAGAGGATTCTTGAGGTACTTGGAGATAGGTTTTATTTTAAAAAAAAGGAGAAAAACAGATATGGGGTTCTATTCTAGGGATCCACCTGTTCTCCTTTCCCCTAGCTCTTTCTTCACGTTTTACGGCTAGAGAGACTCTTGAGGTACTTAGAGACAAGTTTAGGAATACAAGATAAAAGATGGCCTTATTCTACAGGAATAGAGAAAATCCTATTACTTCTAGACATACAAATCAGTGTATATTGTTGTACAAGCCAATTGATAGAATGTACAGATCATTTGGTTGAGTGGTATATGTTGCCTTGTAAATGTAAAAGTTAGTACGTAGCATTGTACAAGTCATTTGACAGAGAGGTATAAGTCTTTGCAGGCATACAAGTCAGTGTATATTGTTGTACAAGTCAATTGATAAAAGGTACAATTCATTTGCTTAAGTGGTATAGGTCGCCTTATAAATGTACAAGTCAATACATAGCATTGTTCAAGTCATCTAACAGAGACGTATAAATGTACATAGACATACAAGTCAGTGTATATTGTTGTACAAGTCAATTGATAGAATGTACAAGTCATTTGGTTGAGTGGTACAGGTCGTCCTATAAATGTACAAGTTAGTACGTAGCATTTTAAAAGTCATCTGACAGAGAGGTATAAGTCTCTGTAGGCATATAAGTCAGTGTATATTGTTGTACAAGTCAATTGATAGAAGGTACAAGTCATTTGGTTGAGTGGTACAGGTCGCCCTATAAATGTACAATTCAATACATAGCATTGTTCAAGTCATCTTATAGAGAGGTATAAGTGTATATATATATATACATATAGATATTTGATTGAATGGTATAGGTCAGCTTATAGCTATTCAAGTCAATATACGATATTGTAAAGGTTAATTAATAAAGGGTAAAAAATATTGTGAAGTATTTTACAAGTCATTTTATTAAGAGCCTCTCTCTCTTTTCCTTTTCTTTCTTTATTTTTTGGAAATAAATGAAAAATAATGTTGAAGAATACTGGGGCAAGGGGTATTTTTGGAAATTTAGTTAATTCAATCGATCTCTGAACATAACAAGGGCATTCTTGAAAACCATGTATTTAATTATCTATTTTATTTAAATGAGAAAAGGGCATTATTGGAAGAATTCGGTTTATAATAATGAAATGTCACTAAAAGTTAATTAATTTAATAAAGGTGTGTTGAAACACACTATTCCTAAACCTTGCCTATTGAATTTTAAATATTTCATAAACATTTAATTCTCTCACAAATAAGGTAAAGGGCATTCTTGGAATAGAAGGTTTGTAAAAGTGGAAAGCCACTAAAATTTAATTGTAAAGGGTATTCTTGGAATAGAAGGTTTGTAAAAGTGGAAAGCCACTAAAAGTTAATTGTTCTGAGAGTGGTAAAACCTTACTAACTGAATTTTAAATATATTCATAAAGTATCACTAAAAATTAATTTTCCCTAATATCTTCGTTCCCCCGGTCATCAACATACACAGAACATTGTGTACTTGCCCCTTACGATAGCCTTAGAGAAAAGAGTACATTTCAATTGAGAAGAAGGAAAGAAGAAGATGAAGCTTGAAATCATCTCAAGAGAGACCGTAAAGCCAAGTTTAATTGTTGTCTTAATATTCCTACTGCAACATTATTAGCTCTTGCATTATCAAGTGCTAGAGCCATTATTTTATTGTGTATTTTATAATTTCTTAGATTTCTACTTATAGCATTTGATATATTTAGTCCAGTATGACTAGCATCTAGTGGTTCAAAAGTTATTATTCTTTTTTCCATAATCCAATTTTTATCAATATAATGTGCAGTCATAGCTAAATAACTTATTTGTTGTCTACTTGTCCAAATATATGAGGTTAAAGCTATCTTAAAAGTATTGTTTGAAAAAGTTTCTATTAATGCATTTTTCATTTTTACATATAATTTTATAGCATCCTTTCTTAAAGTGTGGTGTGAAAAAGGTTTAAATTGTGGTGCTAAATATTTAATTATTAAATAGTTAAATCTTTTAGAATCTATTAATCTAAAGGGTAATTCTTCTTGAATTACGCACTTTACTATTTAAAGCCTAGTTTCTTCTTGATTAAAAACAAAATTACTCATAGTAACACTACTAGTAGAAATTTGGGTTTGCCTAGGGTCAATTTGGCCATGTTTTGGAAGGCATTTCTGCAAATGCCAGTTCAAGTGGCATGTACCACCTTTTCTGTTACAACTAAAATGTTTTTTGCAATGGTTACACACTACTTTCTCTTCACTCCCTACATTTTCAATTGTAAAATTGAGCCAAACATCGGAGGTTCTACTCCTCTTGGTGCTCCTAGGTGGTAGGGAAGGCGATCCCATATCTTGCGAAGGCAATTCAGTTTCAAGATCTTGGGTGGAAGGGTCATTATATTGGGGTTGAGTTATATCATCAGAAAATGTTGGGTCAGAAAGGGGTCTAAGATATTCCCTTTCTTCAGTGTCAAAAAACATAGGATACTTAGGGTCCATTATCAAATTTTTGGAAAAAAAAATTCTTAATAAATAATATTAAAATAAATATTTGGTGATACTAATCTATAAGAAAGGTAGAAGGAGAGACTTACTTATAATAATAATATTTATACTAATTTTAAAATCGGAAAATTAAATAGAAGAATACCTCTTTAGAATGAATCTTGAACTTTGCAATTGAAGCCTTCAACCTCCAGAGTCCAATTTCCCACTTCTGATGCTTGACCAATTAGAAGAGATCGAGTATCACCAATTTCCAATTACAACAATTAAAGCAAAGAAACTATTTGATAATCAATTAGAAGAGAGTAGGAAATTGTAGAAGAGGTGTGGTTTGGAGTGGGAAATGGAGTGGCTATTTATAGAAAATTAAAAGTGGTTTTTTATCACCTCTACCCTTCAATATGACTGTTATTTTGCAGTTGGAAGGATAGAAAAGGTCTTTTAATCATCAATTACAACTATAGCCCCCCAATATAGCTGTTATATGGCTGTTGGGGGAGGGGGTAAAATGGGCATAAAAGTGGCTAAAAACCACTTTTATGGGGGGAAAAGAGAGCTAGCCAACGCTGCTAGCTCTTTGGCGGGCCAGCCCGCTTGGGCGCGCGGGCCCGTGTGCCCTGGCGGGCCGTGCCCCCAGGGCCCTAGGCCCGGCACAGCACGCCCCAGTGGGCGGGCCGTGCCGTGCCGGGCTGCTGGCGTGCCCAGGCCAACCTAGGCACACCTGTGGCGTGCTAGGCCGTGCCGTGCTTGGGCCGGCACGGCCCAGTACTCATCCCTATTCAAGCTCTTTAATTATTTAATCCATTATAGACATGTTATTGTTGAGGTGATTCTTATACGGGAAAATTATGGAAAAGGGTCACTTTTGGCCCTGTAATTATCAAAATAGTCCATCTAGAACTAGAGAAAAGGGTCACCCTTTAAAAAGAAATTTTCCCTTTTGCTATGTTGGGGGTATAGAGGGATCTGTATTCGAAACCGTTTCACCTCGTGCCATTCAGTGGTGCCAGGGTGAAACTCATAAATGGATGCCCATGCAGGAGAGGACCCCAAATACCCAAACTTGATCCCATCTGGTGGTTTCACGGAACCACGGGATTTTGGCTCTAAAGGAAATTCTTTCTCTGTATTCGCTTTCCCTTCATAAATTTTCAGAGATTCACGATTGACGGAGGGTTTACAACAAGAAAATTTTTCTTTAAAGCACATAAGCACGACGACATTGGTGGATGAGATAGCAGAACCAAATTGTCACCTTCAACTTTAAGCCGTCGGAGGTTGTCTCGTAGGAATAAGGTGGATGTGACGGAGGGTTCACGAAGCCCTTGCAACCGGCATTGTTACCCACCTGCTGTAATGCGCCGGAAATCGAGTCCGACCAAGCACTATTTCCTACTCACCCATGTTATAAATTGTGATGGTCTTGTAGGGTTGCTAAACGGGCCGGCCTGGCATGGCCCGGGCCCGTTTAGCACTTTCCTGGCGTGTCGTGCCGGCCCATTAGCCAAAAACCCTGGCACGGCCCAGCCCATGGCACGCCTAGGGTTGGGCTGTGTCGTGCCGTGCCAGGCTAGGCAAGCTTGGGTTTTTTTTTTGTAATAAAACAAAGAAAAAATGGGAAAATAGTTAAAAACCATAAAATTTTGAAAAATATGTTTATTATTCACAAAATTGTCTTACACATACTGAGATAGATTTTGCTCAAAAAAATTTAAATAAATTAATTGTTACAAGTACAAGTACAACTTTACAAATACAACAATATATAATACACTTGCACAAATAATACTACATCACTATAGTATGATCATATCTCAAATATGGCTGTTATTTGGCAATTGGAATGATGGAAATGGTCATTTATAGTCAATTACAAGCATACCCCCCTAATATGGCTGTTGGGTGGGATAAAACAGTCAAAAATAGTGATAAAACCCACTTTAGTGGGGTAAAAAACGGCTAGCCATTTCGTTCCTAGCGAGCCGGCCCATTGGCCCCCGCTTGGCGTGGGTTGTGCCGCCCGCTTGCTGGACGACCCACGGCTAGCCAAACCGACATGCCTGGCGGGCAGTGCCCTAATGGGCCACGTACACAATAATAAGGGCATGGCATGGCACGGCTAGCAGAGTGAGCCGTGCCATGCCGGCACACTCGCATGCTGGGGATTAGCAACCCTATGGTCTTGTATGATTGCAGAAAGTTTCTTCTTCCAATTGTCTCCACGTTCTGAAAGTTTTTGGATTGTTTTTGTGAGCAACCATATTCCGATAGCAGCCAATCATTCAACGCCAGTTGGTTGACGTCACTGAAAAAGCCTGCCTTCAATTTCTTTCGAAGCAATTTTTCCCCCAATTATTATGCTGATTAAATAATAGTAATGTATGTTTGTTCTATGAAATTCCGTTGTTCCTCTTTCTTTTTCATGGGAAAATTCTGCTATGATAACAGTATGATTTATAGTATAAGTTCTTGTTAAGAAATCAAAATTTTATGAATTTGACCGTACTGTGTATGATGAGCTTGAATGCCACTTTGTTCCAATATCTTGATTGTTTTTTTTTTTTTTTGAAACTTGGGGTATCCGGGCCAGCTTGCGCGTACCACTAATCCCCAAGGGCTTGTGTAGTCCCCCTATCCCACACAAACCGGGTAATCACCGGCCAGAAGCCCGAAAGAATTGATAGCACCTAAGAGGCTTTTGAGCCTAAGACCTTGGGGGTGCACACCCCTAGGCCCCAAGCGTTGACCACTAAGCCAACCCTTTGGGGAAAGGGTTGATTGTTCTTGTTAAGCATGGGTGAGATTTTTCTGTATTGTAATATTTATTCCCTTGTATTGATTGTGCAAATAGCACATATGTGGTATTTGCAATTCTACATTGTGATTTTTCTTGATTGTGCAAATACCATATATGTGATTTTTCTTTATTGTGCGGTTGAATGGCACTTTGTTCCACGTTCTTTTTTGTGATTTTTCTGTGTTGCTGATGCCATTTTTGTGGAGAATTGGCTGGTGATCATAAGACCACATATGTCCTTTTATTTGATCCCAATAGCCTGCTTGCCACCTCTCAATGCGTGAATGATAACAGAAGATGTAAATGCCTTGTTTTGTGCCTAATCATTGTCCAATGTGTATCAAGGATACAGAGGGAACTTTCACTTTACTTTTTCTTATGTGATTAAGGTATTACTTGTTATGTAATTGTTGTATGTGTGATAAATCTGTGGCTTAGGCATGGCTGATAGACAGGAGCACATCAATGGGGAAGTGGGTGCTGATCATGTGCCCGACTTGCCAGGTGATATTGATCCGATTAGGAATTCCACTGCATATACTCTCCCTTAAATATTATATCCTTTATTTGCTTTTATTGTTTTCGTTGGTGTAGGTCTTTTGAGCACATCTGGTTCAGATGATTGCCTCCGTGCAACACGATTTGCCTCCACCATCACGCAAGCGATCTCCTCTACATGCTGATGTCACGCATACACCATTCGACTTAGTTGCCCCCATCACGATGTCCCCCCTCCTAGTGTTTGATGATCCTGGCACTCGTGGGCCCGTTCAAGGGGAAAACGAATCTAGCCCAGTGCACAAAAGTTTTTTTTATTTTTTTGAAACTTAGGGTATCCGGGCTAGCTTGCGCGCACCACGACTAATTCCCAAAGGCTTGTGCAGTCCCCCCGTCCCACACAAACCGGGTAATTACCAGGCCAAAGGCCCTGGGGGTAGCCCCAAAGAATTAATAGCACCTGAGAAGTTTTGAACCTGAGACCTTGGAGGGAGCATACCCCTAGGCTCCAAGCCTTGACCACTAGGCCAACCCTTTGGCCTAGTGCACAAAAGTTGCAATCATCGTTTGTTGTGGAGCATATATAAATTCCCCCCATTTTAAGAACATGAGAAGGATGCATGGATCTATGTTGTAGCAGGGTGTCAACAACGTAAGCACAAGTGTTTTTTTTTTCGATATAAGCAACTGTTTAAATTACATAGGCTCACATGCTAGTAATGAATTATTGACATAATGATGTAGTACAAATAGGCTTAATTGGCAGTAAGTACTTGACAATGAAATTATCCTGTCCAATAATCTATTCCTTGATTGTTATTGTTTACATTGCCTTATTATTGGAAGTGGTACAAGGAGAGGCTAGTTGATTTTGGTGATACCTTTCTTGTGAGAGGGGAGTTATGTTACCTCGCTCCTCGACATATGGTGAGCAATATGGTAACTTGCATGTATTGAGAAATGTATTAATTATTTGTTTTATCATATAGATATAGTAATATTTGGATTTGCCTTCTCACCCAACTGATAATGTGGAATAGGTTTCTTCATGCATATTGTATTACTTACCTAAAATCGATGCGGGAACAAGGGGATGATAAGCAAAGGGCATATACATCCTGTATACAGATAAATGCCAAGGCAATTCACCCTCGAGAGTTGAACACAAAATCTCCTGCTCTAATACTATGTTTGACAATTAAAGTCGTCCATACAATGGCCAGAAAATAGTGGAATCCTTGTATACTGGGATGGGCACAAGGGCCCCGTATATCACAATGTATGAGATTAGAAGGATGAGATGAATAAATGGAGCTTAAAGGAAACTGTTTTTTTTTTTTATGTGTGTACATTGAGTAGAATTGTTCCTCTTTACATTGAGTAGAATTGTTCCTCTTTACATATGGTGATTGTGATTGAATCAATGACAATCTTTGATTAGATACTTGTCCTAGTTTAGAGTTCCATAGGTTGAAAGATGCTTTCGCTACAACATTGTTAGACTGAGGCTTGGAAGGAAGATTGAGCTGCTGTTTGATGGAAGTATAGGGGGCATAATTTATGTAATGTCATTGCATGGTTACTTCTCTTAGCAATTTTTGATAAGGAGGAAAGGCATCAATTTAAATGTCAACTGAAGGTTCATAGGCAGAGCCGGCCAGAAGTGTTAAATGTAGAAGTAGTACACGAAACTTGGTACAATGATTATACAATTATAAAGATATGAGCATCTCATATCAGCAGTTCTAGCCACCAAAACAATGTAAACAAAAGGCATTAATGTCAAACAATTAAACAAGTAGTGCAAGATTTAAACTTCCACAAGTCTCCCACAAAAAAAAAAAAAAAAAAAGCAGAAAATCCAATATATCACAAATATGAATGTGAAATGTAAACCATGCTTGATGAAATCCGGGGGCTAAGAAAACCATGGACCGTCTACCTCTGCATGAAATTAAACAAACGGTTAAGCTTGGTCTTCTCTGTAGTTTATAGGACACACAATGCTGCACCGTTCTTCAACATAAAGAAGATTGGAAGTCAAATAGAAACCGTCTAGAAAAAATTCCGAAGATATAATCCCTTGATTCCACATACATGTAAGAAGTAGTGAATTTTGGAATAATTTCTTGTACACATAAATATCGACTTGAAAAAAAAATGAGCTTAAAAAGTCACATAAAGATGAGAAAATATGAGGAATGAAGAAATTTGGTTTCTCATCATCCACTATTTTAGAAATACCAAATTAAAAAAATCAATTTTCTTAAAGAATTTATTGAGAATCAAAACAACAATAGACATCGAACGAGGAGGATCTAATAGAACATGATAAATGGTTAAAGATGATATAGCTAGATTAATGGGGAGAAAGAAAACATACTTGTCATGTATTCATAAATCCCATCTTAAACACCAACTGTAGGCAATTGTTCGGTGATGATGGTGTGGCGCTGTCCTTCTGTATCATGTGTTTTTCCAAGGGAGACCATGGGAATATGTTGAATCATCCAGTAGTCTTCCCCGCATCTGATTTCATGTCCATGTACTTGACACGAATGCAATCTTTTGATGAAGCCTTGCTGCATGTTAGAGAAATTAAGGTGCCTAAGTGATTTGAGCTGCTGAAACCCATGTGGAATCTTTTCAAACTTGGGGCATCTCCAAATCATAAGTGTCAATAAGCTTTGCATCATCCCCTCTTTTATCTCACCTAACTCCTCCAATTCCTGCATATTGCTTATAATTAGAGATTTAAGTATAGGAAATGGCTTGTCACAGCTATCACCCCAACTCATCTTTCTTCCAGTATAAGCCTCATCTAGGAGGAGGACCTCCAGACTAGGCAATTTTGACAAGGTGCTCATTGGATCCGCCTCTAGTAGGCTATGAAACAAATGAATTGTGCGGAGACAATTCTGAAGGCCTATCCATGTAGGTAACTCTCCCCTCATGACTCCAGACAAAGACAATGCCTCAAGGTAGCGCGGCGGTGAACACAGAATTTGGTAATCGAGGACTTCATCATACCTCTGACACCGTATCATCAAGTTGCGAAGGTCATGCATTTTATTAATATGAGAACATAGCTCCATAAAATGTTGTCCTTGCACAATTTCAAGATTCAATCTTCTCAGGCCCGTTAAATTCCCCAGTTGTCTTACTAATCCCTCGTTAGCAGCCGCTCCATAGAGGGTTTGTAAGTTCTTGGGAACAATAGTAAAGTCTTCCAAGGTGACGTAAACATTATCCAATCGCTGTGCTAAAAGAAGGTGCCTTAATTTTTGGAGCTTTCTTAGTAGCATACCTGGAAAACTCTTAAGTAGTGTATCCCGAGCATCCAATGTCTGCAAATTGTATAAATTTTGCAATGAAGTTGGAAGTTCAGATATCCTTGTCCACCTTATACTCAAGTAACGCAAGTGAACCATGTCACCCACTTCAGTAGGCAAACGCTCGAGGTTGATTACTGATAGTTCTAACACTCTTAGCCGTTTGACATTTGACAGCAAAGAACGCAAAATCTCATATGGTAGCTTTGAAAAAATTTGGATGGAGCGAGTGCTCAGATTTGTCATGTTTTGTTGAACACTTACCTCATCGCTATGAATTGCCACATGACATTGTCCTTTAAAGGGTGTGTTACTGCTTTGGTTTTTGATAACTTCACCAAATTCTTCCTTCTTCAACATGTGATTAGCAATATCCCGCATGAGATCATGCACTCGACAAACCTTTTGCCCAATGTCCATAAAATCATCGTCAAAGTGAAGGAAGCCCCTATCAATGAGTTGCACAAGGTAGCCATTGGCAACGTCTTCCAATGTTTTTCGTGGATGATTCTTTATAAGACCTTCAGCAACCCATATACGAATCAATCTTGATCTCTTGATTCGATGATCCTCTGGAAACGTACCACAATATAAGAAACAATATTTCAATGGAGGGGGTAAGTAATTGTAACTTGTCAAAAGGACGCGACTTAGTTTTTCTAGATCTGAATTGTGATTCAATTCCCAATCTAGATTCTCCAAGACTTCATCCCATTCTGACAAACTAGAACTCTTTTTTGACATAAGGCCTCCAATAGAAACAATTGCCAACGGCATACCATCACATTTTTTCACTAATGCTTCTCCCGTCTGCTTCAAGTACGTGGGACAGTATCCCTGTGGTGTGCTATTCCTAAATGCCTTCTTGCAAAAAAGCTCCCAAGCCAATTCTCGGGACAGTGGATTCATATGATGAATATTACACACCTCATCTATCGAATTAGCTACAGCTACCAGTCGAGTTGTCAAGATAACTTTACTTTTACCTTCACGAGGCATTGCGGGTTTGATTGCTTCCCAATGGGTAGAATCCCAAACATCATCAAGAACAAGAAGGTATCTTTTACCCTGCAAATAGTTGTGGATAATTTCAACCAACTCCTCTGTAGTCATCGCATCTACGCTGTCTAGAGCCGCCTCACTTCTACTTCGATAGAATCCTTTCAACATGACTCGTAAATTTTGTCGCATTTTGAAGACCTGGGAAACAGAGATCCAAGCATGACAATCAAACATGCTCTTGTTGTTATTGTAAACTTTTTTAACAAGAGTGGTCTTCCCTGAACCTCCCTGGCCAACCACTGAAATGATTAGGCGGCACTCTTCTTTCAAAAATTCCTGCAATTTCTTCACATCCTTTTCAATCCCTATGATATCAGCTTCTTCATTAAAAGGATAAGATGCGGCATGATTTCGTTCTATTCCTTCATCTTCCTGATTTGAGCTGGTGATTGCTCCTTCAAGGTGGTATCGGCGCCTCCTCTCGGAGATTTCTCTAATTTCTCTTCTAATAGTTCGGATTTCAGAATGAAATTGATGGCGCAAAGCAAATTGTTTTAGAAAAAACCTTACATGTGAAATGCAGGATTTGAGATCCAGACAACCTGTGGCTCGTCTCCTGGAGTTATTGATTACGTCCATTCGAACAATGAACTCTTCAAGAACATCCTCCACCTTGTAGGCTTCATCTCTCACTTGAACCACCCACTCTCTCACAGTATCATCTCTTATGCATTTCAACTCTGCAACTCTCAAGAAGGCTTCCATGATGGAAAGCTCGTCCTTGATGAACTTGACATCATCCCAGATTTGCAGTTGGCCTTGGCCCAGCGAGCTGGCTTCTGCAGCTGCAAACTCTCCCAATTTGTTTATAAGAAGTGACAACACTGCTTCTGCCATTTGCACCTCTTCACTTTCCCAACTCAGAATTGGTAATTCTCCGGTTTAAAGAGAAGATAGGCACAGATCTCAGGCTGGGGAGTGATGGAGAGGAAGCATAACAGAGTAGTTGCGTCTGGGAAGAAAGGAAGAGGCTGAACCAAGACTATGGCAAGTCAATGCTACATAGATGAAGTCATTTAAAATAATTTTTTTTGATGAGAAGTCATTTAAAATAATGCCTAATTACTTGTACTCAAATCACGTGATTATCCTTCTCGCGCTCACGGGACTCGATTGGTGTGGTTGCTGACTTGCTGTTTCTCAGAAAAGCATTTTTGATTGGTGGTGAAAATTTGAAAAATGACGGGGAACATGCGAAATCTTAAAATGGTGAGAAATGCAGTTAAACAGCGGGTTACAAAAATGCGGCGAAGGTCATTGAAACTTGGAAGTGAACTGCACATGGAGGTTCATTTCTTTTTTGCTCGAACACCTTAATTTTCTTTAGTAACCATTTTTTAGTCTTTAAATTTAATAGTTAATTTGTTACTTTCTGATTTTTTTCCGCGGCCGGCCTGAATTTATAAAGCAGATGGGACATGTTTGTCTCGGGGAATATTCCATTCTTAAATTTTTTTTTTTATGCCGCCTCTAGGTGGGATCAAATGGGTTACCCTTTTGGTAGGGGAGACGTGAGGCTCGAGCGAGTAAGTGGCTGCGAAAGGATTACCTGATCGTCGATTATCGCAGTTGGTTTCTGGTTTGCGGTACAAAGCAGAAGCTAATGGTTTCCCTGCCTCTTCGTCTTGTTCTCTAACCGTCACCTCTGCTACAACCTGCTGTAATTGAAGAATATCCACCTTCATCTCTGTTTAATCCCAATTTTGAAGTATTTCTGGAGTGTTTTTCCTGGTCACTGCCCTGTTCGTAGCTTTATCATCTCCCAATCTCTATTTTCTAATTTCCTTATCAACGAAACCGTCAGCCCTGTCAACTCGCACTCCTGTATTTCAAAGGCAATTTTGTTAAAAGGAGCGGAAGGTGTAATGACTTAACCCAATCTAGCAAGGTATTGTCCGCTTTGGACAAAAGCCCATACGGTTTTGTTCTCAAAAGGCGCATCGCTTGGCTAAGTGTTCTCCCTGACTCTTATACCATACCAAGAATTCATCCGTTTCCAATGTGGGATTGGGGCATCACAATCTCTCCCCCTTCAAAGCTGCTAGCCCTCATGGGCACACCTTCATCGATCCAACCACCTACGAGCAACGCCAGGACTCATATCAACCATGGACTGTTGGACCCGGATCTAGCTCTGATACCAAATTGTCACACGCCGAAAATCCATACACTGTGTATACACACATAGAACAGAAGGTGACCTTGCTTGTAAGTAAAACTAAAATTCACACAATCCAACACAAAAGATTGCATTTATATATAAAAATCCAAATATAGAGTACTACGGAAATTAAAATTTGTAATAGTTACATAAACCAAATTCTAAAAGATGAAATAACATAATCCAATACCAATGTCATAGTTTACACAATCATATTAAAACAACTAATATTAAATTATAAATAGTTCTCAATGTTCATAAACACTATCATGAATATTTTCATGTCTCACTTTCTTCCATTTTCCCAATTCTGGTTATTTCCTGCAAAATGGAAAGGGGTGAGTTTTCATGAACCCAGTAAGTAGGGCTAATTTACCCTATATGATTAAATGCACTACATCTCTTTACCTTAATATAATTACACACAATACTAATATATATGCATAAAGATAACCATGATATGTTTTTCCTATAGTTTTGTTCATAATCGATAGAATACTAACTTATTTATTTTTACTAATGTGTGAACATGCTTTTCTAATAGAAATAAGACTACAAGAATAATTTAAACAGAAATACAATTTAACAATAACATAACCAGATACAAGAGATGTAACAATAATTTTAGACGTTTAAAAATAATAATAATCAAGCAAGAATATGAACATGCAAGCAAGCAAATGCAATATCATACAAGTAAACTGAAACATAAAAGAGTTTTGTAATTTATTTCCATCAATCATCCCTTTTTAAATTAATAACAATTATAACCAATTAACATGATCTGGTTCCCCAATCAAATCTAGAAGGTCTTATAGTCAAGCATGCCGCTAGAGTGATCCAACTTATGGCTAAGATCAAATACCCTTGGATCTCACTTTAGCGATCAGCAGGGATTAGACTTTCTCGCATTCCCATGAGTACTTGTATGGGGTTTAGGGTGATGCAACCCACGGGACTCCTAGGTCCTCGACTCTTTTAATTTAAGGGACTCAAACCCTAGGAATTCCAACCTTCAAACCAGTTGTGAATACCATGTAGGGAACCGATCACATTAATTGTCTAGGGTAGAGTACTTGACTCATCCTTTTCCAGAACCCCATGAATTAGGTAAAATATTAACTACCTCCAATGGGTCTGTCAATCATCCAGTGGATTAATATCACACTAGGTATACTCATGCTAAAGCATGCCAGTCCATTATAGTCAATTATTAATGAGACCATCTTTGTGGTTTAGTAGTTCACCATTATATTATAAAATGAACATTCCATTCACTTTTTATGTAACACATTTGTGCTTTAAGAAATAGCCCATTCACTATTAAACAGATATAAATACACCTTGGTATAACCAAAGTACCACTCTTTAACATGATAAACCCCATAAACACCATGCAAGACTTAGAACAAAATTCCTGATTTGTTTAGTATGGATCTGCATATCCACAAGTTTTATTTATATAAAGAAAATTCGAATCTTGAACATGCATATAACATTCGTAAAATAATGTAGATCATGACATGGCCACGTCAATATACACCACAATTGATTTATTAAGCCATAAAAGTCTAAATATGATACAATTCATCAGATTCACATGAATAAAGTTCCATGAGATATTATGCAACTTCCATCGACATTACCACTAAAAGACATAAAGCTAAAATGAAACCAGATTTACCTTGTAAAGCTAAAAGACATAAAGCTAATGTTATTGTTTACATTGCCTCATTATTGGAAGTGGTACAAGGAGAGGTTAGTTGATTTTGGTGATACCTTTCTTGTGAGAGGGGAGCTATGTTACCTCACTCCTCGACATATGGTGAGCAATATGGTAACTTGCATGTATTGAGAAATGTATTATTTATTTTATCATATAGATATAGTGATATTTGGATTTGCCTTCTCACCCAACTGATAATGTGGAATAGATTATTCATGCATATTGTATTACTTACCTAAAATCAAAAGGGGAACAAAGGGAGGAAAAGCAGAGGGCATATACATTCTGTATACAAATAATGCCAAGGCAATTCACTCCCGGTAGTTGAACACTAAACCTCCTGCTCTAATACTATGTTTGACAATTAAAGTTGTCCACAATGGTTAGAAAATAGTCGAATCCTTGTATACTAGGATGGGCACAAGGGCCCCGTATATCACAATGTATGAGATTAAAAGGATGAGATGAATAAATGGAGCTTAAGGGAAACTAGTTTTTTTTTTTCTTTTCTTCTTACATTGAGTAGAATTGTTCCTCTTTACATATGGTGATTGTAAAGTCCCAAGGGTAAGGTCCTCTACAACTTCAAAATTCTCAGCCATTTGCAAGAGGAGAGGTCCTCTATTTATAGGCAAGGCCAAGGGCAATAAAGTCCCAAGGGTAGATGCAAAAGTGTGTCTAGAACCTTCCAACTTAAGTCTAAAGCATGAATTGGGGTAAGCCAATTTTGGAGGCCAATTTAGGGAATTCAGACATCCTAGATAGAGGTATGTACGTAAATAAGTGAGATCTCACGGGGTTTTTCAAATTGAAACAAATCCCCTATGATCGAAAATACACTTTAGTTATACACAAAACACTTATAACCGAAATATTTGAAACAAATCCCCTATGATCGAAAATACACTTTAGTTATACACAAAACACTTATAACCGAAATATAATTTCGGTTATAAGTGAATTATGTTTAACCAAAATTATATTTCGATTCAAATTCTGTTATGGCCATGTGCAAATGATGATGTGGCCTAACAAACACAGATTTGCCATAACTTTGGAGTGAACCAAAATATTATTTCGGTAAAAGACATTTCACACATGCTTGAAATATGTCCTCGATTAACTATATAAAGCTTATGACCAAAATAAAATTTCGATTGCATATATTTGTCCTTTAATCGAAAGTTAATTTCGGTCAAAATATGGAAAAATCTTTTGCACTTTCAAATTTCAAACTTGTGTATTTTGAGGTGTCTACAACTGCCCCTCTTTGTCGGAATTGTAAAACAATGAATGGCAAAGAATAGACGGACCCAAATTGCACTCTTCCGGCTCATCTACTCAAAAATGGTTTGCTTGTTGAATAAAATTTTGAAAAAACAATTTTTCGAAGATTTACCAAAAAGCCCTAACTTTAAGGGTGCATTTCTTTAATTGTCTTGAATTTCACGGAGCTCTCGTGGTTATGAGGTGAAATTCATGACCAAAAATTAGTGAGAAAATTTTGATCTTAGCAAATCATGCTTAAAATTGATTTACTTGAGGTGATATCTCAAATGCAAATAAAATTTTCAAGATTTGACTAAAATTAAGTTTTGGTAGTTGGGCAAAATAAGGTAACCGAAATATTATTTCAGTTATAATGTTTTATTATGTGACCGAGAATATTGTTCGGGCATGAATGTTATATTTTTAACTGAAATTTTATTTCGGGCTCCTCATACCTAATATTACCTATGTGTGTGAGAGACGTTAGGTTATTGTAATCTCGTCTTCTTCTCCGACAACGACATCCTATTTGAAACTTCATCTTCTCCAGTGATGTCCTACAATTTCTGGCAACATCCTGCAATTTCTGGCGACTGTGCAAGCCTTATTTCTTTACTCTTCATTCTTGTTCTTACTAGAAACAGACAAGAGAGCTTCTCTTTCCATCAACAGACATCTTCCTCAGTCAATTAGCCTTGATTTCTAGCAATGATCTTGTAACGCCCCAGAACCGAGTTACGTGAAATAAACTGTAACTCGATTCCAAGGAGTTAGATTTTCACACAGGATCGCTATCAGAGTGAAAGACAACATGAAAGTAAACAATAATCTAATCAGAGTCAACTAAAAAGGTTTCCCCAACTCACCTGAAACAAGCATATACCCCCTGTATCGTCCTCTGATATATCTGAAATCAAAACAAAATAGTGAGATACGACTATCTCAGCAAGTAGCAATGCATGTACAAATACACTTAATTTAATTTCTAAACATGCACGATTAAAACATACTCGATGATTAACCACAGATAATTCGTCTAATCCCAGAAATACATCATCAATCAAAATTCTTATCCAAATCAGATTTCGGAAAATATTATATATATTGGGACTCGTGAAGTTTGTCTATTTTATGTGGCTAAGCACTAGTGTTCCAAACAATCCAGTCGAAATATTGCAACAGCTCAAACAAACCAATTCATCGCCCTCATTGTGGAAATACTTGTGTGATCTCACTCTCATGGTGGAAAGGGAGTTGCTGCAGCACTTCCCTCATGGAAGGCCTCTCCATCATGGATGAAATGCACTAAGGAACCCTAGACTTAATCCAAACAAAATGTACAAAATTCACTGCGACTCAACTGTGGATCCACACTAAGTCTTGCCCTATTAAGTCGAGAAAATTTCTTATATACAATGCAATGTAACTTACATCATGCTTGTAGTAAAAGAAAACATTTATCGTGAACAAGATCAAATTCAGTTTCATTTACTCACTAAAACCTTCCAACAGAAAAATACAGCATTTGATGCATAATTTAGGAATATTCACCGTGTCATCAAACCTGAAACAAATAAACACCTGGTTATTCCATAATCAAAAACAGATTAGACTTATAATTACATGTTAAGCAAAACAAATAAAGATTATTTCAGATCCCAAAATTCCAATGACTACACCCTTAGGTTAGGACTCCAATTTTTCCAACACTTAACCCATTTAATTCTAAGATCAATTATGCCCAGAATCTTACTATACATGATAATCACTATAGATGACTATATGCTAATAACAATAAAATTCAGAAACATCTTAAGTCTCTACAAACAGTATTTTCCCAAACCCTTTTTACATGCTTACCAATAACATTATCCCCCAAGACTTCCAAAAACTCTGATTTATTCTCTATTGAGAATTTAATTTCCTCCCTCTAATTTAATCCTATGATTAACAATGTATTACAATACTTTAATCCACTCATTTAGACTTGATGCAGGTGTTAAAATCAGATCCAACCAAAGAATCACAACAGCCGCAACTTTGCATATGAAATTAGGTCTGGCGCTAACCAACATCATCTGGTGCTAACCTGGTGAGGTTGGCACCAGCTCTTTGCACTTAGCGCTGGGCAAATTCCAGGTCTGGTGCTAACCTCTTTGAGGTTGGCGCCAGGTCCATTAGGTTGGCACCAGTTCCCAATTCAACTCGGTAATTCTCCAACTTGCAGCAGTTGCTTATTTTACCCTTCTGAATCAATTTAGACCTTAAGGGAACCCCCACACAGCACATAGGGTCCCAACAACCCGATAAAAGTCCTTCAAAAATATATAAACCAGATTATACCACCATTAAAAATCATCCGCCGCTGTTAACAAAACTGGAAATTATTCCCCGCACATTCATACCCTTTATTAGATCTTAAAAGAAGACATAGAAAACATGCTATTATCGTAGGTGCTAACTTGCCTGTTTGCCGCTAGAAATCCAACTCCACAGAAATCACTTATTATCAGAATTTTCAACGTCTAACGAACCACAGATGAACAGAAATTTCTGATTAAAATCTGGACTTTGAACGACTTGTGCTCCAACTGAACACAATTCTTCTGACGAACAAGAATCTCTCTTCACTCCCCATCCCCTAGATCAAAACTTAGTTTCAATGAATGGGTTAACCCTCTTCAGATCTAACCCCTGCCGTTTCTGTTTTCTCCCAACAATGAACAGTCGACTGTTACTAAACGTGTTCTGAGACCAAACGCTCTTACGTTTGACAAATCTCTTCAACTCCTCTTCATGATTCGGTGTAACTCTACTCCACCGATTGCCTACACCAACAACCCAAAAACCCTTGATAATTTGATTTAACACCCAAATCATTTCAACAACACTACATATATTTTATTAATTTAATTCCTATATAACATTTACTATTGAACTTATAACATCACTTACTTAAATCTATTTAATTCATCTTACATTATCTATTTAAATATTACAATTATAATATAAGAATCATTCACCTTTAATTCACCTAAGCTGACTTTTGTGAAATTCTCAAATTGCCCTTGCAACACAACTACTTGAATTATCCCTCATTATTTATTTTTAATTATATCAGTAAAATCCTTATATTAAGCTAATAGAAAATCCGGGGTCTTACAGATCAACTGATTCTTGACTACCTTTCACCGGTATTTGCAAGCATCACTGAGATTCCCCTTTTCTTGCTCTTTTTTCTTTTTTTTTTCTTTTTCTTCTTTTCTTATCTTTTACTTTGGCAATGATTGTAAAGCCAAATCATTGGAGGTGACACCTACAATTTCCGGCAACAATCACCCTTCGAGCAACTTCACCAAGGTATTATTTTTCTTTTGCTTTTTTTTTCTTCTCTCTTTTTTGTCAGAAGCCTCATGCTCGACCATTTTCTGTGAAATGTTAGGTTCGATTAAGTGAAAGCTTCGGCCACATTTTTTACCTTGTCGAGCCTTGCATTATTGTTTGTCACCACAGTAAGGTAGGTGCTTTTTAAATTTGACTTTTCTTCATTTGCACCTTTTGATCTGGATACTTTTGCTTAAACCCACAACAATTTTTTTTTTCATTCTAACTGCTGTTGTGTTTTAACCATCAACTCTATTACCCTTCAATGATTTCCTTCACATTTATATGCAATGGATTTATTGAATTTGACTGGCTGTTGCATTACTCCAGATTTTTTCCACTATTTGCATTCTCTTTGTTATGCTTTGACTTGCTCTTGTTGGATTCTACCTTCTTATCATATGCCTTCCCATTTTTATCTCTATGCTCAATATTGTTGTATTTAGTGTACCTGATTTGCATCCTGAAATTCTTTGAGATGGATTGCATGCAATTCCTGCTTTGATCACTAAGCAACGAGGACCTCTTTATGCAATATTGATCTTTGCACTTTGCTTTTGTCTTTCTCATGTGCTGCATATTTTTCTGCTTTCCCGAGTGCTTCTTGTATATATATATTACTTATTCTCCTTCATGTACTGCTGCAACTGGTAGTCTTGAAACTCAAACAATTTAGGAGAGATTAGGCCCTGCAAAGATTTTAGGATTGGAAAAAGATATTTGAAGTAAGAACACTTAGAGGATGCTTAACTCCTCTTGGTTTCTTTTTCTTCTTTTCCTTTTGCTTTTTTTTTGTTTTTTGTTTTAATGTTTTTTGTAACAAGCAATTCAGGCAGTGATCTCGATCACTTGATGTATATTTCTCTCTCTTTTCCTTTTATATATATAGATTTTTCTTTTTAACAAAACTAAAGCTCCATACTTGTATATTTATCTCTCTCTCTCTCTCTCTCTCTCTATATATATATATATATATATATATATATATATATATATATATATATATATATATATATATATATATGTGTTTTTGGATGAAAAATGGAAACACCCTAGGTATATAACTTTTCATTATAGGAAGTAATATGTGTAGAAACTTTTCTGCACATATCTAATTCCTATAAATTTTTTTGAAAAAGGAATTGAGGTGAACTGAAACTCCCTTTAATCTTGATGTGATCTACTTTTGTGATTTTATCTGTAGCAAATGCATCTCCATCAATTTTTGTGCTTGACCTGCAAATCAATTCGAAATTAAACTTTAGTATTTTCAAATTTCAAAAGCATATTATTAATTTTTATTACTACTTTATGAAGCTGCATTTTGAGAGAAAGAGGTATTTTGCGTATGTTTGGAAATTTTCCATCATATTTAAGTCCTAAAAATTCTTCCTCCTTCTTCTCTTCTTTTCTTTTCTCTTTTTTTTATTAATCCTAAAAAAAAAATAAAAACCTTGCATATATATATATATATATATATATATATATATATATATATATATATATATATATATATATATATATATATATATATATAGTTAATTATAGGAAAAGATATATATGGAAGAAATCCCTCCAAGTATATCTAAAGCCTATAATTTTTGATTGAAATTGAAATGGATCTTAGCACAACTTCATTGAATCTTCATTTTGAACCTGAAAGAGATCAAAAGTAAAGTTAGAACTAAAATCCCTGAAAAGCAATTAAGTTCTAAATTAAAACTAGAACAATAGTGATAAAAACTTAACCAAAACACTTCCTTGATTCCTTTATTGCCTGTAGATGACGTGTAACGCCCCGAATCCGGGTCATTTTTTTTTCTCATTTTGACTCGGATCAAGGCATTAACTTGTGCTACATTACAATCAGTTCAAATTAAGGAAATAAAGAACTAAGATTTATCAGAGTGCTAGGAAGCTTAAATTATTCATTGGAACTGAATCTTCCTATTACATCAATTTATCAAATGAAAGGCAACTACAAATTAACTAACTCTTAATATCCTACCAAATCATCTATTATGATTCCAATAAAATAAATACAACTATATAAAATTATCCTACTCTTTTCATATGGAATTTCTAGACTTCAACCCACTATCTGTCTAATCCGTGGCGTCCTCTCCAAGATGACCTGAAAAATATAATATGAAATAGGGGTGAGTGTGCGCGCGTCGGAAATGCGGCACGGGAAAATTCAGAGTTGCCACCGCCTGATAGGGTGTAGGCGGACACTTGGGTGCCTAATCTTGTCTATTAAGGCTTGGTCTGCGGTTTGAGATTCTAAGTAGGGTCTCGGTTGTGGTCCGGGGAAGTCTGTAGACACCCCGGTTCACCTCGTCGGGTGACGGGTCCCTTAGGTTTATCCTGGTTTGAGTCAGCTCACTTTTCCTCACCCGATTCCTAGTCCATCATGTAATTTGGTTAAGTCTGACGGGACCACCTGAGTGGTGTGGGCCCCTTTAATTGCTTTTATCTTGATTAAATTAGGTAATCTAAGTCTGGTTGGGTGGGCCCCATTGCAAGGCCCACGGTGTCCTTGGTGAGCTTAGTCAAGCCCATGTACCCTTGTGGGCCTCGGTCTCGCCTAGGAGGCCCTTTGGGCTCGGTTCAAGTGAATTGATTTTATATTAGGGTTCAGATTTGAAGCTTAAGTGATTTCCATGCAAAAAGGTGGGCCGGCATTGGTTTGCGGGCCCCTGGATGGGCCCCCATGATGATTGCAAAAAGTGCTTTTAGATTATCTTTCTTAAGTTTGCTAGAAAACGGGTTGGACATTGGGCTTGGGGCCCGCAGTCCTGATTTGGGCTTGAAAGCTCAAGTTACGTAAAGTTAGGGTTTGCACCTTTCCTTGGTTCGGTTGGTGGGCTTTGGCAGGCCCAGTAGGCTCTTGCCCTTGGTCTCGGCCAAACCACACATTTCATACATCAATTCACCAACAAGTTCGGGTGGGTCGCATTGGGTTTGGCCTGCCCCGATTGATTAGTTAATTTATTTATCTTGATTAGGTCACATGCATGCATTCCATTGTGTTCATTAGGCTTGGTGGGCCTCGCTGGAAGGCCCACTGGAAGTCAAGTTGGACCGGGGGTCCAAGTTTGCTGGGCTTCCGAGTGACCCGGGAGCCCTGTCAATTCGAAAATGCCACCTGTATTCGGCAAAAATCACAGAATATACATGCATCATAGATATATAAAAAAAAGACATTTATCAGGGGAGATTTGCTCACTATTTTGGGTCCAAGGGGAGGGACTTGGGGCCCCTGTGGGCGGAGCAAAGCGGAGCCCACGGGGCGAGGTCCCTCCCTGCGCCAAGGAACTAGTTGGATGTGCGGAGAACAATAGGGTTGGGGGTGCGGGGGGCTTCGCCCCCCGTGGTACGGTAAAGGGCATTTTCGAGTTTCCAAAAATATAAGCAATTCGGCAATTTTTTAAGAGGGTGCGCTGACCTCAGGAGCTGGCGGAACCGGAAATTAACAAAAGGCCCTCGCGCGCGTGCGCTGGGCGTGAGCAAGGCGGGCGCAAAAACGCGCTGAGCGCGAGCGAGGCGTGCGCTCGGCAAGCGCGAAAAACGCTGAGTGCGAGCGAGGCGCATGCTTTTGACGAAACTCGAACTTCTGTTTTTTTTTTAAACTCAGAGACTGGGTTGATTTCTAGTCTCTGTAACACATTCCCGGAGTCCCTTAGACTCCCAGAAGATGCTTAAACACACCTGAAATTAACCTAAAACAAACCTAAGCATGCTAGCAGACCAAGCTAAATACACTTCGATAAGATTATTTCGGACTCCGGGGTGCGTGTGTGCACTTCTAGCACTCAAGAAACCGAAGAAAACCATACGAACATTCGTAGAAGGGGGTTTACATGGGGTACAAGAGATGGAGGGAACCTGAGGGAACATGCTCCCTCTTTAACATCAACAAAACAGGCACGATGACAGCAGCAGAAATGGCCAAAGGACATGGCAAAAAACCTCTCACTCTCTCTCGGAAATACACATGCATGCCTCTCCCTTACTTGGAGGCCTTCACGGGGTGAGATGGGAACAAATACATGCTTGAAGCATCATGGGAATGAGCTCGTGCAAAGGGAAGAAGGTAAACTTGTGAAACCCTTTAGAAAAATTTCATTTTAATATATGTAAAACCTAATGTAACCAGGAACCTCACCTGATGGTTCTTGAGTTCTGGATCAGGGTGGAGACACCTCCTTGAAGGGTGGACAGCGGCTGGAGCCTCCACTTTTACAGCACCAATAGCAGCATGCTTTCCCTTGCTTGGGTAAAAATGGAGAAGAACAAGAGAAGGGAAGAGAGTCCCAATGATCGGGGTGAGGTGCTTGGGGTTTTTCGGAGGCAGGGAGGGATGAGCAAAGAGAGCTTCGGGTGAAGGAAGAAGGAGAGGGGAGTAAACCAAAAATCCCAAAAAAATGCCAACCCTTTGCACGAGAGTGTCGTGCGGCTTTTATAGACAAAGGGAAAGAGGGTCCGCCGGGTTGGCGCCTAGCTGGCGCCGAGCGCGTTTCACGCTCGTCCTACTCGCGCAAGTGGCAACATCATTGAAAAACAATAAATGCGGCCGATAATTGGTCGGAAAATCAAGTATTTACGGATTTAGTCCTTGTACATTTTTCGTTTAATCCAATATTCTTGGATTTTTTCAGATTTAGTCCTTGGGATATTTCGTATGTTTGGATATTTATGGATTTGATCCTCGAGATATTTTCCTGCGCAACTTGCCACATGTGCAGCTTTTTGTCACGTGTGCAGTTTGCTGGGTTTTGCTGTTCGGAAACTTCGACAGCTCATATCTCCTTCATTCGGACTCCGATTTGGGCAAACTCAATTGCGTTAGAACCGTATCGGAACCCTCTATCCAATGACATAGGGCTAAGTACCTGGCACAGGTTTAGCAGAAAGTCAACTTTCGACTCCCCTCAAGTTTGACCGGCTCGCAGAACCTTCATCCGGACTCCGATTCCTGCAAACTCAATTGAGTTGGAACCGTGTCGGGACTCTCTATCCAACAACATATGGGTAAGCACCTGGATTGGGGTTTAGCAGAAAGTCAACTTTTGGCTCCCCTCAAGTTTGATCGGCCTGCAGAACCTTCATCCGGACTCTGATTCCTGCAAACTCAGTTGCGTTGGAACCATGTCGGGATTCTCTATCCATTGAGATAAAGCAAGGTGACGAATTATCACTTGATCAAAAAGACAACTTTTCGCCCCTTAGGGTTTGACTTTCCGCCCAGGGTTTGCATTTCCGGCTTTTCTGGGAGCGCAAAAATGAGGTGCTTACAGTGAGATAGGAATATCTCAGTAGGTAACACATGCATGAGGAAAACAGTTTATATATATAGAAATAACAGTGGTTTCATGCTTGGTAAAATAGTCGAGTAATCACAGTTGATAAGGTAAACGATTAATCACAATATAACATCATTCTCAAAACAGTGCTCTAAATGAAGAAAGTTTATTATGTAAATTTCGTTTCCATTATTAGAACAATGTATTATAAGTCATAAGTACCTGGTTTCAATTTATTTTATTTTGTATTTCCTTAAGGACAATTTAACCCTTATTTCATGATTCCATAATATTCAATTTTTAACAATTTAAACTAAGTCTTAGCAGTTCTGTACAATTATGTCATTTAAGCATTTCATTTAAATAAGCAATCTCGTTAGATATGTCTAAACCGATCAATCAATCTCAGAATCAATCACATAATCAATAGTAGAAGTCCACCTTCAGGTAGTAGCCTACCTCTGCCGCAGGATGTAAACACATAGTACACACACTAACTCCACAGGAGAATGCACATCTCTACGACTACAGGTACCCCTGCAGGAGATAGCATAACTCAACCGCAGGATGTGGACACACAGCATTTACCTCTACCGCAGGAGATAGCTTCCTCACCTTTCAGTGGTAACTCACACACCCATCCTCCATGTGGGATGCAATCACGCATAATCACATCTCCCCCACATGAGGTACCTCTCCTGTAGGGTGCAATCCATCGGAAATACATCTGCCCCACAGGAGGTAATAAATCTCTCCTGCAGGAGGTAATGTCTCTGCCACCAAGCGGGTATCTCCGCCACCAAGCGGGTAATG